>JAPDNY010000016.1:23560107-25011357 GCA_029375565.1 Gekko gecko
GCCTTGGGTTAAGGCTCCGAACCGGGGGCGCTCGAGAGCAGCCTCTTTGCCGGCAGACACGCTCGGGAAATTGAGGCTGCCCCGCCCCAATCGGCCCCGCTGCGGCGTGCTCCGTAATGGGACTTAGCGGCGCCACCGAATCTCCAGGAGTGAAAACAGCGCTTATGGTTCAACGTAAAAGGCGTCGAGCGCGCATCGAATCGGTGAGTTGAAGATCTATTTTGAAGCGTAAACTCGGAAGCCCCCTGCATGCGCATAAGCGTTGGGAGGAGGAGGAGGTCCCCACCCCCCTCGAGGAAGCTAGTTGCGTTAGGGAGCGCGAAGGGGGGCAGAAAGAAAACAAAGTGTTGGTGAAAGTGCACCGTTGAGGCTGCATGGAAGAATGTGTTCATCTTAGCTTCCCTGGGGGATGCGGCACGGGCTCTCTAAAAGCAAACAAAAAAACAAAATGTCGATAATGGAACAAGCCCTGCCAGACACCGGAAGAGAGAGAGAGAGGAGGGACTTCCGGGTCCAGATAGCCCCCCCAAGAGCTTGCTGTCCAATCAACAGAAAAAGGAGATGCTGTGCCCCTGCTGGAACAATTGCAGAAGATCAACCGAACTTTTTTGTTTAAAAATGGAAAAAGTGTTCTCATCGGTCGGCTCGAGAAACAGATATTGGAAACAACTAGAAAGAGGGTGAAGGAGATTGAACAGAAATCGAATTTTGATTCCGGTGTTCCAGAGAGCGCTAAAAGAAGAGTGAGAAAGAAGATCCTGGGATTTACTCTTGGACAAATGTCTTGGCACCCCTAACTGGCAGTGGAAGCCGATAAAGTTAAAGAGAAGAGGGTGGATAAGGCTCCCAAAGCCTCATTCCGCCTCTTTTGTAAAAAGAAATACTCTGCCAGTAGAAGGGGATGTCGAGGCATAGCAGGCAGAAACAAGCGGGAGATCTAATTTCATCTGCTGAGTTTGTGGAGCCCTGGAAGCCTTGAAGGCCAGAAGTTTAAAAAAAAGAAAAGAAAAAGAAAAGAAGGATTTCTATCCTCAAAACGACAGAAACTCCTGAAGAGACACGCCCAGCTAGGATGAGAGGAGGATGCAGCATCCAAAAATTGGGATAAGTGCAGAAGACAGCAGCCCAGGAAGGTGATGGAACGGAAGACTTCAAAGTTAAAATGGACTTAATCCAGCAACTGGCAGAAAATTAAAGAAGAAAGATACTTTACGAGGACTGTTACGTGTTACATCCGGAAGGAGCTGGCTAATTACTAACCCCAATGGACCTTACTAACTGTGCATTAACAGAGTGATTTTGGACTTTGTTTTAGTTAAAAAGAAAGATCTTCTAACCATGATGGATGCACAAAAACTTGGTGTTGGCTATTAACCTAAACCAACTCCTCACTAACAGAAAAAAATTTTTCACTCCACCTTTTTCTTTCTCCATCTGTCTGCCCTTCCCTTTTTCTTCTAAAAAGAATAAGAATCTCTCTCTTTTTAAGAGAGTTTTTACAAAAAAAAAAAACTTTTTCCTAGCATGATTATCTTCTCCGTGAGTGTTGTCTTTTGTTGTCAAAGGGGAGAGTCAGTTTGCTGTCATGGTTAAGACTTCAGCACACAAGTTCTCTCAGAGCTGTTCTCTCAAGAGCAGTCCTCGAAAGAGCTCTCTCAGCTCCCACACTCACCTCACAGGGTATCTGTTGGAGGGGAGGGGAAGGGAAGGAGAGTTGGGGCTGCTCTGAGGCCGCGAGTGTAGGCGATGAGTGAGAAGTACAACTCTCCTCCTCCTGTGACCAAGGTTCGATAGCTTCAGTTGAGTCATCTTCAAGCTTCTAGAGAAAAGTTCACGCTTCGGTTTGGTCTGGAACCCTCTTGACGTGTCTTTCTGGCCGCTTCTCACGAGCGTCCGTAAAGCTTCCTTCCAACACCACGTTTCAGAAGTAACGGCCAGCCTCATTCTCAGCCTCGGAGCAGTGTTCCCTCTACAGGCGGGTGAGGGTGAGCACAAGCTCACAGCTTTTGAGCCCCTGGGTCACACCCGTCTTTGTCTCTGCTCAGGAAGAGACAGCTCCCGGAGCAAACCCGTATTTATGCAGCTGCCAGGCCGCTGGCTCACCACTTCAATGCCGGTAGCTCACCAAGCAGAATTTTTGCTCGCGAGTGACAACATGCCGGCTTAGAGGGGGCCGACTGGGAGCTTCCGTTTGGCCAGGTCTACATGGGAGCGTCACAGGCTCACAGCTCATGAGTCTCTGCATTCAATTGGTCTCGCCTTTCAGCGCACCAGAGCGCTTTGCCATTTCAGACAAGCGATCTGAGCAGTAAGTACCTGCCTGCACTGAAATGAAGATATCCACATACGAAGCTGCCCCTTACTGAATCAAACCCTCGGTCCATCAAGGGCAGCGTATTGTCCGCTTTCTCAGGGTCCCAGTGGCTGAGGTCTTTCCTCGTCACCTGGCCTCGAGCCTTTGAACAGGGAGAAGCGGGGGATTGAACCTGGGACCTTTTGCGTGCCAAGCAGATGCTCTATCCCTGAGCGACAGCTCCTCCTGCTGGTGCCTTTGGTGTGACTGACCTTGAAAGCACGTTGAGAAGAGGTATCCTTGGTGGCTTCTCACGTGGCTGTGGGATTCCCATCTGCCAGATGGAAGAAAAGCCAATTCTGGAGAGTCTCTTTTTGTTAGTTGCTCCAGATTTCCCAGGCTGTGCGGCCGTGGTCTTGGCATTGTAGGACCTGGCGTTCAGCTCAGCAGCTGTGACTGGCATCCTCAGAGGTAGAACACGGACAGATAGGAATACTCTCTGTGTCAAGGATTCTCTTTTTTAAAAAGTCTCTTTTTGTTCGGGCGGGCGCCCTCTGGTGGCAGGTAAGTGGCCGGTTCCCTTTAGTGCTCCACTCATCCCGTTTTGAGAAGAGACGTGGGGGGGGGCGAGTCCCCAGCAATGCCCCCTCTGCACGCTGTCGAGTCTTGTGAGCCAAAAATCCCACTTCGGGCGAGCTACCGGCATCAAGTTAGCGAGGCGCAGCCTATTTGGCTGCTGCAGAAATTAGTTTGCTCTCTGGAGGCCCTCCTTTCTGAGCTGAGACAAAAATGTGTGAGCCGGAGGCTAAAAAGACTGTGAAGCTGGCTCACACTAACTCAGCGTAGAGGGAACACTGGCCCCCACCCCCGCCAAAGCTCTTCTTTCATGAAGCATAGAGTTGGAAGGGACCTCCAGGGTCATCTAGTCCAACCCTCTGCAGAAAGCAGGGAATTCTGCACAGCTACACTCCCCCCACTCCCCAGTGGCCCCTACTCTACGGCCAGAGAAGAAGGCAAAAAAACCCCTCCAGGATCCCGGGAGCCGTAAGCACGGGGCCTTGGAGGAAAATTCTTCCTTGACCCCAAAGTGGCCATCGGCCATTTCCATGGGGCATGAGAAAGGAAGAGGCCACAAGGAGAAGAACACTGGCCCAGCCCTTCCTGCCAGTTTGGGAGTAGTGTTTAAGTGCACACAGACTCTAATCTGGGAGGGCAGGCGTTCTGATTCCCACTTCCTCCCCATGCAGCTGCTGGATGCTGCTCCGAGGCAAGCCACAGTTCTGACAAGAGCTTGTCCCTGAAAGGGCAGTTTCTCCTCAGAGCTCTCTCAGCCCCGCCTGCCACCACAGGGTGTCTGTTGTGGGGAGGGAAGGGTGAGGAGCTTGTAAGCCACTCTGAGACTTCAAGTGAAGGAAGCGAGGGTATACGTCCAATCTCTCCTCCTACTGCCTCCTCCTCCTCCTTCTGCACAATCTGCCTGATTCTTTCATCTTGGGTTGAGCCACAGGCAGAGAATGTGTTAGTCCTCAAGGAACTGGGTCTGGCCCAGGAGCGCTGAAGTCGCTGGACAGAGCTGGGGCGTGTCAGTTGTTTCCAGGACATCAGCCTGTCAATTCCTTGCCACCTGAGCGATCCACCCAGCAGCCCCCAGGATGCAGCAGGAGAGAGAATGCTGACCCACAGGGGGCAAACGAAGGGCCCCCCCCCCCCCCCGTTTTCCTGCACACACATCAGGATCCAGTGAAGGGGAGACGGAGGCCGGCCCCGGGAGAAAGATTTTTCCCGATCCCGGGTGCAAAAAACGGCAGCTAACAGAGAGCGGGTTGTGTCAGAAAGGCACACACAGGCAGGCGGGGGGAGAAATCTCCGGGAATTTTCACGTGCAAATGGACACTTCCTCCGGAGAAGTCTCTCAGACTAAATAACGCTCCTTGTGTCTGGCTCTGGTGGTCTCCCCTCTCCTCCTCCCTCCCTCTCTCACTCTCGCTGGCCCTCCGGCTGTCTGGAGAGGAGAGCAGAAGAAAAGGCCGAGGAGCTTCCAAAAGCCTCTCTTATCGGCAGCAGTCTCCGCTGGCTTCTCCGCCCCACGCGGAACCCATGTTCAGTGCCAGTGCTGGTGCGTTGTGCGTGCAGAGTGTCTGAGTTGTTTCCAGCCTCCGTGTCTGGCCCACAGGGATCTCTACTCAATACTCGCAGAGTTTTTGCCCAGCCACGGAAAGCACCCGACACTCGAGGGCTGCAGTCAATAAATCTCCCAAGGGGCATATTGCAAGAGAAGGCCGACTGAGGTTTATTCAAGGAGATCCATTTCATATCCAGGTTGGCAGTCGAGAGAAGAGAGAGGGGCCTCTCTCTAAAGAGGGCTTCCCCCTGCACCACCCGTGGACAATCTCTCCCAGCGTCACGTGTGTGGGGAGTTAAAAAGCAAAGGCAAAGGTTCCCTTGCTACGAAAGCCAGCTCGAATCCAACTCTAGGGTTGCGGTGCTCATCTCCGTTTCAAAGCCGAAGAGCCAGCGCTGTCCGAAGACGCTTCCGTGGTCATGTGGCCGGTATGACCAAACACCAAGGCGCACGGAACGCTGTTACCTTCCCACCAAAGTGGTCCCTATTTATCTACTTGCAATTTCTTGCTTTCGAACCGCTAGGTTGGCAGGAGCTGGAACTAGAGACGGAGCTCACCCCGTCATGCGGCACCCGGGTCTCGAACTGCTGAACTACCGACCTCTTCCACAGCCTGCAGTTCAGCGTCCTAACCACTTGAGCCACCGCAGCTTTACGCAGGGTTACGAGGGCATTGTTTTTACAGGAGAGAGCCTGCAGGAGACACATGTCTCCATGGAAGGCCGTCATGTGAAGGAGGGAGGAGGACAAAGCTAGGGGAGAGAGAGAGGGCAGAGGGCAACACCCCAGGTTAAGACAAAGGGAGGCATCCCGCTCGGGGAGATAACGCTGTGGATACGCGCTGAGAGTGATGCGGCGCCCCCCCCCCCCTCAACGTCCAGCCATGCTGGGTCGCTCACTTCAACAGAACCAGCAGAGGAAGGGCCCAAGGTTGCAGATCTGGTCGTTCATCACCCTGGTCATAGATTGGAGGCAGCTGGTCCCTCTAAGCTGTGGAGCCGCGTGAGCAAATCCCCTATTTTGGGAGCTTACCGGTGTCAAAGTTGGGAGAGCGGGCGATCGGGCTGCCAGCATCAATTAGTTTCCTCTGGCGCGCCACATCCTTCCCGAGCTAGAACGGCAGAGTCGGGGTGAGCCGGAGTGCTAAAAACGGTAGGCCGGCTCACACTACCGAGCTTAGAGGGGAGCGCTGTGGCGAGGGGGTGCTGCTAAGGGTGACGTGTTGAAAGGGTGGTCTCTGGAGATCCCGTTGGGAACCCCCTGCTGGCCTGCAGCATCCAGGGCTTGCAGGCAGTGTTCCCCTCTGGGCTGGGTCAGTGCGGGGCTAGCTCACCGCTTTGTAGCCTCCGGCTCACCCATTTTGTCTCCGGAAGGAACGGCTCCGGAGCAAGCCGATTCGTGCAGCAGCCAAATAGCTCGCTCACAGTTTTAATGCTAGCCACACTCACTAAAGTAGAATGCTTGCTCACAGGACTCCACAGCCTAGAGGAGTGTTGTTTTGCAGGTACACTGGCTCGGCACATGGAGGTACCGACTGGATGATTGGGCTGGGGAATCAGGAGCACTCCAACAGACGCGCCCTCTGCTAATTCTTGCCGACCCCTCTCCATGAGCCGGAGCAGCTGCATCTTTGAACACAACAAAAAGGCGTTTCATGTCCTCATCTCATCCCAGCTCCCGCCAGGGTCTGGAAACGGAACCCCTGGGGAACGAACCTGCAGGAACTGGAACCTGTGAACGTGGGCCAGGACATACAGCCTGTCTAGCTCGAGCAGAGCATTTCCTTTGACTGTCGCTGTTCCGCCGAGTTCCCCTGTTTTGCTCCCCCGGTATGCGTGTTTGACTGGAGATGATGAGGACTGAACCTGGGGCTTTCTGCACGCTCAAGCAGATTCATTACCACTGATCTCCCAGCTCTCCTTGAAAGAGACTGAAAGAGGGGATAGGCGCGGGGCGATGTTTCAGCGCATGGCGCTGCCGGCCCTGCCCAGTATCCCTCTCCAGATCTAGCTCTCCAAGCACTGGATGTTCGAGCAGCCCAAGTCTCTCAGGAGGTTCTCTCCTTGAGAAAGGACGCCCCCTGGCTGGAGACTGCTGCCCAGTTTGGTGTGGCGGCCAGGAGGCACCACGGACTCTTGGTCTGGGGGAGAGCCGGGTTTTGATTCCCCACTCCTCCACATGCAGCTGCTGGTGTGACCTTGGGTCAGTCACATGTTCTCCTCACGAGCCATTTTCTTGATGAGCTGTTCTCGAAGAACTCTCTCCGGCCGACAGAGGAGAGTTGCCAAGCCGCTCTGAGACTCCTTCGGGCAATGAAGGGCGGGGTATGAGTCCAATCTCACTCCTCCTCCTCCTCTCGCACCTCCTCCTCCTCCTTCTTCTTCTGAGGGCAAAAGCCCTCCTAGTTACAAAGCGGATCCGAGGGTCATGGGCTGCGCCAGATTCCCCCTTGGCCACCAGTATGGGATAAGGGAGTAGGTTGCCAGATCCCATTTGGGAAATTCCTGGAGGGTTTGGGGGTTGAATCCCAGGGAGGACAGGGATTCCAGTGAGGTACAATGCCATAGGTCCACGCTCCAAAGCATCCATTTTCTCCAGGGGAACTGATCTCTGTCGTCTGGAGATGAGCTGGAGGTGCGGGGGTCTCTCGGCAGTGTCCCTCTCTAAGCTGAGTTAGTGTGAGCTAAGCTCGCAGTTTTTGAGCCTCACGGCTCACCCCTTTTTACCTTAGCTCAGGAAGGCTGCCAGCTCCAGAGCAAATTTGTAGCAGCAGCCAAATTGCTAGCTCACTGCTTTAAGGCCAGAACAGATTTAGAGTCCGTTGGGCACCTTTAAGCACCAACAAGGGCTTATTCCAGGTGTGAGCTTTCATGCGTGCCAGTCCAGGGTTTTTGAAATAGCCTGGACTGGCACGCATGAAAGCTCACACCTGGAATAAGCCCTTGTTGGTGCTTAAAGGTGCCCAACGGACTCTAAATCTGTTCTGGCATTAAAGCGGTGAGCGACAATTTGGCTGCTGTACAAATTTGCTCTGGAGCAACATCCTTCCTGAGCTAAGGTAAAAAGGGGTGAGCCGGAGGCTCAAAAACTGTGAGCTTAGCTCACACTAACTCAGCTTAGAGGGGACACTGCCGGGGACCCCCCAGAATTCAGCTCATCTCCAGACGACAGAATCAGTTCCCCTGGAGAAAATGGATGCTTTGGAGGGTGGACTTATGGCATTGTACCTCACTGAAATCCCTGTCCTCCCTGGGGTTCAACCCCCAAACCTCCAGGAATTTCCCAAATGGGATCTGGCAACCTTACCCCCTTATCCCATACTGGTGGCTGGGGGGAATCTGGCAACCCGACCTCTGGATCCGCTTTGTACTGAGGAGGGCTTTGCCCTCAGAAGAAGAAGGAGGAGGAGGAGGTGGAAGAGGAGGAGGAGGAGGAGATTGGATTTATACCCCACCCTTCATTACCCGAAGGAGTCTCAGAGCGGCTTGCAATCTCCTCTGTCGGCTGAGAGAGTTCTTTGAGAACAGCTCTCGAGAAAATAGCTCGGAGAGAACATGTGACTGACCCAAGGTCACACCAGCAGCTGCATGTGGAGGAGTGGGGAATCAAACCCGGTTCTCCCAGATTAGAGTCCGTGATGCTCCTAACCGCTACACCAAACTGGCAGCAGTCCCAGCCAGGGGGCTTCCCTTTCAAGGAGAGAACCTCCTGGAGAGACTGCGGTTTGTCAAACATCCAGGTTGGAGAGCAGTCTGGAGAGGGATACTGGAGCAGGCCGGTAGCGCCATGCGCTGGAAACATCACCCCGCGCCCATCCCCTCTTTCAGTCTCTTTCAAAGAGAGCTGGGAGATCAGTGGTAATGAATCTGCTTGGCGTGCAGAAAGCCCCAGGTTCAATCCCCTGGCATCTCCAGTCAAAACGCATATCGGGGAAGTAAAACAGGAACTCGGCGGAACAGCTGCGAGTCAAAGGAAATGCTCGTCGGCTAGACAGGCCAAGCGTCCTGGCTCACGTTCACAGGTTCCAGTTCCTGCAGGTTCGTTCCCAGGAGTTTCCATTTCCAGACCCTCGGGCTGGAGCGGATGAGAAAGGACATGAAACGCCTTTTGTTGTGTTCAAAGATGCAGCTGCTGCAGCTCTGCGAAAGGGGTCGGCAAAATTAGCAGAGGGCGCGTCTGTTGGAGGCTCTGATTCCCAGCAATCATCCAGTGGAACCTCCATGTGCAGAGCCAGTGTACCTGCAAACAACACTCCCTCTAAGCTGTGGAGTCCTGTGAGCAAACATTCTACTTTGTGAGTGGCTAGCATTAAAACTGTGAGCGAGCTATTTGGCTGCTGCACGAATCGGTTTGCTCCGGAGCGTCCTGCCGCGACGAAATGGGTGAGCCGGAGGCTACAAAACGGTGAGCTAGCCCACACTGACTCAGCTTAGAGGGAACACTGCCCGCAAGCCCTGGATGCTGCAGGCCAGCAAGGGGTTCCCAACGGAATGTCAGAGACCACCCTTTCAACACGTCACCCTTAGCAGCACCCCCGTCACAGCGCTCCCTCTAAGCTGGGTGAGTGTGAGCCGGCTCACCGTTTTTAGCCTCCGGCTCACCCATTTCTGCCGTCTAGCTCGGGAAGGATGTGGCGCCCAGAGGAAACTAATTGATGCAGCAGCCCGATCGCTCGTCTCCCAACTTTAACACCAGTAGCTCCCAAAATAGGGGATTTGCTCACAAGGCTCCACAGCTTAGAGGGACCATTGCCCCCAATCTATGACCAGGTGATGAACGACCAGATCTACAACCTTAGGGCCCTTCCTCTGCTGGTTCTGTTGAAGTGAGCGACCCAGCATGGCTGGACGTTGAGGGGGGGGGCGCTACATCACCTCTCAGTGCGTATCCATGTTATCTCCTCGAACGGGATGCCTCCCTTTGTCTTAACCTGGGGTGTTGCCCTCTGCCCCCTCTTCTCTCCCTAGCTTTGTCCTCTCCCTCCTTCACATGGCCTTCCATGGAGACATGTGTCTCTGCAGGTCTCTCCTGTAAAAACAATGCCCCTCGTAACCCTCGTAAAGCTGCGGTGGCTCAAGTGGTTAAGACGTTGAACTGCAGGCTGTGGAAGGTCAGTAGTTCAGCAGTTCGAGACCCGGGTGCCGCATGACAGGGTGAGCTCCCGTCTCTAGTTCCAGCTCCTGCCAACCTAGCAGTTCGAAAGCAAGAAATTGCAAGGAGATAAATAGGGACCACTTCGGTGGGAAGGTAACAGCGTTCCGTGCGCCTTGGTGTTTAGTCATGCCGGCCACATGACCATGGAAGCGTCTTCGGGACAGCGCTGGCTCTTCGGCTTTGAAACGGAGATGAGCACCGCAACCCCAGAGTTGGATTCGACTGGCTTTCGAGCAAGGGAACCTTTACCTTACTTTTAACCCCCACACACGTGACGCTGGAGAGATTGTCCACGGGTGGCAGGGGAAGCCCTCTTTAGAGGAGGCCCCTCCTCTTCTCTCGACTGCAACCTGGATATGAAATGGATCTCCTTGAATAAACCTCAGTTGGCCTTCTTTGCAATATGCCCCTTGGGAGATTTATTGACTGCACTGAGTATCGGTGCTTCCGTGACTGGGCAAAACTCTGCAGTATTGAGTAGAGATCCCTGTAGGTTCGACACGGAGGCTGGAAACAACTCAGACCTCTGCACGTACAACGCCCAGCACTGGCACTGAATATAGGTTCCGTATGGGGGGCGGAGAAGCCGCAGACTGCTGCCGATAAGAGAGCTGAAAGTGCTCCTCGGCCTTTTCTTCTGCCTTCTCCAGACAGCCGGAGGGGTGTGAGTGAGAGAGGGAGGGAGAGGAGAGGGGAGACCACCAGAGCCAGACACAAGGAGCGTTATTTAGTCTAGAGACTCTCCGAGGAAGTATCCATTTGCACGTGAAAATTCCTGGAATTTCTCCCCTCGCTTGCCTGTGTGTGCCTTTCTGACACAATTCGCTCTCTGTGCTTCCGTTTTTTGCACCCGGGATCGGAAAAATCTTCTCTCGCGCCTCCGTCTCCCCTTCACTGGATCCTGATGTGTGTGCAGGAAAACGGGGGGGGGGCCCTTCGTTTGCCCCCTGTGGGTCAGCATTCTCTCCTGCTGCATCCTGGGGGCTGCTGGGTAGATGCTCAGGTGGCAAGGAATTGACAAGCAGGTCCTGGAAATAACTGACACGCTGACTCCTGTCAGCGACTGAAGGCTCCTGGGCCAGACCCAGTTCCTTGAGGACTAACACATTCCCACCTGTAGTCAACCCAAAGACGAAATCAAGGCAGATTGTGAGAAGGAGGAGGAGGAGGAAGAGGAGGAGAGATTGGATTTATACCTCGCCCTTCACTTGAAGTCTCAGAGTGGCTTACAAACTCCTTTCCCTTCCCCTCCCCACAACAGACACCCTGTGAGGCAGGTGGGGCTGAGAGAGCTCTGAGAGAAACTGCCCTTTCAAGGACAGCTCTTGTCAGAACTGTGGCTTGCTCAAGGGCATCCAGCAGCTGCATGGGGAGAAGTGGGGAATCAAACCCGGTTCCTCCCAGATTAGAGTCTGTGCACTTAAACACTACTCCAAACTGGCAGGAAGGGTTGAGCCAGTATTCTTCTCTTGTGGCCCTTCCTTCTATGCCCATGGAAATGTCGATGGCCACTTTGGGGTCAAGGAAGAATTTTCCTCCAGGCCCGTTTGGCTCCCGGGATCCTGGAGGGTTTTTTTGCCTTCTTCTGGCCATAGAGTAGGGGCCACTGGGGAGTGGGGGGGTGTAGCTGTGAATTCCCTGCTTTCTGCAGAGGGTTGGACTAGATGACCCTGGAGGTCCCTTCCAACTCTATGCTTCTATGAAAGAAGAGCTTTGGCGGGGTGGGGGCCAGTGTTCCCTCTACGCTGAGTTAGTGTGAGCCAGCTCACAGTTTTTTAGCCTCCGGCTCACACATTTTTGTCTCAGCTCAGAAAGGAGGGCTCCAGAGAGCAAACTAATTTCTGCAGCAGCCAAATGGCTCGCTCACAACTTTAATGCCGGTAGCTCGCGAAGTAGGATTTTTGCTCACAAGACTCGACAGCGTAGAGGGGGCATTGCTGGGGACTCGCCCCCCCCCACGTCTCTTCTCAAAACGGGATGAGTGGAGCACTAAAGGGAACCGGCCACTTACCTGCCACTAGAGGGCGCCCGCCTGAATTAAAAAGAGACTTTTAAAAAAGAGAATCCTTGACACAGAGAGTATTCCATCTGTCCGTGTTATACCTCTGAGGATGCCAGTCACAGCTACTGGCGAAACGCCAGGTCCTACAATGCCAAGACCACGGCCGCACAACCCGGGAAATCTAGAGCAACTAATAAAAAGAGACTCTCAGAATTGGCTTTTTCTTCCATCTGGCAGATGGGAATCCCACAGCACGTGAGAAGCCACCAAGGATACCTCTTCTCAACGTTTTTTCAAGGTCAGTCACACCAAAGGCACCAGCAGGAGGAGCTGTCGCTCAGGGATAGAGCATCTGCTTGGCACGCAAAAGGTCCCAGGTTCAATCCCCCGCTTCTCCTGTTCAAAGGCTCAGGTAACAGGTGATAGGAAAGACCTCAACCTGGGACCCTGGAGAAAGCGGACAATACGCTGCCCTTGATGGACCGAGGGTTTGATTCAGTAAGAGGCAGCTTCGTATGTGGATATCTTCATTTGTGCAAGTAGTACTTACTGCTCAGATCGCTTGTCTGAAATGGCAAAGCGCTCTGGTGCCTGAAAGGCGAACCAATTGAATGCAGAGACCATGAGCTGTGAGCCTGTGACGCTCCCATGTAGACCCAACAAACAGAAGCTCCCAATGCTCCCTCTAAGCCGTGTTGTCTCGTGAGCAAAAATTCTACTTGGTGAGCTACCGGCATTGAAGTGGTGAGCCAGCAACTTGGCAGCTGCATAAATGAGTTTGCTCCGGAGCTGTCCTTCCTGAGCAGAGACAAAACGGTGTGACCCAGGGGCTCAAAAACTGTGAGCTAGCTCACCCTCACTTGCCTTAGAGGGAACACTGCTCCGAACTGAGAATGAGGCTGGCCATATTTGAAACGTGGTGTTGGAAGGAAGTTTTACGGACGCCGTGAACGGCCAGAAAGACACGTCAAGAGGGTTCCAGACCAAATCAAGCGTGAACTTTCCCTAGAAGCTAAGATGACTCAACTGAAGCTATCGAATTTTGGTCACATGAGGAGGAGATTGTACTTCTACCTCGCCCTTCACTCGGCGTCTCAGAGCAGCTTACAATCTCCTTCCCTTCCCCTCCCCTCAACAGATACCCTGTGAGGTAGGTGGGGCTGAGAGAGCTCTTTCGAGGACTGCTCTTGAGAGAACAGCTCTGAGAGAACTTGTGGCTGAAGTCTTAACCATGACAGCAAACTGACTCTCATGACAACAAAAGACAACACTCCCCGGAGAAGATAATCATGCTAGGAAAAGTTTTTTTTTTTTTGTAAAACTCTCTTAAAAAAGAGAGAATTTTATTCTTTTTATAAGAAAAGGGAAGGGTAGACAGATGGAGAAAGAAAAAGGTGGAGTGAAAATTTTTTTCTGTTAGTGAGAGTTAGTTTAGGTTAATAACCAATACCAAGTTTTGGCATCCATCATGGTTAGAAGATCTTCTTTTTAACTAAAACAAAGTCCAAAATCACTCTGTTAATGCAGTTAGTAAGGTCCATTGGGGTTAGTAATTAAACAGCTCCTTCCGGATGTAACACGAACAGTCCTCAAAGTATCTTCTTCTTAATTTTCTTCCAGTTATGGATTAAGTCCATTTTAACTTTGAAGTCTTCCGTTCCATCACCTTCCCCTGGGCTGCTGTCTTCTGCACTTATCCCAATTTTGAATGCTGCATCCTTCTTCCTGCTGGCGTGTCTCTTCAGGAGTTTCTGTGTTTTGAAGATGAAATCCTTCTTCTTTCTTTTCTTTTTTTTTTTTTAAACTTCTGGCCTTCAAGCTTCCAGGGCTCCACAAACTCAGCAGATGAAATTAGATCTCCCGTTTGTCGCCTGCTATGCTCGACATCCCCTTCTACTGGCAGAGTATTTCTTTTTATAAAGGCGGAATAGGCTTTGGGAGCCTTATCCACCTCTTCTTTTAACTTTATCGCTCCACTGCCAGTTAGGGGTGCCAAGACATTTGTCAAGGTAAATCCGAGATCTTCTTTCTCCTCTTCTTTAGCGCCCTGGAAACCTGGAATCAAATTCAATTTCTGTTCAATCTCCTTCATCTTTCTAGTTGTTTCCAATATCTGTTTCTGTCGACTGATGAGAACACTTTCCATTTTAAACAAAGTTTGGTTGATCTTCTGCAATTGTTCCAGCAGGGGCACAGCATCTCCTTTTTCTGTTGATTGACAGCAAGCTCTTGGGGGGGGCTATCTGGACCGGAAGTCCCTCCTCTCTTCTCTTCCGGTGTCTGCAGGGCTTGTTCCATTATCGACATTTTGTTTTTTTGTTTACTTTTAAAAAGTTCGTGCCGCATCCCCCAGGAAGCTAAGATGAACACATTCTTCCATGCAGCCCCAACGGTACTTTCACCAACACTTTGTTTTCTTTCTGCCCCCCTTCGCGCTCCCTTTGAATAACTTGCTTCTCGAGGGGGTGGGGACTCCTCCCTCCTCCCAACGCTTATACGCATGCAGGGGGCTCCGATTTACGCTTCAAAATAGATCTTCAACTCACGATTCGATGCCACTACTTCTTTTATGTTGAACCATAGCGCTGTTTTCACTCCTGGAATTCGGTGGCGCCGCTAAGTCCCATTACGGGCACGCCGCAGCGGGGCCGATTGGGGCGGGGAGAAAGCCTCAATTTCCCGGCTGTCTGCCGGCAAAGAGGCTACTCCCCAAGCGCCTCCGGTTCGGAGCCTTAACCTAAGGCTCACTAGGGTCTTTCGCATATGCGAAGACCCCCCCTAACTGCGCGTGGGCTAACCGCCTCCGGGAGCGTCCCGAGAAGCGGCCGCCATTCGCGACGCCGGAAACCGAAACCATCATGCTAGGAAAAATTGAAGAGAGGAAGGCCCAACATGAGATGGATGGGCCCCATCAAGGAAGCCACAGGCCGCACTTTGCCAGACCTAAACAAGGCTGTTAACAAGAGGACATTTGGGAGGTCTTTAATTCACAGGGTCACCATAAGTTGGAGGTGACTGAACAGCACTTCACACAGGGAGACATGCTAGGGCAGTTGGGTGTAGTGGTTAGGAGCACGGACTCTAATCTAGGAGAACCGGGTTTGATTCCCCACTCCGCCACATTGCAGCTGCTGGTGTGACCTTGGGTCAGTGACAAGTTCTCTCAGAGCTGTAGCTGTGTAGTGCCTAAGTGCGCGGACTCTAATCTAGGAGAACTGGGTTTGATTCCTCACTCCTCCACATGCAGCTGCTGGTGTGACCTTGGGGCAGTCACAAGTTTTCTCAGAGCTGTTCTCTCAGGTGCAGTCCTTGAAAGAGCTCTCTCAGCCGCACCTACCTCACAGAGTATCTGTTGTGGGGAGGGAGAGGAGATTGTAAGCCATTGTGAGACGCCTTTGGGTAATGAAGGGCGGGGTATAAATCAAATCTCTTCTTCTTCTTCTTCGGTTGTGCAGATAAGGAAGCAGCAAGCAGTCCCAATTAAGCCCCAAAGGAATAGAAACAAACTAAATGGTAAATTCTGACCTGGACATTTCACACCCAAGTCTTAAATGGCATCAGAACCAAAGCCTGTGGTTCTGCCCTCGTGGAGGTTCTCAGCGATGGCGCAACGTCCGGAAAACCTGGGGATCCTTTCAAGGCGACCTGCCAAGGGTTAAAGGGCTGGAAAGAGAACCAAATGGGAAAGCTGAACCAGCCGAACTGCAGGTGTTGGTTATATAAAAGTTTCCAGCCAGACAGTTGGCTCCGGTCTCTCCTTTTCCCCCCTCATGACTCGGGCATTGAACTTCACAAGCTTTCCCCCGGAAACCCTGAGTAAGAAGCACCTGCTTGGATGCGGTCCCCCGTGACCTCAGCGGCAGGCGAGCCGCTCCGGCGGAGGGGAAGGAGGGCAGGTTTCAAGGAGACGGAAGGACAGCAGCGACCGCAGGGAGGAGAGGCGGGTGCTCAGGTGGGAAATCGATCCAGGCACACAGACACACACACGCAGCAGTCGAAAAGAGCAAGTGTCCAGCAGCACCTCGAAGGCAAACAAAAGAAGCGTGCGTGCACACACGAAAGCTTATAGCCTGAATAAAAATGAGTTGGTCTTAAAGGCGCCATTGGACTCAAACTTTGTTCTGCAGCTTCAGGCCAACACGGCTGCTGCAACCGAATCTAACAAAATCCGTGCCAGGGTAGGAGCTTTCATGAGCCACTGCTCACTTCTTCGAAGTCTCTAAGGTGCTACTTCTTCGAAGTGTTTAAGGTGCTACCGGACTCTTGCTCTCTTCTGCTGCTACAGACAGACTAACGCGGCTATCCGTCTTGATCTACACACAAGCAATGTCACTCTGCAAAAGGCCAAACATGGCAGGGGCAGATCAGACTGGAGGGCCGCATTTTTAAACATTTCTTTCAGCCTTGCTTTCCGACCATTAAAAGGGACTTCCCGGGGGCTCGCAGCAAGTAACACGGCAAAGCAAAATAGTTGTGGAACCAGACATCGTTTTGAAAGACGCAAGCCCTTTTCATACCATTCAATGGGATGGAATTAATCTGGCGGGGGGGGAAGAGATCATAACATGCTTCTCTCCCAGCCTACACATGTTCATTCAAACATATGTGCAAAGCCCATGCACATCAAAGTGTGCACATGTCCAGCGATCAGAAACCCAGGGCAGAAAAGGTTCCTGCAACACAATGCCCGGCTTCAGCTATAAATTATTTGCAGACAACCCCCCCACAAAACAACACTATCTATGATGTCTAAGCTGATGTTAAATGTATGACTTGGAAGGCCAAGACCTCACCCACTCCAAAGCGCCTTCTGCTCTTCGTAAGCAAACTGGCTGAAGCGTCTCTGCTGAGTCATGGCCACAAAGCACCATGCCGAAACCCAGGAAGAAGGAGGAGGAGGAGGAGGAGGAGAAGAAGAAGAAATTGGATTTATACCCCACCCTTAACTACCCAGGGGAGTCTCCGAGCGGCTTACAATCTCCTTTCCCTTCCTCTCCCCACACCAGACACCCTGTGAGGTAGGCAGGGCTGAGAGAGCTCTTTCGAGAACTGCTCCTGAGACAACAGCTCTGAGAGAACTTGTGACTGACCCAAGGTCGCACCAGCAACTGCATGTGGAGGAGTGGGTTCTCTCGGATTAGAGCCCGCACTCCTAACCAAGCTGCTCAAAGAAGCAGGAACGTGGGGTTGGATCCAGCAGAGGGTTTCCACAGATGGAAGAGGAGGCCAATTTTTCCCCTGATACCACCCCCCCTTGCAGACCTCCAACGCCCACACTGTGCTGTTTCTGGCCCCCAAGGGCAGTGTGGGGAGTGGCATTTGGGGCTGCAGCGGGAGGGGGAGGCAAGAAAGTCATGCCCCAGTGATGAGCGTCTCCCTCCACCAGCATGAGCACCCAGGGGTTCCAAGCCGTCTAACGGGATGGATGGGCCAACAGATGGCACTACTTACAAGCCATTAACATAGGTCAGCAAGCCCCTATGATGGTGGAGGGAATTAATTCCACCATGGAGGGGCCACGACAGAGAAGGCTTTGCTCTGTAAGCCAGCTGTCCAAGTGTCTAAAGGCAGGGGTACTGCAGTGGCTCAAATGGTTAGGCCGCAGAACTGCAGGCTGTGGAAGGTCAGTAGTTCAGCAGTTCGAGACCCGAGAGTGCTGCATGACGGAGTGAGCTCCCGTCTCTAGTTCCAGCTCCTGCCAACCTAGCAGTTCGAAAGCAAGAAATTGCAAGGAGATAAATAGGTACCACTTCGGTGGGAAGGTAACAGCGTTCCATGCGCCTTGGTGTTTAGTCCTGCCGGCCACATGACCACGGAAACGTCTTCGGACAGCGCTGGTTCTTCGGCTTGGGAACGGAGATGAGCACCGCAACCCTAGAGTCGGATTCAACTGGCTTTCGAGCAAGGGAAACTTTACCTTTACTTACTCAGAGAAGAAAGGTCTTGACGAAGGAGAGGGTTTGGAAAGGCACAAGCAACACCGAAGGGCTATGCGGTGACCCCTGGACTGGCCCCCGTTCTCCCAGACCTCAGGGTTCCATAGAGAACTTCTCACTGGCCATACTGGTAACTGAGCCAGGGACTTTTGTCCAGCTCTCTGTGTGCTCTGACCCTGAGAATCTCTGTTTCCCTTTAAAAACAAAGATCAAGTTTCTAGCCCCCGGGACTGCAATACCCTTGAAAGTGTGTGGGGCTCTCCAAAACCAGACAAGCGGTTGAATGAAATCTATAGTGCGTTTGTGAGCAGCTTCAGACATTCCCCCCTGCAATCAACAAAGCAACACCAGAATCATTTACATGAAACAGGAATGGTTGCAAGTGGGGTTGCCAATCTCCAGGGAGCAGCTGGAGACCTCCTGGGACTTCAACCGATCTCCAGGCAACACAGATTGGTTCCCCCGGAGAAAACGGCTGCCGGGGGGGGTGGACTCTGGCACCGTGCCCCGCGGAAGTCTCTCTTCCTCCCCAAACTTCACCCTCTCCCAGCTCCACCTCCAAAATCTCCAGGAATTTCACCAGGCAGAGCTGGCAACCCTAGTCTCAAGAGCCAATGTGCCCAGCTTCTCGTCGGGTGCCTCACCGATTCTATTTGTGAACTCTGTACGGGGCACAGTTCACGAGAGAGAGGTTCGGCGGTTGTCCAGGGTCAAGCCTGCACGAAAAGGCAAAGACGGCAATTTTGCACGGAGCCCATCCACATTTGGGGGCCCAGATCAGACGTCCGAACAGCCTGAGTGCGGAGAACTTCCAATTCCCCCCCCTCCACACAGCCTTCCTGAATCTCAGTCTGACGGAAAAGGTTTCCTGAGCACGTACAAAGAGGCTTTCCCCTTTTGTCACCAGTGAGCCTTGCGTTGTGCACCAGGGTTGGAGCGAGCGTCTTACGAAGTGGGCCTTGGCCTAGCGGACCCTGAGAACGCTCCCACCGCCTCCTCCGCTGCCAGGTCAACCTGCCCCGCTTTGGCAGTGCACAGGAAGGCCTCTTGGCCTGCCGACTTTCCTTTCCTGTCTGCTTTAACAACGTTGACCGTGGCCTTGGGGGGTGGGGATTGTTGCTGGCGAGCTATAAATAGGCTATCCCCTCTGGTGTCACTGAGTCCGTGTGTTACTCACTGCCGGCACGTCAGCCAAAGTTCTCCTGTCAGGAAATGAGTGTTTCTCACCGCCCGGCGTCTTCCCCCCCAACCTAACGCCCGTCGCACTAGTCTCTTCCTCTGCACCTTGTGCCCACAGAAACGGAGCCCGACGTCTGCCCGACAATGGCTCACACTCATCCTTCTGCTCTGGAGGGCTGGCGGGCTTCCACGAGACAAAGAGCAGACCCACCCTCGCCCCCCCGGATCACAAACGCACAGGGTCAGTTTCTGCACAATTGCATTTGGTTACAGGGAAACCTCACTCAGAGGTGAGGAATGGCTGCCGTTCGACCTTGCCTGCCCCCCTGTGGCGAGAGGAGACATAACATGATGGAATCTGTTTCTCGGCAAATTTTTCTTCCGCCACATTTGTTGTTGCTGTTGCACAGTGGACTTGAGTCTGACTGCTCGCAACCCCATGGACCACACCACACCAGGCCCTCCTGTCTTCCGCCGTCCTCCGGAGTTTGCTCGATTTCACGTCCGTTGCATCGATGACACTGTCTAACCATCTCATCCTTTGCCGTCCCCTTCTTCTTCCACCCTCCATCTTTCCCAGCATCAGGGTCTTCTCCAGGGAGTGTTCCCGTCTCATTGGGTGGCCAAAGTATTTGAGTTTCAGCTTCAGTATCTGGACTTCCAGGGAAAAGTCAGGGATCCATTTCTTTTAGGATTGACTGATTTGATCTCCTGGCAGTCCAAGGGACTCTCAAGAGTCTTCTCCAGCACCAGAATTCGAAAGCATCTCTTCTTCGGTGCTCGGTCTTCCTTATGGTCCAACTCTCTCAGCCAGGGCCTTTTCTGCTGTGGCACCCCATTGGTGGAATATCTTCTCCACTTTTTGCCAGGAGCCAAATCTTTCTGAGACTGAGTTTTGGTTGCAAGCCTCTCGATGCAGGTTTGGTTGTCTGTTTTGTGAACTTTTCCATCCTCACCCACTACAATGATTTTGTCCAGCCTGTTGTGTATTTTTTTTATTTTTGCTGTTCTGATTTACCCGAAGCCTTTTCACATTGATTTCTGGGTTTTCTAAACAGCCCCACTAGTGGACCTCCTGAGGACACCTGGTATTTTTGGCCACTGTGTGACACAGAGAGTGTTGGACTGGATGGGCCATTGGCCTGATCCAACATTGGCTTCTCTTATGTTCTTATGCCCTGTTGGGTTTAAATGCTTGAGTCATGATGGTAGATTTTTAAATTGTGTAACAAAAGTTGGCGGCTTGGTTTGTGTCAAAGACTTTCGGTAAGCCCCGTCAAGAGCTCCACTGAATAGAAAGTGATGTAGAAATATTGGACAGTAAAAGAACACAATCTAATTGGGGGGCGGTGATATTAACTGTGGCAGAAGTTATTCAGCATAATGAACTGCAGGTTCCTATCCCAGATACCTGCGTGAGGCATGGTATGACTTCTCCAATTAAGGCAGGAGTGTCACACTGTGATCACCTGGTCGCTGCTTCTTAGCCTGACCCTACTTCACAGCAATGCTCCCTCTACGCCGTGGAGTCTTGTGAGCAAAAATTCTACTTTGTGGCTCCTGGCATTAAAGCTGTGAGCGAGACATTTGGCTGCTGCATAAATTAGTTTGCTTTGGAGCCAACCTTCCTGAGTGAAGACAAATATGCGTGAGCCGGAGGCTAAAATACTGTGAGCAATCTCACACTAACTCACCTTAGAAGGAACACTGGTTGTAAGAATAAAATGAAGGAGGGGAATATTACGCATGCCACCTGAAGCTTCTTGGGAGAAAGGGTGGGATTTTTTTGAAAAAAAGACAGCTAAATGGAACCTCCCTCTCCAGGGCAGTCTGTCTGTCACGAAGTTGTCCCATACTGAATCAGACGCTTGGTCCATCAAGTTGGGCATTGTCCACTCAGACTGGCAGCGGCTCTGTTGGCATTTGCAAGTTCTCTCCCTGCAGTCATGGAAGAATTTACATGTTTGTTTACGCACGGTTCCGTGCACCTTGGTGTTTAGTCATGCCGGCCACATGACCACGGAAACGTCTTCGGACAGTGCTGGCTCTTCGGCTTTGAAACAGAGATGAGCACCGCAACCCTAGAGTTGGATTTGACTGGCTTTCAAGCAAGGGAACCTTTACCTAGCTGTTTAGAGAGAGACCAATAGCAGACCGTGCACCTAGTTGCTGCCACAGCAAGGTGTTAAAATGCACAGTTAGCTAGGTTTGGGTTTCTCCAGTTGGGTAATCAATAGATTAGAAGATATTCCTGGGGTGGAGACTTGGAAAAATTTATGGCTCTTTGTCTCTAACTCTGCCTGGGGGGCTAGCACATGTGGTTTAGACTTTAGAGAGTCAACATATGGATTAGTGAAGTCAGAGAGGATGTTAATCCTGTTATTTCCAGGTGGCCAGCCGTGTTGGTCTAAAGCAGTAGAATAAATGTAGAGTCCAGGGGCACCTTTAAGACCAACCAAGGTTTATTCAAGGTATCATGTGCATGCATGCTTTTTCAAATAGCTTCTGTCTATAAGTCTGAACTGTTACCTTCCATTCCAATGTATTTGAAAAAGCGTGCCTTGCACCCGAAAGCTCATACCTCAAATAAACCTTGGTTGGTCTTAAAGGTGCCCAACTGGACTCTAAATTTATTCTCATCCTTTGTTGCGTTCCTAGTTTTCCCCCAGGGATGCTTCCCCCTCATTCATGAAGTAAACCTTCTTGTTTAAAAGCTAATACGAGTGTCCTGCTGTATTTATTATCTCCGCTTTCTACCTGAAGTCCCTACCGGGCTCTCCAGGGGCTCAGACAGAGGTCTTTCACACCCTTTACCCTCTGATCTTTTTTACCTGGAGATTGACCCTGGGACCTTCCGCAGGCTGAGCGTTTTCTCTACCCCTGGGCTATGGCCCTTCCCTTTTGCCTCTAGGGGGGACAGATAGCTGATGTCTTCACATCTTGCTAGCTATGGATAAGAGAACATAAGAGAACATAAGAACATAAGAGAAGCCAATGTTGAATCAGGCCAATGGCCCATCTAGTCCAACACACTGTCACACAGCGGCCAAAATATACCAGGTGCCATCAGGAGGTCCAGCAGTGGGGCCAGGACACGAGAAGCCCTCCCACTGCTGCCCCCTCCAGCACCAAGAATAGAGTGCATCACCTGCCCCAGACTGAGAGTTCCCATCTATACCCTGTGGCTCATAGCCACTGATGGACTTCTGCTCCATATGTTTATCTAATTCCCTCTTGAAACTGTCCATGCTTGTAGCTGCCACCACCTCCTGTGGCAGTGAATTCCATGTGTTAATCACTCTATGGGTGAAGAAGTATTTCCTTTTATCTGTTCTAACCCGACTGCTCAGCAATTTCATGGAGTGCCCACGAGTTCTTGTATTGTGAGAAAGGGAGAAAAGTACTTCTTTCTCAACCTGCTCAATCCCATTCATAATCTTATAAACCTCAATCATGTCTAGCTGGCCCCTGTTGGAAGCAGGATGCTGGGCCAGACGAACGCAGGGAGGCAGTGCTCGAACTTGGGGGAGAAGTGTGCAAAGTGAGGCTAAGCTCAGCGTCTGGCCTCCTCCTCCTCCTCCTCCTCCTCCTCCTCCGTCTGAGGCGCGAGGGTTTCCCGCTCCATCTGCCTGCCCCATCCTGCAGAAACCACACACACAAACACACACACAGAAGAACGCAACCCCACCCCCACCCCAAAAGACAAGCCGAGGGCCAGATGTTCCCCAGGTCTGCCACCCAGCTGCCTGCCGCGGCTTGTGGTCACGGTCGGTTAGTCAATCTGTCTGTCTGAGAGGCAGCCAGACGCTGAGCCTGCGTTTCCTGGAAAGGAGGGCCGGTTGTGGTGGGTTCCCCCCCCATCCACCCTCCAGCACCCCTCCCGGCTGGATATCCAAGGCCCGCTGCTGCTGCTGCTCCTGCGAAATCTGGCTCAGAGCTCAGGCCCCGCAATCTTGGGTACAGCTCACCTAAACGGCAGGTGGGGTGTAAACCGACATCTGGACGGCCCGATTACAAACGGCCGGTCGGAGACATGCGAAAACAAAAATCTTTTTTCAGCCAGAAGACAAGGAAGGCAGAGGGAACCTACGCTGGGTAAAAGGCTGGTTCCCTTCAGGGCTCTTTAATCTTTATCGAGATACTTATACTCTGCAGCTCAAGGCAGCGATGTTGATTTTATAAAACGTTTCGGACAGGGGTCTCCAACACGGCGCCCACGACACCTTTTCTGGTGCCCGCCAAGTGTTTTGGGAACGTAGGGGAGGCCAGGGAGGCTTTGGCCCAGCAAGGTTTCTGATTGGCTGTGCAGATTTTTTTTTAAATGTAGCTTTGGAAGGAGCTGCCACCACAGCGCATGGATCTTGATATTATGGCCGAAGCTAAGCTGCGGCGGCCATTTTGTGGCTGGTTCCCACGTCCCGTGGTAGCCATTTTGTGACTGGCTCTTCCCCCCGCGGCAGCTGTTTTATCACAGCCATCTGGCGGCTGCTCCTACCATGCCGTGTCAGAATTCCAAAGGTGCCCACAGGCTCAAAAAGGGGGGGGCCGCTGACTTAGGACAGACTTTTAATAGCAAGGCCGGGTATCACTTCCTGAGTGCCACAAAGCAAAGCATCTCTCCTTGTCACAGTGTGGCAGCGTGGGGCTGGAACCTGTGACTCCTTTCCACGAGGAGTGGCGCTATCCACCTCATGTTTATTTGCGAGATTTATACCCTGCCTTTCTGCTCCCATCGGGGGCCGCAAGCCGGCGAACAGATTAAAAAGCAGACATTACAAGAACATGCCTCAAAAGCCATTAAAACCAAACAAATCATAAAAACCACAAAAACCAACCTAAATCACAGATACGAGAACATAAGAAACAATTCATATAGGGCAGGAAAGGAAGGATCGCTGAGAGAACGGGAGGTGAAACAAAAAGTCTTCACCTACTGGTAGAAGACGAACAAGGAAGGGACAGGTGAGTCCCTCTGAGGAGGGAGTCTCAGAGTTTTGGTGCCACAACTAAGAAGGCCCCCTTCTCAAGTTCTGAACCTAATCTCAGAAAGTTGTCATGGGTCAGCCAGGGCTCAGTAATAGTGTGGACTCCTCAGAAGAAGAGGACTCTTCAGAAGAAGAGGACCCCCACATAGTCAGCCTTGAATTAACAGAAGTTGGCCAGCAAGAGAACGAGCTGCGGGTTTGTCAGGATTCACTGCCAACAGCTGGCACAGAGCCACTGACACCCTCCAGCCCTGATTCAGCAGGTGAACCCCAGTTAGCCGTTCCCAGCCCACCAGTATCTCCTACATCCTTAGAGAGCCACAGACAGAGGCTGAGAACAGAACAACAGGCAAGAAGGCAGAGTGCACACCTCCTGGCCCGATGCCAGCTGCTTGCTGATGACGAAGATGAGTAGTTGCAGGATTACTTCTGAGCAGCTGGCTGCAAGCATGACCCTTAGGCATGAGGCTATAAAAACCATCAAAGGGAGGCTGTTAGGCATGGACACAACATGTACCATAGATGCTCAGCCACTGACTCTGCCTTGCCTAATTCTTGGAATCCTGACCTGAATGACCCTGCCCTGCCTGACTTCTGAAATTTGGTGCTCAGATCCTGCAAGTAAGGTGAATATTCTTGCACCGGAGCAAAGCACCAGGACTAGCAGAATGGATCTGTGAGATCCACACTTGCAGAAACTTGGGCATAGTTTTAGCACACTCTGATTAAAACTGGGTATAGTTGCCAAGGTCCTATAAGGGCTGTCATATAGAGGATGGTGTGGAGTTGTTTTCTGTTGACCCAGAAGGTGGGACCAAAACCCATGGGTTGAAATTAAATCGAAAGAGTTTTCGGCTAAATGTTAGGAAGAACTTCCTGACAGTGAGAGCAGTTCCTCAGTGGGACAGGCTTCCTCGGGAGGTGGTGGGCTCAATTCTTTGGAGGTTTCCAAACAGAGGCTAGATGGCCACCTGACAGCCATGCTGATGCTGTGAACTTGGGCAGATCATGAGAGGGAGGGCAGGAAGGGCTGCCTCAGTGCTTAGTTCTCGCGGCCCCTTTTCTTACACGCCCAGGGAAATGCCGATCGCCACGTTGGGGTCAGGAAGCAATTTTCCTCCAGGCCACTTTGACCAGAGATCCTGTTGTTTTTTTTGGCATCTTCTGGCCATGGAGCAGGGGGTCACTGGGGGTGTGGCAGGGGGAGGTAGTTGTGAATTTCCTGCCTTGTGCAGGGGGTTGGACTAGATGACCCTGGAGGTCCCTTCCAACTCTATGATTCTATGAATAGGATTTTGGGGGGAGGGCAGATTTGACCTGTAGGTTTCCCACCACCCACCAGTATAAGAACATAAGAGAAGCCAATGTTGAATCAGGCCGATGGCCCATCTAGTCCAACACTCTGGGTCACACAGCGGCCAAAATATACCAGGTGCCATCAGGAGGTCCAGCAGTGGGGCCAGGACACTAGAAGCCCTCCCACTGCTGCCCCCTCCAGCACCAAGAACAGAGTGCATCACCTGCCCCAGACTGAGAGTTCCCATCTATACCCTGTGGCTGATAGCCACTGATGGACTTCTGCTCCATATGTTTATCTAATTCCCTCTTGAAACTGTCCATGCTTGTAGCTGCCACCACCTCCTGTGGCAGTGAATTCCATATGTTAATCACTCTTTGGGTGAAGAAGTATTTCCTTTTATCTGTTCTAACCCGACTGCTCAGCAATTTCATGGAGTGCCCACGAGTTCTTGTATTGTGAGAAAGAGAGAAAAGTACTTCTTTCTCAACCTGCTCAGTCCCATTCATAATCTTATAAACCTCGATCATGTCACCCCTCAGCCGTCGTTTCTCCAATAGTTTCAAAGGAAGCACACGAGTCCCTTGCAGTTCCTGAAGCATCTTTGTCGAGACCAGAGTTTCCAGAATGCCTGAGAACTGGCACACTGTCCCCCCCCCACGCACAGCACACACCTCAAAAGTTAAACTGGAGCAACACTCTCACCCCAAAGTTAAAACTGGAGGCATCCGTGCCTGGAAAAATTCCCTGTTCATGCCTGACAAAGCATAAGCACCTTCAGGGGAGTCTCCCATGAGTCACGTACTGGCATTCCAGCCGGTGCGGTGACTCATGCAGAGATTCATCGAGCAGCCTCCTCTCGAGGGCAGGGCCATCGTGCGGGGCTGCAGCCCTGGGCAGCACTCAAGCAAGCCAACTATGCCCTGAGCCAAGGCGGAGTTACTTTTCCCCACCCGACGCCCCAAGCAAAAGTAAGACCAGAGCAGCAAATCATGCAGGGACAGAGCAGCTGCCTCCGTGGGTGGATACTTCGGCACTCACGGGATCCTTTAATAACTGGAGTAATTTCTTTCTTGTGGCACGCAAGCAGCTCTCCCATGGCAGGAGCACGTCTTTTTATAGAAACGGTAAAATATCGGAGGCGTCGCTGGGCAGAACGGCCCGACTATAAAACAAGGTGAGGATAAGAGAGGCGAAAGGAGGGCTCGGCGGCACGGTGCTAAGAAAACCCACAAACGGCTTTACTGTGGCAGCACCACATCCTGAGAGCAACCTGCTTCCGCATGCATCTGAAAGCATCAACGGGGTCACCATTAACTCTCATGGATCTGTTCTGTGGGTGGAAGAAACTGTCCGTCAGGGAAGGTGCCTCTGCAAGGGGAATGGATCCGCACTGCCTGGCCTGAGGACGCCAATTTCCCTCTCTTCATCACCCACAGAGACTCACGGGAACATACGAACCTGCCTCGTACAGAGTCAACCAACCGGTCCGTTTAGCTCCACACCGGCAACCGTTCTCCAGGGACTCATGCAGAGAAGCGGCTTTCCCATTCTGGCTATCTTTCACTGGAGATCATGGGATTGATCTCGGGCCCTTCTGCAAGCTTAGTGTTGGCTCTGCTACAGAGTCACAGCCCTCCGCTGAGGGAGAGCCAGGAGGGTTAGACGGCTTCGGGTTCAAGCCGTCCACCCAAGATCTTACAGCGAGACAGGGCAGAGGGGGAGATGAGTGACTTGGCCTCCTGGAAGCTGTCTTGGCTTTGAACGTTTCCCCTTCTCATCGGACAGAGGCGCTGAGCTCAGACACAGGGGCAGAGAGCCAGTCCAGTCCGCTGCAGTGAATGCTCGGGGGTGGGGGGGGTATTCCGGATAGCTATCCATGCCCACAACAATTACCACTGGCCCTGGTCAAACGCCCCCTTGTAAGAAACAGATGGAACCATCTAGAGATGCCGCGGGGAAGCTCCAAGAACAGATGTCAGTCTCTTCTTGCCAGCAATCTCACTGCCTGGCGCCAGAATTGTATAATCTCTTTGCAAGATGTCATACATCTGGCAAACAGTACCTGCTGGCCAGCGCCCATTCCATCTACTAGAGAACAGAGGCCTCTGAAGACAGGGCCGGCGCCTTGTTTCAAAACAGGAGGCGAAGCACGTTGCGGAAGATGGGCAAACTTTAGGCATGGGTGGCCTGGAGCTTCTAGTGCTGTGAGAGGCCCTGAGGCCATTGAAAGGGCAGGGGGACGAGACGCAAGCTAGAGAGTGTGAGCAAACCAACAGGACGGGGCTGGGCCTAGCTGGCTCCCCCACGGACCAAACTGCATGCACCCTAGCACACATCCCAGAATGCTCTGCGAGGTTTCATGCCAGATGTGCCAGGGTACCATGCAGACGTCAACGCTGAAGCCAAACGAGTCGGAAATCCCGAAGCTGAAGTCCATCGCCGAAGCCCGGCTGCTTCGGGCCTACGTGAGATCTGCTAAACCACACGTGCGCCTGTCTTGACCACCTCTCGTTCTGGTTTTCATCTCTCAGCGGCATGTTCCCGATTAGCTGCGGCCTGCTCTCGTTTCTCCGCAAACCATCTGGGCGATACCGCCAGGGAGCCGCCGTCTGTCTCGGTCCCTGTGACAGTATGCCAGGAAGGAGGAATCAACCACCAGCCCGCCCCGCCTGGCTGCCGTGACATGGAAGACAGCAAAGCTCACGTCCGCCTCTTCATCCTCTTCTTCCTCCGGGGCGCTTCCCAAACGGCGGATGCTGCGGTCTGCACATGTGGCGGCCGACGGGGTGTGGGGGGGAGGCAGAGACCTGCAAAGGGGAGGAAGTGGGTGGGTGGGGGAGTGGGGGAGTGCAGAGGTCTTTGAAAAGAAGCAGAGGAGGAGGAGGAGGGAGGCAGGAAGGAAGGGAGAAATCCTCAAAGGTTGTGGCAGAAGTCATTCCAAGGATGCCTCAACCGACCAGCCAAAATGAGACCCAGCAGTCTTTCGGTCTGTCTCTTTCTCGGCTTAGGGGGCCCTTTGGATTGCAGGGTAGTATTCAAAGGCATGTGGGGCTCGGGGGGGGGGGGCGGGTGTTTGAGGGTGCACAGCCGCCGCCGATAATAGCAGCTCCGTGCTTCCTCACAGACGAAGCGCAGCAAGACAAAACATGTGTGCCGGTGTCCTCATGCGCCGAGTTTTCCCACTCTTCCACGTGGCCGCCGATTGATTTGAGCAAAAAGACAACAGGGTCAGATCATGCGTGTTGCGTTCCTCACAGGGGAGAGACAGTCGAACAAGGGACTCCAGAGCTGCTGTTTTCACTGCCAGCTTGGCAGTTAGTAGGAGATTTTGGGGGTGGATCAAGGAGCCAGGATGTGACATCGCTCTGGGAGAGGGGAGGAAAGAAGCACAACTGAACCCCAAAGAGAGTTCAGGCCGTCACATTTAAAAGGACCACATTCCTTTTCAATGCCTTCCCTCCATTGGAAATAATGTAGGATGGAGGCGCCTTCTTTGGGGGCTCATAGAATTGGACCCCCTGGTCCAATCTTTTTGAAACTTGGAGGGGGGGTTGAGGAGAGGCACCAGATGCTATGCTGAAACTTTGGTGCCTCTACCTCAAAAAACAGGCCTCCCCCGAGCCCCAGATACCCACAGATCGATTCTCCATTATACCCTACGGGGACCGGTCTCCATAGGGTATAATGGAGCGCCCACTGGACATTTCCCTCCCCCCTGCTTTCTGGTAACCCTGAAGCGGGGGGAGAGCCTCCAAACCAGGAGATCCCCTGCCCCCAGCTGGGGATTGGCAACCCTAGCAGTTAGCCAGCTTCTTCCTGGAAACCTACAAGACGGGCGTTGCCACTCCTCCCTGGCAGCTGAACATTGTGCCATAGAGACAGCCTGCAGGGCCCGAGAGGATCTGATTAACATATGGAGTTCACTGCCACAGGAGGGGGTGGCGGCTATTATTTATTTTATTTTATTTTTTAATTTATTAAATTTTTACCCCGCCCTCCCAGCAAAGCCGGCTATCCCACGCATAATCTTATAAACCTCGATCATGTCAC
Organism: Gekko gecko; assembly: GCA_029375565.1. Taxonomy (NCBI): domain Eukaryota; kingdom Metazoa; phylum Chordata; class Lepidosauria; order Squamata; family Gekkonidae; genus Gekko; species Gekko gecko. The sequence goes on from JAPDNY010000016.1 coordinate 23,589,129, forward strand.
CCCTCAGCCGTCGTTTCTCCAAGCTAAAGAGTCCCAACCATTTTAACCTTTCTTCATGGGGAAGGTGTTCCAACCCTTTTATCGTTCTAGTTGCCCTTCTCTGCATTTTTTCCAATGCTATAATATCCTTTTTGAGATGTGGCGACCAGAACTGTACACAGTATTCCAAATGAGGTCGCATCTAGAACCCACCAATTTGACTTTTCGGCAGCCCGCGGTATCCCTAAAACTGTCCTCCAACACCAGATTTCAAAGTAGGGTCGACATAAGCCTGAAGCAACTCGACAGCACTTCACAAACACACAAACACACCCCTTCCAGGGCTCTCTGAAGGCAAGGCGGTATGCATGAAGCACCGAGACCGCCGCGAGCACAAACCACGTTCAGCGTCAGGAGCCAGACCCCTGATTTGAAAAACACCGGCCTTCGCCAGCCTCCGAATGCTTAATCAGCAGGAACTGTTTTCCTTAAGTGGTTTTGGCTCCGGTTTGCGGCCATTGGAGGGACTTTCCAAGCTTGTGTTCATGTGAATTTCAAGGATCGTCAAGGCCGCCTCTCACCCTCCCCACTACCAGCTCCATCCAGTTTGTAGCTCGGGTGGCTGGCAGATGGCATCTAGACCAAGAGTGGGAGCAGAAGCCGAAACGGGCTCCAACTCTGAAGGCCCGTGCCCAGCTCTTCCTGAACAGGAAATCTCCGGGAGGTGAGTTTTCCAAGGCCGACCCCGCTAACAAACAAGCAAGCAGATCCTGGGCTGTGGTCCCACACACAACTCCCCCCGCCCCCCACTTTCAGTGCACTTTCCGACAGGATTTTTACTGTGTGAACTGGCAAAATCCACTTGGGAAGTGGATTGAGACTGGATTATTTAGTGTGTGCGACCGCAGATTCTAGAGCAGTCACACTGGCGTGAACGTAGGCTGGGGAAAGCTGGATCGAAGCAGGGAAGCACCAGGTCTCCGATTCGTCCTCAAGCATCTGGCATTCAAAGGTACACTGCCTTTGTCCAAGGAGGCTCCATTCCCAACTACTGTGGCTAATCAAAATCCAATCGTTGCCCTGCTGGGTCACACCATCTAACCCAGCATCCTCTGTGGTGGCCACATACTTCCGTTGTTGTTGCTGTTCAGTCGCACAGTCGAGTCCGACTCTTCGCGACCCCATGGACTACATCACGCCAGGCCCTCCTGTCTTCCGCCATCCTCCGGAGTTTGCTCGATTTCATATTCGTTGCATCGATGACACTGTCTGACCATCTCATCCTTTGCTTTCCCCTTCTTCTTTGACCTTCCGTCTTTCCCAGCATCAGGGTCTTCTCCAGGGAGGGCCCCCTTCTCATTTGGTGGCCAAAGTATTGGAGCTTAAGCTTCAGTCTCTGGCCTTCCAGGGACCAGTCAGGGTTGATTTCTTTTAAGATTGACTGATCTGATCTCCTTGCAGTCCAAGGGACTCTCGAGAGTCTTCTCCAGCACCATAATTCGAAAGCATCTGTTCTTCAGTGCTCGGCCTTTCTTATGGTCCAACTCTCGCAGCCATACATTACTACTGGGAATACCATTGCTTGGACCATACGGACTTTTGTCGGCAGGGTGATGTCTTCTGGGGAGCTCTCAAACAGGGCATGGAATTCCCCAGCCTTTCTAACCATTAATATTCAAAGGTACACTTCTCTACCCTCACCTGGCTGGTCCAGGCTGTTCTGATCTCAGAAGCTAAGAAAGGTCAGCCCTGGTTACTATTTGGATGGGAACCCACTAAGAAGGAGGAGGAGGAGGAGGAGACTGGATTTATACCCTGCCCTTCACTACCCAAAGGAGCCTCAGAGCGGCTTACAATCCCCTTCCCTTCTCCTCCCCACAACAGACCCTCTGTGAGGTAGGTGGGGCCGAGAGACCTCTGAGAGTGATCTGCTCTTTGCAGAACAGCTCTGAGAGGACTGTGACTGACCCAAGGTCACCCAGCTGGCTGCATGCAGAGAAGTGGGGAATCAAACCTGGTTCTCCCAGATTAGATCCATGCTCCTACCCACTACCCCGAACTGGCTCTCAAAGGGAGTCCAGGGTCGCCATGAAGAGGTAGGCAATGGCAAACCACCTCTAAACATCTCTTGACAATCCTACCATGTCAACTGCAACTCAACAGCACTTTACACACGCATGCTGTACAAACGGGGTGGTTCCTTTGGGCTATTACAGCTAATAGCCATTCATAGAGTTGGCGGTGAAAAGTGCCGTTTAGTCACAGCTGGCTTACGGCGACCCCGTAGGGCTTTCAAGGCAAGAGACATTCAGAGGAGGTTGACCATTGCCTGCCTCTGCATCACAGCCCTGGTATTCTTTGGAGATCTCCCATCGGGTTTGATTCCCCACTCCTCCACATGCAGCTGCTGGATGACCTTGGGCAAGCCATAGTTCTGACAAGTTGAGAAGAAGCAAACAACCGTGATGTATTATGCTAAAAACGTCTCCAAAGGCTAGAAATTTCTTTTTCCAATATTCAGTTTACTGGAAGCAATTCAAACGCCATCAGCACCAACGAGCCATGCATCGTATAACTTTATCAAAGTGGGTGGCGTTGAAATACCTATAATGTAATATAATATTAGTATAATATAATCAGATGAGTGTTACTATGGGATATGAATGGAGTGTTTGCCAAATGGATTAATATTATATAGGTATTTCAATGCTACCCACTTTGATAAAGTTATACCAAACGAGATATAATATGCATGGTTTGTTGGTGTTGATGGCGTTTGAATTGCTTCCAGTAAACCGAATATTGGAAAAAGAAATTTCTAGTCTTTGGAGACTTTTTTGGCATAATACATCACGGTTGTTTGCTTCTTCTCAGCTTCTGTCCCGTGATCTTTCTCTTTGGTATGCATAGTTCTGACAAGAGCTGTCCTTGAAAGGGCAGTTTCTGTCAGAGCTCTCTCGGCCCACCTACCTCACAGGGTGTCTGTTGTGGGGAGGGGAAAGGACTTTGTAAGCCGCTCTGAGACACCTTGGGTAGTGAAGGGCGGGGTATAAATCCAATTTCCTCTTCTTCTTCTTCAATGAAACCCTGGTTCTGGTCAAAGAAACCTTGGTAGGGACGACCACCCCCGTACATGACCTTTGGAATAAGCTCCCGAGTAGAGGAGAAATTTGCACATGCAGATGTTCAAGTTTTAACTCCTTTCCCCCTTTCTCATGCACATAAACAATCCAATCGCCAACTCCCTTCACGCCCTATCGCTGCCGCAAACGCGTGGGGTGTGGAGAAGGAAATGGCGTGGCCCCATAAGAGCTCCCCCCTCCCCGTTGGCTTGCAGTCAGTCACGCACTCTGCCGCCTACAGGGCTGGGCTGGTGTGCCCTGCGGGTGGATCCTGCCCTTCCCTCATGCACCACCCGAAATCCTCAGGTCAGCTCACAACAGATGGTAAAGCAAGATCCAGCTGTTAAGAACAAAACGGACAAAAGCGGGTAACACGCCACCGATGCCAGCTGCATTATTTAAGACTCAGCCATCAACCAAATTGCTGTCAACAGCCAGATACGGGGAGGGGGGGAAACCCAATCTTCGGTTCGCACTCCAGAAGGCCTCTTCGTGGGAACGGCTTCCTGCCGCCAATGCGCCCTCTAAGCTGTGGAGCGCCTTGTGAGCAAAAATTCTACTTTGTGAGCTACCGGCACTAAAGTTGGGAGTCAGCGATTGGGCTCCCGCATGAATCAGTCGGCTCTGGAGCCACATCCTCCCTGAGACAAAAATGTGTGAGCCAGAGGCTAAAGAACTGTGAGCTAGCTCACACGAACTCAGCTTAGAGGAACACGTCTGCAAGGAAGCGATGGTGGTGGTGCTGGTGGGAGACAGATCCCTTCCCCTCGGCGCGGGAACAGATGCTCAGTTGCATGCACACAGACAAGAAGGAACGAACCGGCACCTGCCGCTGCACGGACCGCAGCTGCCGAGGCATGTTGCGAACTGCAGGTAACCCGCTGCAGGGGGGTGCGGTCCTTCTGGAACAACACACACCCTCCTGGCTTCTGAACCGGGGGAGCATGAGCGATTGCACGGCGTTTATCTCAGATAATTATAACCCGCTTTTCTCCACAAAAGGGGTCCAAAGCGGCTTACATAATTGTTCTCTGTTCCGCCATTGTATACATGCAACAACAACCCTGTGATGAAGGTTTAGGTTGAGAGAGAGAGAGAGAGAGAGACTAGTCCAGGGTCACCGAACAAGATTCCCATGACAGAGTGGGGATTCGAAAACAGACGCTGGTCCGACATGATAACCGCTACAACACCATGTTGACTTCAATCCAGGGTATCTAGAGGGGAATAGATCCTTTGTAGGGTTGGCAGCTCCAGGTTGGGAAATACCTGGATATTTTGGGGGTGGGGCCTGAGGAGGGCGGGGTTTGGGAAGGGGAGGGACTTCACTCGGGCGTAATGCCATGGAGTCCACTTTCCAAAGCAGACGTTTTTTAATAAGCTATTTTATTAAAAGGGGATTAGATAGATTCATGGATGAGAGGTCTATCAGTGGGTAACAGCTATGGTGACTGAAGGGAACCTCCATGTTCAGAGGCATCCCAGAGCTAGGAGGCAACACCAGGGGAAGGCCTCACCCTCTCTGCCCTGTTGTTGGTGGTCCAGAGGAACTGGTTGGCCACTGTGTGAGATGGGAGGCTGGACTAGATGTACAACTGGTCTGGTCCAGCAGAGCTCTTCTGATGTTCTTATTAGGAGAGGCCTCAGCCTCTGTGCCCTGTTGTTGGCCCTCCAGAGGAACTGGTTGGCCACTGTGTGAGACAGGATGCTGGACTAGATAGACCACTGGTCTGATCCAGCAGGGCTCTTCTGAGGTTCTAAGGAAGGCCTCAGTCTCTGTGCCCTGTTGTTGGACCTCTATAGGAATTGGTTGGCCACTGGGTGAGAAAGGATGCTGGACAAGATGGACCACTGGTCTGATCCAGCAGGGGTCTTCTGAGGTTCTTATGAAGGCCTTAGCCCCTTTGCCCTGTTGTTTGACCTCCAGAGGAACTGGCTGGCCACTTAGTGAGACAGGAAGCTGGACCAGCAGGGCTCTTCTGATGTTCTTATCAGGGGAAGGCCTCAGCCTCTCTGCCCTGTTGTTGGCCCTCCAGAGGAACTGGTTGCCCATTGAGTGAGACAGGAAGCTGGACTAGATAGACCCTCACGGGTCTGATCCAGCAGGGCTCTTCTTTTGCTCTTAATTTATATTCTTGATTTCTCCAGGTGAACTGGCCTCTGTTGCTTGGAGATCAGTCGTAATCCCAGAAGACCTTCAGCCCTCACCTAGAGGTTGGAACAACCCTCAACAATACAGTTTGTGGGCGGGGCGGGAGGTCTGGAACTGGCCAGAGAGTCTTGAATTGGATGCTAGAAAGTGTACCCCTGCCTCAGGGAGGGGTGCAAAGTCCCACACGACCACAGCACATGCACCCCCATTTGAGTCCTACGAGCTGAAAGGCTTCTGGGTGCCACAACTTCTGAGGAAGAGATTTTGAGAGGTGGTTGCAGGAGGGGGGTTGATGTCGGTCAGAAGGGGTCCTCGATAGGAACAGAACAAAGGTTGAAGGTTGCTAGAGAGCTCCTTGAGCTGAACTTAAAGGTCATCAACTTCACACACACACACCCAGCCCACCCTGGTGTGCACTTGGGTGTGGTGGACTCGCACCAGGCCTCTTGACAACACAAGCCTTGGCTAAGCCCCGTCCCTGAGGAAAAGGAATCTAATCTCTTTCACACTTGCTCGCTGGGTGTTTTTTAAACACACACACACACACACACACACACACACACAAGGCAACGAGATTCCAGCATGGTTGAAATAACTCTGCTCACTGTCAACCGTCCAAGAACAGCTCGGCCCGCTCATAAAACGAGTCTCTCACATCCATGTGGTTTTGCGTCGCCAGGCGACGAGGTACACAAAACACAGCATCGCGCACCGGGCACCGTAAAACCTTATATCCCCCTCAGAGCCGGACTCCATCTGAAGAAATTGTAGCACCTAATTAGAACCGAGCGGGGCGCGCTCGAACGGGGGAAAGAAAGAATAATCCCCCCCAAAAAAGCCCTTTTCGCCCAAACCTCCCCCACCCCTTCCCTTCCAGTTATAAATTTGAAATGACAATGAAGCTGGGAAAAGGTATCTGGCTCGGCCTCTCGATGGGGATGGATGGACGACGACAGCGGGTGGCAGAGGGAACGGGGAGAGGGGAAAGTCAGTTCTTCCTTTCATCCCTGCCCGGGGAAGGGCAGGTGCCGTCCGGGAAACCTGTGGGAAGCGCACGAAGGGGAAAAACAGTTGGAAAGAAGGTTGGCCGCCCTTCGCTCGAGCCTCCTGTTTTTCCTGACAGGAGAAGGAAGAAAAGAAACCGGCTCTTGATTTTTCATGACTCGAAATCTGCGGGTCACCCTTTTAGGCAGGGCCCGTCACAGGGAGGAGCTGTTTGGCCCAGGCCTTGCGGTCACAAAGGGCCTCAAATGTATACACTTGTTCATTGTTTTTGACATCTGATGCGTTTGCAACTTGTTTTTATGCGCACCAGATGTCACCGTTCTTTTCTTTCTTATTACGGCCAGGGAGACTCAAGACCCTACAAGTGGCCCAGGGCTCTCTGGGTATCAGAGAGGGCCTGCGTTTAGAACCAAGCAAGGCCTTCTGTCGGCTCTAAGGATGGGCAAGCACGCGATGCTGCCTCGCCCCCAAGTCTGATGATGCCAGCCTCCAGGTGGGACCTGGAGATCCCCTGGAGTTACAGGTCATCTCCAGACTACAGAGATCAGTTGCTCTGGAGAAAAGGGATGAGGCAGAAGACATTGGATTTATACCCCGCCCTTCGCTTGACATCTCAGAGTGGCTTACAGCCTCCTTTCCCTTCCCCCTCCCCACAACAGAGGTAGGTGGGGATGAGAGAGCTCTCCCGAGAACTGCCCTTGAGAGAACAGCTCTGAGAAAACTTGTGATTGACCCAAAGTCACCCCAGCAGCTGCATTTGGAGGCGTGGGGAATCAAACCCGGTTCTCTCAGATTAGAGTCCACCGCTCTTAACCACTGTACCAAACTGGCTCCTAACCACTACACCAAACTGGGTGCCTTGGAGGGTGAGCTCTATGGCACTGTAGCCCACTAAGGCCCCCGTCCTCCCCAGGGTCAGTCCCCAAATCTCCAGGAGTTTTCCAACTTGGATCTGGCAACCTAACCCCCACCCCCCGCCCGTGGCCAGTGGGAACCTGGCAGCCCTATTTGGATAGCCCTAACTCCCAAAATCAGGATGCCCCAGATGTTTTCCCGGGAATCAGGTATGGTTTTCAACCAATCCCAATCTGTGGTGTACATCAAGCCCCTGTAGCCAGCCCACCCAGTCAACCTCCGTCCTGTCCGAGTGGGGATTTGAAGATGGCTCTTCCCCAGCGTGGGGCCCGAGGTCACCTGCCGACACCTTCCCTGGTGGCCCCCAGGTGTTATGGAAAGTGGAGGTAACCAGGTGGTGCTTTTTGCCCAGCAAGGCTTAGGACTGGCCACTGGAGATCGGATTGGCTGGGCAGAATTTTAAAACATGTTTCTTTGGAGGCAGATGCTGCCACAGCACAAGGATCGTCACTGTGTGACTAGAGGTGAGCCACGGCGGCCATTTTGTGCGGGCTTCACCCCCTGCGGCAGCCATTTTGTAGCAGTCAGTTTGTAGCTGCACCTACCACACTGTGTCAGAATTCCGAAGAAGAGGAGGAGGAGGAGGAGGAGGAGGAGGAGGACTGGATTTATATCCCACCCTTCCCTTGGGAGTCTCAGAGCAGCTTACAATCTCCTTTCCCTTCCCCTCCCCACAACAGACACCCTGTGAGGTAGGTGGGGCTGAGAGAGCTCTTTTGAGGACTGCTCTTGAGAGAACAGCTCTGAGAGAATTTGTGACTGGCCCAAGGTCACACCAGCAGCTGCATGTGGAGGAGTGGGGAATCAAACCCAGTTCTCCCATATTAGACTCTGTGCTCCTAACCACTGCACCAAACTGGCTCTCAAAGTTGCCCACAGGCTTGAAATGGTTGGGGACCCTCGGTCTAGATCCTACCGACTCTCTGTTTGTCGAAAGGGTCCACTGCAGTTCCCCTCCCTGACCGGTTTTTCTTGGAAGCGCAACAAATCAGTGCGGATTCGAGGAGGACCGCATTCCTGGCTCCGAGTACCTCTCCCAGTTTGGAGTCTCTTCAGAGGCCTTTGCAGTGGCTCGGTGTCAGCCTCACGAAAACTTGGCCTCCATCTTTGGCAGCTGGTGCCCCGATATCCCTCCGGTGCCCCCTTTCCTTCCTCTTCTCGGACAAGCCAAAGTGATCGCACGGCAGATGATGAGGCGGCTGGATGGCCCCGAGGATTTCCTTGAGGCTCCGTCGCTGGTCCGGGCGTGGAAAGAGATGACTCACCCCCTCGCTCCAAACTCCGTCACCCTTTTTGATCCGGACAAATGGATGCCGCCCAGGGCAGGCCTGGCTGGCTCTCCATCTCGCGGGCCCCGGCCCACCTGCCTGCCAAACACTCCCGGGGTAGCTCTCCTTCCAGACTTTCCAGCGCTGTGCAGGGCGGATGCCGGGGAAAGAAACAGCTGTTGCTCGAAGGGTGTCAGCTGCCAGCACAGCCCGTCCTTTCCCCCTCTGTGCGAGATAATGAAAACGGAGAAAAAGATGGGTTGACTTCCCATTCGGGGTGCCAAAATTATGATGCCCTGGAGCTCAACCTCACAGGAGGGGGGAGGGATGCATCAAGTTACAGTGCGGGGTGGGTACACAGAACTATTTATTTAGGAACTATTTATTTAGGAAAGAACTACGCATGGCCAATAACTGAATAACCACCTCGCTCCACTGTACCTTTCGGGCCTCGCTCTTCGGGTGTCTGTTGGTTGGATGAGAACGTCTGCTGGCTATCCCGGAAGGGGCACGTACGTTGTGGGTTCCCAGCATTACGGTAAAGCCGCCCGAAGTCCGCATGTGGGGCCGAAGCATTCTGTGACACTGCGGAAGAAAACAGCCGGGAGGCTCAACACCAGCAACTGCATTTGCCGACGGAGTTCTTCTTGGTTCGGCTGCTAAGGATGCGAACTTCCGAGCAGGGCCCAGGAGCTCTCTTGGGATTACAAGTGATTGCCAAACTACAGAGATCAGTTCCCCAGAAGAAAATGGCTGCTTTGGAGGATGGAGTCTATGGCCCTTATCCAGGGCTTTTTTTTGTAGAAAAAGCCCAGCAGGAACTCATTAGAATAATAGGCCACACCCAACAGCAGAAACTCATTAGGATTGGCTACATGAGGGGTGTGTGGCCTAACATGCAAAGGAGTTCCTGCTCCAAAAAAAGCCCTGGGTTTTGACAACAAACAAGGTCAACAGAACCAGAAACAAAAGGTGGGTGTGGCTGGATGGCCACACTTCTGGTAACATGGGGTGTGGCCTAATATGCTAATGAGCTGCGCTGTCAGGCGTGTGGTCTAATATGCTAATGAGCTGTGCTGTCAGGGTGTGGCCTAATAGGCTAATGAGTTCCTGCTCAGGTTACTTAATAAAGTACGAGTTGTTATCACGCATCCACACAACAGTCTCAGTACTTTATAGTTTGGCAACTCTGGGTTGGAAAATACCTGGGGATTAGGGTGGGGGTTAGAGCTTGGGGCGGGCCGCGTTTGTGGAGGGGAAGGACCTCAGCAGGGTATAGAGCCAGAGCGTCCACCCCCCAAAGCAGCCATTTTCCCCAGGGGGACGGAAGATCAATTGTAACTAGGCTTCCCAAGAACTTACCGCATGCCGGCGGGGGATGGATACGTCCTCGCAGGACCATCCCCAGGGGAAGGAGAGGCACGGAGCACCATGCCGTCGCCAGGAAGGGACGGTAGGCGACGCTCTGGTAATGGGGCTGAAAACTCGATGGTACCATCGAGTTTTCAGCCCCATTGCCAGAGCGTCGCCTACCGTCCCTTCCTGGCGACGGCATGGTGCGTTACCAGGAAGACTGGTCCGGCCGGGGAGCATTCGTCCCCCGCCCCCAGACGGTAAGTACTTGGGAACCCTAATTGTAACAGCGGGAGGTCTTCGGGTGCCGCCTGGAGACTGGCAACCATAATTTCCCCTCAGAGGTCCTTCCTTTCTGCAAACCCCACCAAACCAGGCTCCGCCCCCCAAAATCCTCAGGCCTTTCCCAACCTGGAGTCTGGCAAACCTGGCTCTCCTATCCCAGGAAGGTTCCAGAAGGAAGCAGCCGGCGCTGTGGGCGTGTGAAAGGGAGAGTCGTATCCGCAGCAGGCTGTACGTACCAGAGGGGATGCAGCTGTATCCTCCGGACCGGGAGTCTCTGGTTCATACGGCTGTCTCTCTCTCTCTCCCACCGCTAAGTGGATTCCGAGGCCTAGCGCCAGTCTGGCTCAGTCTCCAGCCTGGCTCAGTCTCCAGTGGTGCTCGGGCTCTTCTTGACGTCTCCGGCTCAAGGACCTAAACCAAACAGCAATTTGAACAAATTTAGAGTCCGGGGGCACCTTTAAGAGCCGGGGTTGGCCAAACTTGCTTAACATAAGAGCCGCACAGAATAAAAGTCAGATGTCTGAGAGACGCGAGACATGAACAAATCTCACACACATGCTTTCATTGAAAAATATGCAGATTTGCTTTTTTCATTGACATTGAATGAGACTGCCAAAAATATAAATGAAAGGAGGGGAAACGGATATTGATACTGATATTTATTTGTCCAGTGATATTTATCTGTTTGCTAATTTATCTGTTTGCTAATTTATCTGTTTGCAACTCTGGAGCTACCCGTGGCTGCGGGGCTGGTGCTCTGACCTCAGTCTCCCCCCTCTTCAAGAAGAACCAGAGCGAGAGACGCCCAGCGACGCTTCCTTCGCTTGCTGTTTAAACTTCATTTACGTTTTCTGCTGCAGGTACAGGAACAAGATGGAAAGTCTACCAGCAATATTACCGTCCACACTTAAGGTGGGATTCGTCTCAGACACTCTCCTGGGCCACTTCAGCCACCGGGGGGAGGTGGATCTGGCAGACCATAACAGGCCAAAATTCAACAGGTGAAGCCCCCCAAGATGGGGAGAGGAAACTTCACCCATTAACTTCTTCCTTGCTGCTCGGCTATTAGAGAGCCCGTTTGGCATCGTGGTTAAGTGCGCGGACTCTAATCTGGGAGAACCGGGCTTGATTCCCCACTCCTCCACTTGCACCTGGCTGGATGACCTTGGGCAAGCCTGGGCAAGGTATTGTCTATTTGTCTAGTTAATTCACATATCCCACCGCCCCCCGCCACCCCCACCTTCCCTGCTTTACACATGCAAAAGCGATTCTCTCCTGCGACTCCAGCTGCCAGCGAGGGAAATTCTTGAGACGGCCGGGACGACCCAGCTTCCTGGCTAGTCTTGGCCTCGCCTTCCTAGCGGCGACTCAGCATAACTCAGCCCAGCGACCAAGAGAGCAGGGGACCCCTCCTCTAGGTTTCCAGATGGTGCCAAGAAGCCGGTGACCAGGGCGGGGCAGGGAGCAAACAAATATATATGAAACCATTACAAGAACAGAAGGCAGTGCTGGTCCATCAGCCGAGTGAATCGACCTCACTTCATCCTACACTTTTCCTGAAGTGACCTGGCCGGCATACATGGATCCCAGCTCAGCCTCCTGTAGGGTTGCCAGCCTCCAGGTGGAGCCTGGAGAGCTCCCGCTTTTACAACTGAGCTCCGGGCGACAGAGGTCAGCTCCCCTGGAGAAAATGGCTGCTTTGGAGGGCAGGCTCTATGGCATTCTACTATGCGGAGGCCCCTCCCCTCCCCTCCCCAAACCCCGCCCTCTCCTGGCTCCACCCCCAAAGTCTCCAGGTATTTTCCAACCCAGACCTGGCAACCCTAGCCTCCTCCCTACAACAGTCCTGTGAAGTAGGCTAGGCGGAAAAGGTTCCTGGCCTCAAGCCGACTGGTAGAAGTCTGACGTTACCATATTGGGTTGGATCCACTGTAGATTCTTTTGCAATCAAGAAGGAGTTTCCATCCACGGAGCGTGACTTTCTTGCCTCTTTCTCATCTCTGCAACCCCAAAGTATTATTATTTAAAAAAATATTTACTGCAAACAAGCCCTTAATTCTCTTCCTCTCTCCCCGCCTCCCCCATGGTTGTAAATAAACGGCATTACAAATTCCGGGACCGCTTCAGATGTTAAACCGGCAGTCTAGACAGACAGCAGCCCACTGACGCGGCCTTAAAATAAAAATAGACCTCAGGGCTTGCTATTTTTCCCTCTCTCTTTTGGTCTCCCCTCTCTCTCTCTTGCCTACTTTTTGCAAGAAAACGGAGGGAAGCAGGTTGACCTTTGTGCCGGAGTCACGGGCAGGGACGGGGAACCTGTGATGTGGAATAAAAATACGCTAGATAAACAACTTTAAACTGGAATGTGTCGGCTCCATGCTGCAGGTATTTCTGGGGTGGCCATTGGGGCCCAGAGCTCTCCCAGAATTCCCACTAATCTCCAGGTTATATATATATAAGGCAGATTAACCCTTAAGCGGACTCAGCACGTGCCTTAGGGCACCAGAGCCAAAGGCGGCACCACAAAGTTGGGGAAAGGGTGAAAAGAAAAGAAAAAAACACGAATGAAAAAAAAAAATGATAAAACTCATGCAAATTGATCATTGTGCACCCTAGGGTTATCTTCTAGTTTTTGTGGGCGAGGTGCAGTGTCACAGGCTACAACCCGCCTTGTATATCTGGTCAGACAGGTCAACAACTAGAATGGACTGGGTCAGTGTGGAAAGGAGGGGGGGCACCGAGATTGGTCAGTGCTGCATAGGGCACCAGGGAGCCTCCATCTGCCCCTGTATAGATCAGTTCACTTGGAGAACATGACAACGATGGAGGGTGGAGACCCAGTTTGGTGTAGTGGTTAGGGAGCACGGACTCTAATCTGGGAGAACCGGGTTCGAGTCCCCACCTCCTGCACATGACGCCAACTGGCTGACCTTGGCTCAGTCACGAGTTCTTTCAAAGAGCTGTTCTCTCAAGGGCAGTTCTCGAGAGAGCTCTCTCAGCCCCACCCTACCTCACAGGGTTTCTGCTGTGGCGAGAGGAAGGGAAAGGGATTGTAAGCCACTCTGAGACTCCTTCAGGTAGTGAAGGGTTATAAATCTCTTCTTCCTCTTGGCATTAGACCTTGCTGAGGCCCCTCCTGTCCCCGAGCTCTGCCCTCACAGCTCCAGGAATTCCCCAACCTGGAGTTGGCAGCCCTAGATGCCATTTCCCATTAGCCAACAGGAAAGGTGTTTTGCACCCACTTCCCCGCCCCAAGCCACTTTCTTGCTGAAGGGTCTACCAAAACCTGGAATTAGTTATTGATTCTGGACAGATTAACAACCACCCAAATATGTTGTCGAAGGCTTTCACGGCCAGAGTTCATTAGTTGTTCTAGATTTTCCGGGCTGCATACCCATGGTCTTGGCATTGTAGGACCTGATGTTTCGCCAGCAGCTGTGACTGGCATCCTCAGAGGTATAACACAGAAAGATGGAGTACTCTCTGTGTCAAGGTGAGAAGAAAAAAATGGTAGGCAGGTAATTTATATCTACTCAGGAAGGTGGGGTAGGGCTGAGTCATTATCTTGTAGGAGTTCCCCAGGCTGTGACATGCTAATGGAGGAGCTTTCCTGAGGAGGTTCATAGAATCTTAGAATCATAGAATGTTAAGAGTTGGAAGGGACCTTGCAGGTCATCTAGTCCAACCCCCTGCACTCTGCAGGAGCATAGCCAAAAGATAGCCCTACATACCTACAACATACCCAAAAGATGGTCGTCCAGCCTCCGCTTGAAAACATCCAGGGAAGGAGCATCCACCACCTCCCAAGGCAGACTGTTCCACTGCTCAGCCACTCTTTTGCATATGGATTGGCTGTTGAAATTCTGATCTTATCTTTAAGATTAGAATCTGCACCCACAAGCCTACAGTCTGGTTCCCATATGTAGATAATACCCTTATCATTTGGAGCCATGGAGAAGTCGAATTGATGGAGTTTTTAGACCACCTCAACAACATCCATCTGAACATACAATTCACCATGGAAAAAGAAATGGAGGGTAAACTCCCATTTCTAGATATCATGGTCATCCACAAAGCTAACCTTCAATTAGGTCAGCCGGTCTACAGAAAACCAACTCATATGGATCGTTATTTACACAAAAACTCCAATCACCACTCTCGGCAAAAAAGAGGCATAATCAAAACAATAGTAGGCGCAGGACGGATCTGTGACTGCACTTTCTCAACAATGAACTAAATCATCTAAACCACCCACTTCAAGCAAATGGCTACTCCAAGAATGGAATCAGAAGAGCGATTAAACCAAAGTCAAAACGAACAACTGAAGAAAAACAGACTCCCACGGGAAAAGTGTTTTTGCCATATATCAAAGAAATCACTAATCAGATGGGGAAACTTATGAAAAAATACAACCTACAAAACAGTATTCGGACCCACCAGAAAAATACAACAGATGCTACAATTGGCAAAAGACAGAAGAGACCCCCTCACTTCTGCAGGAGTATACTGCAGACTCTGCAGTTGTGGACAGGTTTACATTGGGACCACCAGTGTAGCATTCAGACAAGAATGCAGACTGGGCCAACCTGAAAAATCAGCAGTGGCTGAATATAGCCTAACTCAAACAGGACACAGTATCTTATTCCAAGACACTGAAAGGCTGGACAACACATCCAATTACCATGTTAAGATTACACAGGGAAGCCATTGAAATTCATAAACATAAACACAATTTCAACAGGAAAGAAGAGAGTTTAAAAATAGATAGGGCATGGTTTCCTGTCCTGAAAAACACAAAATGGTTTACATTTTACAATAGCACTACAGATAAGATTAGAATTTCAACAGCCAATCCATATGCAAAAGTACCTCGTCAGGAAAACTCAGGAAAACATAGCATGTCACGGCCTGGGGAACTCCTACAAGATAATGACTCAGCCCTACCCCACCTTCCTGAGTAGATGTAAATTACCTGCCTACCATTTTTCTGCTCACCTTGACACAGAGAGTATTCCATCTTTCTGTGTTCTACCTCTGAGGATGCCAGTCACAGCTGCTGGCGAAACGTCAGTTCCTACAATGCCAAGACCATGGCCATACAGCCTGGAAAATCTACAACAACTAACCACCCAAATCCTCGATTTGATAGTTTAGGACTGTGGATTGGCCTCGAGCCAAATTAAATCCAGTTCCTGTTCACACATAGTCACTTAAACTGGCCAAAAAAAAAAATCATTCACAAATATCCTTATCTCGCAAGTAATCCCCCCCACCCCATTAGTGTAAAGTATTGCTCCATTTTCTATTTTTAAAGACAACCTTTTGGAACGTCTCCCAGCTATGCAAACCTCTCTGTTGTCCGTGATTTGATAGAAAGGTTTGCTTGGATTCCTCTCGGGTGACCCCATTGGGTAGCATTTCAGTGCAGCTCTGCTAGGAAGTAAGGGATCATGGCCAAGCAACTTCCTAATATATATATATATATTTAAAATCACACACCCAGTTCTCAGGACATCAGATGTCAGAGTTCAGTGCTAACAGTCGACAGGAGGCTCGCTAGAAACAAAAGCACGGAGCTGGTGAGAACATAAAAACCCAGACGAGAACTTGTTATATAAATATCGCACAGCGGTCCTCTCCAGAAACTGCTTCCAATCTATTTCCCAAGGTTTGGAAGAGGACTGCAGGTGGTTTTCACATTACAGCCAGGGGGGAGGGGTGTAATTGCCTCCCACTCGATTATATCTGCTTCCCCTTAAACTCTCGAACATCTGACTTACAGTTACACACGTTTAATTTATGTCTCCTGAAGTCCAAGCAGTCTGTGCAAAAGGAGCTCTGCTTCTGTGCGAGTCCATTCCCGACTGGAACGAGGCGAGTCCAGAGCGACGACTCATACAGAGATGCAACAGGCAGACTCCTCGGAGGCCAGACATTCAGTCGTGTACTGGGATTTTGTAAAGGCAGAGATGTGGCAGGACTATATGCCTGTGGCGAGGGCTGATTTGACAGGAGTGACTGTCAGTATTCCCTCTAAGATGAGTTAGTGTGAGCTAGCTCACAGTTCTTTAGCCTCCAGCTCACCCATTTTTGTTTTAGCTCAGGAAGGAATGGCTCCAGAACAAACTAATTCATGCAGCAGTCAAATTGCTCGCTCAGTAGCTCACAAAGTAGAACTTTTGCTCACAAGACTCCAGAGCTTAGAGCCCAATCACACCTGGACCCTGTGGTGTGGCAGAATTACCGGCCAGCAGAGGAGGCAAAGAGAACAATAAATCATGCAGAGATGCAACGGGCGGCATCCTCTGCATCTCCCAGGAGGGTCTAACAATTTCAGTTATTCTTCACAGCGCAGATGGACTGGGAACGATCACCATAATGGTGTAAGATCTACACACAGTAAGTCCGGGGCTCTGGCAGCCAGGCTTACATTTTTGCCCAGCGGGATACCACAAGTTCATTGTCTTAACATCTAAGTTCTATCCACGGGACAAAACAGGAAGGAATATTTTCCTTTCTGTCAGATTTAAAAACACACCCATGCACAGACACAGGAGTTGGACCCTGGCAGCTTTTCCCGGTCTCACCCAATGTTCCGCTGTGCTGCGGCTCCCGTCCCCTGGGTTTTTGTCCACGAGAGCCCCCAATCCCCGGCATAGCCTTTGTACGTGGTTAAAGAGACCCCCTTCCTCCAACCCAACATTTCTGGCAATTGCGTCCCGAGTCTGAACACTGAGCATTTGCTTCGGCATATTCTGGACACGGATTCCCTGCAGTGCAATTGCACAAGTTTCCTTCTCCTCTGTATGTATCTAATGGGTTTGGAGAAGCGATATTTGAATGAAGTCACGGTCTCTCTGAGACCCAGTTTGGTGGGGTGGTTAGCAGCGTGGACTCTAGTCTGGGAGAACCGGGTTTGATTCCCCACTCATAGAATCACAGAATGTTAAGAGTTGGAAGGGACCTTGCAGGTCATCTAGTCCAACCCCCTGCACTCTGCAGGAGCGTAGCCGAAAGATAGCCCTACAACATACCCGAAAGATGGCTGTCCAGCCTCTGCTTGAAAACGTCCAGCGGAGGAGCATCCACCACCTCCTGAGGCAGTCTGTTCCACTGCTCAACCGCTCTGACAGTTAGGAAGTTTCTCCTGATATTTCGTCAGTATCGACTCCCTTGTCATTTCCACCCATCAGATCTAGTCTTGCAATCCGGAGCAAAAGAGAATAGATTTGCTCCATCTTCTACATGACGGCCCTTCAGATATTTGAAGATGGCAATTATGTCCCCTCTAAGCCTTCTCTTTCCCAGGCTAAACATACCCAACTCTTTCAGCCTTTCCTCATAAGACTTGGATTCCAACCCTCTCGCCATCCCAGTTGCCCTCTTCTGGACACGCTCGAGCTTGTCAACATCCTTCCTAAAGTGTGGTGCCCAAAACTGGACACAGGACTCCAGGTGAGGCCTGACCGTAGCAGAATGGAGTGGAACTACCACCTCCTCTACATGCAGCTGCTGGTGTGACCTTGGGCAAGCCACAGTTCTCTCAGAGGTGTTCTCTCAAGACCAGTTCTCTCAGAGCTCTCTCAGCCCCACCTGCGTCACAGGGTGACTGCTATGGGGAGGAGAAGAGAAAGGAGATTGTAAGCTACTCTGAGACGCCTTCAAGTAGTGAAGAGTGGGGTATAAATCCAATCTCCTCCTTCCACATCCTTCATGGCTTTCGTAAGTACCAGGCTAGCAATTTTTTTGTACTATCCAGTTCTTCAGCTGAGACTTGGAGGGGTTCTCGTTATGAAGAAGGAGGAGAAGGTTGGATTTATACCCCATCCTTCACTACCCAAAGGAGTCTCAGAGCGGCTTACAATCTCCTTTCCCTTCCCCTCCTGTGAGGTAGGTGGGGCTGAGAGAGCTCTCTCGAGAACTGCCCTTGAGAGAACAGCGCAGAGCGAACTTCTGACTGACCCAAAGTTACACCAGTAGCTGCATGTGGACGAGTGGGGAATCAAACCCCGTTCTCTCCGCTCGCCCCCCCCCCCCCGCCGGCTCTTTCTTGCCAACTTACTCTGATCTCTTTAGCCACAGGCTATGAAAGTTGATTCAAACAAAATGTGGTGTTGGAGGAGAGTTTTACAGATCCCGTGGACCAAAAAGTCAGATCAGCAGGTTCCAGATAAAATCAAACCTGAACTCTCCCTAGAAGCTAAAATGACTCAGTTGAGGCTACTGTGCTTTGGTCACATGATGAGAAGACTCATTGGACAAGACAATAATGCTAGGAAAAGTTGGAGGTGGGAGGAAAAGAGGAACCCAAAAGGAGAAGAAGGAGAAGGAGAAGGAGAAGGAGAAGGAGAAGGAGAAGGAGAAGGAGAAGGAGAAGGAGAAGGAGAAGAAGGAGAAGAAGAATAAGAGATTGGATTTATACCCCGCCCTTCACTTGGAGTCTCAGAGTGGCTTAGAAACTCCTTTCCCTTCCCCTCCCCACAACAGGCACCCTATGCGGTAGGTGGGGCTGAGAGAGCTCTGAGAGAAACTGCCCTTTTTCTGGGACAGCTCTGACAGAAGTGAACTACAGCTTGCCCAAGGTCATCCAGCAGCCGCAAGACGAGGAGTGGGGAATCAAACCTGGTTCTCCCGGATTAGAGTCTGTGCACTTAACCACTATACCAAACTGGCCCTCAGATGGATCAGCTCAATAATAGAAGCTGCAGCCCTCAGTTTGCAAGACCTAAGCGAGGCTGTAAACAAATAGGGTGTTTCGGAGGACGTTAATTCACAGGATCACACCATAAGTTGGATGTGACTTTGTAGCACTTAACAAACACATGTTTTAAGTGCCAGGCCCCCCTCTAGTAAACAGCATGCCAGCCGTTCATCTCAAGACTTAAAAAACGAAACATCCTTAACCTTTAGCAGAAGCCCAGCAAAAGAGGCTCCCCCACCCGACAAGTTGTATTGCCCACCGTCTGTGACCTCACAACTGAATATCCGTTCAACCCAGGCCGATTCCATCGCGGACCCATTTTCTACTGCAAGTCATACAAACTGGCGGCCATCTTTCCTTTCGTCCTGCAATGGATCGGAAGCCCACAAGGCCTTCGGGCTCGCAGGGCTTCGCTTCCTCGCACCCCACACGGTGGCTAGACAAGTTGTATCCAGCACCATTTGTACGGTCAGGGCCCTTGGGAAGCGAAAGGCCCACAGGGACCCCACGAGCCTCTGTTGACGAGTTCCCAGGTAGTATTTCTGGCATGCAACGCAGAATCACCGCTGGACCCTAGATTCGACAAGCCAAAAGCACTCGAAGCCACTTCCGCAAGGATTCTGCCACCCGGGCCAAATCTTAATCCGTACAATTTATAACATGGGAGGTCGGACTTTGTCTAAAGGGCAGGAAAGCACCAAAAAGCCTCAGCATGCGTCTGCATGTTTAGGGGACTTTGCAAAACGGGACAGCTCGGCTCACCACTTGCCATATCTTGATAAGGGGAAAGCTTGCGGGGGGGGGGAAGGGAAACAGGACCGGGCCGCGCCAGGGCCCAGCAAATTCCGAGCAGGAGGAGAGTTTTACCAAACAGTAAGCAAGCTGTAAAACACACAAGGCAGACAAAACATCTGGCAGCCGGTTCAAATAGTTTTCTGTCTGAAGGGCAGACGAGACTGCGAGCAACTCGTAAATCAAAATGGGAGCCTGGACAGATCCGGAACTCAACCGTGCTGGGCTGCGCGCTGTTTTTCCTTTCTGGCTCCTTCTTACGGTTTCCATGGTACCGATTAAAACATCAAGATTCCTTTCATAAGCCCCTCCCTCCCCCCTCTAGTTTATTTTTAGAACCGGAGTTATTGGCCCTAAAAAAAGAACCCGCCACTTGTGTTTTGGCGCTAGACGCTCATCCAGGCACACCTCCTGGTTGAGAAGAGGTCAGGCCTGATACTCGTGCAGAGAAGCAACAAGATAACTCCTGCCTTTTCTCACCGATGTGCCTGCATACTATCGAGTCCTATCATCGTCCTTCTAGATGAGTATTGTCCACTCCGACGGGAAGCTTCTCTGCAGGGGCTTTAACAGAGAACGGTCTTTCCAAACACTTGAGATCTTTTAACTGGGACTGAATCGGAGACCTTCTGCATGCAAAAGCGGGCCCTGATCCATTTGCAGAAGAGGAGAGGTCATAGCTCTGTGGCACACGCAGCTGTACGATTCAAACACATCTGATGCGGACGAACTGCAGAACTTATCTGCAGAAAGCCGATCAGCAGGGATCCGTGCAGAGATGCAACAGGCAGCCTCCGCTATGAGTGCAGAGACCTTTAATTATTCCGTTAAGTTCTCTCAGCGCCCCAGCATTTCCTGATACAGTCTGGAAATTACAGTCTGGAAATCACTTATCTTTAGAGATCCAATTTCAAACCTAAGAGCATACAGGAGCCTGCTTTTCTGAGTCACCCACAAAGTGGTTCAGCAGGAGATCAACAGATAGAAGAAACTGCTTACCTCGCACAAAATGAAATTCATTTAAAGAATACATAACTAAAAGTTGCAGCGATGGCACTAAGCCTGCAAGTTCTTCATCCTTAAGTAAAGGTAAAGGTCTCCCTTGCTCGAAAGCCAGTCGAATCCGACTCTAGGGGTTGCGGTGCTCATCTCCGTTTCCAAGCCGAAGAGCCAGCGCTGTCCGAAGACGTTTCCGTGGTCACGTGGCCGGCATGACTAAACACCAAGGCGCACGGAATGCTGTTACCTTCCCACCGGAGTGGTACTTATTTATCTACTTGCAATTTCTTGTTTTCGAACTGCTAGGTTGGCAGGAGCTGGAACTAGAGACGGGAGCTCACTCCGTCATGCGGCACCCGGGTTTCGAACTGCTGAACTACCAACCTTCCACTGCCTGCAGTTCAGCGTCTTAACCACTTGAGCCACTGTAGCTCCTACGTCTTTGAAGAGATCTACAATTCAGAGAGAACAGGTACATCACTGCTAAAAGGAACCTCCATTTCAGGAGTAGTATACCTCTCAACACGAGATTCTGCATACACTCAACAAAGGGGAAGGCTGTTGTCTTCAGGTTCTGCTCACGAACTTCTGGAGGTACACACATGAAGCTGCTGTATACTGAACCAGACGGTCCATCAAGGTCAGCATTGTCCAGTCAGACTGGCAGCAGTTCTCCGGGGTCTCAGGCAGAGGTCTTTTCCCATCACCTACTGCCAGATCCTTTAACTGGATCTGCCAGGGATTAAACTGGGTTTGGTGCAGAAGTTAAGTGCGTGGACTCAAGCCACCCTGAGCCTGCCTTGGTGGGAAGGGAGGGGTATAAGTCAAATAAATAAATAAACTGGGAGAACCGGGTTTGATTCCCCACTCCTCCTCCATATGCAGCTGCTGAAGTGACCTGGGGCCAGTCACAAGTTCTTTCAGAGCTATTCTCTAAAGAGCAGTCCTCGAAAGAGCTCCTTCAGCCCTGCCTACCTCACAAGGTGTCTGTTATGGGGAGAGGAAGCTGTTCTGAGACTCTGAGTGAAGGGCCAGGTATAAACCCAGTCTCCTCTTCCTCCTCTTCTTATCCACACCTGTTGATTTCTGCTCCAAACCACTGAAACGGCTACCTCTCTGGAATAATTCTCCATTCGAGGAGTTGACAAATCCTTCCCTCTGAAGATCTACCCTTTGTCCCTTAAACCCTCTCTTCGAGCCAAGACCATAAAAGTCTCATTTGACTGAGAAAACACTTCTGTGAAACTGGTGTAAACCAGCTGTATACAAGCAGGTCAAGAAAAAGGGGCCCGTTTCCACCAAGGAGTTTTGAACATGTGGCCCCCCCCATGCCCAGGAAGGGGTGTGGCACATGAGAATTATTACGTATGTACTAGACAATCTGCATAGACAAGCTCATAAATCTCATAATAAATAAATAAATATAGAACCGGGGCCATCCTCGAGAAGGCCATTCCCTGTTGTTGGAAGCCATACCCTCCTCGGTAGCCCTGACTGGGCAGAAAGGCCGAGGATCAGTTTTGTAAATTAACATAGCTGCGTATGTCTTCCTTTAAAAGTTGGGTTACATCAGTACGTCCAGCTGTATCAAGATATAAATTTCCTCAAACAGGAGCACCAAAGGTCTGCATGGGTGTGACGCCAATAGATGCCCATCCAAGGGTTCCGTGTTTTTTGAACCAAGGGCCTCGATGAGCCCCACTTCAAAAGCTCCTTTTATTTCTGGTAGAGAAATCCTTTGCCCGTCCAGATCGACAAACAACTCCAAGGCAACACGTCCACAACGGTGCCAACACAAGCAAGACTAATCAGAAGTGGAAAACTGGCAGGCGCGAGCTATTTTTAGCATCTAGATCTTTTTTGGAAAAAGGTTTCAAAATCACCAGCAAGACAGCCTGAAACTGAAGTGAATCCTTAGCCAAGTCATTGGGTTTTTACGTTTCTCTGGTCAGATTCCTGACAAAGTTCTCGACCTGCAGTTTTACAAAGGGGAAGAGTCAATTTGAGTCCAAAGTGCGGCAACTTTGGAGGCTATGAACCTGAAGACATTTTCAGTGCATACAACGCAGAGTTAAACTAATTCAGTACTTCCCTCTCCCCAGGAAACTGGGGGTGGGGAGAACTTGTGGCACGTTTACTGGAGCAGAAATTTGCCTTAAGTGCACTTAAACATTGGGTCAAATGCAATGAAGTGCATTAGTCAGCAAGATTTCTATACACAGAGGAAAGGTGGGGGGACATTGAATGGGTGAAGAGGGCCGGTTTGACACATCTCTATACAGAACTGAGAAGTACATAAGAGAATAAAGTGCTCACATACAAGGAATCCTGACCGGAGAGTCCCTGTCTGCAATTCCCAGAATGCTACAGGGGAAGTCATCAATGAGTCATAACATTAAAGAGTTGTATAAGGATTTGCTAAACAGGTTCATCAGTTATCAAACCCGTAACGATTGGATTGGGTTGACCATTTTAGAAACTGTTACGCAGTCATTTACAACACACACATTAGTTTATACATACCCCAGTTATTTATTTTTATTTAGAAGAAGAGAAGAAGAGATTGGATTTATACCCCGCCCTTCACTACCCAAAGCAGTCTCAGAGCGGCTTACAAACTCCTTTCCCTTCCCCCTCCCCACAACAGACACCCTGTGAGGTAGGTGGGGCTGAGAAATCTCTGACAGAAACTGCTCTTTTTCAAGAACAGCTCTGCCAGAACTATGGCTTGCCCAAGGTCATCCAGCAGCTGCAAGTGGAGGAGTGGGGAATCAAACGCGCTTCTCCCAGACTAGAGTCCGCGCGCTTCACCACTACATTACACTAAATTTAGCTATTTATAGCCAGCTTTTCACTCAAATGGGGAGCAAAAGCAGCTTAATAGAATGACATTCTATATTGCAGAGGTACCCAGTTCTCTGCTAGGAGGAAATCCGAAGAAGAAGAGATCGGATTTATATCCTGCCCTTTATACCCTGAAGGGAGTCTCAGAGCGGCTTACAATCCCTTCCCCACCCCACCACAGACACCCTGTGGGGTAGGTGGGGCTGAGAGCGCTCTTTCGAGGACTGCTCATGAGAGAACAGCTCTGAAAGAACTTATGACTGACCCGAGGTCACACCAGCAGCGGCATGTGGAGGAGGAGTGGAGAACCAAACTTGTTCTCCCAGATTAGAGTCCGTCCTCCTAACCACTACACCAAACAGGGCTACTTTAAGCACCCAGATTTTAATTCCGCCACCTGGACAAATCACACCAATGTGAATACTAAAATTAGGCCATTCCTTCCGTCGGTGCTAATTACAAGGACAGAAGAACTATTACAGAAAAGCCGGACCTTGCTTCCCTACGTGACACAAAAATGGGAAGGTATAGGCCGTTGAGGGGCTTTCTAGCTACAGCTTGGGATGCATCACAAGATTGTACGATTGTTAGCTCTGGGTCATGAAATTCCTGGAGATTTGGGGGTGGATCCTGAGGAGGATGAGATGTGGGGAGGAGAGAGACCTCAGCAGGCCATAACGCCGGAGAATCCACCCTCCGAAGCAGCCGTTTTCTCCAGGGGAGCCGATCTTGGTAAGTCTGGCGACCAGTTGTCATCCCGGGCGACCTCCGAGACCCCACCTGGACAGTCGTAAGCAACCCCATCGCATCCTGATCAAGCAAGGCAGGAAAGAGGCTGGCGAGGAGAAATACCAGGACCCTGGCTCAAAGGGAGGCGGGCCTTGTTGGGAGACCCGCCCCTCAAGCCCGCAGAGCCATTTCCAGCAGCATCCCAGGCGGGTTTAAGCCCCCAAGAGCCCAGCAGGCCCGCCGGGCTTAGCACACAGGCCGCAGCCTCTTGCTCAAGTTGCATGGAGTCTGGTTCCCCCCCCGTGCTCGGCCTGCCTCGGTTGCCACAGCAATGTACATAAACACCACCGGCGGCAAGGAGGTCATTGATTACAGCTGCTCACAGCAGCTGGCCCGAGCGCCTGTTTGGGTGTCTGGAAGTGAATGCGGACAAAATATGCTCTCCCCCCCCCAACTCCTCCCGAGGCAGTTTACGGCCCAGCCGAAGCCGCATTCCAGCCGAAAGCGTGAAGGAGAACGGAATGGAGGGGGGGGGGAACGGAGTTTGCCCACATATGGTCCTGGATAAAGGCGCCCCCTCCTCCGAGCCACCCTCGATCCCGCTACCTGCTCCAACAGGAACCTAGGCTGATTGATTCCACCTGCGGCATTCCCATCCGCAGCCCGGTCTGGCTTAGTTCGCATGCAGAGGCAGAAGCAGAGAGGTGGTAGAAGTCTTGAGACAAGGTCACAGGGTTGCCAGTTCTGGCTCGGGAAGATTCCTGGAGATTTTGGGGGGTAGATACTGGAAAAGGGGGGGGGAGGGACCTCCTTTCATGGCAGCCATTTTCTCCAGGGGGACCGATCTCGGTCAGCTGGCGTTCAGCTGTAATTCTGGGAGATCTCCAGGCCTCACCTGGAGATTGGCAACCCTAAGGACATAAAGGAAGCCCTGCTGGACCTGACCAGGGACCCAAGTAGCCCATTTCACAGAGCAGCCAACCAGTTGCCCCGGGAGACCAAACCAACTGAGGATAGAGGCCTAGTCCCTTCCCAGACGTTACCTGCCAGCACCGGTATTCAAAGGTTTGATGGGGTAACCTTTAGTTGCCATGGCTAGTAGCCATCGAAGGACCTCTCCTCTGTGAATCATCGCCTCCTTTTAAAAACCATCTAACATTCCTGTCCCTCACTACCTACACTGGCAGCAAATTCCATCACTTACTCACTGAGTAAAGTAGCATTTCCTTTTGCCTGTCTCACACTTATCGCTTGTCAGCTTTCATCGGGTGCCCCTGCCTGAATTCTGTTACAAAAGAGAACACCTCCTCTATCCACTGTTTCCACCCAACACATAATTTTAATGAAGAAGCAGAAGAGGAGATTGGATTTATACCCCGCCCTTCACTTGGAGTCTCAGAGCAGTTTACAATCCCCTTTCCCTTCCTCTCCCCACAACAGACACCTGGGAGGGGTGTGTGGCTGAGAGAGCTCTTTCGAGGACTGCTCCTGAGAGAACAGCTCTGAGAGAACGTGTGAGTGACCCAAAGTAACCCGGCTGGCTGCATGTGGAGGAGTGGGGACTCAAACCCGGCTCTCCCAGATTAGAGTCAGCACTCCTAACCACTACACCAAATTGGGCACTGCACCAAACATGACCCCCAATCATGCATGGGTAACTGACAGTAACTGTTCAGCATTTCATGCACAAGCTCCGTTTTAGGACTTTGGGGGGAGGGGGGAATTGTGCTTTCTTTCATCTTCGCACATAGGGCAAGTGCAGGGTGAAAGAAGGGTAAATACACTGGGAAAAGGGAGCGAGAATAAAACCAGCACTAGTAGCAGCTGCCCACTAAAGCATTTAAAAACTGGCATAGCCAATCCAATCTCCAAAGCCAGTCAGAAGCATTGCTTAGCAAGGAGTCGGAAAAAGTGTTAGCGGGAACTGTGATGCCCCCGGGCACCACGTTGGGACCCCTACGCTACAGCCACAAGACCTCTTTCAGTCCCCCCACAAGTAGGTGGCGCCTAATGGTCTTTTTACCCAGCTAAGGCACAGAAGTTTCCCAGCCTCTGGGGTGTAGATCTCTTTGCAAACCACTCTGTATTCATGCTATGTCAAGGCGGAGGTTTTCTACTGGCACCGTTTTTTTGCCATAGTCACTTGCAGAATTTCGATACAGACCTCGCCCTGCAATGCCTCTCCAGGTCTAGCAAAGCTGCATCTGTTGGATTTCGGCAGGCAGATGTTGAAGGTATCAAGACTCACTCCACCATACGAGCTAGGAAGAAGCAGAAATTATGCCAATCTGAGCAAAGGGTGCTTTAGCTTTTTTTTCCTTGGAGAGGGCCAAAGTAATTTCAATACAGCCAAATATCTTCCACTGTCCGAATTTTTTTAGAAGGCATCTGTCATGATCTGTGCAGGACTGGGAGCAAGGCCTAGTGCGGCCTGGTCCCAGGAGAGACCTGCATGGCAGTAGGAAGCAGACACAGTTTACAATCCCCACAAGGCTTAGCAACAGTTGTAGCCAATCAGTGTCCAAGGATGGTTCAAAAAGACTGTTACATACTTTATGGGCTGTGGAAAAAAACGGTGTTCTTTCCTCTCACAGAGCTAAATTGGACTGTGATAAACTCTGTGTGCTGTGAGGAAACTGGGGAGAGTCTGGTCTGAGGAGAAAGTTCCCACACTTGGGACAGAGGGAGTGCAAGGACAGGCCTGGTAAGAAGGCTGTAGGCCTTAAATAGTAACTAGTTAAGTGAGGTAGTCACGTTAGATTTGATTATTTTACCTTTAAACGCTGTTATAGATTTTAAAACACCCTGTCTTGTTTTCCCTTGCCTCAGTACTGTGTCAATAAACCCTTTATGTTCTCTGCCTGGTCACCACGCCTATATATTTCTCGGCTTAAAAAGGGGCATTTTAGATGGGCTGGGGAGGGTACTCTGGGCCTTCTCAAGGGACCCGAAGTCCAGAGTGGTGGCGGCCTGTTATCAAGAGACGGGATCTAGGATCCTTCATGCGCAAAGCCGTAGGAACCATCGGCCCTCAAACCTCGCCCTGAGCTTCCTCGGCAGAAGCAGAGGACGAAAGGTTTTTTGGGGAGATATTTTTGTATTTTGTGTGTGCGCGCGCATGTGAGCATGCCCATGCCTAGAAGTCATAGCGACCTCTGGCAACTCCAACTGGGACATGGCTTGATAACCTTCCTCTGCCTCCCAGCCCTGTTATTTTCTCTGGAGGTCTCTCATCCAAATATTTGCCGGGGTCAGCCCTGCTTAGCTTCCGAGATCTGATGAAATCAGGCTTGCCTGGGCCTATCTAGGTCAGGGACAAGAGGACAGACGTTTGTCTTGCCTTCCCTTCACTCAAGCACTATCTGCCCGCCATCTTGATTCAAACTGTACTAGTACTTCAGATTGTATTATGTTGTGTTTTCTAATTGTACTCTTAGGATGTTACTCAATTTTGTTTTAGCTGTTTTATATACTTCACGTAAGCCGCCTTGAGCCTGCCTTAGCCGGGAGGGCCGGATATAAATTTAAATTAGAACATAAGAACATAAGAGAAGCCAATGTTGAATCAGGCCAATGGCCCATCTAGTCCAACACTCTGTCACACAGCGGCCAAAATATACCAGGTGCCATCAGGAGGTCCAGCAGTGGGGCCAGGACACTAGAAGCCCTCCCACTGCTGCCCCCTCCAGCACCAATAAATAAATAGATTCTTTCTCTTCGCATTGAGATGGCTTTTCCCCCCTTTAAAGCATGTTTCTAGCCTTCTGCGTGAAAAGAGCGAAGGTCGGTAAAAGGCAATCTTTCCTACGCACTCCATTACTGCAATAACTTGGAACGACCAACCACAGGTTCTCAATATTTAATAAACTTTATTTTATTTTTTTCAGTTTGGTTACTGATTATCTATAGTCAATAGGGGGAAAAAAAGAATCAAGACATTTAAAAACTGTACAAGCCAAACACACCACGGGTTTAAACAGGAGACAGCGGTGAAAAGGAAAAGGTGGTGGTTCCAGAGACACCAGACGACGTGGCCGATTCCAGGTGACAGTGGAAGACGCATGCAGGACCGGTCAGTTAAAATTCTTGGCTCTGTACACATTTAAAACGTGCGGTTCTAAGTGTCCCCACCCTGTAACAGGTTTTTCTTCCTTTAAAAAAAAAAGACTCCGGTCAAAGTCCCCTCCCAGATCTGAACTCGGCACCCACTGTGCGCTTTTTAAAAATAGGCAATTTTACTTAAAAAACAAAACAAAAAACAAACTCCCTACAGCAGCTTTTCTTTAAAACAAACAAACAAAAAGAAACCCCAAACAGTCCTTTTTTACAAACCGAGGCAAAACAAATATATTAAACACTTTCTAACAAACAAGTCCATTTGTACCTGCACAGAATAAAAAGAGAAGACATCCTCTCCCCCCCCCTACACAAATCTGGTGTGAAAGACACTCAAGTGTGTGAGTTTTCCTCCCCCAGGAGGAGGAGAAAAAAACCAAAAACATGTGCAAAGATTTATCCCTCTAAGGCAGCTTAGAAGTTTGCTAAATTGGGACAGCCCCGAACGACGGCTTGAGAAAGACCACTTGCTCTTCTAGACCAACCGATGCACTCCAGGATCATTTACTGCCCCGACTCTACACCAAGCAGTGTTCCTACAGGTAGCTCCCCGCCCCCCCTTGCTAAGGCTATCCAGGTCAAGAAACTAGAACAGCTGTTATTTCAGCCACCAACCGAGAATCCCATCCTTCCCTGCCGACCTGCATTTCAGACCCATTTGCAGCTTGACTAAACATAAAGGGTGGGGGAAAGCCCTTTCTTGGAGGGTCATGCTCGCAGCAGCGGCTCAAGACATCTCTTGAGAGGCCAGCTGGAAATTTGTCCTGCTGTCTGACAAGTCAGGCCGTGACAACAGCAAGATAAGGAGGGACCCATCGGCAGGCGACCGGATCTTCCGCCCTCTGAGATGGAAACAGAAGAGAACTACGGAGGATCGGTGGCCTTAAAGATGGTTTTGGCTCACGCCAAGGAACCGCAGTCAGTCTAGAAGAGCAAACGCCAACCCAGGGCCCCATCGGCAAGGTGGATCTGGGCACTGTCCAAAGATGTTCTCACGCCAACCCTCAGAATTACAGGTTCAAGTGAATATCCAGACAGAACAGTCAAAATGGCAGCATTTAGATTTGGGCCTCCAGTCGGTACTGAATTGGTACAGCGACAACGAGCCCCAGCAGGAAGAGGGCCCGGCCCAGGGAAAAGACAACCCTTGCAACGGCGAGGGCCACTTTTCACAGTCTCTTTGTCTGAACGAATACGTATCCACATGGAGGATTTCCTCTCTGTTGTAGTTTTGCCCACAGGAGGGAAAACTGGCTGTTTTGGTAATCCTTCTGGTCGTGAGACGCCAACTTCTGCTGCAGCCAAGGCCTAGCACCTGGGATCTTAGCGGCCGCCTTTCCCCAAATTCTTTCCTCTCTCCAGCCAGCGTCAAGAGAGGGGAACCAAACAAGAGCGCCACTCAGACAGCGGCCAAGAATGGGCGAGAGATGGCATCGCGAGGTTCTGCTGGTTTGTCAGTTGTTGGAATGCGGGTGGGCGGCGGTCTTCTCCCCTGCCCCGGTCGAGACTTGCATAAGGAGCTCTCTCAAAACAGCTGGTTCCGTTTGGCATAGTGAGGGGGGACAGGCTTCGAGCCAGCCGTCTGCCGAAGGTGCGCACCAGGAGATGGAAGTGCGGGGAGGTGGGCCGCTTGTCCAGAGAGGCCCCGGCCGATCGACTCAACTGGATCTCTCGGGCAAGCGAGTCCCCTCTCGGCGGGGGTCATTGGTAGAGAAGGTAACTCTTGAGGGATTCGGGAAGGGGCAGCTCATGTATCTCGTTCAACCGGTCCTTGCCCAGCGCGAAGCGCACGGAACGCCGGCAAAGGTCCATCAGAGGCAAAGGCTCAGCTGCAGGAGGGAAGAGAGACAAGAAACCGTTAGTCGCGAAATCCAGGTTGGAATGCCTGAGCAAGAGACGGTTGCAACCACGAATGTACTGGATACCTTCGGGCAGGTCACTAAGCCTCAGTTCATTCAGCTGTAAAATGGACCCAGCCACAATGCACTCAACAGCTGTGTCACAGAACTGAGCTTGAGCAGAGGATTACTGCCACTTGTACTATTCCAAACACATCCAGATGTTGGCAGATGTGTGGGCTCTGGGGCCCTTCTCACAGCTTACAAGTGTGGAAATACCCTGGATAGCCCAGACAAGCCCCATCTCGTCAGATCTTGGAAGCTAAGCAGGGTCAGGCCTTGGCTAGCATTTGGAAGAGAGAACGCCAAGGAATACCAGGGTTGTGACGTGGGGGGCATGCAATGGCAAGCCACCTCTAAACGTCTCTTGCTTTAAAAACTCTACAGAGACAGCGCCCCTTCTTGGGCTTGGTTGCCATGGAGATGTAGGGGGTGCGAACAAGAATGTATACTTTCGTTTCTGGCCACTATGCTGTTATCTGTCTGATGTAGTCATGTAACCTCGAGATCTACACTGTCTTTGGTATTCTCTTTTCCCTGGGAATTTCATGTCGTTAGTTTGGCGGGCTTTCAGCTTAGGTGCGAATTGGCCAAGAGCCACTAGCGTCTTATTTGATTGCAGTACAATTGTTTGCTTCGTGCTTGACCTCAGTTCTAACAAAGAACATTATGAGTCTGGATCCTATCAATGTCTCAATAAACTTTAATTCTTCTGAATGACTGTGATTGGGAACTGATTTCTTCAGGGGCTCTGACGGTCGCCCACCATAAGTCAGCTGACAGCCAAAAAAATTTAGGTATTTAGATATTAGATACATCGACTTAGATGTTTATTCCCAGATTTATTCCTAGCGGGGACCAGTGTTCCCTCTAAGCTGAATTAGTGTGAACCAGCTCACAAGTTTTTTAGCCTCCGGCTCACACATTTTTGTCTTAGCTCAGGAAGGTTGGCCCCAGGGCAAAGTAATTTATGCAGTAGCCAAATTGCTCACTCACAAGTTTAATGCTGGGAGCTCACAAGGTAGAAGTTTTGCTCACAAGACTCCACAGCTTAGAGGGAGCATTGGCAGGGACCCAAAAGCAGTTTATAACAATGTTCTCTCCCCACCTCCAGTTTGTCTTCACAACTACCACTCTGGGAGATGGACAGGTGAGGCTGTGTGATAAGGCCCAAGTTCACCCACTGAGTTTCCATGGCAGAACAGAGATTGGAACTCGCATTTTCCAGATCCTAGTCCAACCATCAAACCACTACAACCATACAAAACAGTGCAGTGTACCAGCATTAGGTTAGGGGGCTACAGAGTAATGATTAAAAACAAGCATGGAGTATAAAGCCTCCTCTATTACCCAACCCCACCAACAGAGTCACATGCCGTATCCCAATGAACATGGCCTTAATTCAAGCTGCTCTGCTTTAGGCGAAAATCCAGGGCACGCTGGTCTAGACACCCGTTCCCCCCAGTCTAGCATCTTCGATCTCTGGTTCTGACAATCAAATGCCTAAAAGGTGACTTCTGGTCCACTTGATACGTCAACCCAGATGCAAAATTTCAAATTGGCCCAGAGCAATTTGCCAGGGCTCTCCCTTGCCCCCCCCCCCAAAAAAAACCAGACACACCCTCTGGTTTCACAGAAGGGCTCCAAAACACTTCCTTAGCGTGCAGAAGGCCCCGAGTTCCGTTCCTGGCATCACTAGACAAAGGATCTTAAGTAACAGGTGCTGGAGAAGGCCTGCTTTCTTTCTGCCTGCCGGAGAGGGTAGGACTGATCGGCACAACTCAATTGCCTCATTCTGCGCAAGGAATACATGAGAAGACGACATGAAGCTGCCTTATACCGGACCATCAAACTCAGTCTTGTCTACTTAAGACCGGCAGCAGTTCTCCAGGTTCTCCTGGGGAGGTCTTTCACATCACCTCCTGCCTGGTCCCTTTAACCGGAGATGCCGGGGATCGAACCTGGGACCAGCTGCACGCCAAGCAGATGCTCTGCCACTGAGCCACGGCCCCTCCCTTGACAGTGCCTTTCCAACCTCCTCTCTGCTCTTTTGCAGCGCATGGGAGATCTGGGGCCGGCCCATGTATCGCTCTGCAGTTAAGTCTCATAGCTCCGGAATCCAAACCCATTTCTGTACGGCTCCCAGTTACACTACGCCCTGGTGCATCGAATAGCTTTTGGAACAGGAGTACACAAGCCAGGCCCAGTCTGGAGCCGGCTGCGAGCATTGGCTGTTGTCAGACACGGGGCTGTGTGTCCCAGGGGAGAAATTCTAATGCCGTCGCAACCCTGTGCTCAAAGGTTTCCTGAAAGAGCTTCTGCAGGGCAGGACACCTGCGAGCCGGCCCTGAGCTGGCGACGACGTCACGGAGAAGGGCCATAAAAACGCCTTTCTCCGGGCAAGCTTTGCCGCGGCGATCTGTTTCCAGCTGCAGTTTCCTCCCCAGACAGATTTTCCACTGAGGTAGTTCAAGACATGAGCCTTGATCAGAAACTACCGCGGTTCCAGCTTGGGAAAGGGGGGGGACGGGGGGACAAAAAAAGGCTGCAAGCTTTTGAAACATGAAGTCATTGGCGAAATCGGATCTCCCGTCCACCAGGGAGCCTGCGCCAGGGCAACAGTCAGTGGCTGGCTTGTCAACGCCAACGGCTCCCGTCGAGCTACACCGATTCAGCGGGGCTCACCGGGGCTGCGTTCACACACAGCACGGGCTAAAGCCGGACCCCAGTTGGTTTCAGCCTCGGAAGGCAGGTGGCCCCCAAAACTGAGGGGCTTGGTTGGCACCCAACAGGGACCTCAAAAACCAGTGCTTGAAGTTGCTTTGTGAACTGCTGTTGGGACCCAATCAATGTTCCCTTTAAGCTATGGAGCCCTGTGAGCAAAAATCCTACTTGGTCAGCTGCTGGCATTAGAGCCGTGAGCAGGTGATTTGGCTGCTGCATAAATTAGTTTGCTCTGGAGCCATCCTTCCTGAGCTAAGACAAAAAGGTGTGAGATGGAGGCTAAAAAACTGTGAGCTAGCTCACACTAACTCAGCTTAGAGGGAACACTGGACCCAATGTGACCTGCCAACTGGTGCCATCTTTTAAAGGGATGTCTGGCCACAGAGCTGGGAGGAAACCCCTCCTCCAGGAAAGAGGAGAGGAGAAAAGCCGGGGTTTCATACCCGCACTGAGATCTGTTACTTGCGTCTGGTAGGCTAACCAGAGATCTTTCTGTGTCACGTTGCAACATCTGAGTGCGGCCATGGAGTCTGAGTCCTGGAACTTTATTTTGTATGCCAGGGTGGTGCTCCAGAACTCTGTCTGGATGGCCCATTCTTCTTCCAGGGCCCTCTCTACCACCAACCACTACATGGGCCTGTGGGATTTAAGGAGCAAGGGGCCAGAAAGGGAAAGCACCGGAACAACGCAGATAGGCGTTTACACAGCAAACACATCCTGTGAACAGATTCAGTGGCTTTCCCCTTTGCCATCCAGGTCCGACTTACACTTCTGGGCAGAGAAGGGGCTTGATAGCCTGCCACTGCCTCCCGGCCCTGGTATTCTTTGAAGGTCTCCCATCCAAACACTTGCCGGGGTCGCCCCTGCTTAGCTTCCGGGATCTGACGAGATCGGGCTTGCCTCAGCTATCCAGGTTAGGGTGGCCCTGGCTTAGTATCTGGATGGAAGAGTCCCAAGGAAGCCCAGGGTATCTATGCAGAGGCAGGCAACGACAAACCACCTCTGAAGGTCTCCTGCTTTGGCCTGTGGGGTCTCCATATGTCGGCTGTGACTTGAGGGCAAAAAAGAACAGCCCAGGATGAAGAAGAGGAGACTGGATTTGTACCCCGCCCTTCACTTGGAGTCCTGGAGCGGCTTCCAAACTCCTTTCCCTTCCCCTCCCCACAACAGACACCCTGTGAGATAGGTGGGGCTGAGAGAGCTCTCTCAAGAACTGCCCTTGAGAGAACAGCTCTGACAGAACTGTGGCCTGCCCAAGGTCATCCAGCAGCTGCAAGTGGAGGAGTGGGAAATCAAACCCGGTTCTCCCGGATCAGAGCTTGCACACTTAACCACTACACCAAAGTCCATATTGTTCACTTTAAGTGTTTACAGCCGAGACAAGCCGGGAACAGAAATGAGATTGTGCCACACGCCGAGGCGGGGATGTAGCGACGGCTTTAAAAAGATGACCAAGAAGATTCCAAGAGGCCAGCCATCGTGGTCAACAGCCACTGGTGGACCCGAGTGGAACCTCCACGTTCGGAGTGCATGTACTGCTGAAAGTCCGCTGCCAGCTATTGCCTCCGTGGCCTGCTCTGTGGGAAAAGGAGAGGCTGCGGCCTAATCCACCCCCTAAAGGCTTTTCCCTGTGGACCCCCTCTGCCACTCGGCCAAAGGGCTCAGCTGCAAGAACCGAGCCAGCCGTACCCCCTTCCTGCACCAGAAAACAAGGCTGCCTTAGCGCTTCTGCCAAAACCCATTTGTAATTTGCTGGAGACCAATAAAAGTCAATATGTTCACTTTAAGTGTTTACAGCTGAGACAAGCCGGGAACAGGAATGAGATCGTGCCACACGCCGAGGCGGGGAGAGGAGAGAAAGCTGAAAAGCAGATGGGCCCGTGAACCTTGGGAGACCAGACGTTAATCGAGTCACGCTCCGGGGCCCGGACTCTGCCCACAAACCCTCCTTTGTCGTTAACAGGGCGTTCCCGCTGCTATGAGAAGATAAGCAGGCGAGGCCCAGGGACCTTTTAAGATGAACTGGGGGGGAATACAGTCGACTGAAAAGAAGCCCTCGATCCTCCCTGTTGTCCAGGCATGCTTTTTTAGCAAGACGCACAGGAATTCACATCTTATTTAGCCATCCAAATGAGAAAACTATTTGCTTCAGAAGATCCTACTCTCTGTTTCTACATGACTTGACGCCCTGGCCAGACCCTCTTGCTGGGAAGTGGCCTGCCCACCTCGAGGGACCTGTTCTGTTCAACATCTCTATAAATGATTTGGATGAAGGAATAGAGGGAATGCTTATTAAATTTGCAGATGATATGAATTTGGGAGGGGTAGCAAATACAGTAGAAGACAGAGTCAGGATACAGGATGATCTTGACAAGGCTTGAAAACGGGGCTAAAACGAGTAAAACGAATTTCAGTGGGGATAAAGGCAAAGTTCTGCATTTAGGCAGGAAAAATGAAACGCATAATTATAGGATGGAGGAGACTTGTCTCGGCAGTAGTAGTTGCACAAAGGATCTGGGGGTCTTAGTAGACCATACACTGAACATGAGTCGGCAGTGATGCAGTAACTAAAAAGGCAAATGCCATTTTGGGCTGTATCAACAGAGGTATAGTGTCCCGATCATGTGAAGTGATGGTATCACTTTACTCTGCTCTGGTTAGACCTCACCTAGAGTATTGTGTTCTGTTTTGGGCACGACAATTTAAGAAGGATATAGACAAGCTGGAACATGTCCAGAGGAGGGCAACAACAATGGTGAAGGGTCTGGAGACCAAGTCCTGTGAGGAAAGGTTGAAGGAGCTGGGTTATGTTTAGTCTGGAGAGGAGATGACTGAGAAGAGATATGATAACCATCTTCCAGTACTTAAAGGGCTGTCGTATAGAGGATGGTGCAGAGTTGTTTTCTGTTGCCCCAGAAGGTCGGACCAGAACCAGTGGGTTGAAATTAAATCAGAAGAGTTTTTAGCTAAACATTAAGAACTTCCTGACAGAGCGGTTCCTCAGTGGAACAGGCTTCCTGGGGAGGTGGCGGGCTCTCCTTCTTTGGAGGTTTTCAAACAGAGGCTGGATGGTCACCCGACAGCAACGCTGATCCTGTGAACTTAGGCAGGGAGGGCCGGAAGGGCTGCAACAGAGCTTAGTTCTCATGGCCCTCTCTTACATGCCCCGGTAAATGTGGATCGCCACTTTGGGATCAGGAAGCAATTTTCCTCTAGGCCAGTTTGGCTGGGGTTCCTGGAGGGTGGACTCTGTAGCATTACACCCTGCTGAGGTCTCTCCCCCAGCTCCAGCCCTAGAACCTCCAGGTATTTCCCAACCCAGAGCTGGCAACCCTACCTGGGAGACCAGTTCAGAGCAAGAAAGCATTCAGAGATAGGGGAGTCCCCCTCTGCAGATAATCAGGAAAAATCTGAATACGAGACAGCTCAAAACCAGGCCAGTTATAAGGAAGCAAAGACCGAACAGCAACTCACACAGAGACCCGCAGGCAGCCTGTCCTGAGGCTGAGTAAATCGAGGCTCACAAGAACTGGAATTTCTCACATCCTTCTGCTGGCATGGAGTTAGGGAACGTGAAGTCATTTGCGTGAAAAAGAACCGTACCCCTAGATTTAAAGCTTTAAAAGGGAACGGTTAAAGCCATTTGCTTGAGATTTGGGACATGCCATTCTGCTAAACCGAATAACCACCTACACAATACCCATTTTAAGTTTCTATTGCAAAGAGACCAATCTGTGGATGGGTTGGGTGTTTGTGTGAGTTTGGGGGTGGTGGTGGTGTATGTGTGTGCTTGCACGCCTGGAAGTCATGGTGACATCTGGTGACTCCTTGTGGGGCTCAGTCGGGATTGCCTGACTCTGCCTCCCAACCCTGGTATTCCTTGGAGGTATCCCATCCAAGTACTTACCAGGGTCGACCCTGCTCTGCTTCCAAGATCTGAAAAGTTCGGGCTTGCCTGGGCTATCCAGGTCAGGGCCAAAGTGACCAACATTTTGATCCCCCCTTACTATAACAAACTAGGCACCCACAAGCCAGAAAACAGGGTACTTACGGTCAAGCCCATTCAAGTATCGCATCTTAATTTCACAGTGGCCCCACACGGCGCTCACGACCGGGTACAGCTTTTTCCCTTTCAGTCCCCGAAAAGCAACCCCCATATACTGTCCGTCCACGATGAAGCTTAACGTCCCATCATCCATGTCCAGCACCACCAAGAAAGAGTCCGGCACAATGAAGGTTTCATCCGGCTCTAGAAAGGCAGGGTACGTCTTGCTTGGCTGATTCTTCCCGTCGTGGTACAGCCGGTTCCGCCCGAGATCCCATCCCCACGACTCGTGGTTGTTCCCAACCAGAGTCGTGTACCCGACAGAATGTAGAGGGGCCTCTGCCGTCGCCACGCCCACCACGGCATGCGTGCCCCGCTGCCGCATGGCCCACGTTATCTGCCAGACGTGGAGCCCCCGCGTGTACCCCACTTTGCCCCGGATTGCGTCCGTGCTCTGGGCCACCGGATGCCGGTGAAATATAAGCTTGTCGTCCTCCTTCACGAAGACGTTGAGGGAGCGGTCGTCGTTGTTCCACGAATGCATCAACTGGACCTCACGGGAGACGGGCGGCATGTCCAAGAGGAGGTCCAGCCGGGCGGGCTTACAGTAGTCCAGCCCTTGAAGCTCCTGCTTCAGTGGCCTGTAAGCTGGGTCCCTGATATCCACGGTCTTTATCCCTCCGGTGACCTTCTGCCCCATCCTGACTTGTCGTCTGTCACCTATTTATAGACCGCAGGGGCCCGCTCATCAATCGACCTTGTGCTGGCCGTCCCCAGTTGTCATCCAAGCCTTGGCGGAGAGAGGGAGGGAGGCAGGGAGGTTGCTAGGAGGCTTTGCCGTGATCCTCCTGCCAAGTCAAGGTTACCTAATTGACGGAAAGGAAAACAAGTCAGAAGAGTTAAACATTACAAAAACGAGCACACGGTCCAGTCCCTCCAGAGACAGGGAGTCTGTTGATCTCACCCAGTGTGGGTGAACTCTGCTCTTCCCACTCCATCCCATCGGCCACAACAAAGCAAATCCGCCGCTGGCAAGTGGAAGGAAGTCTCGGCCAGCTGCGGGCCAACAACTTCGGCCTTCCGCCGCCCAGAAAGCATTCTGGGGTTCTACATTCTGCAAACAGAATCCCTGGTTGTAATAGGAGCCTGTTGCCTGGGGAGAAGGGGGCAGGGAGACACGTGCCCTGGTTGCCTAGCAACCATCCACGAAGTTCTCCCTATCCAGTCGCTGGGTGGAAAGGACAGGTGGCCACAATCCAGTTTACTCTTGCGAATTGGGGGGGGGGAACTAGAGCTTCCTAACACTGACACTTGCATTTAACTTTGTAGCCTTAAACAAGACCAAGATGTATGTTTGTTTTCTAACAAAAGATAACTGCAGAATTTCAGATGGCACAAAAGCCACCCATGCAAAATTCTGACGCTTAACTGCACATAGAGGATCGATTAGCAGATTTTGTTCCCCGAATGGGCGTACCGAGAGGATCGAAAGGGTCTGCCCCTGCTCCTCCAAGCCACCTCACTTGAGAGCCATCCCTGCATCTTGTGGCAGGGAGTTCCAGCGGCTGCCGCAACACCGGATGCAGCCGAGCACCTCACTCCCCACAAGGCAGGCAGCAGAAGGGCCGTGACCGCCCCGCATCTCTAGGCTGGAAAGGCTTCTCGCTTTTGCAAGGTGGAAACAAGCCCCATGCATCAGATTTCCTTCTCTTCTGGAACGGGTTCTTTTGGCCTGGCCGCGGAGCCAACCTTTCCTGGCCGCCTGCCCTGCTGTGACAAAGCTCTGCCGCTCCGATTACACGATGCGCGCACCCCACCCTTCTCCCAAGCCAGTTTATCTTTCTAGCACCAACGCTGGTGTCTCCTGCCTCACCCAGAAAAGGTCTCCTCGCTTTACCGAAGCCGACTCATCTCTTCCCAGAACGACCTGGCCGTTTCCAAGTCTTCCGGCTTTGGAGATGAGTTCATTTTTTAAAAAAAAATAATAATATTCAAGCCAGCCCGAACCCCGACTTGGATAGTCCAGGCTAGTAAAGTTTCACCAGATCTCGGAAGCTAAGCAGAGTTGGCCCTGGCTGGTATTTGGAGGGGGGACTTCATAGAGTCATAGATCCAGAGGAGTTCACTGTGTTAGTCTGTGGCGGCAGAACATTAAAAGCCCAGGGGCGCTTTTAAAACTAACAAACTATGTTGTAGCATAAGCTTTTGAGAAACACAGCTCTCTTCGTCAGATGCATGCATCTGACGAAGAGAGCTGTGTTTCTCAAAAGCTTATGCTACTACACAGTTTGTTAGTTTTAAAGGCGCCACTGGGCTTTTTATTATCTCATAGAATCACAGAATCACAGAGTTGGAAGGGACCATAGAGGCCATCTAGTCCAACCCCCTGCTCAATGCAGGACCAGCCTAGGGCGTCCCTGACAAGTGTTGGTCCAACCGCTGCTTAAGGACAGCCAGGGAGGGGGAGCTCACCACTTCCCCGGGCAGCTGATTCCACTGCTGCACAACTCCTTAACTGTCAAAACGTTTTTCCTCGGATCCAGCCGGTACCTTCCCACCAGTGTTCCCTCTAAGCTGAGTTAGTGTGAGCTAGCTCACAGTTTTTTAGCCTCCAGCTCACACATTTTTGTCTTAGCTCAGGAAGGAGGGCTCCAGAGCAAACCGATGTAAGCAGTGGCCAAATCGCTCGCTCACGATTTTAACGCCAGTAGCTCAGAAAGCAGAATTTTTGCTCACAAGACTCCACAGCTTAGAGGGAACATTGCTTCCCACCCTTAATTTAAACCTGTTATTGCAAGTCCTCTCCTCTGCTGCCAGCGGGAACAGCTCCCTGCCCTCCTCTAAGGGACAGCCCTTCAGATACTTCCTGGCCTCCAAGGAATACCAGGGTCATGATGCCGAGGCAGGCAATGGCAAACTACTTCTGACCATCTCTTGCCTTGAAAAGCTCACACGGTCACCATTAAGTCAGCTGGGGACCTGACTGACAGCACTCTCCACCCCCACGCCTTGCCTGCAAGCAGAGATGTCCTGCAACTTCTATAGGCTCTTCAGGTCTAGAGGCTAACTAAGAAGGTGTAACTGAGACACACTGTTCTCCGGTTTCCCTCTTCCCACTACATATTAGTATCTACATGGAATATAGAAGAAGAGGAGATTGGATTTATATCCCCTGCCCTTCACTCGGAGTCTCAGAGCGGCTTACAAACTCCTTTTCCCTTCCCCTCCCCACAACAGACACCCTTGTGAGGGAGGCGGGGCTGAGAGAGCTCTTTCCGGAACTGCTCTTTCAAGAGCAGCTCTGCCAGAACTATGGCTTGCCGAAGGTCATCCAGCAGGTGCAAGTGGAGGAGCGGGGACTCAAACCCGGTTCTCCCAGATTAGAGTCCGCGCACTTAACTACTACACCAAACTGGCTCTCTGTACTGGGCTAGGGTCCTGGAAATGTACTCACGATCACCATGCATGACGCACACGGACACATGAAGCCATCTTCTACTGAATCAGACCTTCTTGGTTCACCAAAGTCAGCCTTGTCTACTCAGACTGGGCAGCGGCTCTCCAGGGTCTCAGGCGGAGGTCTTTCCCATCACCTACTACCTGATCCTTACTGGAGACGCTGGGGAGGGAACCTGGGACCTTCTGCATGCCAAGCAAATGCTCTAGCACTGAGCCGCGTCCCCTGCCACCTGCTCTTATATCTGTACTCCCCCAATCCAGTTAATATCACTCCATTCGTGCAGCTAGAGGTACATGTTTCCTACCCAGAAGGAGGAGAAGGAGGAGGAGAAGGAGATGGAGGAGGAGAAGATTGGATTTAGACTCTGCCTTTCACTACCCGAAGGAGTCTCAGAGTGGCTTCCAATCTCCTTTCCCTTCCCCTCCCCACAACAGACACCCTGTGTGGTAGATGGGGCTGAGAGAGCTCTCTCGAGAACTGCTTTTGAGAGAACAGCTCTGAGAGAACTTGTGACTGACCCAAGGCCACAACCAGCAGGACTCAGCATGTGGAGAAGGACTCAAACCCAGTTCTCCCAGTTTAGAGTCTGCGCTCCTAACCGCTACACCGAACTCCATGATGTAGGGAGCTGTTATAGTAAAAACTAGGTTGCACCTATTCAGAGGCATTACGCCCAATGAACCAGTTCGATGAATACCATAATGGTGTTTTGACAGGGGATTAAAAATAACCTCTGAGGACTGAAATAATGCTGACTATTCCCCTCCCCTCCCAAATGACACACCAAAACGTCGAGGCTACTTTCAGGCTTACACAGAGACCTTTTCCCCAACCACAGGAAACCTGGTCCTCCTGCTATTTTAGTCTAGAAGCCAAAGTGGTGGAGTGGTTAACCTGTCAGACTAGAATCTGGGAGACCTGCATTCGAATCTTCACTCTACCATGAAAGCCCGCTGGGCAACCTCGGGACAGTCACATACTCTCAGGCTAACTTACCTCACAGGGTTGTTGCAATGACAAAACGGAGGAGAGAAGGACACACACGGCTCCAGGTCTCCACCGGGGAGAAGAGCGAGGTAGAAACTAAGGGAAAAAACACATACCGCACGCCAATGGCCAAGGCTGAAGCTACGTGCGCCAGCAACCACAAACGGCTGAAGTTACTGAGTGGCTTGGGTGTCAGCACCACAACACCTCCCAGGACCGCACGAGGCTAGATTTCGGCGAGCCACCCCAAGGCAAGGTATGCGCCACACCCAAGGGACCAAAGCAGCCACAGAAACCACTGACACATGACATCCCGTAAGGCCGAATTCCCATGCCCCGAACCCTGATGAAGAAGCAGATCTCGATCTCCCCACGCTCCGGTTTCCAACTGGGCTTTCGTCCGGGGACACCCCCCTCCATGTCACCAGAGCCATTTCCTCACCCAGCACTGAAAGAGGCCGAGGAAATACCAACCGTGAACTCTCTCAGCTGTTACGCCTCCCAGTCGCTCTCTGCTACGAGGGCGAGGGGGAAAAAGCCCTTTGCGTGCAATTTCAGTGCAGCCAAAGCAGAAGAGGCAAGGAAAAGCGGCTGGCCTAGGAGCCGCCTGGTTTCACATTCCTGCCACGCCTGGCAGTATAGCTGCAGCTGAAGAGTTAGCAAAGTTCAAGGAAGAGGTGCACGCTCAGAGTTACGGAGTCTCACCGCTCGGCTCCTCCTGGTCAAAAGACACCCAAGAGGCCAGCAGCCAGTGACTGGACCAAAGTCCGCCGCCTCCCGAAGGCCGAGTTCCTGCGGATCAGCAGCAGAATAAGAACTCGCCCCCCAGGGCTCCATCACCAACGCAGATGCCACAGGGAAAGAGAGCCCACTGGTTTTGCTGCACACAAGCGGCCTTCTGTACGGCAAAGACGCCAGACCAAGGGGGGCTCGGGGAGGGCGGACGGGTGGAAAAGGGTGGGAACTTGCTTTCGAAGAAAAAAAATATGTTGTTTTAAACATTTCCTGAAATGAGGCAATCTCCCAACGCCCGTGCCAGCTGCAGTCGCAACCCTCACTCATGACCGAAATTTCACTTGGCACGGAAAAGAAACTGGAGTGATTCAGACCTCATATAAAACACAGAACGTATTTCAAAAGCAACTGGACATTAAAAAAAAAGGTACACAGGGACTGTAAGAGGGGACGGGGAGAGGCGGCCGCAGACAATCGGGTCACTTTATTAGCAACCGAGTGACGTTACGAAGCAAAACAGATCATTCCTGCAGATTTTAGGCATCTGGGTAATTGGCTTTCGAGAATTATGAAGTGCTGAATTCAGACTTCACTAGGAAAGCACGCTTAAGGGATCGGCAGCTGCTACAGCGATGGGCACGATGGATTTGAAGCCACATCGCTACGGGGGCTACGCTGGCCCAGCATCACCCAGTGAGTTTTATGGCAGTCCCTGCCTCTCAAGTGGAGCCTACTTTGCAGGGTTATTGTGAGACTATAATGGAGGGAAGAACCATATATGTCTGCCCTGAGCTCCTCGGAAGATGTACATCTTCACAGGTGGAACTCTCTGCCGCAGGAACTGGTGGCAGCTACAAGCCTAGGCAGCTTCAAGAGGGGATTGGAGACACATGCGGAGCAGAGGTCCATCAATGGCTATCAGCCACAAGGTACAGATGTAACACTCTGTCTGGGGCAGTGGTGCTCTGTCTCCTTGGGGGCAACAGTGGGAGGGCTTCTGGAGTTCTGGCCCCTCTGGAGGACCTCCTGATGGCTCCTGGGTTCTGGCCACTGCGTGAAACAAGAGTGTTGGACTGGACGGGTCACTGGCCTGCTCCAACACGGCTTCTCTTATGGTCTTATGTGCAGAATCGATACGTATATCTGGGGTGGCCAAGCCGTGGCTTGGGAGTATTTCACACATATTGCGCGGCTCCCGGCAGGGCGGCTGGGGAAGCTAAATATCATTAGCAAACAAATGATCGCTGGACGAATAAACTTCATTATCCATATCTGCTTTTACTCTGCTTTTGTTATTATTCTTGGCAGTCACGTTTAATGTTAACGAAAAGCAAATCGGCATCTCTTCCAGCAAAAACGTGTCGTATTCAGTGTTCCCTCTAAGCTGAGTTAGTGTGAGCTAGCTCACAGTTTTCCAGCCTCCGGCTCACAGATTGTTGTCTCGGCTCAGGAAGGATGGGGCTCCAGAGCAAACCAATTTATGCAGCAGCCCGATCGCTCGCTCACAACTTTAATGCCGGTAGCTCACAAAGTAGAATTCTTGCTCACAAGGCTCTCCACTGCTTAGAGGGAACATTGGTCATATTTGTTCATGTCTCCCCTCTGCACTGAGTTGCTAGCTCACGGTTCTTTAGCCTCCGGCTCACACATTTCCGTCTTCGCTCAGGAAGGACGGGGCTCCAGAGCAAACTGATTTATTACGTGCCCCCAAATCGCTCGCTCACAACTTTAATGACGGAAGCTCACAAAGTAGAATTTTTGCTCACAGGGCTCCGTAGCTTAGAGGGAGCATTGATTGTCAGTTGCATGGTGAACCAAATGAGGAACGTGAGGGACAGACGCTTAAACCTCACAATGAAGGCCACCAACCCAGTGAGTCTGTAGCCCAAGCAGTGTTCCCTCTAAGCTGGGTTAGTGCGCCTGGAGAGTCAGTGTGGTGTAGTGGTTTGATTCCCCACTCCTCC
The DNA here is from genome assembly GCA_029375565.1 of Gekko gecko. NCBI lineage: Eukaryota > Metazoa > Chordata > Lepidosauria > Squamata > Gekkonidae > Gekko > Gekko gecko. The sequence continues at coordinate 23,633,202 of JAPDNY010000016.1, forward strand.
ACTTGCAGCTGCTGGTGTGGCCTTGGGTCAGTCACAAGTGCTCTCAGCGCTGTTCTCTCAAGGGCAGTCCTCAAAAGAGCTCTCTCAGTCCCACCTACCTCACAGGCAGTGTTCCCTCTAAGCTGAGTGAGTGTGAGCTAGCTCCCAGTTTTTTAGCCTCCGGCTCACACATTTTTGTCTTTGCTCAGGAAGGATGTGGCTCCAGAGCAGACTGGTTCATGCAGTAGCCAAATCGCTGGCTCACAAGTTTAATGCTGGTAGCTCACAAAGTGGAATTTTTGCTCACAAGACCCCACAGCTTAGCGGGAGCGCCGCCGGGGATTGAACCTGGGACCTTCCGCAATCCCAAACAGATGCCCTGAGCCACGGCCCCCTCTCACTATCGGGAAAGTAAACATTGGACCCATTTCCCGAGTTACATTTGACCCATTTACCCACAGTAGTAAGCCTCCCCTCCCGATAGCCTGGCCAGCAAGTACAGAGTTCAAGACAATACTCTGAGTTAAGGTTTTGCAATGACTTAAGCCGGCATTCCCACTTGCAAGTGGCCACCCTAAAAGCCCCACACAGCATTTTTGGCTATTGACAGTTGTTTACACAATGGATGATCAGCAGCAAGAGGGAAATGCTCATGTTTCTGGGAAGCTGCATCAGCCACGCAACACACACACAGACACACACAATACAGTCCAAACATTGGCAAAGGCAGCATGAGCAACCTCCCAGGTGAACTCCAAGTGAATCCTCTTCTCTAGCTAACAGGATACGGGCACTGGCCCAAGTAATTCACAGCCAGCACAAGAAGTCCTGCCAGGGCAAAAACCTGGGAGCCAGTCCGGTGTAGTGTTTAAGTACGTGGATTCTAATCTGGGAGAACTGGGTTTGGTTCCCCACTCCTCCACTTGCAGCTGCTGGATGACCTTGGGCAAGCCATAGTTCTGTCAGAGCTGTTATCTCAAGGACAGTTCTGGGAAAAGCTCTCTCGGCCCCACCTCCCTCCCAGGGTGTCTGCTGTGGGAAGGGGAAGGGAAAGGAGTTTGTAAGCCGCTCTGAGACTCTGAGTGAAGGGCGGGGTATGAATCCAATCTCTTCTTCTTCTTCTGAGGTCCAGCCAAGTCACATACCCGAGGGCCAGCCCATTCCTCTAAACAGCCCGTACACAAGGCGTGAAAACACTCCCTCCCTTCACAAGCAGCCTCTGGTAATCAGATGCACTGCTTCTGAGCATGGAGGATCTAGCAATCACAGCTGCTGGCTGTTGAGGCAGAGTTAATTAACTAAGACTGAAGTGCAGGCCTGCTGGCTCAGACCATGGTTTGAGCCTAGCTTCCCATTTACCAGCAGACACTTCTGAGAAGCCCCTAAGGAGAGCATGAAGGCAATGTCTCCACCCCCCCCCACCCACCCACCCACCCAACAATAGCAATGCCTTCGGTGTGGTGTCAGTTTTGGTACAGTGGTTTAGAGCGGCGGACTCTAATCTGAAGAACCGGGTTTGATTCCCCACTCCTCCACATGAGCCCTAGTGGGTGACCTTGGGCCAATCACAAGTTCTCTCAGAGCTGTTCTCTCCAGAGCAGTCCTCGAAAAAGCTCTCTCAGCCCCACTTACCTCACCGGGAGTCTGTTGTGGGGACCGGAAGGGAAGGAGCTTGCAAGCCGCTCTGAGACTCCGAGTGAAGAGCGGGGTATAAATCCAATTTCTTCACACACGGAGCTTCCACTTCTCCATCCTACAATGTACTGATTGCCTTATTTTCCGCGAGGCTCGCCACAGAGGGAAGGGCTCCGGAATTCAACTGGGGACGGCTCTCATCCCTCGAGCCCAATCCCATCTCCCAGTTTGTCGGGGACTGAAGTTCACCGGCCCCATCTGCCTCTTATTCAGCCACCCAACCCTGCAAGCCCTTCCCAGTCCGTGCCACACAAGAACGTTGAGCTGGTTCCCACATGAGTGTCTTCTACAGGATTTCCTCTGCCTCCAGGAAATCCGTTCTGCTGCGGGGGGTGGGAAGCCATGGGAAAGAAGGCGCGGTCAGAACATCAATCACGCCGTTCGAACCGCCTGCCACTCATCATTTCCAAGCCGATCTGTCTGATTGCGCTCAGGTGACGAACCGTGTTGCGTGAGCTAACATCTGCGTGTTTGTGTCTCGTACCTGTGTGGCAATGCAATTCACAGCATGCCTGCACTGGGGTGGGGGGCGCACAACAGCACAAACAGCAGCTGAAGAAGCCAGATTCCAATCTTGGAATCTCTACTTTGACCATCTTGGGACACCAATGCCGGGAAGGGCCTCTGTACGGCGAAGACGAGGAGGAGATTGGATTTATACCCCGCCCTTCACTCGGCGTCTCAGAGCGCCTTACAATCTCCTTCCCCTTCCCCTCCCCACAACCAGTACCCCTACGACAGGGGTGGCCAAACTGCCATTCGGGAGCCGAGTGCGGGTCTTTCACACAGTCTCATTTAATAACGTTAATAAAAAGCAGATTTGTGGATTTTTTCAATAAGAACATGTGTGTAATATTCGCTCATGTCTAGCGGCGTTACGACGTTACTACACGGTTCTGTTAAGCAAGTTCGGCCACCCCCACCCTAGGATGTACGTGGGGCTGAGAGAGCTCTCTCGAGAACTGCCCTGGAGAGAACAGCTCTGAGAGAACTTGCGACTGACCCAAGGTCACCCAGCAGTCACATCTGGAGGAGTGGGGAATCAAACCCGCTTCTCCCAAATTACAGTCCACGCTCCTAACCATGACACCAAACTGACTCTGGTGGAGAATGGCAAAGTTCTACAGACCAATGAACAGTGGCCCATTTCAGAACATCATATTCCTTTGCATAGAACTGAAAAGAGGGCAGCCTTGACATAAGCTGAATACTATGCACATAAAACCCCTTTCACACCATCAGTAGTACAACGGGGCCCTCCCACCCATCGGCTTTAAACCGAGCACCGACTATAGGAGACTTTCCAAGGAGAGACCCAGGAAGACTCCACCCAGGACCTGCAGTATGCATCTCCAGCCTCCCCACAGACTAGGGCCCACCCCAGCACTAGCTTCTCAACACCTTCCAACCAGTGTTCCCCCTAAGCCGAGTTAGTGTGAGCTAGCTCACAGTTTTTTTAGCCTCCGGCTCACACATTTTTTTGTCTTCGCTCAGGAAGGACGGCTCCCGAGCACACTTAAATTTACGCAGCGGCCAAATCGCTGGCTCCCAACTTTAAGGCCAGGAGCTCGCAGAGCAGAATTTTTGCTCACGAGACTCCACAGCGTAGAGGGAGCACTGCTTCCAACACCCCCAAAATAAGGATTCGACTGCTTGAGAAACTGGACGGGGCGGGATGAAACACCTTACGGGAACGCCCCACAAGCGAGGCAGCTTGCAAGACAGTGTTACTTAGGATGGAGCGCCTTAAAGACTAATAAAATTTGTGGCCGGGGATGAGCTTCTGGGAGTCAGACGCCGAAGCTCCCCCCCGCCACAGATTTTGTCAGTCTTTGAGGCGCTCCCGGAGTCCGGCTCTTTTCTTCTGCTGCAGATGTGGCTTTTTGTCGCTCAGTCGCACAGCCGAGTCCGACGCTTCGCGACCCCACGGACCACATCGCGCCAGGCCCTCCTGGAGCGCTCACTGGAGAAGACCCTGATGATGCTGGGAAAGACTGAAGGGGACGGCCAAGGATGAGATGGGCAGACAATGTCATTGAGGCGACGGACATGAAACTGAGCCAACAGACTTGGTTACCCATCTTGATTTACTTAGGCCGGCGTTTGATTAAAGCAGGCCTAAACTGCTTTGGTGGCTGCGGTGGCTCAAGTGGTTAAGACGCTGAACTGCAGGCTGTGGAAGGTCAGTAGTTCAGCAGTTCGAGACCCGAGAGTGCTGCATGATGGAGTGAGCTCCCATCTCTAGTTCCAGCTCCTGCCAGCCTAGCAGTTCGAAAGCAAGAAATTGCAAGTAGTTAAATAGGTACCGTTTCAGTGGGAAGGTAACAGCGTTCCGTGCGCCTTGGTGTTTAGTCATGCCGGCCACATGACCACGGAAATGTCTTCGGACAGCGCTGGCTGTTCGGCTTGGAAACGGAGATGAGCACCGCAACCCTAGATTCGGATTCGACTGGCTTTCGAGCAAGGGAACCTTTACCTTTACTTTACCTAAACTGTCATATTAAATTTTGGGTTTTCCTGCATTTGTATACAGACCGTTTTACATAATTTTGGGAGGGAAGGCAGAACGGTACAGCCCGATCCCTCTCAGAAGCTAAGCAGGGTCAGTACTCGGAAAGGAGATCGCCAAGGAAGACCCTGCGGAGGAAGGTGACGGCAAACCGCCTCTGCTGCTTACTTGCCTGGAAAGCCCCTCGCTGGGGTTGCCGGAAACCAGCAGCTCAATGGCACTTTACACACCCACATTTTATGGATTTTAATTATCTTGCTGAGCTGCCTTAAGCTCTGTGTGGAAGAAAGGCAGCTAATAAACGTCTCCAGTAAATAAAGAAGAAGAAGAGATTGGATTTATACCCCGCCCTTCACTACTCGAGGGAGCCTCAGAGTGGCTTACAAACTCCTTTCCCTTCCCCTCCCCACAACAGACACCCTGGGAGGCAGGTTGGGCTGAGGGAGCTCTCTCAAGGACTGCTCTTTTTTCAAGAACAGCTCTGACAGAACTACGGCTTGCCCAAGGTCACCCAGCGGGTGCAAGTGGAGGAGTGGGGAATCAGACACGGTTCTCCCAGATTAGAGTCCGCGCACTTAACCACTACACCAAACGGGCTCTCCACTGGTTCGAACCTTGGCTCAAGGGAGTGCCGACGAAGCCACGGCCTCCGATGCGTCATCTGCATCTGGCCTGGTGTGCCAGGACCCAAGCGGCAAAAGCCGGGGCATGAGATCACTCCAAGACAGGAAGGTGGCCTCCTGCTAATTGGACACCCCCCCCCCCATCGCCTTTCTTCTTGGCCCGAGTCTTGAACCGCAGGCAGCTGGCCTGGAAGCAGCTCAGTGTGCCGGCTAATTAGAGAGGAACTCAAGGCGCCCAGCCTGCCAAAGCGCCTCCGGCCAGCCTTGGGTATCGTCCATCCGGGTGAGGGCCGGAAGAGAGATGCGCATTGGCCGACGCTCACCTCCAGGGCTGCTGTACACCCCAAGCACTCTCCTCTCTGTGCTTTATTTAATGCACCATGTGTAGAGACTTGAGCACCAGACCAGGAGCTGGAAGGACTGGGTTCGAATTCTCACTCCGCTGCGGAGCTCACCGGGTGACCCGGGACCTGTCACAATCTCTCAGCCTGACTTACTCTCGAGCACAGTGAGGTCGGGCAGAAAGTTTTCTGATGCTATGTTTTCCCGTGCTGTATATTCCACCCCCCGAATCCATAAATATAGTTTCCACAGTCGCCGGGGCTGTCCTACTGCAAACCAGACTCGTCAGATGGGGTTAAATGTGGGACAGGAAGCACAACAAACCTCAGCAGAGCATTTACAAGTTATTTGCCTTCTTCGTTTGTCTGCCGGCACGCCTTTTGCCTCAAGTCGCAGGAGGGTTTTTAAGGCAAGGCATGAACAGAGGTGGCTTGCGGTTGCCTGCCTCGGCACCGCGACCCTGGGCTTCCTTGGTCGTCTCCCATCCAAGGACTGACGTGGGCTGACCCTGCCAAGTTCTGACGAGATTGGGCTAAGCTAGGCTACCCAGTTCAGGGTGCCTCCTTTGGGAACAGTATTTAAACCTAAAAACTCACATCGCGGATGTGAGGATTAGCGGGAGGAAGGGAGAACCACGAGAAAAGAGAAAAGAAGCGTATAAGGTATGCTATACAATGAAGCAGGGGCCACAGTGGCTCAGAGATTACAGATGCCAGAAGGTCGGTAGTTCAGCAGTTCGAGACCCAAGTGCCACACGACGGAGTGAGCTCCCGTCTCTGGCCCCAGCTCCTGCCAAACCTAGCAGTTCAAAAGCAAGAAATTGCAAGCAGATAAACAGGGACCGCTTCGGTGGGAAGCTAACGGCGTTCCGTGCGCCTCGGTGTCTAGTCATGCCGGCCACACGACCACGGAGAAGTCTCCGGACAGCACTGGCTCTTCGGCTTGGAAACGGAGATGAGCACCGCCCCTCCATAGTCTGATTCGACTAGCTTCCGAGCAAAGGAAACCTTATACAACGAAGTGCTCCACTGCTCCTAGCCGGAATGGGTCTAGCACGTACCGAAATGAAACTAATCGCCATCGGATATTTAAATGGGCCTTCTAAATGGTAACTCTGCTGGAATTAATTTTAGTGTGCTGTAGTGTTTTTTTTTGTTTTTTTTTAATGGAACTGTTTTACCACGTACTATGATGTAGGCCGCCCGGAGCCTGTTTGCAGGGTAGGGCAGGATCAAAGTCCAAGAAATGAGTAAATATACATAGAATCTAAGCATCCTCTGAGACAGAGTTAACATCAGAAGCCGCCTCCTGCCAAATCAAACCACGTATCTAGCTCAGCACTGAGCAGTTCTGGAGGCCCTCAAGCCGAGAAAAACCTCCCCCCGCACGCACACCTTCGCCTGCCCGAACCACGGACCTGAGATCTTTCAACTGGCGGTGCCAGGGGGGCCTATAAAGCAGGTGCTCAGCTCCAGAAGTTCATTTAAATGTTAATACTGCGCTTCCACAGAAGGAGAAAAGCACTCCAGGCGGCCAAACAAAATAAAGAGGATCAGATAAGCAGCGATAGAATGCCAGAAGTTGCAATTAAAGGAGGCAAAATCGACCACAGCTATCTGAGGCAGGGCGTTTAATTACCCCCCAAAGCCTGGGAGCATCAAAGTGCCTTCGCTCCACCCGTGGGACTCCAAGCAAACGACTTTGAGGTCAAGGTTCAAAGGGTGAGGGGCCGCTGCAGAAGAAGCCCCGCCTTTCGCGGCCACCCGAGTCAGCCTGGCAAGGGGAGGCACGCAGCCAGGCTGAGGAGGACGGTGGCTCAGTGACAGAGCAGCTGCTAGGCATGCAGGAGGCCCCAGGTTCAAACCCCGGCACCTGCACTTATAAGGTTCGGGCAGGAGGTGAGGTGAAAGACCTCCGCCTGAGACCCTGGAGATCTGCTGCCAGTCTGAGTGGACAATACTGACCTTGATGGACCAAGGGTCTGATTCAGTATAAGGCAGTGTCTTATGTGGCTCAGTGGGAGAGCATCTGTTTGGCATGCAGAAGGTCCCAGGTTCAATCCCCGGCATCTCCAGTTAAAAGGACCAGGCAGGAAGTATTGTGGAAAGACCTCTGCCCGAGACCCTGGAGAGCTGCTGCCAGTCTGCGTAGAGAACACCAGCCTTGATGGACCAGGGGAGTCTGATTCAGAATAAGGCGACTTCATGTGCCCAACTCAGCATGCTCTTGCAGGACCCTTCAGGTCCCCAGGTCCAAGCTGTTCGGGGCATTGAAGCTCAGCCTGTGTACTTTGGAGCTCTGCACAGAAATAAATCATCCACGGAGATGGTTTTTAAGCAGCTCTGATGTGATGTCCAATTCTTTCCGGGTGATCCTCAAACTGACTTCTGCATTCCTTGGCGGTGCCACCTGGGCACACCAACAGGTGGAGGTGGAAAGTACATTCCACACGGCTCACTTGTGGAAGGGAACAGAGGAAGTGGGGCGTGCCTGTATGGAGATGGTTCGTGGGGCGAAGTGTGGGAACTCACTGAGTCAGGGCTGCGGACACTGCCCAGGAAAAATTAAGCTGAGTGGCAGGGTGTTTACCGGGCATGCCACTTGAATGGTCTGTTTGGCATAATCTATTCTGCTTTGGCTCATCGTGGGAAGCATACCGCCCCTCCGAGTGCTGCTGTTTAGTCACCTTGGCAGACATGAGGACTAGTGACTTCTTTTTTAAAAAAATAAACCAGTAGCACAGTTCTGCCACTGATAACCCAGCCGGCTCTTCTACTTAAAGTATGTACATAGCTTCGTGCATAGCTGGAGGCACCAAAACGGACTGCCTGAGAAGTTTGTCCCTGTTTTATTTCACAGCATTTCAGCCCGCCCTTCTCTAAAGCAGGACCCAAGGCAGATTACAATGATAAACATATGCAATTAAATCCATAAAACCTAGCAAATAAGAAGCAGACTGCAAGGTTAAAATCCTTCCTGAGAAATACTACCTTATGGAGTTTGTGATTTCTCAGCAAAATGGAAACCTTTCCTAATAACCCCGGGAAGGTATGACAGCCCACGTCCACTTCTTTTTGCTTCCCTTTTGTGACTGAGCCACCCCCAGTTGTCTGTTTTCTTCTTTCCTGAAGAATTATGACTGTGTCCCGTCCCCCCAAATGATGCACCAATGGGAAAGGTATGGGATTATTTTATTTTAGAAAAAAATTCTGTTTGTGCGTTCAGAGCCTATGAAGATAGAAAAGTTTCTACTAAAGTGGCCAAGTGGCTTCTGCTTTTGGAAGCGATGGACAATGAACGAACAAGCAATAAGCAAGCACTACAATCTAATTATAAAGCTTTCCTTTGCAATCGAGTCCCTTCCCTGCTCAAGAACCCACAGCCCTAGCGTTTATTTCGTTAATATAGCACTGTTAAGATTTTACAATATTCACCCCGGTTTTTAGTTAACCTTTTGAATGTGTCATATTTATCCGTATGGATGAGGGATTTTGCATCTCTGATTGAAAATGTTATCATTCTGTTATTATTGTTGTTAGAATGCTTCTGGTATTTCACTCTGTAGTTTTTGAAGTGTTCACTAAAACTCTGTTTAAAAAAGACTTATGGCTGTCTAAGGAAGTCAAATTGAGCAGAGGGCCAACAATTGAAACTTTATACAAATAATATGTAAAAATACATGTATTTATTTGTAAAGGATTACATAAGAACGTAAGAGAAGCCAATGTTGGATCAGGCCAATGGCCCATCCAGTCCAACACTCTGTCACACATTGGCCAAAAATATCAGGTGCCAACAGGAGGTCCAGCAGTGGGGCCAGGACACTAGAAGCCCTCCCACTGCTGCCCCCCAAGCACCAAGAATATAGAGCATCACTTGCCCCAGAGTCCCTATCTATACCTTGTGGCTAATAGCCACTGAGGGTCCTCTGCTCCATTGGGGCCCAATCACACCTCATGTGAAAATTCCAAAATCATGTATACACAACAGCCAATGGACTTGACCTGACATGTTTTGGCCTGTTAGGGCCTTCTTCAGAGGTCAAACACAATGAGGAACAAACGGACTTATAGCAGAATGCACAATACAGTACAATTATACAGCACAGATGCAAAGTGGGCCAGAAAGGAATTGTTCCAGAGTGGAATTACTAGGCATGGAATGAAAGACGACCGTCTCTTTAGTGGACAATCTCGTTGAGGACACTTTGGCTGGGACCGAACAGCTACTGAAAGGCACCTTCTGGACCAGAAAGTAATCATTTGGCATATGACTGGATCTTGGGAGGCCTCCTTTATACTTTCATTCTACGCCTAGTAATTCCACCTTGGAGCAATTCCTTTCTGGCTGGTTGGTTCGACCCAGGGACCGGAGAGAAAGACGGAAGCCCCCTTTACCGACACGACTTAAAACAGTACTGGAGAAAGTTTTTATATTTCAAATTAACACAGTACTTTATTCAACATAGAGGGGAAAAGTCAGGTGACATCACCAAAAGCTTCGAAGTGCAGTCCGTCACAGAAGGCTCTGGCAAAAATTGGGAAGAGCTACTGGACAAGCCCTCGATCGCCCGAATTACTGCCCAGGAGAGAGTGGCCAACCGCTCTGAGCCTGAAGAGCGGAGTTTTATTGCATGCATCAGTGCTTGGAGAGAGAGCCCAGAGAGTTTTATTTTTAGGATCACCTGCTCTGCCACAGCACCAACTGCGGTTAGAAAGGCAAGACACGTCCCGTCCCACAGACGCACGCCTAGCAAACAACCAAGGCACGATTCCACGCTACGTTAACTTGGCGCGCTGAGCCAATACCACCAACCCCACACACAAACATGCTCTTCAGCTTGAACACACACAAACGCACACACACAAAGACACAAATCTTCTTCCCTGCTACATCAGACACCAGCCAGGCGTCCAAAACCTGCCAAGCAGCCACCAGTGTGTTGTTACAGCGCAAGCCCAGCCAGTTTTCCAGGGGATGCCTTGAGAACACAAGACTTGCTCTGAGGAGCTGTTAGTTCCTTGTTCTCATTTTGATTTTTAGGCTAAGGAGGAAAGCAAGCGGGGGGGGGGGAGGAGAGCTTCCTGCCACCTCCTTGTCAGAACAGCAGCGGAAACGACTCCTCCCAGATGGTTTTGGTGGTTAGGCCTGGCTGCGACGGTTCCTTCGAAAGCAAAAACTGACCTGAACGGTTGCAGCGAGAGCAAAAACATATCCTACCCCCCCCCCCGCCAAACAATGTGCCAGAATACAAGGAGCTCACGGAAAATCCAAAATACCAAAGAGGGTGCCTGTTGCAACTCTGCACGATCTGCTATCCTTGCGCCTTCCTTGCCAGCTTCTAATCTGGGAGAACCGGGTTTGATTCCCCACTCCTCCATGTGCAGCTGCTGGTGTGACCTTGGGCCAATCATAATTTTTTCTCAGAGCTGTTCTCTCAAGGGCAGTCCTCAAAAGAGCTCTCTCAGCCCCCCCTACCTCACATGGTGTCTGTTGTGGGGAGGGGAAGGGAAAGGAGATTGTAAGCCGCTCTGAGATTCCTTCAGGTAGTGAAAGGCGAGGTACAAATCCAATCTCTTCTCCTTCTTCCCCTGGCGATTGGGCTTTGGGACAAAACACAGCTAAATCTGAGCACTGCAAGGGAGGCAAACGCAGCACATGCTGTAGGACAGGGTACCCCCCCAAGGTACACTCTGCTCGACGCAAGGCAACTGTAAGCCCCGTGGCGCATGGAGTTGGGCCACCCTCCCAAGGCGCCAATGTCCCGATGTTTGCGAACTGTTGCACAAGGCACCTCCCGGCATTCCAACAGGTAGTGCGACACGCTAGAAAACAATGGTTCTGACTTTCCCCCTTCTGCCGGGACTCCTCCGCTGAACCGCCGAGGGAAATTCAGCGACCGGTTAAGCAACGCGATAGAACAGGCAGTGCCTGCGTGTCGACGCTCGGGTTTGGGAGGCCAAACACTCCTGCAGTTTGCCAAGCGCTTCCGCAAAGAAAAGTCCCTTTTAAAGAGGGAACATCGCATGGTTGGAAACACAGCCAAATCACTCTTCTGGGAGAGAGAGAAAGATTTGCCCCTTGACACAAAAGTTTCAAATTGCTTCTTTCCAGGACAGAAGCTATCAGCATTCCGAGAAATAGGCAAAGTCACATGGATGGAAGGGTGTGCGCATGGAGCGAGGGGAGATATGGAGCGAGGGGAGAATCGGACACAGACGGTGCTCTGTTATACTGACCTGCAACCCCATGGATCCAGTCTAGACGCTTCCACCTCTTCCGCTGTTCAAGAGAACCAATACATGAACACACCAAGATGGTCCATCAGAGTTGGCACTGTCTACTCAGAGTGGCAGCAGGAGATGCCGGGGACTGAACCTGGGACCTTCGGCATGCCAAGTAGATGCTCTGCCATTGGGCCACAGCCCCTCCCCCAGGGGAAATACCACTGCAATTTGGGATAACAATTTTCCTTACTAGGACAGTATGACAATTTCTGCATTAGGGTAAAGAGCTAGCAAACTAAGTATTACTGGAATGTCTCGGCATCCTGGACAAATCAGAAGTGTCATCTAGTCTGGTTTCAACAAAATGTTTCAGACAACAATGACGATGAAGAAGAGGTGGTTGGATTTATATCCTGTCCTTCACTACCCAAAGGAGTCCCAGAGCAGCTTACAATCTCATTTCCCTTCCCCTCCCCACAACGGACACCCTGTGAGGTAGGTGGGGCTGAGGGAGCTCTCCTCAGAACAGCTCTGAAAGAACTTGTGACTGAGCCAAGGTCCCACCAGCAGCTGCATGTGGAGAAGTGGGGGAATCAAACCCGGTTCTCCCAGATTAGAGTCCGCACTCTTAACCACTACAACAAACTGGCTCTTGAAGCCCTAGGTAGTGTCTAACGCCCCCTTCCCCATCATTACCTCCAGCAACCAGTATTCAAGTATATACTGCTCCTGAACATGGAGGATTCGTTTCTCCATCATGGCTCTCTCCCCCCCCCAAAGAATTTACCCAGTGCCGTCTTAATGCTGTCTAAGCTAGGGGTCACCACCATGCTTTCAGGGCAGTTCATTCCCCCATTATTCACGGCGTGAAGCCCTGGCCTTTGGCCAGTCTAATGTCCAGCCACTGATTACACAGCCCCCAGTGCAAACTTAAACCAGGGGGCCTGGGAGAGGGGTGCCCCAATGAAGTTCATCGCAGCCAAGTCTATATCTGTGCAAGGTGAACCTATGGATCCGTGTGACGATTTCTACTCTGTGAGTAACCCTAGGCAGCGTTCCAAGCCGCTTCTCTAGAACTTCAGTTGCTTTGAAAAGACGTTGTAGCGGAGAGACAAAGAGAAAGGCATGTCGAGTTTGCAGCTTTCTAGCCCTTCGTGATGGAGAATACCTTTTGGGCCAAAACATATGGTCAGAATAAGGTAAGGGTAGTTTCCCTTGCTCGAAAGCTAATCAAATCTGACCCTAGGGGTCAATGCTCATCTTCATTTCCAAGCCGAAGAGCCAGCGCTGTCTGAAGATGTTTCCATGGTCATGTGGCCGGCGTGACTAAAGGCCAATGCACAGGGAATGCTGTTACCTCCCCACCGAAGCGGTACCTATTTATCTATTTGTGATTTCTTGCTTTCGAACTGCTAGGTTGGCCGGAGCTGGGGCCAGAGACGGGAGCTCACTCTGTCACGCGGCACTGGGGTCTTGAACTACAGACCTTCCGGTCTGCAGCTCAGTGTCATAACCGCCTAGTGACCGCGGCCCCTTATGATCAGAGTACCTGTGACCAAGTTCCATCCCAAGCTTGTGCATCATGTTAAAAAAAACCCTTCTTTCGACAGAGGAATGCACTGGACAAGACGGAAGCCAGGCCACAGTTCAGTCACGACTACTGAAGGCCGCATCCGTGCTACCTGCATCGGATACGCAGAGAAATAAGGAAACAATCTTGCTTCAGCCAAAAGAAAAAGCAGCTGACGGAGGCCGGCTACAAGACAGACCATCCCAAAATGGGTACAAGAGAGTCAGTGTGGCGTACTGGAGTTAGAGTATTGGAGCAGCACCTCGAGAGACCCAGGTTTGAATCCCCACTGTGCCGTGAATTCTTGGTGGGTAGGCTTGCCAACCTCCAGGTGGTGACTGGAGTTCTCCCGCCATTTCTCAGTTCACCTGGAGAAAACGGCCCACTCTGGAAAATGGACTCTATGGCATTCTACCCCAACGAAGCCCCTCCCCTCCCCAAACCCCACCCTCGTTGGGCTCCGCCTCCAAGATCTCCAGGTATTTCCCACCTGGAGCTGGCAACCGTACTGGTGGGTGACCTTCAGCCAGTCACCCGCTCTCAGCCTAAACTACCTCACAGGGTTGTTGTGAAAAAATGGTGGAGAGAGGAGGGCGATTAAGACGCTTTGGGTCCCCGTCCCCCACCACCTTGGGGAGAAAGGCCAGGGAAGTAAACGGAAATGAAAAATGCCTCCAAATTTCAGGCCCCTGATGGGAGAACCGCTTGCAATGCAACACCTTCTGGGAACAAGATCAAAAAGGCACAGCTGACAGAAAACTGGCAGCCATTTCCCGCTTCTCTGGTCAGGCCGCGAGGGGGGCGGGGGGAGCAAGCCAACTTTCAAAAAAACATAATAAAAAAATCCTGTGGAAAAACCCTTCTCTCTAGCAACACAGGAAACAGAAGCGGGAATGACTCGCCCCAGCCGGGCAGATGCAGGCCAAGGTGGAGGGGGAACGGCCTTCGCTGTGGGGGCCTCACCCTACCCTGAGAGGAAAATGGAGCCTCCATGCCCCCCCCCGCCCTTCGCTGCCCCCTGCACAAAAGAAGGAGCCCGGACTTTCCAGGGTGGCTCCGTGCCTTCCGAAAAGCCAGCGCTGGCAGTGGTGGCCTGTAAACCCAGCCAGTCAGGGAAGGGAAAAGTCTTTGGCATTCTTCCTCTCCTCAGAACGGAGCGTTCTTTTTTTAAAAGGAGAGGTCAGGAAGGATCGCCGGAGAAGATTACATAACCCTGTTGAGGACCAGCCGTTATCCAACCCGATGGCTGAGCTGCATTGTTTACGGAACTGAAATGTCGAAGGCACGCCACGCCAAACACCGTTTTGTCCAAGAATTGCCCAGAGGGGTTGTTCTACCACGATCTGGCCCCGCCACCCATTTTGAAAGGAGGCAAGGCCGAGGCTCGTGCAGAGAGGCACGGGCAGCCTCCCCCAAAGCCATTTGGTTCTGTCGCACATTCGTACCATTGGGTGGATTTGGCTGCGGAAGAGGTAGATGGGCAAGGCGGACTGGAAGGAAAGGCCGATCACTGCATCGTGCAGGGAGGCAGCTGGCAGCCTCCTGTGCAAGGGTCATTTGGACTCACGAAAGCCTCTGGTCAGATTTGCTCCTTGGGACGCTGCTTCGAAGTGCCTATTTCTAGCTGACTCGGTCGACTTCTGTGTCTCGTTTGGGAGGTCCGCCTGCTGATTACAGGCCCATTTTGTAACTGAATTGTATGTTATTGTGAAACACCTCCAGCACATGTTTGCAAAGAGGCGGTATGTAAACATGGGAAGTCAAAGAAAAAAACCTGTTTGAACCAGGATGCTGTCGCAGGCCAGGAAAAACCTGCAGCTGGTTTTTAAGATCTCTGCTGGCACACGGTGCTGGGAAGGGCCACGGTTCACTGACAGAGCACCTCCCTTATATGCAGAAGTGCTCCAGCAACCGAACAGTCTTCAGAAGCACTGCTCAGACCTTTCTCCGCCCAAGATCCTGGAGAGCTGCTGCAAGACAGTAAAGTCAGCACTGGGCTAGGGAAAAGGGATGGCCCATACAAGGCATATGTTCAGTCTACAGCAGGTGTCCCCAACACGGCGCCCACAGGCCCCTGCCAGCACCTTTCCTGGCGTCCGCTAGTTTCCATCCAGCACCCAAACCACTAGGATATGCTGCTCTCAAGCCAGGCATTTTACAGCCATAGCCTTCTGCTGCATGTAAACTCTCACCATCAAGGTCATTCCCCAAACTACTGTGGACGTGGATCGACTTCTTGGCCTGTCCACAAACTAGACAATGGACTCTCTGACAGGAGGAAGCGCCTCTCTTGCGGGATCGTCAATCCTGTGTGAAAGTCTAACCGCATGACTCGAAGTCTTCAGATAGGCACAAATTTCCCCGGACTATCTCACCAGTAGCTAACTAGGTGAAAGGTCTACATTGAGAAGCCCCCAGCCTTTATGACCCCACAGAAGCCTTTGAAATCTGGACACTGCCTGCTGCTGTGGGCGCGGCTACAAAAGGGCTGCCACGAACCGTCTCCCACAAGAGGAAGAGCCAGCCACAAAATGCTGCCACGGCTTACCTTCAGTCCCACAACAAAACATCCTTGTGCTGCGGAGGCAGCGACGGCCCAGGTAACGTCTTTAAAAACCTGCACAGCCGATTAAACCTCCACTGGCCAACCAGAAACCTTGCTGGGCCAAAGCCCCACCCACTTGGGCACGAGGTTGGGGAGCCCTGGTCTACATAATGGCCCACTCATACATACTTCGAACGGCACACCATCGCGGTTGTTTTAAATACTCTAGCCTGCCCATCAATCGTCACCTCATTCTTGGGTCAGAGATGCCCGTTTGGAGAATCACAGAGTTGGAAGGGATCTCCAGGGTCATCTAGTCCAACCCCCCAGCACAATGCAGGAAATGCACAGACGTCTCACTGGTAGCATCCAACTCCATGAACTTGCAGCCATGACCAGGGGTCACAACCATGCTGCTCTGGGGAATCCATCAACAGGGGTATAGAGGCCTTTTCTCCATCTTCCTGACCTGACCCTAAAGAATGGGGATTCCCAATCGATTTGAGCCTTTGGGCCCCTCTGGAATGCTGACGCAGCATGGTGGGTGCAGCGACAAAATGGCCACCATAAAATGGCGGAGCCAGCTAAACCACGGCAGCTGAAGCTTCCCTTCAGTCACACAGCAAAGATCCCTATAACACAGCGGCAGCTGCTCCCGATGCAACTTTCTTAAAACTCTGCACAGCTAATCAAATCTCCAACAGCCAATCAGAAGCCTTGCTGGGCTATAAGCCCAGCCCACTTTCTAAAATACTTGGCGGGCACCAGAAAAGAGAAGAAGAGACTGGATTTATACCCCGCCCTTCACTCCCCAAAGGCTTACAATCTCCTTTCCCTTCTCCTCCCCCCAACAGACACCCTGTGAGGTAGGTGGGGCTGAGAGAGCTCTTTCCAGAACTACTCTTGAGAGGACAGCTCTGAGAGAACTTGTGACTGACCCAAGGTCGCACCAGCAGCTGTGTGTGGAGGAGTGGGAAATCAAACCCAGTTCTCCCAGATTAGAGTCCGAGTCCACGCTCGTAACCACTACACCAAGCTGGCTCTCAGGTTTTGGCAGGTACCACACTGGGGGCCCCTGGCATACAAGGTTCCCCAAAAGTACCCAGGGCAATCACAGAAAACTTGGCAAGACAACCGCCAAAAGATACTTCGCCGAAGCCTCATTCCAGACTTCAGATGGACCTTTCCTGAGATGCCTTAATGGGTAGTAGCTGTCCTGTGTACAATTAAGATACTATGCCCCCAAGGCCCACCTCTCAACTGGGGATAGGAGACTTGGCTATCGGTTGTCTCTTCCTCATGTCCCAGGTTCAGTTCCAGGCATTTCCAGTGAGAAATGCCTCGGGAAAGGCTTTTTCCCGTTTCAGACTCTATTCTGCTGCTGCCCATCAGGATAGACAGTCCCGAGCGAGGGAAACTGATGGGTTGCCCTGGCATGAGGCAACGTCAGATGTTTATCCCAAGAAAGTGATGTGCCAAGGTGGTACCAATTACATACCAGGAGTACCTTGGTTCCGCAACAACTCTAAAATTTTCCAGTCAAGAGAAATGGCATGCATCGCCTTCCTAATGCAACCTGTCCTGCGTTGGCGTGTCGGATTGCTGTGGAGTTACATAGGGCACTGAAGTCATGACTCCTGGCAACATTAGTGAGGAACTCCTGGCACATGGCGCTTCACCAGGCACTGCCCAGGAATACTGTATCTCATATGACCTCATATGGACTAGCAACTTGGGAGTTTGCCTTTTAAACAGAGGCTAGGAAACTGAGCTCTGCCCACACGCCAATTTATAGCCGTGTGTGTTCTGGTGAAGTCCACATTAGGATGTCTTAATTTGCAAAGGAATATTTTATGCTTTCCCTGGGGGAAATCGGATCATGGCCTATCCAGCACAACAGGCCAGTAATACCTCCAGGTGAGGCCCACGCTTGGCGATTGCATCCACGCCTTTTTGGCAGCAGGCAGAGCTCAGGGCCTCAACCCCATTGTTACTAATAACATGTGCCTACTAATAACATGTGTCCCGATTGTCCCAGTGTTTCAGGGACTACTTTATGACAGGCTGGTGAGGATTACCAAATTGACTGCAAGGCACACCTGCTTAATACTTGTCGCCCTACGAGGTGGTTGCAGTGTTGGTAATGGCTGCGTAAGCACTTAGCCTCTGAAGTCTGGAATGAGGCCTTGGCGGAGTGGCTGTTGAGAAGAGGCAATGCTGAGCTAGAGATGGAGATCTGAGAACCTGACGAAAAAGAGAGAAACAGACCAGTGGCCCGGCTCAGTCTCAAGATAGCTTCAGGTGATCGCCGAGGCCCAGCGCCTGACCCACGGCCTGTAACCCAGCAAATGGGAATAGGGAAACTGAGCTCCTTTCACGAGGTATCACTTCCACCCTGCCCTCCTCCTCCTCCTCCTCCTCCTCCAGGTGTCCGTTTCCAAGACTAGTTTCACCACCTGTCCCATTTGGTCAACTTACATAACAGGCAGCACCTCCCTCGGGTGCCAGAGAAGAAACGCACAAATTGCCAGAAGCCGGTTTGGCAATCAGTCGGCAGGTGGCAAGCAAACGGCTTGCAAGGGGGGCACTTATGTAACCCTCCTCCCTGCCCAGTGTGTACAGGGGCCCTCGGCTATGCCACGGCCATGGCAAATGCAAGCGCACCTCCGACTCAGAGACCGGTTTGACCACACCAGGAGGGCGCCGAGTTGGCCACCTTCGGGGAAGGCACCGAACAAATAAAAGTCAAGAACCCATTTTAGCGGCTCGTCACCACACCCTCTGGTCACTCCTCACCCCCGAAGAGTTCACCTCTGTTGGAGTGACTCGGCTTGCCTGGGCATCTTGGGGGGGCGCTACATCACTCTAAGGGTGGACAGGTGTTATCTTCTTGAATGAAAGGCCTCTCTATGGTCTATTCCGCACTGCCATTTTGGTCACTCGTTTATCCCTATTGCTTTGGGTTCCCCCCCTTTTTCACATGTGCTTTGCTCCCTCTGGGACTACTACAGAGAGCAAAATACATTGGGGAGGGGGAACCCTGAAGCAACACGGACAAATGAGTGGAACAAAATGACAGTGCGGATGCGGCCTCTGTCGTAACCTGGGAGCTGCCCTCTGACCCCCCCCCCTTTCTCCCTTTGTCCTCTCCCTCTCTACACATGGCTTTCCATGGAGACACACATCTCTGCAGGCCTCTCCTGTAGAGACAATGGCCTCATACTCCCACATACGTGATGCCAGACAAGCTGGCCATTTATAATAGGGAATATACCCATTGCACTCAGAGTCAAGTTTCTACAACGGGGCAAGACTCTGCTATGGTAAACAAATCTCCCAATAAGCTCTGCAGAACTCGGCTGGGCCCAATAAGGTGGAGACCTGCTGCATCCTCCATTGTGGGGGTGGGCGTGCAGGGGCTGGGACAGAATAGCTTGCATCTCCCCCCCCCCACCTTAAGGAGACAGCTTAGAGGCCGCATGAAGAATGGGGTGGGGGGCATGTGGGCCATCAGACTGCAGCTTCCTCAGCCATCGCTGGGAGCCCCTGTCCTGCTTCCGCCAGCGGGGACAACAAAAAGTGGCTTGCGTTACATGCGCTCCACCCTGGCAGCTCCCACCCACCCCACAAAAGCATGGACTCAGTTAAACTCTGTTGGAGTGAGCGACTTGGCTTGGCTGGACATTTGTGGGGCGCTACATCACTCTAAGTGTGGACAGGCATTATCTCCTTGTATGGAATTGCCTCTTCATCTTAACCTGAGAGCTGCCCTCCGACCCCCCCTTTCTGACTTTGTCCTCTCACACCCTGCACATGACCTTCCACAGAGATGCATGTCCTCTCACACCCTGCACATAGCCTTCCACAGAGATGCATGTCCTCTCACACTCTACATATGGCCTTCCACAGAGATGCATGTCCTCTCACACCCTACACATGGCCTTCCACAGAGACGCATGTCTCTGCAGGTCTCTCCTGCAGGTACAACGTCCTCATACTCCCACAAACTTGATGCCAGACTCTGGGTCTGCCCAAGGGAAGGCTCTGGGTGCCCTGCTGGCTTCTAAACGATATGGAGCTTTTGTCATGGAGAGGTGCCGGAGCCAGACAGATGCCACTCCGTGCCCCTCGAAGTACATGGCCAGGAAGAGCTTGCAGCTGCAGCAGCAGTCCAGACGGGGTTATCTCCCCTATCAATGATTGAGCTCCGTTGTTCAAGAAAAAAAATTCTCATTACACTGTTACTCCTCGAGGTACTCGCCAGAAAACTAGCTCAACTTTTTCAAAGGCTTCCCCCTTGGATTCTCCAGAACTGCCGAAGCCCAACTGCGCTGGGGATGACCCATTCCTCACATATGCTGCATTACCTTAGACTATGCCTAGATTTAAGACTGTGGGATCCCTGGAACAGGGACGCAATGTGGAACGTGAGTTTGTTTGGCCAGGAGACAGAAAACTGATCTTTCTCTCGGGCGATGGTCAGACATTCCCATTAAATGATCACAGAGTTTGGTTCATTACAACATCCAGCTGAGTTTGGTTGGCTGGTACCAAACTGGGATTTCGAACTGGGTGTCTGATGCAGTTTATTTACTGTTTATTTGCTGTTTACAGTCCGCCTTTCTCCATGAGAGTCAAGGCAGATCATACAACGTAAATCAATGCCATCAACAGGAAGAGACATCTAATAAGCAATGTAATAGAACGAGAGTTACAGAAATCTAACACAAGCATAGAACATCAGGCACGATACAGAATTGCATAGACAATGCAGAAGAACAGCCTTACTTACATCAGTAAAGATGCTAACAGAATTTATCCAACCCCACAGAATGGAAAAGATTTTTTTACTTTTAGTCTCGCAAACTTTTAATCCCCAGTAAGTGAAGGATTCTACCATCCTTGGGTGGCAAAAGGAGTCACTTCAGCCCAATGGGGAATCTTTGTGGGTGGACTAAGACACAAGCTGGGTGTTGATTTTATATTGTAAAAAAAAAGTAATTCAAACCGATCCACCTTCACACAAAGCATCTGGCTCCCTTCCAGCACAGTAGAAAGTGAACCTTTATTCCACTGCAGATTTTGGAAGGATGGTTGTTACGGGAGGCTAGAAACCTTTTGTGCAGAGGGGAAAATGAGAACGGACGAGGAAGCGAGCCACCTGAATGCCAACTGGTCCGACGGGCTAGAAGAAAATTAACGCCCCTTCACAGGCTTTACTAGTTTCCGTCGATGTTTACAAGCTCCACTTTTGTTTCAAGCTCAGCTAGACACGAAAAGAGGGAGAAAGGAGAAAGTCTGGCAAGGGCATCCTGCGATGGCATCGGAGTAAAGGCTGAACCCCAAAGCTTTTCACAACGGAAAACTGCAGCCGGAGTTTGCAAGAACAGTCGCGGGTTCTCGTGTGTAGCTCTGGTTACACCCCCTCAACAACCATCCCATTTATCAAAAAGAGTCATTAAACTTCAGGGTTAGTCCCCTGTCAAAAATTCAGGCTTCGTTTCAAAGCTCTAGAGGGGTTTACACAACATTCGGTTACTCAAGGCAAGAGTGACGAGTGCGAAACAGTGCCAGCAAGTTCCTGTTGTGTATTCTGGAGCCGCGTGAGGCCATCGGGGCCATACACAAAAGGGAAATCTTGCGGAACCTTGAAAACTGATGTATGGCGAAAATTTCGGTGGATATGAGGCCATCCTGCACAGAGCCCTGCAGTTTGATGGCCTAACAAGCCTTCGGGGGTGGACTGTTGCCAACGGTGGCATGCTCTCAACATGGTGCGACTCGCCAAGACACAGAAGGCACACGGAGAGTTCAGTGTGTGTCATTTTGGTGCCGCATCGGGCACACTGTTAAAACAAAGACCTCCGAGCCTCCTCAGAAACCTGGGAAGACCAGTCGATGATGGAAGACAAAGAATACCAAGAACAACACTAGAAAATGGCCTTTTTGGCAGTGAAGGGAGGACTGTGGGGAAATGGCGCTCTTCCCTCACGGCACACAGCAGTTTTGGCGGGAAACATCATGGCACGCACGGGGGGGGGAGACACCTTTTCAGTCAGCTTAAGCTAGGAAATTTTTTTCTCCCAAGTTGGCCTGTGTAGAGCCAAAATGTGGCTGCACAGAAGACTGGTGACAAGCAAACAAATTATCTTGCTCGGAATTAAAGCAAGGTCCGTCTTGCTCAGTGTTCTGATTTCAACAACGAAGTTGGGAAGCCCTGAAAGCAGCCACGACACCAAGCCTTCCACTGGAATCCAATATTCTGATACACTGCCTCTACTCATGGAGGCTCCATTTAACTATCATGCCTAAAATCTACCGAAAACACCCATAAGCTTCTTTACGTGTTTTAAATGACATCTAAGCTACTGGTCATCACCGCCGTAGCCCGTGACCAGGAGTTGCATAAGCTAATTACATATTGTCTCCTACACGACTTAACGCCTTCTGCATAAGCAACGTTGGGTGAGCCTCCGTCCTATTATGAGGGAGGGCGGCAAATTCCCGGCCTACACCTAGCGTCAGCAAATTAATTTCTCTGCCCGTTCCCGTTCCTATTTTCCTATACTGCTTTGCCCCACCTCTTACCAGCAAGATGCTCCAAACCCATGGATTGTTCCGGTCGTCCTTTCCTAGCCGGAAGTCAACCAACCAGAGGTCGAAGCCTACATTTCCCAACAGCCAGTAACCAAACAAAGGTCCCAGTTTTGGCACGGCCCTTGTCAACTTTGCGAGGGGGTTGACAAAGCCAGTGCCTTGACGCCAAAACGCCTGAATGGGCCATATCCTTCCAAGCACAGCCTGCAGCTGGCCTCGTACAGTTTCCCAGAAAAGTGTGCTGCCTGGCAACAGACTCCATACCATCCTGGCAGGGAAAGGGCTGCCCATTAACAGGTCTTTTCTGGGCAGAGTCATGCCAGCTTAAGGCACAGCGTAATTTGGAGACAAAGAGCTCTTTTTGAAGAGAAGCAGGATTTCAGGGAGCCACTCCGCACTTCTGGAATGGAAGAATCCGGGAGGAAAAAAAGCAAGCAGATGCTCCAGCCCGTCACCTGACCATGCCATACGGGCCGGCCGGCCGCCGCCGCTGACATAAACAGCTCTGCAAGGGAGATTACTAAATTATACACCATAGAGGTCTGTCCCGTAGTGCTTCCAAACAGGCGAGGCAAGTTCTGTGAGCAGCCCGCAACGTTTAAAGCACCTCACACATTGCAATAACAAATCCAAGCATTCCCAGAATGTCCTGTGTTTAAAGCTTCCACCCTGTTGCAATAATTCATGCATTCCCAGAATGCACCATGTTTTCAGACGTCCTTAAGACCTGGGACACTCTTCAGCTATCTAAGGTGTGATATTTTTTTTTTTGCATCAAACTGGCATGAAGGCGCTTCCATGCTAAATAATGCCTTTTCAAATCCACTTCAGCGACTGTTTGCAAGTGGATTTTTGCCACGGCACACAGCAAAACCCAGCTGCAAAGTGCACTGAAGGTGTGTAATTTAGTGTCTGTGAAAGCGTCTTCATTGAAGAAGAGGGTGGATTTCTATTCTGTCCCTCACTCGGAGTGGCTTACAATTGCCTTCCCTTCCTCTCCTCACAACAGACACCCTGTGAGGTAGGTGGGGCTGAGAGAGGCCTTTTGAGAACTGCTCTTGAGAGAACAGCTCCGGGAGAACTTATGACTGACCCAAGGTCGCCCAGCTGCCTGCATGCGGAGGAGTGGAGAACCGAACCCGGTTCTCCAGATTAGAGTCTGATGTTCTTTTTTTGGTAAATACAATTTATTATTGGATATATCACATGTTCATACATTTTCAACCAACCTACATACCCATTTTTCTAATTTCCCCTCTCCCCCCCCCAAACAAGACTTCCCGCACCGCTCCAACCCCAGTAATATCACTCTTATTCTGTTACAGTTATATCTAAACTTATTAATTATATCTAAACGGTAACAATTCAGAAATCTAATTCTATTTCATTTTCCACTTAATAACTATCAAAACAAATCAGACCACGTTTAATGTCCCAATTTTTCAACAAGTATTTTTGAAAGTCTTTCCAGTCTTCAAAAAAAGTTTCATCTTCTTCGTTGTTTAATTTTCTTGTTAATTTATCCATTTCTGCTAAGAACAACGTCTTTTAATCCATTCCCATGCTGTTTCAGGTACTTTATCTTGTTTCCAACATTGAGCAAAAGTCAGTCTTGCTGCAGTAATCAAGTACCATAATAGTGTTCTCTTGGCTACATTTAATTCTTCCATTTTAAGACCTAGCAATAACATCTGTGGGTCTTTCTTAAAAGTACAATTCAAAATTTTTTGTATCTCCTTGTGGATCTCTATCCAATACTTTACTGCTTTATCACATGTCCACCACATATGGTAAAAAGACCCCTCATGTTTTTTACATTTCCAACATTTGTTGGACATACTTTCATTTATAATAGCAATTTTTTTAGGCGTCATATACCATCTGTACATCATTTTATAACAATTCTCTTTAACATTTACACACGTTGAAATTTTCATTGATTTTTTCCACAAGTATTCCCAAGATGTCATTAATATCTCATTATTAACATTTACTGCCCATTTTATCATTTGCTCCTTTACAACTTCATCCTCAGTATACCATTTCAATAACACCTTGTACAGTTTAGAAATCATTTTTTTATCTTTCTCAAGCTACAGTCAGTTTCAATTTCGATATTCTTTTCTCTAAAACCATGTTCTCTTTTATCGGTCTTAAATAAATCATAAATCTGTCTATACTTCAACCAATCATATTCAAATTCAACATCAAATCTGTCTTTTAACACAAAATTTTTCCCTTCAGATTTTAAAAGATTTTTATAAGGTAGCCAGTCTAGTCCTTGATTTCTTGAATATGGATTAATCACTTCAGCTGGTACAATCCAAAGTGGTCTTTCTTCTGAGAAGAATTTTCTATATCTCGTCCATGTCTCGAACAGTGATTGTCTTACAAAGTGGTGTTTAAAAAATTTATCCATTTTTACTTTTCCATACCATAAATATGCATGCCATCCGAATTTATTATCATGTCCTTCGAGGGCCAATAACTTCTTATTCTCCAAATTAATCCACTGTTGCAACCATGTTAAACAGACGGCATCATAATACAGTCTTAAATTTGGTAGCTGTAAGCCTCCTCTCTCTCTTGCATCACATAAGATTTTCATTTTAATCCTTGGCTTTCTTCCTGCCCATACAAATTTGGATAATTCCTTCTGCCACGAATCCAGTATTTTCCTTTGTTTTAGTATTGGAATAGTCTGAAACAAAAACATCAAACGCGGCAAGATATTCATTTTTACAGTCGCGATTCTTCCCATCAATGATAAATTCAAAGTATCCCATTTCTTCATATCTTGCTGAATCTTATGCCACACCTTTTCATAATTGTTTTTAAACAAGTCAATATTTTTCATGGTTAAATCAATTCCAAGATACTTAGTCTTTGTGACTACTTCACATTGTATTTTCTCTTGAAGTTCTGTTTGTCTTTGTTTCGTCATATTTTTGCACATCACTTTAGTTTTATTTTTATTAACATAAAATCCCGCAACTGAACCAAATTCTTCAATTTTTTCCATCAATTGTGGTATTTTCTCAATTGGGTCTTGAATCATAAACATTACGTCATCTGCAAATGCCCTATATTTATAGGCGAAACCTTTCACTGTAAGTCCTTCAATACTGTTATCTTTTCTTATCGCTGTCAATAATATCATCTCCAATATCCAAATAAACAACAACGGGGATAACGGGCAGCCTTGACGTGTTCCCCTTGGACTCGGAAGAAGTCCGTCCTTTCTTTGTTTATATTCAAAGCCGCTTTTTGTTCTGAATATATTGCCACAATCATGTTTAAAAAGGACTGTCCAATATGTTCTTAACCACTACACCACACTGCCAATTTCATCTCAAGCACCACTGCAAGCCGTTTTCTTTAACCTGCAGCCCTTATTGCATGTAATATTAGTCAGCAGCAGTAATATTAGTCAAACCCTTTAACCTTCCAACACAGAGGATGAAGTGGAAGTAAAAACACCGATCTATTTGCGACCCTACAAGTCAGGGCAGCCAAAGCAGTTCTGATTTTGAGGAACGGAGCTAAGCCAGCAGGGTTCCATTCCTCCAGTGGGGGAACACCAGAAACCACCACCTTGAAAACCAAAGCTGAATATGCAATTCAGTCACTACAGCAGCAACACCCCAAAAACCAGACCAACCCCAGCAGCAGCGACGGGCACCAGGAAAGTTGTCAGCACTGTGGAGGGGTTCCCTGAAACACATAACCCCAACAGCGCAATCCACAGTTTTCGTTTTCCCCCTGTATTAATGTATCCTTCGTAAAAGATGTGCACCTCTCCTCCCAGCCAGAGGCAGCCTCCAGTTGATGGCATTTAAAAATGCCCCATCCTTACCCCCAACAGGGACCCAAAGGAGCTTATGTTTGGCATAGTGGTTAAGTGTGTGGACTTTAATCTGGGAGAACCAAGTTTGATTCCCCACTCCTCCACTTGCAGCTGCTGGATGACCTTGGGTCAGTCACAAGATCTCTCAGAGCTGTTCTCTCAAGGACAATTCTGTCAGAGCTCTCTCAGCCCCACCTACCTCACAGGGTGTCTGTTGTGGGAAGGGGAAGGGAAAGGAGTTTGTAAACTGCTCTGAGACTCCGAGTGAAGGACAGAGTATAAATCCAATCTCCTCTTCTTTGTCTTCTTTTTTTTATTAACAATTTTCAAATTCCTCATCATAAGAATTGCAATAAAAAATTTATTTAGTGTAGCCTCTTACATATATACAGTCTTACATGTCTAAAGCCGTAATTTGCTTACATTCAGGTTCCAATAAATGTAAAAACACAGTTCAAAAATAAATCATTTTCTTATACTGTGGATTATCTAGGATAATCTCTTTTTCAAGCATAAAACTTTTAACAGGACACCATATTGCAACTACTTTTTTGTTATAGTTTTCTGGCGGTGAGTTTGTTAAACTGAATGAAATCTTGTGCAATATAAAATACTCACATATTCGATTATACCATTAGGTAAGTGATGAGGGGTTTTTCGTCTATCCATCTGGATGCAATAAGAATACGTGCAACTCCTACCAAATTTGCTATTAATTCTTCATTTTTTCTGTCCTTTCCAGGTATTGGCCATTTTTCTAACAGAAGCAACTCAGGAGAGAAAGGTAAAATTCTTCTCCTCTCTGTGAGGCAGACCCTGAGAGGGAGGGCAGGAAGGGTTGCCTCAGTGCTCAGTTCTCATGGCCCTTTCTTACACGCCCAGGGAAAGGCCGATCGCCACTTTGGGGTCAGGAAGCCATTTTTCTCCAGACCAGTTTGGCTGAGAATCTTGGAAGCTTTTTCTGTCATCTTCTGGCCATGGAATGGGGTCACTGGTGGTGTGGGAGGAGAGAGGTATTCGTGAATTTCCTGCATTCTGCAGGGGGGTGGACTAGATGACCCCGGCGGTCCCTTCCAACTCTGTGATCCTACAGGTAGTTGAGGCTCAGAGTGCTTGGTGGGCCAAGGCCGCACTCCAAGCTCCCACAGCAGAGGGAGGATCCAAACTCGGGTTTCCTAGATCGTAGCGTGACACTCTGACCATGACACCACAGTGGAAGAAGGCTGCTTTTGGTTTTTTTAATTTGCTAAATGTGAAAGACAGTAGGCATCACAGAAGAAGAGACTAGTTTTATACCCCACCCTTCACTCGGAGTCTCAGAGCGGCTTACAAACTCCTTTCCCTTCCACTCCCCACAACAGACATCCTGTGAAGTAGGTGAGGCTGAGAGAGCTCTTTCGAGAACTGCCCTTTCAAGGACAACTCTGACAGAACTATGGCTTGCCCAAGGTCATCCAGCAGCTGCAAGTGGAGGAGTGGGGATTCAAACCCAGTTCTCCCAGACTAGAGTCTGCACACTTGACCACTACACTTACAGGAAGGAACTGCTGGGTAGCCCTTGCTTCAAAAGACGCAAACCTAACCGGGAAGTACTTTGTCTTCCAAACAACTTCGAAAACCATCTCCCCGGTCGTGCATGTGGGGAGGGGCAGAGGCTAGAAACTGGAAGCCACCGTCAGGGCTCGGCTCACACCCAGACCGAGCAGTTGCAACTTGGGCTGGCAGCAAAGTCGGGGTTTCCCCCCCAAGATGTTGATTTTAGGGTGCCACAAACCGGTGGAAAAAACCAACACCGTCCCTCTGTAAGCATCCTCCCCCTGCCAAGCCGACCGCAAGCCTTTTGTCAGAGAAGACGGAAGTCGCAACCTCGGGCACGGTCGCCACCCATACCAGTCCAGTAGCATTTGCAAAAGAGGAACTTGCAGCGCCTCCCAGATCAGCAACTACGGGGGGGGAAGCAAGAAAGGGAACAGATGCCCCTCACCAAGGGCTCAGCTGCACCAGAGACAAAAACATACCTTTGCAGCCCAAATCTGGTCAGGCCGACTGGCACCTTCATGCAGTTCCTAACATTCAAACGGCACACTCAGGCTGCAGGACCGGCTGCCAGCCCGGCCCGATTCAGCCGGTAACACCCTCCTGATTCCGGGTTAGGTTGCACCCAGGAAGCCCCAGAGCTGGCCTTGTCGTATTGCAAGCACCCCAAAGTGGCAGATGGGCCATACCGGCCGAGCAGGTCCCCCAGGACCGAAGGCAAACCAGCCTGGAAATATGCTCCCGGCTACAACCCGATCTTGCCAGCCACAGTCGGTGAAAGCAGGACAGAATGGAAACGGAGCTTTCGCTCAGGGCTACAGCTACGCCAGGTCCCCTCGCTTCACGGAGATGCCATTTGTCCAACCAGAATGATGCAGTCTGCAATGAGAATACATGTACACAGCCATCTTACAGGCTCACGGCACTGATGCGCCGGCACCATCTGCTCCGAGGTCTCAGACAGAGAAGGGTTTTCCCCCAACTGATATTGTTCGAGAACCTTGTAACTGGACACTGAACCCGAAACCGTCTGGTAGCACACGTCTGTCTTTCCCTCTAATTCAGGCAGGCAATTTGAGAACAGGGGCTGTGTGCTCAGTGGCAGAGCCTCTGCTTGGCATGCAGAAGGTCCCAGGTTCAATCCCCGGCATCTCCAGTTGAAAGGACCAGGGAACAGGTGACATGAAAGACCAAACTGGAGCTAAGCAGGACTAGATAGACAGAAAGAGCCCGTTCCTCTATCTAGAGAGCTTTCTTAGTGGGAGCTCAGCCAACCTGAGACTATTTCTTTCCAGCCTTGCAAGCTCACAAAGCCATTAGAGGCACCTTCCCTTGAAGCTGTCTAGGAAGCTGACCGGCGCGTTAGTCAGAGGCCACCTAAGCACAAGACAGACAGAACGGATCCAAGGACGGCTCGCCACGGGGGCTCCTGCTTATCAGATGTCTGGAATCCGGGAGGAAAAATAATCCTTTCCTTGCCATCCCCCGATGAGGAAGCCCAAAGAAATGCGAGCACACCCTGACCTGACAGCTGCCTCCAGCCCACGAGCTTTTTTGACAATTAACGTTCGAGGAGCTGACATTCTTCACCGTTCAGCTGAAAGTCAAGCATCAAAGCCACATTTCTGCCAGCTTGCCGGTGGGCTGGAGGTGTTCCCAACACCGTCAAGTCTACGAGGACGCTAGCAACCAATGCTCCCTCTAAGCTGTGAGGTCGTGTGAGCAAAAATTCTACTTTGTGAGCTACCGGCATTAAAGCTGTGAGCAGGCGATTTGGCAACTGCATAAATTAGTCTGCTCTGGAGCCCTCCTTCCTGAGCCAAGACAAAAATGTATGAGCCAGAGGCTAAAAAACTGTGAGCTACCTCACACTAACCCAGCTTAGAGGGAACACTGCTAGCAACTACTTGGTATTTCGTGCCGAGAAGCTGCGGGGTCTTGTGAGTGAAAATTCTACTTTGTGAGCTGCTGGCATTAAAGTTGTGAGCGAGCGATTTGGCTGCTGCATAAATTAGCTTGCTCTGGAGCCATCCTCCCTGAGCTGAGACAAAAATCTGTGAGCTAAAGGCTAAAAATCTGTGAGCTAGCTCACACTAACTCAGCTTAGAGGGAACACTGGCCTGGAGAACAATTGCTTCCAGAGCCCAAAGTGGCACTCAGCATCCACCAGGGCGTGGAAGAAAGGGCCACGAGAAGTAAATCCGGGGGCAACCCTTCCTGCCCTCCCTTCTCACTATCTGCCTGAGTTCACAGAATCAGCATGGCTGCCAGGTGGCCATCGAGCCTCTCTCTGAAAACCTCCCAAGGAGGAGAACCCGCCACTGCCTGGGGAAGCCTGTCCCACCGAGGAACCGCTCGAAATCGTCAGCTGCCTCGGTGACCCTCTAGAGGGCAGAGCACCAGGACACGAACTCCGTATTCCTGATTCTCAAAACAGAGATCCGGGCACGAGGAGTCACCCCTTCCGACACCCTTCGCCAAGCCCCTCCGCACAAAAAGGACACGAGGATTTGTCACGCTGCAATAAGACCGGCAACGCCTACTTCCTAAAGAGAATTCCAGATATGCCCACGCTAAGCACTGCCCATGGAAGTGGCTTCGGCACCAGCCCACGCTGTCCCCCCGAAGCGCACTTGGGCCCGGCATCCCTGCAACCTTCCCAGGATGGAAATTCTGAGGACTGAGGCCGAGGAACACGATCCGGAGGGCGTGCTGAGAAAAAAGCTGCACGGGGCAGTCTGGAATGCTCGGGAAGCAAATGACGTCATCGGCACGGTGATTGTGACTCCCGTGCCGAAAGAAGGAAATGCATGCGAATCTGAAGCAACGTATGCAGACCTGTATAACTTTATACCAAGTTGCAAAGCTGGAGTCCTTTGCGCCATTACCACCCGAGAATCCAGCTCAGCACAGAAACACCCGTCCCTCAAGCACTGCCCTTCCGCCTCAAGGACCGGGAACGTGGCTTCATAAAGCCGAAAACGAGGACAAGGCTCTCCCGATGTCGAAGGGACGCGGCAGCTGCTGGAAAATAACATGGCTGAAGTTTTTAAAGCACTCCATAGCCAATATTTTAATAATGGCCATACTGTATATTATTTGCATGGCGGAGACAGTCAGGGAAGGGCCGCTTGCTTCCTTTATGAGCATGGCAATCAGCTGAGGGCATCATTAGAGGCCTGCTCCACCGGGTCTCTGTCCAAGGGCAGGACAGACCTTCTGGGCTGTGGCCCTCCAACTCCAGAATACCTTCGCTACGCTCTGTTTCCCACTGCATTTTGTTGGGAAAAAGTTTTGCCACTGCCCCCCTCCATCTGTTTCCCTCTTCTCAGGTTATCGATGCAAAATTCCACTGACAGTTAACGTGCCTGGCCCTTCCCTATGGTCCTCGCGGCTCGATCTCTCCGTGGTGAACATTTTTTACGTTCTTGTTGG
Organism: Gekko gecko; assembly: GCA_029375565.1. Taxonomy (NCBI): domain Eukaryota; kingdom Metazoa; phylum Chordata; class Lepidosauria; order Squamata; family Gekkonidae; genus Gekko; species Gekko gecko. Next base: position 23,664,107 of record JAPDNY010000016.1, read on the forward strand.
TAATGGAAAGCGCCGCCAAGTCACAGCTGATGTAGGGCAACCCCGTGGGGTCTTCAAGGCAAGAGACATTCAGAGGCAGTTTGCCGTTGCCTGCCTCTGCATCCCAGCCCTAGTATTCCTTGGAGGTCTCCCCCCCCAAATACTAGCCAGGGCCAACCCTGCTTAGCTTCTGAGATCTGATGAGACCAGGGTGGTGCATGAGCTATCTAGGTTTGCAGGACAATTACTTGCTGCTGGCTTTGCCAGAGATTTAAATTTCATGCCCGTTCTAATTCACAACGAACTATTTTTAGTCAGTTTTACGTTCCCATTGTCAGCAGTGTTCCCTCTAAGCTGAGTTAGTGTGAGCCAGCTCATAGTTTTTTAGCCTCCGGCTCACACATTTTTATCTTAGCTCAGGAAGGATGTGGCCTGCAGAGCAAACTAATTTATGCAGTAGCCAAATCGCTCGCTCATAACTTTAATGACAGAAGCTCTCAAAGTAGAATTTTTGCTCACAGGGCTCCGTAGCTTAGAGGGAGCATTGATTATCAGTTGTGCAGTAAATCAAATTAGGAACGTGAGGGACAGATGCTTAAACCTCACAATGAAGGCCACCAACCCAGTGAGTCTGTAGCCCAAGCAGTGTTCCCTCTAAGCTGAGTTAGTGTAAGCTAGCTCACAGTTTTTTAGCCTCCGGCTCACAGTTTTTTAGCCTCCGGCTCACAGTTTTTGTCTTCGCCCGGGAAGGAGGGCTCCAGAGCAAACTGATTTATACAGTAGCCAAATCGCTCGCTCGCAACTTTAATGCCAGGAGCTCACCAAGTAGAATTTTTGCTCACAAGACTCCACAGCTTAGAGGGAGCACTGAGTCCAAGCAAGAATCGAACCAGCCACTTATAAACACGAGGCCCCCACACTGACTCGCCTCCAACGTACGCGCATTCCTTTTGGAATAGTATAAACGCCGGCTGTTTGAGCGGAACGTTTTCTAGGTGACGGGGAAGCTGACGCTCCGGGGTCCGAGCGAGCCAGGCATACCTGCCCGCTGACCCAATGGAAAAAAGCAGCTGACTGCCAGTGGTTCCGAAGAGCGGCACAAAGAGATCCGCAGAGGGTTAAAGGCATAACAGGTGCCCTTAAGCTTGGGCCACTATACTTATCCACCCCCGGAGGAGCCTCTGCTGGCAAGGCCAAGGGCAGCCTTGCACAGCGACTCGTGCAGAGACATGCCAGGCTTCAGAGAAGATTCTATGCTGGGACCGAATGGTCTTGTCTCACCCCTACGGCTGGGTCACGTAACATGCAGAAACTCTGCCAGTCGCCTCCGTGACTTGGCTTAAAGAGGCAATAAAACCAGGCACTCAGCTCCCCCTCTCGCCCCCCCCGGCCTCCGCACCCTTCTTCAGGAGACACCGGGCACATCTGCAAAACAAGAAGGCCCTGTAGCACAAGAAGGTCATTGTGCTCGGCAACCACACTATTTAGTCTGGGAGAAAACGACTTGGCAGAGAGGCGGACCATGCGGCGCAACACGGGGGGAGGCAGCACCGGGGTCAAGATGACACCGGGATTCGGTGGGAACTGGGCAGCAACGTGGAGGGGGCGGGAGAGAAGGCTCTTCCCAGGCACGGAACTAAGCGGAGTGCAGGCCACCAGAGCCGATGCCGGAATCAAAACCGGGCAGTCTTTAGCGGCACAGAACTGCCCACTTCGCTGCGCCACAAATACAGAAAGCACTTCTAAACTGGAACTGGAATCCTGTCACATCCGGAAAGGTTCACTTCTCGAACACACAAGAATCAGACTTATCGATCCTTGGAGAAGCCTCCACCGGCAAGGCCGAGGACAGCCTCAGACAGCAACTCATGCAGACACACACTGGTGCTTCGGAGAAGATCTGTCAATTCTATGCAGCAACTCTTGCAGAGACACACCGGGCTTCAGGGAAGATCTGCCAATTCTATACTGCAACTCATGCAGAGACACACTGGGCTTCGGAGAAGATCTGTCAATTCTATACTGCAACTCATGCAGAGACACACCGGGCTTCAGGGAAGATCTGCAATTCAACTGCAACTATGCAGAGACACACTGGGACTGAAAGATCTGCTCTTCAAGATCTGCAATTCATCTGCAACTCATGCAGGACTGGGTCCAAGCTCACCATATGGCTGGCAAGCTACATGTACGTTATAGGGTATATAATGCAAGTTCTGGACAGGAACACCGGGATTCAATTTCCCACTCAGCCATGAAGCTCGGTAAAAGATTCACAACCGCAGTTATGAAGCAAAGTTAGAGTTCGATGGCACCTTTAAGACCAACAAAGTTTTATTCCAGGTGAAAGCTTTTGGCAGACAAAGTTCACACCTTGAATAAAACTTCTGTTGGTCTTAAAGGTGCCACTGGGCTCTAACTTGATTCTATTGCTTCAAACCAACACAGCCACCCACCTCGACCTGCTGTTATGAACTTAACTTCAGGGGGGGGATGAAGGGCTGCATTGAAGGAAGGGTGGGATAAACATGGAAGCCAGGAGAAGCCAAAAGGAAGAAGGCAAGGCCAGGACAGTAACTCATGCAGAGATGCTTAGACATACCAGTCCTTGTTGATGTACCTTGCAAAGCTTAGTTTACGTACGGAAGAAAAGTGCGCTGGAATGATAATCCGGCCTTCCTGCTTCCTAAACAGAGGTGCTGACAGAGTAATAGAGCGCCCCGTCTTACACGCGTAAACAGAAGCCCCGGAAGCCACGCGGAAGATCGCAAGCAGTGAGTCACCGGCAGCTACTCTTGGAGAGCAGAAAGGGGAGCTCTTGTAAACTGGATTGGGAACAGATTCGCCCCTCCTTCCCGTCTGCAGTTGATTTGCCACAAGCGACTTGTGCACCAACAGGTGGGCTAATAAAAACGTTAAAGCGCGGGTAACTTGCAAAGGTGGGGATAAATTGCACATGGAGCTTTGGTCACTTGAGGCAGCCTTCTCCACAGGCAAGAAGAACGCTCCATTGTTCCAGGGACACACACGGACCTGCTCTGTATTAAATCCAACCCTCGGTCCATCAAGATCAGTACCGCCCTCACCCGAGTAGCCCGAGCAAGCCCGATCTCGGAAGCGAAGCAGGGCCGGGCCTGGCAAGGACCTGGAAGGGAGACCTCCAAGGAATACCAGGGCTGGGAGGCAGGGGCAGGCAACAGCAATCCACTTCCCTGAAATGTCCAAGCCCCACGAGGGGTTGCTGGAAGTCAAACACAACTTCCAAGCACACACAATCATACACACACACAGAAAAAAAACAATCACCAAAAACAAAAAAAGGTCAATATTGTCTACTCAGAGTGGCAGCTGTTCTCCAGGGTCTCAGGCAGAGGTCTTTCACATCACCTCCTGCCTGGTCCTTTTAACTGGAGATGCCAGGGATTGAAACCGGGACTTAGAATCATAGAATGTTAGAGTCGGAAGGGACCTTGCGGGTCATCTAGTCCAACCCTCTGCACTCTGCAGGAGCACAGCCAAAAGATAGCCCTACATACCTACAACATATCCAAAAGATAGTCATCCAGCCTCCACTTGAAACTGTCCAGGGAAGGAGCATCCACCACCTCCCGAGGCAGGCTGTTCCACTGCTCAACCACTCTGACAGTTAGGAAGTTTCTCCTGATATCTAGCTGGTAACTACTCCCTTGTAATTTCCACCCATTAGATCTAGTCTTGCAAACCGGAGAAAGAGATAATAGATCTGCTCCACCTTCTACATACAGCCCTTCGAATATTGGAAGACTGCAATCGTGTCCCCTCTAAGCCTTCTCTTTCCCGGGCTAAACAGACCCAACTCTTTCAGCCTTTCCTCGTAAGACTTGGATTCCAACCCTCTCACCATCCCGGTTGCTTGTCAACATCCTTCCTAAAATCTGGTGCCCAAAACTGGACACAGGACTCCAGGGGAGGCCTGACCATAGCAGAACAGAGCAAACTACCACTTCCCGTGATCTGGACACAAACTTTCTGCATGCCAAGCAGATGCTCTGCGCCACTGAGCCACAGCCCCTTTCCTAAACAAGCGCATGTCATTTGGTCGAACACATTTAGCCGCCTCCTGCTGAATCAGAACCTTGCGAGCCAAAATTCTACTTGGCGAGCCACTGGCATTAAAGTTGTGAGCGAGCGATTGGGCTACTGCATGAATTAGTCTGCTCTGGAGCCGTCCTTCCTGAGCTAAGACAGAAATGCGTGAGCCAAAGGCTAAAAATGGTGAGCCTAGCTCACACCAACTCGGCTTAGAGGGAGCACCACCCCACCCTGAATCTCAGGCACGTCCCACAAGGTCACAAGGGTGCAAATCCCAGCTCCGGCCCCCGCCACGGCACCAGCAGAACTCCCACACCTGAAGCGCAGGGCTCATCAGCTCCCCAGACTAATCACCTTTTGCAACTGAGTGCAGCTTTCCGTGCAGAATTACACCATGTGTGCCTGTGTACACGGCAAAGTAGGTGGTCAGCAGAACCATACGTACATAGGAGCACGCATAATGACGCACTGAATCAAGCACATGAACAGAGTGATGGGGAATGTGCACGATAAACTGGACGGGAGGCGGAGGGTCAACAGCAACAAGCTAGTGTCAGCTATACTTTAAAAAAACCCAGCATTACTTTAGGTCAGGATGGGTGCAGAGAGAACATGCTCATTTTGTTTACTGGTAAGACATTAAGGCCCATGTATTGTTCCCAGGATAAGACGTCCCGTTCTCCAATTTCAAACAAAGAGCCATTACAGACTTGCTCAAATCCACCTCCTACCCTGTCCCAAGATTTCAAGATGATAATTTCTCATGGTGACCTCTTTTCCACATAGATAAAAACCTCGGGAGGCGTGGACACACAACAGGAACTTGGCAGAGGGACAGTTGTGTGGGCAAAACCTGGACCTGAACACAGTTGACAGCGGTCATGGTGCAACAAGGACCTCCCACCCCAAACACACACACACAACTCACATGACTTGGGATTTAAAGCAAGTGTGCTGAAATCGGATACCGCAACTATATCTGAACTCTCTCAACTGCTCATTCCTCGTGTTACTCTGAACTACAGTTGGGAGCCCCTGAAGACAGCCCAGGCAATTGGGAAATCACCACCCACCAAAATATTTACTGGTTATCCTAGAAGCCTGAGAGGAGGCCAATTTCTTCACCTACACTTTGAGCTCTCAACATTCCCTCTCTTGCAGGGCATATTTAGTCCTCCACTTTTGACAAGATTACAGGTTAGCATTGCCCTATGTATCAGATTTACTTCATTCATGCCATGGTTCCTCCCCAGTGGGGACTCTAAGCAACTTATATTGCTCTCCTCTCCTTCATTTTACCTCACAACCACCCTGTGAGGTAGGTTAGACTAAGAGCATGGGCCCGGCCAAAGGTTCCATAGCAGAGTGAGGATTTGAACCTGGGTCTCTAGGATCATAGCCACTAAACTACGCTGGCTTCTCAGGTATCTGGACTGTCTTTGGGTGGCCCCATTGTGAGCACAGAGGCCAGCCGGGTTACTACTAGATGGCAGCTTCTAATTTGGGTCCTGTTTGGCAAGAACTGTGCTCTCCCTGAGCTACGGCCAATCAGAGGAGACAATACTAACCTCAACAGATCAACAGAGAGCCAATGTCCTTTCTTTATCATTTATCAAATTCAACTTGCTAGGCTGCCCGCATATATTTAGTTTATGTATTGCATTTATATCCCGCCCTTTGGGCAGCTCACAACAGAGATAAGACAATATATGATTAAAAACCAATTAGATAAAAACAGGATGGCAGCAAAAAAAATCAGGGCAGCTTACAGCAAAGCCAACACAATAATAATCCATTAAATGACGTTTTAAAACTACTAAAAACGATATATTAATCAAGCAATACATTAAATTGTCTAAGTAGAAGGAGAAGAGATTGGATTTATACCCCGCCCTTCACTACTCAGAGCGGCTTACAAACTCCTTTCCCTCCCCCTCCCTACAACAGACACCCTGTGAGCAATGCTCCCTCGAAGCTGTGGAGTCTTGTGAGCAAAAATTCTACTTTGTGAGCGACTGGCATGAAAATTGTGAGCGAGCCCTTCGGCTACTGCATAAATTAGTTTGCTCTGGAACCATCCTTCCTGAATGTGTGAGCCGGAGGCTAAAAAAACTGTGAGGTAGCTCACACTAACAGCACAGAGGGAACATAGGTGGCGCTGAGAGAGCTCTTTTGAGAATTGCCCCTGAGAGAACAGCTCTGAGAGAACTTGTGACTGACCCAAGGTCACACCAGCAGCTGCAAGTGGAGGAGTGGGGAACCAAACCCAGTTCTCCCCGATTAGAGTCCGCGCATTTAACCGCTACACCAAACTGGCTCTCCAGGCACAGGGAGATGTGTAGTAGTTAAAGCATCAGACTAGGAACTGGAAGACCCAGGTTCGAAGCCCCACTCATGCCACAGAAGCCCGCTGGGTGACCTTGGACCAGTCACCCACTCTCGGCCTAAACTACCCTACCTCACAGGGTTGTAATGGGAATAAAACGGAGGAGAGAAGGAGGATGTAAGCCGCTTTGGGTCCCAATCGGGGTGGAAGGCAGCGTATAAATCAAGCAAGTAAGTAAATAAGCAAACCTCCCACTGGCTATAAAGCTTTCTGGGTAACCCAACCAGTATCTCAGTCCAGCACCCCTCATAGAAAGCAGAAAACGAGGAGGGAAGACTCAAGCATGCCCTGGAGGAAACAGGGGAGGAAGGTGTGCTCAAAGCAGTGCACCGCCTAGTCCCTGGCAACAAGAGGCCCTCACCAGTGTTCCCTCTAAGCTGAGTTAGTGTGAGCCAGCTCACAGTTTTTTTAGCCTCTGGCTCACACATTTTCGCCTTCACTCAGGAAGGATGGGCTCCAGAGCAAACTAATTCATGCAGCAGCCAAATCGCTCGCTCACAACTTTTAATGCCAGCAGCTCACAAAGTAGAATTTTTGCTCACCAGGCTCCACAGCTGGGGAGCATTGTCACCGTCCCTCCCATGCCAGCTTAGAAATGCTCCAGATGTGGGGACCGCCTCCCGTCTATTCCAGTCGGGTGAGGAAACAGCCCCTGGGCATTGATGCTCCCTGCTAGTGCCCACGCATGACACCACACTCCCCTCACACAGTTGTACACGACACCTGGAAAGCACAACTCGGCCAAGGCTCACGTAAGACCCGCACGTGCGGCTGCAATGGAAAGCCGCACAGGTTTCTCCTTGACATGGTTTCAAGCTACCCGGCCAACAGTCCCACGACCACACACACTCAAACGTCTCTTCCAAAAGAATCCACCGGAGGAAACCCAAAGCCGCACTACCTGCTGTGGCCGTCCAGAGCTACGCACCTCCAAACCAGGTGACCCCTAAGAACATAAGAGAAGCCCATGTTGAATCAGGCCAATAGCCCATCTAGTCCAACACTCTGTCACACAGCGGCCAAAATATACCAGGTGCCATCAGGAGGTCCAGCAGTGGGGCCAGGACACTAGAAGCCCTCCCACTGCTGCCCCCTCCAGCACCAAGAATAGAGTGCAGCACCTGCCCCAGACTGAGAGTTCCCATCTATACCCTGTGGCTAATACCCCCCCCCTCGTTCAGGAAGCGTTTCTCCTCTCCATGCTCACCACACCTGGCCGGGCGATAAAGGGAACATATTTGGGCTCCTGCCTCCAGCTCGTCATTTGGCAACCATTACAGGGCTCTCTCCCCCAACCCTTACTGTTTTCTCACGAGAAGAATGCCATCCCGAGCATTGTTCAGAGGGCCCCTCAGGGAGCGGGAGGGGTCTGTCGCAACAGTTTGGATTTGCGCAAGACCTTATTTTCCAGGATAGCTCCAGATGGGTACGGGAGCAGGAGCACCTGACAGAACAACTTGGTTTTCAGGGTATCAACTTTCGAGACAGATCCAAGCGGGGAGCGGGGTGGGTCTGAAGCCGTGGAACGAATTTAGCATCCGGCGGCACCTTTATGACCAAGGAAGTTTTATTCAAGGTCTCAGCTTTTGTGCGCGTGCACACTTTTTCAAATAAAGTGCGCACGTACACAAAAGCTCATACCTTGGATAAAACTGTGTTGTCATAAAGGTGCCGCCGGGCTCTCAACTTTCCAGAGTCAAAAGCTTTTGTATCTCTTGACTCTCAAAAGTTGCTACCCTGGAAACCTTGCTGGACTTAAGGCGTGCCTTATTTTTCAAGCGCATGAACTCTCCTTTTAAGACCTCAACGTTCACCGTGCAAAAAAAAGCCTCCGATACCTAATTTACCTAGCATGCATCTCGCTCACTGAGACGTACTTCCCATAGCAATAGGAGCAAACTCTTCTCCCAAGGTTGGTGTGTCGTGGGAACTGGATCCTCACCTGGAACCAAGTGGAATCAAACCCGGTTCTCCCAAAGTTGGCCCCGGGGCCCAAGAACCTGTTGTTAAACACAGGAACAACAGACAATCTGTCCTGACCCAACCAGCACCACCACAGCACACAGAACTACAGCAGCGGCACAAAGGGTGTTCTGTTTAAGGCATTTGTTTTAAGCCCTTGACAAATCTGGAGCTTCTCTCTTCCGCATGAGGCGCAGCCCCCTGGGGTTCCACAGGGACTGGATCTCCCGCGTTGGGGAGGCTCTCTGGTTCTGCATCCTGGACAGAGCACTGAGCTAGGGGGGACCTGACATCTAACTCTCGAGAAGGCAGCAGGTATCCGAAGGGGGAAAGGCAGTAGCCGAAATGCCAGGAAGACAGGCAGGTCTCTCCCGCGCTTGCAAACATCTTGAAGAATCTGTCCCAGACTGAAGTCACTGGGCCGGGGCTCGCAGCAGCTTCAGTTCCCAGTCCCCGCGGCAAAAACAGTTCTCCAGATGCTAAAAAGGGACTCGAGTTCGGAAAATACCAGAAAGGCAAGGGAGGATCACACCCAAGTTTGCCAGAGTTTGCTCAGAACTGGCCCGGCAGGGTCTAGGGGAAAGCTGAGCGGCACCTCTGAACTGGTGGCGTTAAGTCGGGAGGGGGGGCAGATCTGAGTACAAATGTTTCAGGACTTCTGCAGCAGGACTTCGACAGGACACCCGCAGCAGCGCCTTCCAAAGTTCAGCCACGTTATCCTGGCGAGAGCTCTGTGGGTTCAGGGAAAAGCTCACACTAGGATAAGCTGAGCAGAGCTTGAGTCCACAGCGGCACCCTTCGAGGCCAACAAAGTTTTAGCTAAAGTAGATGCCGCGGTGTGCATGCGCATTTCTTCAGATACAACCACAACAGGCTGTTTCGCCTTCAAGGTGTGGTGGGAGCCTTTCCCCCCTTTGGCTTCAACAGGCCGGCAAAGCCACACACCCTCCCCCCACCCCCCACCAGGAATTTACGCGCAACTTACAAGGGCTGTTAAACTACGCCCAAATAGAAACCCTGAACATGATTAAGCGAAAAGTGAAAAGCAATTCTCCGAAGAGCTCGGAATCAGAAAGGGGGGGGGGAAGGCCAGCTGCGTTCATAGCCCAGGCAGGGAAAAGTTGCACGGCCGGTCTCCCTATTCAACTCCCCTTCTCTCCCCCACCACGGCCAGTTTCGCAAAGGATACTCTCACCAGCGTTCCCTCTAAACTAAGCTAGTGTGAGCCAGCTCACAGCTTCTTAGCCGCCAGCGCACAGATCTTCGCCTTCGCCGGGGAAGGAGGGCTCCAGAGCAAAGCGAATTTACACAGCAGCCGGATGGCTCGCCCACAACTATAACACCAGTCGCTCACCAAGTAGAATGTTTGCTCACGGGACTCCACAGCTTAGAGGGAGCGTCGCCTCTCAGCCGTGCCTCAGCTGCAAAAGGATCGCGGGGAGACCAAAGGGACCCGAGGGCGGGTCTACTCGGGAGCCAGCTTCCCCCAACTGCCTGCCAGCCAGCCGGCCGGCCACTGCAGCCTTCAACGCACGCCCCCCCCCTCCCCAAACCAGCCTGCAGGAAGGGCGGAGAGCGCGCCGCGGGGTTAAGCCTGCAGGGCGCGGGGCGGGGTGACTCGGGGCAGGCGAGCGAGGACCCCGGAGAAGCAACAGATGGGCGGCTGGGCTGGCCGGCGAGCAGCGAGCCCCCAACCCGCCCCGGCCCAAGCAGCGCAGCTCCCCTCCCCTGCCTTACCTCCCGAGGCATCCGGGGTAGACCATTCCGAGGTAGACGCGGGTTTGCTGCTCCGGAGCGGCGCCGAGGCAAGGGCGGCTCTTCCGAGATCCCCCCCTCCCCACTGGCCGCTTTGCAACAGCTCCTCCCCGCGCCCCGTTCGTGGCTTCCAGTCCCGGGCTCAGGCGCAGCCTCGGTTGCCAGCTCTCCGGGGGCGCCCCGCAAAAGTGGAGCCCCAGCCCAGGCAGCCGCTGCAGCGCCGCCACCCCGCTTCCCCTGCCCGCCGCCAGCCCAGCCCAGCCCAGCCCAGCGGCTCCTCGCTCGGGCGCCAGACGCGGCTCAAAGCCCAGCGAGGCCGGTCACATGAGCGCCGCCGAGAACTCCCAGCTGCCTCGCCGGCTCCGCCTCTTAAAGCGGCCGCCCGCCGGGGGGGAAGGGAAGGAGGCGGACGGGGGCGGCGCTTGGGGACGGTGGCGGGCTTCCTCCTCGGACCGGCGCGGGCAATCCGGAGCCCTGCCAGAGAGGCGCGGAGGCCGCGATCCATACGCTAAAACTCAGCGGCTGTGCCCAGGCGGACTAAATAATGCGCTTCCAACCCACTTTCTGTGCACTTTCCAACTGGATTTGGCCGGGCCGCAGAGTAAGATCCCGTTGGAATGCGCGCTGAAAGGGCATTATTTAGTGTGTGTGATCGACTGAGCAGTTGTAGTTGGGGCAGGTTTGTGAATTTGCGGCTTCTGGCTTCCTTGGCCCGGACTGGGCTTCATTCATTCGTTTTAATTTTGTTCGACTTGTATCCCGCCTTCCCCACAAGGTAAACTGAGGGTGAGTACTGAGGTATGTGTCTACAATCATGCAGATTTGCAGCTAAACAAGTCATACTTTGCAATTAAGATCTGCAATTAAAGTAGATCTACAGTAAAACAAAACACATTGTAACGATCCATTTAAATATGTTGTCAAAGGCTTTCAGAGCCTAGCTCCTGTAGATTTTCCAGGTTGTGCGGCCCTGGTCTTGACACAGAGAGCTCTCCATCTTTCTGTGTTATACCTCTGAGGATGCCAGTCACAGCTACTGGCGAAGCATCAGGTCCTGCAATGCCAAGATCAGGCCACACAACCTGGGAAATACAGCAATCCATTTAAAATCGATAAGATCACCATAGACTAAAACCTAGATGAGAATATAGATTGATACCCTGCCTTCCTCCCCAGCAGGGACCCAAAGCGGTTTGCATTGTTCTCTCCTTGGCTTTAATCTCACAACCACCCTGTGAGGTAGGCTAGGTCCTGAGAGCGTGACTGACCCAAGGTCACCCAGCGAGTGACCCTCCATGGCATGAGTGGGGATTCGGGTTGGATATTGTAACTCGGGATGCAAGAGGATCTGGGAGGGAAAGCGTTAAGAGAATTCTCTGGGGGGGTACACTGGGCAGTTGGCCCCCACCCTCATGGTTGGGTGTTGCGCTTCTTCGGCCTTCTGCTTGCCTTCTGTTTTCAGATTATATAGGACCTCTCTTCTTCTCTCTCCTACCTGGGCTTGGAGCTGTAGAAAGTTAAACTTTTTGGAAATTAATCTGTTCACAATAAGTTAACTGTACCTAAGTGGAATTAGTCACGTAAGATGTGCTTCTGTTTTTGTCAGTAAAATTTCTTTCTCTTGTTACCATCTTTGTAATTTGAACGGCATTTTCCCCTTGACCGGAAACAGGGCTTCTGTGCTTCCAAGGCAAATTATATTTTTTCACATTTAACCCAATAATTTGAACCCAGGTCTCCCAGATACTTAGGCCTACTTTCTTAACCACTAAACCACACTGGCTCTGCAGCTTGTTTACTCAAAAGTAAATCATGGCCAGTCTAATGGGTCTTAGAAGAAAAAGGAGGAGGAGGAGGAGGATGATTTATACCCCACCCTTCACTCAAGAGTCTGGGAGTGGCTTACAATCCCCTTCCCTTCCACGCCCCACAACAGACACCCTGTGAGGTAGCTGGGGCTGGCAGAGCTCTGAGAGAACTGCTCTTGAGAGAACAGCTCTGAGAGAGCTGTGACTGACCCAAGGTCACCCATCTAGCTGCATGTGGGGGAATGAGGAATCAAACCCAGTTCTCCAGATTAGAGTCCGCTGCTCTTAACCACTACACCACACTGGCTCTCAGTAAGCATGCACAGGATTGTATCCACACAGGGGAGCAACATACTGAACACACGCCATAAAGGAATTTACTTCCGAATAAACGTGCATCCAATTGGCAACCTTGCAGTTTGTGCATTCTTACGCTCGGGTGTAAGCCTCGCTGAAAGCAATAGGACTTACTTGTTAGTAGACATGGCTAGGCTCGGGTAAAGGCTGCAGTCTGATACCTGTGTCGTTGGGATTGTCCCTAGGCCTAGAGCATGTTGGGGTTGGGGATGACATATCAGCAGGATTATAAATGTACATAGGATCACAGCATTAGGGTGCAATTCTATGCGCATCTGGGAGTGAGCCCTCACAAACAAAGCTGGATGTACTCTACGGAAACACCGGTAGAACGTGGCTGCAAAGAGAACCGCAGTTGTCAAATGAAACAGGCCAGGACAGACAAAGGTTAAGGGTTTCCCTTGCTCAAAAGCCAGTCAGACTCAGATCCGACTCTAGGGTCATATGACTCCATGGTCATGTGGCCAGCATGACTAAACGCCGAGGCGCATGGAACGCTGTTACCTTCCCACCGAAGTGGTACCTACTTAGCTACTTGCAATTTATTGCTTTCGAACAGTTAGGTTGGCAGGAGCCAGGGCCAGAAACAGAGAAGGAGATGTATTTATCACCTCTGCATCGTTAATCTGTGGAACTCATGGCCACAAATTGTAGTCAAGGCCTCTAACAGGCGTCAAGTTACAGCCGACTTACGGCCATCCTGTAGGGTTTTCGAGGCAAGCGACATTCAGAGGTGGTTTGGAGAGAAGAGAGAAGAGATTGGGTTTATAGCCTCCCCCTTCACTACCTGAAGGAGCCTCAGAGCGGTTTCCAATCTCCTTTTATTTATTTATTTATTTGGATTTGTATCCCGCCCTCCCCGAAGGCTCAGGGCGGCTAACAGCAAGGCACGCATGCCAACTTTAAAACAAGTTCAACAATATAAAACCAGAAAACATATAAACAACATCCAAGCAATAAAACAAGATGGGGCAGATTATAGCCCCCGGCAGACATTAACCCCCAGTAGCCAAACAGCAGCCAAACAGTAGCTCATCATCCCCTTTCCTGCCAGGGCCGCCCCACACTCAATGATGACGATAGTGCGATGGCAGATGGCTAACCATGGCGGCAGCTCCTAATCATAGGCCCGGTGGAATAGCTCCGTCTTACAGGCCCTGTGGAACTGAGCAAGGTCCCGCAGGGCCCGGAATCCCCGGATCTTCTCCGGGAGCTCCTTCCACCAGGTAGGAGCTGCCACCGAGAAGGCCCTGGCTCTGGTGGCAGCAAATTTTACTTCCCTGGGGCCTGGAATTTCCAGGAGCTGTTGACTCCCCGACCGAAGTGCCCTTGGGGGAACATATGGCCCTTCCCCTCTCCACAACAGACACCCTGCGAGGTAGATGGGGCTGAGAGGGCTCTCCTGAGAACTGCCCTTGAGAGAACAGCTCTGAAATGACTTGTAACTGGCCCAAGGTCATCCAGCTGCTTGCATGTGGAGGAGTGGGGAATCAAACCCGCTTCTCCCAGATTAGAGTCTGCACTCTTAACCACTACATCGAACTGGATTTCTTGCCGTTGCCTGCCTCTGTGTTGGGGCCTTGGTCTTCCTTGGTGGTCTCCCATCCAAGTACTAAACAAGGCCGGCCCTGCTTAGCTTGTGAAATCTGATGGGGTCAGGCTAGTCTGGGCCCTCCAGGTCAGGCCTCTAACACAGATAAGTTAAAAAAAACAGATTAGATTAATGGAGGAGGGACTGTCAACAAAGATAAGCAACGATGATCCTCCACATACAGAGGCAGTCTACCACTGAGCTTGGAACAAATTGGTGGAAGGTCCTTGACCTCTGGAGCTCGTCAGATGCATTTGGCAAGCCATTGTTGGGAAAGGGGACCGGATTCGACCAAAGCAGACGGTGGCTTTTTCATGCGTATGAATACGATGTGTGTGGTGTAGCCTTCGTCTCACGCCCCCTAGCTGCCCGCAGACACTTTTGAACAATCAACTTTTCAATCAGGGTGGGCGGGGCGTGCTTTTGCAGAGCAAATGGACACAGCACCGCAGGCAGAGTTGGGCCTTCAGCAAGGTAAGACTGGGCGGGGGAGCTCAGTTTGGGACCCTCGGGTCACGGATTGCGGTGTTCCAAGGCATGTCCCTATTTTTGTTTACGAAAGAGCAGCGATTGTGCCAAATACAGCAGAGGCAGCCGAAACCTATGTCTAGTTACTCACAAGGAAATCCCACTGAGTTCAGTGGGGCTTGCTCTTGAGTATACCTGTACAGGCTTGCATCCAGACAGAGAGGGAGACTCCGCCCGTGAACGTGCAGAAGGATACCAAAATAGTGCCTCTATGCATGCACAGAGTTATTTTGGCCATTAGAATGTAAGAGAACATAAGAGAAGCCAATGTTGGATCAGGCCGATGTCCCATCCAGTCCAACACTCTGTGTCACACAGTGGCCAAAAATACCAGGGGCCATCAGGAGGTCCAGCAGTGGGGCCAGGACACTAGAAGCCCTCCCACTGTTGCCCCCCCAGGCACGAAGAACACAGAGCATCCCTTGCCCCAGACTGAGAGTTCCTATTTATACTTTGTGACTAATAGCCACTGATGGACCTCTGCTCCATGTTGATCCAATTCCCTCTTGCAGACGTCCATGCTTGTAGCCGCCACCACCTCCTGTGGCCGTGAATTCCAAGTGTTAATCACTCTTTGGGTGAAGAAGGACTTCCTTTTATCCATTCTAACCCGACGGCTCAGCAATTTCATTCAGCACCCACCAATGCTCCCTCTAAGCTATGGAGTCTTGTGAGCAAAAATTCTACTCTGTGAGTGACTGGCATGAAAGCTGTGAGCAAGCAATTCGGCTTCTGCATAAATTAGTTTGCTCTGGAGCCCTCCTTCCTGAGCTAAGACAAAAATCTGTGAGCTGGGGGCTAAAGAACTGTGAGCTAGCTCACACTAACTCAGCTTAGAGGGAACACTGCCCACGAGTGAGAATGGGAGAATGGGAGAACAGTACTTCTTTCTCTACCTGAGAGAGGCAGTTTTACCCATCTCAAAATGCATGCAAGAAATACAAACTCATTTATTGTATGCTTTGGTAGGGAAATGTCACAGTCTCTTAATGCGTTTCATGGGATTTTAACCTCTAGTGCACATCTTCCCCACACACACTATCTGAAATGGCAGGGGGTGAAAGTAGCAGTGGCATGCTCCGGGTTCAAATCCCTGCTGAGCCATACAAACACCCTCTTTTCCTCTCTTGTTCTCAGCCTAACTTCCCTCAGGGTGGTTGTGTGTGTGTGTGTGATTCTTGTGATTCTAGGAGGAAGGGTACATTAAAAATAGGCTTTGAAAGACAGAACATCTTATAGGACATTTGTGAAATCCTATGAGGTGACGGTGAAGGCCGTTAAAAAGGAATTTTATGCGGCCTCCATCACACCCGCTACCTCTCGCCTGGCGCAGTTGTTTAGGGTAATTAGGGTCCGCATTCTTTTAAATTCGTGGGAAGGCCAAAATGTACCTAAAATTAAGCAAGAACTAATTATGGCTATGATTACCGCAGCAAAAAAATATTATAGCCATGAAGTGGAAAGAGAAAAATCCCCCTACAGTGCAACACTGGCACTTGAAACTATGGGATTATTTTATTTTAGATTAAAAAATCACAGATACTTCATCAAAAAAAGCTGATTCAGCTCGACAATCTAGTTTAATTGAAAATCTCCTTTTGTAGAACTAAAGTTTCAGAATTTTAAAGGTGCTAGCAATCTGAGAAAAAGAAACTATTATATGTCCTTAGTAGCTATTCAATGGATACATGATTAGGGTTTTTTTTGTTCAAATATAATAGCCTTTATTCCTTTGTAATGAAGTTTTTTCTGGAGTTATTGTTATTGATAATCTTCTTTCTTTTTTAAAAAAACCCATATATATTCCTCCCCTCTTTTTGTTTAGAGCACAGGGGGAGGAGAAGTATTATTTGTTAAAACTGTTTAGCGTAATCTCACTACAGATTGTGCAAGGGCCTTCTAAATGTCATTGTAAGCCAAGTTGTGTTTGATTTTTCCTGTTGTTATGTATTGATTGTTAATTATCAATAAAGAGCTTATATATTAGAAAACGTTAAAAAAGGAATTCAGCCGTCAACTGGGCAGCTTTCCAGAGCTTTTTTGGCAGGCAAAGTCTTGTCACTCCGACCTGGATGCTGTATGTGAACTGGCGGCCCCTTCGCTGTCTTTGGATTCGGTGTTTGGCAACTCTCCTGGGCCGAAGCTGATGGGATCCCGGGTGCTGTGAGGCCGACCACATCCCTCTTCGACCCGCGTCCCTCGAGGCTGGTGAAGGCCGGCAGTGAGGGAATACGGGGGTGGGGGGCCTGGTAGACATTATTAACCTGTCCCTGGGTTCAGGGGTCTACCCAAGGGGACTGACAGAGGCTGTGCTTGTACCACTTCTGAAGAAACCCACTTTGGAACCCGTACATCCTTCCAATCACTGCCTGGTTTCAAACTTTTCATTTCTGGGTAAGGTAATTGAGAGAGCGGTGGCGGGACAGCTCCAGAAATCCCTGGCTGACCCATTGGCGCTGCGCCCATTCCAGCCCGGCTTCCGCCCCGGCTGTGGGATGGAGATGGCATTGGTCACCCTCGTGGATGATCTTCGCAAACAGTTGGATCAAGGTGGGTCGGTGCGGCTGCTGTTGCTTGCTCTTACAGCAGCGCTTGGCACGGCCGACCACCATCTTTTGACCCACCACCTTGCAGAAGTAGTTCGTGGAGCAGCCTTGAGGGGCCTTACCTCATTTCTCCAAGGTCAGGGTGGTGCAGGGAGAGAAGGTGAGCTGCACGGGCTTCCAGTGGAGTGCCGGATCAGGTTCAGGGTTACGGTACTAACTTTTAAGGCCCTTAACGGTCAGGGACCCACGTATCTCTGGGGTCCCCTACTCTAGCTGTAGTGTCGTGGTTAAGAGCAGCAGTCTCTAATCTGGAGAAGGGGGTTTGATCCCCCACTGCTCCACATGCAGCCAGCTGGGTTACCCTGGGTCAGTCACAGTTCTCTCGGAGCTGTTCTCTCCAGAGGAGTTCTCTGAGCTCTCTCAGCCCCACCTACCTCATGGGGTGTCTGCTGTGGGGAGGGGAAGAGAAAGGAGATTGTAAACCACACTGAGACTCCTTCAGGTAGTGAAGGGCGGGGTATAAATCCAATCTCCTCCTCCTTTCACATTCTTCATGGCTTTCATAAGTTACAGACTAGCAATTTTTTTGTACTATCCAGTTCTTCAGCTGAGAGACTTGGGGTGGTGCTTGTGAGGAGGAGGAGGAAGAGGAAGATCGTAAGCTGCTCCGAGACTCTGAGTGAAGGGCAGGGCATAAATCCAATCTCCTCCTCCTCTTCTTCTTCTTCCCCCAAAGAGCATTACGCTCAGCTGACAAGAACTTCCTGGTTGTCCCCAGCTCACGAGACATCCGGCTGCCCTCAACCAGGGCCAGGGCGTTCTCCGTCCTGGCCACAACCTGTTGGAACTCTCTTCCAAATAACATCCGTGCCCCGCAGGACAACATGCAGTTCCGCAGGGCATGCAAGGCAAAGATGTTCCGCCAAGCACTTGGTTCCACCTGGCCGGCATGCCTGTTTCTCCCGCCTTCCCCCCTTCCCCCGAGGCAGTGGCACACTCTGGCAGTGGCGTTGCCGTCTGATTAGTCACAAGTTATGATGATGGTATATTATGGATTTTAAATACGATCCTATGTAATTATTCTATATTGATGTACACCACCCTGAGCCCTGTTCCGCAGGGGAGGGTGGTTTAAAAATCCAGCTTAATAAACTTAATACATGCACGCATTTACTTGGGAGGACTCAGTGGGGAGACAGTCCCATATACATTTGCCTAAGGATCAGACGAGACCTTGGAGAGCCAGTCCGTCTAAGGCTGTTAGCCGCAATGTCTGAACAGAGCCTCCACCTTCAGGACTGGTACATACCACTCGGAACTTGAGAACAGGGAAGGGTTGGTGGAAGCCCAATCCAGCAAAAGATGGCTTTGTTTTCCAATATGGGTGTTTTCTTGGGCAGCGTGACCTAAAACTAGAGGGTGTATTTAGATTTTGTCATTTTTGTCTCTCAAAATACTAGAATTCGTGGGCATCCTATGAAGCTGATGGGCGACGGACTCAGGACGGAGAAAACATATGAGTGACTTGCTGCCAGAGGATGCAGTGATGGCCACAGGAATAAACAGCTTTAAAAGGGGATTTGACAGATTCATGGAGGACAGGCCTATCAGTGGCTACTAGGCGTGGTGAATAAAGGGAACCTCCGAGTTCAGAGGCAGTCAGCTTCTGAATCCCAGAGCCAGGAGACAATATCAAGGGAAGGCCTTGGCCTCTCTGCCCCATTGTTGGACCTCCAGAGGAAGTGGTCGGCCACTCTGTGAGACAGGATGCTGGACTACGATGGACCACCGGTTTGATCCAGCAGGGCCCTTCTGAAGTTCTTCTCAGGGGAAGGCCTCGGCCTCTATGCTCTGTTGTTGGCCCTCCAGAGGAACTGGTTGGCCACTGTGTGAGATGGGATGCTGGACTAGATGGACCACTGGTCTGATCCAGCAGGGCCCTTCTGAAGTTCTTCTCAGGGGAAGGCCTCGGCCTCTATGCTCTGTTGTTGGCCCTCCAGAGGAACTGGTTGGCCACTGGGTGAGATGGGATGCTGGATTAGATGGACCACTGGTCTGATCTAGCAGGGCTCTTCTGATGTTCTTCTCAGGGGAAGGCCTCGGCCTCTATGCTCTGTTGTTGGCCCTCCAGAGGAACTGGTTGGCCACTGGGTGAGACAGGATGCTGGACTAGAGAGACCACTGGTCTGAACCAGCAGGGCTCTTCTGATGATCTTATCAGGGGAAGGCCTCAGCCTCTATCCCGTTGTTGGCCGTCCAGAGGAACTGGTCGGCCACTCTGTGAGACAGGATGCTGGACTACGATGGACCACCAGACTGATCCAGCAGGGCTCTTCTGATGTTCTTCTTAGGGGAAGGCCTCAGCCTTTATGCTCTGTTGTTGGCCCTCCAGAGGAACTGGTTGGCCACTGTGTGAGACAGGATGCTGGACTAGAGGGACCACTGCTCTGATCCAGCAGGGCTCTTCTGATGTTCTTATCAGGGGAAGGCCTCAGCCTCTATCCCCTGTTGTTGGCCATCCAGAGGAACTGGTTGGCCACTCTGTGAGACAGGATGCTGGACTACAATGGACCACCAGACTGATCCAGCAGGGCTCTTCTGATGTTCTTCTCAGGGAAAGGCCTCAGCCTCTATGCCCTGTTGTTGGCCCTCCAAAGGAACTGTTCGGCCACTGTGTGAGACAGGATGCTGGACTAGATGGACCACTGTTCTGATCCAGCAGGGCTCTTCTGATGCTCATATATTCCTTAGGCCAGAGGCTACATTGTCAGCAATGATACAGCAGTCCTGGCAATTACTAATTACCTCAGTAGTGCCGGTAACATATATAAACAGAAAGCATGAGAGAGACAGAAAGGCAGTGACAGACAGCTTGAAAACAATCCGGTGTAATTATGCACTGACTTGACATAAGCATAATCACCCCCCAAATTACACAGCATTGATTGCTAAGCGAACATCCTGACTCACCAAGAAGCCGTTTGCAAATAATAACACTAGATGCTCTGTCAAGAAGTGGATGGTCGGGACAGATTTCACAATCGATAACACAGGACAGCAGGATCAGGCCGCTGCAGGATACATCTAGTAGTTAGGTGTTTTGTAGACCTGATCCATCAGGGGGACTCTGCGCACGCTCAGAGGTGCACAATCTTTAGGTCAGTTTTTAAAAACTGTTTGCCTTCCCCCCAATCACAAATGAAGGACACTTGCTTATGCTCAGAAGCATATCGGCCCTCCGGCACCCTGCCTCACACACTGGCCAACCAGTTCCTCTGGAGGGCCTAACAGCAGGGCAGAGAGGCCGAGGTTTCCCCAGTGTTGCCTCCAGGCACTGGGATTCAGAGGTTGACTGCCTCTGGATGTGGAAGTTTCCTTTCTGGAAAGAGAGCTTGCTTTACACACTCAGAGGCACCCAGTTGCAGGGGCGGATTTTTTTTAAGACAGCCAGTGAGCAAACCTGGCTGTGGCACAGCGTGAAATTGTGGAAGGGGATGTACAATGCCCCCGCCCCCCCGACTGAAGAGCTATTTACGAGTCCTGCAAAGGAGAAGAGAAATTCTGCTGACTCATACCGACCGGCGCCAACTTCACTGGGCTCGGCTGGCACACGAGAAAGGTACCTGGCTGGCAACTCCAGCGACTCCCTTGTGCGTCGGCCAGGCATTTCCTGCGCAGAGAAAGTGCCAGTCTTAACTTCCGATTGGGGGCAGAGTTTTGAGAAGCCTGCGAAGGTACGAAGGCGCTTTCTTGCAGAGTCAGATGCTCCGTTCTGTAAACCAGACTGGGTGTCTCTGACTGGCAATGGCTCTCTGGGCCTTTCCTGCCACCGGAGACTCTTTAATTAGAGGGCCTGGAATCGAGCCAGGGACTCCCAGCATGTCAAACAGGCCCTCTGGGCTGCGGGGCCCCACGGCTCGCCCCCCCCCCCCGTGTCAGATTCTTCTAGGCTGTCACTCCCAACGTCCGAGTCCCCTCACATTCTCCTCTGCAAAACTCTTTGGGGGACAGGGTGGGGGGCCGAATGGCACGTGCCTGTAATATTTATATTTTTAAAATGCTAGCATGGTGTCGGGAGTTCAAGTGCTAGTCTAGGACCAGGGAGGCTGGAGTTCGAATCCCCACCATCATGCTCACTGGGTGACCTCGGGCCAGTCATGTTCTCTTAGCCTAACCTACCCCACAGGGAGGTTGTGAAGATAAGACAGAGAAAGATGTAAGCTGCTTTGGGTCCCCACAGGCAGGGAAATGGGGTATAAGTGAAGTAAGTAAGTAGCAACCCTCCAGACTTGTCTCTTCCCAACTTCCCCCCAGGGCCTTGGACATCCGGCTTCCCTCATGGTGGTATGTCCCAGTGAAGGTGGACAAGAAGAAGAAGAAGAGATTGGATTTATACCCTGCCCTTCACTCAGAGTCTCAGAGCGGCTTACAAACTCCTTTCCCTTCCCCTCCCCACAACAGACACCCTGTGAGGTGGGTGGGGCCGAGAGAGCTCCCTCGAGAACTGCTCTTTCAAGAACAGCTGTGCCAGAGCTTGTGACTGGCCCAAGGTCCTCCAGCAGCCACATGTGGAGGAGTGGGGAATCAAACCCGGTTCTCCCAGATTAGAGTCCACCCTCTTAACCACTACACCAAACAATCGACCTCCTTCCTTACGATGTTTGGGTTGGGAGTGGTGAGGCCTAGAAGGAATCCTTGCCAGGGAAGAGGGGTGCCCACGGGCTTTCCCCAGAGATCCTTCCGTCTGTAAGGCACAGTTGTCAACCTCCAGACGGGGCCTGGAGATCCCCAGGAATTATAACCGATCTTCAGACAACAGAGATCCACTCCCTGGAGAAAATGGCGGCTTCGGAGGGTGGACTTGATGGCATTATCCCTGCCAAGGTCCCTCTCCGCTCCAGACCCCGCCCTCCCCAGGCTCCACCCCAAAATCTCCAGGAATTCTCCAGCCCATAGCTGGCAACCCAAGGCTTGGGTCAGCTCAGGAGACAAATCTTTGGATCACAGCTGCCTCTTCTCGCCGAAAGATCGGCCTCCCCTCCTCAGCTCTGGAGCATCTTCTCCTTCCGTTCCCATGGCGCCAAGGCATTTTTCTCTTATCTTGGTTTTGCACGGTAGGGGGGGACGGATGCCTAGATCGTCCTGTTCTAGAAGGCAGATACGGCTGTCGACACCGTGAACCCCCTGATGGAGCTATTCCGCAATCTGCTTGGGCGTAAATTCAGCCCGTGTTGTTCCTGACCCGCCTGGATGTGCACGATCAGTCCAGGCTGACCTCCGCGTCAGAGATTAAGCCGTGCCGAATACCGGGACAATTTGCGTGTGGAGGAAGTTCCAGGGTTTCACTGTACTGAAAACAAGCTGCTCTCTGTCCGTTCCTTTCTGAGACATTATCTTAAAAACAGCTGGGATACTTTGAGGCTTCAAAATTTGGGCGGGGTGGGGGAAGGTTAGAGCAGAAACAAGATGGATGAGGTGAAGAATGTCTCCATTCTTTTGGCTCAAATTTTCTTGAGCATTTTCAGATGGACATTTAAGAAGAACCCTCCTGGATCAGACCAGTGGTCTACGTAGTCCGGCATCCTGTCTCACACGGTGACCAACCAGTTCCTCTGAAGGCCCAACAACAGGGCAGAGAGACCGAGGCCTTCATAAGAACAGAAGAGAAGCCATTGTTGGATCAGGCCAATGGCCCATCCAGTCCAACACTCTGTCACACATTGGCCAAAAATACCAGGGGCCATCAGAAGGTCCACCAGTGGGGCTGGGACACTAGAAGCCCTCCCACTGTTGACCCCCTCCCCCAAGTACCAAGAATACAGAGCATCACTCGCCCCAGAGTCCCTATCTATACCTTGCGGCTAATAGCCACTGATGGACCTCTGCTCCATATGTTTACCTAATTCCCTCTTGAAGCCGCCCATGCTTGTAGCTGCCACCACCTCCTGTGGCAGTGAATTCCATGTGTGAATCAGAAGACCCCTGCTGGATCAGGCCATTGATCCATCTGGTCCAGAATCCTGTCTCATACACTGGCCATCCAGTTCCTCTAGAGGGCTAACAACAGGCCAGAGAGGCCGAGGCCTTCATAAAAACAAAAAAAGAACCCTCCGAGATCAGACCAGTGGTCCATCTAGTCCGGCATCCTGGCTCACAAATTGGCCAACCAGTTCCTCTGGAGTTCCAACAAGAAGGTATACAAGCCGAGGCCTTAATAAGAACATAAGAAGAGCCCTGCTGGATCAGTCCATCTAGTCCAGCATCCTGTCTCACACAGCGGCCAACCAGTTCCTCTGGAGGGCCAACAACAGGACACAGAGGCTGAGGCCTTCCCCCAATGTTGCCTCCTAGCTCTGGGATTCAGGGGCTGACGGCCTCTGAACATGGAGGTTCCCTTTAGCCATCGTGGCTAGTAGCCACTGACAGAGCTCTCCTTGGAATCTTTACGCCATCGGCTTTCCAAAGCCACAACTAACTCACAGCCGCAGGCGAAGGGTGAAGGCAATGAGCGTCAATGGTTAAAGGAGGTGGTTCCGTGAGGCTAAGGAAGACAGATCCATCAACGACCAGCAGCTAATAAGGCTGAAAGGCAACTTCTTCCAGGTTGCCAGTTGCTGGGATTGGGGGCAGGAAATGGCCTCTCCGTGCACATTTTTCACGTTTGGGGGCCTTCGTGGGAAACTGAATGAGCCCTTAGTGGAGGCAAAGAGGATACACCTGTGGTCTTCTGAGCCAGCCCTGCCGCATACTCCATTAGGGGGAGACTGGAGCCAAGAACCAGCACAAAATGTTAACCTA
The DNA here is from genome assembly GCA_029375565.1 of Gekko gecko. Lineage (NCBI taxonomy): Eukaryota > Metazoa > Chordata > Lepidosauria > Squamata > Gekkonidae > Gekko > Gekko gecko. Next base: position 23,687,888 of record JAPDNY010000016.1, read on the forward strand.
GGATCTGGGAGACCCAGGTTCGAATCTGCACTCTGCTGTGGAGGTTTGTTGGGTGCCCTTAAGCTAGTCACTCTCTCCGTATTACTAGCCACATAAGGTCCGCTGAATATAAAATTGAGAAAAGAATGCTGTAAGCCATTTTGGGGGGCATTTGGGAGGAAAATGTCGGACAAATTAAGATAGGCTCAGCTCTGCACCTGGCATGTCTATTTGCTCACCTGAGGACTCAGAAATCAGTAAGGGCTGGATTCAGGTTCAAGCGGGAGTGAGAATCGAGGCCAGAAACTGACAGGTAGAAAGCTGGGCTCCTGGTCTGGCCATTGGGGCTTTGTCCGATCCAGAACCTGCTGGCCCTTTGCCAAGAGCGGATCTTGCAATCCAGCCAACCAACATCTGGCTTAGAAGCCAAGGTTGCTGAAGCCTGACCCAGTTGGGGACATTTTCAATCAGGGGGAGAAACTCCCTCTTCACAACTGCCACCAGTCAGTGAACCTTATGTCTTGTATGTATATCACTGTCCTTGAAAAACAAGTATTCCATATGGGTAAATTACTAGACAAGGTGCTGTTTGAACATAGTGTAACCTGCACTTTGAGATATTATTTTGGTGAACCTATGTTTGGTGATACTTGACACCGATATTTATATAATACTATAGAAAAATTTTAAAAAAGCGCAACATAGATCTACCTAAAGCATACATCTATGTATCCAAGTTTGGTGTAGTGGTTAAGAGTGGTTAAGAGTGGCGGACTCTCACATGGAGAACTGGGTTTGATTTCCCACGAAGGCAGCTGGGTGACCTTGGGTCAATCACAGTTCCCTCAGAGCTGTTCTCTCAGGAGCAGTTCTCGAAAGAGCTCTCTCGGCCCCACCTACCTCACAGGGTGTCTGTTGTGGGGAGGGGAAGGGAAAGGAGATGGTAAGCTGCTCTGAGACTTCCCTTCTTCTATGACACACAGTGCCATACATTTTTCCCGTCTCTTCCTAACACTGTGACCCTCAGTTCTTGTACAAGTCAGATTCATGCAGATGGTAGAAAGAAAGAAAAATGTCGGCTGAAGCCAAAATGCGGTTCAGGCAATTTTCTCACTCTCTTTCTGGGGCAGGCAACGTTTCGGTAACAAAGGCAGGGGCTGTGGAGGGGGAGTAGGGGATGTCTAACAGCAAAAAGCCAGCAGGAGACACACAGCTATGGAGGTTCCCTTTTGCTTGTCGAGGAAATGCCAGCTTTGTCCTGTTGCAGAAGTATCACGTCCGCCCCGTCGTCCACGGCCCTGCTACAGTCTGCCGGTCATACCTGCAGGAGAGCTGCATTGCTACGGGGAATGTGCCAACTCACTGCAGAGGTAGGAACCACTTAAAGCGCACACGATATTTTATGAAGCAGCTCGGAAGATCTGCCTAGTTTCCTAGGGCTATTTCTGGACCAGCCCGTCTCCCTTAGGATCAGCGGGGCTTCTCTGTTTCTCCTGATGCCAGAATGTGGAGCTGCCGAAAAAAATCGGGACAGACCAAAATCTTAGTTCACTCTCACATTTGCACTTAACTTTAGGATGCTTGCTGCCCAACAATTTGGAAACTGACATTCGGTGCTTTCTTTTTTTAAAAAAGGTTAGAAAATCCACAGGCAATGGCTATAATCAATGGAACCTCCACATTCCGAGGCAGCATATCTCAGAATATCAGATGCTAGAGAGAAACAAGGAAAGGGCGTTCCTGACCTGGTTTGTGAGAATCCCAAAAGCGCCAGCCAGAGCATTATGGCTAAATGCTACGCTTAACTAGGTGGACTCTGCTCCGCCAAAGATCTTGTAGTTTAACGTTTGCACAAACGTTCTGCGTCTTGCTGCACTGCTGATTCTTGGGCCAGTGCGACACTGCCGCATTTCAGGACCCCTGAAGTCTGTTTATTGGAGGAAGGCACGGGCAGGCTAATTCTTCCTGTAAGAAGTGATTCAGAGAGACATCTGGTCATGCAGAGGAGGGACCCCAGCTCAGCGGCGGAAGTTCTGCACGGCACACAGATGGTCTGAGGTTCCGTCTCCCGCAATAAAAAGGATCGCAGACAGCCGGCCTGGGCGAGCCGGTGCCAGTCGGAGGAGGAGGCAATCCAGGGTCTGAGTTGCCAAAGACCTGATCTGGCATCAGGCAGTTTCTTGGGCTCAGAAGCAGCTTGCAAATCTCTCTGCCAAATGCTGCTGGCCTATTCTGTGGCACGTCGGGTCCCTGAACCAAAAGCACCCTCAGCTTTGCAATGTACAAAGTCTATCCCTACCTGGTCACCCGGAAGCCCTCTCCACTTGGGGCAGCTGAGCTGAGACTAGCAAGCCCGTTCGTACTTTTACACGGCCAAATGTATAAAGGCCTGACCGCGTCGGAAGGAAGCGAGAAGACGAGCCCGGACTTCTTCTGATACGGCGTGCGTGCCCCGTTGTGTTCTCACAGTGATGTAGAGCCCTCCCATGGGTCTCTTTTGCTGCAGTGTCATATGCTTAAAGCCCCTGGGGGTGCAACCCAGTCCGAGTTAAGCATTTTTTGAAGTACTGCTGATATGGACATCCCCGCACAAACTGGCTCCCGCTGAAATCAGCGGGTCAAAAAGCAGTGCCCAGAACAGACTCAATCTCCTGAACTTTTGGGTCCCACGATGGCTCCACCGAGGACAAGGAAGTTCTGCCTTAGCCCTGCGCATAGCAACATAATGTGTGAGCACTAAATGCAATGGCTTGCATGCCTATTTCTTCTACTTGTGTTATCCCTGCTGGAAATTCATTGCATCAGATGTGTAGACCACAGAGACAACTTTGAGAAAGAAAGGAAGGAAGGAAGGAAGGAAGGAAGGAAGGAAGGAAGGAAGGAAGGAAGGAAGGAAGGAAGGAAGGAAGGAAGGAAGGAAGGAAGGAAGGAAGGAAAGAGAAACACCTTTATAATTCAGTCACCAACACAATAAAGTCCCCCCCCCCCTTTAGGCCACGACAGAGCTCACAACAGCCTCTCCAAACAAAAGAGCCTATCCACATTTTTTTTGCACAAGATTTAAGAGCTTATTATTTATTATTATTTACAATTTATAAAAATATAAAAATCCCGGTGTTTGGGTTTTTTTAAAAGGCACACCAAAAACACTTCAATGGTGATTCCTCTGAGCAGACATTGATGGCACTTCACATTTGTTTATAAGCATCAGTAGAATTAAACCGTGGCGGGGCGGGCACAGGAAGCCAGGAATGTGTTTCGAGAGACCCCTGAGAAGCTGGGAAGTATTTACATAAGGCACTTGGTGCATACCAGAGCCACAATGCCAAGCTATCTGGTGTAAGAACTAAGTCGTTACAAAGGAGGAGGGACTGCTGCATCTCTGCATGATCTCCTGCTCTGACCTTGACTATTTATGTAAGGCACATCATGCGTACCAGAGCAGCAATTTCAAACTACATTGTGTAAGAACCAAACAGTTAAAAGGAGGGTGCCTGCTGCGTCTCTGCATGATCCACTGCTCTCTGACCTTGACTCCCAATCAGCCTCGACTGGGGAGTAGGTGGGTGATTTTATTACGCCTATGAGCCAAGTGCAATTCTATCGTTCAACCACTGTCCATGCCTAGACACAACTCAACAGGCCACCCCTAGAGGAGAATACCAGTTTCACCAAAAGGAAATCCTGTGGGGTTGAAGATTGAAAGGTGCCTTCCAATGTTTTTTGGGGGGGCGGGGGATACTGTAATATTTATTTTACAGATTTAGGCTCCGCCTTTCCCTCGAATGATCTCCAAGGCACTTTGCAGCCAAGCAAAACAACACGGAAACCTGCACCATAGCCTTTTGTCCTGCCACCGGTGGCAGACAGCAGCGTGTCCTGCAGGACAGCAGAGAATTTGGAGAGGAGTAATTCCCAGTCGAGGGGCCGCAGTGGCTCAGAAGTTAAGACACTGAGTTGCAGACCGGAAGGTCAGTACTTCGGCAGTTCGAGACCCTAGTGCTGCGTGACAGAGTGAGCTCCCGTCTCCGACCCCATCTCCTGCCAACCTAGCAGTTCGAAAGCAAGAAATTGCAAGTAGATAAAGAGGTACCGCTTTGGTGGGAAGGTAACAGCATTCTGTGTGCCTCGGTGTTTAGTCATGCTGGCCACATGACCACGGAAATGTCTTTGGACAGCGCTGGCTCTTCAGCTTGGAAATGGAGATGAGCACTGCACCCCTAGAGTCGGATTCGACTGGCTTTCAAGCAAGGGAAACCTTTACCTTTAATTCCCAGTAGGAGGGAGGAAGCCAGTTTTCTGCAGACGGCTCGTTCTCTGGCCAGTGAGGCCGGCTGGGTCTCTGGGGGTGGATTCACATGTGCAGACCATCCCTCGATCCCATGCGATGATTTCCAGCTCCACCAAAAAGACCGGGTTTTGCCAAAGTTCTGCTTTCAGTGCTCTAAGGTGCGACGGCTTCTTCACCCGGGCATGTGTCCACTTGATACGGCGGCAGCCCGCCACGTGACGGACACACCTGCACGAAGCAGCCCCTGGTGTGCTTTCCCAGGGCTGATCTTTCAGACTTTCTGCCTGCGGGGAACCCAGTTCCAGGGTGACTCGTCTGCCAAAGAGGCCCTGCAGGTCCACAGCGGATGACCCAGCATGCTGAGCATGATTCTCGGATACGCGGTGATGAAAGTGACCCAGAACACATCCTGCAGTCCCCCACATTTCCTGGGAAAATGGGGATTGAGGGAGTGAACTTGCCCACCGTCACTGATCCTCTCGCTGAGGAACCCTCGATCAGCTTCTGAGGACACCCCCGGGATGTCCCAGAGCACTGTTGGAAAGCCACAAGGCAACTCCGAAGGCTTCTGCAGTACGAGAAACCCCAACAGAATGAATAATGGCATTATTCTTCTATAAGGCGGCGGCGCCAAGGCAGCCTGAACCCTATGAAACACCGCCACCTAGTGGTAAGACCTAGTCTCTCTGTCGCTCCCTCCCTTAGAAAAACCCAGTGTGACAAACTGGCTTTGACCCCCAACAAAGAGCATACATTCTCACATTACCAACCTGATCTGATAAAACAGAAACAATTAGGGTCAGGGCAAGGTTAAGGTCTGCGTTGGCTCAGATGATCAGGCTGCTCACTTTCATGGGAGCGAACCCCACCGGAAGCAGGGCTTCCTTCCAGGCATATGTGCTAAGAGAAGGGACCAGCAAGGATTTAGGACGGCTACTGCTTTAACTCCCTCACCTGGATGGCCCGGGCCAGTCCAATCTCATCTCGTCACAGCTTGGAAGCTAAGCTGGGTCGGCCCTGGTTAGTACTTGGATGGGAGACCGCCAAGGAAGTCGAAGGTTCAGGACGGACGAAAGGAAATGCTGCTTTGCACAGAGAGTGATTCAAACGTGGGATTCTCCGCCAGAGGATGTAGCGATGGCCACAGGAATTGACAGCTTTAAAAGGGCCTTAGATACATTAATAGAGGATAAGTCTATCAATGGCTACTGGCCATGGTGGCTGAGGGGAACCTCCACATTCAAGAAGAAGAAGAAGAGATTGGATTGGATTTGTACCCCGCCCTTCACTACCCAAAGGTGTCTCAGAGTGGCTGACAAACTCCCTTCCCCACAACAGACACCCTGGGAGGGAGGTGGGGCTGAGAGAGCTCTTGACAGAAACTGCTCTTTTTTCAAGAACAGCTCTGACAGAACTATGGCTTGCCCAAGGTCATCCAACCAGGTGCAAGTGGAGGAGCGGGGAATCAAACCCGGTTCTCCCAGATTAGAGTCTGCGCACTTAACCACTACACCAAACTGGCAGTCAGCCTCTGAATCCCGGAGCCAGGAGGCAACAGGAGGCAACATCGAGGGATGGTCTCGGCCAATGCTCCCTCTAAGCTGTGGAGTCGCATGAGCAGAAATTCTGCTTCGTGAGCTGCTGGCATTAAAGTTGTGAGCAAGCAGTTTGGCTGCTGCATAAATTAAGTCTGCTCTGGAGCCGTCCTTCCTGAGTTAAGACAAAAATGTGTCAGCCGGAGGCTAAAAAACTGTGAGTTAGCTCACATTAACTCAGCTTAGAGGGAACGCTGGTTTCAGCCTCTCTGCCGTTGCTGGCCGTCCAGAGGGACTGGTTGGCCACTGTGTGAGACAGAAGGCTGGACTAGATGGACCACTGGCCTGATCCAGCAGGGCTCTTCTGACGTTCTTCAGGTTGCAACATAGAGACAGGCAGTGGCCGACCACCTCTGCACGCCCCTTGCCTTGAAAACCCTACAGGGTCACCGCCGTAAGTTGGCTTGAACTTGACAGCAGCACTTCCTGCTTTATTGGTCCTCTTGAGGAGGGGGCGATGCCCACAGTGACCTCTGAAGGCCCAAGGCAGGGCTAAGCAGCAGAAGCCAGTCAAATCCTGCAAATTAAAGTGTACATCTTTGCACAGCCTTTCAGATCTGAGGGTTTGTCCTCCAACAGTAGACATGAGCTGAGCCAAAGACCAAGGGCTAAATTCTCCACAAATTTCTTGACCTTTCCTCATGGGACTGCGGAAACAGAGCCCAATCTGGAAAGGTTCTGGTCTCCAGGCTATTCCAGCGAGGTAGGCCCTATATAAAGATCCCCTTTCTTTGTAGAGGGGAGGAAAAACAAAGGACTGCAGCGTGAAAGTCATCAGCCCATGGCGGACAAAGGATCTGGGGGGAAAGTCTCTTGGTATTTAGCTCCTCGTACTCACATATATTCGTGGACCTCTGGAACTCACTGCCACAAGGTACTGCCACGGAGAGCCGCTCATGATGGCTTCAACAAAAGGATTAGACCATCTTACCTGCCTACCATTTTTCTGCTCACCTTGACTCAGAGAGTCCTCCATCTCTCTGTGCTATACCTCTGAGGATGCCAGTCACAGCTGCTGGCAAAACGTCCGGTCCTACAATGCCAAGACCACGGCCGCACAACCCGGAAAATCTACAACTTATGAGGAAGGATAGATCTATGGGTGGTCGCTACGTGGAACCTCCATATGCAGAGCAACGCTCCCTCTAAGTTGTGGAGAGTCTCGTGAGCAAAAACTCTCCTTTGTGAGCTCCTGGCATTGAAGGGGTGAGCGAGCGATTTGGCTACTGCATCAATTAGTTTGCTCTGGAGCCCAGCCTTCCTGAGCGGAGACAAAAATGTATGAGCTGGAGGCTAAAAAAACTGTGAGCTAGCTCACACTAACTCAGCTTAGAGGAAACACTGATGCAGAGGTAGTAGAATTCAGAATTATAAAGGCTGGGGAGAATCAGACAATCATAGAATCACAGAGTTGGAAGGGACCCCCCAGGGTCATCTAGTCCAACCCCCTGCACAAGGCAGGACATTCACAAATACCTCCCTGCCCCACACCTGCAGTGACCCCTGTTCCATGCCCAGAAGATGACAAACTACAGGGAAGGGTGTTAACCCCTTCTGGATTTTCCAGTTTAGAGGGTGGGGGTGTTGTGGGGATTGAGATCAGCCTGGGTCCTAGAGGAAGCAGAATACTCGGAAAGACGGAGATTGGTCTGATCTATTAAGGAAATCCCTGTGCTTCTGCCATTCATAGGTGGCGGATTTCTTACTCTTCTCCACCACAGACTCCCTCCCTAGGATTTCAGAGAAGCAACGGCTCTAGCCACCAGGGATCCCGAATGACAGAAGAGGAGGAGGAGGAGGAGCTTGCTATGGATCATCCAAATAAAGCTTCATAGTCCACGTACCACGTTATGTGGCCCGCGCTGGGGTTGACCCCAGAAATGGGCCACTTCTTGGGCTCCTGCCCCACCCGGCTGACCAGGGTCACGATGTCGTGCTTGCTCTTCCCCATCACCAGCACGGACACCTGCTTGGCTTTGTTGATGAGGGGCAAGCTGAGGCTCATGCGCTGGTGCGGTTTGACGGGGCTCTCCGTGAGCACCACGTCCGGGCTCCCTTCCAGGCCCACGAGGGACTGCGGGAAGAGTGAAGCCGTGTGCCCGTCGATGCCCAGCCCGAGGAGGACCAGGTCAAAGCTGCTGTTGGTCACCAAGGCCGCGATCTCACTGGCGTACAGCTCCGGCCCCTTGTCGCCCTCCACGCAGAGCCGCCAGTTGAGATGGACCGGCATGGGGTGAATGTTGTAGTAGGGGACCCGGACGTGCTGCAGAAGGTGGTCGTGCAGGTTCCTGAAATTGGACTCCGGGTCGGCCAGGGGGACGCAGCGTTCGTCCACCAGCCACAAGTGGGCGTGCTTCCAGGGGAAGCCGTAGTGATGGGTGGCCAGCCGCTTGAACAGAGCCAGCGGGCTCGACCCGCCGGAGAGTGCCAAGTGGAACTGGCCCGCCCTCTCCACGGCACTGGCGGCGGCGGCTTCCATGTCAGATGCCAGGCGGCCGATCAGTTCTTCCGGCCAAGCCGTCACCAGTTGGTTTTGCCGGAACCGGGACTGCAGGGTCTTGTACTGGTCTGGCATCTGCTCGTCGTTGGCCCCCATCATCTCTAGTGCCTCCTTCACCGCAAAAGACACTTCGCCACCCGCCATCTCAAAATCCAGGAGGTGCTGGTTTTGGGGGCCTCCCGGGTACGGACGAGGCAATTCCCCAGCTAAGCTGTCCAGCAAGGGGCTCCAGAATTCCCAGGACGCCAGCAGGTTCTCGGTGGTGATGAAGGACTCCTTCTTGCCGTGAAAGATCCTAGAGATGAGGATGGCGTAAGGGTCTCTCTCCTTGACGGGGACGTACGTATAGTAATCAGAGAGAGGCTGTCCAAAGAGACGCAGCCGCGGGCGATCCGAGACGGCCTTCCAGCTGCCTTCCGGCATGACGGGCTTGAAGAGGTTTCGGCTCACGAGGACAGCGGGGGAGTTCAGCTCCCCGTGACCAATGTAGAAGACGATCTGCTTGCGTTTGCATGGGCTGCTGGAGCTGTCCCACGCCGTTTTGTTCTGGGTGCAGAAGGCCCGTTTCTTGAACAGGACGCGGACGTAGCCGATGCGCTCGTCCAGGACTTTTCCCGAGGTGAGGATGAAGGGGACCCCTTCCCAGCGCAGGCTGTCCAGGTGAATCAGTACCCCTAAAAAGCGTAAGAAGTGGGGGAGGGAAATGCGAATTAATTGACGGAGAGTCAAAGTGGGTGTTCCCAACCCCTAATCTGCTATAGCCCAGCTTGGGATAGCCCCGTCTCGTCAGTTCTCAGAAACTAAGCTGGATCAGTACTTGGGCAGGAGGCACTGAGGAAGAATTAATTAATTATCACACGGCACTGTGTGTAGAACAGCCTGGAGATCCTAAGGGTGTCTGGGAGCCAGAAGTTCTAGCTCTTTTAGCATTATGCACTACCAGGTGGTGAGCTAGACTTGGGCTTTTTTTAAGGCCAGAGATGTTTCAGAGGTGGTTTGCCATTGTCTGCCTCTGCTTCACGCCCCTGGTATTCCATGGAGGTCGCCCATCCAAATACTAGCCAAGGCTGACCCTGCTTGGCTTCCGAGATCTGTCGAGATGGGTCTAGCCCAGGCTATCCGGGTCAGACTCAGGACTGAGGAAGACTCTGCAGAGGAAGGCAATGGCCAACCACCTCTGCTTCTCACTTGCTTTGAAAGCTCTCGGCCGGGGTTTTCATAAGCAGTGCCTCCCACTGAGGTGTGGAGTCTTGTGAGCAAAAACTCTCCTTTGTGAGCGGCTGGCATCAAAGTTGTGAGCGAGCCATTTGGCTATGGCATCAAGTAGTTTGCTCTGGAGCCCCTCCTTCCTGAGCGAAAACAAAAATCTGTGAGCTGGAGTCTAAAAAACTGTGAGCTAGCTCACACTAACTCAGCTTAGAGGGGACACTGGTCATAAGTCAGCTGCAACTTAATGGCATATACCAATGCAACCTTTAAAAATGGGAGACCGAAGCCATCTAACACCGCAGGCTTCCATCTCTGCAGACATGACCTCAACCGAACAGCCAGCCACAGAAACATTTTGCTCCCCTAGCCTGGCTCCCTTTCCAGGACTGGAGTCTAAGTGGAAGAAAAATGCTTCCAACCCCGCAGCCAGGTTTAGTTCCCTTCACCCATGCCCACATTCTATAAAAACACCTGTCACAGTGCCATGCTTCACATGCACCTGTGCAGACATGTGGATCATTAGCCACAGATTCGACTGTCGCACTTCCTGAGGGGTGAACACACAGACTGAACCTGCCTTACAGAGCAGTCTGGTGCAGTGGTGAAGAGCGCGGACTTTAATCCGGGAGAACCGGGTTTGATTCCCCACTCCTCCACATGCAGCTGCTGGTGGGACCATGGGTCAGTCACAAGTTCTCTTGGAGCTGTTCTCTCAGAAGCAGTTCTCTCAGAGCTCTCTCAGCCCCACCTACCTCACGGGGGTGTCTGTTGTGGGGAGGAGAAAGGAAAGGGGGTTGTAAGCCGCCCTGAGACTCCTCAGGTAGCGAAGGGCAGGGCATAAATCCAATCTCTTCTCTCTTCTCATCTGTACCTTGGGCCAACAAGATCCGCATTGTCTGCTCAGACTGGCAGCAACTCTCCAGAGTCTCAGCCAGAGGTCTTTCACACCACCACCTGCCTGGTCCTTTTAACCGGAGATGGCAGGGATTGAACCTGTGGCCTCCTCTGTGCAAAGCAGAGGCTCTTCCACTGGGTGGGGCCTCACTTTTAAAACTGCCCCTTCTTCTGTGACATTGCAGGGCTTGTGGGTTCCCCTGGGCAAATCAGCCTCTTCCTTGTCAGATTTCAAAACCTAAGCAGGGTCGGCCCTGATTGGTTCTTGGATGGGAGACTGCCAAGGAAGCCCGGGGTTGCTACGCAGAGGCAGGCAATGGCAAACCCACCTCTGTTCATCTTTTGCTTTGAAAATCCTACAGGGTTGTCATAAGTTGTTGTCACAAGGATAAAAGGACAGCATTGGGAAAAGTGCAGAAAAGGGCAACTAGAATGATAAAAGGGTTGGAACACTTTCCCTATGAAGAAAGGTTGACGCACTTAGGGGTCTTCAGCTTGGAGAAACAACGGCTGAGGGGTGACATGATCGAGGTTTACAAGATTATGCGTGGGATAGAGCAGGAAGAGAAAGAAGTACTTTTCTCCCTTTCTCACAGTACAAGAACTCGTGGGCACTCCATGAAATTGCTGAGCGGTCGGGTTAGAACGGATAAAAAGAAGTCCTTCTTCACCCAAAGAGTGATTAGAACATGGGATTCACGGCCACAGGAGGTGGTGGCAGCTACAGGCATGGACAGCTGCAAGAGGGAACTGGATACACATATGGAGCAGAGGTCCATCAGGGGCTATTAGCCACAAGGTATAGACAGGAACTCTCGGTCTGGGGCAAGGGATGCTCTGTATTCTTGGTGCTTGGGATGGAGTCAGATTCGGGGCCACAGGGCCTCACGTACTTCCAGCCTCAACCCGACCCCCCGCTTCCAGCCTCAGCCTTACCAGCAAAAGTGGGCGTTCGACTGAAATAGTTCGGCCCTTTCTGGAGCTCCTCCCTCACGTGGCTGCTGTATGCCTCGTACTGGCCAATCACGGCGCTCCTTTTATCCAGGCCTCGCAGCGACTGGAAAGTCCGCAGCTTGCTGCGCAGAACGTCTTCGGAACTGCTGACGTTTGCCGGAAGCTCCAGGGTGAGGAACATTAAGGCTTCAGTGAGGTGGTTTTGGTGGACGTCGCGGATGACCCCGTATTCTTCGTAGAAGCTGGTTCGATCTGGGGGCAGGAGGGAAAGAACGGGCACATGAACACAGGAACACCGAACAGGAGGTGGCGGCAGCTACAAGCGCGGACAGCTTCTAGAGGGAATTGGATAAACACATGGAGCAGAGGTCCATCAGTGGCTGTTAGCCACAAGGCATAAATAGGAGCTCTCAGTCTTGGGCAAGGGATGCTCTGTATTCTTGGTGCTAGCGTGGGGGGGCAACAGTGGGAGGGCTTTTAGTGTCCTGGCCCCACTGGGGGACCTTCTGATGGCCCCTGGTATTTTTGGCCCACTGTGTGACACAGAGTGTTGGACTGGATGGGCCACTGGCCTGACCCAACACTGGCTTCTCATGTTCTAAGTTAGGAAGCTGCTTTATATTGAATCAGACCCTTGGTCTATCGAGGTCAGTATTGTCTACTCAGACTGGTAGCAGCTCTCCAGAGTCTCAGCTAGAGGTCTTTCGCATCACCTACTGCCAGGTCCTTTCAACTGGAGAAGCCGGGGATTGAACCTGGGACCTTCTGCATGCCAGACAGAGGCTCTGCCACTGACCCATGGCCCCTCCCCTGAATAGAACACTCACACGTAGCTGCCTTATTTGGAATCCGACCCCTGGTCCATCGAGGTCCGTCTTGTCTACTCCGAGTGGTGTCAGCTAGGCCGCTCTCATAGCTGGTGGAAGGGGGGGAAGCTGATGGATAGTCTATGGCTGTAACAGAATCTTAACTTTCGTTTCTTCTTCTCTTGTCTCATCTGCTAGCCTAGGCCAGTGACCTTGGTACCTTGGTGCTGCTTTTGCTGGAAATGCAAACCTGTTACCTTAGGCGGGCTTTAGCTTATTCCCTGATTGACTCAGACCCATCAGGGGGACCCCTTTTGAATTCTGTATAACTCCCCATTGCGTGCACTTGCAGTCAGTCCTGACACAGAATGTATGCACAGATGACCTGCCTTTACTGTACTCAATAAACTTGAACCTTCTGAAGGACAGTTGTTAGGAACTGATTGTGGCGGAACTCTGACAACTGGTAGGGGCTCTCCAGGGTCTCAGGCGGAGGTCTTTCCCATCATCTCCTGCTTGGTCCTTTTAACTGGAGATGCCGGGGATTGAACCTGGGACCTTGTGCATGCCGAGCAGAGGCTCCACCACTGAGCCACGGCCTTTCCCCAAGAGGCACAAGCAGTCAAACGAGCAACTGGGGGGAGGGGGCACCTAACAACCTAGCTGAATAAGACAAGCTACTCTGGGTAACCAGTTCATTTCAGCTGTTAAGCAGGGTGGTGTGGATTCTGCAAACGTTTTACGAGGAACAAAACCCTTTGGGTCCTTTGGAATCTAAGCTTTCATTTAAGCCACGAAGCCAAAGTCTAGCCCTCGTGGCTGGGAAGAGGAGATATAAAAGGATGCCAGCAATGCCTGCTGATGTTTCAAAAGCCAGCGGAACAGAGGTTCAGCGAATAAGCTGGTATGTATAGCAAGACGTCACAGTCCCGCTGTGCACTGCAATGATCAGGCTGCACCTGGAGTCTGGTGTGCCGTTCTGGAGGCCTCACTTCAAAAAGGATGTGGACAGAACGGAGCAGGTGCAGAGGAGAGGGACGAGGACGACCGGGGGCCGTGTGAGGAAAGGCTGAGGGGCTTGGGAACTTGGGAATGTTCAGTCTGGAGACGAGGAGGCTGAGGGGGGACAGGATGGCTCTCTTGAAGCATATGAAGGGCTGTCCCTTAGAGGAGGGCAGGGAGCTGTTCCTGTTGGCCGCAGAGGACAGGACTCGCAGTCATGGGATTTAAATTACGGGTGGGAAGGTACCGGCTGGATATTAGGAAAAACTTTTCTGCAGTCAGAGTTGTGCAACGGTGGAATCAGCTGCCCGGGGCGGTGGTGAGCTCCCCCTCCCTGGCAGTGTGTAAGCAGCGGTTGGACCCACACTTGTCCGGGATGCTCTAGGCTGATCCTGCATTGAGCTGGGGGTCAGACTAGATGTCCTGCAGGACCCCTTCCAACTCCGTGTGATTCTATGATTCGATGCAACCACTGGAACGGGATTCAGCCACCGTTCTGCTTTCTGAGGTTTCACCGGGCCTCGCCCACGTATTTTGCATGACCGTGAGGACTAGCAACTTGAGTACGTTTTTTTAAAATCACAGTTGATTATTCAGAAAACCTAACTCTGCACCCGTCACGTCATTCTGCGACTGACACACAGACTCACACAGTGGCCTTAGCCGTTCTGAGCACCTTGGTGGCAAACTATCTAAAAATGAAATGAAATAGATGCCGGAGGATGGCTCCAAATGACCTTCCGTTGGAAAACGTCTTGCTGCAGTACCCTTGGGAAGGCGTTTTGGCCCCCCCAAAAGCCTCTCCTGCCTGGTTAATTTCTTACCGGGTGATTAAGGAACCGGGGGTGGGGGGGCCAGAAGGTAGGGAGAGAGGCCAACCTGAAATTTCTCCTTGACACTCCTCTGCAAACAAACTCTCCCGGGGGCACCAGCAGGCTGATTCTCCCTTTTTAGTTTTGGAACGGGGAACTCCATCTCCTCTCGTCCTAACCCACAGCGCATTCATTAGCGTAATCAATGCTGCACTTTCTCTGGCACGGGACTGAGCCCTGCCGACCTGGGCTGGGGCTGAGGAATGGGGGTGGGAGGTTTAAAGAATGAAAAACTGCAGAGGGGGAGAATGCCGGGCCGCCTGCCTCTCCTCCGCCGTCCCCTTTTACCCAAGAAGAAGCCGCACGGTTTTGCCAAGCCGAACCATCACTCACGGCTTTTAATAAAAGCAATTGCTAATTGGCACTGCACGTGGAGGCGCATTTCTGAGGCTGCAGAAAGCGAGGGCACCCTCCCCCAGTCATCCCGACGCGGGCGGCAGGTGCAGCCTCAAGCAGCCGGGCCTGCAGAAGAGATGCTGCAGCACTGCAGTGAACCGGAGCACAGCTGTGCCCTTGACGGGACGGCGACGGTCGGCCCGGTTATGCCGAGGGGCTGGGAAACGGGCTCTCTGGCTGATGCGCAAAAGGCCTGTAGTCCCACCTCCCGCAGGAAGGACTGCTGTCTCTCTTTCCTCTCCCCCCTCCGACCCCCTCCTCAAATAATGGTAAAACTCAGAGTCACCCGAAGAAGTTGACCGGCAAAGGACACGGAAGGCGGCTTTTCATTCTACCACACTGAATTAATTTTTGAGAACTCCCCTGTTGCAAGAGGGGTAATGAGCACCAGCTTAGAGACAGTTTTTGTTTTTTAAAAATGCAGATGCTAGAAGACCATGACAGGGAGATGGAAACCAGTGTTCCCGCTAAGCTGAGTTGGTGTGAGCTAGCTCACAGGTTTTTAGCCTCCAGCTCACACATTTTTTGTCTTGGCTCCGGAAGGATGGCTCCAGAGCAAAGTAATTTATGCAGCAGCCAAATCGCTCGCTCACAACCTTAATGCCAGTAGCTCACAAGACTCCACAGCTTAGAGGGAGCATTGGATGGAACATCCATCTTCCGAGGCAGTGTAGCTCAGTAGACCAGAAGTGGGGGCATCCAGCTGCTCACAGCTGGAGACAGGAAGCTGGGCTAGAAGGGCCTTTGCCTTGGTGAAACGGGGCAAATTTGTGTGTTGCTATAAGCTGAGAAAGGGAGTTTTTCCAAAGCTGACATTTCTCACCCGAGTTGAAAGGCCAGGAGGCAAGACTTGAGTGATCAGCCTTGAGAGTAAAGTCCAACAGATAAATTCACAACTGTGGCCCTTGAAGTTAAGAGCAGTTTGTTTGTTTTCCCTGGGCAGGGTTTAGGCTTTGGTGCAGAAACTGGCTGGGGAAGAAGAAGGTTCAATCCTGGCTTCTGCCCAAAAAACAACGGCTTGGTTTCGTTTCCAAAAGGGAAGAATCCTCCATGGTCGCTTGTTGCCAAATTTTGCACAGGGTGATTCTTATCAATAGTTCGGCTGCAGGTTCCAGTCTTCCCCTCCCCTATATTACAGACACACACATTTGTGCAGTGATAAGTAGGGCAGAAAAGCCACCTTTGGTGGGACGCTGCTGCATCAAGATTATTTTGTGTGTGGCGGCTTAGAACTGTGTTGTGGCACACCTGTGCAATAACTGAATGCTGCCCCAGAATAATTTTTGTGCAACTCTGCATGCAATCGCATCAAGACTGCTTTTTTAAATGTCTTCCTCAGTGAACACTGGTGACACAGTGGGGGGGGGGAGAAAAGAATGCAGCAAAAAACGGAAGGAACCAGCGTGACTAGTGTCAGAATGTGAGCCCGGGAAGATCCAGGTTCAAATCTGCCCTGACTCAGGAAGATCTCTGGATGCCTTTGGGCTGGCTGCAGGCCAGCTCCCTCTCAGCCTGCTCTACCTTACAGGGTCGTTGTGAAGATGGAACAGAGGAGGGAGGATCACATGGGCCACCCACCAACTTCCTAAAAGAAGGGCAGGATAAAAACGTGACTGACAGATGGCACTGTGAGCTGCAGTGAATTGTGCTGGGCATTCTCTGGGAATCAATTTTAGAACTTCTATTTAAACTGAAACCAATAAGCCCTAGAATGGCAGGGTGAACTTCTGCACCACACAGAGAATGAAGCAGGGAGGTTCTCCTCACCAAAAACTCACTGAGCAGCTTGGGGCAAGAGACTGGTTCAGCTTATGGTTTTCCCCTATAGGAGGATAACCGTGGCCTACTTTGCAGGGCTGCTGGAAGCCTAAACGCTCAAAGGCTGCAAGAAAGCTTCCAGATTAAAAATGCCAACGTACAAAGCTCACAGAGACTCAAGCTGCGATCACACACACTAACTAATCCACTTTCAATGCACTTTCCAACTGGATTTTATGGTGTGAACTGGCAAAATCCAGTAGGAAAGGGCATTGAAAGTGGATTATTAAGTATGTGCAATCGCAGCCAGCATGAAGTACTCCAAATGTGATCCTGGGAGCAAAGTCCCGCCCTGAAGATCCCACAATTGTAAGCGATAGATAAGCGGATTCCTTCTTGCCCTCCCCATCAGCACGCCGCGCACGAATCACCTACTTTTCACATCCACTGTCTCCTTTAAGACAATTTCCACCCTCTCGACGTGATGCCTGTTCCAGATCGGGTCCAAATGGTGCCGGTTCTGGTCTCGGAAGGGCAAGATGTGGGCCACCGCCTGAGGGGAAAGAGTAAAAAAGAAAAGAAGATCAAAATGACTGAAAAACACAGATACTGAGGACAGAATTTCTGCTGGGATAATGGCTCAGAAGCAAAAGGCCTTCTTTGATGCAGAAGGTCCTGGGTTTGATTCCTGGGAATTCCCATTTCAAAGGCTCTGGTGTAGCAGAAGAAAACCCTTGTGAGAGATCACAGAGAGTCATTTCCGATCCAAGCAGTCAGTACTTGCTGGATCAATGGGCAGGCTCGGAAGAACTGCATGTTTAGATTCCTGAAAAAGAGGCTAAGTGGAAAATGAGATTATCTGGAAAATTCTTTGAAAGAAGAAAATCTGCATGAAAGCAGAACTAATTCTGAAAGAACTGGCAACTGGGGTGGGGCAGTGGCATCAGGCGCTACACCCAAATTTGGGTCTTCTGATTCAAAGGAGAAGCCTTTTCCATCAAAGCAGCTGGTCTTTCCAGACTTCCGCTAGCAATTTCCCCAGCCCTTCTGATTGGCTAGGAGTTCTACATAAGCATTTCATGGCCAAGTCCAATCTCATAAGGCCTCGACAGCCTGCCCTAGACCACGGGTGATTCTGCATTTAGCATTCGCTCCACATTTTCTCAACTGGGAGGAAAAGGTGCAGCTCAAAACCACATTCAAGTACCTTGAGGCAACGCCAGACTGGCTGCAAAGTCACCCCTGAACAGCCATAAACCTATGCAGAAGGTATCATAAAACCCGATGGTGAAAGAAAGCGAAAGGGGCAAGCAGGGTACAGGGCATCATTAAATCTGATGATCAAAGAAAGTGAAAGCGGCATGCAATGCAGATGGGAATTTCTGTTCTGACGTGAGCTTCGTAAAACAACGGAGGGAACGGCCAATGCGGAATCGCCCCATGTCTCCCTTGCACACACAGTCCTCCTGAAACACACCCTTCCCTTCACACCGCTCTGGAGGTATTTTGAGAGCTAGTCTGGTGTCATTATGTAGCTAAAGGGGCCTAACAAACCAATTTCCTGAATAAACATAGTGGCCAGCCTGTTGGACACGAGCCAGGGAGACCTGGATTCAGATCTCCACTGGAGGGATTCACCTTAGATTGGTCGCAGTCACGTGAACAGATGAAGCTGCCTTCTACTGAATCAGGCCGCTGGCCCACCAAAGTCAGTATTGCCCACTCAGACCGGCAGCAGCTCTCCAGGGTCTCAGGCAGAAGTCTTTCCCATCACCTACTGCCTGCTCCTTTTAACTGGAGATGCCGGGGGTTGAACCTGGGACCTTCTGCAGGCCAAGCAGATGCTCTACCACTGAGCCACGGCCCCTCTTTACAGGTCTCCAGGGTCCCAGGCTGAGGTCTTTCCCATCACCTACTGCCTGGTCCTTTTAACTGGAGATGCCGGGGAATGAACCTGGGACCTTCTGCATGGCAGGCAGTTGCTCTACCACTGAGCCATGGCCTACTCTCTTAGACTACTCCCTCTCACAGGATGGTTGTAAGGATAAAAGTGGAGGGAGAAAAACATGCATGCTGCCCGAGGCTCTTGGGAAGAAGGAGAGGAGAAACACATTAACCTACAGATGTTTCCTTAACGACACACAGAGCTGGATTGTGGTTGCAGAACCCCACCTCCCCTGAAGCTTGTCACTGGTTTTACCAGGAGTCCAGCCCTCGGTCCCAGTGCATGCATTCCCAGCATGAATGCCTAATATGGGGGGGGGGGATATTGCTCTCTGCAGCACAGAGAAGGGAAAGAGCAGAATGGGGTTGACGGGGGGGCTCCTTTCCATATGCAGGAGGAGGAAGGAGGGAGGAGGGAGGAGGGAGGAGGGAGGAAGAAGGGAGGAGGAGGAGGAGGAGGAGGAGGAGGAGGAGGAGGAGAAGGAGAAGAAGAAGAAGAAGAAGAAGAAGAAGAAGAAGAAGAAGAAGAAGAAGAAGAAATTGAATTCATACCCCGCCTCTGAGACTTCACTCGGAGTCTCAGAGCAGCTTACAAAAGAAGGAGGAGGAGGAGGAGAAGAAGGAGAAGACGACGACGAAGAAGAAATTGAATTCATACCCCGCCCTTCACTCGGAGTCTCAGAGTGGCTTACAAAAGAAGAAGAAGAAGTAGAAGAAGAAATCGAATTCATACGCCACCCTTCACTCGGAGTCTCAGAGCGGCTTACAAACTCCTTCCCCTCCCCACAACAGGCACCCCTGTGAGGTAGGTGGGGCTGGCAATGCTCTCCCTCGAAAACTGCCCTTGAGAGAACAGCTCTGAAAGAACTTAAGACTGACCCAAGGTCACACCAGCAGCTGCATGTGGAGGAGGAGTGGGGGATCAAACCCGGTTCTCCCAGATCAGAGTCCGCGCACTTAACCATTGCACCAAACAGGCTCTCAGGCTTGTGAACTGGCGGTCTCCAAAGTCAATGCACGGTGAAAGTGCAGGAGACAAGGAAAAAGAGGCCTCGGCGAATAAGCTGCCGGCGGAATGTCTCACCCGAAAACGCCCTGGCTTGCAATCTGCGTGCGACGCAAACTCCTGCAGTCCCCTCGGGCTCACCAGAGGCTGAGTCAGGTGCTACGGGGTGGGGTGGGGGGGTGGAAGTTTACAGGGAGTAGCGCCAGAGTCAGCAAGGCCATCTGGTTCAGGTTATGGGGAGGGGGTGGAAGCTCCGTTTTGCAGGCAACAGCCAAATCATGGTGCCGGGAAGAGACCCCTGGGCGTTGGGCATTGTCCAGCACAAAACGCCCTGAAGAATTCTGATAGAGGAAGGTCAAGACAAATCAGCTGGGAGCATTTTTAGCCCGACTGTCTCTGAAAGGGGACTCCGAGTGGGTTACAGCAGTAATAAACATGATACACAAACAACATACATTTGAAGTAGCATATGGGAAGGAAGGCAGCACGGCAGAGCCAGTGCTCCCTCTAAGCTGAGTTAGTGTGAGGTAGCTCGCAGTTTTTAGCCTCCGGCTCACACAAAATTTTGTCCCAGCCCAGGAAGGATCGGCTCCAGAGCAAACTAATCCATGCAGCAGCCAAAACGCTCGCTCACAATTTTAATGCCAGTAGCTCACAAAGTAGAACTTTTGCTCACAAGACTCCATGGCTTAGAGGGAGCATTGAATAGACCAATTGAATAGACCCAGTTTGGTGTAGTGGTTAAGTGCGCAGACTCTAATCTGGGAGAACCGGGTTTGATTTCCCACTCCTCCACTTGCACCTGCTGGATGACCTTGGGCAAGCCATAGTTCTGATAAGAGCTGTTCTTGAAAAAAGAGCAGTTTATGTTAAGAGCTCTCTCAGCCCCACCTACCTCTTTAAGGTGCTGCGGTAGCTCAAGTGGTTAAGAAGCTGAACTGCAGGCTGTGGAAGGTCGGTAGTTTAGCAGTTCGAGACCCAGGTGCCGCATGCAAGTAGATAAATAGGTACCACTTCGGTGGGAAGGTAACAGCGTTCTGTGCACCTTGGTGTTTAGTCCTGCCAGCCACGTGACCACGGAAACGTCTTCGGACAGCGCTGGCTCTTCGGCTTTGAAACGGAGATGAGCACCGCAACCCTAGAGTCGTATTCGAATGGCTTTTGAGCAAGGAAAACCTTTACCTTTACCTTTTAAGGTGCTGCTGGAATCTATGGCTCTTTTCTCCTGCAGGAAGGGAGTGACCAGGACTGCTGGCCCAAGGAACGGACTCATCGCAGGGGTCAATACTGGGACAGGCAGATTAGAAAAGCTAAAGAATCCCTGTGTTCTGCACCCGAGGGCAGGCATGGTTTGGCAGCCGCCGAGGCCCCAGGTTGAACAGAGGGGCCACTGCCCCCCACCCCCGCAATGAGAAATCGTCCAAGAGACAACGTTGGCGGGAACAGAAACAGATTTACTGGTGCTGACCAATAGATCCGGGGGAGGGGGGGTCGGTCTGAAGCAGCAGAGCAAAGTTTGAGTTCAGGGGCACCCTTAAGACCAACTGAGTTTTATTTGAGGTGTGAGTTTCCATGTACACGCACGCTTCCTCAGATACAGGGTTTACAGTTGCGCTCCATGCACAGCATGCTTAACAGGGAAGAAGAAGAGGAGGAGGAGGAGGGGGAGACTGGATTTATACCCCGCCCATCACTACCCAAGGGAGTCTTCAGAATGGCTTACAAACTCCTTTCCCTTCCCCTCCCCACAACGGACACCCGGTGAGCAGTGTTCCCTCTAAACTGTGGAGTCTTGTGAGCAAAAATTCTATTTTGTGAGCTACTGGCATTAAAGTTGTGAGCAAATAATTTGGCTACTGTATAAATTAGCTTGCCCTGGAGCCCTTCTTGAGCTAAGACAAAAATGTGTGAGCTAGAGGCTAAAAAACTGTGAGCTAGCTCACACTAATTCAGCTTAGAGGGAACACTGCTGGTGAGGTAGGTGGGGCTGAGAGAGCTCTTTCAAGGACTGCTCCTAAGAGAACAGGTCCGAGAGAACTTGTGACTGACCCAAGGTCACACCAGCAGCTGCATGTGGAGGGGCAGGGAGTCAAACCCGGTTCTCCCAGATTAGAGTCCACGCTCCTAGCCAGTGCACCAAACTGGAACCACAGGAAGACATTTTGGCCACAAGCCCCCAACGCCTACAGCTGATCCTGTCAATCCTGTAGCCACTGCTCACACTGGCCCTCCCCTGGGGAGAACCAGACCCTCCCCAAACCTGCACAGAAGGAAGGGGAGTCATTACTCAGCCACTAAGGAAAGCCACACTGCACATGACCAGAGGCACTGTTTTCTTCTCACGAACCATGGCCGGGAGCCAGAGCTCGCAATTAGCAGTCTCTGCTTTAAATGATACCTCCTTTCCACCGTGCTCCCTGTCATGCACTTTCCAATCCAGGGGGGGAATATCCAGCCCTGAGCCGATGGCGCACAGCGTCTCGTTCCCTGTTCCACCTTCCTTTGCTAGACTGGCTGATCAAGAAATGGGGCTGGGAAGGGAAGCGGGGGGGGGGGGGGGAGGCGCGGAATGCACCACGTTCTTATCAAATTAAAAGCCTCGCTTAGGAAGCCGGCACTTGGCAGCCGTCTCCCTAACAGACAGAGGCGGCGGCATGGAGAGGAATCGACATGATGACTCAGCGAAACGGGAAGCCTGACCTTGGCTGGGAGATCAGGCGGACACGGGTTTTACTCTCTCTCTCCCCGTGCACACACATACCAAGACACACAGAGTCATTTAAAAAAACAAACCAGACAATTCCGCCGCCCCCAGCGATGACCCACTCCTAAAAGAACTTGCTTTGGTTGGAGGAAAATGTCCCTTCTGGGTTTTGCCAGTTTATTTTAACTCAGTAGAACGCCGAGCTAGCCCAGCGCCCAGCTTCCAACAGAGGGCGGCCAAATGCCTCCAGGCAGCCCACAGGAAGAGCACGAAAGCTACCGCCCTTCCTAGTCCTGTGCCGGCAGTGCCAGGCCTTTGGAGGTAAACTGCCTCTGGACGTGGAGGTTTCCCAAAGAGCTGCCAATGGACAGGGAATGTTCTGTTCTCAACAGCCTACTGAGAATCAGCTTGGCGTAGTGGTTAGGAGCATGGACTCTAATTCGGGAGAACCAGGTTTGATTCCCCACTCCTCCAAATGCAGCTGCTGGTGCGACCTTGGGTCACTCACAAGTTCTCTCAGAGCTGTTCTCTCAAAGAGCAGTCCTCAAAAGAGCTCTCTCAGCCCCCACCTACTTCACAGGGTGTTTATTGTAGGGAGGGGAAGGGAAAGAAGAATGTAAGCCGCTCTGAGACTTCTTTAAAGGGCGGGGGCTTTAAAGGGCGGGGTATAAATCCAATTTCCTCCTTCTCCTCCTCAGGAAATTATCTGTGCTGCCTAATTATTTGGGGAGGGGCTGGGGCTCTGTGGCAGAGCATCTGCTTGGCATGCAGACAGTCCCAGGTTCAATCCCCGGCCTCTCCAGTTTGAAGGATGAAGCGGTAGGTGATGTGAACGACCTTGGCCTGAGACCATGGAGAGCCGCTGCCAGTCTGACTGGACAAGACCGACTTTAGATAGACCGACGGTCTGATTCGGTACAAGGCAAATTCATGTATTCTTGCTGGGGAGCACTCAGTCCAGGTGACCCCCTGCCTTCAGGAAAGGACAACATAAGGATCAGCTGTTAAAATGCCAGCTAGCAGCCGGAGGACTAACATCTGGCACATTCTTCCCCCCACCAAATGAGTAAGAAGAGAGAGAAGAGATTGGATTTATTCCCTTCACTACCTGGAGGGTGGTTTATGATCTCCTCTCCCTTCCCCTCCCTACAACAGACACCCGGTGAGGTAGGTGGGGCTGAGAGAGCTCCCTCGAGAACTGCCCTTGAGAGAAACAGCTCTGAAAGGACTTGTGACTGACCCAAGGCCTCACCAGAAGCTGCATGTGGTGGAGGAGTGGGGAATCAAACCCAGTTCTCCCAGATTAGACTCCGCGATCGTAACCACTACACCAAACTGTCTCTACGCCAAAACGGCGGTCCTAGCCCCTCAGCGGTCAGCCGGGTCCAAAGAGAGCCTGTGGCATTCCGTAATGCTTCCCACAGACACAAGCAAAACTGTGCGTTTCTACAACTGGCTTTAGTTAAGAACTGTGACTGATTTAAAACCGTAAGCCAGCTGGGGAGCCCATTCGGCTGAAAAGCAGGGCACCGATACACAGATAATTCCCTTAGCCGGGCTGTGATTCCCCCCGACTCCCAGTTTTAAGCTGCTCCCGGAGAAAAGGCATGAAGCGGAACCCTCTACGCTGGAAGAAACCTCGTTTGCTGGTGGCAAAATACAGTCCGATAAAGAATTAGATTCCCTCCTTATGGAAGAGTCACCGCATAAACCAGTATCAGGACAGGGGGTTTGTAATACTAGCTTGGCTTTATTCATTTCAGGGGCACAAAAGAGTCCAAAGATCGGCTCATCCTTATGTAAGTTCCAGTCAAGCTGTAGTCAACTTCTGGCGACCTCAACAAGTAACGCTCCCTCGAAGCTGTGGAGTCTTGCGAGTGAAAATTCTACTTGGTGAGGTGCTGGCATTAAAGATGTGAGCGAGCGATTCAGCTACTGCATCAATTAGTTTGCTCTGGAGCCCTCCTTCCGGAGCTGAGACAAGAATGTGTGAGCCGGAGGCTAAGAAACTGTGAGCTAACTCACACTAACTCAGCTTAGAAGGAACACCGCGTAGGAAGTGGTTTTCAAGACAAGTGAGGAGCAGAGGCGGTTGGCCATCGCCTTCCCCTGCAGAGTCTCCCCTGGCAGTCTACCAGCCAAGTACCGACCCTGCTTAGCTTCCAAGATCTTACTGGATTACAGCCCATCCTTGCAGACCTGCATATATTAGGAACCAAGGAAACCTGAACCCAGAACCTAGCCCCAGTAGATCCACAGCCCAGGTCAACTGTGCCTGTCTCTGATCCTATAAGCTCTGACTACATGATCCTTGTCTTATTTATGTAATTTCTATGCGGCCTCTCCAGAGGAAATCTGCCCAAGGCGGCTTACTAAAGGTAAAGGTAAAGGTTCCCTTGCTCAAAAGCCAGTCGAATCTGACTCTAGGGTTGCGGTGCTCATCTCCGTTTCAAAGCCGAAGAGCCAGCGCTGTCCGAAGACGTTTCCGTGGTCATGTGGCCGGCATGACTAAACACCAAGATGCACGGAATGCTGTTACCTTCCCACTGAAGTGGTACCTATTTATCGACTTGCAATTTCTTGCTTTCGAACTGCTAGGTTGGCAGGAGCTGGAACTAGAGACGGGAGCTCACCCTGTCATGCGGCACTCACGGGTCTTGAACTGTTGAACTACTGACCTTCCACAGCCTGCAGTTCAGCGTCTTAAGCCACTGCAGCTCCTGCGGCTTACTAAACAAAAGACCAAAAAAAGCAAACTAAAATCCAGCTTTTGACGTTTTAGCTTTGTTTTGTGCTTTATCATTGGACCCTTCCGTCCCGCCTGTCTCACGTCCACACCAATGCTCCCTCTAAGCTGTGGAGTCCTGTGAGCAAAAATTCTACTTTGTGAGCTCCTGGCATTAAAGTTGTGAGCGAGCGATTTGGCTACTGCATAAATTAGTTTGTTCTGGAGCCATCCTTCCTGAGCTAAGATAAAAATGTGTGAGTCAGAGGCTAAAAAGCTGTGTGCTGATGCACAGTAACTCAGCTCAGAGGGAACACTGGTCCACACCAGCTCTGGCTACATAATCCTCATCTAATTTATATAAGTAAACTTCTACGCTGCCTCCCCAGGGATTCAGCCCGAGGCAGCTTACTAAACAGAAGACAATAAAAACAAAACATGAAAAGTTATTAATTAAAACCTAGCTTTCAATATTTTATCTTTGTACTGTGTTTTTACTGTTGGACTCTCCCGTCCTGCCTGACTCATGTCCACACCCGGCAGCACGCTGAGATATTGCAAAGTCAGTTTTGCAAGTTACGCCAGCAGTTTTTTCCCAGCCTGTAAAACGTGATCCACAGGAGACAATGCATACATCAACACCGGCTTTACCTAGGGGCAGCCTTGCCAAAAAGGTACAGATCTAGCGATGCTGTCTCTAAAAGGCCTGAATTCAGGATTCCTAATTTGCTGCTGAGCACCTGGTTGTCACCAACCCGAAGTCGGTCTCAGTTATATAGAAAGGGCTCATATTTATACTGTATATATGACAGGCTGATCATAAAAACACAGGTATGTACTTACATTTCCCTGCGATCCAGAAAACAGGGTAATGTATGCATGGATTTGAGCTTTCAAAATCAGCCTGCCATATATTAAGTATAAGTATGAGCCATTTCCCAATGTTTCCTCTAAGCTACGGAGCCCTGTGAGCAAAAATTCTACTTTGTGAGCTACCTGCATTAAAATCGTGAACGAGCGATTTGGCTGCTGCATAAATTAGTTTGCTCTGGAGCCCTCCTTCCTGAGCTAAGGCAAAAATGTGTGAGCCGGGGGCTAAGAAACTGTGAGCTAGCTCACACTAACTCAGCTTAGAGGGAACATTGAATTTTCTACACAATCCAAGTTCAGCGTAACTCAGGTTGAGAGAAGATTCAGGCAGGCAGGTTTTGGTCCGAAGCAACAGAACAAAGTGTGAGTCCAGGGGCACCTTTAAGACCAATCGAGTTTAATTCTGGGGATAAGCTTGTGTGTGTGTGCATGGACGCAAACTTTTGTTAGGCTGACAAAGCGACAGCCAAGGAATCACCACACAACCGGGGGGGGGGAGTTGCAGCACAGAACCCCATCGCAACCTCTGTTTGCCATCGCATCACAGACAGCAGAATATTTCCAGGGCTGCCCTGCCGCCCTCATCAGAAAGCTAGAAGGCAAAACTAGATGGCACAAGCAAGCAAAGTCGCTCTGCGCATGCTCAGGAGCGTGCACAGTTTGAAGCGGTACAGTCAACCACCTCATTCTGCCGCAGGTATAGATTCAGCCTTACTCTTGGGAAAAGACTGCTCACACCCGTGGAGTCAGCCACACGTTTTTATTTCCCAGTGGATTTTCTGGAAGTCACGTTCTGCCTGAATTCCTATAAGGACGCTCACCTGCTTGCCGAGGTAGTGGTCCACCCGGTACATCTCCTCTTCCCGGAAGAATGTCTTCAGCTCCTCCGCCAGCTGCTGGGCAGACTTGAGATCACGGCCAAATGGTTTCTCCAGGACCACGCGCAGCCATGCCCCGGGAGGCGGCCTGCAGCTGCTGTTGATGTGGCGGGCAATCTCGGCGTAGGCAAAGGGGGGCACAGAGAAATAGAAGAGCCGGCCGGCTTCCTCCAGGCCTTCCTGACTCAGCGTGGTCTTGATTTCTTCACTGAGGGCGGCATAGCCCTCCGCAGTCTTCAGCTGGTGGTACTGCGTCAGCCTCAAGAACTGGTCCTTCAGCATGGCACACCGGTCCGGCGTCACGTCCGACGGACACGTCAGTCTCTTCAGCCGATCGAATATCAGTTTCTGGCCCGGCTCGAGCTCTGCCTGGGCGCCCCCATAGAACGTGAAGGTGTGTCCGTTGCCCACCTCGTCCAGATAGAGCTGGAAGAGGCCTTCCCACAAGTACTTCTTGGCCAGGTCTCCCGTGGCGCCAAGGAGGACCACCGAAATGTGGCCGCGATGCTCTCTGGCTGTAGAAAGCAGGACTCCCAGGAGAAAGAATGTGCTCAGTGTTGCCGTGAAAAACATGGTGGGCGCAGGGAAGGCTGGAGGGGCTGAAATAGAAAACAACATTGATTTGACTTTGAGTTATTCGATTTCTATCCCACCCTCCCCACACACTGAAAAAAACAACATAACATACACAGAAACATGCTGCTAGAGCCAATTTGGTGCAGTGATTAGGAGCGCGGACTCTAATCTGGGAGAACTGGGTTTGATTCCCCACTCTGCCACATGCAGCTGCTGGTGTGACCTTGGGTCAGTCACAAGTTCTCTCAGAGCTGTTCTCTCAAGGGCAGTTCTGGAAAGAGCCCTCTCAGCCCCGCCTACCTCACAGGGTGTCTGTTCTGGGGAGGGGAAGGGAAAGGAGATTGTAAGCCGCTCTGTGACTCCTTCAGGTGGTGAAGGGTGGGGTATAAATCCAATCTCTTCTTCTGAGTCCAGGAACACCTTGGTAACCAGCAAGATTTTTTGGGGAGGGTAAGCTTTCAGGAGCTGAAACTCCCTTCGTCAGATGCCAGTAGGGAAGGGAGCTTTGATTCTGGAAAGCTCATGAAAGTAAAGGTTTCCCTTGCTCAAAAGCCAGTTGAATCCAACTCTAGGCGGTGGTGCTCATCTCCATTTCCAAGCCGAAGAGCCAGCGCTGTCTGAAGACGTTTCTGTGGTCATGTGGCCGGCAAGACTAGACGCCGAGGCACACGGAACGCTGTGACCTTCCCACCGAAGCAGTACCTGTTCTATCTACTTGCAATTTCTTGCTTTCGAACTGCTAAATTGGCAGGAGCTGGGGCCAGAGGCGGGAGCTCACTCTGTCATGTGACACTGGGGTCTCAAACTCTGACAGAAACTGCTCTTTTTCAAGAACAGCTCTTATCAGAACGACGGCTTGCCCAAGGTCACACCAGCAGCTGCAGGTGGAGGAGTGGGGAATCAAACCCAGTTCCTCCCAGATTAGAGTCCGCGCACTTAACCACTACGCCAAACTGGCTCTCTCATATTAGGATATTAGAAGCCTCCCCTTTCCATAACGATGTTCTTTATTTGAAGAAGCCGCATAGCACAATTAGAGGAGGCCGCAGGACCACAAAGCCATTCTTGTCAGTAAGATATTTTCTTTCTTCCTGGATCACAGGAAATAAACATAGGCTAAAGGGGAGGGGCAACTTAAGCTAGGCCCCTCGACCGCGTCCTCGTCCACCTCCTTCCGAAAAAGCAAGAGGGGAACAAAGACGCCAGGGCGTCCGGGGGCTGCCATCTCACACAAGTCCAGTTTCCACCTTTGTGCCTCTTACCAGGAAGGCTCACCTGAGCAACAGGGAAAGAGAGGCGGGGGGGTTAAAAAGCGTCTGGGCTCTTTCCTTTCACTGGTCCCCCAGCCACCTCACGGCCAACGAAGCCCCGAAAAGCCGGTCGGACCTGCTGGAATCGCTCCTGTTCAACAGTTAGACAAATAATAAAGATCACATGTCAGAGATAAGACCCTTTCGACATTTCCCAGTGAGACAGATGCTCCAATCACTCCCTTTCCCAGAAGCAGAAATGTACACAATTCCCTGCTCACTCAAACAGAACTCAAGCTGATCAAGCTTATTGTACATCTGAAGTTGCCTTATTATGTGTGTCTGTTAAGTGCTGTCAAAAGAATATGCAAAATATGCAAAAGAACCTCCTCAGGAAAGCTCCTCCATTAGCATGTCACAGCCTGGGGAACTCCTACAAGGTAATGACTCAGCCCTACCCCAACTTCCTGAGTAGATATAAATTACCTGCTTACCCTTTTTCTTCCCACCTTGACACAGAGAGCACTCCATCTTTCTGTGTTATACCTCTGAGAATGCCAGTCACAGCTGCTGGCGAAACGTCAGGTCCTACAATGCCAAGACCACGGCCATACAGCCCGGAAAATCTACAACAGCTGATACCGTCGAGTCGTTTCCGACTTATGGCGACCCTACCAATTAATGACCTCCAAAATGTCCTGTCCTTAACAGCCTTGCCCAGGTCTTGCAAACGGAGGGCCCTCGTGGCTTCCTTGATGGAGTCAATCCATCTCATGCAGGGTCTCCCTCTTTCCCTGCTGCCTTCGACTTTTCCTGGTATCATTGTCTTTTCCAGTGACAACAGTGGGCTGAGACAAATAAAATGAATTTCAATAGAGATAAATGCAAAGTCCTACACTTAGGTACAAAAAATCAAAGGCACAGATATAGAATGGAAGGGACTTGGCTTTGACAGGTCATTTTAGTTTCTAGGGAGAGTTCAGGCTTGATTTGAACTGCTTGTCTTCTTGGCGGTCCACAGTCTATGTAAAACTCTCCTCCAACACCACATTTCAAATGAATCAACCTTCTTCCTGTCATTGTCCAACTTCGGCACCCATATGCAGTAACGGGGAATAGTACGGCATGAATTAACTTGATCTTGTGCCTTAGGTCCTTTCTGCATTTGCCTGCCACTCCAGATTTTCTCAGTGTTCGAGTTGAGGCAATTTAAGAAGAGAGAAGAGATTGGATTTATACCCGCCCTTCATTTGGAGTCTCAGAACGGCTTACAAACTCCTTCCCCTTCCAACAACAGACACCCTGTGAGGTAGGTGGGGATGAGAGAGCTCTCTCGAGAACTGCCCTTGAGAGAACAGCTCTGACAGAACTATGGCTTGCCCAAGGTCATCCAGCAGCTGCATGTGGAGGAGTGGGGAATCAAACCCGGTTCTCCCCAGATTAGAGTCCGTACACTTAACCACTACACCAAACTGGCAAAACAGCATCCAAATAACCCGGGGCAACAGTGGCCTGAAACTGGGCTGACCGTTGAAGGGAAGGAATGTAATGCAGAACAGGGGAAAAAATCGGAATAAAAAGAAGGTTGAACTTGATTTTAGTGCAGAACGGGAGGGGGGGGGAAACCTGGATTAAAGAGAAGGATGAATTCGATTTTAGTGCAGAATTGCTTGGAAGACACCGTGATGAACACGGATTAAAAGGAAAATGCAGAAAGGGTCTTCTCATACAGAGTCAGATCACAGGTCCGGCTAGCTCAGCACACTGTCTCCTCTGACTGGCAGGGATGGGGGTTCCCCCACACTTGCTACTCGAGAACTCAAGGATCAGGGCCTTCTGCAGGCAAAGCAGGCACACTACCAGTGACCCTTTCCCCTAGTCTTCCCTTAGGGGCACTGCCTCCCTCAAGAAGATAGCAATTATACTGTTGGAAGCAAAGTCTGGGACTAAAATGGTCCATTTCTTCTCTCTCGATCAAACAGGGGCAACTGCGCCTGGCACAAAGATGTAACTACCGGGGAAGCTGCTCATGGCTGCATCCCTGCCTTCTCGTCATGCAAGTAAAGAGCCCCTGTCGGGGGAAACCGAAGTCTCAACTGGAACATGGCCATGCTAAGAAGCCCACGCAAGTCGCTAGTCCTCTCCTTACTGGCACACTCACAATTCTCGGAGTCATTTGCAGCCTAGAAGAACCAACGTTTGTGGACAAAGTCAGAGTCCCCAGACTAACATGGTTGCCGGCATGGATCAATGTTTGTGAAATTCCCCTATCTGATCCCCTGGTGGCAATTCTTAGTCTCTGTAGGCAACTGGGTTTTGGGTTTTTTTAAAAAAGTCTTAACTAAAACCACTATCATTAAAAGTGGGCTTGGGGCTCCCAGTCCAACAAACACGAGCCAAAGAGATATCTGAAGTATGCTCTGGTTCTTCAGCGGTCTGCAGTTACTTGGCAACTTCAACTTGGACACAGAGCATTCAGGGGAAAGGGTGCATATATTGCGGGGGGGAGGGGGTAGAGAAGGAGGCTGGGTCAGTATCTGGCTTTCACCAAAGGACAGTTCGCCTCTCCTCTCCAGCAGTTCCACCCACACATCTCTACCCGCTGGCAGCTCGGCTCACAAAAAACCAGTTTCTCAACCCCTTTCCAATTGTGCAACAGTTGTCCAGCTGTCTCCTCGTGCAAATCAAACAAATCTCCAGGGGAGGGGAGGGTACACGTCAGAAGGACTCTGTGCGCCCGGGCCTTTCCACCATGTGGATGCTTTCCGAGCAGGGTGCCAGAACCCGCCACTGCCAACGCAGATGCCTCCGCGCAGAGGCTGGGAGGCAATAAATAACAGTGATTATTTAAATGAGTATAATCATCTGCGATCATCGTAACAAGGGACATGCACAAAGGGAGGAGGGTCTAGACATCAGAGCACATGCTTGGGGTGAGAATGTACAAAGCGCATGGATGGATAAATCCTTCCAGGGGCCGCATCCGGTTTCTCACAGTAGGATCTGATGGACTACAAGTCAGGGACAGAGGCCTAAGTTTCCCACCCCTGTTGCCTCTGAAACACTAGGTCAAGGGTCTCCAACCTGGTGCCCATGGGCACCACAGCACCTGCCAACACCTCTTCTGGTGCCCTCTAAGTGTTTTTAGAACATGGGTGGGGCCACCTTTCCCCAGCAAGGCTACTGGTTGGCTGTGCAGATTTTTAAAAAATGTTGCTTTGGCAGCAGTTGCTGCCACAGCATGAAGAGCTTCACCCTGTGACTGACGGGAAGCCATCGCGGCCATTTTGTGGCTGTGACCACCACGCGGTGCCAGAATTCCAAAGGTGTCCACACTCCACAGGCTCAAAAAGTGTCTCCAAACATGGAGGTTCATGGCCAGTTGCTGTAGATAGACCTCTCCTCCGTGCATCTGTCTAATCCCCAATTAGTAAAGACAACGGTTTCCCTTGCTCCAAAGCCAGTTGAATCCGACTCTAGGGATGCAGTGCTCATCTCCGTTTCAAAGCCGAAGAGCCAGCACTGTCCAAAGACTTCTCCGTGGTCATGTGGCCAGCATGACTAAAAACCGAGGTGCATGGAATGCTGTTACCTTCCCACCGAAGCGGTACCTGTTTATCTACTTGCGATTTCTTGCTTTCAAACTGCTAGGTTGGCAGGAGCCGGGGTCTCAAACTGCCGAACTATGGCCCTTTAAACCTGCAGAATACCCGAACCACAATAATGGGAAAGCAGGTGTAAGTCAATTTGATATTTATATATGGATGTTCACGAGACAGAGAGGCCACCTTTTCTGCTCTGCCGCCTCCGACACATAGAAGTTTAGCTGGCGAGCCTTTCCGCAGAGCGGCAGTTGCTCCAGCTCCATCTTTGCATGCCAGTCGGCGGTGACCTGCAGAGGAGCAGAGCCAGTGAAGATGCTGGCAGCCCTCCTCTGCAGATGCATGTATTCTCCATAGGAAGGGTCCTGGTGGATCAGGCATAGGGCAGGAAACAGCAGAACATGAGTAGGATTAATCGGATTAATGCACAATGCTGGCCAAGGCAGACTATCAAAATCCCCTGGAATGAAAAGGCAGTTGAGTGATTTCGTGAGATAAGCATGAAGTGCACTGAACTCTCCAAAGACCACTGGAAATGCCGAGTATTATTACAGGCAGCAGCACCAGACCCTGCATGGCCAGAAGCAACTCAGGTGGATACTGGAAGGCACTCCCCAGTGCAGTATGGTGTACTGGTTAAGACGGTTGGACTAGTAACTGGGAGACCAAGGTTCAAATCCCCACTTGTGCCATGGAAATTCGCTTTCTCGGCCTAACCTACCTCGCAGGGCTGTTGTAAGGGTAGAATGGAGGAGAGAACAAGGTAAGCCTCTTAGAGTTCCCACTGGGAGAAGGTGTGGCACAAATGAATCAAATAACTTTCCAATTCTAGACTGCACATAACATTGATTCTCGGTTGGAGGGGGCAGGGTGGGAAATGGAAAGCCTCATGACCCAAACTTCTGTGCTTTGGTCCGTCTGAAATAAGATAGGTGGTCTCCATTCAAATCAGGATCAAAGCCAGTTTTGACCATGTCCCTGACACATCTGGGCTGCCGTCACACACACTAAATCATGCGCTTCCAATCCACTTCTAATGCACTTTCCAACTGAATTCTGCCAGTTCACATAGTAGAATCCAGTTGAAAAGCGGTCCAAAAGTGCATTATTTCTTGTGTGTGTGATCGCTGCCGTGGTCTTGCCCCACTCCATTTTCTTCCACCACTGCCACCACCTGAACTTTCCTTAGAAGCTAAAACGACCAAACTAAGGCTATCGTAGGCTCCCTGGAAAAGACAATGCCAGGAAAAGTGGAAGGTGGCAGGGAAAGGGGAAGACCCAACAGGAGATGGACTGACTCAGTCCAGGAAGACGAGGCCCTCGGTAGGCAAGACCTGAGCAGGGCTGTTCAGGAAAGGCCGTTTCCATTAATTCACAGGATCGCCATAAGTGAGAAGCAAACCGACAACACTTAACAGCCAACTCCATCACCCCTGGGAGGTTGACTGGCGGAGAGCGCGCACACCTGATCTAGTGAATTTCACACACAGAGAGCTCTGAGGCCAAGCCTTTCCCATTTTGCTTTGATAGCCTAAGCCAGCAGTGTCAAACATGCGGCCTGGGAGACGGATCAGTCCTCCGGAGGGCTTCTATCAGACCCGCAGTGGAACTGGCTGTCTTCTGCTGCTTCTTCCAGTTCTGCTGCTGCTGTGTCATCGTAGGTCTGCAGCTTACAGATACACACCTGCAGCTTACAGATACACACCTGAACAGATTGCAACAGCGCAGACATTTTGATGCAATAATTCAGAGCAAGAAGTGTCATTTATCAGACACAGTTAAATAAACAGAATATTGCAAGAGTGCTGATGTTTTAAGCATGTTTTTATTTTGTTTAAAAACCCTCTGTTTTTGTGTCCTTTAAAGTTTATATCTCCGCTACCTGGCATTAAATTTTATGGCACACATGGCCTGGCCCAACAAGGTCTCCTTTATGTCAGATCCGGCCCTCATAACAAATGAGTCCTGGCCTAAGCACTACACAGCACTGACCCTCATATTTCTTCTCCCCCTTTTCTAAAACCAAAAGCGGGGGGGGGGTCAACATAAACTGCGAGGGGGGTCTGATCCGCCTGCGACTTGGGCTGGTTCTGGAGCGCACCCTCTCTTCGGAGGCAAAAAAGACGCATTTTCAGCCTCCCCCGCTTGTCTTGGGCGGGGGGCGTCCAACTCTCACCCTTCCGGGGTGCGGGGGAGCCTTAGCTACAGCCACGTCGCGCGCACACTCTTCCCTGGAGGGCGCAGCACCACAGCCGCCTCCGTCCCAAAGGGCACCCAAGCGAGGTGCGCGGGCACATGGCCCCCTCCGTCTTTGCTGCGCCGGCTCGCGAGGAGACGCCCCCTGGCCTGCCAACAGCCCGCCCCCGTCATCATCTGGCCAAGGAGCGGGGAGGCTGGTGCAGCGGGGGGGCTCCCAAGCCCGGATTTGCGAAGAGCCGCTGGTGCGCACAAGGCGCTCCATTCCCGGGCCTTTGCAGAAGCCGGAGGGGGGGCTCCAGAAGCGGGGGCGGGTTAGGTTTGACTGCTTTCGCTTTGCAGCGAAGGAAGCCGGATCCGAGCCTTGGGTGGTTGCATCGCCCTGCAGCACGGCCAGAAATCAATGCACTTTTCTTTCTTTTTTTAATCCACTCACCTCCCCTGGGTCAAAGGCGTGTTTGGGGCCAACGTGAACCGGATCCAGCTCCGGTTCTCTGGAAAGGGAAACCCGCACGGCTTTGGCTCCTCCTCCGGTTGACAGGCAGCTGGGGTAAAAAAAAAAAAAAGTTTACGGTTCACAGTTGCACAAATGCAAACTTTGATGAAGCGGGAGAGATTGTAGCGCAGTGGCTTTGAGTTAACCCGGGGGGGGGGTGTCCAGTGGCTCCTTGAAAGACTCCATCCATTTATTCCAGGAGGGGTTTTCGAGAGGCAGGGCTCACTTCATCGGGTGCATGAGGGCTACAGCCACGAGGCCGGTGCCTTTCCTCTAGGCAAACCATAATAAATAATATTAATATTAAAGGCAGCAAACAATGGAATGGTGAGAAGTTAGAAGGAGAGGCCAGTTTGAAACGATACCTAATTAGACTATTAGTAATTACTTCAGACTGGCCTCTGTCCACTCCTGGCCTCATGTGGCTTGTATCTGGGAGAGCTGGGTTCGAATTCCCACTCTAGCATAGAATCTTGCCAGGTTAGACTCTCTCAGCCTAATCTGCCTCACCAGATGGTTGTTGTGTGGCGATAAAATGGAGCAGGCGAAGAACAGTGTGGTAAAATGCTGCATACCTCCTATGGAAACCTCATGCTGGAATATATTTTGTGAATCTTTAAAGGTGCCACAGTTTTAGTTCACAGCAATAGACTAATATAGGTACTCCACTGGAACAACTGGGTTGAAATACAATTGCAAAGTGTGTGGGGGGAGCTGTAAAAAAATCCCAGTCTCTGTTTTTTCATAATACCAAGTTTACAGTCCTACCTTGAAGGGTTGTCATAAAGGTTAATGTTAACTCAATGAACAGGGCTGTGTGTATTCCTTGTCCCTTGGATTACATGTTCAGAATAAATAGCAATATTGTCATCATTACTTACTCCCTACCTTGTTAATGCGAAAGAGTAAACATGCAGGCAATCTTCTACCTCATTGCTCAGTCTTGTTGGCATTTGTTGCAATGAAGCATTTGGCAAATTACATTTGCACTGTCTTATATAGATGGGTTTGTCAGGGTTATCTGTTCAGGCTGGCAGCAGCTCTCCAGGGTCTCGGGCAGAGGTCTTTTTAGCTGGAGATGCTGGGAATTGAACAGGGACCTTTTGCATGCCAAGCAGATGCTCTACCATTGACCCATTTGTCATTTTTATTCTCTTGTTGATATATTGTTAATGTATTGAGGGTAGATTTTGCATGTTACAATTTCAGCGAGACTTCAGCTTTAGTTAATGATATTTATTTAGGGTTATAACCTGATTAAAAACATTTCGTTGATTAAGCATATGAGAGTTATCCAATTAATGTAGCGTAAATCTGTATAACTTTGCCTATGCTTGAAAAAACCTAATTAAAAAGCATTACTTCTTGCTTTTAAGTGACACGTCCATTGGCTGGAGTATCAGTATTTTAAAAGAGCATCTCTCTCACTGAGGAATGAAGGCCTATTTGAAGACAGAGCTTGCCATTTGCATTTTTAAATAAATACCTGTATTGAAAATAATCGACTGCCCCTTCCAAGTTTTCCAGCAGCCTGAATAATCCAATTTAGCCTGAGCTCCTCAGAGTTTGGAAGCTAAGCAGGGTCGGTCACAACCAGTACTTGGAGGGGAGACCACCAAGGAAGACAGGGGTTAACTATGCAGAGAAAGGCAATGGCAAACCACCTTCTCTCTAAAAGGACATCACAGAGCTGGGAAAAGTACAGACAAGGGCAACGAGATTATTAGGGGGTGGAGCACCTTCCCCTTGATGGCGGAAGAATCTGGGACTTTTCAGATTAGGAAATAGATCACTGGGGGGGGCATGATGGAGGTTTATAAAATTATATACTGTTAACACAGAACTTTTTCTCCCTCCCCCAAAAGACTAGAACGCGAGGGCAACCAACGAAGCTGATGGGCAGTAGGTTCAGGACAGACAAAAGGAAATACTTCTTTACACAGAGAGTGATTGAAATGTGGAATTCCCTGCCGGAGGATACAGTGATGGCCACAGGCATGGACAGCTTTAAAAGGGGATTAGATGGATTCGTGGTGGAGAGGTCTGTCAGCGGCTACTAGCCCTGGTGACTAAAGGGAACCTCCAAGTTCAGAGGCACTTAGCCTCTGAATCCCAGTGCCAGGATGCAACATCAGGGGAAGGCCTCAGCCTCTATGCCCTGTTTTTTGGCCCTCCAGAGGAAACTGGTTGG
This sequence comes from Gekko gecko, assembly GCA_029375565.1. Taxonomy (NCBI): domain Eukaryota; kingdom Metazoa; phylum Chordata; class Lepidosauria; order Squamata; family Gekkonidae; genus Gekko; species Gekko gecko. The sequence continues at coordinate 23,724,582 of JAPDNY010000016.1, forward strand.
CCACTGTGTGAGACAGGAAGCTGGAGTGGATGGACCAGTGGTCGGATCCAGCAGGGCTCTTCTAATGAAGGCTCACTGTTTTTTAGCCTCCAGCTCACACATTTTTGTCTTCGCTCAGGAAGGATGGCTCCAGAGCAAACCAATTTATGCAGTAGCTAAATGGCTCGCTCACAAGTTTAATGCCAGGAGCTCACAAAATAGAATTTTTGCTCACAAGACTCCACAGCTTAGAGGGAGCATTGCTTCTGACACAAGGCCAGGTACATTTGTGGCCCCAGAAACAAACTATTTTCCTGCGCCGTTCAATTGCGGATTGGAACATTCCATTTTTGGTCCTATATCAATTGTTTACTGCCTTACAAGTGTAAACAGGAACTTTGTGGCATGTTGTATTCTGTACTATCTGACCTCTGAAGAAGGCTCCCGTGGCCCGTCAGGTCATTTATGGTTCTTTTTGTGCATTTATTACTTTGATTATTTTATGAGGCTTTATTTGGGCCCTGGAAGGCCAGATCGTGAAGCTGAAGCTCAGATACTTTGGCCACCAAATGAGAAGGGAGCACTCCCTGGAGAAGACCCTGATGCTGGGAAAGACGAAAGGTCAAAGAAGAAGGGGACGGCCAAGGATGAGATGTTTAGACAGTGTCATCGATGCAACGAACATGAAATTGAGCAAACTCTGGAGGATGGCAGAAGATAGATGAGCTTGCGAAGAGTTGAACTCGACTATGCGATTTAACAACAACAAGGTTTTTATATGTTTTGGAACGAAACAGGTGTACTTTGGTCCATATCTATTTTGGCCCTTTACTACTTTCCTAAACTTTCTTTGGAGGTTTTCTTGCCTTGTGTTGCACCAGTTCTCAGTGCCGCCTCCCCAACCATATTACGTTGTTTCTGGTTATGATCCGGGCATCAGGTATTTTCCAAGCCAATTTGCCTTCTAAGATAGCGTTTGCTGAGGAATGAACGGTATGAAGAACCTCTGGTCCCCAGCCAGTTTGAGCAGGTAGTACTAGGGTTGCCAGCTCCAGGTTGACAAATTCCCAACATAGAAACATAGCGCTGGAAGGGATCCCAAGGGTCATCTAGTCCAACCACCCTGCTCAGTGTGGGAAATTCACTGCTACCTTCCCTCCACTCTCCCAGTGGCCCCCACTCCATGCCCAGAAGAGTGCAAAAAAACCAACAACCCTCTCTCTAGGATCCCTGGGCCAATCTGGCCTGGAGGAAAATTCCTTTCTGACCCCAGAGGGAACATAAGAACATAAGAGAAGCCAATGTTGGATCAGGCCAATGGCCCATCCAGTCCAACACTTTGTGTCACACAGTGGCCAAAAAGACCAGGTGCCATCAGGAGGTCCACCAGTGGGGCCAGGACACTAGAAGCCCTCCCACTGTTGCCCCCCCCCAGGCACCAAGAATACAGAGCATCACTTGCCCCAGACTGAGAGTCCCTATCTATCACTTGTGGCTAATAGCCATTGATGGGCCTCTGCTCCATATGCTTATCTAATTCCCTCTTGAAGCCATCCATGCTTGTAGCTGCCACCACCTCCTGTGGCAGTGAATTCCATGGGTTAACAACTCTTTGGGTGCAGAAGGACTTCCTTTAATCCGTTCTAACCTGACCACTCGGCAATTTCATCTAGTGCCCTTGAGTTCTTGAGCTGTGAGAAAGGGATAAAAGTACCTCTTTCTATACCTGCTCTATCCCATGCATCATCTTGTAAACCTCCATCATGTCATGATCAGCATTTCCCTGGGCATATAAGAAAGGGCCACAAGAATGGAATACTGGCTCATCACTTCCTGCCCTCCCTCTCATGATCTGCCTAAATTCATTTTGGGGTAGATCCCGGAGAGGACAAGGTTTGAGGAAGGGGGGACATCACCAGGGTATAACCCCATAGAGTCCCCCTTCCAAAGCAGCCATTTTCCTCCGGGGGAGCTAATCTTTGTCGTTTGGAAATCAGATCTAGTACCAGGAGACCTCTGGGCCCCACACGGCGATCGGCAACCCTAGATTGGAACTGTCCCCTCCGGGTGTTTCTCCTGCACCGCCTGAGATGGCCTTTCCTTTCGGAACAGACAAGGACGTTCTCTCTGCAATGAGGCACCCTGGCGGGCCTCGGCTGCACGGAGCCAGCGGGCCTGAGATGGCCCCCTGTTTGGCCAGCCATGCTCCTGCTGCAGAAAGCTGCATTGCACACGCAGTGTGTCCAAAGGTGCATCGGCTGGGATGGGAAGTGCTGCAGTTAGAAAGGGCTGAGCTACTGCAGAGGGAAGGGAGAAAACCTAATACATGCGCGCGCACACACACACATACAGAAAATTCAGAGTCCAGCGCTGCAAGTCCTATTGATCCGTTCTCTTCCCGCCTCTCCCTGCCCTTCACAGACACACACTCTAGGTTTGCTATCAAAGAATGCGGATCAAAAAAATGCATGCCACAAATCAATTCGGTTTAAGGTCACGAGTGTGAATCCATTTTGGGTCGTGGGTTTGCGCCGTACTCCTGCCAACCTAGCAGTTCGAAAGCAAGAAACTGCAAGTAGATAAACAGGTACCGCTTTGGTGGGAAGGTAACAGCATTCCGTGCACCTCGGCGTCTAGTCATGCCAGCCACATGACCACGGAAACATCTTTGGACAGCGCTGACTCTTTGGCTTGGAAACGGAGATGAGCACCGCATCCCTAGAGTCGGATTTGACTAGTTTTCGAGCACGGGAAACCTTTACCTTTACTATTTGTGCCGTAGCAGCGGGCTACCAGGGAAGCCAGGGGTGCAGTAATGTTTTTCCAGAATTAAACTCTTTTTTAAAAGTCCTTGGTGGACTTTAAAGTAATTGTGTCACAGGATACTTGAGTTGCCAACTGAACTCCCCCCCCCAAAAAAAATTATTATGTTCTGAGCTGCTCTTGAACACATAGAGAATCAGTATGGTGTGGTGGTTAGAGTGTCGCGCTAAGATCTAGGAGACCCAGGTTCGAATCCCCGCTCTGCCGTGGAAGCTGGCTGAACTGGGGCCACTCAAACGCTCTTAGTCCAGCCTACCTCACAGGACAGGAGAGTATGCGGTATAAAAATGTAATAAATATAAAGACTCAAATAAATAATACTATGCATCTATTGATTACTAACAGTCTTCTGGCCTTCCGAAAACTATGCAAAACAGAACAAAGTTTGCGTCCAGTGGCACCTTTAAGACTAACAATTCTGGGCATAAGCTTTTGCGTGCATGCCCACTTCATCAGGCGCACATGAAAGCTTATACCCAGAGTTAAACTTTGTGGTCTTAAAGGTGCCGCTGGACTCACACATAGACCAACACGGTGACCCACCTGAATCTAAACAAAACAGAATTGTGCAAGAGGGATTTTCTGCACAGGTAATAGGGTCGCCCTGTACCAAAAGGCTCCCAAACTTACTTGACTAAATTATTAGGGACTGTGGTCTATGCTGTTGTGTAATGCTTATTGTAAGTAGGATCACAGAATCATAGAATCAGAGTTGGAAGGGACCTCCAGGGTCATCAAGTCCAACCCCCTGCACAATGCAGGAAGTCCACAAATACCTCCCCCTCCACACACCCAGTGTGACCCCTGCTCCATGCCCAGAAGATGACAAAAAACCTCCAGGATCCCTGGCCAAACTGGCCTGGAGAAAAATGGCTTCCTGACCCCAAAGTGGCAATCGGCATTTCCCTGGGCATGTAAGAAAAGGCCATGAGAACTAAGCACTGAGGCAGCCCTTCCTGCCCTCCCTCTCGTGATCCACCCAAGTTCACAGAATCAGCAGTGCTGTCCAATGGCCATCTAGCCTCTGCTTGAAAACCTCCCAAGGAGGAGAGCCCCCCACCTCCCGAGGAAGCCCGTCCCACTGAGGAACCGCTCTGTCAGGAAAGTCCTTCCTAATGTTTAGCCGAAAACTCTTCTGATTTAATTTCAACCCGTTGGTTCTGCGTAATGTAATGTTTGTACCGCTTTATGTACCATGTTAAATCTCATCTGCTCCACTTCTTTTCTGATTGGCTCCAGACTTCTATGATCCTAATGCTTCGGCTGTTCAATGTCCCCTTTTTGGTGACTGTACTGGACTCACTCTGTGTCATCCGCCTCGAGTTCCTGGGAGAAAGGCGGACTATAACCAACATTACAAAAGAAATAAGAATACCCGACAGTTCTTAAGAAGTATTACCACAAGTGTTCCCTGTAAGCTGAGTTAGTGTGAGCTAGCTCACAGTTTCTTAGCCTCCGGCTCACACATTTTTGTTTTAGCTCAGGAAGGAGGGCTCCAGAGCCAACTAATTCATGCAGTAGCCAAACCGCTGGCTCACAACTTTAATGCCAGCAGCTCACAAAGTAGAATTTTTGCTCACAAGACTCCACTGCTCAGAGGGAGCATTGAAATATAGGGTCAATTCAGTGAGCAGAGAGGCACGAACAAAGCCCCCCCCCCCCGGGAGCTTCCCCCTCCCTCTTGCCGCTCCCCGCACGGTGCAAAACCCTGCGAAGCCGGCTGGATGACCTCGGGAGGTCCCTCCCTTGCAAACCAAGGGCGGGAGACGCTCGCCCGCGGGCAGCTTCGCCTTTTGGACGCGGCTGGCTCGGAGAGCCGCTTTTGCAAAGTCAGAGGTTTCCTATATTCCGTGTGTCCTCTCCCCCCACCTCCCCGCGGCCTCAGCCTCGTCCCCTCTTCCGTGCCAGCGCCGCGTCCGGGGGCCAGCCTCCAGACCCAGCAGCTTATAACTTTTTAAAGAGGCATCATTGCGGGGCGCGGAGGAGAGCGGTGCGGAGCAGAGCCGGGCGGAGGAAGGCAGGTAACCGGGGCGGGGGGTGGGCGCATAAGGGGGCTGGAGTAGCCCCTGACCCGGGGCGGGCGGTGGAGCTGGATTCTCTAGTGGGGGTATTTTCTATTATTCTCTGCTTTTCTGGGGACCCAGGCAGTTCCATCGGGGGAGGGGGGAGGGTCCCTTTCCTTGCTTTAATTTTTTCCCCGTTTGGTCGAACGGTTAAATGTAGGGAATTGCAGCCCCCCTGTGCAACTTTTATTGGGTTTCTGTCTGGCATGGGTTTTTTGTGTGTGTCCCCCAAGCTAGTGGAAGGGCTGGGTCCGCTAGACTCCACCCCCCCCCAAATCCACGCTCCTGGGGTTTATTTCTGGTTTTCCGTGGACCGGGGCGGGTGGAAGTCTTTGGGGTTTTGAATTAATTGATTTATCGACGGCACGAGGGATTGCACCGTTCGGAGGCTGCAGCTGGAAGTTGCCTGTATGCATTGCATTGCATTGCAAAAAAAAAATTCTTTTCCCTCCCATTCTGATGCAGTCTCGCTGCAGTACGAACTCTGGGGGAAGGAGGAAGGGGGGATCTGCAGAGGTTGTCTGCAGCCGCAGACGAAGAAGTGTGCATCGGAGGGCATTCCCTTGCAGCAGAAAGCATTAAAGAGGAGGGGAGGGGGCTGCTCGCCGGAGGAGGCTCCCCCCCCGCCTGGCTTTCCCCGCCTCCCCTGCAACCTCTTGCAAAGCACCGGCGTGTGTGGCTGGCGCTGCATTGAGATGCAGGAGAGACGCCGGACACTGCAGGTTTTAAACTGCTACAAGCTTCCCCCCCTTTCCTTCCCTCTCTCTCCCCTTCCACTCTCCTTCAAGTGATCTCCAGTTGCAAGAGGAAACCCTTTCACTTCTTTAAGATATTTATCTCCCCTACAGGACAGGGAGGCACACAGGCAAGGGGGCATTTCGGCTCTGGGGACCTGTGGGGAGAATGATGCACCCGGGACGCTGTGCGCATCATTTATACGGTTGCCCTGTTTCAAAAAAAGGGTAGCCGGGAGAGCTGCTATAAAACCAGGCAGCCGATGATGATGGAGGAGGAGGATTTGGGAGCACCTGCTCTGGAGGAGGAGTTGGAAGTGGCTTTTTGGGTCAGGGAGACGGGTCACCGTGGGGGTTTGTAAAATAATGGGGTTGAAGAGACATTTTCCCCTACCAAAAGTCAGGCCTGGACTGGCTTTCAGTTCTGGGCAGACAGTGGAAAAAAAAATAGTTCCGCAAATGGCACATGATTAACCTACGGAACTTCCTGCCACTGGTTTTAAAAGGGGATCAGGCAGACTGGTAGAGGATCTTACCAATGCCTAAATGGAACTTCCATGTTCAGTTGCAGTGTATCTTGGGATAACCAATACTGGGGAACTGGGTGAGAACCAAGCTGCTGCTTTGGCCTTCTGCGGCCTTTCAAGGGCAAACTGGTTGGCCACTGTGGGAAACAGGATGCTGGGCTAGATGGTGCAGCCCACAGGATTCTTCTAATGATTTTATGTTTGGTCTGGGAATCGAATTATGGCTACCTCTGGCCGATAGGATAGGAGACTGACTGGATGAAATTTGGGGTTTTTTTAGCATCTATTTCTTGCCTGCTGTCAAATCTTTCTGTTCTGTTCTCCTGCGTAGACTTCTTTATATTACACAAGCAAATTACCTTGTGCGTGTGTGTTCTTTCTTTTCTCAGCAAAATTGGAAAAAGAGAGCCATCGCCAGTGACCCGTAAAGATCCGTTCAGTTTCAGCTGACCTGAGGAAAGAGGTAATCTTGATGGCTGTTGCATTTTTAAACATTTTAAAAGAAAAACGTGAAGCTGGGTGTTTTTAACGCGGTGGGGGACGTGGCCACCAGAGAAAACACGCTTCCAAAGTGTATCTCCAGCAGTGTCTCGAACAGCATAGAGAGTATGGCAGAGTGAGGGTTTTTTGTTTTTTTTTAATGTGAAGCATATTTTCTGGGGTATGGTTCTAAAATAATGCTGCGCTTCTGAGAATACAGATGCATTGGAAAGGGAAGGTGGGGGGGGGAATGGGCAAGCTTGAGTGACCGTGAATTCCAAAATGGAGCAGAGTTCAGTTTTTCTCTGAGCTCGAGCAAGGTGGACAGCTGGGGATATGAGCCCTCAGAATCTCTATCTTGTTTGTGTTGGAAGTTCCAGGTGCCACGTCCCCCTGTCTCAGACTTCATGGCAAGAGAGGCTAGATAGCTAGAGAGGCACACTGACCTTTCTTCCTGTCTTTACTCTTCTGCCGCTGTCCCCTTTGAAATACAGATTGGGTTCCCGGGCACTGTTCCTCTTCCTTCCGTTCTCTCTCATTCACTCGAAGACGAGCTCTCTCCTTGCAGGCACCAAGAGAGAGACATATGGTCCTCTCTCGGCACCATGAGGCAGATGGGTGTCTTGCCATCTACTTCCATCCTTTAGCTAGTAAGTTAGTACTCTGTCCTGTCCCTACTCTTTCCTATCCAGAGTGTACTTCTCAAATAAAGAGAGAAGTATTTCTCTCCTAAACTAGCAGTGTGACTGTGTAGCTTTGTAAGCTGAGTAACCTGGTAAAGTGACGCTTTTGCATTTGTAGCTTGAATTAAGCACTCTGCTAACTAGTGGTGACTGGACTAATCACCCCAGTTGACCTTCCAATAGGTTATGGGCCCAGCACGCTTTATTTAAGCACTCTGCTAACTAGTGGTGACTGGACTAGCCACACTGGTTAACCCCAATAACACATTCCTATAAGAGAATTTCCCTGCAATTTAGAAAAGCTTTCTCACCACCACCACCATCACCACTTGGTCGCCTAAAAGAGACTTGCTACTCGCCTCTGGCAACCAGACAGCTACTTGCAAGCCTGAGAGAGACTGTTTTTTTTGGAAATGTATACATGAGCAAATTCATACACATAGGCATCATAGTTTAGAAGCCAGAACAGCTGTTTGCCTGGATAGGTTTCTAAACCTGCTGGAAAGTGCTGTGGAAGGAAAAGAACTTGAATTACAGCCTACCAAAGTCCTTTGAGTCTTCTTGGCGTTACCTTTTCGATGCATCTGTGAGAGAAAATGTATTGCTGCGTTATTAACTAAGGGGAAGAAACTTGGAAAGCTTAGAGTTACTTCAAGGGTTACTCCAGAGTTGCTACTTAAGGGCAGAGCAGAGACCTCTTTCTCCCCCCACCCTTCAGTGTTTCGTAGTGCATGATTATACCGCAGCCACATGTGCCCATTGTGTGGTCCTGGAGTGGAGCGGCACGTAAACCTCAAAATGAGCCTCTGTATGAGAGATGCGCCCTGAGCTGGATGCCCCAGATTGGAAGCTAAGCAGGGTCAGGCCTGGTTAGTACTTGGATGGGAGACCACGAGGGAAGTCCAGGGTCGCTATGTAGAGGCAGGCAACGGCAAGCCACCTCTGAATGTCTCTTGCCTTGAAGACCCTATAGGGTTGCCACAGGCTGGCTGTGACTTGACAGCATGTCCCACCTCCGTGAGACAGGCCTATCAAAGGCACAAATCCGTTTGCTTCACTAAAGAAAAGGGGGAGAGCCAGACCTGTGCTGAGAAGATGACTGTGATTATTGTGCGGCATGAAAAAGTAATCACCGCTAAGTGTTTTTAAAGCGATTTCTTTCTTGTAATTTAAATCTATCCAGGGGAGGCCTTTAAACTGTGCCGGGAAAATTCCACACACACAGATAACATGCAAATGCAAAAGTGTGGCTCTGGTCTCCCCCGCTGAATGGCTTCCTATCCGGGCACTGACAGGTGCTGCTCCCCTGATTTGGGCATTGGGTGCCTGGGGCATGGCACAGGAGTTCCCCTACAGATTCAGACCGGAGGAAAACCCGGCTGTCTGCTTTTAAGGGCAGGCCAGCAATGACTGACACTTCCCCTAGAGCAAGGGTGGCCAACCTTGCTTAACGTTAAGAGCCACGTAGAATAAACGTCAGATGTTTGAGAGCCGCAAGACATGAACAAGTATTACGCACACGTTTTTATTGAAAAAATATGCACATTTGCTTTTATTAATATTAAGTTGATAACTTTAGATGGGGAGGGAGGGGAGAAAGAAAGGTGGAAAGAAAGGAAGTGGAAAGAAAGCAAATAGCTGGTGGGGAGGGAGAGGTGGAAAGAAGGCAAATTGAACATTAAATGCGTCCTCCAAGCGCCCCCCCCATCCCCACGCCGGCTAGCTTGGCTTGGAGGAGGGCTTTCAAGAGACAAATGCCTTCTCCAAGCCAGCTGGCGGGTGGGTGGGGGAAGGCTTTGAGAATGCATTTAAAGTTCAAGTTGCTTTCTGTCTCTGCACTGGCTGGGGAAGGGACGACCAATTTGGGAGGCATGCCTCCACTTTGCTTCCCCCGCCACTGTAGCGGGAGGCACACAATATGTGTGAAAGTGCCGCACGTGGCTCCCGAGCTACAATCTGGCCACCCCTCCTCTAGAGGTTGTCGGTTGCCTTTCCTTAGTGGACTAGGGGTTAGAAAGTCGGACTGGGAACGGCTCAGCCCGGAAGCTGGCGACTTTGAGGAAGGGGAGGACAAAGTGGGGATACATTTTATGCGTTTTTGCCCGACAAAGAGAGCTTTGACTCTTGGAAAGCGCATACCCCCAAAATCTTGTTGTCCTCCGAGGTCCTGCTGGACTTGAATTTAGCCGTTCCACTGCAGAACGACACAGCTGTCCTCCGAAACAAGGTATTTTTACATACTTTATTGTATGTATATTTTATTTCTGTTTGTATGGTAAGCAATACTCCCTCTAAGCTGTGGAGTCTTGTGAGTAAAAATTCTACTTTGTGAGCTCCTGGCATTAAAGTTGGGAGCGAGCGATTGGGCTGCTGCATCAATTAGTTTGCTCTGGAGCCGTCCTTCCTGAGCGAAGGCAAAAATGTGTGAGCCGGAGGCTAAAAAACTGTGAGCTAGCTCACACTGACTCAGCTTAGAGGGGACACTGATTGTAAGCAGCCTGGAGCTCCATATGGGAGGCAACTAATAAATGTTTTAAATAAATGCACAATAAATGTTTAGTAAATGTAAGACACTGTAGTTTGGGGACAAGGGGGTGATCCACCAGGCAGCTCCCAGTTCCAGGTTCTTCTGCCTAAGATCATCTTCAGGTGATCAAAGAGTGAAGACTGGTAAATTGGAAGGATTTGACACTTGCTCTCTATCCTTCCATGTGCCGCAAACGACTTGTTTTGTGGTAACAAGAGCCTCATAATGATTTTTGTGGGCTGGTAACTTTTGGAGAGGGTTGCTGAGATAAGGACCCATTCTGCATCCAACATTTGCTCCGTTGTTTTACCCAACCCATACTGGGACAGAAAAAGACGTGGCTCAAGACCACATTCAGATACCCCAGGCCAAGGCCATAGTGACTGCAGAGCCACCCCTGAATGGCCATAAAACAGCCATAAATCTGTGCAGACAAGAGATCCAAGGAAGTGAAACCGGCATGCAGTGTGGAGGCTTACCATAGAATCCAACCGTCAAAGAAAGTGAAAGTGGCATGCAATGGAGAGGGGGATTTCTGTTCCAGTGTGGGTTTGGTAAAATAGCGGCGCAAATGCTAGATGCAGAATGGGCCAAGATTTCACAAGCTGGCTGTTTGGGTTTGAATGCCTGCGTCTCGATTTGGTTTCTCCCCTGTGAGAAACGAATCTGTGGTTCCCTTTTTTCATACCTGTTTCCTTTTCTGGACTTTCCTTGCTAAAAGGAATACATTTTTCTCCAGTAGAAAAGAGTCCAGTTGCACTTTAAAGACTAACACAATTTGTGGCAGGGTATGCGCTTTCGTGAGTCATTGCTCATTTCTCCAGCTACAGCTAGAATGTGAGCCTATCCGTCCTCTATGTTGGAAAGTGAAGTGATTTCAGATTGCTTTTTCCAGTGTCATGTTTTCATCAATGGCATAGGTGTAACGGGATCCTCAATGAAACGGCAGCATCCGCAGAAAACCCCCAGTTTCTAACCCATGTTAGGAGACCAACAAGATTTTGGGGCTCTGAGGTTTCAAGAGTCAAAGCTCGTTTAATCAGATATGAAGTTCTGACGCTCAAACGCTCATACCCTGAATATCTTCTTCGTCTCTTAATGTGTTACTGGATTTGAATCTCACTTTTCTACCACAGACTGACATGGGGACCCTCAGAAACTACCAAAAAAATGGTGACTCCGAAAGAAACAAATGCAGAGATTTAAGTTTGCTCTCTTTTCACAAACTTGTTTGTAAGGTGGGTTTTTATATGTGTAAAAAAAGAGATGAGATGAGATGGATTCAATCAGGGAAGCCAGGGTCCTCAGTTTGCAAGACCTGGGCTGTTAGTGATAGGACGTTTTGGAGGTTATTAATTCATCGGGTTGTCATAAGTTGGAAGTGACTTTATGTCACTTAAGACCCCCCACCACCAATGCTCCCTCTAAGCTGTGAGTAAAAATTCTACTTTGTGAGCGACTGGCATTAAAGTTGTGAGCGAGCAATTTGGCTACTGCATAAATTAGTTTGCTCTGGAGCCATCCTTTCTGAGCTGAGACAAAAATGTGTGAGCCGGAGGCTAAAAAACTGTCAGCTAGCTCATACTCAGCTTAGAGGGAACACTGCCCCCCCACACACATAAGAGTCCAGTGATGGACCCTGGATCTCTGCCCTCAGCAAAAACTGATCCCCTGAGCCCGATCCAGCCCATTGATGGAGGGCCGTCTGCCCTCCCATTAGCCAACCCGTATAGGAACAGGAATGAAGGGTGTAAATAAACGGCCTCTCTGATAGACCTTGGTAGGGGGCTGCCCTGCCCCCCGACGGCCCCCTTCCCTTCTAGCTGCTGACTGAGATCCTTCACTCCAGTTACCTTTCTCCAGGTGCCTGCCACTTAGGGGTGTGTGCAGTGATGGAGAGGCTCTCTCCATAACTCATCGCTGTGTCTGAAAGTGTGTATTTGTGCAGCGATTTAAATGAGTGGGCTTCACACTCACTGGAGCCTTAAACCTCCTGTGGTATTCACAGACCACATCCAAGTGGAGAGACATTTACTAGGCCCAAAGAGATATAGTCATAGAACCAAAGAATCATAGAGTTGGAAGGGGCCATACAGACCATCTAGTCCAACCCCCTGCCCAATGCAGGACCAGCCTAAAGAAGAAAAGATTGGATTTATACCCTGCCCCTCACTCAAGAGTGGCTTACAAACTCCTTTCCCTTCCCGTCCCCACAACAGACACCCTTGTGAGGTAGGTGGGGCTGAGAGAGCTCTCTCCAGAACTGCCCTTTCGAGGACAGCTCTGACAGAACTATGGCTTGCCCAAGGTCATCCAGCAGGTGCAAGTGGAGGAGTGGGGAATCAAACCCGGTTCTCCCGGATTAGAGTCCGCACACTTAATCACTACACCAAGCTGGCTCTGTAGTCAGACGCTTGCTTTAATTTTCTCTCTGCATGTGTGTCATCTTTCCCATATTATCTGTATATGATATAAAATCATGCCGCCTACAGTGCAATCCTAAACAGAGTTATACTCCTTTTCTAAGCCCGTTGACTGCAGAGAGCTTGGAAGGGTTTAATGGGTTAAGATTATCCTGTTAGAATCTCGTTTTGCTTTCTCCTTTTTTTAAAAAACAGAACCAAACCGTACTTTTCTGACCCTCATGGTTAACAGGATAAGCCCTGATGTATTTATCTACTGAAAATGTATATGCCCCCTTTCCATAAATCTGCTTGATAGTGTCGCTTTTTTATTGTAAAGATTTCTGTCCCACCAGCTGTGCAGTACGCACCGGGAGAGCCAGAGTGGTGTAGTGGTTAAAGTGTCAGACTAGTATCTGGGAGACCCAGGTTCGAATCCCCACTTGTGCCATGGAAGCTCGCTGGGTGACCTCGGGGCAGTCCTCACTCTCTCAGCCTCACCCACCTCACAGGGCTGTTGTTGTGAGGATAGAACGGAGGAGCGGAGAACGATGTGAACCACTTTAGGTCCCCATTGGGGGATGAAAGGCAGGATATAAATAAAATAAATAAATGGTTATATGCACATTCCACCTTCTGAGGTTATATCAAGCCTTGCCTATGTGTTCGAGGCTACCTTCAGGATCTTGAGGGCTAGGAACTTGCTTTTTTATTTTAAAAGGAGGTAACAGAAAAAAAGGATCTAAATGCCATGCCTGGTGCTGAAACCTACACTTCTGGAGTGGGATTGTGGCATGCGTACAGCTTTAGATTTGGTGGTGTCTAGTTTGTGCTTATTTGGGGGACTGCAGGAGTTAATCTTGAGGGCAAGGCTTAAGAACATAAGAACATAAGAGAAGCCAATGCTGGATCAGGCCAACGGCCCATCCAGTCCAACACTCCATCTCACACAGTGGCCAAAAATGCCAGGTGCCATCAGGAGGTCTACCAGTGGGGCCAGGACACTGGAAATCCTCCCACTGTTGCCCCCCCTCCGAGCACCAAGAATATAGAGCATCCCTTGCCCCAGAGTCCCTATCTATATCTTGTGGCTAACAGGCACTGATGGACCTCTGCTCCATATGTTTATCTAATTCCCTCTTGAAGCCGTCCATGCTTGTAGCTGCCACCACCTCCTGTGGCAGTGAATTCCACGTGTTAATCACTCTTTGGGTGAAGAAGTACTTCCTTTTATCCGTTCTAACCTGACCGCTCAGCAATTTGCTTCTATAGAAAGGGAGAGAATATGAGGTAGCGGGTTGGACATTTGGGGGAGAATTTGAAATGATTGTGGAGACAGAAGCCATGGGGGGCGGGGAAGCTTGTGTTCTCTGGGTAAGGGCCCTGGGACCACAAGGTGGGTGCAACTGAACGTAGAATCGCCCCCTTTCTCTCTGCAGCCAGAAGCAATTCATGCGATGATCCATTACAGAATCAGATCTACATAAAGGCAAGGGAGCTTTGCAAGGGACCTTGCAGCCTTTTGCTGCAGCTGACCCGTATTCCTGACAATCAACTTCTCCCAGGGAAAATTGATTCACAAACGCAGAGGTATTGTCTGGCGTGCAGCCGCTGGCTTTCTTGGGGCTCTTCGTTTGTTTCCAAGTTATCGATTCTCCCCATAACTCACCGAGTGGCACGTTCCCGGGTCCATCCAGCACTGCAGCAAATGTGCATTTCTGTAAATCAGCGCCGGCTGAGCAGGCAAGTGCAGGTGCCAAGGCAGGAGGGATGCGGCTGGGATGGAGAGAGCTTGCATGGAAACCTTGCAGGGGGAAGGTTTCTCGAACCAGAGGTGAAGGGAGCATTAAAAGAAGGGGTTTTTCTTTGTGGGACAGTTTGCCCGTTCCACGGAGATGGAAGAGAGCTTCCCAGCTCTCCTGTAGGCATGCTTTATGGCCTTGTGCAAGTTTGCACTGTCCTTTCTGTTTGTTTCCAACTCAGAGAATTCCTTTGCAGGGCTGTTAAGCTGGCAAAACAATCTGTAGATGCAGAGAAATTAGAACCGAACCAAGTTTTGCTTTGGAAATTTGTACAGTTTTTGCATATATTCTGAACCCGGGATAATGGCATCTGACCAGTTTGGTGTAGTGGTTAAGTGCATGGACGCTAATCTGGGAGAACTGGGTTTGATTCCCTACTCCTCCACTTGCAGCTGCTGGATGACCTTGGGCAAGCCATAGTTCTGTCAGGGCTGTTCTCTCAAGGGCAGTTCTGGAAAGAGCTCTCTCAGCCCCGCCTACCTCACAGGGTGTCTGTTCTGGGGAGGGGAAGGGAAAAGAGTTTGTAAGCCGCTTTGAGACTCTGAGTGAAGGGCAGGGTATAAATTCAATCTCCTCCTCCTCCTCTTCTTCTTCCTCTTCTATTTGAGAATTATTATTTGACTGTTTTTGATAGTTAATGTTTCAGGATGTTTTCTGTTGGGCTGCTAGTAGCGTGTGAATTTTTTCAGCAGCAGCTATGACTTTGTAGTAGAGTAGTTGCTTTGCTGTATAGTGTCCCAGGTTGAGTCCTTGGTGTTTGCAGATAAAGGAGTCCTCGGGTGCAGGGGATGGGAAAGCTCTGTCTCGAGACCCTGGAGAGCGGCTGCCAGTCAGAGAAAGCCTGACAGTCCAACGGGCATCATCATAGATTGGCACTGGATGCCTGCCAAAATGTGCATCGTCGAGATGCCAAAGGGTCCAAAGTTCCTAGAATTCAATTTCGGAAGTTGCATTGAATTCCACACAATGAATGCTGATGAGATATGCCGGTGGAATGTTGTTTCTGTTTTTAAGTTACATTCTACAGAGGATGTGAACTGGTCTCCCCCAGTGGCTGAGCTAGGAAAGGGAGTTCAAAGGTCACATCTGCCACAAGCTCACTGGCTGGACTTGGGCAAGTTTCTCTCTCTCAGACTCAGCAATGGCAGCTGCCACACGGTGATAATAATACTAGTCCACCCCACAGGGCTGTTGTGCCAGATAACCTCTGCACTCTGAACGTTATCTTAGAGAATGCCATCTAGCCCATAAGCCAACCCTCTCTGAGCCATGAAAAATAAAGTAGGGGGAGTCAGTATATATTTATGTATTTATGTAAAATATCACTATTCTATTATGGCCTCCAAGTGGTTTCCAAACACAAAGATAATACTATTAATAATTAAGCCAGCAGCAATAGATTCAGGCAGTCTCTGGGGCAGCGGGTCAATTTCAAAGGGCCCTTTAAGGAATTCACCCTTCTGTCTTTTTCCCTTAAAGATCACCAGCTATTCACATTTCCTGTGTTTCTGTAGGCAGCCCTCTCTAAAGGACTGAGGGCAAACTGGATGTGGCATCAATGCTCCCTCTAAGCTGTGGAGTCTTGTGAGCCAAAATTCTACTTTGTGAGCCACTGGCATTAAAGGTGTGAACGAGCGATTTGGCTACTGCATAAATCAGTTTGCTCTGGAGCTGTCCTTCCTGAGCGAAGACAAAAATGTGTGAGCCGGAGGCTAAAAAACAGTGAGCTAGTTCACACTAACTCAATTTAGAGGGAACACTGCGTGGCAGCTTCCTCCTGGATACAGCCATATAAAAAACCTGTGAAGGCCCGATCCTGATTGGGCCCACACCACGGCGGGCTGAGGCGCTCTTGTTTCCCTTTACCCCACACCTTATCAAGTGCCCAAACATCTTCACACAAATCTGCTTTGTCACTTGAAAAGGCAGTGGGAGGGGGGAATAGGAGCACCACACTGTGGCTCCTGGCATTTTTAAATTTCTTTAAAGTGGTGGCAGCATCCTCATGGCGGCCACAAGGGCATCGTCATGTCTGATTTGGCCCAGCCCTGACCTGGATAGGCTAGGCAAGCCCGATCTCATCAGATCTCGGAAGCTAAGCAGGGCCGACCCTGGCAAGTAATTGAAAGGGAGACCTCTAGGGAATACCAGGGCCAGGAGGCAGAGACAGGCAATCAAGCCACTTCTCTGAATGTCCTCCGTGCCCCAGTGGGACTTCCAGGCACAGGTGCACAAACACACACAAATGCAAATATACCCCCCTTCCACCAAATTGTCTGATTTGGCCCGGGGGCTGTCACTGAAGAAGTCCACGTACAACCTGAAAGCATCCGAGAGCCATTTTGGTGTAGTGGTTAGGAGCATGGATCTCTAATCTGGGAGAACTGGGTTTGATCCCCCCAGTCCTCTACATGCAACTGCTGGCGTGACCTTGGGTCAGTCACAGAGCTGTTCTCTCAAGAGCAGTTCTCGGAAGAGCTCTCTCAGCCCCACCTACCTCACAGGGTATCTGTTGTGGGGAGGGGAGGGGAAAGGAGATTGTAAGCTGCTCTGAGACTCCTTCAGGTAGTGAAGGTAAAGGTAAAGGTTCCCTTGCTCGAAAGCCAGTCGAATCCGACTCTAGGGTTGCGGTGCTCATCTCCGTTTCAAAGCCGAAGAGCCAGCGCTGTCTGAAGACATTTCCGTGGTCATGTGGCCGGCATGACTAAACACGAAGGTGCACGTGGGGTATAAATCCAGTCTCTTCTTCTTCTTCTTCTTCTTCTTCTTCTTCTTCTTCTTCTTCTTCTTCTTCTTCTTCTTCTTCTTCTCTAAGCAGACCCTGCCTTGGGATTCATAGAATCGTGCAACGAATTCTGTGCTCTCAACGGACATTTCAACGTCTTAAACTGAAGCTCCCCTCCATCTTGTTTCCGAGCAGGCGTCTCTGGAAACTGCAAAGAAGTCTGCTGTTCACAGGGAGGAATGGTCTAAGGGGACACCAGAGCATGGCCAGAGACGGGCCTTGGCACATACTCTCTGCACACCCTGCCCCCCCACAGCTTCCCAGGAAGGTTCTGTGAAGATTATACTTTGCAGCAGATGCATCAGCCAGTCGGTCTCATTGAACCCAGTGAGGGTGGCTTCCCGGGAAATGCGCAGGGCCCTTTTACTGAGGAAGGGAACAGTATTGCGGCTGTCCCTGTTTTCTGGTCCTTGTCCCAGATAAATCACTGTTCCTTTTTTGGTCACTCTTTTTGCATTGGAGGAGCGGAGCCCCTTGTTATAGTTTTCTTAGTGTGAGTTAGAAACGTAGGAAGAATCAGCCAGGTTTAGCCAGACTTTTGGTTCCCCAAGCTCAGGACTGTCGACTCTGGCTCTCCTGGGCATGCAGAAGTCTTTCCTGTCACCCAAGGTTTATTTATTTAAAATACTTTTATCCTGTCTTGCCACAACAGCCAAGGCGATCCTGAAAAATGTGGATGCCGGGAGGTGCCTGGCCTCTTGTACAAGCAGTTTGGTGTAGTGGTTAGAAGTGCAGACTCTAATCTGGGAGAACTGGGTTTGATTCCCCACGCCTCCACATGCAGCTGCTGGTGTGACCTTGGGTCAGTCACAAGTTCTCTCAGAGTTGTTCTATCAAGGGCAGTTCTCAAGACAGCTCTCTCAGCCCCACCTACCTCACAGGCTGTCTGTTGCGGGGAAGGGAAGGGAAGGGAAGGGAAGGGAAGGGAAAGGAGACTGTAAGCCGCTCTGAGACTCCTTTGGGTAGTGAAGGGTGCGGTATAAATCCAATATCATCTTCTCTCTTCTTTTCTTCTTCAAAGTAGCTGCTCTAAGCCATGACCCCACTTTCACATAGCAATATCCTGTGTTGTAGTGGTTGGAGTACTGGCTGGATTCATATCTCCACTCTGTTATAAAACTCAAAGGGTGACTTTGGGCTGGTCTGTGTCTCTCTCAGAGCAGCCTACCTCACAAGGTTGTTGTGAGAATAGGGGGTGTAGATCCATATACTCTGCCTAGTGTTTCTTTGAGTAAGGGCAGGGTAAAAATATATTGGTTAAATTTTTAAATAGTTTCTATCCTACTTTCTCCACCCAAGGCTTTTGAGTCCATTTATGGACAATTTGGAGAAAATGTAAGCAATAATCAGGTTTCGTTTAAAAAACACACAACATAATCAGTAGAAAGCCTGGGTGAACGTGAGCATCTTTAGCTGGCACTGGGAACTTAGCATGTTCAGTGCTGGCTGAATATCTAGAATCAGAGACTCATAGAGTTGGAAGGGGCCATGCAGACCATCTAGTCCAACCCGTTGCCCAATGCAGGACCACCCTAAAGCATCTCTGACAAATATTTGTCCAGCCTCTTCTTGAAAGCTTTCAGTGAAGGGGGGCCAACCCACCTCCCCAGGCAGCTGATCCCACCTTTGAACCACTCTGACCGTGAAAAAGTTTTTCCTAATGGTGGATACGGAGAGGATGTTCCCTATTTCTTCAGCCCCTTCTCCAGCGTTTGTAGAAGTTCAGTCTCAAAGTAGGTAATGGATAGATTGGGACTGGGAAAGGCAGCCATAAAAAGATCCTGAAGTGTTAAGTACGTGTTGCTGGCGACCAAGGTCAAGTTAATTCATGCCATAGTATTCCCCATTGCTATGTATGGGTATGAAAGTTGGACCGTAAAGAAAGCTGTTAAGAAGAAAGTTCTTTCATTTGAAATGTGGTGTTGGAAGAGAGTTTTACGGATACCATGGGCCACCAGAAAGACACATTAGTGGGTTCTCATCAAATCAAACCCGGACTCTCCCTAGAAGTAAAATGACCGAACTGAGGCTATCATACTTTGGTCACATGGATGAAAAGACAAGAGTCAATGGAAAAGACAACAATGGTAGGAAATGCTGCAGGAAAAGAGGAAGACCCAACATGGGGTGGATTAACCCTATCTAGGAAGCCACGAGAGCCCTCAGTTTGCAAGACCCAAGCAAGGCTGTTAACAACAGGACATTCTGGAGGTCATTATTCGTAGGGTTGCCATAGGCTGGAAGTGTCCTGACCACACACACCCATGTAATGGCTGCAGCTTGCCTATAGTGTGAATGCACATGTATGAACACGAAAGCACCATAAGAACATAAGAACATAAGAGAAGCCAATGTTGGATCAGGCCAATGGCCCATCCAGTCCAACACTCTGTTACACAGTGGCCAAAAATACCAGGTGCCATCAGGAGGTCCAGCAGTGGGGCCAGGACACTAGAAGCCCTCCCACTGCTGCCCCCCCAGCACCAAGAATAGAGTGCATCACCTGCCCCAGACTGAGAGTTCCTATCCATACCTTGTGGCTGATAGCCACTGATGGACTTCTGCTCCATATGTTTATCTAATTCCCTCTTGAAACTGTCCATGCTTGTAGCTGCCACCACCTCCTGTGGCAGTGAATTCTATGTGCTAATCACTCTTTGGGTGAAGAAGTACTTCCTTTTATCTGTTCTAACCCGACTGCTCAGCAATGCAGCCATGCAGCATACAGGCTGCTCTTCTGCACACAACAGCTTCTTAGGTCTATCTTCAGCCATGGAAAGTGCCGTTTCTCCAATGTGACTGTAACCCAAAGAACGAACACCCTCCTGGCTTGCATACTGGTGGTCTAAAGGATGATTGCAAAGTCAGTGACTGGTGCATACTGGAGATGGAGTTCAGCTTTCAGCAATATGTAACAGTGGGACAGACAGGGGTGGTTTAGCCAGTGATCCCTGGTATAAGAATCGGGCTCCACCAAGTATGTTCCTGTGGTTGTCCGTGAAATGTTGGCGGGGATGGGATTCAGTGCAGCAGCGGTCCCTAACCTCTGAGTCAAAATGGCTCGCCCCGGACTGCGAGCGAATTAGCATTCCAAATTCATTCAACAGATGAATCAAACTGGCTGGAAGATAAAATGTCAAATCCCCGGCTTCTTCTTGCAAGCCGAGGGAGCGGAGCTGCCTTTCCCCCTGCCCTTAATTTGTTTTGCTGTTGGTTTTTAAAAATTAGGCGGTAATTACACGTTATCGTGTTTCGATGCCGCGAGCTGCTTTGACGGCCCCAAAGTGCAATGGAGATTTAAAATAAGTAAATGCCAAGGCATCAGAGTTTCATTAGCAAGCTGCTGCACTGCATTTTTCTGCAATGGACCACTGGGGTGTGTGTGTGTGTGTATATGTGTGAAATCTTAAGTGTTGACACTGCATTTCCAGGTGCCCCCCCCCCAGCACCTGGAATTCTGTTTCTCTGCAGCCAAAGAAGAGCATCTAGAATTAGGGTGTGTGTGTTTTTGGCGGTCCAACACGTCAAGGCTTTGCCACAGGTGCGGCAGTGATCGGAGTCCTACTTCTTTCTCCCCGTTTCTTCTGACTGGCTGCATCTCTGCAGAATCCAGAGTAATTGCCTTGCTGTTCTATTCTAAAGGCTCTTCAGCCGTCACTTTCTGCGTAGGAAAGTGTGCATGCTGGAAACAACTATCAAAGAAACAGAGAGGTTCCTGTATGTACACAGGCATTATACAGGGACAGCAGTTAAAATTAGAGTTAATGAGGCATAAAAGCAGACCAGTGGTTTGCACCATGGCCGACCAGTTCCTTTGGAGGACCAACAACAGGGCATAGAGACCGAGGCCTTCCCCTGATATTGCCTCCCACTCAGCACTGGTATTCAGAGGCTGACAGCCTCTGAAGGTGGAGGTTCCCTTTACCAACAAAGGAGAAAAAACTCAACCCTAAATATACTAAGAACGTCTCAAGGGCAGTGTTCCCTCTAAGCTGAGTTAGTGTGAGCTAGCTCACAGTTTTTTAGCCTCTGGCTCACACATTTTTATCTTAGCTCAGGAAGGAGGGCTCCAAAGCAAACTAATTGATGCAGCAGCCAAATCGCTCGCTCACAACTTTAAGGCCAGCAGCTCACAAAGTAGAACTTTTGCTCACAGGACTCCACAGCTTAGAGGGACGATTGCTCAAGCTGCAGTAAATAACATTTGTATCAAAGGAAATATATATTTTTATATGGTGTACACAATAATATAATAATTGTAATTATAATTCTGGAGGATGGCGGTCTTATTATTAATAGACCTGGCATTAAAAGAATACCGATGTCAGAGACGGGTAAGATTTCCTGTCCCCGCAGCCGGCATCTTTCGAGATGGGACGAAGGCAGGAAGGGGGCTGAGCATTTCTGCATCTCAGACTCCTTCCTCTAACCTGCCTTCTCCCACTGCCGTACTTCCGCTGCCCCATGATTACCGTCCAATCTAGCATCTTCCAGGTGGCACCGCGAACTGCCTGAAAAATTGCCATCTTATCCTGATCTGACTGAACTTGGCTCTTAGACGTCATTTTGTTGTTGCTTTGTTTAAACTGTTGTCTGCTTTGCTTTCAATGTCTTCATCTATCGTGGGCCCAGCTGACACCTTGTGACCCACCCTGAGCCCGCTCACGGGGGAGGGCGGGATAGAAATCACATTAAACCATAAATAAATAAATCAGATACAAGCAATGCTCCCTCTCAGCTGTAGAGTCTTGTGAGCAAAAATTCTACTTTGTGAGCTACTGGCACTAAAATTGTGAGCGACTGGTTTGGCTGCTGCATAAATCAGTTAGCTCTGGAGCCCTCCTTCCTAAGCTGAGACAAAAATGTGTTGAGCTTGAGGCTAAAAAAACTTGTGAGCAAGCTCACACTCATTCAGCTTAGAGGGAACACTGGATACAAGTAGGAATGGAGATCTCCCTGACAAAGGGAGCTCTGACTCCTGAAAGCTCACCCCCCCCAAAAAAAAATATCTTAGTGGTCTCTAAGGTGCTACCGGACTTGAATCTGGTACATCTAAGCACTCAGTCATGTCAGTTTACATTCCATCAGTTTACATTCCAGCGAGAGTCTCTTTCAGATAGAGAAAGAAACGTCAAGTGGTGATGGTGACCCCGGGACAGACTGCGTGTCACACGTCCACTGGAGGCTATTAGCTATGTTAGCGAAATGGAACCTCTCCACTCAGAGGCAGTATATCTCTGAATACCAGATACAGTAGGCAGCCTATTGGGGAAAGGCTTCAGTCCCTGGCTGTCTTCTGTTGGAAACAGAATGCTAGAGCAGATGGGCACACATCCAACCTGTGCTGCGTGAGCTGCACTGGCTTCCAGTGGGTTACCAGATCGGGTTCAAGGTCTTGGTTTTGACCTTTAAGGCCATGAGCGGTCAGGGACCCACGTACCTTCGGGACCGCCTCTCTCAATATATCCCTGGAAGAGCATTACACTCTAGTAATAAGAACCTCTTGACAGTCCCTGGCCCGAAAGAGATCCAGCTGCCCTCAACTAGGGCCAGGGCCTTTTCAGGCCTGGCCCCCACTTGGTAGAACTCTCTGATGGAGAACATCCAATCTCTGCGGGATTTACCACCTTTCCGTAGGGCTTGTAAGGCAGAGATGTTCCGGCAGGCATTTGGCTGAGGACGGCGATGGTCTGGGACTCTCATACTCCAACCCTCCCCCTTTATTCTTTCATATCCCCTCCACCCAGGGGGCTGGTGGACACTGGAATTTTTCCGTATTCTTGGATTTAGCGTTGTTCTTATGATTGTTTTAATTTATAATTAAGTAATCGTTTGATTTTAATTAAATTATGTTGCATTTGTATTTGCCTTTGATGTAAGCTGCCCCGAGCCTTGCTCACAGGGAAGGGTGGCCGATAAATCGGACATAATAAATGAATACACAGATCTAGGAAGGTCATTGTTGTGCTCTTGTGCCGGTACCGGGAGTTCCCATACTGTGTCTGTGTGTAGACCTTGTGACTGCCTTGATCCCCACCACAAGCGTGGCTACGGAGGAGAAAGGATGGGCTTCCCACCGTTGCAAGTGCACAATCCCTGCCAAATTTGCCCGTGTCTCTGGTGCAGGAAGTCTCTTCACACGGAGGTTTTTTCCCCGCGGTTTGAGTGCTGAATGGCTGCAGCTTCCTCCAAGCTTTCTTACAACATAAAGATCTGTTTCTTTTCTTTCCGTGGCTTCTTTGTTGTCACTCTGTGCTTTCTCAGAGTGGCTTGAGGACACAGGGACAAACATGGGGAAGCAAGAAGTGGGGAACGACGTTGTTCGGAAGCCTGGATAAAAACTGCTGCAGTTCGGCACCCCGAACTGTTGGAAAACCTCTGTGTGAAAAGAGCCCAGGTCTTGGCATGTCCTAAATTTTTCCAGGTCTCATGGGGCTGAATGCACCTGCAAAAGTTGGGGGGGAAATTGTGAAACTATGCGCAAAGAAAAAAAACCCCATCTCTAGAGGCATACCTAATGTTCTCCTTTGTTCCTACAAACACAGACCCACACGTCACCCCTTTTGGGGTCCATCCAGTTCTCAGTCCAGGACTGGAGTCAGAAATTTTGTGGCCAAGCGTATACTGTCGGGTGGGGGGGAGAACAGCTGAAAGCCAGAATGCTGGCTCTCCAATATGTTCCAGTTCCAGCACTTTAACTTATTCAATATTTGTAATAAGAACATTAACCGGGATGATGGCATGTCAATCATTGCAGGGCTTTCCTGCTGATTGGTCAGGAGTCGTCAGGAGCGAGCGAGTAGCAGCCTGCCCATTGGCTTGTGTTCTGTTGCAACTCCAGAAGGACTAGAGCCTTTTTTTTTAAATGAAAGAATGATTTAAAAAAATCCAGGGAGGAAGATCGGGAAGGTCATGACCAGGGCTGGCTTCTCTGCCCTTCAAGCAGCGACCCTCCCTCTGGCTGTAGCTTCTCCTCCCTGTGCTCCCAACTTTTGCTTTGTATAGGAAAGCCTGCCATCCGTTCTCACCCTGGGCCAACCCAGAGTGGCACTGCCAGCTATGCCTTGCCAGGGACACCCGACGTCCTCTCCAAAGACTGTTCTGACATGCCCGGACTGTGCTGGAGTTCTTGGCAGCAGAGCCTGCTGGCAGAGGAATAAGCGGCTGGCCCACCTGATATTTGGCTGGGGGCAAGGGAGAAACGATGGTGAGATCATGAGGTGACCCAGGCCAAGGTTGGCAATGAAGTGGGAGGGGGTGCCTAATCTTGGGCCAACCTGGATGTGTTCTGGGAGTTCCGTGTCCGGAGTGCCCAGTCATTTTTTAACGTTTTCAGAGGCACATGGACACAAGAACCTGCCTTATACAGAACCTTGGTCCATCAAGGTCAGTACTGTCCACTCTGACTGGCAATAGCTCTCCAGGGTCTTTCCCATCACCTCCTGCCTGATCCTTTTCCACTGGGGTGCCGGGGATTGAACCTGGGACCTTCTGCATGAAAAGCAGGTGCTCTGCCACTAAGCCACGGCCCCTCACCAAAATATGATTCTGCATTCTGCTGACTCAGACTTTTAGTCCACCAAGGTCAGTATTGTTCACTCAGACTGGCAGCGCCTCTCCAGGGTCTCAGGCAAAGGTCTTTCCCATCATCTACTGCCTGATCCTTTTCCACCGGGGATGCCGGGGATTGAACCTGGGACCTTCTGCATGCCAAGCAGAAGCTCTTCTGCTGAGCCATGGCCCCTCCCCTCCTCATTCAGGCAGCTGTCAACTGAATTTTAAAAATTGCTGCGCGTGTGGTTTGACCCCTGAATAACCTTCAAGCGTATTCATTAATAATCTAAACTGTAACCTGGGCCCTGCCGTGGAAGTTTTGCAGCAAACTTATTGTTCTAATAAATGACTTGGGGGGGTGTCCCTTTAGGAAGCTGTCGCATCTGTATTCCGGATGGGTCTGTTACACAAACTGGGGGTGAAGGTGATGGCTGTCTCCAGCCCCTGCTGACTGCATCAGGGCAGAGAGGTTCCATTTAACTATCATGGCCAATAGCGGCTCAGAGGTGTGTCTTCCAAGGGTGGAACTGGCTGGTGAAAAGGCTGCCTGGCATGTTAACGTAAGAACATCAGAGAAGCCAATGTTGGATCAGGCCAGTGGCCCATCCAGTCCAATGCTCTGTCACACAGTGGCTAAAAAGACCAGGTGCCATCAGGAGGTCCACCAGCCGGGCCAGGACACTAGAAGCCCTCCCACTGTACCTATTTATCCACTTGCAATTTCTTGCTTTCGAACTGCTAGGTTGGCAGGAGCTGGGGCCAGGGACGGGAGCTCACTCCATCATGCGGCACTCGGGTCTCGAACTGCTGAACTACTGACCTTCCAGTCTGCAGTTCAGCGCCTTAACCACTTGAGCCACCACAGCCCTTAAAACCTTTGCTCTACATAGTTGAAATTTTACGTGGGCGCTATTGTTACAGTGATAAATTCTATCACGTGCTAACCACAACAGTTTAAACCTGTGGGGTGGCTGGTTTATCCCTAATACCGAGCATAGGGAAAAGATCTTGGGGCCACAGTTGGCATGTGGGTATTTCAGAGTTTTCCACTGTGCCCGTATGGCGTTTACAATAATTGGCTAACTTCCCCTCACCCCGTTGTTATTTTGAGGAGTTGGCCGAGAGCCCAGTGTGATCGGAGTTTTTTTGCGGAAATCAAGAGCTGAATAAAATGACGCAACTGGAGAGGTTGCCATAGACTGCAAAACGGACCTGGGAGATTTATGAAACATGTCGCTGTTGCTGCATCCTCTTGGCTGAAGATGGGAGAGGACACGGGTTCGAATGTTACCTGCAAGCCGTGACTTCTTAGTTGGAGTCTGCCCAGTTCACACGTGTTGGAGAATGAGGTGTCAGAACAGACTGCAGATGGAGCATCACGTTTCGGAATGCTTCTGTATGTTTTAAAGTCCCTGCAAGCAGAAAATCAGCATAGTGACTGAAGAGAAGGGGATAGGATTTTTCTCCCTGATATGCTGGTTTTCTCTTGCAAGGAAGGGTTTAGTGTTGTTGTTTTTTTTGGGGGGGGGGTTGTAATGCAAAGGGAAAATCAAAGCTGGAGTCCGCCACCTGTAGTCTGACATGGTGCACTTTGTTTTACCATCGCAGAGCTTTCCCACCTTCGTCCCACCTCATTCTCCAGTATGTCTGAACAAGGCCTTAGTTCAAAACTCTGTTCTGGGGATCTTCAAGAGAACTTCTTGGGAGTTCTTCACTAATTGTGTAATAGCAGAAGAGTTTTCCTGAGAGACTGTTGCCCTCCCTGGCAACGCACAATCACAGAAGGGTGTTGTGCAGTCACTCTTGACTCACCTTCGACCGGTCTGCCCAGCAGCCCACATGAACGGAAGGTGTGCCCTTGGAAACATCTCAGAATCCTTTGCGATGCAGCCGGCTTCCACAGCAGACACGCTGGGCTTCCTCAAGAGGCAATTTGATACTGGGAAGGTTTTCTTAAACACAGAGGGTGTGAGACCCCCACAGCCTCGCCCCAGCGTATCTCTTCGGGTTTGGGTCAGAGAAAAGACCTGACAAGCAGAATGCGCAAGGCAGAAAAAGGCTTGGAAGCAAGGAGAGGTGCCGTGGCTCAGTGCAGCTGAAAGATCCCGGGTTCGATCCGCAGCATTTCCAGTTAACAGCTCTCTGTTGGCAGAGCTGGGAAAGAGTTTTGCCCAAGACTTTGGAAGGCCACTACTTTTGGGGTCAGAAAAGACCTGGGCGAGATGGACCAACGGTTGGATGCTGGAGAAGGCGGCTTCATCTAATCGTGACTTGTGTTCCTGCACAGAAGCATGTAGAAGTAGCCGATGAGGGACTTTTGACTCTCAAAAGCTTATGTCCTGAAAATCTTCTAATTCTCTACGGTGTTACAGGACTCAAATCCATCTGTTCTGTTGCAGACCAACCCAGTTACCCTCTAAAATTATCTGCAGAGAAGCAGGTGGCCACAGCAGTTTATTGGTGCTGGGAAGCACTGTCAAGTCACAGCTGACTTACGGCGACCCTGTAAGCTTTTCAAAGCAAGAGACATTCAGAGGCGGTTGGCCATTGCCTGCCTCTGTGTCACAACCCTGGGCTTCCTTGGTGGCCT
Organism: Gekko gecko; assembly: GCA_029375565.1. Classification (NCBI taxonomy): domain Eukaryota; kingdom Metazoa; phylum Chordata; class Lepidosauria; order Squamata; family Gekkonidae; genus Gekko; species Gekko gecko. The sequence continues at coordinate 23,751,531 of JAPDNY010000016.1, forward strand.
CCCATCCAAGGACTAAACAGGGCTGACACTGCTTAGCTTATGAGATCTGACAAGACGGGGCTAGTCTGGGTGCTCAAATCTGCCCCGTTTCTGCAGGTTTAGAATTTCAGCTGATGGAGGGCTGTTGGGGGAAGCGGTGGATCATGCCCACTTTCAGATATGCCTAAAACTTCACAGTGGTTGTTTGGTTGCATGTTTCTCCAAAGCTGGCGCTCAACCACATGGGGAAAAGAGCATCCCCCACCCAAACACCTCTTTCTACCATTGGTGTGATTTTGAAATAGTGTAGTAGATATCGTCCAGTAGGGGGAGGCAGTTGCCCACAGGTGTGCAAAACACTTTTTTCTAATCAGCCAGAAGGAATTTTGTTCATAGCAGCATATCCAGAACTCAAGACCAACAGTAAAGTATTCAGTGCAGGCTAGATGGACCACTGGCCTGATCCAGCAGGGCTCTTCTGATGTTCTTATCGGGGAAAGGCCTCAGCCTCTGTGCCCTGATGTTGGCCCTCCAGAGGAACTGGTTGGCCACTGTTTGAGACAGGATGCTGGGCTAGATGGACCACTGGCCTGATCCAGCAGGGCTGATGTTCTTATCAGGGAAAGGCCTCAGCCTCTGTGCCCTGTTGTTGGCCCTCCAGAGGAACTGGTTGGCCACTGGGTGAGACAAGATGCTGGACTAGATGGACCACTGGTCTGATCCAGCAGGGCTCTTCATAGCTTCGTAGCATGCCTTGAGCATCAAAGCAGGTGAATCATTAAAGGTTTCTGTGAGACCACAGTGGTCTCTTGCAAGGGTTTGTGGATCCTAAGGTGTAGTTCTTGTAGGGATGAAGTTGGCCCCAGACTTTACATGCAACAGAATAGGGTGGTAGAATCTTGAGGAACAGAACACCTGTGTACAGAGGCAGTATATTGGATGAAGAACTGCTGATCATTTTGGAACAGCTAGATTCAAAGTCCAGCAGCACCTTAAGAGACCAGCAAGATCTTCAAGGTATAAGCTTTTGAGAGTCAATGCTCCCTTCGTCAGGTCATTTTGGAGAACTCCACGCCCTGCTTGTGAGCATCGGACCAGCCACTGTTGGAAACAAGATGCTTGGCTAGACGGACATCTGGCCTGAGCCAGCTGGGCTGCTCTGAAGTCCATGCTTTGGATTCTGACTCTGGACCGGTCCACTCGGCCAAGCCAAATTCTCCCAAAGAAAAAGAAGAGTCAAGCTTGTGTTGTTCCGGCTGGCAGGGGTCATCAGGGTGACGGAATCAAAAACAGAATGAAATCACAGACAGATCATTCCTTTGTGGCTTCCCCTTCCTAACCACAGTTACCTTCCTTCCTTCCTCCGTCCGCTGTGGCCTGTGTCACCTCTGAGTAACCAGTGAGCACAACTTTTGAATGTGGGACAAGTTCCTGTGAGTAATGCCGGGTGGGAAAATTGTTTTTCTGTCCTCCCAGAAATCTCTTTGTTGCATGCGCCCCTTCTGCAAGGAGAGCTGTAAAACTTGGCATCTGCCTGCAGTATGGCAAATTCCAGATGCCTCGTCCCACTTCTGTGGTCCCCCCGCCCAGACATTGCAGCAAGAGTGTGCGGCACGGCGACATGTCAAAATGTTGTACAGCTCTTAATTACTCAACGAAGATGCGGCACCTCTCTGGCAATTGGTGTCAAAGGGGTACATTTGCATTTAGTTTCACACACACACACACACACACACACACACTGCCGTCATTTGGAGAAAATATAAAGTCGTGTCATTCTATGAGAGCCGATTTCTGGATTTCGACATCCGTGACCAAGAAATGGAACCCAAGGCCGGGCTACGCAGATAAGAACAATTTAGTTCTAAGTCTTTGCCGTTAATTTTGATGGGGCTAACCAAACACAGGTGTTCTGTGACTTAAATGAGGAGTTCAGATCTTCCCCTACTCCTGATATTTCAGAGCTCTTCCACCCCCACCACCCTTGTTGAGTGTGACAAGAAGAAAAGGAGAGCTTTGTTGGATCAGGCCAGAGGTCCAGTGATGTGCTTGCTGGCAGCCTCACAAGAAAGACACAAAACAAAGAGTCCTCCTCTGTTGTTGCCCCCCAACAACTGGGATTCCAAGATATACTGCCTCTAAACATGGAGGTTCTATTCAGCCATCTTTGCTAATTGTTGGCATTCAGATTTGCCTAGTTCCCCCTTTAAAACCATGTTAGCGATTCTGCATTTAGCATTCGCTTCCCATTTTCTCAACTGGGAGAAAAAAGTGCAGCTCAAAATCACATTCAAATACCTGAGGCCAATGCCGTACTGACTACAAAGTCACCCCTGAACAACCGTAAAATGGCCATAAATCTATGCAGAAGGTACCATAAAATCCAATGATCAAAGGAAGCGAAAGCGGCATGGAGTGTGGAGGCTACCATAAAATCCAATGGTCAAAGGAAGTGAAAGCAGCATGCAATGCAGAGGGGAATTTCTGTTCCAGGGTGGTTTTGCTAAAAAAATGGAGGGAAAAGCCAATGCAGAATCAGCCTTTGTGATGCTTGCAGCATATTGCTTAGATACTGCTTGCCGGTTATCGATCATATCTTCATACCCTAATACTTTCCCTCTTTAGAATATACTGGGATTCATTCTACATCCGTGACACTGGCTTGCAACTGGTGCCACATCGACATCACTTCTCTTTGATCTGCATGTAATTAATCTCCTTCTGTGCTGGTTATTTGCCCTCTTCCTTCCATGCAAGGAAAACCTGTGCCTTGTACAAAAACTGAGCCATTTTCATCTCAAGCTACAGTTACATCTTTCATCTGATCGCTAGTGCTAGTGAGTCTTGCGCTATGGAAGCTGTAGTGCTCCACGTATGTTTTGGATGGGATTGTGTCCATGAGAACTAGTGTAGTGGCTAAGAAACCTCCATTGGAAAGTCCTCCAGTTCAACTCTTGCTTCTGCCCTGAACTCACTTGGGTGGCCTGAACCAAAGTCCTTGCACTGAGAGCCAGTTTGGTGTAGTAGTTAGGAGTGCGGACTCTAATCTGGGGAAACTGGGTTTGATTCTTCTGCTTCTCCACATGCAGGTGTGGTGTGTGACCTTGGGTCGTCACAAGTTCTCTCAGAGCTGATATGAGTAGTTCTCAAAAGAGCTCTCTCAGCCCCACCTACCTCACAGGGTGTCTGTTGTGGAGGGGGAAGGGAAAGGAAATTATAAGCCGCTCTGAGACTCCTTCGGGTAGTGAAGGGCGTGGTATAAATCCAATCTTCTTCATCCCCCTCACCAGCAACATGGAGACATAAAACGTTTCACCTGCCTTACAGCGTTGTTGTAAATGTACATTTATGAAAGCATTTTAAACGTGTGACAGGGTGAAATGAATGGTTCTTTGGGGAGTGGTATTTTGTGCGTGTGTGTATGTACTTGTGAGCTTGGAAGTCATGGTGACTTCTGGCGACCCCTAGTGGGGCTAGGAAATTTCAAAGAGGTGGTTTGATAACCTGCCTCCGCGTGCCAGCCCTAGTATTCCTTGGAGGTTGCCCTTCTAAGTACTTGCCAGGGTCGGCCTTGCTTAGCTTCCGAGATCTGACAAGATCGGGCTTGTCTGGGCTATCCAGGTTTGGGCAAATGAATGCTAAGTTCTGTAGTTAAGGAGCAAACTGTTTATTGAACTATTGATAGACATATTGTGTATTATTTTTATCCTATTATATATATGATGGATGGAGAATGCAGTCAAGTTACAGCCAACTTATGGCGACCCCCCCATGGGGGTTTTCAAGACAAGAGACGTTCAGAGGTGGTTTGCCATTGCCTGCCTCTGTGCAGCGACCCTGGAATTCCTTGGGAGTCTCCCTTCTAAGTATTGACCAGGGCTGTCCCTATATGAGCAGCCAGTGTGATGCAGCGACATGCGATCTTGGTGTGTATCTGCATTGGTCAGATCCCACTGTGCACTGCATTGGTCAGACTGCACCTGGAGTCCTGTGTGCAGTCCTAGAGGCCTCACTTCAAAAAGGATGTGGACAGAACGGAGCGGGTGCAGAGGAGAGCAACGAGGATGATCGGGGGCCCTGGAGACCAAGCCCTGTGAGGAAAGGCTGAGGGACTTGGGAATGTTTAGTCTGGAGAAGAGGAGGCTGAAGGGGGACAGGATGGCTCTCTTGAAGTATTTCATAGAATCACAGAATGTTAGAGTTGGAAGGGACCCTGCAGGCCATCTAGTCCAACCCCCTGCACTCTGCAGGAACACAGCCAAAAGATAGCCCTACAACACACCCAAAAGATGGTCGTCCAGCCTCTGCTGGATTTGAAGGGCCATTACTTAGAGGAGGGCAGGGAGCTATTCCTTCTGGAAGCAGAGGACAAGACTCGCAGTAATGGGTTTAAATTAAGGGCTGGAAGGTACTGGCTGGATCTTAGGAAAAACTTTTTTATAGTAAGAGTTGTTCAACCGTGGAATCAGCTGCCTAGGACGGTGGTGAGCTCCCTTTCACTGGCAGTCTTTAAGCAGCGGCTGGACCAACACTTATCGGGGTTGCTCTAGGCGGATCCTGCATTGAGCAGGGGGTTGGACTAGATGGCTTGTAGGGCCCCTTCCAGCTCTGTGATTCTATGATTTCAGTGACCCAGCTTAGCTTCCAAATCTGATGAGATCAGGCTAGCCTAGACATCCATTATTGCCAGTTTTAAAAGGTGCCCTCAGTTAATCAGGCATATATTTAAAATGATCTATAATATGGATACTGTCTCAAAATGGTGGTTTGCAGCCGGGACCAGCTCAGTAGAGAAGTCCCTCTCTCTTACATGCAAGCGGAATGCCTCTTTTTTTGCATGGTGCAAAAAGAGGTGTGCCATTTTATCGAAAGCAAAAGGGCCTTCCTCCAACTCAAACTGTTCATGACTAAGACCCACTGAAATCAATGCAGAAAATTAACTCATCACCCAGGGATGTGAGTCGCGCCTCACTTAAGCCTTACGGGTGCTTCGTCCGATCAGTTTTCCTTCGGCACGGTCGCTTTTATTTATCTGCAGCGTTAGGCAGATTTCCTCCTATCCATTAAACTGTACATTTGATCTGCCTAAATATCATTTGATGAGCGATGGCACGGTTTTGTTTTTGTTTTTTTGCCCTTGCCACAATTTAATATTTTCCAGGTGGGTTCTCCAAGAATCATCCCCGGGTGCTCCAAGATAGTTACTTCAAAAGACGCCTGATCTTTTCAACCCTCTCCTTAATGTCTAGTCTAAACTTTGTCTCTCTGAGCTCCGGGCCCTCTACAGAGACTCTGAATAAATCCCTTCATTCATTTAGCCTTTTACCTCTGTGGTATTTATAGATTCTCTGATCATGTCTGGCTCGTCCTTTCGCCTCTAGTCTCTTCTTTACCGGGACATCGCTCAGTGTCTCTGCTTACGTCTCCCCGAGGTCTCGTGACTGCAGGGAACGGGACATTTTTAGGTGTTATTTTCCCCTCGTTCTTCTTTCTTTTGCTTGTTAATTTTGAAATGTTACCAAGAGTCATTTCATTATATATATATTGTACTGGGACCGCTTCAGTTTTAAACCGTCATTAGCGTTCTAGACATTTTCCAGAAACAACCTTGCCGAGTTCATGGGAGAGAAAGAAAGATAATATTGATATTGACTAAGAATAGTAAATTCTAATTAAGGCCACTCTTGTTTGCTGATGGTATTGGTTAGATTAATCAACTAAGCACGGTGGCTTCCTAACTAGAAGCGATTCATAAGCCAATTTGATGTAGTGGTTAAGAGCGCAGACTCTAGTCTGGGAGAACCAGGTTTGGTTCCCCACTCCTCCACTTGCAGCTGCTGGATGAACTTGGGCAAGCCATAGTTCTGTCAGAGGTGTTCTTGAAAAAGAGCAGTTTCTGTCAGAGCTCTCTCAGCCCCACCTACATCACAGGGTGTCTGTTGTGGGGAGGGGAAGGGAAAGGAGTTTGTAAGCTGCTCTGAGACTCCTTTGGGTAGTGAAGGGCGGGGTATAAATCCAATCTTTTCTTCTGATTAAATAGGCGTTCCAATTAACTGGGCAGCAAGTTAAAAAAAATGGTTAATTTTCAATAAATGCAGATTTTAAAAATTGCTGCTGGTGGCAGGCCCCATAAGGGAAGAGGCATTCTTAAGGTTTCTCATATGGGAAGGAAGGCCTCTTCTAAAATATGAAATTCTTCTTCAGAGTTGTTGCCCTTTCTCCCCATAGTTTGGCAGAGAGAGAATCCCCCCCCCTTCAGAATCATTTTTATTCATAGGGCGATATAATCAATGCCACTCTCACAAATGATTGACTTCTCTAACAGGGCGACAGCCCTAATTCTACTGCTGTGTTAATTTATGGAATAAAATCCATTACAATAAACTGAAAATGTTATGTCCCTAAAATGTTATAAATAGCTCCCACCTAGAGTCAAGTGTGACTTTTGACAGGCTTTAGTTTTAGAGGAAGATATTCTGCTGGATCATCTTGATATTAACGTCGAGTTTCTAGCCCTTGCTGTTTTTTAAAGTTCTCTGCCTTTAACTGTCCCTCCTTCCCGTTCTCCTTGCCATTCTGTTCCTACTTCTTTTTGAAAATATTCTTTCTAAGGACAATATGCCTGATTCTGTGCACATTTTCTGTTTATGCAGGGAAATACGCATATTGCTTTCTAATGAATTTCAAATGCAGTTTTCTTATGAAAAACACTATCTTACTTGACTTGCTTACTGGAGCTGTTTGAATGGATTTCGTTCCATGAATGCTGCAGCCATCCCTTAAGGCTTTGCACTTCAGATCTTATTGATTTCTCCTTGTGTCACTCTGTAATCTGAATAAAATAGGTGTTTAGGATTTATAGGTTTAGGAGTGCCCAGGAAAACCTTTTAGGAGGCTCCACGGGTCTGGGATAAGTGCTCTGGGGAGAAATTTTAGCTCCCCTCGCCTCACACCTGAACTGAAGAAAGAGGGGATCAGCAGATGTGGCCATTTTTATTTCTTTTACATTTTGTACATTCTTGCTGATGTTGGTATGGAGCCACCTAGTTTTTGTGGCTGTTTTTGTTGATTCTGTTGTGGCTTTTTGAAATGCCACTTATAAGTGCATACCATTTTAACACAAAAAGGCTGAAAAAACACATGCATGTATATGGCGAAAATTCAGAACAAGGAAATAGAAACGATGCAAAAACTAAAAGAGTTGCCTTTCATTCTCTCAAGTGAGAATCAAAATTGAAACAGGGAAGAACTGAAATCAGTCTGGCAAGTTTCCAAAATTTGGTTTTACCCCCAGCAAAAAGATAACAACTAGGAAATAATTGAATTCAGTTGTTCCGTGCATAGTGTAACGTCATTGCCTTGCTGGCCAATCTTCATTTTTTCTAAAGAAGAAGAGATTGGATTTATACCCCACCCTTCACTACCCAAAGGAGTCTCAGAGCGGCTTAAAAACTCCTTTCCCCTCCCCACAACAGACACCCTGTGAGGTAGGTGGGGCTGAGAGAGCTCTGACAGAAACTGCTCTTTTTCAAGAACAGCTGTGCCAGAACTGTGGCTTGCCCAAGGTCTTCCAGCAGATGCAAGTGGAGGAGTGGGGAATCAAACCCGGTTCTCCCAGATTAGAGTCCACGCACTTAACTACTACATCAAAGTTGGGCCTCTTCTCCGAATGGAGGGTTTGGGGGGGGACACACAGATGTTCTTCTGTGATGCTTTTAGGGCACCTTGGTGGGCGGTACATAAGGGCCCAAATCAGCCATTTCCCAATTTGTGTGCAGTGAGAGAAATGATAGTGTGGTGTGAGAAGTGAATTAATGATAAAATCCAAGTCTTTCAAAGTATTCTCCTGCAGAGGAGGCTGCCTGTTGCATCTCTGTGTGATTTATTGTTCTGGCTTATCTCCAATGAAGCCGTCTCCAAGGATGGATAATTCTGTGGAATTTATGCATATGATGTAACAGGGTGATTCTGATCTTCCCCATGCAGAGCTGCAGTAGAATGGCTAGAACAGTTACACAATCAGAGATACACCAGGCGGATTCCTCTGAGATTAAATAGATTCGTGTATGTGTCTTACATGGTCTAAAACTATAGCTTTCTGCGATACCTTTTAAGAGTAAAGTATGTTCCCAATTTTAATTTAATCAGAATATTGGATAACATTAGCTTTCAATAATGACCACATTATGGGCAGGAAATTCACTCAGATCAAATCACTATGCTGCTGTTTGTATTATGTTCCTGAACATGTGGCTGGGCTTGCTTCCTCGAGCAATCTAGAAAGCCTCTGTTTTGTACATGTCGTGATGCAAAATAAATGTTGGGTTCCTGGGTTTCTGTTTTGTGCTGCTTCATAGGCTGGGTGACCTGGCTTTAAATCAGCAGTGGGCTAAAAATGCTGTGAAGCGTGGAAGATTTGATGGCCTTTCAGTTCACCTGATTTGAAGATTACAGTTTCATAGCATGAGAATATTCAAATGCTTTCCCCAAATAAAAAAGGACAAGAAACAATCTTTGAGCTCACAGGAAAAAAAAAATAAAGTGAATTTAAACTCTGAAAGTGATGGTTAAGAGATTGAACCACCAAAATCCCTGGTTTGAATCTCATTTCTGCCACAAGTGCACCCAGTGGCCTTAGTCATCTTTCACAGCCTCAGTCTCCCCCATCTGCAAAGGGAGGGGCTGATAATACTGGCCTACGTTGCAGGGTTGTTTTTACAGTGATATATTTAAAATGCCCTGGAACACTGGAAGTGCTTCATAAGTATAATCAGTATCATTATTACTGGCTAAGGGTGTGTCAAGTTTAGGCAGGCGAGGAGGAGGGACAACCAATCCTTCACCCCCCAGTCCCATTCCCAGTGTTTAATTCGGGGAGGAGAGATGGGAGAGAGATGCTCGGGTGCAAATCTGTCTGGAAACTCTATTCCTGCCAGCCTGCATCATTACTCAGTGGTGAGGGAAATACACTTTGTACCTGCTCAGGAGCCCTTCCTTCTCTGCTTCCAAATTTGAAAACAGCTTCCGGGGCCGATCCCTGGTATGAATAAACCCCTCTCCGTTCCCCACACTTCACTGATGCCACCAAATTAAATTGGGGTCCACAAAAGGGAAGCCAGCCTCAGCCGCCACAATCCTGCTCCGAGTTCTGTTTCTTTTGGTGAGATGGAATGTTGACCAAGGTGAATGGAATTCTGGGAACTGGATTGATTTATTTAGAAAAGGGATGCCATGGTCTTTCTGCCCCCCCCCCCATATACTCAAGTGCAGCTAACAACAGGGTCAAAGACATTAAAAAAACCATAATTGTAATCTTATAAGAAACATAATTGAATGATGAAAAAGAAGCAGGCACCTTGTAAAATTGGAAATATTCAGAGCACAAGACTAAACGCAATTGTATCCTAGAAAACAGCAAAGTTCAAAGAGTCTCTAGGAATTTCATCAGAAATTCGTTTCGCCCAGGCATGGGTGAAATCGGTTCAGGAGAGTTGGAAGTGGCTTCTGATCATCCCATAACTGGAAAGATATCCTTACGCTGGAGAACTTATCCCAGGTAACCAGTATAAGCAAACAGCTGTTAGTATAAATGGCAAATTGGGTGCTAGCAGGATTGGTGCAGGTGACCCAGTCCAGAATAAAAAGCACTTACTGGGTACCATTTTGCTTTGAGTCTTCTTCCAACACACACATAGTCAGTCAGTCTCTCTCTCTCTCTCTCTCTCTCTCTCTCTCTCTCTCTCTCTCTCTCTCTCTCTCTCTCTCTCTCTCTCAAGAATCTGGATGTTAGATTTGGTGCTGGGCTGGTATTACAAATCAAAGATATATTTGTAAAAACACCCTGGTATTGGGAGTGGCCCACTTTGCAGGGCTGTTGTGCAGATACATAGGATATACAGAAGTCTGGCTTAAACAAGAGCGTGGGGGCTATATAATAACATGAACTAATAATGCACAGTATTCCAGAATGTTGCACAGATTAAAAAGTGATGCTAAGGCAGAATTTCCTCCCCCCGCGGCTCTGTTGAAATGAAGGAGGGTCATGCGGGAGCACTGCCGTGCACTTGTGCATGACACCCGTGCATTTCGACAGGGCCGTGCACAGGTGAAACGCACGTACTCTAACAGCAGCCGGAGCATTTTGTTCCCCTTCCCTGCCTTACCGAGCATTTCTGTCTGGTTAGGACGGGGGAGGGGGTGTCCAGATGACCTTGGCGATGCTCCCGTGTGCCCTTCAGGCTGGGACTGCCAGCAGCTCCTTCTCTCCCTCTCCCCCCCCCCGCCCTTCGTGTCTGCTCTGGGCTCCTCCGTGAGGTTGCATTCCCCTTTAAGAGCCGACAGCACATGCTGATATGCAGAACTCCTGCAGCCCGGGTTGCCGCACTGTGGGGGGAAGAGTGCTGAGCGGAGCAGTTTGCTCTGCCAGAGATCCCGAACAATGTCATTGTGTTAAGGGGAAGACACTGCAGTCAACTTTCCACACACACAGCCAGCCAGCCAGCCCTGCCGGCATCCTCCATTCAGGGTCGGATCTCCGGATTGCCATAGACCCATGCAGCAAGTAAGTAACCCTCTGTGGGTACCTTTCTCCAGGTGCGCGGTGGGGAAAGGATAGAGAAGGTTATCCGTCTCAATTCCCCCTTTCTCAAAAATCTCTTCTTGCCTTCTGATTCCCCCCTCTTTCCACCATCTCTGCGAAAGCTAAGCATCCCATCCGAGTCCTCCGCATGGGACTCATGGGGACCCCATTTTAATCCTTGGGTTTTGAACCAATTCAGGGCAAAAAAAAAATTACTATCCATCTTGAATTGGAGTGGGTGCGTAACCGGGTTGTAGATCGGACTGTTTCTAATTTTGCTCCCCTTTCCCATGCCTATCCCACCGTTTCTCTTTCCTAATGGCATTCTCTAATGCGTAGATCCAAGGAGTGTCAACAGATGCGAGAAATTTAAAATAACATGTAGATTATCAGAATATTTCTGGTGTCAAAATTATTCTTGAGCTCGAGACAGCAAGCACCAATTATAAGGCTGCAAGCTCCTCTTGCAAAGGAGTAAGTCACAATTAACTCAGTGGGGTTTACTTCTGAGTAAATATGCAATTGCCCAAGGAGTAAATGCCTTGCTGCCATTCATTCAGTGCATTATTTATGTAGGTATAAATATCAATTCCATTTCCTGAACATTTGAGCTAGGGGTGGGAAGGAATATGGTGAGACTTAATTTTTTTTTTTATTGTCGATGCTACCTGGCTCTCACATTTGAATTCTGAACGTCCTCTCTCCCTCCGCTCCTGGGAAGTCACAGCTCATCTTGCCGGTTCTTCTCTGTGGGACTTGGACGAGTGGAGTTTGATTACTGCAGGGAAAAATTAGTGTCAGAATAAGTTATGATGACACCGGGAACTCCATTAGGATGTTATTTATGACTTACTAAAAGCTCATTGGATGACACTGCTTTTTGTTTCCTTTTCAAGACTTCCAAGAAGGGGGGGGGGAGCCATTTTTAAAAATCATCTTGACAGAGCTGGATGGTATTTTGTCACCTCTTGGCATCTGTAGGGTTGTACCGTTCTGGGCACTGCAGGTCCTCCACATTTTAAGCGAACTCCTCAGTTGCACTGAAAAGGGCGCCCTTTTGCAGGCCTTCTGCAGCGGAGGTCTTTCTCTGATCTGTGCCCCAGCTGTTCTCACACACAAGAGGGTCTAGCAGCTTGGATCTTTGAGAAGGGAAGCCTCCTAGGTTGAAGTTTTGGGAAGCCTGCAGATTGTGAGAGCAGCACTACAGTCGTATGGGCTGGCACCCCAAAATGGAAATACTAGCGATGTCGATTGCAGTTCTCTCTATCTGTAAAACCTGTAAGACCGCATTCTAAAGCACAGCTGCAAAGAAGTAAGACCTGTTGACTTCAACGGGCCTTACTTCTGAGTAAACTCTTCAGCAGTTGCTCGGCGCCGTGCAGGACAGCCCCCTGTGCCTGTAGAGGATGTGATTCAGGGCTGGGAGACAGCGGAACTTAGGGAAAGTGTCCCTGTGTTTGGGGTGACGCTGCCCTCCTTATACTAAATTTTTGCATGGGACATCATCGGAAGAAGAAATTGAGGGGGCTTAGCTGGTGGAGGGAAGGAGGGGGTGGCATTTCGGGATCTCTGGGGGGGTCTTTTCTTCTTTCCTGTTGTCCCTTGAGCAAAACTTGGGTGGTTGCAAAGTGTCGTTTTTTGCCATTGCAGCGTGAGAAAAATTCAGGGAGAGGGCAAGGCAGAAAGGGATGGGGAGGGGGACGGCAAAGGAATCTGAAGGCATGCAGATGGACCCGGGAGCTGCTATGGGCTGGATCCCGGCCGCCGGGGTTCGTGGTTTGTGATGTCATTGCTGCAGTATGCTGCTCTCAGTTGCCAGGAAGGCTTTTCCAAATTACTCGAGTCTCTCCAACAAAAGGGGACAGCTCCTTTGGCTTTAATGACTGCAAAGGACAACCCCCCCCCCAAAAAAAAAAACCCCATGCTCAGGCAATCAGACAGGAAGATGTCCTTGTGTGATCTGGTCCAGGGATGCATCTGCCCCGGCATCTGGTTCCAAAGCAGTGGTCGGCCGGATGCTTCTCAGAAGCTCCCAAGCTGGGTACGAAGGCGAGAGCCCACCCCGCTGTCAGTCCCTGGCACCTGATTATTCAGAGGTAGGCTGCCTCTGCTCCTGGGGGTTCCGTTTAACCATGGTGGCTAATGCCGGCAGACAAACTCCCTCCTCCGTGAATTTGCCGTACCCGTTCTTTTTAAAATGCCGTCTGAGCGAATGGCCCATTGCCACATTTATTTATTTAGGTCACTTTATTTAATTCCTTTGCCTTTCTCCCCATACGGGGGCCCAGAGCAGCTTACATCATTCTCCTCTCCTGCATTTTATCGGAACCACCACCCTGTGAGGGAGGTTAGGCTGAGAGAGAGTGACAGGCCCAAGGTCACCCAGCGAGCTTCCGTGGCACAAGTGGGGATCGGAAGCCAGTGTTCCCTCTAAGCTGAGTTAGCGTGAGCTAGCTCACAGTTTTTTAGCCTCCGGCTCACACATTTTTGTCTTAGCTCAAGGAAGGATGGCCACAGAGCGAACTAGTTTATGCAGCAGCCAAATCGCTCGCTCACAAGTTTAATGTCAGTAGCTCACAAAGTAGAATTTTTGCTCACGAGACTCCACAGCTTAGAGGGAGCACTGATTCGAACCCAAGTCTCCCAGATACTAGTCCAACCCTTTTAACCACTACACCACGCTAGATACTTGCTGTAGCAGGAAAAGGTTAACTTGGCATTATGTTTTGAAGAAATATTTTCTCTGACAGAGGTTCAAGGACAGGCAAATCAGCTTTGTTGTTTCAACCTGAGCTTGCGAATAATTTTTATGGGTGAAAACAATTAAAAATTATCACTCCATGCCATTCTCGGTTTTCTAAATCTCCCTAGGGCCGGACTGTACAGTTCCAGATGTAAAATTGTGCTCTGAAAAGCAGCTTTTTTGAGGTGAGGGGGGATATTCTAGCTCTGCGATGCAGAGGGAGGGGTAACTCTTTCCCTACATTACAAATCCCCCCCCCCCGCTTTTTAAGTGCCAGGAAGGAAAAGACAGGTTCAATATGTCTAGCTGTCGTTTCCCCTAAAGCGGTGGTGGTGGTGGTGGGGTTGTTCAAGGAAACAGTATGGGGTGGAGTGAACCCCCCACTTCCTCAGAACTGTGGATCTGATTGGCCAACACGATTCCTTTCTGAGGTCTGGAGCTTAATTCACGGAACTTCAGCATCACCAATTAGGGCCTTGGGGTCAATCTTTCTTTCTTTCACTGGAAATTATTCTCGGGTGCCATTATGGCAGTGAAATAGCTGCACTTCCACAGGTATGCGCTTCAGTCACGCCAGAGCTCAAGATGTGCACTGCGCATGTGGACAACCCATTGCCTGATGCTGGTACTTGGAAGCACACAGGAACTCATGGTCCCGTGGGATGCTGTCCTGGGAATCTTGGGAGTTATTTCTGTGCTTCTGATGTGCATTGATAACTTGGTGACCAAGGGTCCCATCAATGCTCCCTCTAAGCTGTGGAGCCTTGTGAGCAAAAATTCTGCTTTGTGAGCTACTGGCATTAAAGTTGTGAATGAACAGTTTGGCTGCTGCAGAAATTAGTTTGCTCTGGAGCCCTCCTTCCTGAGCTAAAACAAAAATGTGTGAGCTGGAGGCTAAAAAACTGTGAGCTAGCTCACACTGACTCAGCTTAGAGGGAACACTAAGCTATTGGCATTAAAGCTGTGAGCTGGTGATTTGGCTACTGCATAAATTAGTTTGCTCTGGAGCCATCCTTCCTGAGCGGAGACAAAAATGTGTGAGCTGGAGGCTAAAAAACTCTGAGCTAGCTCACACTAACTCAGCTTAGAGGGAACATTGGTCCCATTCCATTGTTGTTGAGGGTGAGCTCTGTGGCACCCTAAAGCTTGCATGCCCAACTTAGGTCAAACGTTTGTTATTTCCCTACAAATTACACAGCAGGTAGGTATTTTATTGGTTTCAGTCCAGTCTGCTTCTGGGTTTCCTGAACAGAAATCACTTCCAGTCAACATACTGATAATTCTCAAAACATATCCATTAATTCATGGTTTAAGAAATGGTTACCCTGCTCTTCCATCCTATAGAAATTGGGTGGTGGTGGTGGTGGTGAAAACGGCCATCAGGTCACTTCTGAGATCTGATGAGACGGGGCTAGTCTAGGGCACCCAGATCAGGGCCCAGAAATCTAAGGCAGATAACAGAAATGGAACAGTCCGTCTCAAAACCCAGAAGCATTGAAACAGATCAGAAACTTCTGTTTAAAACTTTATAAGGTTCACCCAAAGTTCTGGTAAAAGCTTATTTGAAATTAACTACAGCCAATGTTCAAGTTTAATTCTGCATCGCTTCTTGGCCTTTTGGCCAAGATTGTGTGTGTGTGTGTGTGTAGTTCTGCACTGAATAAGAAAGCATTACCGTACTCAAAACATTTTATGTACATTTTGTCTCCTCCAGCAGCAGAGACCTGCCCACGGGAGCAGACGTCTGGTCTGACCTGCATTGTGCTGAGCTCTGTTGAACTGGCTGGATGGGTTTCCTGACACCCGTCACTTCTCCCCATTCACCGCTTAGGTGTAACCAGTCGCCTCCAAGTAGAGCTGGATCGGGCCATCAGATCCCAGCATCCTTACCACATCCCTGGAAGGTAGGCATATATTATTAGTCCCATGTGGCAGCATCGGAGAGGAGTGGTGACCTAAATCCATAGTATGCCATCCACAGTTTGGCAACACGTGGTGGGATGTTCTTTCTGGCTTGGTGGGATGTTCTTTCTTCCTCCGTGGAAGAGCATGCAGTTGGTGGTCAGGAGGTCCCGGGCTGAGTCTTCGGCATCTCCAGTTACAAGCATCTCAGGCCCTTCTGTGCCAGAGACCCCAGAGAACAGCTGCTGGTCAGAGTAGACAAGTGTGGACTGGAGGGACGAGTGTTCTGAATCAGTAGAAAGCGGCTTTATGCATTCACGTGTATTTCCATCCAAGTTGCTGGCTTGAACCCATTATATTAACAATGACATGGCCGTGTAACTCAGAACGCACGTGGCTGCCTGCCAGACGAGCCGCTGTCTCTCTCTGAGGGCTATCTCAGTCCTGCCGGTGCTCGCCTGCTTGCAGCCAGTCTGGGGAGGGGAGCAGCCGACAGGGAAGTCTTAGAAAACGATTCTGCCTGAAACTTGTCCGGGCTTGTTCAGTCCCCAGACTTCAGAGAGCCGGGAAAGACCCAGGCTGGCTGGGATCACAGCTTCGACAGCATTGTCTTGGTGCGCTGCCGTTTTGGAACTCCATCGTCCAAGCCTCACCGTTTCCCTTTTTCTGGAAGGTAAATCCACTTTCTGTGTCTTTTTGCAGCAAGGGTGTGTGTAGATTATGCCAGTCTTTATAGTTGGTGCAGAGCCATGCAACACAGGATCTTGGTGTGTGTGCCGATTCGGAGTAAGAATATTGCAGGGAAATGCAACATGTTCACCAAAGTGCCACTGGGGGGGGGGGTGCCATGTTTTCGAGGTGGGTGGGATGGGGAAGAAGGCGTGCATACTTCCTACCTGCTTACCTCGGGTTGCCAATCTCCACCGGGGGCCTGGGGTTCTCCCAGAATCAAAACTAATCTCCCAGGTGACAGAGATCAGTTTCCCTGGAGGAAATGGCAGCTTCCGCGGAGGGGTACTGTATGGCATCACACCCTCCCCTCACTAGACTCTACCTTCCCTGCACGACACCCTCAGATCTCCAGGAATTTTCCCAGACAGAGCTGGCAACCCTGTCGCCGAATGTTATACAGATTTGCTCTGTCGATGCAGCTGGAGCCAGAGGCTGGTTGAGTTGGGCTAATACCAGGGCCGGGAGCCCTGCACAGAGCCCGGCAGTCTGAGGGCGCTGCCCTTTTGTATCTGTGTTGAGCTCCTGGGAAGGTCACGAGAGTGACAGTGAATCTTAGAATGAGAGAGTTGGAAGGGACCTCCAGGGTCAGCTAGTCCAACCCCTTGCGCAATGCAGGAAGCTCACAAATACCTCCTCCCCCCCACACACACATACCCAGTGACCTCTGTTCCATGCCCAGAAGATGACAAAAAAAAACCCCTCCAGGACCTCCAGTCAAACTGGCTTGGAGAAAATTGCTTCCTGACCCCAAAGTGGTGATCTGCATTTCCCTGGGTGTGTAAAAAAGGCCCCCAAGAACTAAGCACTGAGGCAACCCTTCCTGCCCTCCCTCTCATGATCTGCCAAGGTTCACAGAATCAGCGCTGCTGTCAGAAGGCCATCTAGCCTCTGTTTGAAAACCTCCAAAGAAATTGAGCCCACCACCTCCCGAGGAAGCCTGTTCCACTGAGGAACCGCTTTACCTGTCAGGAAGTTCTTCCTCATGTTTTGCCAAATTTAGTCTTCTTTTCAACTGGCACCAGGTGAACGTGAGAAGGGGAGGGCTGACTAAGACCGATTTCCCACAAGCCGCTGCTCTGCCCTCGTGCTTCCCTTTCCCCTGATTACATTAGTCAATTTCCCACTACTTTCTGCTTGGTTGCATTTTGCCCCGCAGCTTCACCCGATTTCCCCCGCATCTACTCATTCCTCAAAAAACAGGACTCAGTAGAAGCGGGGGGAATCAGGGGATGCTGCGGGTCAAAATGTGGCTGCGCAGCAAGTAGTGGGAAATTGACTAATGTAATCGGGGGAAAGGGAAGCACGAGGGCGGAGCAGCGGCTTGTGGGAAATCAGTCAAGATGTTTCTGTGGAATTGGGGGTGGGTGGGCAATGTTAGACCACTCAGTGGGTTTGTACATCCTGACCCCCTTCTGTACATCATCAGCTAAGGCAGGCCCCACCCAAAGGCGCTCAGAATCTCGAAGCCATTCCTGTTTGCCCGAAGTGGCGATGCTGGGTTTCTACCAGGGAGAGCTGTCAATTCTGGGTTACAAAATTCCTTGAGATTTTGGGGCAAGCTGGGTTTGGGGAGGGAAGGAGACCACGGCCAGATATAATGCCACAGAGTCCACCTGCCAGAGCAGCCATTTTCAACAGGGGAAGTGATCTCTGTTGCCTGGAGATCAGTTGCAATTCCAGGAAATCTCCAGACCCCATCCGTAAGCTGCCAACCTTTGTTTCCAGAGCTGTCCTCAGCATTTGAGTGAGATTCTGGACCCTGCCATTTGTGGTTATCGATGTTTGAGGATTAAGGCTTGGGGCAAACAGGATATGCCAGGAGCAGATTTCTGCACTTAAGACTGGGTCTGCCACAAGATGAGGCCAAGGTCTCATTTTAAGGAGCAAACTGGTCCAGCATGCGGATGAGGAGGATAGAAGCCCATCCTCACGGTCTCTTAGAGAAGCCAGCTTCTGTACTTAGGCCCAGCTAAGAAAAAAAGCACCTGGTATGTGTGTGTGCGAATTGTGTTCCTCCTCCTCTCCCCTTTTAGTGTTGAAACTGGACATAGGCCCCTCTTCTAAGTCGGCTGGGGCTGGGGCTCCATGAGAGAACATCTGCTTTGTATCCAGGAAGTCCTGGGTTCAACCTGCAGCATTTCCAGTTAAAAGAATCAGAAAACAGGTAAGGTAGAAGACCTCTCCTTCAGGTCCTGGAGAGCTGCTGCCGGTCTGAGTAGCCCATACTGACTTTGACCGAACAAGGGCCAAGAATCGTGGAGTCATAAGAGTTTTTAAAAGCGGTGTGTGTAATGGTTACATGTCACCTATTCATTCCGACATCTCCAGTCAGCAACTGGTTTTGAAAAGAAAATGGGGAGGGAAGGTTCATGACCTGTCAGCTTGCTACCAAGCACTGATCTTCCCGCTCCTCTCAGTGGGCCCAGAAAAGGTCGGAATTTGCCCCGAGGTCTGCCAGTTGCTAATCACGATGAACACGAAAAACAACCCTTCACATCCGGGAAACATTTTGACAGGCAGTTGGCTCCATAACTTGGTATTTAAAGTGTTACAAGAAGGAATTCGAAATGGTCATTTGGCTAAAAGATCACAGCGAAGTGGACACCACAAATACATATATCCGAAATGAAAAAAAAAAAAGGATGTTCTTGCGACATAGATCTTGGGAATGGCTGTGCTAGTCTGAATTTTTTAAATTTCATTTTAGACCAGACAGTGTGTCAGACCCAAGTGGGACAAAGTGGGCTTCTCTGCTGCCGTCACTCCTGCAGTGACCCTGTGAGGTTGAACAATGTGGTTTGCATAAATTGCTTTAAATATATAGTGGAAAGAGAACCAGTACTGTAAGTGTAGACCTAAAGCCAATGGCTACAATACTTACATTTTACCACAGATGCACGTTCATGGCTGAGCTGAGATTTGAACTGAGGTTTTGTCATTCTTGTCCAGCTTGGGGGGCCTAGATATGTTTTTTTTTAGTGCTGTCCGTTAAACTTGCTACTCAGGAAGCCTGACTCCCAAGTTCAGTTTGAGTCTGCCGTGAACATCTCATTCTAGAAACAGAAAGGAGAGAGCAGTTTAGGACTGAGCTAAGCTTGAGCATGTGGACATTCTAATGGCTTTCCACAAACTGCGCAAAGCTGAATTATTCAGGAGGGCTTTTCTATGCAGGCAATAGGGTAGCCCTGTACAAAATGATTCACAAAGTTACTTGGATAAATTAGGACTGTGGTCTATACTACTGTGTATAGTTTGCCATAAAATGGATCCTACTGTGTAATTTTGCATCATTTAGCATGTCACACTAACAATTTGCTTTGCTACAGTTGTGTTTTTGTTTTGTTTTTTAAATTTCTGGTTGCTTCTACAACCCAAATCCTATTTTATTGTTTACTGAATGTCCCTTCCTGTTTCTTTTATTGACTCACTCTGTGTAATCTGCCTTCTGTCCCAGTGAGAAAGACGGATTACAAATAACGTAAATAAAAAATAAAAATAAATTCATATATATATATATGTGTGTGTGTGTGTGTGTGTATAAATTAATAATTAATTAATTACTAATATAATTAATAATGTAAATAATATAAATCTTTAAAGCACCCTGAGCTGGCCATGGCTGGGAGGGGTATAAATTTAATAAATAAGTAAATAAAATATAAAATAATATTATATATAAATAAATAAAAATAAACAAATATTTCCAGGGCCCACAATATTCTCCAAAAATCCTCTTTCTTTCTTTTTTTTAGGGGGGTGCTGTATCTTTTAAATTGTTTTTTCAAATGTAGTTCTTGCTGGCTACCTGATCTAGCCAACTGGAGACCACATACTCAGCGTAGTAACATAACAGCTCCACACAGCCAATCAGATCTTGCCTACATGATGATGTCACGCCACCAGATCCAATTGAAGGCCTTTCCTGCCCTCACTGTGGTCAAACAGCTTTATCCTGTTTTTCAGACCTCCATCCTGCAAACTGTTGGGGCGGGCGGGGGATTGTGTAAGTTTTTCATGACAAGTGCCCCCTTGTCCCAGCTTGGTCCTATTAACTCTGTTTCCTAAATGTATGAGTCACACATGTTATTCCCTGCATTAAAATGAGAGACACACTTTTGGTATCCAAAAATGATTTCTATTTACAGTGTCTTTTAAGAGGAAGAATTACTCACCCAGGATCCCCCACTCACAGCTGCAGTCACTCTTCTAAATGTCCCTTTGGACTGCAAGGCAGAACGTACAGAGACACAACAGGCTGCCTCCTCTGAGGGTAGATAACTCTGTTGCATTTCTGCTTCTAGGAGTGATAGAATGATCCAGATACACCTCGTATAGAGATGCCTCGGTATTGCCAGCTCCCCAGGAAAGGGCGATATGGGAAAAGAAGCCAGAATGTGAAATGATGAAGGGGTGCATCGGGGAGCCCCTCCAGCAGATGGGTCCTCTGAGCTACGTGAGTCTTTACTAAGTTAGTGTATTTCATTTATTAGTATTTTTATTATTGGGATGGACTGTGGCTCAGGGATAGAGCATCTGCTTGGTATACAGTAGGTCCCAGGTTCAACTGCAGTTTAAAAGAAGGATCAAGTGATGTGCGAGACCTCCACTTGAGACCCTGGAGATCTGCTGCCAGCCTGAGTAGACAATACTGACCTTGAAGGATGAAGGCCTGACTCAGTAGAAGGCAGATTCATTTTTAATAAAGCAAATGACAAGACAGTAGCAGGTCCCTCCTTGCCTGCTAGCATAGCCCCAAACACGCTTGAGAATGACTAAGCGGATACAGGTGGCCTTTGAAAAGAATTGCATAACTCTTGCTGCCTTTTGTGTGTCACAGACAGCCCGGTAAGTTGGGCCTGTGCATATGACTCAGTCTTGGAACCGTGTGTGCTTTTAGGGTGTGAGCTGGCCTTTGGTCCGTCCCCCGATCGTTTGCACTGCCGCCGCCGCCTCCTCCTCTGCACGCTGATGTCTGCAAAAGCTGGCCTACCTGGTTGAGCCGGTGAAAGGATTAAACCAACCTTCTTGGGAGCAGGGATGGGCTCTGTGTATCGGGTGGCTGGCGGCAAAGAAGTTTCGGTCGGTGGGTGAGACACAGCATGGTGGAATGCAGGGCCGTTGCCAGGATCTTTTTTTACTTCAGGGGGCATTTAAATAAGTTGGGGGGCACCGTGTCAGGAGCAATAAGAGACCAATTTTTTTTTAAAGCAAGTGAGAGAGGGCTGGAGTAGGGAGCAGACTCGCCCGTAGCTGGCCAGATGTACACCGCTGGCAGGCAGAGCAGGGCAACAGCTCAGCATGGCCATTGGCGTGCACGGGAAATAAAATAAAACAGACTGGCTGGCTGGGAAGCCTGGGTGGTAAGTCGGGGGGCCTGGCCCCAAGATGCCCCAATGTAGCTCTAGGCCTGGTAGAATGACTGGAGTGAAGTGGGTTCCGATCTTCACTTTGCCCCTCCTAGGTGACCTTGGCCCAGGCACTCTCCTTCCATCACGGGGTTGTTGGGAGGATAAAGTGGGGGAAGGGAGGAGCGTGTATGCTGGCCTGGGAAGAGAAGTCGGATAAAAATATGTCGATATATTCCAATGGCCTCCTTCACCCATCTTTGTCTCCCTCCACCAAAAGGTAGGTATTAATTTATTAATTCTGTCTCTATACCAACTTTCAGCTACAGACACTACCAGATTTTGCAATCTCACCAAGTAGAACCCCAGACCCCTATTTTCATTTCTCCCTTCTGCAAATGGAATGTCTCCATTTCTATTTTCACATCATTTCTGTCTTGGGTGCCATTTCCCTCCCTGTTAAATGTACACTTTAAAAACAAAACAAAACATTATTTTGGCATTTTCAAAAACGGCAGGAACAAAACAAATTAGTCAGGAATGCCAGGAATGGCAAATAAAAGAGACTCGACATGGACATTGACCCAAATTAAAAGGGGAGGGGGAGTATATTTATCCATCTCTGCTTTAACCAAAAGGAGCATGGGCCGTGGGGGGGGGAAGAGTTCACAAAACAATAACAACAGGCTATTCTACAATGCCTTAAAAGGTGGAGACTTGGTTTGCCAGTAACTCTGATGATTTTTGGCCACATGGCAGACTCTACGCTGTGGAGTCTTGTGAGCAAAAATTCTACTTTGTGAGCGACTGGCATTAAAGCTGTGAGCAAGTGATTTGGTTACAGCACAAAATTAGTTTGGTCTGGAGCCATCCTTCCTTTAAAAAAATAAAAATAAATGTGTGTGTATGTATATATATGTGTGTGTGTGTGTGTGTATAATTTTTCCACGCAAGACAAACACAAAATAGACAAACATACATACAACAAAAGGGGGGCTTCCATTTACAACATTAATTTGTCCGTTCAGTTAGCTCATACATTACCAAATTGTATTTTTTAAAATCCTCCCCCCCACACCTTGTATTTTAAAATATCTCATTGCTTATAAGAAAAAAAGGAGTTATAGCTCATATTTCCTTGTATTTTGGTTGTATGTCCACATAATTTATTTGATGGTTTCTTCCATCTGGAGCCATCCTTCCTGAGCTAAGACAGAAGTGTGAGCCAAAGGCTAAAAAACTGAGCCAGCTCACACTAACTCAGCTTAGAGGGAACACTGGTGTCAGAATCGCAATCTTTCAAAGCGGCTTCACGCTCCTGATCCTACCCTCCCCCACCCCGACCATTCATTCTGCTTGCTCTTGTATTCTTTTGCTACTTTTGCGGCACAGGCATCTTACCTGCCCCCTTCCTTTGCAGGTGAGGAGGTGTCCTTTCAGGTGTGGCAAGGTGAGGGAGATCTGCCTTAGTGCAGAAGGGCAAGGTTAGCCTTTGGCAGGAGGTGTGCGTCTGTCAACACCAGGTTAAAGTGCTGACAGTGGCGCCCCACCCAGAGCTGCCGTCGCCGCCAGAGAGTTTCTTCTGCAAGGCTGGGAAATTGCTCTGCTGTCTGCCTGGAAGAGAAGAAGATGCTTGCCTGGAGAGGTTTATGGAGCAGGTAGATTCCTTTCTTTCTTTCAGTTTCCCGCATCTTTCAAAATCACATCTGGGTGGCTCATATCTGGGAAGTTGCGGGAAAACATTAAAAGCTGGTAGAAGGAGCCTGTATTTTTTAATTTTCTGGTGTGTTTCTTACCCTTTCTCCTTTTTTCCAAGGAATATTAACAATGAAAATGGAGGCAGCTTGAACTGCCCTTCCATTCACTTGTGAATGGGAAGCTTCTTCTATCTGTATTTTTAAGTCTAAAAATCAGCAAAACTCTGGACTTTCCCCCCAGTTCTGCTCCATGAATGATTTTCCGTAGGCTGAATGAATTCTTTGACTAAAGCGATGTTTGGTGGCGCTTGTTCACCTTGCATGATGTGTTTTGATTCTGCCAGGCACCAAGAAGGCGCTGTAGCCACTGAAATTCTTTTCCAGCCTCATTCTTGCTGCTCGGATGTCAGCAGATGTTCCCTTCTACAGTTTTCCAGCCTGTCTTCCCTACCTTGAGGACCAGAAACTTGGTAGGTGTGTGGGTACTTTTTTGCTTTAAATGAGAACTTATCTTTTATTTGCCTTTCCAAAATCGCAATGTACACCCGGTACAGGGCGCACAATTCAGTGTGCAAAAAAGCCAACATAGTATCATGATTAGAAAGTGGAACTGCAATTGGGAAGCCCTGGGTTCAGTTATTCGCTCTGCCATGCAGTTGACTGGGTGACCAAGAGCCATCTCTTGGCATGACCTACCTTCCAGGGTTGTTGTTAGGATACAAAGTGGGGTGGACAGGGAGAACCGTGTACACCAGCCTGAGCTCTGTAGGGGAAGGGTGGGACTAAGTGACGGCACCTTGCATCTGCATTCTAATGTTTCAGCCCCAAATTCTGTCTTTCCCATGGCGTGAATGACCTCTTTCCTTTCATGCCCTTATATGGCCTTCCTCCTCTGAGCCTTGTACTGTTTCCTGCTTCTGTTACGGCAACAGTTTGCCTGACTCAAGAGCTGTCCAATGAGTGGGTGATGAGTCATTTGGCCCCCACCCTCTCTAATCCAGCTTGGATTTCTTCTGGAATTTGCTCTTTTGGGATTTGCAAGGTCCTGCCCGCTAGGAGATGGCAATAGGTCCCTCAAGCAACAACGTGGCTGATGCCAGCCACAGGCCATGTTGGGGACTACCCAGCTCCATTACGGGGTCTGCCAGAAGCTCGGGCTCTTGGGATGGCACCAGATTTCACAAGTGCACTGATTCGATGCAAGTGTCCCCAATTCAATTTCCATCCTTTATTCTTGCACCAGTTTCTAGCGTAAATTTCCTTGTAAAAATATAACCTATTTTTCTCCATTGTTTGCTTATCTATTGTTGTTCAGTGGTGCAAAAAAACCAGACCCTCAAAGCTCAGCAATGCCAGCAACAGAAATGGGGGCAGCCCAAAACCAACGATGGCAACAGCATGCCGGAACTGAAAGAAAACATGAATTGGCTGCAGTGACTCATCCCTCTTGACTCTAGATTTTGTGTGGGGTTTGACAAGCCAAGCACCTGTCCTGTCTTGCTTCCTAGCCACCTCATCCTAACCTAATGGTAGGACTGGCCCACTCTGGGGTCGTTTCCTTACCCTAGAGAGTCAGACAAGATTGTGGATGAGGACCCTTCCCAAGACAGCCCTTGACAAAGGCCTGGATATTAATGGCAGGGGATGTAGCTGCAGGCCTATAGCCAGGATTATGTGGCTGGTGGGGCAAAATTGTTTATGGTGGGGCTGCCGTTATTTTTATTTCAGCTCCAATCCACCCCCAAGCCTGACGGCTGGCGGCTACCCCTCTCTGTCCCCTCCTGCAAGGTGTAAAGGATGCTTCAGCTGATTGGTAGAGAGATCATGACCCACCAATCAGCTGCAGGGCCCTTTAAATCTTGTAGGAGAGGAGGGAGAGGGGCACGCAGCATCCCCCCACTTCTTCTCAAAAGCATTTAAAGGATCCCTTTAAAATGCTTTTGAGAAGAAGCAGGGGCTCATGCGCACGCCCCCCTTCCCAAAAAAACTTCCTCTCAAAAATATCTTGTGGGACTGGCCCTTTAAGGAAGGGGGCAGAGCCTCCAGTAGCTCCACGGCAGCTACAGGCCAACCTAGTAGTACAGGGAAGAGAGACTGGAGGAAACAGCACCCATAAACTGGAATCTATAAGTCAGTAGTCCAGATCCCCAACCGTGCGGTTAGACCTTAAGTTAGGTAAAGGTAAAGGTTTCCCTTGCTCGAAAGCCAGTCGGATCCGACTCTAGGGGGGCGGTGCTCATCTCCGTTTCCAAGCCGAAGAGCCAGCACTGTCCGAAGATGTCTCCGTGGTCATGTGGCCGGCACGACTAAACACCGAGGTGCACGGAACATTGTTACCTTCCCACCTAAGCGGTACCTATGTATCTACTTGCAATTTCTTGCTTTCAGATTGCTAGGTTGGCAAGAGCTGGGGCCAGAGACAGGAGCTCACTCCATCACACGGCATTGGGGTCTCGAACTGCTGAACTACAGACCATCCGGTCTTGCAGCTCAGTGTCTTAACCGCGGCCCAGGCCTTAAGTTGCCAGCCTCCAACTGGGGCCTGGAAATCTCCCAGAATTACAACTGATGAACACAGAACAGAGACCGGTTCCCCTGGAGAAAATGGTTGCTTCGTAGGGCAGACTCTACGGCATCATACTCTTCTGATCTCCCTCTGCTCCCTGAACCCAGTCCTCCCCAGACTTGGCCCCAAGTCTCCAGGAATTTCCGAACTTGGAGCTGGAAACCCTATTCTATTCCATGGGCGAATCTGCATTGGCTTTTTCCTCTATTGTTTTAGCAAACCCATGTTGGAACAGAAACTCCCTTCTGCATTGCATGCTGCTTTCGCTTCCTTTGACTGTCGGATTTTATGGTAACCTCTGCATTGCATGCTGCTTTCACTTCCTTTGATCATCGGATTTTGTGGTACCTTCTGCATAGATTTATGGCCGTTTTATGGCTGTTCAGGGCTGACTTTGCAGTCAGCACAGGTTGGGCTGGGGTGTTTGAATGTGGTTTTGAGCTGCAGCTTTTCCTCAGCATCGAGAAAATGTGGAGTGAGTGGCAGATGCAGAACCAGCTCTTGAAAACCTGTCTCCCCACCCACCACCCACCCCAGTAAGCTGCAAGATCACCAGCACCTCTCATCTGGAGAGATGCCAAAAGATCTGCCAAAAGGTCACAAGGGCAACAGGAGGGCAGGGTGGGCCCTTTAAGAGGCTGTCCTCACACTCGGTGGGCGGGGCCTGGCTGGATCATTGCAAGCTGGATCAGGATTTAAGACCTGGGTGTGGTCTTAGTGGCTGTTACAAGAAGGCTGGAACTCTCCGAGGACTTGCAGTGCTGCCTTCAGCCACGCCTGGCTCCCTGCTCGGCAGACAGAGGGAGCAACAGCATCTCTGGGGACTCGGCTCCATAGGGCCTGCTTCTGCAAAGACATGGCTCTGCCATGCCAGACAAAATGGGGAAACGTTGGAGAGATACCTGGCTCTGCTCTCTCTGGGTTGCTCTTTGGCCCTCCCCTCCAAGACAACTCGCAGGCATCTTTCAGCTATAACCTTGTACAGGGCTATTTTTGGGCAGCAACACATAGAAACAGAGTTCCGGCTGGCTCCCGAGTTGGCCACGCCCTGCAGGAACTTATTAGCATAATAGGCCACACCCAACAGCAGAAACTCATTAGGATTGGCTACACTAGGGGTGTGTGGCCTAACATGCAAAGGAGTTCCTGCTACAAAAACAGCCCATTTTGACAACAAAGTCAACAGAATAAGAAGCAAAAGGTGGGTGTGGCTAGATGACCACCCTTCCACTAACACGGGGTGTGGCCTAATATGCTAATGAGTTTCAGCTGTTGGGCGTGGCCTATTATGCTAATGAGTTCCTGCGGGGCGTGGCCAACTCGGGAGCCAGCCGGAACTCCGTTTCTATGCGTTGCTGCCCAAAAATAGCCTTGTACAAGGTTTACTGGTTTACTACTTGTTTAACTGTCATGGCTCCTCCCTACAGAACAGGGGGTGGGGATTGTAGCCTAGAGATGCCAACCTCCAGGTAGGACCTGGGGATCCCCTGGAATTACAGCTCCTCTCCAAACCGGGGGCAGTCCCCCTGACGAAAATGGCTCCTTTGGAGGGTGGGCTGTATGCAGTGCTCCCTCTAAGCTGGGGAGTCTGATGAGCATAAATTCTACTTTGTGAGCTACCAGCATTAAAGTTGTGAGTGAGCAGTTTGGCTGCTGCGTACATTAGTTTGCTCTGGAGCCACATCCTTCCTGAGCTAGGATGCAAATGTGTGAGCTGGAGCTAGCTCACACTAACTCAGCTTAGAGGGAACACCGGCTGTATGGGATTGTACCCCACTGAGGCCCCCGTCCTCCCCAGGCTCCATCCCCAAATCTCCAGGAATCCCAGAACCTGGATTTGGCAACCATACCACCCTCATCTCCTACCAGTGGCTAGAGGAAACCTGGCAACCCTAGCCCAAGACTCTAGAGAATTCTCTATTGGAGACATTAATTACGTCACCCAGAACTACATTTCCCAGGGTTCCATCGGTAGACGGAATATCTATTAAATGCATTTAAATCTATTGAATAGATTTGCACCCCAATAAGCATACCAGGCTCTCCCTGGAATCAGCTGTGTCTTTTCTAAGCAAGGTTTGTCGTGCTGTCTCTGTTGCTCTTCCCTTTCTTCCCAGGACTCTTGCATCCATTACTTGGCAAGAGAGGAAGCAGGATGGGGGAAGGATCGTCTCCCCTTGGCTGGCGTTACAGATGCCATTTCTGTGAGTGTTTCTCTGGCAGTGTCTTAGCTGGTTGTTGTGCCCAGCGATCAAGGAAGCAATCAGCAAGAATACTGCCCCAGAAGTGCTGCACGTTATCGGGCCTGTTGGGAGTCTTCTCTCTGGAGCCGGAGGAAAACAGAACTGGTGGTTTCTGTTCATCCCACACCGATTGTCTTCTAGAGACCTGGCAGGACTTGATCGCCAGGCTATAGAAAAGTTTGAAGAGGATGTGCCGAGACCACATTTTTTTGCCACCATGTTCTGTACCGGGAAAAGCTGCTGCTACTAAGTTTTGGCCTCTTGGGAAGCTGCTGCAGGTAGGGATGGAGAGGGATTTGGTGGACTGGGAGAGGGTGGAAGTGGAATCCCCAAACTCGGCCATTACGAACCAAGCCCAACTCCTCCGCCTGATTTTGCCTTGGCTCAGAATGGCTCCCACAAGACACCTCCTCAGCCGCTTTCCCTCCCCTTTTCACACTTTACCACATTGCAAATCAGCTGGGTGGAGAAGAAGGAAATCAGCCAGATGTCTGGCTAAAGCCAGGGACTCTTTCTGAGCATCTCCCCTCTCTGTGGTGAAGGTGTCTGGGCATGTACAGAGCCGGCATTTGCTATGTGCACTCTTACAAGGGATTTCCCCCCCCAGTGGCCCCCACACACACATACTTTTTAATTCCTGCTGATTTAGTGACCACAGTTCCAAGTGCTAGCTTTATAGGGGCTGCACCCCAGGGTAGTGTTCACTGTCTGGGTTCAGCTATGTAGACGACTCTCGAGCATGTGCAGAGCATTTTGTTCACAGGTAAGTGTTGGATGCAAAAGACTGTAGGGCAGCCTGCAGGCAGGCATAGTGTGCTGGGTCTGGCCGGTCACCACGGATACACTTCACTGAAAACTGATACACAGTCCAAAAGCAAGCCGAGAAACAGAGCCGAGGGTCAGGATGCCAGGAAATCAGTCAGGGTTTTCGGGAGCGAGGAGTGGAGGCTGGCAGCAGGGACAAGGTCCGAGATTGCACGGTTGCATCCACACTGAGCCACGTGAACATGGTTGCTTATACTCCGATCCTTCCTTCCCTGGGAGGTGACTTGCAAGGACTCACGGCCTGTCACGTTGCCTTTGCAACAGCTGAAGTATGGCACTCTTCTGTCTCTCCTGCACCTCCAGGCATTGGTGTGCCCTGCGTCTGGGACATTCAGGTGAGCTAGGTGGGGACTCTGACCTTGAGGTGTCTCCAACTGGGGGTGTTGGGCCAGGCTCTGGACCAGACTCTCCCTCCGACTGCACCTCCGTCTCTTCACCTTGCTGCCCGTCCTGCATAGATGCTGGGGCCTCTTCCCACTCGGGTGCTGTTAAGGGTTCCTCTTCAGGGCTGACTCTGGAGGAGGCTGGGTTGCTCCGTGTCTCTTCCTCGTCTGAGGAATAGTCAGCCTTGGCGGAGCCAGGACCCATGACACATACCCCCAGCCTCATTATGTTTCCAAAACTTCCACTTGAACCTTCCTAGAGAGGGCTGTGCTGGCCTTGCTGTAAGCTTCCACACCCCGGTGTAACTCAGGCTGTGCATGTAATGTGGTTTTTCTCAGCTATCGATAGTTAACCTGCCGTGTTTAATGGAGAGAGGCTCTCTTATCTCCCTTAAATACGCTCAAGATATTGCTTGTATTGACATA
Organism: Gekko gecko; assembly: GCA_029375565.1. NCBI lineage: Eukaryota > Metazoa > Chordata > Lepidosauria > Squamata > Gekkonidae > Gekko > Gekko gecko. Next base: position 23,780,951 of record JAPDNY010000016.1, read on the forward strand.
GTGTGACTATGCCTTTTAATTAGTTTAATAAGTCAATTGGTTAAATAGCTTAATAGGCTGCAGACCCTTTACCTAGTTAACACCCTTATTATTAAATAGAGCATGCACTTCTTAAAACTGCAGTGGTGAAAATCTGTCCCCAAATTGCGTGTGTGTGGGGGGGGGGGGATGGATGATGTATATTGGGTGGCCAAACTGTGGCTCAGGAGCCACATGCGGCTCTTTCACACATACTGTGTGGCTCCCGACAGGGTAGCTGGGGAAGCAAAGGGGAGGCATACCACCCCAATTGGTCTTCCCTTCTCCAGCCAGCGTTCCCCTCCCTGGGTAGGCTTGAGGCGGGGGGGGGGAGCAGAGGAAGAAAGCAACTTTAGCTTGAAATGCATCTGGCAGTAGGTGAGCACAGAATCATAGAGTTCGAAGGGACCTCCAGGGGTCATCTAGTCCAACCCCCCTATGTGAGACCCAGGATAGCCCCCCCAGCCTACAAATATAATCAGACAAATAAATATCATTATCAATATCTATTTTTATCCCTTTTGTTGTTATTTTTGGAAGTCTCATTCAATGTTAATAAAAAGCAAGTTTGCATATTGTCCAACAAAAACATGTCTGTGATATTCGCTCATGTCTCGCGGCTCTCAAACATCTGACGTTATTCTGTGTGGCTCTTAACGTATATGTACGCTCAGGAGAATGGGGAGGGAGAAGAGGAGCTCCCGAATTCTGTCATCTAAAATGCTGTATGTTCCCACCTGGATGTAGAGCTGGGTGGCCCACTCCTGCTTTCCAGAGATCCCAGGGGAGCAGACGTTTTAGCAAGTGGTGCATGTCACTAACAATGTTCCTTCTAAGTTGCAGTCTTCTGAGCAAGAGTTTTATTTTGTGAGCTCCTGGCATTAAAGTTGTGAGTGAGCAGTTTGGCTACTGCATTAGTTAGTTTGCTCTGGAGCCATATCCTTCCTGAGCTAAGACAAAAATGTGTGAGCCAGAGGCTAAAAAACTGTGAGCTAGCTCATGCTAACTCAGCTTAGAGGGAACACTGGCCACTAACCTAAGTGTTCTACTTGGGGCTAGAGTGTCAGGCTTGGAGATCAGGGTTCCAATACCAGCTCAGCCAGTACGCTTCCCGGCTGATCTCTGATCAGTTGCCCTCCCTCAGCCTAGCCAAGCTCATGAGGTTTTTATGAGGATAAAATAGTTAGGAGCCCCAAGAGAAGGCCACGGATCAGTGGTAGAGCATCTGCCTCGGCATGCAGAGAGTCCCAGGTTCAGTCCCTGGCATCTGGCAGTAGGTGAGCACAGAATCATAGACTTCAAAGGTACCTCCAGGGGTCATCTAGTCCAACCCCCCTATGTGAGACCCAGGATAGCTACTGCTGGTCTGAGTAGACAATACTGACTTTGATGGGCCAAGGGTCTGACTTAGTATACAGCAGCTTTGTGTGTTCAAGGAAGGACGGGATAAAAATCGAATGAGGGGGAAAATGAACATGACACGTGTTGGCAGGCACCTGCTCAGCGGCAAAACCAGGCTTTTGCACCTGACGTGTTGATGCTCATCACAGCCAATTCCACTGCGGGCCATAGAGGGGGGCTTGGGACTAAGGGGATGGCAGGAGGCATCATCTTCAGCTTCTTTGCATGCCAAGACAAGACAAAAATGAGCCAACAAGGGAGTGTAGGAACTGCTAGCTGCCATGGAGCAGTTCTGAGCCCCTCAAGCCGGCCAGACCAAGCTTCACCTGTGCAGTGTACCTGGTTCTTCTGTCACTCTCCAGTCGTAGGGAGAAATTAATTCCACTCAGCATTGCTGTAGAATGTGTAAGGCTCTGCATACTCTGTTCTAATTGGAAACTGTATTCCAATGCGAGCTGGATTCTGCAGCCTTCATACCTTATTCAAACTAATCATATTTGCATTGTTTGTACTATTTTGCATAACTTATTATGAAGCAGCAGAGCTATGCGGAAAGCTGCCGCCTCAACTCATTGGAAATCTCCCCCTCCCCCCCCCATGTGGCCACCCTGGAGATTTTGTAAGGCAGTGCCCACATACTAAGAGCTAGAAACTTGTCTGTCCGTCCCCAGTTTGTTTGTTAAATGAACACACATCCTTGCATGTTGAGTCCATGCCTTGTTCTGTAGATTTTTGGTGCTCTGGCAGAACAGTGGCTTGCACACCAACTTAAGTTTGTCTGTAGAGCACAACAGGCCATGCCTGGAAAAGAGTGCAGAAGCATAGGAGAGTCTTGACCAATCCTCTTTGTAGTCTCATAAATTTTAAAACGATGCTTTAGCAGCTTCAAAGCTGAAAGAGCTTCAAGCAAAAGTAGGCGTAGCTCCCGAAATTAAATTAGAATCAGGCCCCGGATTCCTTATCTCTGATCATTCATTTATCTGAATTGCTGTGTCTATCTCCCCCCCCCCCCGTTAGTGAAATTTGTCTTGTACTGAACCTTTGAAACCATTACGAAAAAACATACACCACTTAAGTTGAGATAGTGAATAAGCTGAGGCTATCCCGGTCCCATCAGATCTCAGAAGCTACACAGGGTCTGTCCTAGATAGTATTTGGATGGGAGACCATCAAGGAATACCAGGGTCGTAATGGGGAGGCGGGAGCTGCAGTGGCTCAAGTGGTTAAGACGCTGAACTGCAGGCTGTGGAAGGTCAGTAGTTCAGCAGTTCGAGACCCGAGACTGCCGCATGACGGAGTGAGCTCCCGTCTCTAGTTCCAGCTCCTGCCAACCTAGCAGTTTGAAAGCAAGAAATTGCAAGTAGATTAATAGGTACCACTTCAGTGGGAAGGTAACAGCGTTCCGTGCGCCTTGGTGTTTAGTCATGCCGGCCACATGACTACGGAAACGTCTTCGGACAGCGCTGGCTCTTCGGCTTTGACACGGAGATGAGCACCGCAACCCTAGAGTCGGATTCGACTGGCTTTTGAGCAAGGGAACCTTTACCTTTACCTTTAATGGGGAGGCAGGCAGTGGCAAATCGCCTCTGACCATCTCTTGCCTTGAAAACCCTGTGCGGTCACCATCAGTCAGCACTTTCCACCACCACAGTGAATATACACCCCAGGATGAAAAAAAAGGGTCACAAAAAGGGTCAGATATCGGCATAAAGCTCCTCCCCCCCACAATAAACCCAGTTTGATCAGGACTGGGTACGTTCATTGCCCTCTATAAGGCACAGAAGGGGTGAAGGCAGTTTGAACACCAGGCAAAGCTAAATGGAGGGAAATGGATGGGCTCAGGCTCCTAAGAGTTTATCGTGTCCTGGAGGGGGAGCTATGGGTCAGGGGCAGATCTCCCAATGATTTATTCCCTCTGTGACTCCTTACTGTCCCCTAATTTTTATCCTTCTTTGTCTAGCATAATGTATTCCTCTCAGTTTGGCCAGTTTGGTGTAGTGGTTAAGAGTCTGGACTCTAATCTGGAAGAACCGGGGTTGAATCCCCACTCCTCCTCCACATGCAGCTGCTGGGGTGACCTTGGGTCAGTCACAAGTTCTTTCAGAGCTGTTCTCTCAAGGGCAGTTCTCAGGAGAGTTCTCTCAGCCCCACCTACCTCACACACAATGGGTCACAGGCTCTCCCTCTAAGCTGTGGAGTATTGTGAGCAAAAATTCTACTTGGTGAGCTACCGGCATTCAAGTTGTGAGTGAACAATTTGGCTACTGCATAGATTAGTTTGCTCTGGAGTCCATCCTTCCTGAGCGAAGACAAAAATGTGTGAGCTGGAGGCTAAAAAACTGTGAGCTAGCTCACACTCGGTCAGCTTAGAGGGAACACACAGGATGTCTGTTGTGGGGAAGGGAAGAGAAAGGGATTGTAAGCCACTCTGAGACTCCTTCGGGTAGTGAAGGGCAGGGTATAAATCCAATCTTCTCTTCTTCAAGTAGAATTCGATCAGAATGCTGGATTGTCAGACGCAGGCAAATCTCTCATCACCATCATCTGGTCTAATTGGATGAAATTGATAGCCGTTCTTTCTTTTGCTCCAATTAATTGTTTTGGTTGAGTTCTTTTGTATTGCTGAATGTCGGGGGGGAATGCAATAAAGAAGTTTTGGTGGTTTATTATTTTTTAAGCTGATTTTGTAATACATGCCTTCTCAAACTTGCACCTTTCGCTCCTGCCTTTCTCCAAACTTGGGAGTGCTACCGGCCTGCCGAGATTCAAGTAAAGAACGTTTTGCGTGGCTCTGTGGCTAAAGGCGCCTTTCCACGCTCCTTCCAGATCTGCTTGTGCCTAAAGATGCAGCACTATTGAGTGATCAGTTCCGATTTTAAATATGTAGGTTTTTTAATCCATCTGTTTCCATGTCAATATTCAAGGCAGCGTTACCCAAAACCTTAAAATGAATGCCGTCGGGGGGGGGGGATAAAAGAAAGCAGGCACAATTGAAGTTCAGGAAAATGAGTTTTCACAAGGAGATGGTGCCATTTGGCCCTATCTGGGAAAGGCGTTTCAGAAATGAGGCGTCACCAACATTCAAGGCCCTATCTGTATTCCCACCTGCTGTCTCTGAAGGTGGAGCCTGTCAAAAGAGATCCTGTGACCCAAGCAGATTAACGCAAAATGAGGGATAACGCTGAGGCAGCGGGCATCCACACATGTCCCCTTGCGGCTGCTGTCTCCCACCCACTGATAACCAGACATACCTACCTACAGCAACCTATGATGATTGATTTTATATGCTTATAAGGTGCTTTAAAATTTTATTGTCCTTATGGAAATGTAACCTGCCCTGAGCCTGTTTACAGGATGGGCGGGATATAAATGCGGATAAATAAATAGAGCCCGCCTTCCAGAGCGACCATTTCCTCCAGGTGAACTGATCTCTGTTGCCCAGATATCAGCTGGAAACCCAGGAGATCTCCAGCCATCACCTGGTGGTTGGCGACCACAAACCCTCCCTCTCTACCCCATGCCATTATCCTGGCGGTTGAAGAGAGGCAAGGTAGCATGCTTCTGGAAGATCCATAAGCGCACAGATGAAGGTGCCAGTCTTCCTGGGATGTATGTGTGTGTGTGTGTCCCCCTGCCATCCCAGCATTTGGCAATGAGATATACTGCCTCTGTAGACCGGAGTTTCCATGTAGCAAAACGCTGTATATCTGGGCCACTGGCAAACCAGCACAATGTCCCACGAGCTTTGAGACCTCTCAGCCTTTGTAAGGAATTACTGAGCAAGTTAAAGAGTATTTTGAAGCTTCCAAGGGGGACTTTCCACTCCTGATGACTCTTAAAGCAAGTTGCGGACTGACCCATGCCTGCTTCTGTGCCTTAAGTGGCAAAATGTTCTGTAATGAGCAAAGATTTTCAAGAACAGATGAGATGAGACCCAAATTGTGCCTGTAGCCCAGTATCCTGTTTCCAACCCATGGCTAGCCTGTTGCTAACAAGATGCCCACCGGCAAAGCATAAAAGCAACAGCCTCTCCTCTTTGCCCCTCAACAACTCGTATTCAGAGATAGACTGCTTCTGAACCCAGAGGTTCCTTTGAGCTAAGGAGTTAATACCCTCCACTTATCTCCAAAATAAACACAATCACTTACTTGAGAAGCCCAGGTCTCCCTTCCTACCCTCTGTAGCAGAAAGTCGTTTTCCTGGAACATCGGACATCTGGTCTTGATCCCAAATGTTTTGGCTGTCCAGAGGGGAAATAATGGGCCAGGGCAGACAAAGGAATAAAGTATTAGGCAAAAGTTTATCACAGAGAGATGGGGATACATATCCATTTGTTTTAAGGAAAGGGTCCTCTGATCCTACTTCCAAAGGTCAGTTAGCATATTAGCTGGAACAACACTGACATCTAGAGCCCAAGGAGGAGACTGCATGGTCTAAATCAATGGTTTTACAAAACTGATGGCAAAACCACACTTTTTTCTCTGCATTAAAACTGGAAAGTGCTGTTACTTTTAGTGGACAACCAGCCCCTCTGAGGAGTCCACACCATCAGGCCTTGTATCAGTCATGGAAGCCTCTGGATTAGAAGGAAACCACTTTCTTAACAGTGACTCACACAGCAATGCAACAAGCTGCCTTTCCTGGGAGGGGATAGTTCTATTGTGTTGCAGTATTAGGAGTGATTAAAAGACACAGCCACGCCAAATGCAGCTGAACACCACCATGGCCCACCCCACAGTGGAGACGGGTTGGAAGGTAGCAGGGCATGTATGGTACAGCATGCCGAGATTCAATGGGCAGCCAGCCTCCTCTGTAGAGGACAGATTGGAGATCCCCAGAGAGTTTAATTTATTTTTCAAGGGGCACTTGGGCCAACATATAACTTGAAAGACCAAGGTATAGCTCAAGAACACTGTTTTTAAAGCATCTCCAAAGAAAGAAATAGGAGAAGGCTTTGAATACCAAAGGCTGGCCAGGTTAGCCAAATGGGGGTCCAACATGGCAAAGGAGGAGGAGGAGTGTTCTAGTATCCTGGCCCCACTGGTGGACCTCCTGATGGCACCTGGTATTTTTGGCCACTGTGTGACACAGAGTGTTGGACTGGATGGACCATTGGCCTGATCCAACTTTGGCTTCTCTTATGTTCTTAGATTGGATTTATACCCTGCCCTACAAACTCCTTTCCCTTCCCCTCCCCACAACAGACATCCTGTGAGGGAGGTGGGGCTGAGAGAGCTCTGAGAGAACTGCCCTTGAGAGAACACCTTCTGGCAGAACTATGGCTTGCCCAAGGTCATCCAGCAGCTGCAAGTGGAGGAATGGGGAATCAAACCTGGTTCTCCCAGATTAGAGCACGCACTTAACCACTACACCAAACTAGGAGCAACCATGACGTATATATGAAACCACCGCCGCTGCTGGAGTCCTATGCACAGTTCCTCAAAGTCCAACTGAACAAGGGAACTGACTACCATGTAAATATACATAGGACTAGGTTGCAAAATAGCCAGGAAAAACTCAACTTGGTCTGCTAACGTGCCTTTACTGGTGTGCAGGAATCACTAAGCATCTTGAGGTACAGAGATTAGTATTATCTCAAATGATAACCCAGGAAAGACATGAAAGAGGTCTAGAAAATAATATACGAAGATGGGTGTAGCAGAGAGAGAACTTTTTCGGCTTTTCTCCTAACACTAGAACTCAGATGCACCCAATGAAGTTGATGGGCCGTACAGACAAAAGGAAACCCGCAAAGCATACTGTGGAACTCATTGCCACTGGATGTCATGTCCACTATCCTAAATGGCTTTAAAGAGGGGATGCATTCAATACCTTCCTGGAGGACAATCCATAAATGGCTGTGAGCCACAATGACAAAATGGAACCTCCAGGTTCTGAGGCAGTGTACCTGGGAGACAACCACGGAGAGGCTTTCGCCTCCATGCCCTGTTCGTACATCTTGGGACTGCCAGTTGTCCACTGCGGGGGGAAAGGATGCTCCAGTCTGATCCAGTTGAGCTGTTCTGTTGTTCCCTTATTAGTAGGGCTGCCAACTCCAGGTTGGGAATCTCCTGGAGATCTGGGGGTGGACTCTGGGGAAGGTGAAGTTTGCAGAAGAGAAAGACCTTAGTGGGGTACAATGCCACAGAGTCCACCCTCCATAGCAGCCAGTTCTCCAGGGGGACCGATATCTTTCATCTGGAGAGCAGTTGTAATTCCAGGAGATCTCCAGGCCCTACCTGGAGGTTGGCAAACCTACTCATTACCCTGTGGTGATTATGAAAGGAGACTGAGTAGGTTGAAGCCCTGAGGCAACTGGACTCGAAGCTCAAGGCTCTATGGTTAAGATTATGTTGTGTTAACGCCTCAGGATACCCTGTAGTTGCCTGGAACCTTTCTAAAATGGCTCCTCCCTCACACTAGACTCTCTTTACTTTTGAATCATCACAATCATGAAGAAGAAGAAGAAGAAGAAGAAGAAGAAGAAGAAGAAGAAGAGATTGGATTTATACCCCGCCCTTTATACCCAAAGGTGTCTCAGAGCAGTTTACAAACTCCTTTCTCTTCCCCTCCCCACAACAGACACCCTGTGAAGCAGGTGGGGCTGAGAGAGCTCTCTTGAGGACTGCTGGTGAGAGAACAGCTCTGAGAGAACTTGTGACTGACCCAAGGTCACCCACCTGGCTGCATGTGGAGGAGTGGGGAATCGAACCCGGTTCTCCCAGATTAGAGTCTTCACACTTAACCACTACACCAAACTGGGTGACACAAGTTTATGTGGAAGTGCTGGTAGTGTGTAAACCACGTGTTCCCACAGGTCTCTTATTCAGAGAGTTACAGCAACATTGGATCTATTTATGAGGTAAATTTAGCTCCCCTTTTTGCTATATATTCAGCTGATCAGATAAAACACAGGTGAAAGCCAAAACAACAAAAAGGGTATTCAATAGATAGACTCAGGGGGTAGCCTTGTTGGTCTGATGCAGCAGAAGAAAGTGTGAGTCCAGTGTTGGTTTGAGACCAACCAAGTTTAATTCTGGCTATAAGTTTTAGTGAGCATGCACACTTCATCAGATACATTGAAATGGAAGTTACCCATCCATACATATACTGCACTTTCACGCACACTAAATAATGAACTTTTCAATCCACTTTCAATGCACTTTGCAACTGGACATTGCTGTGTGAAATGGCAAAATCCACTTACAAACAATTGCTGAAGTGGATCGAAATTGCATCATGTGGCACTTGTGGAAGCGCTTATAGGCAGAGAGTGTGCAGATCTGTTAAACACCTTCATTATACTGTATGCTAATTCGCTGCTTACCGTCTACCTATACGTATGGACTGACAACTTCCATTTCAGTGTATCTGAAGAAGTTTGTGCACACACAAAAACTTATACTTTGAATAAAACTTTGTTGGTCTTAAAGGTGCCCCTGGACTTGAGACTTTGTTATTTTGGTATTCAGCACAGTAAGTGTTATGTGTAGAAATGCATTCCCTTATAAGAGTAAAGTGACTCTCCACTGCAACCCAGCAACCGCACAACCTTTGTCCCATGAGAGAGAATGTAACTGGGCCAAACTAACATGAATAAACACTGAGGAGAGATTTCTACTTCCTTCCCTCACAAAGTTTACCTCAGGTTAGGTTTATGAGACCTGGCTGCCAAAACACAGGTTCCCTCAAAGGGCTAGGCTTCCCCTTTCACCTCACAGTCCCCGGCTCTCGGAAACTGGCCGGTTAGATTTGACGCTTCCTGCTTTTACCAGGGTGCTTATTTATCATCTAAAAATAAACTGTCTTCCCTAAGCAAGCCTACCCACCCTGTCTTTAAAATACCCAAATAAAAATCTTGGCTAATCTGACGCACTTATCCAGAGCTTCCAAGCCCGTATCTGAGGAGATAAGTGTCCTCCTCCCCCCCTTTTAAACTGAGGCTTGCTCAGTCCTGCCCATCCGGTGGAGTTCCATGGGTTCTGATTGGCTGACAATCACCTTTCTTTGCCTTAGGCTACAAGGATTGGTTCACAACCCTGGAGAGGGTTGGGCCTTTGGGAGATGATGGCCACATCCCTTGTTAATCAGGGGTGCCAACCTCCAGTAGGGCCTGGAGATCTCCAGCTTTTACAACTGATCTCTGGACTACAGAGGTCAGTTCCCCTGGAGAAAACGGCTGCTTGGGGTGGGTGGGGGGAACTGTATGGCATTGTGCCATGCTGGGCCCCTCCCCTCCTCAAACACTGCCCTCTCCAGGTGCCACCCCCAAAATCTCCAGGTATTTCCCAAACCAGAGGTGGCAGCCAGAGTTCCCTCTAAGCTGAGTTAGTGTGAGCTAGCTCACAGTTTTTAAGCTTCTGGCTCACACATTTTTGTCTTAGCTCAGGAAGGATGGCTGCAGAGCAAACTAACTTATGCAGCAGCGAAATCGCTCGCTCACAATTTTAATGCCAGTAGCTCACAAAGTAGGATTTTTGCTCACAAGACTCCGCAGCTTAGAGGAAGCATTGAAGCCATCCCTACTAGCTAATATTGACACATCAGACTCTTGATCTGGATTCAGGAGAGGCACGGCTGCGGTTAGTTGGTTGCAGGCAAACCAACACATTTATTTATTCTTTTATTTATGTCATTTTACGTCCTCTTCCCCCCAATGGGGATCCAAAGAGGCTCACAGCATTCTCCCCTCCTCTGTTTTATCCTCACAACAACCCTATCGGGTAGGCTAGACTGAGAGTGCGTGAGTGGCCCAGAGTCACCAAGCAGGATTCCACAGCAGAATGAGGATTCGAACCTGGCTCTCCCAGATCCTAGACCGATGCGCTAACTGCTACTCCACACTGGCTCTCAGACAAAATACTTGCAGGTGCAACGGTGGCAGCAGTTTAGGTGAGCCAGAAATGGCTTAAGACAGGAGTCCAGTGACTCCTTGAAAACCAGCAACATTTATTTCCGCGCAAGCTTTCATGAGTCAGAGTGCAAGTCTATTCCCATTAGGCCGATGCATTTTTAACAACAACTTAACAGCAGGGAGGAGGAGGGAGATATTACAAAGTGGCCCGTCTCAAACCGAATCCGATCGAAAGAGTTGAGGCAGCAGGCGTCCACATATGGCCTCCCCGAGGTTGCTGTCTCCTACCTACTGGCCACCCATCTGCCAGCAACCGGCCAGAACAATCAATGCTAATGGGCCGGACTTTGCACCAGCAGCTATAACTATTGATTTTAAATGTTTATAATGTAATGTTTCATTGTGTTTTAAATTTTATTGTATTATTTGAGATGATGTGACCCGCCCTGAGCCCGCTGGCAGGATGGGCCGGGATACACATGTGAAAAATAAATAAATCCACTCCAGACAATCGATAGGCAAAGTAGGAATCACATAAAATCAGATCTAATAAGGAGCAGGCTTTCTGTTGTTCATGGCTTCTTAGTATTAAACGTGTCTGCCCAATTCAGGGCTCCTCAACCTTTTTGACCCTGCGGCCACCTTTGGAATTCTGACACGGCATGTAGGGCGCAGCCACAAAATGGCTACTATAAAATAGCTGCCACACGAGGCAGAGCCAGCCATAAAATGGCTACTGCAGGAGGCGGAGCCAGCCACAAAATGGCTGCCACGGCTTACTGTCAATCACACAGCGAAGATTTTTGAACTGTGGCAGGCTGCTGCCAAAGCAATGTTTTAAGAAATCTTCACAGCCAGTCGTCAATGGCCAATCAGAAACCTTGCTGGGCAGAAGCCTCATCTGGAATACATGATGCACTCCCAAACGTTGATAGGCAGTTTGGTGCAGCGGTTAGGAGCCTGGACTCTGATCTGGGAGAACCGGGTTTGATTCCCTGCTCCTCCACATGCAGCTGCTGGGTGACCTTGGGCAAGTCACAGTTCTGTCAGAGGTGTTCTCTCAAGAGCAGTTCTCTCAAGAGCTCTCTCAGGCTCCCCCCTGCCTCACAGGGGTCTGTTGTGGGGAGGGGAAGGGAAAGGAAATAGTCAACCTCTCTGAGACTCCTTCAGGTAGTGAAGGGCGGGTTATAAACAATGTTCCCTCTAAGCCGTGGAGTCTTGTGAGCAAAAATTCTACTTTGTGAGCTCCTGGCATTAAAGTGGTGAGCCAGCGATTTGGCTGCTGCATCAATTAGTTTACTCTGGAGCCATCCTTCCTGAGCTAAGACAGAAATGTACGAGCTGGAGGCTAAAAAACTGAGTTAGCTCACACCGACTCATCTTAGAGGGAACACTGGGTATAAATCCATTTTCCTCTTCTCCTGGACTCACCCACTTTCTAAAACAATTGGTGCATGCCAGGAAAGCTGTCAGTGGGTACCATGTTAGGGACCCCTGGCCTAATGATGAAAACTTCCACGCATCCAAGGAAGCAGTCACTGACTCTCAAAGGCTTATGAAGGATTAAATTCCGTTAGTCTTTAAGGTTTTGCCAGCCTCGTTTAATATTGGCTGCTGCAGACTAACTCCACCTATCCATCTGGATTTGCCAGACCGAGAAATGGTCACCTAAATGGGGGAGATGTGTCTACTGAAAATTTGGGAACAGAGAGGAGGCGGGGTGAGAGACGGGGGAGCCAGATGAAGGCAAGCAAGGCCTATGTGTGACCCAAGAGCTGGGCGTGAGTCGCATGACTCCGCAGAGAACGTGAGAATAAGAGCCAGCCTTAAAAGATCCAGTCCATGTGGGTGTGGACCACTCCCTGCCCGTGATGAATAGGCTAGGAGGGTCACACCCACTCTGATCCTACCATTTGCGGCTGGATCTGACAAGTGCTGGGAGCAACATGCCTTTCGCATCACACATTGATCTCTGGCACAGACAAAGGGAAAGAGCGGCCGTTTCTCGGGGAAAGGCCCTTCCCTCCAGGGCAACCCCAGAAAAGAGATTTTTCTTCTAGCTCCAGTAGATGTTTTTCACCTTCTAACCAATGCTTCCTTGAAGCTGTGGAGTCTTGTGAGCACAAATTCTATTTTGTGAGCTACCGGCATTAAAGTTGTGAGTGAGCGATCTGGCTGCTGCATAAATTGGTTTGCTCTGGAGCCCTCCTTCCTGAGCTAAGACTAAAATGTGTGAGCTGGAGGCTAAAAAACTGTGAGCTAGCTCACACTAACTCAGCTCAGAGGGAACACTGCTTCCAACTCCCACATGAACATGAGAAGCTGCTTTATACGGAATCAGATCCTCGGTCCGTTGAGGTCCGACTGGCAATGGTTTCCAGGGTCTCAGGTGAAGAAAAAGAAGAAATTGGATTTACACCCCGCCTTTCACTACCCGAAGGAGTCTGAGAGCGGTTTACCATCTCCTTTCCCTTCCCCTCCCCACAACAGACACCCTGTGAGGTAGGTGGGGGCTGAGAGAGCTCTTTCGAGAACTGCCCCTGAGAGAACAGCTCTGAAAGAACTTGTAACTGACCCAAGGTCACCCAGCTGGTTGCACGTGGAAGAGTGGGGAATCAAGCCCGGTTCTCCCAGATTAGAGTCCGTGCTCCTAACCACTACACCAAACTGGCTCTCAGGTCTTTTACATCATCTCCTGCCGGACCCTTTTAGCCTGAGATGCCGGGGACTGAGCCTGGCAAAGCAGGATCCTGTTTAGGAGCAGGAAGCACTTCAAGATCCAAGAGGGAGGGAGGCAGGAATGTCGTGCAGCACTGAGGAAGAGAATTTATTTTATTTTTATTTATTTTATTTCAGTCACACTCTGCTGTTCTCCCCAACGAGGACCCAAGCAGCTGACCACTCCCTCTCCTCCATTTCCCCTCACAACGACCCTGTGAGGAAGGCGAAGCCAGGGGTGTGTGACTGGGCCAAGGCCGCCCAGCAAGCTTCCGTGGCAGAAAGGGAGGGGGGGGACAGAACCTGGGTTGCCCAGATCCTGGTCCATCCCTCTAGTTGCTACATGAGACTTTAAGAAGAGCCCTGCTGGATCAGACCACTGGTCCATCTAGGCCAGCATCCTGGCTCACACAGTGGCCGACCAGTTCCCCTGAAGGGCCAGCAACAGGGCAGAGAGGCTGAGGCCTTCATTAGAACACCAGAAGAGCCTGGCTGCTGGATCAGACCAGTGAGGGTCCATCTAGTCCAGCATCCTGGCTCACACAGTGGCCGACCAGTTCCTCTGGAGATTAAACAACAGGGCAGAGAGGCCAAGGCCTTCGTTAGAACCTCAGAAGAGCCCTGCTGGATCAGGCCAGTGGCCCATCTAGTCCAGCATCCTGTCTCACAGTGTAGCCAGCCAATTCCTCTGGAGGTCCAACAACAGGGCAGAGAGGCCTTCCCCTGATGTTGCCCTCTGGTTACGCGATCCAGAGGATTAGTGCCTCTGAACATGGAGGTTCCCCGCAGTCACCATGGCTAGTAGCCACTGACAGACTTATCCTCCATGAATCTATGTCATCCTCTTTCAAAGCCATTTATTCCTGTGGCCATCCCTACATCCTCCGGCAACAAATTCCACATTTGAATCACTCCCTGTGTAAAGTAGTATTTCCTTCTGTCCGTCCTGAACCTACTGCCCATCAGTACACCACACTGGCTCCCATGTACTCTGAATGCTCAGAGTCTAATCTTCCGGTTGGCTAGCAGTGATTACAAGAATGGCCCAGAAAGCTGAGCTGCATAGCAGCGATGACAGGAGGCACTCCATGCATGCTCAGCAACTAATCTGGTCATTCAATACACATTAAAGGCTGCGATCACACACACCAAATAATCCACTTAGTTTCAATCCACTTTCAATGTACTTTCCAACTAGATTTTACTGACTGAACTGGTAAAATGCATTTGGAAAGTGCAGTGAAAGTGGATTATTTGGTGTGTGTGATCGCAGCCAAAAATGGGAGGGGGCGCTCTTGAGAACGCGCAGAACCTAATTTTGCCGTTGCGCGGTGGTGCTTTGTGGGACTTACCAAAGGAGCCGAGCTGCACGGCAGTCATGGCGGGGGTGCGCTCTGTGCACGCTCAGACATCTGAGCCGCACAGAGGCCAGAGCGGGAGCACACTGGGTGTGTGCTGCTCAAAGGCGACTATCGTGGTTCCACGGAAGCCAGGGTGATGGGGGAAGGAAGGCACCCTGTGCGGGCTCAGATCATCCCGGGGACCGCGTTGCGCCACCCGAACTCCGGCCTCTTAGGCGGGGGACCGGCTGGAGAGAAGCCTGTGGCACCGCCCAGAGGCGGGCCGGGAGGCGGAGACGGGGAGGCGGCCGGGCAGGGCCGGGGCTTTGGCGGGCGGCCACTCACATGATGAGCGGCGGGCCGGGCCAGCTGCAGGACTCCTCGCCGGCCCTGCCTGCCCTGCGCCCGGTTGGCCACGCGTCCGTCGAGCTCGGTTGCTCAGCAGCCGTGCGCCCCCCTTTGCGCCCCCTTACCGGCGGCTGACCCGCTCCCTGGTGGGGCTCCCCCTCGGCGGGGCTCCCCGGCTGCCTGCCTGCCTGCCTCCCTCCCTGGGCCATGCCGGCCGGCCCGCCCACGCCGCCCCCGACGCCGCTCTTCCCGTGGGAGCGCGTCCTGGTGCTGCTCTCGTGCGCCCTCTCGGCGCTGGGCGCCGGCCTCCTGGTGGCCACCCACGCCCTGTGGCCCGAGCTGCGCACCCGCGCCCGGCGGCTCCTGCTCTACCTCTCGCTGGCCGACCTCCTCTCGGCCGTCGCCTACTTCTACGGGGCGCTGCAGGACTTCGCCGGCCCCTCGTGGGACTGCGTGGCGCAGGGCGCCCTCTCCACCTTCGCCAACACCAGCTCCTTCTTCTGGACCGTCGCCGTCGCCCTCTACCTCTACCTCACCCTCGTCCGCGGAGGCCCCGGCGGGCCCGGCCTCCTCTGGCTCTTCCACGCGGTGAGGTTGGTGGCGCTCTGCTAGGGTGGTGGCCAGGCCCGGGTTGGGAAATACCGGGAGGCTTTGGGGGGTGGATCCGGGAGGGGGAGGGATCTGGGGAGGGGCTGGACTTCGGTAGAGTCCACCCTCCGAAGCAGCCGTTTTCTCCAGGGGAGCTGATCTCTGTCAGCTGGAAATCAGTTGGGAAAACAGGAGATCTCCAGGCCCCACCTGGAGGCTGGCAACCCTACTCTCTGCCCTAGAAGGGACAAGCGTCAGCGGACACTCCCCCTCCCACACAGAGTAGCGCATCCCCGCCATCCCCACTGTCCAGATCTAGGGGCCTTGCCTTTTGCTAAGAGTGACCATAGAGGTCCCTGACCTGGATGGCCAGAACTTACAAGCTAAACAGGATCCGGCCCTGGTCAGTACCTGGGTGGGAGACGCCCAAGGAAGCCCAGGGTTGCTCTGCAGAGGCAGGCAGTGGCGAACCACCTCTGTTTGCAGGCCCTGCCTTGGATGGACCAGGTTGCCGGATCTTGGAAGATCTTGGAAGCTAAGCAGGGCTGGTCATCCTGGGTCATACCTGGGTGGGAAACCAGCGAGGAAGTCCAGGGGTGCTGTGCAGAGGCAGGCAGTGGTGAACCACCTCTGTTCGCCAGCCCTGACTTGGATGGCCCAGGGTAGCCCGATCTCGGTAGATCTCAGAAGCGAAGCAACATTGGTCATGACTAGTACCTGGATGGGAGGCCGGCAAGGAAGTTCACAGTTGCTATGCAGAGGCAGGCAGTGGCCTGGAAAACCCCACCATGGGTTGGCATCTGTCAGTTGTTACTTGGTGGAACATAATTATTTCCCTGATCTGGATGGCCCAGCTGATGCCCAGTGCTGCCAGATCTCTGAAGCTAAGCAGGGTCAGCCCTGGTTAGTACTTGGATGGGAGACCATCAAGGAAATCCAGAATTGCCGCATAGAGGCAGACGATACCCCTTGAAAACCCTCTGGGGTCACCCTAAGTCCGCTGCGTCTGGATGGCACTTTCCAGCACCACCAGCCCACAGAATACACCCTCGTAATCTTGGGTTTTGACCCAGAGGCTGAGAGAGCATCAGCTTGGTTCCCCCCCCCTTCTCTGTTTGAATCCCTGCTTAAAACCCTCCCCTTTGACAGACCCTGAAATGTCATTGCCATGCAAAACAAAGCTTCACTGTCAGGGCGTTTGCAGTGGTTGTAATTGACTGGACTTTCCCCTTCTAAAAAGTTTTGATTGATTCAGAAGGTGCCGGTAAACTGGGCAACAAGTTTCTTTTTTAAGGAACTAACTCTTTAAAAAAATGCAAATAGCTGTAAGAGTTGTGTCATCTTGGAAGAGCGTCCCATCTCCTCTCAGCTTCCAAGACCCTGTCTCTTCTGCAGTTTGTAATGCGGAATGGAAAAATCAAGAGCGTGCCTCCCTTGTAAACTCATACGATCAATAGACCAAGACGACGTTCTTTCAATCAAGTGGCATTAATTGCACGCCTCTCTTCTCCTTCCATCGTCCTCCTCCTCTTGTTGACTCTTTGGCTGTCTGAAATTAGATTGGAAGCGCCTTGAGGCAGGGCGGGAGGTGAGGGTGGTTCGATAACCGATCGACAAGATTTGGGATGCGCCTCAGCCGCAGCCCAGCTCGTCTGCTGGGGGCTTTTCGTGCAAGAGAGACGATTTTGTAGCTCAAGGGAGAGGAGAGCTTTCATGATGTCGGGGGGAGATGGTGCCATCGCTGCCCAGCGGAGGGGTCCTTTGGCACTTTGGGCTGGCGAGTGTGGAGAACAAGATTAGGTTTTAAAAAATCCAGTTGAGCCAAACGATGCGGGGGAGATTTCCGTAATGCAGTGCCTGATTTTTTTCTCTCTCTCTCTCTGGCTGAGTTATTTTGGCTGGTGCTTTTGAGAATGTTGCCATCCTTCAAAATGACAGGGCGGCCCACGGGTTCAGCCTCTAGAAGGAAACCGTCCTGACTTGCATCGTTAGAATGGAAAACAAAACTGAGGCTTGCAAAAGGCCGTTTTCTTAGTTGCCTGTGGCAATTAAGAACAGTTTGCAAGAGAAGCTTTGCTGGTGGAAAACGCCGGCAACTCATAGCTAACTACCGGCAGCCCCGTCGGGTTTCCAATGCAAGAGATCTTCAGAGGTGGCTTGCCGTTGCCTGCCTCCGCGTCACAACCCTGGCATGCCTTGGAGGTCTCCCATCCAAATAACTAGCCAGGGCCTACCCTGCTTAACTTCTGAGAGCTGACAGGATCGGGCCAGCCTGGGTTATCCAGGTCAGGGCGGGGCGTTGAAAAGCTTTAGAGAAGTAGATCCTTCTCGTATGTGAGCCCGTCACTGAGTGACAGCTATATGTAGGCTGCCTGGTTGGTTAAAAAGGGGCGGGAAAGAGAACGAGCTAATACTTTATTTGCCAAGCTGAAGCAGTTTAGTCATTAGTGTGTGGATTTCATTAGCGCAGCATGAGGGTAATGCTGAGTAAGTTAAGAAGATTTTTAAAAGAGGATTAGTGAAATTCAAGGCGGCATCTGTAGGAAGGAAGGAAATGTATTATTGCTTTCCACCAAGGGTGATCGTGTTATATCTGCTGTCTGTCAGTGGAGTTTTGTTGCAGTGGACCAAACGGAACCTCCATGAGTCATGGCAGGATATCTCTGATAGGTGTATGGTGCAGACGTGTCCAGGCTTACAGCCTGGCACCCTACTGATAAGCATCCAGAGCCAGTTGGAAGCAGAATACTGGGTTTGATGGCTCAGTCCTGATGTGCTTCTTAGACTCCTGAATTTTATGCAGGTCAGTGTGCAAAAGATCTGTGCAGTTCTTTGACGGGAGGTGCCAGTTATTTACTCACACATACACACCCATTTCCTTTGTTGCTCAAAGAACTTGCAAGCAGGAAGGATTTTGCAAAGAGCGCATTTGCTGGCACCGATGCACGGTGTTGTTTTGTACCTTGATTCCCGTGGGATTACTGTGTATTGCCAAAAATTACAGAGGCAGGAACACACAGGCATGAGCACAAGGAGGGGGCCCCTGTCTTTATTATTAGTCCTGCAAGGAGCAGGGGGGTCGCCATGTGGATCCCCACCCCCAGTTTGCACCCAAATCCCAGGGCTGGATTTCCAGCCAAGCTGAACACTGAAAAGGTTGTCCATGCGCTAACACAGTTCAGTCCACTCCCAGCCATCAGTGGTGCCACGGTTCTGTCCGTTTGAGCTGGACAAGAGCCCCTGAGAACTGTGCTTGGTCCTTTCTGCACAGTTTCCCCGTAGGCCCTCTTCCTCGGTTGCACTGGAGCGTGACCAAGAGACAGAATTCGGGAACTGGCCTTTGCATGTGATCAAGGCCGGCCAGCCAGCCGGCCAAGCGTGACTTAGATGGTTCAGTGGAGTGAGCTTGGCAGGAAGTTCTCTTTTTCTTTCAGGTGGATTCTCTGATGTCTCTGGTTAAAAGGGCTTCAGGACACCAAGGCTGGGAGATAACTTTTATATGAGACTTCGGGAGGCCAGCGATCGTAACAGAGCGGAGGTGGATGACCAAATGCAGACTTGGTTGCTGGCTGTTTTTCGGGGGGGGGGTGGGGTTAATCCATTTAGCTCAGTGGTAAGAATTCGTGCTCCACGTATGCAGAAGACCCCACGATCTGTTCCTGACATCTCCAAGTGTTAAATGTCATCAAGTCACTTTTGACCAAGCTCCGTGAGCAAAGGCTGAGGACTTGGGAATATGTTGTCGAAGGCTTTCACGGCCGGAGTCCATGAGTTGCTGTAGAGTTTCCAGGTTGTGTGGCCGTGGTCTTGGCATTGTAGGACCTGACATTTCGCCAGTAGCTGTGACTGGCATCCTCAGAGGTATACATCTTTCTGTATTATACCTCTGAGGATGCCAGTCACAGCTACTGGCGAAACGTCAGGTCCTACAATGCCAAGACCACGGCTACACAACCCGGAAAATCTACAGCAACAAATGGACTTGGGAATGTTCAGTCTGGAGAAGAGGAGGTTGAGGGGGGAACAGGATTGCTCCCTTGAAGTATTTGAAAGGCTGTCACTTGGAGGAGGGCAGGGAGCTGTTCCTGTTGGCAGCGGAGGAGAGGACTCGCAAGAACAGGTTTAAATGAAGGGCAGGAAGGTACCGGCTGGATATTAGGAAAAACTTTTTGACAGTGAGAGTTGTGCAATGGTGGAATCAGCTGCCCAGGGCGGTGGTGAGCTCCCCCTCCCTGGCAGTCTTTAAGCAGCGGCTGGACCAACACTTGTCAGGGATGCTTTAGGCTGATCCTGCATTGAGCCGGGGGTTGGACTAGATGGCCTCTATGGTCCCTTCCAACTCAGTGATTCTGTGATCCTATGACTTACGACAGCCATATGAATTAACGACCTCTAAAACGTCCTGTCATTAACTGAGGTCTTGCAAGCTGAGCCTCACTGAGGTCTTGCAGACGGAAGGCCGTGGCTTCCTTCATGGAGGACATCCATCTCCTGCTGGGCCTTCCTCTTTTCCCCTGCTGTCTTCAGCTTTTCCTAGCATTATTGCCTTTTATTTATTTATATTTATTTCGATTTCGACCCTGCCCTCCCCTAAGGCTCAGGGCGGCTTTTCCAGTGACTCTTCTCCTAATGGGACGTGCCAGTCTGTTGCTCCGGAAACGAAGCCGGGAGTCATGTGATCCTCAAAGGCTAAGGGGTGACGGCACTTTTTGTGACCTAGAGTCTGTCTCCTCAGTTGCATGAAGTTAATGATCTCATTGCCAGATATAGTTACACCATGTTACGGGCTGGTGTGTGTCAACAGCAAGGTTGCGAGGGCATGAAAGTCAAGAAGTACAGAGTGTGACATTGTAATGCATTCAGATGTATTCAAGACAGACACAGGGACCATTCATTCGGGCCGTACCTAGCAATCACGCGGTCTTTCCGTCTGATGGGAAATGCCTGGTCGTTGTTCAGGCCTCGGGTAACACAATCCGCTTTCTCCATGAATTCCGCAGTTTTGCATTGGAGTCTCCGTTTCAGGCTCCTTTGTTTGAAAAGAGGTGGCTTTTAGGTGTGCAGCGGAGTGTCCTAGAAGGTGGGCATGTTATACCAGTGTCCTGAAACATTTTTGTTTCTCTCCCCCACACCACCTCTTTGCAACGTCCAGCCTGATGAAGAGTTCTGGGATACCTGAATGCTTGCACTCGGTAGTTTGTGGGATTTTGGTTGGCCCTTTTTAAAAAAGCGTCAAACTGATGTTGTGTTTGGGATTTCTCCGCTGGCTTACAGTCTTTTCCCCAGTCCTGTGAGACGTGAGTGTTGCTGTCCAGGATAGGCTGTCTATCGAGCACTGATCTCTTGCACGAAAACGGGATCTAATGTAGCAGGGCTGGACATCACAGAGAGCCACTCTTTGACCCATCAGTGCCATCGAGCCGGACGGATCAAAGTCCGACTCAAGGCAAGCAGTTTAAGGCGCTCAGCCGTCCTCTGCTCCTGCAACCCAAGACGAAAACCTGCTTCAGTTCCGACTTTTCCCAGCAAGGCCTTGAGTCTGCCCATCTAGCCACACCCTGCGTGAGTCCCTGCCTCTGTATCTTGCATTCTTGGTGAACTTGGTACCCTCGGGAACCTGCCTGGGGAGTGGCTTGAGATTGGCGACGTGAATGCAGAACTTTCAGGCTTGCAGGGAACATGAACACATAAAGCTGCCTTCTACTGTATCAGGCCGTGTCCCATCAAAGCTGGTCTGCCCAGACTGGCAGCGGCTCTCCAGGGTCTCAGGTGGAGGTCTTTCACATCACCTACTGTCTGATCCTTTTAACTGGAGATTCTGGGGGATTAAACCTGGGATCTTTTGCATGCTAAGCAGAATTTTTTTAATTGAAGAAGAGAAGAAGAGATTGGATTTATAGCCCACCCTTCACTACCCAAAGGAGTCACAGAGCGGCTTACAATCCCTTCCCCTCCCAACAGCAGAGACCCTGTGAGGTAGGTGGGGCTGAGAGAGCTCTCTTGAGGACTGCCCTTGAGAGAACAGCTCTGAAAGAACTTGTAACTGACCCAAGGTCACACCAGCAGCTGCATGTGGAGGAGTGGGGAAATCAAACCCAGTTCTCCCAGATTAGACTCTGTGCTCCTAACCACGACACCAAACTGGCTGAAGATATGCTAGAAAAATTGCTCTTGAATATGTTACAGGTATAGATCATCATTCTATACCTGACAGCAAGCAAAGTTTACCTAAAATGTTAAGATGATTAACTAATATTTTCCCTCTTTTCTTTCTTGGGAGTGTAAAAATTCCTTTGCACTGTTTGCAAAGGAAGTTTTACACTCCCAAGAAAGAAAAGAGGAAAAATGTTAGTTAATTAACTTAACATTTTAGGTAAACTTTGCTTGCTGTCAGGTATAGAATGATGATCTGTGTACTCCTTGGGGTCTCGGTGTTCCCGCATGTGTGTTCATGCACACATGCAGTAGGACCAAGATGCATCCTTCCATTGAGAACAAGTGCACAGGTTTAGAGAGTCTGGATAAGCAGCCGTGAGCAAGAGAATGACAAACCCACATGCTGCAGAAGGCGGAGCCAGCCACAAAATGGTTGCTACAGCTTAACTTCAGTGACTCGGTGTAGATCCTTGTGCTGTGGTGGCAGCTGCACAGCCGATCAAGTCTCCCGTGACCAATCAGAAGCCATGCTGGGGAAAAAGCCCCACCTGGCCCCGCCTAAAAAGCTGTTGGCCGGCACTACATTGGGGGGCCCTGCCACACGCACCTTCTTGTCAGGCCTTTTTTTCAGGGGCAAAAAGAGCAACAGCGATTCCCCCCCCCCACCCCCGAAGAGGAAACAAGGACTGTTCCTGTTAAATTAGGAACGCTTGGAGCATCTCCAAGCAGTGCTGGTCAGTGTGGATTTGTAGTACCGTTCTGTACAAAACACTGTGGGCTAATCTTGTTATTAAGCGGATTAGGGCTCTTTGTGTGGGGGGAAGGATTTGGGGTGCAAAGTATTCTCCAGTGCAGAAGGTGTGT
Organism: Gekko gecko; assembly: GCA_029375565.1. Lineage (NCBI taxonomy): Eukaryota > Metazoa > Chordata > Lepidosauria > Squamata > Gekkonidae > Gekko > Gekko gecko. Next base: position 23,803,238 of record JAPDNY010000016.1, read on the forward strand.
TTCCCCAAAAAAGAAAAAAAGATCCAGAGAACTTCAAATAGCAGCTGGCGTGTGTGAGCAGCATTTTCCAGTGTTGGGTTTTGTTATGGGAGTGTCTGAAGGACTCTTGGTTCACCATACGGAGTGGGAATGTAAATATGGGGCCGCTTGTTCTTCGGTTAGCTGTGCAAACACACTGCAGGCGTATCAACAGGGGTGAAGCTGGTCAAGTGCTTGATCCTGGAACCTGCGGCTTTGAACACTGGGTTCTGGCTGAACTCTTGGAATGCATGTAGAGGGAACTCTGTGCGTGCACAGAGAGCCCTTTCCTTTCTACAGTCTGTAATCCCCAAATACTTATTTGTAAAGGAGGCTGCCTACTGTTTCTCTGCATGATTCCCTGCTCTGGTCTTGTAATCCCCAAACATTTCTCTGCAAAGGAGGCTGCCTACTGTTTCTCTCATGATTCCCTGCTCTGGTCTTGTCTGCTGTGTCTCTGCATGATTCCCTGCTCTGGCCTTGCCGTTTTCAAATTGGCTTCTGCTAGAGAAGTAATTCTACTGTGAGTATCTTCAAGTTAACCACCTGTGGAATTCACTATTCTTAAAAAAATGCCTTACACAGAAACCATACTTTTTTTGAAAAAATCTTAATTGCAGATTACAAAATTCTATAAAGCTTTGATCTCACTTATTTATAGAGAATTATTAACCCATTCTCTTAATAAACCCACTACTTACCAAGTTTCTTGGAATTTACATTGTGCAGTTCCACTGTTGGATTCTGTCTGGAACAAAATATGGTCTCCTAGTGTGACCTCCCGCTCTCTGAATATAAGAGCCCAAGCTCTTACAATAATATTAAGATGGTACCATACACCTTCAAAACTGCACCATATCAACAATAATTACTCACCTTTGTGCTGGAGGTCATGCGGAGAGCCCTCTGGTTATTTCCACTGGTGGTGGACCTGCAAAAAAATAAGAGCATACTGGACTGTAATCCTACAATCTTATCAAATCAATTACAAATATAAAACTACCTTTCTCACCAGAATTAGTGCTTCTTGGCTTATGGCAAGATATTGATGTTCCAAAGATAAGTAAAGAACTTACTTCAATGTTACTGATGGCAGCTAAATTAGTCATCACAAGTAACTGGAAGAATTCCGATCCTCTTACTTTACACCAATGGCATGTTAAAGTCTGGGAGCTATATACTATGGAGAAAATCACAGCTTCTATCCCTCCCAATAATAATTACAAAACACAATCCCTCTTTTATTCTAAATGGCTCCCTTTTATTGAGGCCTCTTTGTGAACACTATTGGTCCTACTTCAATACCTCAAAGCTATAAAGATACCATAGCAATATTTTAATTTTAACTCTATCTTTTACCCTGATGTAATGTTTATGATTGTTAGACTGGTATAATGTTATATTTTAATCACACACATGTATCATGGTCACTATTTTGTTTTCGTTTGATGACAACTGTTGTTTTACTGTCTTTATCTGATAATCTGGTAGATTCTATCAAAGTTATTCCACTGCAGTTTTTAAAATTCTTTTTCTTATCACTGTTGTATTGTTAAAAGTTAAAAATTAAAATTAGAAGAAGAAGAAGAGGAGATTGGATTTATACCCCACCCTTCACTACCCAAAGATGTCTCAGAGCGGCTTACAAATGCCCTTCTCTTCCCCTCCCCACAACAGACACCCTGTGAGGTAGGTGGGGCTGAGAGAGCTCTGACAGGAACTGCTCTTTTTCAAGAACAGCTCTTGTCAGAACTATGGCTTGCCCAAGGTCATCCAGCAGGTGCAAGTGGAGGAGTGGGGAATCAAACCCGGTTCTCCCAGATTAGAGTCTGCACACTTAACCACTACACCCCCCCAAAAAAATTATTCTACCGTATCTCTGCGTTGGTTGTGGTTGACCAATTGAGCTACTTGGCTCAATCTCTGTTTACTTTGCGTAGTGCACTGAGATTCGGGGCACAGGCAGAGGTCAAAGGTTGTGGTAGGCACAAGAGCCCGGCTCCCCCTCAACTGCCGGATGCCTTAGCTGGACCTCTTTGGGGAGGAGAACTTCTGATAGTTGCCCACGCACATTTTCACCTTTGTGTTTATAGTTTTGAATTCAAGAAACTTGATTTATAAAAAAGCAAAACGAAAGCTGGGCCTCTCAGCATGAGAAAGCTGATCCAGCGACAATCGTTAAATCTGCATGGTGCAATATCACAGAATATATAGATCACTGATTCACCGTCAGTTTTTCGAGGAAGACATCCAGCTCAAAAATAGGAAAGAAGCCGGGCTGCAGCTGCCTCATTCCAACGTCAGGGTTTCTTCTGTATGCGTCAGTGGCTGCTTCAAACCCCTGGCAGCATCTGCGTGCCTAAAGGAGGGAGCTCGGCCGTTGACGGGGGGGCTGCCTCCTGGAACAGAGATGCGGCCGTGAAACTCCTGAGGCCGGCAGACAGACGCGGAGTGAAAGACGATACGACGGGTCCCCTGCGGTGTGGAATTAGAAAGCGGTCACCCTTTTTTCTTGTGACCGGGTGCTATTCATAGCTCCGTGGCAAAGCTGAACAAAACTAGCTGAACTTCAGAATATTTAACTGTTCCAAGTGAGGGGTCGCCCAGAGGATGGTATGGTAGGGGGCTGCTCTGCCGTCAGGGGTGTTAATCTAGAACGGGAGTTTCCAACCTTTTTCCGCCTGAGGGAACCTTTGGAATTCCGACACATGACGGTGGGCACAAAATGGCTGCCTTGGGAGGTAGAGCCAACCACAAAATGTCAGCAAGTGAGGTTATATATAACTAATAGTACCCCTTCCAGCACTTTAGGCCAAAGCTGTGTTTCACAAGATGCCTTTTAATCTGCACAGCCAGTTAGAAGCCCGGCTGGGCAAAATCCCCTCACCAACGCCAACCAATTGGTAGGTGCCAGGAAAGGTGTCTTTGGGCATCCCTGGTCTTGCAGCTGGTCAGCCCGCCTTTGGGTTGATTTGCCTGCCTCTCCGACAGCCATAAATCATTTCCCACCCTTTTAGGTGTTGGTGCTTTCAACTGGGGGACGCTGGGAATTTTACGTGACTGAGGCGATGGTTAACAACACTGTTCTTGGGAGTCTCTGCAGCATTATAGCTCCCTGAGGGAAGCCGACAGGTAATCCAAACCAGTGTGAAACTGGTCTCGGCCTGTACTGTTAGCTGAAACCCCTGCCGAGCCTGTTTTTCGTGCTTTGGGGCCAAATCCTTTCACCTCAGGCTCTGGAATCTCCAGCCTGCTGAGTGATAAGACGCGGTGTTTGTGTCTTGTGGTGGCTGTCATGTCACCCTTACGCAACTGTCTGCCCAGGGTTGTCCTCTGATAACCTCTCCTCTAACTCTGAAAATACTCCGGTAGAGGCGGGAAGTTGTGAATACTTTCCCAAGTCCTTTATAGGGTGACTTGCGGGAGCTGTAGAAGACACCCGTTTAAGATCCAGGTGCGTTTTACTGGCATGTTTCCACCCAGGATTAATTTTTAATGGTTTTATCTGGTTGTGTCTTATGGATATCTCCCAGAGCCCGGCAATAGCAGGGATTGGGTGATTAATAAATCCAATATATAAATAAATGCAAATAAATAGGGTGAGACTCGTTTCCCCTTATCTTCTGCAAACAGTTTCAGGGGCTTCTGGTAACCTGTGAATCCCTGAACCAGACTTGTAAATAACGTCTGGTCCCCTTGGGCGAGTAAAAATTACCTGTGGGCGACCAGGCAAAGAAACGTAAATTTGAAATGGACCCATAAAGCTGCCTTGTACTGAATCAAGGCCTTGGTCCCCCAAGGTCAGTCTTGTCCACTCAGATGGGCAGTGGCTCTCCAGCAGTGTTCCCTCTAAGATGAGTTACTGTGAACTAGCTCTCAGTTTCTTAACCTCCGGCTCACACGTTTTTTGTCTTAGCTCAGGAAGGATGGCTCCAGAGCAGACTGATTTATGCAGTAGCCAGATCACTCGCTCACGACTTTAATGCCAGTTGCTCACGAAGTCGAGTTTTTGCTCATGAGACTCCACCGCTTAGAGGGAGCATTCCTGTCCAGGGTTTATGGCAGACGGAGACCTTTCCCTAAGAACTTCCCAACTGGAGATGCTGGAGTTTTGTACATAAACCCACATGCTTAACCACGGAGACAATGGCCCTCTGTTAGCGAAGAGAGAGGGTGTCAAAATTGTCTTGATATTCTTACTAGATGCAGAGATGGTCTTGTGAAGGGGGAGCTTCTGATGTCCGTGTGTTTGTGGGGGGTGGGAAGTGGGAATCCCTTCTCCTTTGCTGGCCCTTTCTCATCTGTTTCTCCATCCTCAGCTGGGGAGTTCCTCTTGGCATCACGGTGGCAGCTGTCGTCCTGAAGAAGATCGGATACGATGCCTCTGACGTCTCTGTTGGCTGGTGCTGGATCGACATCCAGGCGGAGGATCGGGTCCTTTGGATGCTACTAGGAGGGAAGCTATGGGAGATCCTGGCCTACTTGATTCTGCCCGTCTTCTACATCCTTATAAGGAAGCACATCAATCGAGCGGTTGGTATTCAAGCGCATCTTCCTTTGCCAGATAGGGATGGGGTTCTTGGTGACCTAGTGGCGAACCTGACAACTTCTCAGGGATGCTCCAGGGCTGATCCTGCATTGAGCAGGGGGTTGGACTAGACGGCCGATAGGGCCCCTTCCAACTCTGTGACTCTATGATTCTATGAACGTGTGTTTCCTCCAGGCGCTCAAGCAGAGAGGCTCTTTTGTAAATCAGAAAGAGGGTCGTTTTTGATCCTTCTCCTTTCGGCTAGGCCAGGGTTTTTCCAACATGGTGCCCGCAGAAACCACGGTGCCCACCAGTACTTCCCTTGGCACCCAACAAGAAAGTGGGTGGGGCCATTGTCAGGCAAGGCTTACTATAGGCTGCGCTCATTCAGATGAAGGGGCTTTCCACTGGAGGGTCAGGAGGACTGGGAAGCAGCTGGGATTTTTTTAGTCAGCATGTGGTTCCATTCCCCTTTCAGGCTTTCCTTTCCTGGGAAATAGTCCATTTGGCTCCGCCTCCTGCCGTGGCCATTTTAGGTTTGGCTCCGCCTCTGGCAGCCATTTTCAAGTGGCACTTACCACCCCCTCTCAAAATCCCAAAGGTACTTGTAGGCTCAGAAAGGTTTGGGGGAGCCGTGACTTGGATAGCACAGGCAAGCCTGATCTTGTCAGATCTCAGAAGCTTAGTAGGGTCAACTCTGGGAAGGACTCGGATCGGAGACCTCCAAGGAATACCAGCAGTCGGGAGGTGGGGGCAGGCCTTATTCAGCCACCTCCCTGAATATCCTCCAGGCGCCCAGTAGGGGTCAGTCACCAGAGGTCGCCATGACTTTCAGGTGCACGCATACTCACAGCCATGCACACATGCACATATAAAAAAATACCAAAAAATGCCAAAGAAAAAGAAAGGTTTGGGGGACACACCAGTTCTAGGCTGTTGCCAATGATTGGGTGTCTCTCATCAAGCAGTCAAGTAAAAATATATCATGTGCTAGTAAGTTTTGTGGATTTATTTGCAAAGTGTTTTTTTAAAGACAGCTGCATCCGTCAGGGCCCCGCTCCACTTACTCCTCATAACCCTCGTCCCCTTCAGTTCTCGTGTTTGATGGATCCTTACCACAGCAAGTGCGCCGTGTGTCTGATAAAGTGGCCCAGGGGCTCTAGCCCCTGAACGCTTATCCATTACCAAATTGTTAGCCTTTGAGGCGTCCTAGCAGCACTGGCTAGTGCCTTATGCACAACTGCGGCTTCTCAGTTTCCAGGCCGCACGGCTGTGGAGACTGCAGCTAGTTCTTTAGCCACAGTCCTGTGAGGTAGGCCGCTTTAATTCCCTCTTTCCTGACAGTGAACTTCAGTCAAAAAAGACTGATTTTTTTGTGACGTGAGTCCCACACCCTCCTCCGCTGTTGGAGTCCCCATCTGTCCTTCCAGTGAACAAATCTCCAATTTTGCAGTCAGAATAAAAGGAAAGCAATGTTCATCTGTGCTCATTTTGCAGAATGTGTTCGTTCCTGTCACGATTGTTGGCTTTTTCTGCTTGCAAAATGTATGCGGGCATTCACAGACAGTTCTATATTTGTCTCCGCCTTGCTCCTAGAGAGGCCGGCGTTTTGGGGCCTGCCAGCTGCTGTCGTTGCTAGTCTATAAATGAGGCAGGATTTCTGTGTGGGAGCAGCTGTTGGTGCGGAGCAGGCCAGAAACCAGATCTCTTTCTCCCCCCCACCCCCCAACACACAACATTTCGTGCCAGACATGTCTTCCTCCTTGCTTTTTGGAGTCGGTTTAAAGATGTGTCCACTGCAAATGTCTCTGAGCCACTTTTGAAACTCTGGTCAGGATTAGTTCTTGCTCTTGGGGTCTGAGAAGGGTGCCCCCAATCTGTCATTATTTCCAATGGAGGGGAAAAACAACAAAAAAAGCTGTGATGTGGTCCATGGGGTCGCAAAAGGTCGGACTCCGCTGTGCGACTGAACAACAGCAACAACAGAATGTCAAACCAGAGAGTGTCTGCAGTAGAAACTGAAGGGGGAGACATTTTTGCAGAACCAGTGCCACTATGGGAGTGTCAGCTCAACAAATCCAAGCAGTGGAGGGTTGCAAGCCTAGCATAGTCAGTGCATGTATGGAGTACCCAGCAGAACCAGTGTACATACAGAGTGCCAAGCAATACCAGTTCAGTGTACTAGTGCCCAGCAAAATCTGGTGCCTTCCTTTAAATGCTTTCTTTTTCCCCTCCATTGAAAACAATCGAGGATGGGGGTACCTCCTTTGGGCACTCTGTACATGCACTGGTTCTGCTGGGCACTCTGTACATGTGCTGGCTGTGTTGGGCTTGCAACTCCCTTGCTTGGATTTGTTGAGATGGCATTGCCACAGTGGCACTGGTTCTGCTGGATACTCCGTACATGCACTGGTGCTGCAGAGCACTCTATACATTCACTAACTCTGTTAGACTTGGAAAAATCCCCCCTTCAGTTTCTACTGAAGAGACTCACTGGTTTGACATCAGTCCTTTCTTCTTTCTTTCTGTTTTTTTCCCCATCATTGGAAACAATAGCGGATGGGGGGGGGTCTTTTTGGGAGGCCCATAGAATTGGACCCCCTGGTCCAACCTTTTTTAAACTTGGGGGGTCTTTTGAGGAGAGGCACCAGAAGCTACTCTGAAATTTTGGTGCCTCTACCTCAAAACACACACACACGACCTCTGGATACCCCCAGATAGATTCCCCATTGACTATAATGGTCCCATAGGCTATAATGGAGCTGGAAAAAAATCTGGATTTGCAAAAAAAATCTGAATACCATACCAGTATAGGAATTTGGGTTTTTTCTGGAATCCCAATTTTTTTTGTGTGTTTCTACACCACTAGTCTTGGGCATTACTCAAGACCAGCATTGCTTCCCCCGGTAGGTTCAGTGACCATCTGCTCCATGGCACAATTGTTGAAAGTCTCTAGAAACTCTCTCTCTTTCTCCTGACTTGAACTTATACTGACCCAATCAATGTGCGAGTAGTTAAAATCACCTATTACAACACAATTATTTTGTCTAGCTGCTTTCCTTAATTCTTTTGCTGTTATTAAATCATCCTCTAACCTTTGATTTTGTGGACGATAACAGACTGTTAGTGTCAAGCTTCCTTTTGGGCACACTTATTTCCGCCGATAGTGTTTCTGTAACTGAATCTGTTTCTCTTACGTTTTCTGTCTTACCGGACTGTATACACGCTCTGACATACAGAGCTATTCTACCGCCGACCCTTCCCTCCCTATCCTTCCGATATAATACAATGTTCTAATAATATTTTTCCCCGTTTCAAAGCATGCAGCACTCTCTGAATACCACCCCATCTTGTCGAGTACCCCAGCTTTCCAGCCTCCCTATCCTTCCGATATAATACAATGTTCTAATAATATTTTTCCCCGTTTCAAAGCACGCAGCACTCTCTGAATACCGCCCCATCTTGTCAAGTACCCCAGCTTTCCAGCCAAGAACCTCGATAGCAGACAAGAAGTTAATCCTGATCCCAGTGATCTTCATCTTTCTCCGCATCTGGAGCACCATCCGATTTGCGCTGACTCTCTGTGGCTCCCCTGCGGTTCAAAACCCGCTGCTGGTGGTCCTTCACGTGAGTCCCAAAGTCATAATGCCAGGGTTGTTCGTGGCGAGGAAAGAGCCTGCAGGGAAGGATCTGGGTCTTGAATAGCTTGTTCTATAAGCCTCTGAAAGACTTCTGACGAGGACGCTGAGTTGATCTGGCCTTCAGCCTGTCCCGCAGCCAAAACAAGATTTGAGTGTACATAACTGCATTTATTCACATATTCATCCTGTTACCTGTGGCTCTCTTCCCACCCTGGTCTGAAAACAGATGTAAAGCCCTCTGGAGCAGGGGTCCCTGACCTTTTTGAGCCAACCTGTGGAAGTCTAACATAGCGTGGTGGGCGCAACCACAAAATGGCTGCCACGAGAGGCGGAGACAGCCACAAAATGGCTGCTGCAGCTTACCTTCAGTCACACACCGCCTTTTAAAAAATCTGCGCAGCCAGTCAGAAGCCTTGCCGGGCAAAAACCTGACCTGGACCCACTTACTTTCTGAAGTCGCTTGGTGGGTGCTAGGAAAGGTGTCAGTGGACCCCCTGGTGCCCCTGGGCACCAGGTTGGAGACTCCTGCTTTGGAGTCTGTCAGTTAACATTCTTGATAGTACTGTGTTGATAATGATTGCACAGACTGAACTGCGTGGCGACAGGCTCTGCCGGCATAGTTCCCTCCCACTTGGACCTGCCTCAGCCTCTCATTGTTCCTGCGGGCAAAGGCAAGCCTCCCAAGAACTGTCTGCCTCTCTTTCAGGGCGTTGGGAACACTTTCCAAGGAGGTGCCAACTGCATTATGTTTGTGCTTTGCACGAGGGTGGTCCGGAACAAGCTCCTCTCCTGCCTGTGCTGCCGGCGATATGACAGCCTGGATCCTTCTCTTCCGGGGTCAGAGAGCCACCGCCGAATTCATGCGGCATTCCCCAAAGACTGGGAGTCGCAAGATAGCGACTGGGACAGGGTGGAATTCTCAAGTACCTGAGGTTCAGAAACATCCCCATCTTAAAGAAGGACATGGCCTTACCCAGTCGGGACTCCAACTGTGAGTGCTTCGGTTTGCCTGTTTGTAAAAGCAAGGGGACTTGTTTGTTCAGTGTTAATGTCCCCATGTCAGATTGCAGGAGCCAGTTTGGTGTAGTGGTTAAGTGCGTGGGCTCTAATCTGGGAGAACCGGGTTTGATTCCCCACTCCTCCACTTGCAGCTGCTGGATGACCTTGGGCAAGCCAGAGTTCTGTCAGAGCTGTTCTCTCAAGGGCAGTTCTCGAAAGAGCTCTCTCAGCCCCACCTGTCTCACAAGGTGTCTGTTGTGGGGAGGGGAAGGGAAAGGAGTTTGTGAGCCACTCTGAGTGAAGGGCAGGAGGTATAAATACAATTCCTTCTGCTGCTGCTGCTGCTTCTTGGGGCTTGGAAGCTGCTAAGAAATTATTTTGAGAGGTGGCTGTGGTTAGTTTGTTGCAGACAAACCGACATATTTAGTTATTCCTTGTTTGTTTTATTTATTTCTTCTATAAATTATACCCTGCCTTTCACCCCAGTGGGGACCCAAAGTAGCTCACATCATTCTCCTCTTTTCCGTTTCATCCTCACAACAGCCCCGTGAGGTAGGTGAGGCTGAGAGAGTGTGACTGGCCCAACGTCACCCAGCGAGCTTCCATGGCACAAGTGGGGATTCGAAGCCGGGTCTTCCATAACCGAGTCCGATGCTCTTAACCACTATGCTATCCTGGCTCTCAGCTTCAGACAAAGGCCTGGTTATTTTGTAATCAGTGTGTGAAATCAAGCTAGACTTGTACGAAGAAGAAGGGTTGGTTTTTATACCCCGCCCTTCACTACCCGAAGGAGTCTCAGAGGGGCTTACAATCTCCTCTCCCTTCCTCTCCCCAAACAGACACCCTGTGAGATAGCTGAGAGAGCTCTTTCAAGGACTGCCCTTGAGAGAACAGCTCTGAGAGAACTTGTAACTGACCTAAGGTTACCCAGCAGGCTTCATGTGGAGGAGGAGTGGGGAATCAAACCTGGTTCTCCAGATTAGAGTCCATTGCTCTTAACCACTACACCAAACTGGCTCCCTTTTCCTTCCATTTTAGGTTCTCATCAGGACACAGTAACTATTCCTACCTACTTTTGTTTGGTGGGGTTTTTTAGTGCCATTTCAATATGATATGATGCAATTGACCCCACCCCACCAACATGCATCAGTTTTAACAGTAATATTTCTGTTGAATTTTGTAGATTGGAGAGAGGATGGGGCAGCTGCACGGAGGTTTGATAAGCTGCAGTGAATCAGATGGAGCAGAAGTCCATCAGTGGCTATTAGCCACAGGGTATAGATGGGAACTCTCAGTCTGGGGCAGGTGCTGTACTCTATTCTTGGTGCTGGAGGGGGCAGCAGTGGGAGGGCTTCTGGTGCCCTGGCCCCACTGCTGGACCTCCTGATGGCACCTGGTATATTTTGGCCGCTGTGTGACAGAGTGTTGGACTAGATGGGCCATTGGCCTGATTCAACATTGGCTTCTCTTATGTTCTTATGTTCTTATAATGGCAGAACTCAAACTTGACAGCATTTTAATTCTTCCCGATCCCAGTGATTCATTTCGAGTTCTCCCTTTCAGGGAAAGTGTAGGGGCGTTACAGAAGAAAAGGAGAAGTGAAATGAAAATTCACTTCTTTGCAGCCCGCCCCAGAAGAGCAGAAATAATATTGTGCTTCCTGAAAAACTATTTTTTTTTCTTTGTTCAGTACATAATAGTTCTGTTTGCTTTCGGTTCCTTTTTCTTCAAAGTTCTAAGCCGCCTGAGGGAGAGGTTCTGATTCCTTCTGTTGCGAAAGCCTAATGGACCTCCATAAAAGGCAACAAATACACCAACTTGTCAGTAGCTAACTCGCCTACGGCGAATAAGATTGGTCTGTGGGTGACCCAGCATAGATGATTTTTTCGATTGGAAGTGCTGATCATTTTTTCCTTCATATTGTTGATAGGTCACCAGTGAGTTGAATTAGTATTAGTGTAGTGTTTGTGGACTCCTCTTACTTAGTAAAATACATGCGCCACGATTGCAGCCCTAAGTTGAAATTTTGTATGTGGCAGATCTGAGTTCACATCCAAACCCCTCACAGCTTAGGGGGTGCAGTACTGGTCTTGGATCCGGGTTCACATCCCTGTTGCTGACTGTGGCCACAGCCTCTTTAGCCTGACCACTTCTGTTACGCTGCCTCCCCCCCCTCTTTTTTTGAGGGAAAGGTGTCAAAATATAACACTTTTAGAGGTAACATAAGGACGTAAGAGAAGCCAATGTTGGATCAGGCCAATGGCCCATCCAGTCCAACACTCTGCCACAAAGCGGCCAAAAATACCAGGTGCCATCAGGAGGTCCAGCAGTGGGGCCAGGACACTAGAAGCCCTCCCACTGTTGCCCCCCCAAGCACCAAGAATACAGAGCATCACTTGCCCCAGACCGAGAGTTCCTATCTATGCCTGTGGCTAACAGCCACTGATGGACCTCTGCTCCATATGCTTATCTAATTCCCTCTTGAAGCCGTCTATGCTTGTAGCCGCCACCACCTCCTGTGGCAGTGAACTCCATGTGTTAATCACTCTTTGGGTGAAGGACTTCCTTTGATCTGTTCTAACCTGACTGCTCAGCAATTTCATTGATTGCCCACGAGTTCTTGTATTGTGAGAAAGGGAGAGGTCCTTTTTTCTCTACCTTCATTAGGCTTCTTGTACACCATACGTGCATCCAATGTCAGCTTTCCGGGTAATCTTTTAATGGCCAAAGAATTTTGAGACTCTGTATACAGCTGTAGGTTTTGCTTGGAACACCTCTGCCTGAAGACGAGTTCTCTGTTTGGTGTAGTGGTTAAGTGCGCGGACTCTAATCTGGGAGAACCGGGTTTGATTCCCCACTCCTCCACTTGCACCTGCTGATGTGACCTTGGGTCAGTCACAAGCTCTGGCACAGCTGTTCCTGAAAGAGCAGTTTGTGTTAAGAGTTCTCTCAGCCCCGCCTACCTCACAGGGTGTCTGTTGTGGGGAGGGGAAGGGAAAGGAGTTTGTAAGCTGCTCTGAGACTCCAAGTGAAGGGCGGGCTATAAACCCAATCTCTTCTTCTTCTATAACTCAAGATCTTGCATTCCTGACGTTTGGATGTGAGAAAAGCAGTCTTTTCACTGGCTCTGTTGTTCCTCTTTTGTTTTAGGCAGGTACCAGAAATGTCATGGCGTGCCCACAGTGTGATCTAGCTACCTCCGAAAAGCCAGCCAACGCCTTGAGATCCTTCACAGACAGTAGCAACGGTATTGTGAGGAGACCTGCTGTCTGGGAACCCAGTTGGACAGCACGCTTTCTATTTCTCAGGCTTCTTGGAAGAAGGTTATCATACCGGTTCCAAGCTTCCAATTTTAATTAAAAGGGTTTGGGTTGTTTGTTAGCTTGTGTTTTTTTAAAAAAAGAAACTTGGGGTGCAGGAGTTGTATTTTTGGGAAGGGCATATGGGAAGGCAGAAGTGTGAATTTTTTGAAGATTTATAAGGGATTCAGCGGCTCCGAAATGGCATTGTTTTGAGATTTTTTAAAACGTGCAGTAACTTTTTTTGTCTAATGTCCCTGGGTTTATTCAGAAGACTCTCTAACAAAGCTTTTTTGAAAGTGCAGTTGCTAGTGGGCTGAACGCAGTACTGAGTTAATGAAGTGGTATAGCCCTCACGTTGGGGGCCCGTACCACTTCAGGTATTCATGTGGGAGAGGTGGTATATTGGAAAGTCAGCCCGGGTGTCCGTTCTGAGGTTTACTGTTATATCGTATGTATGTGAACAAAGTACCTTTCTGCAGAAATGAGGAAAGAATGCTGTGAAAACAGAACTCTCCAACCCGTTTCTAACATTATAAACTATTTGTATGCATGTGGGTTTTTTTAAACAATATATATTTTCAGAACTGGGACAATGAGGCTAATTTTGACTCATCTTTATAAGTTTGTACTTTTGTTTTTTTTCTTGGGATTTTTTAAAAGAAATAATAAAACTGCTATCATTTTGGTGATCAAAGACGTGTACCTGTGTTTCTTTATGTTCCTTGAAATCAAGCAAGTGACCAAAATGTGGAATTCGCTGCCGGAGGTTATAGTGATGGTCACAGGCATAGACAGTTTTAAAAGGGGATTAGATGGATTCACCTATCTATGGCTAATAGCCATGGTGACTAAAGGGAACCTCCATGTTCAGAAGCAGTCAACCTTTGAATCCCAGGGCCAGGAAGCAACATCAGGGGAAGGCCTCGGCCTCTGTGCCCTGTTGCTGGTCCTCCAGAAGATGCTGGTTGGCTGCACTGGGAGACCGGATGCTGGCCTAGGTGGACCCTCACTGGTCTGATCCAGCAGGGCTCTTCTGATGCTCTTACCAGGAGAAGGCCTCGGCCTCTACGCCCTATTGCTGGCCCTCCAGAAGGTGCTGGTTGGCCACACTGGGAGACAGGATGCTGAACTAGATGGACTATTGGTCTGATGCAGCAGGGCTCTTCTGATGTTCTTAAGCATTTTGAAAGAGTGACAAGGGCAGCTTGCAGAGGAATTATTTTATTTATTATAATATCTTTCCCTCCCACCTTCCTGCAGAATACATGATGGCTGGTATAAAAATAGGAAGAAGTATTTGGATTTAAAACGTCATAACATTTAAACACCTTATAATGACACCTTAAAATTCTGCAAAGGTGTCCGTATTTTATGCCTTTGTTGTTGTTTTTTAATGTTGTCTTGTGATTATAATGTTGTGGCACCATAAAGAATCTTTGTTTTTTTAATTTGTTTTTATTTCCCCCTCCCACCCTCCCATTTTTTGTCACAGTGAAGTCCAGATGGAGTGGGCATGCCCACAAAAGCTTATGCCCAGAATTTAAAGTTGTTGGTCTTACAGGTGTCGCTGGACTCAAACTCTGTTCTTTGTTCTATTGGTTCAGACCAACATGGCGGGAAACACCCCCCCCCCCATCACATTTTTATACTGCCCATTGGCTCAGGTATCTTTTGAAACTGCTTCTTGACAACCACGCTGGAGTCCTTAATAGGAATTTGAACTGGGGTCATTCAGTGGTGAGAGAAGAGCATTCCATGCATGCTCAGAGGCACTCCTGTTTTGTTATCATTTTGCAAAATTCTGGATTCAAATTAAACCCAGGAGGAAGTTAAAGAGAAATACAGTATTTAGATTTCTGTAGTGCATACACTGTATTGATACAATCCTTACAGCAGCCCTGGAAAGCAGAGAAGTTTTATTATCCTGATGCTGGTGGTAGGGGACTGAGGCTGAATGTGGCTCACAGAAGACAGTCATGTGAAAATTTCAGGGCAAAGTTGAAATTCAGGTTGGGATTTGTGGTTCATCCTTCTCTTTGTCACCATGCTACCCCAACTCTTTTAAATCCAAAGTTAATCTTCATTCAGTTAGCATTGGAGATGGCAGAACATCCCCTATGTCATTTCTTTATATTTTCGCATTGCATTGTACTCAGGGTTATACAGTTTTTATATACTATTCATGCATACAAGTAGCATCATTTTCTATGTAAAACTGCCACTTAATGCTGATTTACTATCCCCACAAGTAACTCTGGGGGGGGGAATGCATGCGTTTCATGCAGAAAACTCAATACAAGGAAAAAGAAAAACAGCACAACAATAAGGAAACCCGGATTTCAGTTCACAGAGGGGAGAAGTGAAATTGAACCAGGGAATTTTCAAGTGGTAGCCCAGTCTCCTCCGATGTGGGGAGCAGTCGGTCAGTCAGTTTATTATTGTGGTCTTCGACCAGTACAATTTAAAAGACAAGTAGAAAAAATTCCCGATACTATCCCGGCTGGTTATGAGCCAGTAGAAACCTTAGTAACATAAAAGCTTATAAGTTATATAAAATATACAGGAAAAAGTAAAACTACTGTTCACACCTTGGGAGCTAAAAAGGGTTGGCCCTGGCTAGTAGTAGGATGGGAGACCACCAAGGAATACCAGGGTTGTGACACAGAGGCAGGCAATGGCAAACCATCTCTGAACATCTCTTCCCTTGGAAATCCTGCAGTTGCCATACAGCTGTGACTTGACGGCAAAAATCAAAGAAACAAATAACAGCAACAGGGATGAGGAATCCAAAGCAGTCCCTAATTACTGTGATGATTTGGACTGATGGTGGCTCAGCTCCTAACTGTCAACAGCTTCCCCCGGAATCTTCAGACGCCCGATCGGGCGTCACAATGCCAAGAATCTTCCAAGGGACCTTCTTCAAGGAGAAAAAGAACTTGGTTTGGATCGTCTCCTCCTTAGTACCGTTTGGATGCATTTTGGCTGTTCATCCTAGAAGTCGTCTTCTAAAACACAGGTAGGGCAGGTGCCAACGGAGAACCCCCCTATCCCCCCCCGCGCTTCTGAGCCAGTTTCTTGTTTCTCTTGAGCAACAGCCCCATTCCTTTCTCTAGCCTCCTGTTTTTTAAAAAGTTTAAAAGGGCAAATCGGGAAATTTAAAGCGGTTCCCTCCCTCGAATGTTAAAATGGGATTAGACCCATACATGGAGCCTATCTGTCTGTGGACACCTATTAACACATGCCTAGCTAAATGGAACCTCCCATGTTCAGAGGCAGTATGCCTCCAAATAGCAGATGCTGGAGGCAAGTTCTGTTTTTGTGCTGTCTTTACATTCTGCTTGTGAATGTTCCCAGGGGCGTCTAGTTGACAGCGCCTGGGATAGATGGACTTTATTCTGATCCGGTGATAACAGCCCTTCTGTTTTTAGGAAAGCAAAGTCCAACTACCTTTCGGCAAGATCCCCTTCTTGCTCTCCCACAATTTGGCCTGGTTTCTGACCACCGGGCCACCCCAAAAACAAGCAAATGGCGGACGGCATACCCAAGGAACCGGTGAGTTTGGAAGTCGTGGCCATTCTGAATTGTTGACAATCTAAGTCGACGTGAACACACGAAGCTGTCTTCTACTGAATCAGGCCATTGGTCCATCAAAGTATTGCCTGTTCAGACTGGCAGCAGCTCTCCAGGGTCTCAGGCAGAGGTCTTTCACATCACCGGCTGCCTGATTCTTTTAACTGGAGATGCTGGGGATTGAACCTGGGGCTTTCTGCATGCCAAGCAGATGCTCTCCCACTGAGCCATGGCCCCTCCCCAGTGGATAAGGCAGATAGGAGTGAAGGCTTGTTACCAATATTTGGGCCGTCTCTCGATATGGGAATATCTGGCAGTGGCCATTAAAACACAGCACAGGAAGCCTTGCCCACCTTCATCCAACAGGAAATGGGAGGATTGCGGTGGAGATGGGGAAAGGGAGGGAGCTACAAAAGATGGGGTGAAGGAGAAGATTGTGTTTCTGTTGCAGTTGGAGCATTCAAAGCTGTCCTGTTATATTGCCACAGTAATCCTTGGAAAAGCCCCAGAAGGTGGTGGTGGGAAGGTTTGTCAAGTCGCAGCTGCATTGCAGCAACCCTGTTGGGTTTTCGAGGCAAGAGATGGGCAGAGGTGGTTTACCTCTGCCTGCCTCTTAAGCAGACCCTGCTTAGCTTCCAAGCTGCCAAAATCTGCTGAGATTGGACTTCCTCGGCAGTCTTCCCTTCCAAGAATTAACCAGGGACAATCCTGCTTAGCATCCAAAATGTAACAAGATCGGACCAACCTGGACTACCCAAGCCAGGGCTCTTATAAGATAGGTCAGCCGTACTGTAAACTGGAGGCCGCTGTCATGGGCTGGGGTGCCAGTCAAAGGGAGTCCAGAACAAGCCAAGGTCAGGAGCCAAGAAACCAGTGTGAAGTCCAAAGCCAAGCCAGGGTCAGGAGCCAGAAACACAGAGCCAAGTCCAAAATCACTAACCGGAAGTGTGGTCCAAAGCCAAGCTGTGGTCAGGAGTCAGGAACACAGAGCCAAGTCCAAAGCCAGGGAGTTCGAAGGTCTAGGTACAAGAGCCGAGCCAGAGTGGATGCAAGCAGCACAAAGCTGACTTGTTGCTTCCACAAAGAGTAATGCCCAGAGTGTGGAGTTAAATGCTGCTACCAATTAGCCAGCTGCATGATCGGCCAGGCTCCTGTTAGAACTCTGGGCTAGCTGAGCATCTCCCCTGTAGCCTGTCCTCTCTTCGCCTGGTTGCTAAGTTTTGCCACAGTCAGCCCCTTAAACAAGTCACACGTGGGGGTGAGTCAGGAGGACTTTCAGCTTGCAGTTCTTCCTTCTTATCTGGGCCAGGAGTCTTACTTTGCTTGCCAGCTGTCCTTCTCTGCTGCTTCAGAGGGGCCAGCTGTGGTTTCTGCAGGCTCTGTCTGCTCATCCTCATCCACACCCATGACAGGCACCTGCCTCTCACCATCAAGTGGCAGAGGTGAGATATTAACCGCTAGCTTCCCCGATAGCAGCTTTTTGTCTCAGCCAGCGTGATACACCAGCTCCTAAAGAACAGGAAAGGAGCTGCAGATTTGGGGAAGAGGCTAAATGTGGCTCGGACCATGTGGGTATCTTATAAATATTTACGGGGGCTTCACCCGATACACTCAGGCCTCTGTCTGCCACTCCTTCCCATAGGAGCTGACAAAGACGCTCACCCAGGTCACGCTGGTCTCGGCCTTTGGATCTTCTTTCCAATATGGCTACAATCTCGTTGTCCTCAACTACCCAGCTCAGGTAAGCTGGCCCTAAGGAGCGGGGGCCAGGATTGGCAGCCAACTGGCTGACGTTGGGTTCAACCCTGGGGTCTGCCTTGCCTCCCCAAAACGATGTTCTTCTCGCCTAGTTGATGCAAGAGTTTTACAACCAGACGTATCGCAAGAGGAATAATATCAGCATGGACGCAGGCCTGCTCCTGTTCCTGTGGGGGTTCACGGTTACGTTCTTCCCCGTCGGAGGCCTGGTTGGGACCCTGTTGGCTCGGCCCCTGGCGGATCATTGTGGCAGGTACTGAGAGGGTGACCGAGCAGCTCGTTAGACGCTATTGGGAAAAGGGCAAACGGCTGGGGCTAAGTCACATCTCTGCGGTAACATCTAGCAAATCATGTAATATCCTGTTGAATGGTATTCAATGATTTGGGGCCGGTTTGTGGAAACTGTGAGCCTCATTAGATCCTGAACTCCCTGGGTCCGAACTAAGGTTCCCAGCTTTGGGTTAGGAAATTCCTGGAGATTTGGAAGTGGAACCTAAGGAAGGCGGGGTTTGGAGCGGGAGAGGGAACTCGACAGAGGAAGAGGAAGAGATTGGATTTATACCCCGCTCTTCACTCAGAGTCTCAGAGCAGCTCACAAACTCCTGCCCCTTCTTCCCACAACAGACTCCCTGTGAGGTAGGTGGTGCTGAGAGAGCTCTGACAGAAATTGCTCTTTTTCAAGGACAGCTGTGCCAGAACTATGGCTTGCCCAAGGTCATCCAGCAGCTGCAAGTGGAGGCGTGGGGAATCAGACCCAGTTCTCCCAGATTAGAGTCAGTGCACTTAACCATTGCACCTTCCAAAGCTGCCGTTTCCTCCAGGGAAACTGGTCTGTGCAGTGTGGAGATCAGTTGTCATTGCAGGAAACCTCCAGACCGCATTTGGTGGCTCGTAAAACTAGACTGCAGGAAGATAATTTTCTACTGATATAGTGATGGGACTTTGTCAAGGGAAGGAGGAATGTCTTTCCACCATTACGACCCAACCGGACTTCTGTGGTTTGTCTACCTAGCTGCCTCACTTAAACTGGGAGTTCAGCAGCATGTGCATTGATAGCATAACACACTCGGGCTGTGTGAATCTCTGTTGATGCAAGAGCCAGTTTGGTGTAGTGGTTAAGTGCATGGACGCTAATTTGGGAGAACCAGGTTTGAAGAAAGCTGCTTTGTGACTTGTAGCAGGACCAAATAATCAGTGAGGTCTGGCTGATCTCCCAATGGTCCTTAGCTGGCAGCGGCGACCTGAGTCCTTCCCTTTGTTTCTCTGTCATGTTTCCTCCCACACTGTTCCACACCTGTGTTATGGGCTGGGGTGCCAGTCAAAGGGAGTCCAGAATAGGCCAAGGTCAGAAGCCAAGAAGCCAGTGCGAAGTCCAAAAGCTAAGCTGGGGCCAGGAGCCAGAAACACAGAGCAAAGTCTAAAAGTACTAACCGGAAGCGTAGTCCAAAGCCAAGCTGTGGTCAAGAGCCAGGAACACAGAGCCAAGTCCAAAGCCAGGGAACCCGAAGGTCTAGGTACAGGAGCCGAGCCGAAGTGGATGCAAGCAGCCCAAAGCTGACTTGTTGCTTCCACAAAGAGTAATGCCCAGAGTGTGGAGTTAAATGCTGCTTCCAATTAGCCGCTGCATGATCACCCCGGCTCCTGTTAGAACTCTGGGCTAGCTGAGCGTCTCCCCTGTAGCCTGGCCTCTCTTCGCCTGGTTGCTAAGTTTTGCCACAGTCACTCCCTTAAACAAGTCACACATGGGGGTGAGTCAGGAGGACTTTCAGATTGCAGTTCTTCCTTCTTATCTGGGCCAGGTGTCTTCCTCTGCTTGCCAGCTGTCCTCCTCTGCTGCTTCAGAGGGGCCAGCTGTGGTTTCTGCAGGCTCTGTCAGCTCGTCCTCATCCATGCCCATGACAACCTGTTCGTTTTGCACGGCCGTACGTTCACCAGCATTGCATCTCCTGCTGCTCCTGTTTTTCCCCACTGTCGTTTCAGGAAATACATCTTGTTGGTAAATAACATTTTCCCCGTAGCCGCTGGTGTCCTCTTCGGTTGCTCCAAAGCGGTGCATTGCTACGAACTGATCATCTTCGCACGCTTGGTCATTGGAATAGGCGCAGGTGAGCCAGGGTCTTGGGAGCCCAGTCTATGATCCAGGATGGGTGGACAGCGGAGAGATCTGCACGTCCTCAGATGCACTCTTTTCCCCTTGCTGACGGCTTCCAGTCCAACAGGGCCCATGACTGAAAGAAGCAATACTTCTGATGAACGGAGGAACCTATTATGAACGCTTCATTCTGAAGCTTTCGCCCTGCGTTCCCCACTACCAAAAAGGCGCGCAGTTTCCAGAACGGTGGCTGGATTCTTTGGCAGGGTGAACTGCTGGAATAAAAGCACCAAATTTGAAGTGAACAATTACAATCCAAGGGAAACTAGAGCTGTCGGAAATCTGAAAAACCACCATCCCCTGGTCATGATGGGTTAAAAGGTGGGCATTACAGGAAATCCCATGAGATAGTTACTTACATCCCTTGATGAATACCTCCAGAGAGTGTTTACAGACTGGCACCATTCCAGACTCATGGAATGGCACCAGAATGATAAGAAGAAGAGGAGGAGGAGGAGATTGGATTTATACCCCACCCTTTACTCAGAGTCTCAGAGCAGCTTACAAACACCTTTCCCCCTAACCACAACAGGCACCCTGTGAGGTAGGTAGAGCTGAGAGCGCTCTTTCCAGAACTGTCCTTGAGAGAACAGCTCTGACAGAACTGTGGCTTGCCCAAGGTCATCGAGCAGCTGCAAGTGGAGGAGTGGGGAATCAAACCTAGTTCTCCCAGATTAGAGTCCACTACACCAAACTGGAAAAAGACCCATTGGCTCTGAGCTCATATAGACCAACTTCCTTGAGCACAAAGGCCCTTAATTCATTAGTGCCTGCTCTTTGTCAGCAGGCCTGAGCCTCAGGTAGAGCAAAGTGTTTTCCTGTGCCTTGAAACCTTTTAACTGGAGAGGCTTGAGGGCCTCCTGGGAGTCAAGCACTTGCTCTCTCTTCCCCTAAGCCATCACTCTCCAGCCAGAGGCAAGCCAAAGCAAAACAAAAAAAGCTATGTATGTATCTCCCTACGTTCTCACCCAGGAGTGTCATTCACACCTGGAGCAGGGATGGGAGAGTTAGAATGGTCCTCTATGGAAGCCTCGTGAGGCATTTTGGTGTAGCGGTTAGGAACGCGGACTGTAATCTGGGAGAACCGGGTTTGATTCCCCATGCCTCCACACACAGCTGCTGGGTGACCTTGGGCAAGCCACAGTTCTCTCAGAGCTGTTCTCTCAAGAGCAGTTCTCTCAGAGCTCTCTCAGCCTCACCTACCTCACAGGGTGCCTGTTGTGCGGAGGGGAAGGGAAAGGAGATTGTAAGCCGCTCTGAGACTCCGAGTGAAGGGTAGGGTAGAAATCCAATCTCTCCTCCTCCATTTCTTGGGACTGTTGACAGCGCTTGTATTCCACCTTTCTAAAAACCCAACAAGGTTTTTAGGCAGGTCACAAACATATTTTAAAACCACTCGATAACAATGAAAGGAAAATCTTTAAAAGTTGTATAAATAAGAATGTGTAAAACAAGGCGGCTGTAACCTAGATTGCCTAGACTACTAGATCTCATCAGTTCTTGGAAGCTGAGCAGGCTCAGCCCTGGTTAGAGTTGGATCGGAGGCCACCAAGGAAGACCAGGGTTGCTACGCAGAGGCAGACATGGCAATCCACCTCTGCTCGTCTCTTGCCTTGAAACCCCCCCAGTGGTCACCACAAGTCAGCTGTGACTTCTACAATCAAAACAAGATGATAAAATAACAAGCCAACAGGCAGGGCTATTTGGGGGCAGGAATGCATAGGAACGGCTTCTGGCTGGCTCCCAAGTTGGCCACGCCCAGCAGGAACTCATTAGCATAATAGGCCACACCCAACAGCAGAAACTGATTAGGATTGGCTACATTAGGGGTGTGTGGCCTAACATGCAAAGGAGTTCCTGCTACAAAAAAAGCCCTGGGTTTGGACAACAAACAAGGTAAACAGAATAAGAAGCAAAAGGTGGGTGTGGCTGGATGACCACACTTCTGGTAACACGTGGGGTGTGGCCTAATATGCTAATGAGTTCCTGCAGTTGGGTGTGGCCTATTATGCTAATAAGTGCCTGCTAGGCTTTTTGTACCAAAAAAGCCCTGCCAATAGGCTAAGAAAGGTCCCTCCCGAAAACATTCTGTCTTGCATAGTCTGCAAAAGGACTTGAGAATGGGGGCTTTCTGTCTTCTGGTAAATCATTCCACTTGGGTGCAATGTTCCCTCTAAGCTGTGGGGTCTTGTGAGCAAAAATTTTCCTTTGTGAGTGACTGCGAGCCAGTGATTTGGCTGCTGCATCAGTTAGTCTGCTCTGGAGCTGTACTCCCTGAGCTGAGACATAACATAACATAAATGTTTATTACGGTCAGAGACCCATCAAACAGCATACAGGCTCAGAACACAAACCCGGGTTACCAACATTACGGGGGAGAAACGTCATAAGAAGTGTTAAGGAGGTGCTTGCGCTTTGTAAATGCAATAAAAAGAAATTTGGCAACCTTCCTTGATATTTTGATGGATTGATCCTCCAATAGGACAAAAACGTGTGAGCCAGAGGCTCAAAAACTGTGAGCTAGCTCACACTAACTCAGCTTAGAGGGAACACTGCTTGGGTGGGAGCCACAGCTGGGAAGGCTCAAGCATGGGCTGTAACCGGTTTTACTTGTCTCCGGGAAAAAGTCTACAGAAGGCTTTGCTCAGACGACAAACAGTGAACCTCCTCATCCTCTGGACCTCCTCTGAAGATGCCCAGAGATATTTCTGAGCGTGCCGTAAACTGTATATCATATGCATTGTGAATTATCCTTTGATTAAACAGGCATCGCCTGCAGCGTTGTCCCCATGTACCTCGGAGAGACGTCCCCGCACAACCTGAGAGGAGCTGTAATCGTGGTTTCTCATTTCTTCATCACCTTGGGCGTGCTGGTTGCCTGGGCCCTCAGCCTCCATGTTGTCCTTGGAACCAGGAGAGGTATATGGGATTCCCGAGGTGTGTTTTGTCCATTACGGATTACATTGCATGGCTGCCGTCTGTGTATCGTCTCTTCTCCCACAGACTGGCCGATTTTGTTGTCCCTCACCGGCGTCCCGGCATTATTTCAGATCCTCCTGCTGCCCCGCTTCCCCGAGAGTCCCAGGTATCTCCTGATACAGAAGGGGGATGAAGCGGAAGCAAGGAAAGGTACAAACCGTTGGCAGGGTTTTGAATATGCAGGAGGAGCAGAGCTCAAGCTGCTGATAGGACAGACCGTTTTATTTAGAAGAGAAGCAACTGCGTAAAGAGGAGAGGACAGAGTTCTGTCTTACCATCTAACAAACAACCCGGGAGAAACAGGACTCAAAAGAGGAGAAAGTCTCCAATGAGCCAATTAGGCGTCAGCAGGGGATCATTTTTAAAATGCCAGGAAGTCCTTAATCTGACTATCCTAGCTGTTTAACCCCTCCGATGCCCCCTGCAGGATATTCTTCTTATCTTCCTTGCTTTATGCACACAGCAGACTTTGTATATTCTAACACAAATAACCCCAAACCTGCATGGAGGCCTTTGGATGTGGGTACATGCAAGCCATTCATGCTGCTACATTGCTATTTTCGCTGCTATACTGGTAAGATGGTGTTTGTAGCTCAAGGTCCTGTCCAGGGTAATGCCAAGGTACTTAGGTGTATGGTTGTGTGTAAGTCGGGAGCCAAGAAGGTAGACATTCAGTTCATGGTTGGAAAGATTGTTCTTGAGATGGAAATAAGAGCATTCTGTTTTTCCTGGACTTGGGATAAGCCACCATTTACGGAAGTAGTCAGGCAAAATTTCAAGGTCCCTAGTCAGTATTTCCTCAGTCCTTTCAATTGATTTGTGCCTTACTGCAGTCGCCGTGTCATCGTCATAAGCAAACTTCTCGGGAACATCGGAAAGGTATAGACTGAAAAGAAATGCAGTGAGGACCGAGCCCTGGGGAGATTGTTATTCAGTGGTTAGAGTACTGGACTAGGCCCCGGGAGAACCAGGTTCAAATCCTCACTCTGCCATAGAAGCTCTCTGAGTAACCTTGTGCTGTTCACACAGTCTCCGCCTAACCTGCCCAACAGGGTGGTTGTGAAGATAAAATGGAAGAGAAGAGAGCGATGCAAGCGACTTTAGGTTCTCACTTGGGGGAAAGGCAGCATATAAATGGAACAAATAAACTAACTCCGCTTTGGATTAGTTTTTCTGGCTAACTTTTAAAAAATACCCTGTGGCCCACTCTGGGTCCTGTTTCAAGCAGAAGGACAGAATTACAAATATTTTAAATAAAATGAGGGTTCTCTGTCCAGGGGGATAAAACCCAAGCCCAGCATTCTCTGTCTGGGTATCCTGAAAACCAAGGAACTGTTATCAGTCCACCTTTCAGTAATAATATTTATTATCCTTATGGCAGTGTGTGTTGTATAGCCAAGAGATCCTAAGATTGTTTGGCAGTCAGAAGTTCTAGCTCCTTAGCATTATACACCACTAGGAGTCGAGCTAGACTTTGCTCTCACTTTTATCAACTCGCATTCCAGCTTTTTAGGAGTATTTTAAATGATTGTTATTTTATATTTATATGTTTATGATAGGTTTTAATTGTGTTTATATGAAACTATACAAAAGCCACCCTGAGGCCGCCTCGGCAGGGAGGGTGGGATATAAACCGAAAAAGACATTTCAGAGGTGGTTGGCCATTGCCTGCCTCTGCATCACACTACTGGTATTCCTTGGAGGTTGCCTTTTCAAATACTAGCCAGGGATGACCCTGCATAGCTTGTGAGATCTGATGAGAACGGGCTAGCCTGGGCTATCCTCCTTTCAGTTGTGTGTAGTATCCTAATATCACATTGGAAAAAGCATTGGAAAAAGTGCAGAAGAGGGCAACTAGAATGATAAAAGGGTTGGGACACTTTCCCTATGAAGAAAGGCTAAAGCGCTTGGG
This sequence comes from Gekko gecko, assembly GCA_029375565.1. Classification (NCBI taxonomy): domain Eukaryota; kingdom Metazoa; phylum Chordata; class Lepidosauria; order Squamata; family Gekkonidae; genus Gekko; species Gekko gecko. The sequence continues at coordinate 23,828,097 of JAPDNY010000016.1, forward strand.
GCTCTTTAGCTTGGAGAAACGACGGCTGAGGGGTGACACGATCGAGGTTTATAAGATTATGCATGGGATAGAGCAGGTAGAGAAAGAGGTACTTTTCTCCCTTTCTCACAATACAAGAACTTGTGGACACTCCATGAAATTGCTGAGCAGTCAGGTTAGGACAGATCAAAGGAAGTCCTTCTTCACCCAAACAGTGATTCACACATGGAATTCACTGCCGCAGGAGGTGGTGGCAGCTACAAGTATGGACGGCTTCAAGAGGGAATTAGATAAGCATATGGAGCAGAGGTTCATCAGTGGCTATTAGCCACAAGGTATAGATAGGAACTCTCGGTCTGGGGCAAGTGATCCTCTGTATTCTTGGTGCTTGGGGGGATCAACAGTGGGAGGGCTTCTAGTGCCCTGGCGCCACTGCTGGACCTCCTGATGGCACCTGGTATTTTTGGCCACTGTGTGGCTGAGTGTTGGACTAGATGGGCCATTGGCCTGATCCAACATTGGCTTCTCTTATGTTCTTATGTTATGTTCACCTCACTTACTCCAATCCCTCCCTCTCACATCCTTGTATTCTCTCCCCCTGCCCAGCCTTGCAGAAGCTGAGAGAGCGGGACGAAGTGGAGGATGAGATGGAAGAGCTGAGAATGGAGGACGACTTTGAGAAGCCAGATAAGCAGATGTCCATGTGCAAGTTGGTCCTTTGCAGAAGCCAGCAGTGGCAACTTCTGTCTATCGTCGTCATGACGCTTGGCCAACATCTCTCTGGTCTCAACACAGTAAGTATAATAATAATAATAATAATAATATACTTTTTGTCATTGTACATAGTACAATGAAATTAAACTGCAATCCTCTCGGTGATCTACAACAATAATCATACGCACTCACACTTAAAATTCACATAACAACTGAACCACTGATGTCACCCAATCCAATTTCATACAGCATTTAAGGCAATGATGGCTCTCAAGTAGAAACTGTTTTTTAATCTGTTTGTCCTTGCTTTAATTGTCCTATATCTTCTGCCCGAAGGCAGCAATTCAAACAAGGAATGTTCAGGGTGTGATGAATCCTGAAAAATGTTCTTTGCTTTTTTCAAACATCGAGAACTGTACAATTCCTCCAGGAATGGGAGAGTGCAACCAATGATCTTCTCGGCTGTGGTAATAACTCTCTGGAGTGCTCTCCTGTCCGCAATCGTACAACTAGCGAACCAGGCACAGACACAGTATGTTAAAATGCTCTCTATTGAACAACAATAGAAAGACATCAATATTTTCTCACTCAAGTTATTTTTCTTTAAAAGTCTGAGGAAATAAAGCCTCTGCTGGGCCTTCTTCACTGAAGTCCGAAGAGTTTAGTCAGTTGAGCTTGGAGCAACGTGGACCCAGCAGAGATCCAAAATGTATTAGATAAAGCTCATTATTTTGAGTGGGCAATGAATACTTATAAATACTTATTAAAAAAACAGTGGGGGACATTTTAACCTTCCAGGGCATTTAGTTGCTGACCTAAGAGTAGCAGTTATCTTATAAAGGGATTTCTAAGGGAGATTAGAAAGAGAGACTGCTGAATTGCAACTGATAACAAGACTCAGGACAATGCACCCTCCTGGACTGAATCAAGACCTAGGTTTCCTGTCACATTACCAATGCTTATCTATCCACGCCTACTACCCCTCTGCATATCATACCTGCTATTGTCGTGTGCCTGCTAATTTCATTTGACATCTGAAATCACTTTACTTTCCAATATATAGGACAGATGGACTCACATTCTAGCTGTATCTGAAGAAGTGAGCAGTGACTCACAAAAACTCATACCCTACCACAAATTTTGTGAGTCTGTAAGGTGCAACTGGACTCTTACTCTTTTCTACTACTTATTCAGGCCAGTTGCATATTGAGATCCTTGCTGTGACTGTCTTGGGTCATCCACAACTTATATCAGGTATCCCCCGACCTTTTTGAGCCTGTGGGTGCCTTTGGAATTCTGGCACAGTGTGGTGGGTGCAGCCACAGAATGGCTGTTACAAAATGGCTGCTGTAGGAAGTGGGGCCAGCCACAAAATGGCTGCTGCCATTCCCTTTCAGTCATACAGCAAAGATCCTTGTGCTGTGGTAGCAGCTGCTGCCAAAGCAACATTTGTATAAAGATGCACTGCCTATCAAATCTCCACTGGCCAATCAGAAGCCTTGGTAGGCAAGCAAAGGCCCGACTTTCTCAAATCACTTGGCAGGCACCAGGAACAGTGTAGCCAGGCACGTGGCAACCGTGGGTCCCATTTTATCTGCAGAAGTGAGCAGTGACTCACGAAAGCTCACGTCCTGCCACAAATTTTCTTAGTCTTTAAGGTGCTCCTGGACTCTGGCTCTTTTCTATAAATAAAACAGGGCAGTGTTATCTGTTCTGACTGGCAATGGCCCTACAGGGTTAGAGACAGAGAAAGGTCTTTTCTAGCACTGACTAGGTAAAGGTAAAGGTTTCTCTGGCTCGAAAGCCAGTCAAATCCGACTCTAGGGTTGTGGTGCTCATCTCCATTTCCAAGCCGAAGAGCCAGGGCTGTCCGAAGACGTTTCTGTGGTCATGTGGTCAGCACGACTAGACACCAAGATGCATGGAACGCTGTTACCTTCCCACCAAAGCAGTATTTATTTATTTACTTCAGGGCTTTTCTTGTAGAAAAAGCCCAGCAGGAACTTATTAGCATAATAGGCCACACCCAACAGCAGAAACTCAATAGCATATTAGGGCACACCTCTGACAGCACAGCTCATTAGCATATTAAGCCACACCTTCATGTTACCAGAAGGGTTGTCATCCAGCCACATCCACCTTTTGCTTCTTATTCTGTTGACCTTGTTTGTTGTCCAAACCCAGGGCTTTTTTTATAGGAGGAACTCCTTTGCATATTAGGCCACACACCCCTAATGTAGCCAATCCTAATGAGTTTCTGCTGTTGGGTGTAGCCTATAATGCTAATGAGTTCCTGCTGGGTGTGGCCATCTCAGGAGCCAGCCAGAACTCCGTTTCTGTGCATTCCCGCCCAAAAATAGCCCTGATCTACTTGCAATACAGCACTGACTACGTGCATTTTATTGCATGTGATTAGATTGGAGGGAGAGTACAGTTTGGAGTTTTAGGGCTCTTCTGCATTCTTAGTTTTACTGCTTGTGTGTCCCTATTGCTTCTTTTCCACATATATTTTGCTCACTCCAGTCGATTCTATATTATTTTGCTGTATGTTTGGTATAAAAACCGGCAGTTTAAATCTGCAGGGAGATATGCCAGACGTACGGTGTGATCATATCAAATTGAACACTAGAGGGAGCAAAACACAGGCACAAAAGAGAAGAAAACCCTGAAGTAACAGGGACACACAAGTGACGAAACTTGTTTTATGTTTTAATTATTTATTGTAAGCCATCTTTGAGCCACAGAAAAAGGCAGTATATATATTGTTGTAATTAATAAATAAAATAATTGAAACCTAACATGCCAGGGATTCAATCCCCATTTAGGGGGAATTGTGGCTCTTGTAGTTTGTTTCTGTTTTGGACTCCGATTTGTCGACATATATTAAGCGCATGTGCATTCAAGATTGTTCTCCAAGGATTACTGGCTGCAGTTTGGTAGTATTTTTTGGTAGAAGAAACAAACTACAGAAGCAGGTAGCGTTCGAGTTCACGGATCACCAAAGCAAGGCCTCACATGGAAGGTGTGGAAGGAGTAAAATGGTGGCTCTGAAGGTTAAATTCTGAGTCTGAGATTAGATTATTTCAGAATGAAGCTGGGATGAACCACCATCTTCTAGGCAGTGAAGATGAAGGGCTATCAAAATGTTCTTCACTCTCCTTCCCCAACAGCCCTTGGACTCACCTTGCTAAGAATTTCTCTTGCTACGGTCTGATTTCAGATACACTATTACGCAGAGGTAATCTACCTATCTACAGGCATACAAGAGGACAACGTCAGGTACATCACTGTGATGATAAGCGCAATCGTCATCTTCATCACCACCATAACGGTAGACCTCTCCTGCCTCTCTTTCCTCCCCCATTTTCAATCTCTCTCAAGGCCCCTCTGGCTGCCAGGGCTCCCCTCAAAGTATCCTGGGAATTAAAACTCAGTGCTGGGAACACTTTGTTAGAGACTTCCCAACCCACCTGTCCCCTCTCCAACAGAATGAAAATTCCCAGAGCTCTCTGGGGAAAAGGAATGACCAACAGTTTGTCTACGGTATAGGTATGCCGTAGAGCTGCCGGCCTGCTCCTTCCTGCAAAGCAGGAGCTTTCGGGGGCAGAACTCTTGAAAATACAGTTTCGCATGCATCACAGGGTCACTTCTAGCAAAATCCCAGAAGCAACATCAGTCATCCCCAGCACTCTAGGAATTCCCCGGAACTCTATTATAAAGACCATAGAGATCTGGGGAATCTCTAGAGCTTTGCAGGCAGGCCTGTAGCTACAGTGGGGCTTTTATGAGCTCCACCCACTTTCTTAAAGACACAGCCCCGCAAGAATTTCTCCTGTAGTTTGGTGTAGCAGTTAAATGCGTGGACTCTAATCTGGGAGAGCCGGGTTTGGTTCCCCACTCCTCCACTTGCACCTGCTGGATGACCTTGGGCAAGCCGTAGTTCTGGCGCAGCTGTTCTTGAAAAAGAGCAGTTTCTGTCAGAGCTCTCTCAGCCCCACCTACCTCACAGGGTGTCTGTTGTGGGGAGGTGAGGGGAAAGGAGTTTGTAAGCTGCTCTGAGACTCCTCTGGGTAGTGAAGGGCGGGGTATAAATCCAATCTCCTCCTCCTCCTCCTCTTCTTCTTCTATCATTTTAAAAAATTTTTAAAGGTGTGTGCTCCTTTAAGCAGAGTGGGGTGCTGTAGATGACTAATTCCCACACTGGGGAAGGGGGTTGGAGTAGGTGACCTCTAGGATCCCTTCTAACTCTGTGTCAAGAAACTAGTCTCCTTTAAGAGGGTTTTTCTGCCTAAGTGTTAGCTTTCTTGACTATTAAAGTAATCACCCCCACCTGCCGGCTTGTTATCAGAATTGTTGCTTAGGCTGGCAGAAGTGATTAATTTGCAGCAGCTGAGAACTGTCGGCTAAAGTGGCTGCCAGCTTGCAGTTTAGAGATCTATCCTGGTAACAGCTTTCTGCTGACTGAACGATTTTTCTTTCTGCACTGAGAACTTCAGCCCCACCGGAAAAAAAATATTGCCCCACAAACCATTAAATCCTGGCTACTGGCCTGTTTGCAGGGTGCCCGTGACCTCACTTCTGGGTTTTCACCAGAAGTGATGTCGTGAGACACACAACACTGGATTTCCCCCTACTGGCTGGAGCGAATCAGATGGCGGGCTGCCCCAGACAGCACAAGAATGCCTACCACAACCTGGAGGTTGGTAATCTCGGCGTGCCCTTCGCCTCTGCTTCAGGTTTCAGGCTCATAGTTCCTTACATTTAAGGGCTTTGACCTTCTGACATCAGTACTCAAATGCAGTAGGATTTATTTACCCTGCAGGTGGAATTTAAGGACTCCTTATAAATGTCCTTACCCCCTACTCCTAAAATATCTTTTTCATGTGGCATCACTATCAACTAAGCAGCCTTCATCCAGCCCTGTCTCCAAGGAGCTATGGTACTTCCGCCCTCCCACACACCATATTATTCTTGCAAGAATCCTGTGAGGGTGGATTAGGCTGAGGGAAGGCCATTGGCCCCAAAGCCAACCCATTCGCTTCCTGGACGAGCAAGGATTTGAACTCGGAGCTCCCCAGTCTCAGCACTGCAGCATGCTGTCTCATGATGGCCTCTTTCCCTCACCTCCCTGCCTTTTGTATCTTCTAGGTTTTTGTGGTCGATTCCTCGGGGCGAAGGACGCTGCTTCTCACTGGCTTTGGGATCTGCGGCATCAGCTGCATTTTGTTAGCCATGGCGCTGGAACTTCAGGTCTGTGGTTCAAGATGGCAGGCTTTGTTCTAACCTAGAGGCCGGGGTTTCCTCTGCCTGACTGCCTCTGCCCCATTCCACACCTAAAAGGAGGCAGGCAATAGTAAACCATCTCTGAACATCTCTTGCTTTAAAAACCTGAGATTACAGGTAGATAGAGGGCTATTTTTGGGCAGGAACGCACGGCGTTCCGGCTGAATTAGGCCACTATGGTCTGCTCTGGACCGGCAGCCAGTTTCCAGGGCCCCGGGCAGAGAACCCTCTTTCCCAATGCCTGCTGCCTTTGAGATCCTTGAAATGGGAGACGAAACCCGGGACTTCTGCATGCAAAACCATGTGCTCTGACCCCTTAGTTCTGGTCCCTCCTTTGCAGCATTTAAAAAAAAAGATTTGCCCGGGGGCCTTGTTCATCCTTGATCGAACCGTGACCCACTTTTCTCCCAACAGAGCACCATTCCCTGGATGTGCTACTTCAGCACTGCTTTTGTCATTCTCTATGCGATCGGACACTCCGTCGGGCCCAGTAAGTCACCCTCGGTGCTTGGGGGAGGGGGTGCAAGGAGAAGCCCGGGGCCAATGGGTCAGCTGTGGAGCGTGGATGTGCAAACCCTGGACTCCTCGGTCTTCGCCCAGGTCCCATTCCCAGAGTGATGGTTGCGGAGATGTTCCTGCAGTCGTCCCGAGCCTCTGCCTTCATGATCAGTGAAATCGTGCACTGGGTCACCCACTTCTTTTCGGACATGCTGTTTCTTCATATGATGGTTGGTGGCTTTTTGCAGATGGTTTTGGATGTGGCTCTGGGGTCGTCTTTCAGCTCAGAAGCAAATTGCAACTTGGTCGCATTGGATCTTGCCATTGGCAGGCAGTATGAAGTCTTTGGATTGGCCAGGTATATATATATATACCATGAGCTTGTTTAGCTCCTGATTGGTCGCTGCAGCAGGACTTTGCTGCCTAATGCATTCAATGCATTCTGGGCTCCAAGACTTTATTTGGGACTAGCAACTCACTGAGGAGTCTGGACCAAAGAAAATCTGCTCTATTCCTGGTTCCAGAGCCAGTTTAATGTAGTGGTTAGGAGCGCAGACTCTAATCTGGGAGAACCGGGTTTGATTCCCCACTCCTCCGCACGCAGCTGCTGGTGTGACCCTGGGTCAGTCACAAGTTCTTTCAGAGCTGTTCTCTCAAGAGCAGTCCTCGAAAGCGCTCTCTCAGCCCCACCTACCTCACAGGGTGCCTGTTGTGGGGAGGGGAAGGGAAAGGAGATTGTAAGCCACTCTGAAACGCCTTCAGGTAGTAAAGGGCAGGGTATAAATCCAATCTCTTCTTCTCTTCATGTACTGCTTTTCCCAGACTGGACCTACCTCCCAGTGTCTGGTCCAGAGAGGCAGGCGCTTATGGGCCTTTAGTCACAGGCCGCGGTGGCTCAGAGGTTAAGACACTGAGCTGCAGACTGGAAGGTCTGTAGTTCGGCAGTTCAGGACCCGAGCGCCGCATGACAGAGCGAGCTCCCATCTCTGGCCCCAGCTCCTGCCAACCTAACAATTTGAAAGCAAGAAATTGCATGTAGATAAACAGGTACAGCTTCAGGGGGAAGGTAACCGTGTTCCGTGCGCCTTGGCATTTAGTCAAGCCGGCCACATGACCGCGGAGAAGTCCTTGGACAGCGCTGGCTCTTCGGCTTGGAAACTCAGATGAACACCGCCCCCTAGCGTCGGATCCGACTGGCTTTCAAGCAAGGGGAACCTTCACCTTTACTAGTCACAGGTCACTCTCCTCCTTGGGAGGTTTTCAAACAGAGGCTGGATGGCCCTCTGACAGCAATGCTGATTCTGTGAACTTAGGCAGATCATGAGACGGGAGGGCCGGAAGGGTTGCATCAGTGCTTAGTTCTCGTGGCCCTTTCCTACACACCCAGGGAAATGCTTATCGCCTCTTTGGGGTCAGGAAGCAATTTTTCTCCAGGCCAGTTTGGCTGGGGATCCTGGAGATTTTTTTGTCATCTTCTGGGCATGGAACAGGGGTCACTTGCAGGTGTGGAGGGGGAGGTATTTGTGAATTTTCCTGCATTGTGCAGGGGGTCAGACTAGATGACCCTGGAGGTCCCTTCCAACTCTATGATTCTAAGAACACGTGATCAACGAACGTCCAGGGTATCCTTTTGTGTCTTTTTATCTTTCTCTCTCTCTTTCATCTGCAGGTTGATATCAGGCCCTACAGCTTTCTCGTCCTCTTCTTCATCTGCATGACCGCCTACGCTTACATCTACAGGATGGTCCCGGAAACTAAGAAGAAGACCTTTGTGGAGATCAGGAAGCTTATGGGGGACTGCATGGGCCGGAGGAGCCTCGGGAAGACACAGCTGGGGAAGTAGCCACTCGGGAGGAATTCTCGGCCTCTTTCAGGAAGGGGAACAGGATAAGGGAGACGACAAGAGAAACCGAAAGGGGATCTTCCAACTGTTTCGACTCGGGCGTAGACGACAGCAGTTTCTGCTCTGCTCCTGGTTGTCTTTTCACATTTGGAGTTTGCTGGGACTGGAGGGGCTGCTGGGACTGGAGGGGCTGCCAAGAAAGCCTTCGGCAGCCAGGAGCACGCTTTGTGAATACTGGTGATGACTGTGTTGCTTGTATAAAGGTATAAAGGTGGATGCCTCTAGCCCGATAATGTCTGCTTTCAATGTAGCTGTTGAGTCTGGAATGGCCGTCCTTTAAGTTTAACAAAGAAGCCTGACTCCCCCAGTGCATTGTCCAGTCCTCCTCTCTCTTTCCCCCCACCCAGGTCTGATTTGTGGCAGTTTTTAAAAAACATCAAATGCCATTGCAGTGCCAATGTGAGTAGTTAAAGTACTAGAAAGGTACTAGAAAGGATTACTCTCCTTTATTTATGCATCGCGTCACGCCAGGCTCTCCTGTCTTCCGCTGTCCTCTGAAGTTTGCTCAATTTCATGTTCGTTGCATCGATGACACTGTCTAACCATCTCATCCTTTGCCGTCCCCTTCTTCTTTGACCTTCCATCTTTCCCAGCATCAGGGTCTTCTCCAGGGAGTGCTCCCTTCTCATTTGGTGGCCAAAGTATCTGAGCTTCAACTACAGGATCTGGCCTTCCAGGGAACAGTCAGGGTTGATTTCTTTTAGGATTGACTGATTCGATCTCCTTGCAGACCAACGGACTCTCAAGAGTCTTCTCCAGCACCATAATTCAAAAGAATCTATTCTTCGGCGCTCGGCCTTCCTTATAGTCCAACTCTCACAGCCATACATTACTGCTGGGAATACCATTGCTTTGACCATATATTTTCCTATTTCTTTTCTGTCAGCTTCCAGCTTAATTACTTCCTTCTTGGACGCTTCTACTGTAGCACCTCCAATAGCCCAGACTAACCTGGTCTTATTGGAGCTCAGAAGCTAGGCGGGGATGGAACTTGGACGGGCAGCCACCAAAGAAGACCAGAACTGCTATGCAGAGAAGGCAATGGCTGGCCACCTCTGTCCATCTCTTGAAATTAGAGGGAACATTGCCATGAGTCAGTTGTGTGACTCAATGGCACGCTTTATCCTTACTCTACCACTGGCCCAAGTATTCCTGAATTAGTTGTTGATTATCAGTTCTTGGAAGTTTTGGGGATTGAGTTGGGGAAGGGGTCATGGGCTGCTTTTCACTTTGCTGCTAAACCCACTTCTTTCCTTACTTCTGTTTTATTTTTATTTTTTACAGTCTTGATATTGCCAAATTGCAATACAAAAAAAAAAGAGAAATTGGAATTTTGAATTTTGAAAATTGAATAAATTATATTGGATACTAAAAAGAGAGAGAGAGAGAAATAATGAGCAATCAGTTTGAGTGCAAAGTGAAAAGCACAACTCCACCAGTGCAATAGAAGGCATAAAATTAGGTGAATACCATTTGATGCAGGAATTCCATGGCCACAGGTAGTAGTTAATTATGGTGTAAACAACGAAACAACAAATGTATTATGGCCCACTCTTTGTTAAGGACAAGATGAATTAAAGGAGGCTGATCAGTAGGACTTGGAGACGACATGAGAAAATGGGATTTATAATTCAGCCCAGCAATGATTGACCGGGAAATGGCTGAACTTGCAACCTTTCACTTGCAAGACATGCTCTCAGCCACAGTGTCTTATTCTTGACCTCTTTGGTGAGTTCACAGTTAACCATGAGACCTGTTTATTATTACCTGGATCAACAGCATCTCTCGGCAAGCATTATCCCCAAATTTCAGGTTAAAATGTTACTTATTTCTGTCACTGCAAGGGAAGACCCCAGGTCTGGATTGAGATGTAGCAACCAGTGTTCCCTCTAAGATGAGTTAGTGTGAGCTAGCTCACAGTTTTTTAGCCTCCAGCTCACCCGTTTTTGTCTTAGCTCAAGGAGGGTGGCTCCAGAGCAAACTAATTGATACAGTAGCCACAACGGTCTCGCACAACTTTAATGCCAGCAGCTTGCAAAGTAGGATTTTTGCTCAGAGGACTCCACAGCTTAGAGGGAGCATTGGTAGCAACCCACCAGTTTGGCATGGAAGTTTTTTAAGAAGTGAGTCAAATTGCAGGTTATGGGGAATGTGGATCCGAATCAGGACTAATGTAGCCATATCCTATCCTGACTTTTTTCCCAGCTGCAAAATGCTTTCGTATTCTCATTTTACTTCCCCTCCCAACAGCCCTGCAAGGTAGGCACAGAGAAAACGAGCTTGCCCTGAGCTTCCCATGGAGCCCTGTGACCAAACGAGGGCTTAAAACAGAGTCTCCTGCATCCAAAACCTGAGGCCATGACATCATTCAGTTTTCCAAAGCCATAAAAGAAGAGAATCTTTTTGAGCTGGGGCGGTGTGAAGATCTCTGAACTTCGACAGCCTCTGGCACTTAAACTAGATCTTGTGGGAAGTGCAGCAGTTATTGACACAGATTGCCAGCAGAGAGAGACAGAGACCGCAAAAACTGCTGAACTGCTTTGTTTAGTTGTCTGTCAAAGGGCGACGAGAGGCGCGCCTGATCTCTACAAATTCCACGGCTGCATTTTGAACCCGGGTTGTCAACTCCTGGTTGGGAAATACCTGATGATTTGGGGGCCTCTCCCCAGGCTTCACACCCAAGCAGGCTACAAATATTGGCTAAACATCAGCAGCGGGTGTGAGATGCACAGGCAGTAGCCTGTATGTGCCAAAGAAAAGCAGGCAGCTGGACTTTTTTTCTGGGCTCTCATAAAAGCATTTATTGTTGTCTGCTCCGCAGAAGGCTTCCCTTTAGCCAGGCTTGATTCTAACTGATTTATTTATTTATTGTATGTGTACCCCACCTTTGTCTCCAGTGAGGACCCAAAGGGGCTCATCGCATTCTCCTCTCCTTCGTTTCATCCTCACAACAACCCTGCAAGGAAGGTTAGGCCGAGAGACCATGACTGACCCCAAGTCAACCAGTAAGCTTCCACGGCCCTAGTGGGCACTCGAACCCGGGTCTCCAAGATACTGGTCTGAGACTTGTAACTGCTACATCACCCTGGCTTTCAGAATCAGCAAGCGCCAAAGCTGGATGGTAGAGCGGTGAGAGTCTGAAGAGATATCAGGAGAAACTTCCTAACTGTCAGAGTGGTTGAGCAGTGGAACAGACTGCCTCGGGAGGTGGTGGATGCTCCTTCCCTGGAGGTTTTCAAGCGGAGGCTGGACAACCATCTTTTGGGTACGTTGTAGGTATGTAGCGCTATCTTTTGGCTTTGCTCCTGCAGAGTGCAGGGGGTTGGACTAGATGACCTTCAATGTCCCTTCCAACTCTAACATTCTATGAAATCCCCGCCTTGCCATGAATCTCGCCTTGCGATGTTTCTTCCCAGCCTAACCTACCTCATGGGGCTGTTGTGAGTCTGAAAGGAGGACGGGAGAGCTAGGCATGCGGTTTCCAGTAGGGGATTAAAAAATGCCCTGGTCACAATAAAGCAGAGTCGTGTGCCTCTGCAATTCTCGAGCAGCTCAGGTGAGAACACCTGTGTGGGTGGCAGAGTATGCCCCACACCTTGTTTTGCCCACAGCAGGAGCTTATCTGCATGGTTTGTGGTGCCCTCTGGTGCCCTCCGGTTCTCCCCCCCCACTGGAGTGTTTTTTCACAGCCTCTCTCTTGCAGGTTCCGAACAAAAAGAAAGTCACCACGCAGGCGTTGAGCCCGATCCGGGGGCCAATTTTCCTTTGTGACTCTGGGTCACCGTTGAGGTGGCTAAGCAATCCCCTTGTCGAGCTGGGTGCGTTCAGGTCTCAGCCTTTCTCTTGTCCGCCCACGACGTTCTTGGAGAACATCTAATCTGACATCGGGATCCTGGCAGGGAGACACGAGGATCGGCCAACCGTGCTCTGGCTGCCAAGCCAGGCCCCCGCCCCCACGTTCCAGATCAGCTGAGAAGCAGGCGTGGAGAGTTTCACTCAGGGGAAAAAAACCCCCAGATATCGGCTGTCTCCAGAGGCCGATCCTGAGATGCCTTTGCCAAAGTCCAAGAGGACAGAATCTGGGGCCCTGTGCTGAGGTCCCCTTTGCCCTCTCTCTTTCTCATTGCAACATCTTATTTCTTGCTCCACGAGCAGTCGTCCACAACTGTCTGTCCCTCTGCCGTGAGGATGGAGAAGGGCTCTGAGAAAACGCTGACCTCCCTGGCCAGGGAAGGGGTGAGTGGCGAAGGAAGGGGCTTCTTCTTGCCTCTCTTCTTGAGGAGTTCTAAAATAAATGTCCTGTTTGGCACTGTGATGTGGCCAGAGGAGTCCTACGGTATATTGCAGGCTCCCAGGGGGTTTCTCTGCAATGATTGCTACTGGGGTAGGGGGTGCTGGCTGGCAGTGCACGTCTGGACAGAGCCCTGTGGCAACATCTGGCCTCAGGAAGGGGCTTGCGTCGAGAGGGAATAGGATTGCGTGACGATTTCTACAAGTCTTTTGCGATGCAACATGTTCTCGAAAGGACTGTTTTTAGAGGGTTTGTTTGAGCATGTGGCTGTTGGTTATGCCCATTATACACTCTTAAGAACTGAGGCTGAGGTGTAAACCTGCCCAGCAAGGTGAACATTGTTTTGGTCTAGCCGAGTTCCACTCCCGACGTTTTCTTGTTTCTGGCTTTTGCTCTGTTCTCTATCCAGCTTATACAGATCTTGTAATTGTTCCTTTTCCGATTAGCGTTTCTTTCAGTTGTCCATCAGTCTAATCCAAGGCTGCAGTCACACACACTAAATAATCCACTTTCAATCCATTTTCAATGTCCTTTCCAACTGGATTTTACTGTGTGAACTGGCAAAATCCAGTTGGAAAGTGGATTAAAAGTGGATTATTTAGTGTGACTGCAACCCAACAATGGGAGGTATAAACTAGCTGGGCCATGTGTATCTGGGTGCTTTTACACACGCTGAATAATTCATTTTCAGTGCACTTGAGCAATTGTTTGCAAGAGGATTTCACCATTTCACAGTAAAATCCAATTGCAAAGTCCACTGAAGGCGGACTAAAAGTGAATGATTCATTGTGCGTGCCGCCATTTCGAGCCTGGTTCAGAAGTAATGAGAATGGGCCCCAACCTTCTCACGCTCCTCCCCTTGAATGCTTAGAATTAATTCGTGGATGCAACTGCATCCAAACAAGCAAGCTTTGGTTTGTGCTTCCCCTCCAAACCAGGACTCCAAACCATGGTTTGTTCTTTGCTTGGAGTCTTGGTTGGTGGGGAAGTGCTAACCAAAGTTTAGTGGTTCAAATGTGATGGCAAGCAATGAGTTGTGCTCGATGGGAGTTTGTGGCCTTGTCGTGGGCCTTGAAGAACCCTCCAAATGATGGGTTGACAGTGCATCAGAACTATGCTGCCGATAACAGAGAGAGGCTATCAGTTTTATTGGCAAAAGCGACCATGGCAGAGAATTGCAGCCCACATCAGTGACTTTGAAGTTCTAAGATGATGGTCTCATTTCAACAGTGTGGCAACAGAACTTGTATGTCGCAATGCTGATCTGGTGTGGGATGTGCAGCGCATTACATGCCCTCCTGCTAAGGGAGCAGCCCTTGCTGTGAAGAGCCAGTTTAACCCTTTCTGCAACAACATCCCTGTCTGCAGTTGGCCCTTTCCTTTTGCTCACAGAGTGAATGGAACCTTATTCACCCATAATGCCTAGGGGCTCACCCTGCCCCAGGAGAGACGAACCCTTCTGAATCGAGCCTGCTCCTATCTGCATGGCCCCACCCCTTCATCTGCATACCCCCAATCTTTGGTTCCACTCCTTGGTCACATTGCAGTGTGACGGGATGCCAGGAATTGGCACGTGGGTATGTAAACAGTAGTATTCTTGGCTCGGTTTGAATCAAACACAGAAGTACTGTTTGCTTTAACTCTGGTTAGTTTGCAAAAACCAGGATTTGGCTTGCAGATGACCATGCAAATCTCTGTTGGCCTCAGCAAACGCTGGCTATGTTGGCTTTACTTTTTTCTCATGCAGAGATCCGGGAGACCGTGCAGTGAGAACAGCACCACAGAACAAGCCCGGAATGTCTGTGTTGGCATATCACATGAAACCACGGTTAAGACTAACTGTGGTTTATAAGCCAGCTTCGAACCGTGGTTTCAGATCCTGACACTCCCTGAGTTAAGGATCCCCAGCTTGTTCAATTCTGAGACAGCATGGTGGGCTCAGCTACAAAATGACTGCCACATGAGGCCAAGCAAGCCTCAATGTAACTCAATGTACAGCGTACCTTCAGTCACACAAGTGAAGATCCTTGTGCTGCCAAAGCAATGTTTGTAAAATTCTGCCCAGCCAATCCTAACTGCAGCAGCCAATCAGAAGCCTCACTGGGCAAAAGCCTCACCGGACCCAACCAATCTCTAAAACACTTGACAAGGGCCAGGAAAAGTGTTGGTGGGCACCATTGTGCCCATGGGCACCACGTTAGGGACCCCTGCCCTAAATAACTGGAGTGGAGTGGCAGTATTCCACTTTCCAATTTGGTGTAGTGGTTAGGAGCACAGATTCTAATCTGAGAGAACCGGGTTTGATTCCCCACTCCTTCACATGCAGCTGCTGGGATGACCTTGGGTCAGTCACAAGTTGTCTCACGAGCAGTTCTTGAAAGAGCTCTTTCAGTCCCACCTGTTGTGGGGAGGTGAAGGGAAAGGAGATTGTAAGCCACTCTGAGACTCCTTTGGATAGTGAAGGGTGGGGTATAAATTCAATCTCCTCCTCCTCTTCTTCTTGTGTACCATCATGGGGGGAAACATCAGTAGACTTTGGAGTAATTTATAAAACTTCAGCATGAGCTTCTTTTTTCTCTCTGCAAGCCTGCAAGGAGACTCAGTTTCTGGTTCCAGCCCTCCCCTCAGTCTCTCAACTTTGACAGCATTTTTGTGATCTTTCTGGCACTGAGACAGCCTCTCATTTAGACGATTAACAAGCAGTTGCTGGCTGCGTTTCAGTCCCTATTTTCGTTCCTGGCTGCACATCTGTTGCAGCCCTCCTTCGGTGAAGAGGGCAGGGGAGGTGACTGTGCATCACACTCGAAACTGCCCAGAAGGACAGATTCTCTAGCAAAGTTGCCATCAAGCTTTACACAAAGACTGGCCGTCCTTCCAAACACCGTTTTGAGTCTTCATCGGTGTTCCCTCTAAGCTGAGTCAGTGCGAGCTAGCTCACAGTTTTTTAGCCTCCGGCTCACACATTTTTGTCTTAGCTCAGGAAGGGTGGCCCCAGAGCAAACTAATTTATGCAGCAGCCAAATCGCTCCCTCACAACTTAAATGCCGGTAGCTCACAAAGTAGGATTTTTGCTCACAAGACTCCACAGCGTAGAGGGAACACTGGTCTTCATATGGCCCTTTGAAGCAGTGTAAAAATGCACGTGTTTATTTTCATAAGCAGCTGGTGAGGCAGGTCCAATGAAGTCCATCCTTTGCAGTCTATGAACTTCTATCAGTGTAGAATTCACTTTTTAAAAACTGACACATCTGCAGGGCTGGACCCAGGCTTTTTGCACACAAGGCAAGACTACCTTCTGGCAGGGCCCCCCCCCCCGGTTCACCCACCAATCTTTAAACACAAATGCATTTTAGGAAAAATGAAACACACAAAATTTGAAAGTGCTATTTTTTTTTAATTGTGAGAACAAGTAATGCAATCTCTGATTTTCTCTCTCAAACAGAAAAATCAGAAAGCATTTTGAAAAATCCTGTTCTCACTGTACAACTTGTTCAGCCCATCGACTCCAGCTAGTAACTCGATTCACAGGCCCTCTTCTCACAGCAGTTCCTTGCAAATGGAACTGGGCAGTGATGGGGATCCCTCTCAAATACCAACAACTGGGTTTGGTTAGAATAAAAATGTAATCTTTCCTCTACTGCTTTTCAATTTGATTTAAATCCCCCATGAAGAAGTTCAACTAAAAATAATGAAAACGGTGATGGGAGTTTTTCTAACCACCCACACAGAAATGCAAACACACAAAACCAGAATGTATTTATGTGACAACAGCAGAGGAGGAAAAAAAACTAGATAAAAGGGGGCAAAGAACTTTTTACTGAGAAAGCAGAAGGAAGGGAAAAGACTAAATTGACACATTTTGGAAGAGAGGGGATACAAAGGGAAAAAGTACAAACATGAAAACATGCATCTCTGGAAAGCGGGAAGAGGAAGCAGAGAATAAACTAAACAAAGTAAGATACGGAGATTAATACAAAGCAAAAAAAAGACATAGGTAGAGATAAAATCGGGGAAGAACGACATAAAATTGGGGAAGAACAGAACAAAAGCCACTGGGAGAGGAGGCACGAGGAGCGCGGTTGGCCCTTAGGGTGTCTGGGGCACCGTCTCGGGCCCGGGGGAGGTAGGGGAAGTTTTTGGGGCCGATTTGCCGCTGTGCATGGGGCGCCGCTGGCCCTATGAGCTTAAGGAGCGCCTCCCCGGGCTCATTGGAGGCAAAACCACTCCTCGCGTTGGCCCTCAGGGCGTTGCTGCATCGCCACACAGGGCTTTTGGCCGGGGTGGGGGGCTTTTGGCGGGGGGCACAGTTCTGCGCCTTGATGATGGGCCAGCCCTAGGCGAATGTCTAGTTCGCCTAGTGAGTGGGCCAGCCCTGCACATCTGCCTCCCCTCCCCATCTTTGTATTCTTTGTTTTCTGTGCTTGCTTTTCCACAGTCCCCCTTCTCCCCCCCCTTTCCTCTTAATCAAAATTAAATTATGGTGCCACAAATGCATCTTCCTCTAGGCTGAGACATGACTCACTTAAAGGTCAATGGCCTGTAATTCTTGCTAGGGCAGTGCTCTCAATTTGAAAGGTGCAGATGGTACAGTTTGGGAGTGGAGGAAAATCAGGGGGGGAAGGGATTTGCTCACACCCCGCTCCTTGCTTTGTGCAGCTGTGGCTATTGGCTGCCCTGCCCCCCACCCCCAATACAGCTCTGTTCTCCATCTCGTCATCATTTGATGATTATTACTGTTTGAAATCCAGGCTTCTGCTTACATGTATCATTAAAATGGGCTAAAACCCCCATGGGGGGTGGCAAAACAGTTCTCTTTCTTGTTTAATTTCCTACATATATATATATTTGTCGACCCCTTAGGTTCTGCATTTTTCAGTGTTCGTTTTGTGGATTAGCTTATATTGGGTGTGTGTGCCTGTCTATAAGGTTTTTGTATCTGCAACATAGAAGAAGAAGAAGAGATTGGATTTATACCCCACCCTTCACTACCCAAGGGAGTCTCAGACCGGTTTACAAACTCTTTTCCCTTTCCCTCCCCACAACAGACATCCTGTGAGGTAGGTGGGGCTGAGAGAGCTCTGACAGAAACTGCTCTTTTTCAAGAACAGCTCTGACAGAACTATGGCTTGCCCAAGGTCATCCAGCAGGTGCAAGTGGAGGAGTGGGGAATCAAATCCGGTTCTCCCAGTTTAGAGCCCGCACACTTAACCACTACACCAAACTGGTTAATTGTAAGTAGAAAAGAGCAAGCGTCCAGTGAGAGCTTTGACTCTCAAAAGCTCCTACCTTGCCAGAAATGTTGTTAGTCTTTAAGGCGCCATTGGGCTCTTGCTTTTTTCTACTGCTGCAGACAGATTAACATAGCTACTCGTCTTGACCTATAACGTATTTATTTGTATGCTACGTAATTGCTACCTCTGACACACACAAGCTATCATACTGATTAGCTGGCACATAAATAACATTGGGAAATGTGTACATGTTGCAAGGAAACAAAAAAATGATACAGAAGAAGAGCAACACAGCTTTGATTTGCAGACAGGAGGAAGATAAATCAGAATGGGAGACAAAAACGGCAGGGACGAGAAATTATAAATCCTCCCCGAGCACTAGGTGGCGACAGAGGGCTGCCAGGAAGGTGGCATCAGCAAGGAAAGGCCAGGGCCTCTCCGAAGGCCCAGCCCTGAGCACAGGAGGGTCAGATCCACAGTCCAAGATATTTGAGGAAATGCATCTGGACAAATTGTTGTTTTTTCTAAGGGCCATCCGTGTCCCTTATAGAGTGAATAAGCAATTCACTCAGGTCTCTCCCTAAAATGTGTTTGCAATCTTCATTTCCACAAGGGAAGGACCAGGCAAGAATCACAAAGGATGAGTGTGTGAATAAGTTGCCTTTGCAGAAGGTTCCTTTCGGTTGGAGAGGAGGCCTGAGGGTTTAAGCCAAAGACATTATAGAAAAAATGCGCTTTGATTATAGGATTGCCAGCTCTGTGTTAGGAAAGATTTTGGAGATTTGGGGGGTGGAGTCCGCTGCGGAGAGTGGTGTTTGGGGAGAAGAAGGACTTCAGTGGGGTGTAATGCCAGAAATCGAGTCCACCTTACAAAGCGGGCCATTATCTCAAGGTGATGAGTTGAAATCCCAGGGGATCTCCAGTCCCCTCAACTCTTTCCCAGCTTTACCATATGATTACAGCCTGACTGTAATGTACTGAGCTTGAGATCCATAACAAAAGAAGGCTTGGATCCTAGAAGTGCACCAGTAGGAATGTGGAGATCCTAGAATAGCCCACCTGGAAAGGTACGTAGGGTTGTGGTGTTCATCTCCATTTCAAAGCCGAAGAGCCAGCGCTGTCCAAAGACGTTTCCGTGGTCATGTGGCCAGCATGACTAAACACCAAGGCGCACGGAACGCTGTTACCTGGAAAGGTAGCATAGTGTAAATAACCTATCACGGGGAATGGGGTGTGGTTCGGGTGTGTCTTTGTGGGGGCATAAAATCTGGCTTCAGCCCAGGGGTTTTTGTCTCTGTTCTCACTGCTGAATCACTTAATAAACCATGTGCTGATCACTCAATGCGTCCGAACCCAGTACATTTTACTGATGGAGGGTCGAAACTGAGATTTGCCTGGGACATCCGTTGCCATGGTTAATGCCATGTGGTTAACCTCATGTATTGTGGTTCAGCTTCATATGTTTAAGCCAGTTTGGTGTAGTGTTTAAGTGTGCAGACTCTAATCTGGAAGAACTGGGTTTGATTCCCCACTCCTCCACTTGCACCTGGCTGGATGATCTTGGGCAAGCCGTAGTTCTGATAAGAGCTGTTCTTGAAAAAAGAGCCGTTTCTGTCAAGAGCTCTCTCAGCCCCACCTACCTCACAGGTGTCTGTTGTGGGGAGGGGAAGGTAAAGGACTTTGTAAGCCGCTCTGAGACATCTTTGGGTAGTGAAGGGCGGGGTATAAATCCAATCTCCTCCTCCTCCTCCTCCTCCTCCTCCTCCTCCTCTTCTTCTTCTTCTTCTTCTTCTTCTTCTTCTTCTTCTTCTTCTTCTTCTTCTTCAATTCAGCTTGTACTGCATCTTTAAAGAATAGTTAAGAAGAGGGTGTGTTTCTTTAAATTCCAAACAGAATTTTGTGTGTATTCCTTCACGACAGTGTTTTTCGGATTTAGTATACTACCACCCACTGTATAGCCATTTTGTGTTATACCACCCGGAGGCTGGCAACCCTAGCTCTGAAAGGGGGCAGATAGGGTCGCCAGCCTCCAGGTGGGGCCTGGAGATCTCCCACTCTGACAACTGATCCCCAGCTGACAGAGATCATCTCCCCTGGAGAAAATGGCTGCTCTGAAGGGCGGACTCTGTGGCATTGGACCATGCTGAGGCCCCTCCTCTTCCCAAACCCCACCCTCTCCCCAATCCACCCCCAAAGTCTCTAGGTATTTTCCAAGCCAGACCTGGCATCCCTAGGGGGTTGAAGGGAGAGATGGTACCACACACACACACACAGGTGCTCTGAGAAGGGGCTCAGGGACAGGAGGGAGAATCGGCTCAGCTAGGCTTGGATTTAGAGGCTGGAGGTTTCCTAAGGGCACACCTTTCATGGGCTGTTACTCAACTGTGGAAACCAAAAGTATATACTAAAGGCGGGCTGGCGCATCCAGGGCCGGGGGTCCTCAACCATTGCTGAGGGTGCCGGCAACTTTGGAATTCTGGCACAGTGTGGTGAGTGCAGAGACAAAATGGCTACCGCAGGAGGCAGAACCAGCCCCAAAATGGCTGCTGCCACAGCTTACCTTCAGTCGTACAGCGAAGATCCTTGCGCTGTGGAGGCAGTGGCTGCCAAAGCAACGTTTTTAAAAATCTGCACAGCCCATCAGAAGCCTTGCGAGGAAAAATCCCTGCCTGGCCCCACCCACTTTGTAAAAACATTTGGTGCCAGGAAAGCTGTCAGCAGGCGCCCAGAGGCACCATGTCCTAGGCGATTACTGTTAACTCCTTTGCATCCTGCTCCACTTGATGTTGGTGCACAGTTCAGTTTCTTGGTGTTAGTACATTTTCAATTATTCTTAAGCTTTTTATTTTTAAGATAAAAGAGATCTTTTATATGCCTAGAAAGAAGTATGTTTCATTTTGGTGTAGTGGTTAGGAGTGCGGACTATGATCTGAGAGAAGTGGGTTTGATTCCCTGCTCCTCCATTCCTCCACATGCGGCTGCTGGTGTGACCTTGGGCCAGTCACAAGTTATCTCAGAGCTGTTCTCTCAAGGGCAGTCCTTGAAAGAGCTTTCTCAGCCCCACCTACCTCACAGGGTGCGTGTTGTGGGGCAGGGAAGAGAAAGGAGATTGTAATCAGCTCTGAGACTCCTTCAGGTAGTGAAGGGCGGGGGTATAAATCCAATCTCCTCCTCTTCTCTGCTTCTTCTTGGCTATATGTAAATATAGATCTTTATGCCAGCATGGTGCCAGCGTGGTGTAGGGGTTAAAGTGTTGGACTGGGACCTGGGAGAGACAGGTTCAACTCCCCACTCTGCCAAGGAAGCTTGCTGGGCGAGCTTGGGCCAGTCAGCCCAAATTGCCTCACAAGATTGTTGTGAGGATAAAATGAAGGAGAGGAGAATGATGGAAGCCACTTTGGGTCCCCACTGGGGAGAAAGACGAGCTATACATAAAGTAAATACAATAAAAATAGGCCCCAGCAGGCAAATTCGTCAGCCTGTGACAGGAATAAATTCTGCATATCATGCATTCAAGTCATGACACAGGCAACCATGAGGTAAAAAGGAAGTGTTCCCATATGCCGACCGGAGGATGGATTGGACATTGTCTATGATCCTGTTTGGTCTGGGGGAGCCCTGGATGGAGACATCTGAAAGCAGGAAAGTTTTTGGTGGCAGAATCGGGCATCAGATGTCGTTAGAGTAAAAATATCTTGAAGGACTTAATTGGCTCTGTTTGCTGCCTCTTCAACGGAATCAACCGCTGAGGAACAAAATGGCTGTCATCCGGCAACACATGTGGTGTCCTTTGGGCCTACGGTGACAACAGAATTAGCACCCTTTGGCCTCAAGATATTCGGTTAATTAAGAATTCTGTTAACTCGGTAGGTTTTTCCTCAGAAACCACCCCGTGCTTCCATTAACTCTAATTTACAGCCTGCAATTCATCTTTAATTGCTTCACAACGTGAGGCGTTGTATACGGGGCGAAGCTTAAGAGAAGGTAGGTTTCAGAGTTCAAGGAATGAGGAAGGAGTAATTGGTAGCAATTTTGCTCCGGTAGCAACAGGTAGGAAGTGGATACGTTACATAACCCTATATCCGATTCAATCTGGTATATTTTGGCCGCTGTGTGACAGAGTGTTGGACTAGATGGGCCATTGGCCTGCTTCAAGATTGGCTTCTCTTATGTTCTTATGTTCTTAATCACATGTTCAGTGACACGACAGGGGAACGATAGCCTCCGATTTCCTTCACATCAGGGGCGTAAATGATGTCCCTCAACCCAGGCATGGCTGTATTCCTGCATGCCACCTCATCAAAGAGGTCCATCCATGGCTATCAGCCACAAGGTATAGATGATGAAGAAGAAGATAGGAACTCTCGGTCTGGGGCAAGTGATGCTCTGTATTCTTGGTGCTGTTGGGGGGGCATCAGTGGGAGGGCTTCTGGTGTCCTTGGCCCCACTGGTGGACCTCCTGATGGCACCTGGTATTTTTGGCCACTGTGTGACACAGAGTGTTGGACTGGATGGGCCATTGGCCTGATCTAGCATTGGCTTCTCTTATGTTCTTAGTAGTTATAACCTACCAGGTGAAGTACAGCACACGAGTGTGGTATAGTAGTTAGAGTGCTGGACTAGGGTCTGAGAGACCTGGGTTCGGATCAACACTCGACTGTGTAAAAAACTGAGTAGAAGGGTTGCCAGTCTCCAGGCGGTGGCTGGAGATCTCGTGGAATGACCGCTGGTCTCCAGGCGACCGAGATCAGTCCCCCTGGAGAAAATGACTGCTTTTGAAGGTGGGCTCTATGGCATCCCCCTGGAAGTTCCTCCCTTTCCCCAAACTCAACCTTCCCCAAGCTCCGCCTCCCAAATCTCCAGGTATTTCCCAACCCACAGCTGGCCAACTGACTGAACGGCATTGAGGCAGTTACTCTTTCCATCTTAAGCTACCTCACAGGGCTGTTGTGGAGATAAAATAGGGTGAACTCACATACACCACTCTGAGGTCCTGCCTGGGGGTGGGAGGTAGGGCTGTCAACCTCCTGGTGGCACCTGGAGATCTCCCACAACAAGCCCGTACCCAGGATTTTGTGGCTTGTGGGACAAGAATTTTTCCTGGTGGGGCTGACGTCATTTTTAATTCAGCTCCAATCTGCCCCCAAGCCCGACCGCCGGCAGCCACCCCTCTCCCTCCCCTCCTGCATGATTTAAAGGGCGCTTTAGCTGATCAGCGGGGAGCATGTGGCCCACTGATCAGCTGGAGGACTCTTTAAATCTTGCAGAAGGGGAAGGAGAGGGGTTTGCACCGTCCCCTGCTTCTTCTCAAAGAAGCTTTTGATGAGAAGCGGGGGGCCCCCATGGACGTGGCCCCCCATTGTTCTCAAAAAATCTCGTGGGGCTGGCCCTTTAAGGAAGGGGGCAGAGCCCCCAACGGCCCCACTGTCTCTATGGGCCAGTCCCACAATCACAATTGATCTCCAGGCAATCCAACTCCCTGGAGAAAACAGCCGATGCGAATCTCTGGCGCACCCTTTTGACCTAAGCAACCGGTATTATGCAACAGGATGGCCCTTGGGCATTGGGCAGCCGTACCGTGGCTTGCTGCAGTGCAAGAACGGCCCCAGCCGACCTTTGACAGGCAGTCCACGGGGGCTGGCCATAAAACAGCATCCTTTTCTTCCCTCCCAGAATCCCTTTAAAGTCCCCCTCTGCTTATTCGCTACACTCCCACGCTATCGATGGAGCCGTGTTGTGATGGGCAGGCCTTCAAAGAACTTTCCCTTGTCGTCGGCCGATAGTTTGTTTGCTTTGCAAGAACTCGTGATCGCGCAACACTTCTAGTCTCCTGCATCAACAGCCCTCGATATATTTATATATTTAAAGGAGTCACAAGGTTAGATTCCGAAGAAATTGTGATGTCTGCATCATTTTACAGAGAAACATCCTGCATGGATGGTTTCAGAGAGGGGAAACTGGAGTTTTGGGGGGTTTTCCAATCAAGTCGTAGCCAACTTACGGCGACCCCTTGGGTTTGCAAGGCAAGAGATGAACAGAGGTGGCTTGCCATTGCCTGCCTCTGCAACCCTAGACTTCCCCGGTAGTCTCCCGACCAAGTACTAACCATGGCTGACCCTGCTTAGCTTCCAAGATCTAACGAGATCGGCGTAGCCTGTTTTGGAGGGTGGACTCTAGAGGGCATTGTACCCTCCCGAGGTCCATCCCCGCCCAAACCCTGCCCTCTCGAGGCTCCACCCCCCAATCTTCTGGTATTTCCCCACCCGGAACGGGCATCCCTACTTACAACATTCTTCTTTTTAAATTTTTTCTCACAACAACTCTGCGAGGTAGGTTAGGCTGAACGTGTGTGACTGGCCAAAGGTCACCCAGCGAGCTTCCGTGGCAGAGTGAGGGTTCAGAGCTGGGTCTCCCATCAGACCATCTGTGCTGACCACCTTCTGGCTGACATCACTGATCCATTTTCTGATTCCTGTCCCTGCAGACATTTTGCAATTTTTTTAAAAATGTGTGTGTGTGTGTGGTGGGGAGATCTATAAATACAAGAATGTGAATGGAGGACAGTCCCCTTGTTTTGCAAGGTGAAGGGCAATGTTAATGCCTGACCCAGCGTTCAGCTTTCTGCAGCTGTGTGTGTGTGTGATGCAAGCTGTGAAACTGAACTCGCACCACAGAAGAGTGTGTGCCCTGATAGGCCTACAAGTTTTCCATCTTCCTTTACCCCGATACCCTATTTCTTTCCTGGACAATTAGTCCTCTTGATACAGCTTCCAGCATTGGGTAGGGAAGAATACTTGTTTTATCCAGGGCTATTTTGGGGCAGGAACACACAGAAAGGGAGTTCTGGCTGGCTCCCGAGTTGGCCACGCCCAGCAGGAACTCATTAGCATGATAGGCCA
This sequence comes from Gekko gecko, assembly GCA_029375565.1. Classification (NCBI taxonomy): domain Eukaryota; kingdom Metazoa; phylum Chordata; class Lepidosauria; order Squamata; family Gekkonidae; genus Gekko; species Gekko gecko. The sequence continues at coordinate 23,852,895 of JAPDNY010000016.1, forward strand.
CACCCAACAGCAGAAACTCATTAGGATTGGCTACATTAGGGGTGTGTGGCCTAACATGCAAAGGAGTTTCTGCTACAAAAACAGACCTGGGTTCTGACAACAGACAAGATAAACAGAATAAGAAGCAAAAGGTGGGTGTGGCTGGATGACCACACTGCTGGTAACATGGGGGTGTGGCCTAATATGCTAATGAGCAGTGCTGTCAGGGTGTGACCTACTATGCTAATAAGTTGCTGTTGGGTGTGGCCTCTTATGCTAATGAGTTCCTGCTGGGCTTTTTCTACAAAAAAAGCCCCGCGTTTTATCCCACTCCTTTGCACTGATGGGATCCTTTACCAAAATTGCTAATAACAAATAAGCATGAATTAAAACAGTCCTAAAAGCAAAAAGCTGTGGTGGCTCAAGTGGTTAGGACGCTGAACTGCAGGCTGTGGAAGGTCAGTAGGTCAGCAGTTCGAGACCCGAGAGTACCGCATGACGGAGTGAGCTCCCGTCTCTAGTTCCAGCTCCTGCCAACCTAGCAGTTCGAAAGCAAGAAATTGCAAGTAGATAAATAGGTACCACCTCGGTGGGAAGGTAACAGCGTTCCGTGCGCCTTGGTGTTTAGTCATGCCGGCCACATGACCACGGAAACGTCTTCGGACAGCGCTGGCTCTTCGGCTTTGAAACGGAGATGAGCACCGCAACCCTAGAGTCGGATTCGACTGGCTTTCGAGCAAGGGAACCTTTACCTTTACCTTTAAAAGCAGATAAAACTAGAGTTCCCAGTCTCCAGGAAATCTCTTGGCTATTACAATTGATCCTCAGACGACCGAGGTCACTTCCCCTGGAGAAAATGGCTGCTTTGGAGGATGGATTCTATGGCTGTTGTGCCCTGCTCCCCAAACCCTCCCCAAACTCTGCCCTTTCCTGGCTCTGCCCCCAAAATCTCCAGGAATTTCCCCACCCAGAGCTGGCAACTGTATATAAAACTCAGTGGGCACGATGCAGCTGCAGCTAGGGACTTTCAAGAGCCTCACTGTTTTCAAATAAAACAGGAATCTGGTGGCACCTTAAAGCCTAACAACATCTATCCCAGGATTACGTCAGAGCTTCGCAAGTATTGAAGGTTGCCAACCTCCAGTTGGGGCCTTGAGATCTCCTGGAAATACAGCTGGTTGCAAGACTGCGAAGATCAGCTCCCCAGGAGAAAATAGCTGCTTTGGAGGAGGGACTCTATTGGCTTTATTCTGTGCTGATGACGTCCTTCCCCTCCACAAGCCCTGCCCTCCCTAGGCTCCACCCCAAAACCTCCAGGAGTTGGCAACTGTAGGCACAAATCCATCAGGCCGGTTTATCTGCACCACCAAGGCAGGGGGGGTGTTACAGAGAGAGGGCTGTTCAAATCAAGCTCCACTCCAAAGGGTAATCACGTCACTTCACATGAGAGCCCAACACTCCCCGTGGTCCTGAGATAAGAAAAAGGTAAAGCCCAACTGGAGGGTGAAATGAGATAAGCAGACATATTAGAAAAGTACACCGATGTAGCTGAAGAATTTAACATCTGTGAGGGTTGGCTCTGTCAGATATTAGCATCTACAGTGAGTAAAAATATCAAGGCTGTACTTTTCTCCCATTGAAATAAAATCCCAAAATGTTTGACAGAATCTAAAACCTACTAGGAATTAGAGGATATTTAAATTTGAAACGCCCCACAAAATGAACAGGTCTTCAGTTGGAGAGCCAGTTTGGTGTAGTAGTTAGGAGCATGGACTCTCATCTGAGAGAAGTGGGTTTGATTCCCCACCCCTCCACATGCAGCTGCTGGTGTGACCTTGGGTCAATCACAAGTTCTCTCAGAGCTGTTCTCTCAGGAGCAGTTCTCGAGAGAGCTCTCTCGGCCCCGCCTACCTCACAGGGTATCTGGTGTAGGGAGAGGAAGGGAAGGAAATTATAAGCTCTGAGACTCCTTCGGGTAGTGAAGGGTGGGGTATAAATCCAGTCTCTTCTTCCTCTCTCTTCTCCTAGTCTAGAGTGTCTTGGGGAGTGTCTGTTACTTTTCTTCAAATTCATTTCCTTTGTAAGGTTGCCAGCTCTGGGATGGGGAATACCTGGATATCTTGGGGGGTGGAGCCTGAGGGGGGTGGAGTGTGAGGAAGGAAGGAATCATACCATAGAGTCCACCTTCCAAAGTGTCCATTTTCCCCATTTGGACCGATTATCTGTTGCCTGCTCTGTTTCTTATCTCTGTTGGCAACTCTGCTTTCTTATCAGAAAGAACACTGTTTTTGGTCTAAAATGCAAATGTTGCCCATATCCCATTTCCTGCTTAATATTTTATTTCTATGAAGAAGTTTCAGCATTTAGGGCCCGGGGAGCAAAAGGTCACGGAGCACGGGGCCATAAATGAAGTTGATTCTGTATTACCCACTGGAAGAGCCCCGTCTCCTCAGTTAGTCGGCCCTGCAGCAGGCGAGAGAAATCCTAGAGCGGCCATTCCGAACCCTTTGGTACCTTTGGAATTCTGACCCAGGGTGGTGGGTGGAGCCAGGCACAAAATGGCTGCTGTTGCTTACCATCCGTCACGCAGAGAAGATCCTTGTGTTTCGCTGGCAGCCGCTGCCAAAGCAACGTTTTTAAAAATCTGCACAGCCAATCAAATCTCCAATGGCTAATCAGGAGACTTGCTGATCAAAAGCTCCAGCCTCTTTCTAAAGGCAACCGGCGGGCACTGGGACAGGTGTCGGCGGGCATCATTGTGCCCACGAGCGACATGTTGGGGACCCCTGGCCTACAGCTTGACGGAGGGAATGGCTGATTTCTTTGCAGGTATGTGAGGGGCCCCACCGGTGAAAAAGCTGCATATTAGAATCCCCTCCTTTTAGGATATATTATAAAGGAAGGATTTCTCAAGCTATTAGTTGAGTTGGGTTTAAGATATTGTTTAAGACTCTTTCCCCTGAGCATAGGTGTCAACTTCAGGGGGCTTGAGGGCTGAGGCTACCCCCAAATTTTTCCAGGGGTGACTGAGCCCCCCGGGCAACCAGGCTCACAAGCTTTGCCACCCACCACCCCACACCACCTCCAACCCATTTTGAAAGCAGAGGGTTTTTTCCCTCTGTTTTCTGAGACTTCGGGTGGGGTAGCAGGAAACTCAGGGCTTGCTTCCTGAAAGCTAATCCCCACCGCCAGCTCCCAGAAACCCTCAGTTGGGCCTGGTGGAGCTGGGGGCTGCACATGTTTTCAGTGCTTTCAGCTTTCCCATGCTGTCCTGGGGCTCCAGCGAGGGTGGCGTGGTGTTTTCAGGGGTGGGTGGTGGGCACTAGGCAGAGAGTGCCCAGGCTGGCTGGCTGAGGCCAGCCTCGGGGTGGCTGGGTGGCCGAGCACCTTTCCTGCGGCCTTGTGCCGCTGCTGTTGTTTTCCCACTTCCTGCAAGGCTTGCCTTGCAGAGAGTCATGCAAGGAGGTTGGGGGGGAGGCCAGTATCCTTGGAGGATTGCCGGCCACGGGGAGGCTGGGCACCCTGCACCCTTGTTCTTCTAGTTCCCCTCCTCCCTGCAAGGTTTGCCTTGCAGAACCATGCAGGGAGGTCAGGAGGTGGGAGAAGTGGGGGAGGCCGGCATCCATGGAGGATTGCCCACCTTGGGGCAGCTGGACTCTTGGGCACCTTTCCTGCAGCCTCATGCCACTGCTGTTGTTTTCCCACTCCCTGCAAGGCTTGCCTTGCAGAGAGCCATGTGAGGAGGTTGGGGGGAAGCCGGCATCCATGGAGGATTGCTGGCCTTGGGATGGCTGGGCACCCTGTGCCCTTGTTCTTCTGTTTCCCCACACAAGGCTTGCCTTGCAGAGCCATGCAGGGAGGTTGGGAGGGGGGAGGCCAGCATCCATGGAGGATTGCTGGCCTTGGGACGGCTGGGCGCCCTGTGCCCTTGTTGTTCTGTTTCCCCACACACACAAGGCTTGCCTTGCAGAGCCATGCAAGGAGGCCGGCATCAATGGAGGATCTCTGGACGGCTGGGTGCCCGGGCACCTTTCCTGCGGCCTCGTGCCACTGCTGTTGTTTTCCCACTCCTGAGTTCACTACTTAACCAGAGCCCTTTATTTTCTCTGAGAGGAGACTCTTCTGAGTTCTTTGTTGAGCTCCAACCCTTCCTTTGACAGAGAGAGGATATTAGGAAAGCCAGGAATCAGCAGTTTACAATCACTGAAATTGCACACACAGCCCATGCAGGGGGAGGGGGGAGGAGGGTAGGTGAAACCTTGAAGAGTTTAAATGCATACATTCAAGACCAACTCTCCCCTGAACTCCTGGATAAGTTATAGAGAGGGATTTCTATTTTCTTTCTTTTCATTTCTCCCCTCCCCTCCCTCCCTCCCCCTTCTTTCCTCCCTTCCTTCCCATCTATTTGTTTTCTTTCCACCTCTTGCCTCCCTCCCTCCCTTGTTAAAACATCCCTAGTTAGGGTTGCCAGGTTCCCCCTGTCCACCTCTGGGGGATGGAGGGTGAGGGGTGGCCCAATACAGGTTAGGTAACTCCTGGAGATTTGGGGATGGAGCCTGGGGAGGACTGGGACCTCATTGGGGTACAATGCTGTAAAGTACTGGGTTTCGGGCCTCATGACTCGGACGACGACATAAGAGAAGACGCGTTTATTCGTACTTCACACAAGACAAAGAACACACAGTAACGGCCGGAGGCCAACTATATACAGTTAGGGGGGACGGCCCTATATTCCTATTGGCGGGTTTGAATCGCCCGCCAATGCTGCCATTGGTTCACTACTGGCGAGCTCAGGAACCTAGTCCCTATTGTTCTCAGAGAGCAAAGCTTGGCTGTATTTCGCCTAGCTCTGCCTTCTGATCCCAGGACACAACACCCCTCCCCCCATAGTTCGTCTCCTATCAGGTGACGTAGTCTTTTAAGTATGTTGGTGCCCTCCGTTCTCTTAGCGAACGTCGGGGGCCGGTACCGGGCTGGCGGGGCCCCTATCGGGTGGTCCGCCAGCACAAGGAGCTTGGATCTCTGGTAGTAGCCGAGGCGGTGACGGTGGCGGCTGTAACGGCGGCGGCAGCGGCGGCGGCGGTTCAGCTGTCACCGGGGTCCCCTCCGGATTCCGTGGACTTTCCGGCGCTGGCTCCGCTGTCGGTGCTTGCGGTCGATCGGATGCTGGGGCGGCCGCGGCATTTCCCGGTAACTGGATCTCTGTGTCGGGGTCTTGCCGCCTCCGGAGCTGGTCGACGTGTTTACGGAGGACCCGGTCCCCATCTGTTAGGACTTCGTATGACACTGGCCCGGTGGGTTTTAGGATGCGCCCGGCCACCCACTGAGGCCCCGCCCCGTAGTTCCGGAAGTAGACAGGTTCCCCCGGGAGGAAGCTTCGGGGCGCCTCCCGGTTCTCGACCAGCTTTCTCTCTGGGGCTCGGTCCGGGTGGAGTCTGTCTAATAAAGTGGTAGGGCGGCGGCCCATTAATAGTTCTGCGGGGCAATGCCTGGAGATGGGGTTTGGGGTGGTGCGGTATGTAAGAAGAAAGCGGGCCAGCCGGAACTCCCAGTCCCCCTCCGTTATGCGGCTCAGGGCTTCTTTGGCGGTGCGTACCGTTCTCTCCGCCTGTCCATTGGTTGCCGGGTGAAAGGGCGCTGATCGTATGTGCCTGATTAGGTTCCTTTCGAGGAACGCTTGAAACTCAGCAGATGTGAACGCTGCCCCGTTGTCCGACACGATTGTGTCTGGTAACCCGTGCGTCGCGAATATTTTCCGCAGGGCCCTTATTGCCGCTTTGGCAGAGGTGGTAGACACTGGGCTTATTTCCACCCATTTCGAGTAGGAGTCTACCGTCACCATGAACTGGAGCCCCTGAAACGGCCCCGCAAAATCTATGTGTAGGCGTGACCACGGCTTGTGGGTAGACTCCCAACTTTGGGTTGGCGCTCTCGGGGGATTGGGGCGGACTTCCTGACACCGTGTGCACCCTCGGACCCAGGTTTCAATTTCGGCGTCCATCCCGGGCCACCACACGTAGCTCCTTGCCAGAGCTTTCATGCGTACAATGCCGGGGTGAGCCTCATGTAGCGTTTCTAGAACCCCTTGTCTCATGGGCCCCGGGATGACCACCCTGTCCCCCCATAACAAGCACCCTTTTAAGGCGGATAACTCTTCCCGCCTGGCTTTGTATGCCGTGAACTCTGGCCCTGTCCCGCCTGGCTTTGTATGCCGTGAACTCTGGCCCTGTCGGTTCTGCTGGCCATCCCCTCACCACCCAGTTTAGGACCCGGGAGAGAATGGGATCTCAGGACGTGCGGGCGGCCACGTCTGCTGCCTGAAGGGGGGGGTTTGGCAGCTCCTCCATTAGCAAGACTGCGGGAGCCGGGGCCGGATCTTCCCCTGTATGCGGCAGCGGCAGGCGGCTCAAGGCGTCGGCATGACCCAGCGCCTTGCCCGGCCGATGCTTCAACTGGTACTGGTAGCCCGCTAAAAACAAGGACCAGCGCAACACCCGGGGCGACAATACCTGCGGCGTTTGTTTGTCCGCCGCGAACAGTCCCAGGAGCGGCTTATGATCGGTTACGAGCGTGAAGGGCCGCCCGTACACAAAGTTGTGAAACTTTTTAACCCCCGCCACCAGTGCCAAGCCCTCCCGGTCGATTTGTGCATAGTTCCGCTCCGCGGAGGACAGCGTGCGGGAGTAATAAGCCACCGGGACTTCCCTTCCATCCGGTAGCTTGTGTGCCAAGACTGCCCCGACCCCATACGGTGATGCGTCGCACGCAAGGATTACCGGGAGCTTTTCATCAAAGTGGGCGAGCACCGCGTTAGAAATCAAGAGTACTTTAACCCCCGAAACGCCGCCGCCTCCCTCGCTCCCCATGCCCAAGGTGTCGCCTTATCCAGCAGCCTGTGCAGCGGTTCGGCCACGGCGGCTTTGTGGGGGAGAAAGGCGTGGTAAAAGTTCAGGAGGCCTAAGAACGCCTGGAGCTCCGCCTTGGACTTCGGGGCGGGGGCCTCCACGATGGCCTTCACCTTGTCCCTCGCCGGATGCAGGCCTGTTGCGTCTACCCGGTACCCCAAGAACTCCACCTCCGGCACCCCGAGGAGGCACTTTTCCCGCTTCACTTTCAGCCCCGCGGCTTGGAAGCGTCCCAGTACCGTTCGTAGGCGGGCGGCGAAGCTTTCCGGGGTGGTCGCGGCAATGAGGACGTCATCGAAGAACGGCGTCACTCCAGGGATCCCTTTTAACAAGTCGTCCATGAGATTTTGGAAGATCCCTGGGGCCACACTGACCCCGAACTGCAGCCGCTTCACCCTGAAGGCGCCCCGGTGGGTTACAATGGTTTGCGCCTCGGCCGTGGCTGCATCCACCGGGAGTTGCTGGTACGCCTGCGCGAGATCCAGCTTTCCAAATATGCGCGCCCCCGCCAGTGTTGCTAAGACGTGGCTGACCACGGGTACGGGGTATGCGTGCGCCTGAAGTGCCTGGTTAATGGTGCACTTATAATCCGCACAGATGCGGATTTCCCCGTTTGGCTTAACGGGTGTCACAATCGGGGTCTCCCATCGAGCGTTCGGGACAGGCTCTAGGACTCCCTGGGCCACTAGCCGGTCCAGTTCGGCCTCTATTTTAGGGCGGAGGGCCAGGGGCACGGTGCGGAAGCGCCGTCGGATGGGCGTCACTGTGGGGTCTAAGTGGAGCGACACCGGGGGCCCTTTATAACACCCCAGTTTCCCGTCAAAGACCTCGGGGAATTCCTTGCACACCGCCCCCAGTCGCGCATCCCGCACTTATTCACTCCCCCAATTGTGATGCCTAGGGCCTCAAACCATGCCCGCCCCAGGAGACTCATGAGATTTCCCTCCACCACCACCAAGTCCAAGTTCCCCTCAAAGTCTCGGTATTGCATTCGGAAAGTGCCGACTCCCCGGATGGGGACAGGGTTCTTTTGAAAGTCCACCAAGCTTAGTGGCGATGGACGTAGAGGGGGTCCCCTGACGGGCAAAGTCTTTTTAAAGTGTCCATGGAAATGATGGACGCCGCCGATCCCGAGTCCACCTCTATGCAGCAGGGGACCCCTCGATCCGCACGGTTACTTGGATCTTCGGGGTGGAGGAGAGGTTGGGGTTGGGGAGGCGAAGTACCTGCAGCGGTTGGTCGGTGAGGTGGTTCAACTCGGCGACCTCTTCCGTCGTCTCGTAGGCGGTGGACGATGCGCGATGCGGTGGGGCCGACGATCTCGAATTCCGGGGGCCCTTGGATCGGCAGACCCGTGCGAGGTGTCCCTGCTTTCCGCACCCGTGACAGACAGCATCCCGGAACTTGCAGGATTTCCTTGCGTGGCCTTCCCCGCAGCTGGCACAGACGACCCGGTTGCCGGAAGGCTTGGCTGGCTCTCTGTTGGCCTGCTGGAACGGCGCCGGCCGGCGTTGTTGAGGTCTGAGGGCGAAGACCTCTTCCGTGTCCACATTCCCGGGGCTTGGACTCCTTCCGACCACATGGGCGGCCGCGGCCAGGCGTTCCCCTTCCGCGGCCGCGTGGGCTGTTGCGGCGTCTAGGGCCTCGTCCAAGGAGAGCTTCCGGTGTCCAACCAACTTGCGCCGCAGCTTGGAGTCCGCCAGGCCCCACACGAACTGCGTCAGCAGGTTGTCCTCCACCTTCGGGAACACGCAGTCCACCGCGAGCGCCCTTAGCGCGGCCAGGAAGGTGGCTATGGATTCCCCTTGTGCCTGGACTCGCCTCTGGAACTCCATCCTCTTGGCCAGGAAGGTCGGCCGGGGGCTGAAGTAAGCGTTGAGGACATCCAGGATCTCCCCAAACGAGCTCTCCAAGGCCGTGCGGGGCACCAAGAGGCTCTTGGCGAGGCGGACGGTTTGGGTGCTGCAGGCGTTCAGCAGGATCGCTCGTTTCTGGTCGGGGTGGCGGATTTTGTTGAGCTCCAAATAGCTGATGAGCTGGTCGACCCATGCGTCCCAGGTTTCTGGCTGCGACGGATCGAAGTGCTCCAGTGTTACATGAGAAGCGGCCATGGTTCTGTCTGGTAAGGCGTGCGCCGGGGCGAGCGGTGCGGTGCTGCTCTCGGGGTCAGCGATGCGATGCTCGGCGAGCGGTGCGGTGCTGCTCTCGGGGTCAGCGATGCGATGCTCGGCGGTGTCCTTTTCGTCGCTCATGGAGTCATGGAAGGCGTTGAAATCCCACCTTCGTCGCTACTGTAAAGTACTGGGTTTCGGGCCTCATGACTCGGACGACGACATAAGAGAAGACGCGTTTATTCGTACTTCACACAAGACAAAGAACACACAGTAACGGCCGGAGGCCAACTATATACAGTTAGGGGGGGACGGCCCTATATTCCTATTGGCGGGTTTGAATCGCCCGCCAATGCTGCCATTGGTTCACTACTGGCGAGCTCAGGAACCTAGTCCCTATTGTTCTCAGAGAGCGAAGCTTGGCTGTATTTCGCCTAGCTCTGCCTTCTGATCCCAGGACACAACAAATGCCATAGAGTCCACCCTCCAGAACATCCATTTTCTTCAGGGAAACTAATTTTTGTAGTCTGAAAATGAGCTGTAATTCCAGGAGATCCCCAGGTCCCACCTGGAGGCTGGCACCCCTAGCTCCAGTGCTGAAACTGGAAGCTCTGGTTCTTCTGTTTGAGATGGTGGATGCAGACCACTGACATTGGCTTGCATCTGCTGAATCACCCTTTCTTTCAATCTCCGTTTCATTTTTAAATTGTAAGCCCATCTGCATGAACAAGATGGGGGGGGGCATGCTGATCAGAGGCCTTTTAAAATTTCCTTTTGATCTGTGTGCAGCCTAGAGAAAACATTGGTAAGGGATGTGAACTCTATGTTCATGCTCTTCATTTTGCTGTTACTTAAAATGGTGTGGTAGTTTCAAAGGGGGAACCAACTGGGATGTACTAAAAGGAATGACAGGATTGCCCATTGGAAATAATGGGAGCCAGGAATGCCAATTGACTTGCATGGGCTCTGCTGAAATACACTGTAGCCCAAAAAAAAGTTGCAAAGAAAATGCAGAATGGTTTTTCCAATAAGGTTTTTGGGCCCAGATAGGCTACTCTAGGACTGTAATGACAGTTCCCAGAGTGGAAAAACAGTCCCTAGCAATAGAATTTGTGCTGCATTTTAAGGTGGAGTTTCTAAGCAGTGTGCTAAGAAGGCACCTGTTCCTGGGGTTAGCCAAGCCCAGGGGCATTGCTAGGGGGTTCCCAGGCCACCCTAATTTTCCAGGGAGCCCCACCGTAAATGCCATATAGTTCCACCTCCATAGATAGTGACAATGGCCGGTGATGTCACTGGCTCCTCCCTATGATGTCATTGGGTCCCAGTTCTTTTAATGATTTAATGATTTAGCAATGCCTCTGGCCCACCCCCAGCCCCCCCTGGGAAATTGCAAAGTCTACGCCCTTGCCCCTGAGCCAGTCTGGCCTGCAGCAGGAGACAGAAGGCCTGGAGCTGGGCTGAGGGAACGGCTAACTTCTGTGCAGGCTGGACGAATAAAGCACCAAGAGCAGCAAGAGGAGGATGAGCCATTGAGGAGCAGACAGTGGGACTGCCAGCTCAGGTTGGGAAATAAGACCTGGAGATTTTTGGGGGTGGAGCCTGGGGGAGGGGAGGGGAGAGGCTTCAATGGGGTATGAGGCCATAGAGTCCACCTTCCAAAGCAGATTTTCTCCAGGTTGCCAGGAGATCAGTTGTAATCACAGAAGATCTCCAGCCATCAACTAGAGGTTATATAAAGAAAGTCACACAGGAACCAGGGGTATAGTAAGAAAAAGAGAAAACGTTGGTGGGATGACCCAATAAAGTATGAGAGCAAAGCTTTTCATATATATATATATATATACATACATATACATATACATATACATATACATACATACACACACACATATATACATATACATATACATATACATATACATACATACACACACACATATATATATATATATATATATATATATATATATATATATATATATATATATATATATATAAAATATGCGGGGGGTTGCAGAATTTCTAAAATTCTCTATTGTGATTTAATTTAATTCTTGATTTTCAGCTGTATTGTTAATAAAACTTCAATTTTTCTTGAAATTCTGAAGTCGGTTGATTATGAACGAGAGATGTTAACATTGCCATTGTCCCATATTCATCCACAGAGTGCCCATTTCTGACGGGCACTGAAGATCTGTCTCTGTGGATGTTTTTATGTTCATAGCAATTACAATTCAGGTACACCTGTGGTTGTAAAGCTGCTGGGTTTATGATAAATGTTACCTCAAAAGCTATAATACTGTGAATGTTTCCTTTTCTTTTTTTTTCAAAAGCAATGTCATAAAGGTTTGAAAGCCACTAGGGTGCTTTCGTTTATTGACCTGAATCCCCACCCCACCCCAGCTGTCTAATTGGAAGAGATTATTTAGGAGAGGCATATAGACCCAGGGGGGTCTGCAGGGTCACACGCAAGTGTCTTGATTATTCAGATCATGGAAAGGATCCAGGCACACAAAGCGGACCAAAGATCCTTTGAGCATCTGGTGCATCAGAGCCGCTCTGTTGCCTGACGACCCATCTGCTCGCCACTTGCGCTGCCACTACCACATTTGTTTTCTATGTGTGTATGTACACGGACAGATACTTGCAGTGAATAGGTAACAAGACCCTCCCTAAACCTACACATTATTGTGGAGCGGCAAACATAGCAGGGTCAGGCAGAAATAGCCACTGTTTAACTCCTGTCCCCGTTAGAGATGTGCAGTTCTTACCTTCTGAGTGCAATTTTGTGCGGCGTCTGCTGCATTCTGTTGAAAGAGGTATGTCTCGTTGCACCCTGCTTTAGCTATGCAAGTCAACTTCCTCCTGTGTGATTTTATTTTTTTGAGACAAGGGAATGGGTCAAAGGCTCGGCAGGGCGCTGAAGCCTTGCCCCATCGATACTTGTACCGTATGTCTCATTTTGTGGTAGGCTTGAAAGGGTCTCCATAGGACTCCAGTTATATTTGAGTCCAGGAGAGCACCTTAGAGACTGCCATGATCTGTGCAGGACGGAGACAGGGCCTAGAGGCCTAAACTATAGGAGGGGCCTGTCTGGCAGTAGAAAGCAGATAGCCTACAATCCCCACAATGCTTCGGGATGGTTTTTAGCCAATTGGAGTGTGGGGATGCTGGGAGGAGACTGTTGCATTCTGGTGGAGGTGTGTCTTAGGCTGTAGGCTGTGGAAAATGGTGTCTTTCTTCACACAGAAGTGGATTGAAGGGGACTGTGATAAATTCTGTGTGTTGTGAGGAAATGGATCTTGCTGCCTCTCTGCAGTTTTCCCTCCCAGGGAGTCACTGAGGGAGAAAGGCTGGTCTGAGAGGAGAAGGTCCCTCACTAGTCAGAGTGACTGTTACAGGTAGTGCAGCCTGGTAACAAGGCTTGTAGGCCTTAAGTACTACCAGTTAAGGAGTAATAGGTAGCTGTGTTAGATTCTGTTTATTTTGCCTTTTTAAACACTGTTATACCTTTTTGAAGCACCTTGTCTTGTTTACAATGCCCCATTACTATATATGTTTAAAAGTTCTGCCCGGTCATCACGCCTAAGGTTCTCGGCTTGGAAAGGGGCATTTTGGATGGGATTGAGAGGGTACCCTGGGCCTTCTCAAGGGACCGTAAGTCCAGGGTGGTGGCAGCGGAAGGCAGCGACCCGTTGGGGTCATGACAGAGACCAACAAAAGCTTCAGGATATTAGCTTTTGAATCTGTTGTACTGCAGATCGATACAGCTCCCCTCTGAAACTATCTCCGTAGTTTTAAATGAAATACGAGAGCCTCGAGGTGATGAATTCTGCATGCACTGCCGACTCCTGTGGGATGCGAGTGCCAAATACACAGCAGCTCTCCCTCGCTTGTTGCTTTTGCGTATTTGCTTAGCTCCCTATTATGTGTAGGAAAGGCTATTTGTGATGCCCAGTTGCGCTGAACTGTCACATGATCTTGTTACATAAGAACTTGGCTTGAATCGGCTGGAAAGAGGCTTTAAGTCAACAGAGTAGGCCAGGTACTCGATGTTAAGAGCTGGAAATGAAATGCATCCAGTTCAGCAAATACCAAGGATTAAAAAGAAGGAAATTTGTAAAGGGAAGTTTATTGATGACTTCTTTAAATAATGTGCTAGCATTACTTTGGTCGAAGCTTGTGTATAGGAAAAAACTTTCCTGGTTCATTCATACTAGGCCCAAATGGCTTAGCTGAGAACACGTCCCTGTGACTTTTGACACCTGCACAGATGGCATGCACAGATGCCAGGCCTAGAAAGCCACTTTGGCACCTCTGAGGGGAAGACCAGACATTGAGACTCTTCCCAAACTTCAAAGCGCAGCGTACGTGCCTTCAGTAGCATAGGCGATGTCCTGCTGGCCACACCTCTTAATTCCCTTGCGATTGGATAAATGGCCATATTCAATTGTGACGGAAGAGGGAGGGAGTTGTGATCACCCTATGAAAACTGAGATAGAGTTTTCCTGAAAAGTTAGCTTCTTCCTAAGAGTTAGAGTCTCTGTTTGGATTACAAACCTGCAACCCTGGATTTTGCTAGTGGGCAACAAGCTGGACTTAATTGCTCACAGCAAACATGGTTTTCATCTTGAAGATTCCCTGGGCAATGGACTTTGTTCTACCTGGTCAATGGACCCTGAAGGACTGGTAACTATGGAATATCTCTATGTGTAGTAAGAGCTGGACAAGTTTAGATTCTTTGTTTTCTACCTCTGCTAGTCTCTTGTCATATAAATGCTTTGCTAAATTAAGATAATATCTCTTAATATTATCTGAGTTTGACTCGTGTATTGTATTCGGATCTCTAAGGCTAAATCTCGTGGCCTGGGGCTGCTCAGCTGAGGTCTACTAGTAAAGGTAAAGGTTCCCTTGCTTGAAAGCCAGTCGAATCCGACTCTAGGGTTGCGGTGCTCATCTCCATTTCAAAGCCGAAGAGCCAGCACTGTCCGAAGACATTTCCGTGGTCATGTGGCCGGCATGACTAAACACCAAGGCGCACGGAACGCTGTTTACCTTCCCACCAAAGTGGTACCTATTTATCTACTTGCAATTTCTTGCTTTCGAACTGCTAGGTTGGCAGGAGCTGGAACTAGAGACGGGAGCTCACTCCATCATGCAGCACTCTTGGGTCTTGAACCGCTGAACTACTGACCTTCCACAGCCTGCAGTTCAGCGTCTTAACCACTTGAGCCACCACAGCTCCATAGCTCAGCTGAGGTCTACTACTGTGTGTTAATTAATTGCTCTAGCCCAGAGCTAATAAGTTGTTAATTCCCAGAAACCTGGCAGGAGGTGGGACCTGTCCTCTTGTCTGAGTTGGGAACGTCCTTAAATAGGTCCTGGTGGCAGAATACTGATTTCAGTGTTCCTGAAGCAGGGGGGTCTTTGGCAACTCTCATTCCTGGAGGGGCTTGGGAGAGGCGTGAGATTCTGCACGTGCTGGCATAGTAACAGGACTTGGACCTCCCTTATCTCCTGGACTGGAGGTGAGAGGGTACAAGAAACCTGTACAGCTTGTTTTTTTATTTTTTTGTTTTTTTAGCCTGTGAGAGGGACCGTAAGATGGATATCAAAATGTCAACTGAATCAGTGGATCACTGGGGGAGTGCAGAGGTTAACGGTCAGTCCTCTTTTCTCTCCCTCTTCTCGGGTTTTGAACAGGAGGTAGCACCCACAGGGACAAGGCTTGGCTGTAGGCGATGCTCCCTCTAAGCTGTGGAGTCTTGTGAGCAAAAAGTCTACTTTGTGAGCTACTGGCACTAAAGCTGTGAGTGAGAGATCTGCTCCAGAGCCATCCTTCCTGAGCTAAGACAAAAAAGTGTGAGCTGGAAGATAAAAAACTGTGAGCTAACTCACACTAACTCAGCTTAGAGGGAACATTGGCTATACAGTTGCCAGGCTCCAGGGGGAGGCTGGAGATCTCCCGGAATTACAACGGACTACATAAATCCCTTATTTATTATCTTTATTTGTAACATTTGTTCCACTTCTCCAGGAGAAAATAGCTGCTTTGGGAGGTGGATGGCACGGCATTCTAACCCTAACCCTCGAATATCGAGGTATTTCTGAACCTGGAGTTGGCAACCTGGCTTGACTGTTCTGCTTGGGGGGGAGAGAGGCCTACTTAAAAAAAAAAAATTCCCACAACACATTTTACAGACTATAGTAGACAAAATCCAATAAACTGAAAGCAGGCATGCAGAAAACTAACGGTAAAAGGTAAAGGTAAAGGTTCCCTTGCTCAAAAGCCAGTCGAATCCGACTCTAGGGTTGCGGTGCTCATCTCCGTTTCAAAGCCGAAGAGCCAGCGCTGTCCAAAGACGTTTTCCGTGGTCATGTGGCCGGCATGACTAAACACCAAGGCGCACGGAACGCTGTTACCTTCCCACCAAAGTGATACCTATTTATCTACTTGCAATTTCTTGCTTTCGAACTGCTAGGTTGGCAGGAGAAACTAACCGTAAGAATATATTAAATCTAAGCCAGGGGTTCCAACTTTTTTTGAGCCCACGCAGTGACGTTGCTGTTTGGGGATGGAGCCTCTCCCTCCTGCCGGCGAGAGGTAAGCTCCTAGCAACCCTTCTCAGAGCTCTCTCAGCCCCACCGTCCTCACAGGGTGACTATTGTGGGGAGAGGAAGAGAAGGAGATGGTTTAGCCGCTCCGAGACTCCTTTGGGTAGTGAAAAGCAGGGTATAAAAAACGACGCTTCCTCTTCATCTACTGCAGACCAACCTGGCTACCCTCCAAAACAATTTTCTTCAGGGCAACCAGGCCTGTAGCGACAATGGGGCACTTCGGGGCCCAGCCAGACTTTCTGCCAGGGCCCCCTCCCCAACTTACCACCCTGGCCCAGCCCCCTGACTTATTTAGATGTGACTTATTTCGGCGGCAAGCCTCACACCACCCTTTCTCCCCCAATAGCTCTCTGTACCTTTACGGAGTCCTCGCTGCTGCCGCCGCCACCGCTACCAGGGGTGGCGACAAGCCTTGCACCATTGCCCCCCCTCCCCCGGCAGCTCTCTGTCTCTTTGTGGAGTCCTTACTGCTGCCACCGCCACCTCCGCTGCCAGGAGCGGTGGCAAACCTTGCACCCCCACCCCCCAGCAGCTCTCTGTATCCTCATGGAGCCCTTAGCTGGCAAAGGAAGCCCCACCTTCATTCCCACACTGTTCATCTTGCCTGCCTCTCTTTTGCTTGCTTCCTGCCGGCCAGCAAAGCAAGCTAGTTAATTACCTTAAATTAAATTAGCCAGCCCCCCAAAAAAATTTAAATGCCCCCAACTTAATAATTTCTGGTTATGGGCCTGAGGGCAACTGATATCTGTGGTCTGGAGATGAGTTGTAATTCCACCAGATCTTTAGACCCCACCTGGAGGTTGGCAACCCCAGGCTCAGGCAAGGCACCTTTTGGATTCTACCATATTAGGCAATTGCCCGTCCGGTTGGGCCCGGTGGTCACGGCCACATGGCACTACACGAGGGAGCAAAGGAAAGGGTCAGGCCTCGCCACGTGCCCAGCCATACTCCAGGGACTGGATTTCCATCTAATCTATCAGGTGGTGATATATTGCCCTCATTAAAACCGGGATCCTCAAGTGACTACTGCCAAACAGTTGTGCTAAGCAAAAAAGGGAGAAAAAAGAAACCTCAGGTGAGAGAGACAGAGAGGTGCCAATCTTCATTCATCAGCATGCCAAGTGTCTAATTCATTTGGATGGTCACGTGATAGGGTTGCCAGGTCTGGGCTGGAAAATACCTGGAGACTTTGGGGGTGGATCCAGGAGAGGGCGGGGTTTGGGGAGGGGAGGGGCCTCAGCATAGTACAGTACCATAGAGTCCACCCTCCAAATTGGCCACTTTCTCCAGGGGAGCTAATCTCTGTCGGCTGGGGATCAGTTGTAAAAGTGGGAGATCTCCAGGCCCCACCTGGAGGTTGGCAACCCTATCAAATGAGGACAGGGTTGCCAACTCTGGGCTGGGAAATTCCTGGAGGTTTGGAGAGGGAAGCTGGGGGGGCAGGGTTTGAAGAAGTGAAGGACCCCAGTGAGGTATAAAGCCACGGGATCCACCCTCCAAAGCAGTTGGGGAAGTGATCTCTGTAAAATGGAGATCAGGTATAATTCCAGGGGATCTCCTCCTTCCTTCTGGAAGTTGGCAACCCTATGAGGAAGGAGAGCCCTGATGCCAGGGTCCTGCGCTTTTGTTCCAAAGAGCAGGTTATAAAGGTTTCCAAAAAGTAAATAAAATAATGGTCTCTGGTTTGGAAGAGTGGGTTATATATACATATTTCAATTTGTCAGGCCTCCCAATGAAGACACTTTCCACAACACACTTTGGCAGTGATAGTTTATTGAGATATGCTTACTTCAGGAAACGAGCTCTGTGTCAGAACTGGAAAAAGGTGCGCAAAAGCCCCTATTGTAGTTAACACAAAATACACTCCACACCTCTCACACGTCACCATTCAGCCCCTACAGTTACTATGGCAACCCTGACAGATGTACAGCGCCTTATCTACATCCTAGCCTGGCAGGAAAGACTTCAAGGCCAGCTCCCTTGGGAACCAGCTTTGGGCACAACTTTAAGGAAAAGTTATGGCTTCTACAAGCATCCACTCTACACACCCATGCACTCCCCTCAGGAATTCCCTCCCCCCGATATCTATGGCAAGCAATGAAGTGGAACCTGGTGAAACGAAACCAAGGCTTGACACAAATAAGTGAATGAAATGATAGCCCCCTGGTTTCCAAAAGAGGGCAGCCTATCAGTTTCTTCTGACTAAGAGGAAAGGGCCTAGAGGCCATAAAGAAGAGAAGGCCTGGTGGTGGTTGCTAGGCAACTGCACAAGGCTTCCTTTCTCCCTGGCTGCAAATGTCTCTTCTTTGTTTGATATAATTTCCTGTAACTGTGATCCCTTCCTTGGTTTACCACCTGGATGTTGGCAACCCGAAGCACTGATCTGCACACGTACCATACCAGCATGCCTATTTTCACACGTGTGTGTGAGCACTCATAGATCTACTCTTTCAACACCGACTTTCCGTGCTACAATTTAAAGTCGACTTGTCACCAACAGGAATGTTGTTTTGACTTCATGTTGATGAAGATTACTTGCTTGGTAGGAACCTGGAAGTCCTGGATTTGGGGATTTGGAGTTCTGGGTCTGCACCTCTTGGCAGGATTCATCCCACGCTCAGGTAAAACAGGTGGTGTTTATGCGCCTTATGCAAAAAAATAAAAATGCTAAGCATTTTATAACCCACCAAACAAATTCCTGCATAGCTTGGAAGCCTGACATGGATTTTGTGATCTTGTGGGACATGCAAGTCGAACGCGAGATCAGGATGAGATCAAATGTCCTGGAAGTCCAGCATCCCGTTACCCACTGTGGCCAACCAGATGGCCTAGCAGAACCCCAGCAGGAGCATAGATGCCAGAGTGTCCTTCTGTAGTTGCCCCTAGAAATTGCCATTTAAATATATAATGTCTCCGAAAATGGAATTTAGCTATTGTGGCTAATACTCTCCATGAGACGGACAGGTTTGCTCTTTCATAAAGAGCAACTCTGATGCACCATTGGACAGCCTCGGCCTATCTGCTGCAAGAGAATGTTCCCTGTGTGTGTGTATATATATATATTCTGACATGCATGCTTTAAAAAGACATCTGCACTACTGCAAGAGAACGTTCCCTTTGTGTGTGTGTATTTTTTCTGACATGCATGCTAACAAAACTCTTAAAAAGGCATCTGCAGCACTCTCCCAAAGGAAAACCAGGGACAGCGTCTTCTGCCAGAGATGAGAACTGGAGTGTATGAGCTGAATGATGGTCCGCGGCGAAATAGTTCTCTGACCACACAGACCAGAGGACCGGAGCGCCTTATCCCAAAGCACTGCTGGAATTAATTTCTTTCGTTATTGCTCAACCCAGCATGTTGCAAGAAGAGACGCGTTCGCAGCCTCTACTCTGGCGGCGGCGGCAGCAGCAAAGTGACGCTTAAAAAGCCAGCTGCCGACAGAGCTAGTCTGTAAACCTGCCCTTGTGCAGAGTGGGACCACCGGTCCGCCTAGCCCCGAACGGCTGACTCGGGCCGACAGTGGCTCTCTCGCAGAGGAAGGTCTTTCCCAGAACCTGCTACCTGACAGCTGTTTGAGCCGGTGATCCTAAGGATCAGACGTGGGACTTTCTGCACGCAGTCGGCTGCTGGCCTTGGCTTCTCGCCCACCTTGTGCTGAAGACTGCATGCTCGCAAGCGCTGGTCCCTGAATGCCACAAGGGAGGCACGAGAGAGGCATGCGGGACTCGGAAAAGTTCAGAGGGCAAGCTTCCGACGTTATTGGGCTATAAAGTATATTGCTGGGTGTTCCTTGCCACACTCAAAGTATATATATATATTCACATCTGCTTTCCCACTCTGGATGTGTTCTGCCCGTTACTACGAACAGAGGACTCTGGCACCAGATTCTGAGAACAGAATGCTGACCACGAAAACGAAGACCGAGGAGGATCAAGGATCCAGCGAGGCAAGGAAGGGGGTGAGTTCCTGATCCTTGAGGTCTCTCTTTCTCTTTTCTCTCCCTTTTCTCTCTCGGGGAAAAAAAAGTAGTAGTAGTGTTGGTCCAGCTTTTTCAAAGCAGCAGCCTGCCTGCAGTGCAATCTTAATTTTTGGGGAGGAAGGTGTCTTAATTGGCATGAGACAGAAATAGTGGGGTGTGGGGATAACCAAGTCTTGAATCCTGCAGCTGTAAGGGGAGTTTGCAAGCAGCGAGCCGCAAGGACTTCAGGAGCTGAATGGGAGATTGGCATAGCGGCTACGAGACCGGCCAAATCAAGAAGTTCATGGTTCGAATCTTGCTTCGACTGCAGACTCAGTGTGCTCAAGAAAGCTGCTCTTGCTCAGTCTCAGAGATACAGGGAGAGTCACACCGGCCTACCTTACAGGGCTGTTACAACGGCTACAACAAGATACACCCCGTGAAGCGCTTTGAACCCATGGAAGAGCTAGATATAAAAGCTATGTGTGGATTACTCTGTTAGGAAATCTGTCACTTAAGAACAAAAAAAGGAATGGGTGTCGGAGAAGTAGACCACATAGCAGACTGTTGGAGAGACCCGATTTCCATCTCTGCAGATATTCCCACACAGCCCGTTTCTTGCAATGGTCAAAATACCAGTAACGTAGCCCATACAGCATGCAGCGTCTTAGCACGGCTGGGAGTCAAATCATATCAAATCCAAAAATCTTTATTAGGTACTTGTTGCAAATTACGTTAACCAGATCACACAACACCAAGAAACACCACAGATGAACGATCATCAGTTTTAAAGAAGAAGGAAAAAGGAAATTATCTAAAGTTATTGACAGTCAGTTCCCAGAGCCTGGTGGCAGCTAGGAAATACCCTAGCTACCTGATTAGCGATAAGAGGATCGAAAGTTCAGAATCCCTGTCGGATAGAAAGATATAAAACTAGCCGCTTATCAGAGCCAACCCTTAAATTTGCTTAAAAGAGGGCTAATTGGAGAGTTAACTCAGTATAAAAAGTGCAATGAAGCAAAACATGAGATAAAATTCAGGAGCTTTAGCACGACACGGGCAGAGTCTTTGCTGAGGAATTCTCAAGAACTGGCCGCAAGCGTGGCTGGAAGTCAGTCTTCTAGAGTGCTTTTTAGCTCAGCAGGGTGGCATTCTGCAGATTCCGTTCTGCAAAAGGTTATTTTACTCTTCCTCGAGGAAGCCTGCATGTGGCCTAGAAGATGGTCAGAAAATCAGAGCTTGGTTTAAATTTGGGATTGCATCGAGAGACTCCTACCTGCGAAGGTAGCACAACAGGGCAAGTGACCAGCACTTGGGGTAGCAATATTTTTCAAGGAAGGGACGGGCAATCTCATGGGCGCATCCCAGAATCCCTTGCAGAGCCACACAGCATTCCGGGGACAAAATGCTCAAATTGTGCACAGTCGTGTGCAATCTGAGAGTCGTGCTCCCAGTGTCCCCTGCAGCATTGCAAAGGGTTCTGGGATGCACCAGTTGCGGGACCAAAAGTGTCTTCCGGCAGCCCTGCAGATCTGTCAAAACGTGGGGGTTAGGATCCAGAACTTGCTGTCAGTGCCACAGTGTTCGGTTCAGACTACGTGAAGGTGTAATAAAGAGAGTGCTCCTGAGCATGCACCGAATGCCAAGTGTCTGTGTTCCAGTTGTCCTTACGTTCAGATGCTATTTTCTTGTCCTTGTCCGATGCCTGGATTTCCTCCCCCCCCCCCCCAAAAAAAAAAAAAAAAACAAACGGTCGTGGGAAGTGCCTTCAAGTCATACCTGTATTATGGCTAGGGATGCCATCCTCCAGACCTGGAGATCCCTGGAATTACAGCTAATTTCTAGACTGCAGAGATCAGTTTCTCTGGAGAAAATGGATGCTTTGGAGGGTGAGCTCTCTGGCATCGTACCCCATGGGAGGTCCCTGGCCCTCCCCTCCCCAGGCTCCACCCCCAGGCCTCCAGGAGTTCCCCAACCTGGATCTGGCAACCCCCCATCTCCAGCCAGTGGTCAGGGGGACCTGGCAGACCTACTTATGGGGACCCCATAGGGCAAGAGACGTCCAGAGGTGATTGGCCATTGCCTGCCTCTGTGTCACAACCCTGAGCTTCCTCGGTGGTCTCCCATCCAAGTCCGAACCAGGCCTGACCCTGCTTAGCATCCGAGATCTGACAAGATTGGGCTAGCCCAGGCCATCCACGTCAGGGCAAAATTAGGACAATTTCAAAACGTCCAGCATAAATTGCAAGTATCGTTGTCCTTTGGGATTCGGCTTTCTGTTGTAGTCTCCAGCTGTTAAAAAAAATCTGAGTTGAAAAGAAGCGTCCTACGCCTTAGTGTCGTCTACATAAATGCCCGCGCACTGGCACAATGCTACGCAAAGCCTGCCATGTCAAACAATGCAGCTGCTGTGGCTTATCTGGAGCCTTTGATAAGCTACTCCGGAACGACTGGTGGTTTTGCTAGTGTATCTTTGACCAAAAGAGCAAACACCTTCTTGGCTTTCAAAAGTTTTGTAGGACTGGCTATTGCAGAGAAGATAAATTCGTACGGTAGAACGTGGAGTGGTACTTTCAGCAGTGTATGATGGAGGGCCAGGGGTCCACAACACTCTTTTCTATGGTCCGGGAACTGGAGTGTTACAGAGACTGTCTGAGTTTTCAGCTACAAAATAGTGGAACGTCCCTTAGTGTTTAATTCTTAGAGCAAGAGGTGTTCAGGTTCAAGCCTGGCTTGAAGATCTCTTACTCTGCCCTAGAAGCTTTATCCCATGCTCGCAGGAGGTTAATTGTGGCTATCTGAAGTGCTGAAGAAGGCAGGAGACGCGAGTGCCCTGTTTTGCCAAATAAAGATGATGCTTTTGTGTGCTCAGCATTGCCAGGTCCCCAGTTGGAGAAATGCACCCTTTAAGGCAGGGGTCCCCAACCTTTGGTGTAGTGGTTAGGTGGGCGGACTCTAATCTGGGAGAACCGGGTTTGATTCCCCACTCCTCCACATGCAGCTGCCGGTGTGACCTTGGATCAGTCACAAGTTCTCTCAGGGCTGTTCTCTCATGAGCAGTCCTCGAAAGAGCTCTCTCGGCCCCACCTACTTCACAGGGTGCCTCCACTTGCACCTGCTGGATGACCTTGGGCAAGCCGTAGTTCTGTCAGAGGTGTTCTTGAAAAAGAGCAGTTTCTGTCAGAGCTCTCTCAGCCCCGCCTCCCTCAAAGGTTGTCTGTTGTGGGGAGGGGAAGGGAAAGGAGTTTGTAAGCCACTCTGAGACTCCTTTGGGTAGTGAAGGACGGAGTATAAATCCAATCTCTTCTTCTTCTTCTTCTGCTTCTTCTCTTGCTTCAGGCCAATACAGCTACGTGCCTGACTCTGCCATGCAGGCAAAGATCACTCTTCTCCAAACTCTCCGAGCATAAGCAAAGTCAGGGTCTTCAAGGCTTACCAGGTCCGACTCAGGAAATATCCAGGGACTTTGGGGGGTGGAGCCAGGAGCAAAGATGAGGCATCACGCTCAAACTCCAAAGGGAGTTCTGGCCCTCACATTTAAAGGGACTGTGTTCCTTTTAAATGCCTTCCCTCCATTGGAAATCAATGGAGGACGGGGGCACCTTCTTTTGGGGCTCATAGAATCGGATCCCTTGGTCCAATCTTTTTGAAACTGGGGGTGGTGGTTTAAGAACATAAGAACATAAGAGAAGCCAATGTTTGAGGAGAGGCACCGGATGCTATGGTGAAAATTTGGTGCCTCTACCTCAAAAAACAGTTTATATAAAAGGCAATAAATGTGTTTATTGACTAAGGAGCTCAGGGAAATGTACGTGTTTCCCATCTCGTCTCTGCTTTGTCCTCTCACCGTCCCTTGTCAGGTAGGTCAGGCTAAATAAGACGTGACCAACACAATGTCCCCAGAATGAGCTTCATGGACGAATGGGGATTTGAACACGATACATTCCAGATTTTGTTCGGCACTCTAGGCTTTGGGCATGACTGCTACAGTACACTAGCATGAATGTGCCAGGTTGAGCACAGCCACATATACCAAAGCATTTGATGTGTGCATGTGTAAATGAGACCTTCTAAGGGAACCAGGATTTCAGAATAGAAAGAGTGACATTCGGGCAGGTGTGTCCTTATTGGGTTCTCCTTTTTGTGTTGATTAAGAGGTGCCATGTTATGCGTATCGAGATCCATAGTCCAAATTGCTGTCTCCAGTTCCTTAGGTGGATTAGCGCTTCTGGAAGTGGCTACTGGCCATACTGACCAAAGGGAACGCCCATGTTCAGAGGCAGTCAACCGGTGAATCGCAGTGCCAGGAGGCAATATTAAGGGAAGCTTCAGCCCCAATGTCCTGGTGCTGGGCCCTCAGAAGAGCTGGCTGGCTGCTGTGTGAGACAGGATGCTGGACTAGATGGACCATCACTGGTCTGATCCAGCAGAGCTCTTCTGATGTTCCTATGAAGGCCTCGGCCTCTATGCCCCTCAGCCTTTATGCCCTGTTGCTGGCCCTCCAGAGGAACTGATTGGCCACTGTGTGAGACAGGATGATGGACTAGATGGACCACTGGTCTGATCCAGCAGGGCTCTTCTGATGTTCTAATGAAGGCCTCAGCCTCTATGCCCTGTTGTTGGCCCTCCAGAGGAACTGGTTGGCCACTGTGTGAGACAGGATGCTGGACTGGGTGGACTACTGGTCTGATCCAGCAGGGCTCTTCTGATGTTCTTATTAGGGGAAAGCCTCAGCCTCTGTGCCCTGTTGTTGGCCCTCCAGAGGAACTGGTTGGCCACTATGTGAGACAGGATGCTGGACTGGGTGGACCACTGGTCTGACCCAGCAGGGCTTTTCTTATTTTCTTATCAGGGGAAGACCTCCACCTCCATGCCCTGTTGTTGGCCCTCCAGAGGAACTGGCCGGCCACTGTGTGAGGCAGGATGCTGGGCTAGATGAGCCACTGGTCAGACTGGTCTTATGTTATCCTTCCTCCTTCTTTTTCTTGGCTGCAGAGAATGACCATCGTGCTCGGCCTCGTGACCTTTATCGCCGCCTTTGGCTCATCATTCCAATATGGATACAATGTCTCCGTGATCAATTCTCCAACTCCGGTAGGTTAAGAGCGGAAGGTGGCCATTCCAAGACTTCGTGCCCCTCTGGTTTGCCAGGGCTGTAGACTGTCAGCGTGCACGCAGTGAGAACATATGGGCCTGGGAAAGCATCTTTTACATCTGGCACTCCTTACATGTGATCAGGGCTATTTTGGGGCAGGAATGCACAGGAATGGAGTTCTGGATGGCTCCCGAGTTGGCTACACCCAGTAGGAACTCATTAGCATAATAGGCCATACCCAACCGCAGAAACTGATTAGGATTGGCTACATTAGGGCTGTGTGGCCTAACATGCAAAGGAGTTCCTGCTACAAAAAAGGCCCTGGGTTTTGACAACGAACAAGGTAAACAGAATAAGAAGCAAAAGGTGGGTGTGGCTGGATGACCACCCTTCTGGTAACATAGGGGTGTGGCCTAATATGCTAATGAGCAGTGCTGTCAGGGACACGGCTGAATATGCTAATGAGTTTCTGCTGATGGGTGTGGCCTGTTATGCTAATGAGTGCCTGCTGGGCTTTTTCTACCCAAAAAGCCCTGCATGTGATGCTTTGCTATATCCCATTTAAACGAAGCTAAAGGGTTTGGTTATCATGGAGATGTTAACCTGAAGAAATATACCCGTCTGTGTCACCCAACAGTTCCAGGAAGGTTCATAGCTTGTAAACGAAAGCACATCCTTTACATGTAGAAGATCCCATGTTAACATATCTGTCCATATCTGTTAACATATCTGTCCATCATGGTCAGTCTTGTCTATTCAGACTGACAGTAGCTCTCCAGGGTCTCAGGTGGAGGCGTTTCTGTTAAGGTTTTTAGTGTAAAATGCAGAATTAATCAATGCAGCAGAACACTTGTATTAGCCTTTAAACAAGAAAGTTCACTTTGCTAATGAGGGAAGGGCAAACTGGGAAATGCTAAAAAACAAACAAAGGGTCTCTGTCTAAAAAGCTGGGATATCAGCATGCAAAACAAACGTGTAAATTCTTCCATGACTTCAGGTAGAGAACTTGCAAACACCAACACTTTTCACATCACCTCCACTCTGATCTTGTTTAACTGGAGATACTGGGGACTTTATACGTGCCAAGCAGATTCTGTGCCACTAAGCCGCGGCCCTCCCCATGTTGAGCTTCATTGAAGCTTTGTGAAGCTTGGCAAGGAACACACTCTGCCTTAGGCCTCGAAGAGCTGCTGCCAGTCGGATTAGATAATGGGTGTTCAGATGGACTTCGCCACATAAAACAGCTCCTTTTTGTGGGCTCAGTGGTAGACCCAGGGCATTTTTTGCAGAAAAAGCCCAGCAGGCACTCATCAGCATAATAGGCCATACCCAACAGCAGGAACTCATTAGTATATTAGTCCACACCCCTGACAGCGCAGTTCATTAGCATATCATGCCACACACACCCATATTACCAGAAGTGTGGTCATCCAGCCACACCCACCTTTTGCTGCTTATTCTGTTTACCTTGTTGTCAAAACCTCAGGGCTTTTTTTGTAGCAGGAACTCCTTTGCATGTTAGGCCACACAGCCCTAATGTAGCCAGTCCTAATGAGTTTCTGCTGTTGGGTGTGGCCTATTATGCTAATGAGTTCCTGTTGGGCGTGGCCAACTCAGGAGCCAGCTGGAACTCCCTTCCTGTGCGTTCCTGCCCCAAAATCGCCCTGGGTAGACCATGTGTTTAACATACAGCAAATCCCACATTCAGTCCTTGGCATTTCGAGTAAAGGGCGTTGGGAAAGACTCTTCTTTGCCTGTGATCCTGGAGAACAACGTTGGCGTCCCGGGGCTCCTTTAAGACCAATGAAGTTTTATTCCCAGGGAGTCGCTTTTAGCCAGAACAGGCATCGCTGGCCTAGATCAACCAACAGCATGACTCCACATCAGGCAGCTTTAGAGGAACAAGTCTCTTTGCAGAAGCACCTGCCAGAGACGGCAAACCTTGATAGGGTGCAGGTGATAGTGTGAGATCATAAAGGGCCTCTTGTGCTCACCTTCCAGTTCATGAAAGATTTTTACAACGAAACCTACTTCAAACGGAACGCGGAGTACATGAGTGAGGACCTGATGACAGCCCTGTGGTCTCTCACGGTGTCTTTCTTCCCCCTCGGAGGCTTCTTTGGGTCCCTTATGGTGGGCCCCATGGTGAACACCTGCGGCAGGTAAGAAACGAATGCTGCTCGATATTGCAAGAGGGGACCCCCAAGAGGGGGAGGTCAGGCAGGGAAATGGGTCAGGTTTCCTCCCCCCTCTTTTGCCATGCATTGGGAGAAGGGATCCCGTCAAGTCTTAGTGCCCTGACTTGGTTTTGGTTGCGCACAGTCCAGGATTCAGTCTCTGGCAGAAACGACTGGATGGAACAGATGTCGCAAAAGGCCTTTGTCCGCAAGCCATCTTTTGAGGCACGTGACGTCTGCACCTCCTCCTTCAACCCTGAACCCAGTGTGTAGCCTTCGGTTGGGTGTAGATTTTAGTTGGCATCGTCATTGGGATATATGTAGGTAAATAAGCTGCACTGAAGGGGAAGAGGCCATTGTTTGGTAGAGCACATGTGTTGCATGCATGAGGGCGTAAGGTCAGGTGCTGGGGGAAAACTTGTGATCGTATCCTGTGACTCCCACTAGGAGGGATGTTGTAGTTCCACTTTTTGGCCATCTGCAATGGTGGCGCACCTGAGTCCTTCCAACTAGCCGTTGCTTTGTCTTGCAGGCTGCCCTGGATAAAACAGGATGTCTCAGCTGCTGCCACAAGGAACCAGCGTAGCTCACAGAACCCAACAAAATGTCCCGAGTCAAAAATAGCATATGCCTGTTTTCCCCTGCAGACAGAATAGTAATATGTGTTTTGTGCTGTTTTTGGTCAACAAACATTCTGTAATCGCCCTGACCTGGAATAGCCCAGACAAGCCCGATCTCGTCAGATCCTGGAAGCTAAGCAGGTCTGACCCTGGCAAGTATTTAGATGGGAGACCTCCAGAGAATACCACGGCCGGGAGGCCAGAGGCAGGCTATCAAGCCACTTCTCTGAACGTCCGCCATGCCCCAGTCGGAGTCGCCAGAGGTCACCATGACTTCCAGGCACGGGCACGTACACAAATGCAAAAATACTAATAAAAGTAAAAAAAAACCCCAAACATTCTGTAATCTTGGTGGACCTCTGAGTTAAATTGTACTAAGTCTTCAATTTCAAGCCAGATTTAGCAACTTTGGGGGCCACCCTTTGACCCTCTTGGTTCCTTGTATCATATGATTCCTGCTAGGCTGGAATGCTGCAGTTCCACTTTTTGGCCATCTGAAATGGTGGCGCTGCTGAGTTCTTCCAACTAGCCACTTCCTCCTCTTGCAGGCTGCCCGGGTGGTACTTGGAATAAAATGGGTGGGCTGTGGTTCAAGACAATTTCTAGGCTCTGTGCCTGTAATATTCCCTCCCGTCTCCTTCACAGGAAGGGCACTTTACTGATCAACAATGTCTTCTCCATCATCCCTGCCATCCTCATGGGAATTTCCAAAGTGGCTTCAACCTTTGAGGTGATCATAGTTTGCCGCGTCATCATTGGGATATGCGCCGGTAAGTCAGCTGCGTTGAAGGGGAAGAGGCCATAGTTTGGTAGAGCGCATGTGTTGCATGCATGAGGTCACAAGGTCAGGTGTTGGGGGAAAAACCCTTCTCTGATTGAGACCCTGGAGAACTGCTACTACTCAGAACTGAGCAAGATATTCCAGGGGTCTGACTTCAATGGAGGCAGTTTGATATCCTCAGAGGAGAACAGAATTCAGTCTCTCGGTCAACAGTGTAATTTTTGTCCCCGACCTAGATAGCCCAGGGAAGCCCGATCTCATCAGATCTTGGAAGCAGGGTCGGCCTCTGGAAGGGTGACCTCCAGAGAATACCAGGGCCAGGAGGCCGGCTATTAAGCCACTTCTCTGGACATTCTCTGTCTCCTCCCAGTAGGAGTCACCAGAGGTTGTCATGACTTCCAGGCACTGGCACGTGCACGCACACACACACACAAATGCAAAAATACAAAAAGAAAAAAAACCATCAGTGTAGTTTTTCAAGAGAAGATAGCAAGCCAAGCAGACCTTACGCAAGCTGGGCTTTGGAGCAATCCACCCAGTGAAGCCAAACGGAGAACCTTCCTCAAGGCCTCAATTTTTGATGCTGTTGAAGGGCACCTAATTCTCAGTTGCCTCTTTAAGCCAATTTATGACGACGCTGTAGGGTTTTCAAGGCAAGAGACGAACAGAGATGGTTTGCAGTTGCCTTCTTCTGCACAGTGACCCTGGAATTTCTTGGTGGTCTCCCATCCAATTACTAGCCAGGGCTGACCCCACTTACCTTCCAAGATCTGACAAGACTGAGTTAGCTTGGGCCAAGCAGGTCATGCCTCCCTCCCTGCCCTTTATTGTCCCCCTTTTATCTGATTTTTAGATTGTAAGCAATGCTCCCTCTAAGCTGTGGAGTCTTGTGAGCAAGAATTCTACTTTGTGAGCTACTGGCAGTAAAGTTGTGAGCGAGCCATTTGGCTACTGCATAGATTACCCTGCTCTGGAGCCATCCTTCCTGAGCTAAGGCAAAAATGTGTGAGCTGGAGGCTAAAAAACTGTGAGCTAGCTCACACTAACTCGGCTTAGGGGGAACACGGTTTGTAAGCTCCTTGGGGCAAGGGCTCGTCTGTCTCCTTGTGCGCTGTAAAGGGCCATGGCCAGTGTTCCCTCTAAACTGAGTTAGTGTGAGCTAGCTCACAGTTTTTTAGCCTCCAGCTCACACATTTTTGTCTTGGCTCAGGAAGGATGGGCTCCAGAGCAAACTTAATTGATGCAGCAGCCACATCGCTCGCTCACAACTTTAATGCCAGTAGCTCACAAAGTAGAATTTTTGCTCACAACACTCCGCAGCTTAGAGGGAACATTGGCCATGGTGCATCAACAGTGTTATATAAAAGGTGGATTTGTTTCATTTATGGTTATCTCCAAAAAAAAGAAAAATTAAATGTGTGGCTTAGAGAGATAGCAAACGTGTCCCGTGGAGAAGGAATAAATGCAGCCATTCGCCCACCCCCTGTACCTTTCCATCATTCCGTCACCCTGTATTGATTTCAGTGCACACAATGCAAATTTGCCCCTCTGTTCCTTCAAAGGTGCTGCAAATCTGTAGGTTTACCAGGTAAACAGGAGGCAGCTTTGCAAGAACCGCCCAGCCCTCTCCAACAAAGCCGCTAGGTTTACAGGAGAGGTCAGCTGGGATCGCAGGCTCCCGGAAGCTAAACATTTGGTGTTGGATCAGGTTTTCCCTTATATTTATACATCTTGGACACGCTGGGATATTTGTTTTGCCAGTCTGGCCTGGAACGTCCTCGGGAGGCGGTTCTGTAAATTGTGCGGCAGGCATTTCAGCCCGTATCTTTTTTTTCCCCTCGGGTCGTTTTCTTTTCCTCTGCCAGGCAAGCAGACAGGCCGGCTGGTGGCTGGCCGAACTCAAGGCTAAACTAGACTTTAGAAGGCAGGTGGCACTTCACAGTCTCCCGATGCTTGTACGGTGCACGTTTATTTTAATGAAAAGCAGCCATGGGAGGATGGGATCTCAAGCCGGTAGCTAGGTTTTCCCCCATTTGGGGGGCGGGCATTTAAATTCCTTAGGGGGCAGCTAAGTTAAGTTAATTAACTTAAGCTGGTGCAACTTTATAATAACAAAAATTAATGCTTTCTGGCATGGCTTTTTGTGGGGTGTGGCTTTTAATTAAGGGGGCATGGCCCCAAAATGCCCCATCGTAGCTACAGGTCCATGTGATCATGAGTGGAGGAATGGGGATGCAGGAGAGGTGGCTTAATTTGCCCACCCCCACCCCAGATATTCTTCTGATGAAAATAACATCTGCAGCCCTTTCTGCTTTTCCCGTCGAGGGGAAGGTACTCTTGCAGACAGCAGGTTAAGCCTCTTTCTCCCACTGTTGGAGAGTACACATGGGTATATATGAGGCTGCCTTCTACTGAATTGGACCGTCAGTCCATCAAGGTCATTCTTGTCTACTCAGACTGTCAGTGGCTCTCCAGGGTCTCCGGTGGAGGTCTTTCACATCACCTACTGCCCGGTCCCTTTGAATTGGAGATGGTAGGGATTGAACCTGAGATCTTCTGGATGCCAGGCAGAGGCTCTACCACTGGGCCATGGCCCGTCTCCAGTGGCTGCTCTCCAATGGAATCTGCAGCCCTCCGTGGCTACTTTTCATCTTTTTTAGAGAAAGGAAACAGTTATCCTTGTTGGGAAACTCTGGTCTCTGCTCAGTCAGGTCTGGGCTGGCCCTCAGCCAGGCAACAGCGAGGTTCAGAGTGGGTAGTCTGGTGGTTCAGAGGAGGAACTTGGGGGCTTCCATCCATGTCCAGCGTTCCTGGTGCCCCAATTATGCATCTAACAGTGCAATCCTGTGCAGATTTACTCCACTGTAAGCCCGTTGATGGGCTTAGACTGGAGTAACTCTGGATAGGATTAGAACAAAGTCCGAGTCCAGTGGCACACCTTTAAGACCAACCAAGTTGAATTCTGGGTATAAGCTTCCTTGTGCATGCACGCTTCTTCACATACTGGTATCTGAAGAAGCATGCATGCACACAAAATCTTATGCCTTGAATGAAACCTTGTTGGTCTTAAAGGTGCCACGGGACTCAAGCTTCGTTCTGTTGCTTCAGACCGACATGGCTCCCCACCTGACTCTATTTACATAGGATTGCGTAGTACATTCACCGAGTGAGGCCAGGTCTCTTAAGGCCACCACGAACCAATCTATGCTGCCGCTTGCTTGTTCAAGAAAGGGAGGCTTGCTTTCCTGGATCCGACTCAGGATTCCTTGCAAGAATATCAGCGATTGCAAGACCCCGCTTAGCACCCTGGAAACAAGCCAGTGGAGTGGAGAAAAATAACGGCCCTGTCCAATGTTCCCTCTAAGCTGTGGAGTCTCGTGAGCAAAGATTCTGCTTTCTGAGCTACCGGCATTAAAGTTGTGAGCCAGCAATTTGGCTGCCACATAAATTAGTCTGCTCTGGAGCCATCCTTCCTGAGCTAAGACAAAAATGGGTGAGCCAGAGGCTAAAAATCTGTGAGCTGGCTCACACTAACTCGCCTTAGAGGGAACACTGGCCCTGTCCCTTTTAATAGAGGCTGAATGTGTGCAAACTGAGAGCTGAAGTGATTCATTGCAAACAGGTAAATAGCATCACCTGGTAAATAACATCCCACAAAGCCACTGTCAAAGGGACGGGACACTTTCCCCCCCTCCAGGTTGCTGGTGGCCATTCCAGTGGTCAAAGGATGGACTGCGGTCTACCTTTCTGCTGTTGTTTGCGCCTTCTCATATTGCCTCCTTCAGACCTCCCTCTCCTCTTTTTTCTCCACAGGCCTGTCTTCCAATGTTGTCCCCATGTATCTCGGAGAGATGTCCCCCAAAAACCTCAGGGGGGCCGTGGGGGTCGTGCCGCAGCTCTTCATCACCATCGGGATCCTGACAGCTCAGATTCTGGGGATGCAGATGATTTTGGGAAGTTCTGAAGGTAAATTAGGAAAGCGAGGTTGGCAGCTGCGGTGCAAGGACATGCGGAATGGGAACTGTTGCAGGTGTTGCAACCAGGGCTTTTTTTGTAGAAAAAGCCCAGCAGGCACTTATTAGCATAATAGACCACACCCTGACAGCACTGCTCATTAGCCTATTAGGCCACACCCCCATGTTACCAGAAGTGTGGTCATCCAGCCACACCCACCTTTTGTTTCTTATTCTGTTTACCTTGTTTGTTGTCAAAACCCAGGGCTTTTTTTGGAGCAGGATGTTTGGAGCTTTGCATGTTAAACCACACATCCCTCATGTAGCCAATCCTAATGAGTTTCTGCTGTTGAGTGGGGCCTGTTATGCTAATGAGTCCCTGCTGGGCGTGGCCAACTCAGGAGCCAGCCGGAACTCCGTTCCTGTGCGTTCCTGCCCCAAAATAGCTCTGGTTGCAACGCTGTCCTTTTCTCTTTTGTTGCAGGCTGGCCGATCCTGATGGGCTTGACCGGGGTCCCAGCAGCCCTGCAGCTTCTGTGCCTGCCCTTCTTTCCCGAGAGTCCCCGGTATCTGCTCATCCAGAAGGGAGACGAAGAGAAAGCCAGAGCAGGTACCGTGCTTGCCGGGTTGTGTTCGCGGCTGGAGGGAGGAAGGGATGGTGGAGGAGACAGGGTGGTTGGATGCTGAACCGCAGTCGTACTTATTTATATTTATTTATTATATTTATTATTATTTATTTGTTAGACTTTTATCCCGCCCTCCCTCCAAGGCGGCTCAGGGCGGCTTACAACAGTTAAAACCAATATACAATATAAACACAATGCTATTCCCTCTAAAAACAGTTCAGTGCAATCCAAT
This sequence comes from Gekko gecko, assembly GCA_029375565.1. Lineage (NCBI taxonomy): Eukaryota > Metazoa > Chordata > Lepidosauria > Squamata > Gekkonidae > Gekko > Gekko gecko. The sequence goes on from JAPDNY010000016.1 coordinate 23,885,951, forward strand.
AACATAAGGCTAGATTACATTGAAATACATTAAAATACAATTAAGATATGGTGGCGTTCCGTATAAAGTGCTGTGTAGAATGTTGGTACCAATAGGGCAAGCATATCAAATGCATGGGCTGGTGCTATTGCGGCAGTGCCCATGTGGCCGCATATCCAAATGCTTGGCGGAAGAGCTCGGTCTTTACTGCTCTACGGAATTGTTGTAAATCCCGTACTGCTCGGATCTCAGCCAGGAGCTCATTCCATAGCTTCGACGCAGCTAAAGAGAATGCCCTGGTTCTTGTTGTTGTTAGTCTGGCGTCTTGTGGGCCCGGGGGAACCAGACGGTTTTGCGTCCCTGAACCTCTAGGGTGCACCATGATCAATTTGCACTAGTTTTATCAATTTTCCTTTTTTTTACAAATCTTCATTCTTTTTTTTTTTCTTTTCACCCTTTCCCCAACTTTGTGGTGCCCCCTTTGGCCCTGGCGCCCTAAGCACGTGCCTAGTCCGCTTCATGGTTAATCTGCCACTACATGGAAACCTCCAGCCGCCCCCCCCCGGGGATTGGGGCTTGCAAGGCATTAGGAGAAGCAGCACTGCAGACGGCAGCAGAAGCCTGCCAGTGCAGGACTGGGCGTGGAATATCTTGGGCCGTTCCTGCCTGCTTCCCGCGAGCTTGCAGAGGGTTGCTCACGCCCTTTCCCTTCTCCTCCCTTTCCCATCCAGCTCTGAAGAGGCTGAGAGGCTGGGATGACGTGGAGGACGAGATGGAGGAGATGAGGAAGGAAGACCAGGCGGAGAAGGCCGAAGGGAAGATGTCCATCTGCGCCCTTTTCACCTACCGGGGCCTTCGGTGGCAACTTATCTCTATCGTCGTCATGATGATGGGCCAGCAGCTCTCTGGAGTTAACGGGGTAAACGAGAGACTGGCTTGAATAATATTCGAGGGTGGGGGGGGAAGCATTCAGAACGGCAGATCTGGGAGGGGCCTACGGACGGCCAGGCCAGCTCCTCCCAGCTGGAGGGGTTTGGCCAAGGCTTCGAGGCCCATCGACACTTGCTGTCCACCACCATGGCTCAGTGGAGCCTCCAGCTTCAGAGGCAGTGTACCTCTGTGTACCGGTTGCTCAGGAGCAACACTCTTGTCTTCACACCCTGTTTGTGAGCATCGAGGGTTCTTCTCCAGTACGGCTTTTGGGGAGGGCCCAGTGGGGCTGGGTGGCCCAGGCTAGCTGGATTCTCATCAGATCTCTGAAGCTAAGCATGGTCAGCTCCGGCTAGTATTTGGATGGGAGGCCGCCAAGGAAGTCCAGGGCTGCTAGGCAGAGGCAGGCCAGGGCAAACCAACTCTGAATGCTTCTTGCCTTGACCTGGATGGCCCAGGCTGGCCTGACCGCGTCAGATCTCAGAAGCCCAGCGGGGTCAGCCCAGGTCAAGTACTTGGATGGGAGACCTCCAAGGAAGTTGAGGGTTGCCATGCAGAGGCAGGCAAGGGCAAGCCACCTCTGGACATCTCTTGCTGTGAAAAACCCTACGGGGTCGCTGTAGGTTGTCTGGGACTTGACAGCGCTTTCCACCACCCTCAGCAAGGGCTATGGTTATCTTCTTTACATGGGATAAGACTGACCGACGGTTCTGGGCCCGCAGGTGTACTACTACACCAACAGCATCTACGAGGAAGCTAGAGTGAAGACAGACGATGTGCAGTTTGTCACCGTGGGAACGGGCGCCGTAAATGTCGTCATGACTTTGCTAGCAGTAAGGCCGTCGTTTGACATCCTAATCTCTCTCTGTCTCTCTCTTCTTTCTCCCTTTCTCTCTGTATTTCTCTCACATCTCCATTTTGCCATTTCGCCAAGGACCTCAGGAAAGCATACCTGAGCTCCACGGTATCCTCACATCAATCCTGTGAAGCAGCTTAGGCTGAGAAAGTGTCCGATCCAAGGCCACCCAATATTGAAATAGATTTTAGGCAAGGGAGGAGAGGCAAATTCAGGCCCATAGCTACCTACGTTGGGGCTTTTGGGGGGCTCTGCCCCTCTTTCTTAAAGACACAGCCCCACAAGAATTTATCCTGTAAATGCTTTTTTCAATAATTTTAAAACATTTTTTTTAAAGGTGTGTGCTCCTTTAAGCAGAGTGAGGTGCTGTAGTTGACTGATTCCCGCACTGAGCAAGGGGGTTGGAGTAGGTGACCTCTAGGTTCCCTTCGAACTCTGTGTCAAGAGACTGGTCTCTTTGAAGAGAGTTTTCCTGCCTGAGTGTTAGCTTTCTTGACTATAGAAGTCATCACCCCCACCTGCTGGGTTGTTATCAGAATTGTTGCTTAGGCTGGCAGAAGTTATGAACTTGCAACAGCTGAGAACTGTCATCTAAAGTGGTTCACAGCTTGCAATTTAGAGATCTCTCCTGGTAACAGCTTTCTATTGGCTAAATGGCTTCCCCCCCCCACCTGCACTGAGAACTTCAGCTCCACCAGAACAAAATTTGCTCTGCAAGCCACAAAATCCTGGCTACGGGTCTGGGCAAATTACTGCCTATCGGCTGAGAAGGTAAATAACTGTGCCCTCTTCTGTGCCCTCTAGGTGTTCATCGTGGAGGCTCTGGGGAGGAGGATCCTGCTTCTGGCCGGCTTTGGGATCTGCTGCGTGTCCTGTGCAGTGTTAACCGTGGCTCTGAAACTCAAGGATGTGCGTAACAGAATGCTTTTGCCTGAGGAAACGGGGCGGGAAGGGGGGCTAGGATCAGAGAGAGGGGGACTTTCAAGCCTGAGTTGGGAAATGCTGCCAGTTGGCGTCTTGTTTCGGAGAGGCAAACTGAGTAGCTTCAAGCGAATCATACTCTTAGCCCTGCCTTACTGGGGGCGGGTCTATTGAGAAGGAAGAGGTGTAATTTGCAAAGCGTTTTGCACGCCAAAAAGCATTGTTAAGACTGAGCTGAACGTCATATGATGGAGGCAGCCGGGTTTGTAAGGGAACGTTGCAACAGTTCACCCAAAATATTTGTCAGTAGGCCTTTGGGGCAGGTTTTGCTTCTATACATTCCCTCCCGGATCACTCTGATGTTTTCTGCCATGTCAAGTTTCCCTCTGCCTGCTCTTCTATTCATCTGCGGCTTTCCCTGGTTTCTGCAGATGATTTCTCCCTCCCGGGTGCAAAAATGCAAGTTTTCCCCATATTGGTGTGTAGCATCTGAATACCCCGTTCCCGGGAAGTCCCATGCTGTGGAGCAAGGGGGCAAACTGTGTTTTTGCGCCCGGGAGGGAGAAATCACCTGCAGAAACCAGGGAAAGCTGCAGATGAATAGAAGAAGAAGAAGCGGAGGAGGAAGAGGAGGAGGAGATTGGATTTATATCCGCCCTTCACCCGGAGTCTCAGAGCAGCTTACAAACTCCTTTCCCTTCCTCTCCCCACAACAGACACCCTGTGAGGTAGGTGGGGCTGAGAGAGCTCTGAGAGAACTGCTCTTGAGAGAACAGCTCTGAGAGAACTGTGGCTTGCCCAAGGTCACCCAGCAGCTGCAAGTGGAGGAGTGGGGAATCAAACCCGGTTCTCCCAGATTAGAGTCCACACACTTAACCACTACACCAAACTGGCTGAGGCAGGCAGGGGAGAACTTGACACTGTAGAAGTCATCTCTGATGTACAGATCAGGTTGGGTGGAGGCAGGGAAGGGGTTAGGCATGTCTTCCATGTCGGTTCTTCACCCTTGAGACATAAATCTAAAGAGTGGCCAAATCTCCCAACAGACCGTCTTGTGGATGCCTTACGTCAGCATCGCCTGCGTCATCTCCTACGTTATTGGCCACGCCATTGGAGCCAGTAAGTAGACACATTTCCACTTGGTCCCCTCTTTGCCTAAAGGAAAATGTACCCCTTCTTTACATTTATCTAGTTAGATACATTCATTGGTCGTTAGGGCTGAATATGTTCCATGACTACTTGCCTGTACACAAATCATCTTTTTTTTTTTTTTTTGGAGAAATCTCAATTTAGGCGTTTTCCAGATTGCCTTAATGCTCCGTTTTCATTCCCCGATGTTACCGAGTTTTTTCCTGGTGTCCAGACGACTTCATTAACATCAACATGAATAAGGTGTCCCGGTCTTTCATCATTTTATTCCTATTCTTTCCTAAACTTTCAGTTTTTCCTGCACTCCCCCCCACATCATGAAATGATTTTGCAAAATAGCCTCTTGCTCGGAATCTGAGCATTTTTTTCCACCTTGAGGACTGCTGCCCAAAACCCACCCAAAAAGGGCAAGTTTGAGTGATGAATTTTTTTAAAAAAATATTTGCGTGCCAGCGGCTTTCAAGTAAGGGAAACCTTTGCCTTTTACCTTTACAGAAACATTTCAGGGCTGGAGGGCGCCTGTGCTGAAACAAACGGTCAGTCCTATTGGGAGGCCCGACGCCAGCAGCCCGATCTATCTTATGCATGCATTGGTGGTAGCAGATTTCAGGGTGTTCAGTAGGAGTAATAAGGTAAAGGTAAAGGTTTCCCTTGTTCGAAAGCCAGTCGGATCCGACACTAGGGATGCGGTGCTCATCTCCGTTTCTGAGCTGAAGAGCCAGCGCTGTCTTGAAGACTTTTCCATGGTCATGAGGCTGACTAAATGCCAAGACGCATGGAACGCTGCTTCATGTACCTCCTGTAAAAAGCCCGGAGCCCTTGGCCATCCTAGAAGCATGAAAGGATATTGTTTGGCCAAAGACCCATCCAGAGGGGTGGGTGTTTGTGCGCATAAGCACAAAGCTTCTCTTGGGAGAGGAGCCGCCACTCTGCGCAAAGTTGGCAGCTCGGCAGAGCGAAGCGAGGAGGGGGTTTTCGTGGAGACTCTCCTCCAAGAAAGGGCACGGGCTGGAGACCAAGGCAGGCTCTGTCCTAGAAGTGCCCTTCTCCACATATGCTTACTCAAGCGTAAGCCCCATTGAGTTCATTGGGAGAAAGCCACGCAAACTCATATGAAGCTGCTTATACTGAATCGGACCTTTGGTCCATCAAGGTCCGTCTTGTCCACTCAGGGTCTCAGGCAGAGGTCTTTCCTATCACCCACTGCCTGGGCCTCTTTAACTGGAGATTCCAGGCATTGAACCTGCAACCTTCTGCATGCAAAGCAGGTGCTCTCCCACTGAGCCACGGCCCATCCCCAAACCTGTCAGGTCGGTTATAAAGACTAGGAACTCGATGGTCAAAACAAGGCCTGGGGAAACATGAGCATTCCAACAGCAACTGCACCAGGAAGGAAATAAAAGTTATGTTCAGTTGCCAGGAGACTAGAGAGGAAAATATTAATACAGGCTAATGCCTTTCTAAGTGATTACATGTGTTCTGAGCAAATGGTGTTCTCAGTATCTGTGCATCCGCTGCAAATCTGCCAACTCCCTCACCGTCATATTTCATTTGGTTAGACAGGAAGATAAACTCTTTTGGCCTCCTTGTAGACTCTTGGGATCCTGCACAGGAGATTCTCAGTAAATTTCTTCCTCGTAGTAGCATATGTCGAGCGGAGAATAGAACAGCACACAGCTTTAGTAGGAACGCTACTGAATGACACATTCCTGTGTTTCAGCCCGAACATCCCTGTTTTGTTTTTGCTTGGGTGAAATGAACCTGCAAGTCTATCTTTTCACAGCATTTCCAATTTCCCTTTTTTTCATGTTACATTTACGCCATCATTAACATTAATTTTGTGTGCCACGAAAAGACACATGCAAACCAGTCGGGAGCCACACGTGATGAAAACTGGCAAAACAAAAGGGCTCAGCAGCAACAGACAGAAACATAAAATGTATGTTCGTACATCCCTGATTTTGAACTTTTCAGATTCCAGAAATACATCACCATTGCAGAAAGTGGAGTTTATAATACCACCTTTCCAGGATGTGGGAAGGCATTATTTGGAATACTAAATTTGGAATAAAACGAGGAGGAGGAGGCCTCAGTTCTGAAAAGTAACCTTTTAATTCATACACTGAAGTACACATTGAGAAAAAAATAAGATCCAAACCAGTTCCAAGTCTGTGTACCGATCATCGTAGACAATACTGAGCTAGCTGGACCAGGAGTCTAATTCGGTATGGAAGCTTCACACATGAATAACTGGACTCTTCATTCTCCTTTTCCCTCTCTTCCTAGGCCCAATTCCAAGTGTTATGATCATAGAGATGTTCCTACAGTCCTCCCGCCCTGCTGCGTTCATGGTGGGAGGGTCTGTTCACTGGCTGTCCAACTTCACAGTCGGGCTAGTCTTCAATTACATGCAGGTAAGATAATTATGGATGTGTGACTTCTCTCTCTCTCTCTATTTACTTAGCTCAACCAGCGGGAGATTTGAGAGCAGAGACATGGAGGGAGCACTGCCCTCTCGACAGCTTGATGCCATTTGGGGAGCAAACCCAGAAGTGACGTCACACCACTCTTGGCGGAACCTCTATGGTTTTACTTCCTAGAGCAGTGTGACATCACTTCTGGGTTTGCCCCAGAAATGACATCAGAAATGACTGTAAAGATGACCGTCATATTTTTCATTATTTCCCCACCACCACCCTACCAAATGGCAGTGGGGGTCAGTGCTGCCAGCAGGAAGTCTCCCGCTATAATGAGACAGAGTTCACTTGGTGAGTGCCATAGCCGAAGCACAATTTGAATCCGGGTCTCCCTCCCTCTAGCCATGTGTAACCCCCACTTTCATGCTGTTTGGGGAAGTTCGTCTCCACCAACAACAAAATATGATCCTTCACCAGAAATGCTACAGTCCTGGAAGCTTTCTCACTTTATTCTATTGTTTGTATGTAAACTGGGCCTAACTTCAGCTGAATCCCAATACATCTCAGACTCTATGGTGGTTCTGCAGGGAGCAGGGAAGGTTTGAATGAACAGAGCTTCCATCAACTTGCCTCTTCTGACTCCGGTTTCTTTATTTCACCTCTAGATGGGACTGGGACCCTACTGCTTCCTGGTCTTCTGCGGCATTTGCTTGGCCACAGTGATTTACATCTTCCTCATCGTCCCCGAGACCAAGAACAAAACCTTCATGGAAATCAACCAGAGCATGGCCAAGAGGAACGGCATTGAGCTACAGGCTGACAAAGACGAACTGAAGGATTTCACAGCTGTCTCTGTGCCCTACAGCAAGAAGAATGAGGCAGAGAGGAATAGCGCACTTTGAAACGGCCCCAGTGTTGCCCAGGATTGGCTACCATTTTGTTTCACTTCCTTCTGGGACCAGCAGTCCTGACGGCGCTTGCTGTTCTCATCTGGCTTTTCCCATGCTGCCGGTTATCTCCACCTCATCCCTTACATCCTTCCTGCAACTTCTCATTAGGGGCAAAAACTCTCGCAAGAGGCAGCGGCTTTACTTCAGGCATCCCAGATTTTCAATCGGTGGCGATGCCACACCAGTAAAAAGGTGCTTGCTTAACCAGAAGAGGCTTCGGAAGAATGAGATGGGGCTTGCCCCTGTTTCCAAAATGTCCCATTCCAAGCATGAACAATGAGGCAGGAAGATAACATTGGCAGAGTGATTTGCCAGTAGGTGTATGTTCAGGAAATGGTTCTGTGTTCTTGAAAGCCAGCTGCTAGACTGCTTTAAACACGCCATCCTTGATTCCCTGTAGGATTGGGCCAAAGTGCTTTTTGGGATATCTGCTAGGTAAATAAAAAAAAATTCTTGATTGAGGAACGGCAAAGCGACTTGGTGCAGAAAGGGCATTTGACCGACTAGATTTTGAGTAAAGTGTTTCACAATTTGTGCATCATGCAGAAATCTGTGCCTTACAGGGTTTGGGGTAGGGTTTCTTCCCCCACCCCAGAACAACGCACAAGGGGATGAAGGGGAGGGGAGGCGGCATGGTATAGCCCAGTCTTGTCAGATCTCGGAAGCTAAGCAGGGTTGGTACTTGGAAAGAGATCACCAAGGAAGACTCTGCAGAGGAAGGCAGTGTCAAAATGCTTCTCACTTGCCTTGAAAGCCCATTGCTGGGGTTGCCGTTAGTCAGCTGTGATTTGATAGCCCTTTACACACAAACACACACACACGGGGAGGAAAGAAAGGGGGTGATCTTATCACGGTGCATGGCCTGTTCAAATCAGGACTGATAGTTTGCTGCTACAGATAGTGCAAAACTGAAGACATTGTGGTTTCCGTGAAACCATCTGCTGAAAGCTGTTTGTGTGTGGTTGATCTACGACAGCCAGTTCTCACGCACGCAGTGTTACTTGATGGTGCAGTCACTCCATGAGCACGTTTACGAATGTGTTTTTTAGACTTTCAAGTATTGAGGGCATATTGTTTCCGCAAGCTCTTTGCAAAATAAGTCTCGTGCATGAAGAAAACTAGCTTTTCGAGGAGAAAGGCTCTTACTTAGCCTTTTCCCTGATGTGGTAGTCTTTTGCGTGTGGAGAAGATTTTTGTACTGGGTACTCCACCCACAGCCTGGAGTGGTATAGGCCAGCCAGAGGTTTACTACCTCAGTGAGAATTAGTGCAGAGTAGGTCATATCTACCACTGTGGTCCAGTGCCAAGACCAATCTCAAGTAACTCTGTGGTGTCATCCAAGCTCTTTGATTTGGCAGGGTGCTTAGGTGGTTTTGAATGGTAGAGATGGGCTCCCTAAATTGATTTAAGTTCCGGGAAATAACATTTTCAGTTTTGTAACTGATATGCATGTTGTCAGTTTGCTTTTCTTTGTCCCCTTTTCAAACAGAGCAGCTTGTTTGGTCTTAATATCCCTAGACACACACACACACAGACGTACGTTTATGATCTAATCACAGATCTAATCTTGGTATTTCTAGTATTTTCTTAAAAACACAATGAAACAGTATCTGTGTATGAGAGAGAGAGAAAAAGGAGAATGTTGTAAATATCTTGGTGTGGATTTGTGTGGGGTTTTTTTCTTTTCTTTTTAATTTCCCCCCCCCTTTGGGGTGGAAAATATATTTTGTACAGATGATCATTGTGTATTTTTGTAAGTGAAACAAAAAGAAATAAAAGCCACTTTATAAAACCTGAAAGTGTGTGATTTTGGTACTGGTGTTCTAAGCAGTCGTGTGCAGGGTCTTGCCTTCAGTAGTCAGAAATTCTAGCTCCTGGGTGAGGATTGTGGGCAGGATCCAGAGAAGATTTGGGGAGAGTCTGGAGCAGAGATGCTCCTTCAGGAACCTGTTGATTTGGGGCAGGCACAGAGATGGAGCCAACAAGAAGAAGGAGAAGGAGGAGGAGATTGGATTTATACGCTGCCCTTCACTCGGAGTCTCAGAGCGGCTTACAAATTCCTTTCCCTTCCCCTCCCCACAACAGACACCCTGTGAGGTAGGCGGGGCTGAGAGAGCTCTCTCGAGGACTGCTCTTGAGAGAACAGCTCTGACAGAACTATGGACTGCCCAAGGTCACACCAGCACCTGCACATGGAGGAGTGGGGAATCAAACCCGGTTCTCCCAGATTAGAGTCTGCGGCGCGCACTTAACCACTACACCAAACTGGCTCCAGAGGTGGCACTGTCGGCAAAACCCCATTTCTTCCACTGAGATGTACAACTTAAAATCCCCGCTCTGTTCTCCACTCCCCCATTTTATTATTGCACCAACCCTGTGAGGTAGGCTAGGCTGAGAGAGAGAGAGAGAGAGAGAGACAGGCCCAAGGTCACCCAGTGAGCATAGTCAAACAGGGATTTGAATCCAGGTCTCCGCAGCTTCATCCCAGCCTGTTAAACCAGGGCCACGAGATGCTTTTCTATACATTTTGGTGCTGTTCAATTAAAGCCCAGTGAACAAACGGGTGGCCCTGTGAAAAGGCAGCAAAGAGAAGCCAGCTTTAATTGGCGCAGGTTTTATCTTCATTACTAGCATGGCTGTGCGGTCTCTGCAAGTCACAGTGGAAGAAGAAGCAGGAAAAGGAACCCCTTGAAAGCACGTCCGGTTTCCAAGGGGGCCTCCAAAGACAACACACCCATCGCCAGCTTCACGGGCATGGCACATGTTTCTCCACCGCATATCCCGGCTAGGGGGTGGTCTAAAAGCAGCCCTGTGGCTCTGCAAATATTCCTGCTGCAGAGAAAGGCATGCCCACTCCTGTTTTAAGAAACTTGAGCTCGGCATTTGACACACCCTGCAGATTTAGCCAATGGCAGCTTCAGAGAGCAGAGCCTCCCTTGGCAGCCTTTGAGAGACGGCTGCCAGGACTTGTGCTTGCAGTCCGGCCTTCTAAAAGCACTTAGCACTGTGTGTGTGCATCCGTGCACAGGTGAGTTTGCTCACACACTGCACTGTGCAAGTTGTCGCACACAACTGGGATAAGCACAGCCCCTTCCCCACACCATACCGAGGTGGTTAGATATAACAGATCTGACCTCCTTCGTGCAGGTCTGTTTTTATGCCATGCATGACAGTGGTCAAAAAGCAGGGAAGAAGTGAAACTTGGGGTTGCATGGGGATCCCATGGCTACGTGAAGGGATTTTCAAGCAGGGCTAGAGGCAGAAAGCTGCCCTGGGTAGATTAGCAAATCTAGGTCTTACCCCAGTGTTCCATCTAAGCTGAGTTAGTGTGAGCTAGCTCACAGATTTTTAGCCTCTGGCTCATGCATTTTTGTCTTAGCTCAGGAAGGATGGCTCCGGAGCAAACTAATTGATGCAGTAGCCAAATCGCTTGCTCACAACTTTAATGCCAGTAGCTCACAAAGTAGAATTCTTGCTCACAAGACTTCACAGCTTAGGGGGAACATTGCAGTCCTACCAGGGCTTTTTTTGTAGAAAAAGCCCAGCAGGAACTCATTAGCATAATAGACCACACCCAGACAGCACAGCTCATTAGCATATTAGGCCACATCCCCAAGTTACCAGAAGTGTCATCCAGCCACACCCACCTTTTTTCTTATTCTGTTTACCTTGTTTGTTGTCAAAACCCAGGCCTTTTTTTGGAGCAGGAACTCCTTTGCATGTTAGGCCACACACCCCTCATGCAGCCAATCCTAATGAGTTTCTGCTGTTGGGTGTGGCCTATTATACTAATTAGTTCCTGCTGGGCATGGTCAACTTGGGGAGCCAGCCGGAACTCCGTTCCTGTGCGTTCCTGCCCCAAAATAGCCCTGAGTCTTACCTATTCTCCATGATAACGGGGACCCCTCTCTATACTCCTTTGCAGACAAGAAAACAAGGGGGACGCCGTACCACAAGGTGAGACATTCCTGTAATTAAATCTTTTATGTGTTCTTAGAAACACAAAACGGAGACGCAGTTGCACGGTCACCTTCTCTTTGAGTACCAGCCCCGCCCCACCCTGCCCTCCCCCACTTGTCTATGTACCTATCCTACCACGTGCCAATAGACACCGGAAAGTGACAAGGCGCTCGCACCCCGCGGTGAGATTTCCCTGTCATAAAAGGTTTGTGTCATCTCCCCCAAAGCTTTGATGCCAAGTCTTTCGATTTGACCAGCAAAATGCAAAAATCCAGAGTAGAAGGAAAAAGAATCTGTCCTTTGAACAGCATGCAGGGGGGGAAAAACAAATACTATGTTTGTATGAGTTGGTGCTTTGCCCAGCACCAGTTTCCGAGGCCGCTGTTTTTTTTAAAATGACCATCATTTGCAGCTGCTGTCGGTGTCCAAAACCACTCCGCCGTACAAAGTCATGGGCGTCCCCCCCCAAGCGATGACGTTCCCCTTCTCCACTCCATTCTTGCAGACGGTGAGCTTCTGGACCTCTGGGTGGTTAAGGACGCGATTCCAGAGGTTGAGGTGGCTCAGCCAACCAGAAAACCCATTGGAGAAAACGTCCAGCAGCACGTTCTTCTCCTTCCCAAGAATGATCGTCCCGCCCTTTTGGATGACGTACCCCTTTCCCACATTCTTGCCCGTGCCTTCTGCTCCGTTGAGCCACAGATTTACAATCCCAGTGTGCGAGTCCCACGCAATGCAATGGTGGACCCACTCGGTCGACTCGCGATGCAGGCTAAATTGCAGAGACTGGCCACCAATCCACACACCCACACCTGAGCCCACTGTGGCCACCAATTCTTTGTCCCTCTCCAGGGTGGAATAGTGGAACACTGTTTGGGTCCCCTGGTTATGGTTCTGGGACCAGAAGCAAAGCGTGAAGGCATTGAAATTCATCTCCAGCAGGGGCTGGACTTCGACATAGCTGCCGACTTTCTCATGGGGGAAGTAAAAGGCCTGGAACGGGCTAGAATGGCCACCTGGAAAAAACAACCAGAAACTCTTATGTGTAGGCAGTACTTAACCGAATACTCAGAATTACCAATCAGGAACTCTCCTGTTACAAGATAGTTCCCACCCGGCAGTATATAACCTCTCATTCCAGTGTTCGTCAAAGGCAGAACACCAGACTTGTATTCTGGACAAGATGACCCTACATGTTTTGAAACAGATTTCAATTGCTTTGACGGTCTTGACCCACAGTGACCAAGATTTTTTCACACAAAGTTATAATTTCTGGATGTGGGGAAGCCATGGTGGTGGGGCCATCGCTCGATTGTAAACCATCAGCTTGGCATATAGAAGGTCCCAGGTTTGATCCCCGGCATCCCCAGTTAAAAGGATCAGACAGCAGATGACATTAAATGCCTTTACCTGAGGCCCAGGAGAACTGCTCCCCGTCAGAGTAGACAATGTTGTTAAACAAACAAACACTGCAACAAAAGGCAAGTCTATAGGGGCACACAATCCAACTGAGGGTCCCAACACATCGGCTGAAGACCACATGACTCTAGAGTAGTGGTTCCCAGCCTTTTTGGTACGGTGGCCCACAAGCCCAAATTTACTTGATATGGGGAAGAAAACCCCAGCATGCACAGATCAACAAAACTGCAAAAGCTTGGGACCCACTTTCACAGGCTTGGTGACCCACTTTTGGGTCTGGACACAAAGGTCAGGAAATGCTGTTCTGGAGGATAACATCTTGGTGTTCAATCTCTATCAGGAAATACTTCTCCATCCTCTTCTGTGGAGCCACAGTTCAAACAGACTTGGCAGTCTTGGCCTCATTTATCCCAGCCCGCTAGCACCTGGGACTATGGATGGACCAAAGAAGGATAACAGCTGGGACAGGGACAGAAAACAAGCTTTACATACAGGAAGTCTTGGGATCATCACCAGTTAAAAATATCCCAGGTAGCAGGCACTGGAAAAGACCCTCCTCGACCCAGGCCCCTGGAGAGCTGCTGCCACTCAGAGAAGACACGACTGAGCTAGAGGATCAACAACCTGACTTGGCACAAGACAGCTTCCTCTGACTCGGCAGTTCGCATGGCTGGCTTCCATGAATGAATTTTCTCAGAAAGGGAAAGAACCACCGGTTCTCTCTTCTTACCCGGCTTCCCCATGACATCCACAAGGTGCCTCTTCATTTCCTGAAGCTGGGTCCGTATTTCATCCAGTTTCAAAGTGAAGGCTTCCGAATGGCAAAACCCTACAGTGACGCAAGGACCACCGTAATTAGTTTCATGATTCCTGTTCATGTTGGATACTATATCGATATCGTGGTGCTGTTACACAGCAGTGTGATTTAAAAAACGGCCTTCCCCAAGGATCTTACATACCAAATTTCAGTAATGGTGAAGCAGAGAGGCTCGGGAAAAGTCCAGATGGTGATTCTTCGTTTCGATAAGTGTGTCTCAGTTTTAATAAGGGATTGGTAGTCATTTTTGCAGTAAACAACATGGGTTATCACTTTGGAATGGTCGGAAAGCAGCCCATAAACTTTTTTTTTGGTCAATTGACAGTAAAATTACTGAATTACATGATGGATGAAATGAAAAGGTGGCATTGTAACGGAGCTGTTACCTCAATTTCTCGGAAAGATAGACTACTGCAAAGATCAGGTGGAAGTGCCTGTGGGGGAAGGGGTACAGCTAGGTCTTTCCTCTGCTGTCTGAAACTAACACTTGCGCACACGTGGCTACGGCCCTTTTGACCACCTCTTGGATACCCTGAATGCCTTGGGCCTATTTCAATAGTGGGCATATTTCCATGACAACAAATCACGCCAGCTGGGACTTCTTGACCCTCTTCCAGTTTTCCAGCGACTCTGTTACTGTCACTCTAGCAGTCCAAATTTTCCTTACTGGGCACCACCTTTCACCTACTTCTGCAGAGACCAAGGCTGCTCCAGGGAGGGAACTCTTGCAAAAATATGCTACACGAGGGGTGAGCTAAACTTAGTCTTGCATGATCTACTTGATGTCGAATCCTTGTGATCCAGCGATGTACACAGCAAAAGTGCTCAGCACATCTGTCCTCATCAGCTAACTTGGCAGAGAGAAGTGCAAATGCCATTCTTAAATTCTTTAGAAGGAAAGGTGCGGGCTTTCTTCCCATGGCCTTAAAAACCTTTCAGGCAAAATCATTGGCTCAACTCCTGTATGGCCCACAAATCGGACTTTCTGCCAATCTAAAGACCCTTGAAAGAATTCTGTCTAAATTTCTTAGATCTCTTATTTGGCGTTCCTAGAAGCACTTCTAATGTAACACTTAGGCAAGAGGCTGGGCTACTCAGAGTTGAAGCAAAGGTCTGGGAGCAGGCTATAACACTCTGGCTAAAAATTCATTACATCCCAAAGGGTTTAATATCTTGCCTTTTAGCCTCGGACCCTTACCCTGCCTGGTCCATACAAATTCTTAATAGGTTAAATCATATTGGCCTATTCCCAGAAGATCTCTTCTATGGAAGCCTATGCAAGGCAAGAACAGCTGTCACACAGAGGCTTTGTGATATTGAATTACAAAATGAAGAAGCTTCGCTACCCAAGGACTACGGAAATATAAAATCTCGGCCTAATTTTACTGCTGCCCCTTATTTAGTTAACATTACCTATGAGCCCTATAAATGGGCCTTTTTTAGAGCCCGTTTTGAGGCACTCCCCTCCACTGTACTGCAAGGTAAATTCAATTGAGTGCCAATGCATGAATGTATAATGCCCAGGCATGGCTAACATGGTGGAATCAGTTATTCATGTCCTCCCGTTCTGCAGATTTTATTGGGAGGAATGAGACCATCTTATACTACCCCCTTCTGCAGTCTTTAGGCCAGAAGTCCTTCGTAAATTCCTCTTAGAAGATGTTCAGAGCTCAGTGACTTAACGCTGTGACAAAATTTTGTTGCTTAGCTATTAGGAAACGTAAACTTATTTTAGCTGGAAAAACTGTATGATTCTCTAATTAATATTATTTTATTTTACTAATTTTATGAATTTTCTCTTGTTAATGTTTTTAAACCATTCACATGTTACTGTTTTTATACTGTTCCCATGTTATTACTGTTTTAATCCTTATATCAGAATTGTACTGTTTTACTGGCTCTCACTGTAATAAATTAGATCGGATCGGAAAGCAAAAGTGCAGACTCAGGAAAATGTAGCAGATCTGTGTTGGGGGGGGTAGTTTCTTGGGCGACCTTCAAGGCTAACAGGTTTATTGTGCCTTTCATGGACGAGAGCCCCTGTCATCTGGTGTAGGAAGCAAGTAATCTGCCATATCAATGGGCATATAAAAAAATCGTGAACACAGGCAGTAAAATCCACTCAGAGACATATCTACCCTAAGCTTAAATGTACGCAAGGCAAACACCGTGCACATTCACGATTGGTAACATCACAAATCTTTCCAGGCCTTGCTAAATTAATCTTTATTAGGTGATCCAACCTAAAAGGACTATTGAGGCTGGGGAAAGGGGGGGGAATGATGTGAGGCTAGGTAATCCTGGTGGCCCATCAAGCTGGGGGCAAGTCATACAGTTGGTTTCCATATAAAGACTGGGTTGGGTTTGAATATTGTGAAGAGGATCGCAGAAAGAACTGGCAGCCCCACATATGGATACTTGCTTCAGAACATAGCAACTGTCTTGTTTGGTCAGAGGAATTCAGTGTGCCCTGTTTGAATACAAACGTAAAATCCTTCCTAATCCAACTTCCTACTGGTATAAGCCACCGATTCATACCTTCAGCAAGCTTGACACGGAAAGAGGATTCAACCACCCTGCCGTTGAGGGGTTGGGCGCGGCGGTAATCATTCCTCAAGGTGTTGTTCTTCCAATCAAGTAAGGCATTCTCCAGCATCCCAATCTGCAAACAGACATGACAGAATAATGGGGAAATGGCTGACACATTCCTATTGCGTGGAATTCTCTGCACTTTGTGAACTGGGCCTGGAAGCCAAATCTAGCCCCAATTTTTTGGGAGTGCCATTGGCCCTACCAAATTTTAATTCAAGCCAGGTGAAAAGGGTTAGGCACTTGACTGAACTTCACAGACTTGCTGGTTTTAATTTAGTTTCTCCCTTGTGAGAAACAACCCTGCTTATTTTCATATATGTTTCATGCTAACTTTTTTGCACTAAAATTTATGAATTTTTTTGACATTATTTGTGCAATAATTGCTTATAAATGTGGTAAAAAGCAACAGAATAATTGTCTACAGCAAAAACTGATGAGAATGACCAGTCTATGAAGACAAGAAACAAACAGTAACGATGGCTTTTCCTTAAGTGTTTTGATCCGTTTCATTCACAAAGTTAATAACTTTTCAAGCAATGATGCTCTGTGCATTTTATATAAACTAAATTGCCTACTGTTTTGTGGGGTAGACCCATCAAGGATCTGTTCCTCAGCAATGTTTCCTCCTCCCACTGATGACATTGTTATTTTGAATAATTCTTCATTCTTTCTTTTTTGAGTGAAACAATGCAGTGCGCTTCTAGTTTGAAAATAGGGAAGTATTAATGTGCTTTTTACTGTGTTTTGTTGTACATTTTGTTGTACTGTGTTTTGTTATACATCGTAAGCCCAATTTTATCCATTTTCATCACTGGGGGTTCCAGGTTCCCAATTCATTAGTTTCTTTTACATCATTTATACAAAACTGACACAAAAATAATGTTAAAAACTCCATACATTAATGGGAAAGAGCTGTCACAAGGAAGCAGAAGACGGTGCGAAAGGGAAGGATTTGATTTGCACCAGGGAGAAGTTTAATTGAAAAGGGAGATTTTCTTGAATCTACAGAGCAGGGGTGAGATATTCAACGTCATCCCAATTTTAAACCAGGCAAGAAAATGTGCTTTAGCTATCAGATGTTTGGGCCTGGAGAATAGAGCTACCCCAAGAGGAGAAAAGCCATTCCTGCATTACCATAAAAGATGTTGTTATGGAAATAAGTGTGATATGCCAACTGCTGCTCTTTTCATCAGGCAAAACGCTGTCTGTCATCTGAGATTGAGTGACAGCTGTCAAGAGGCCAGAAAGCCGAACCCTGAGGAGGAGAAACAAAGAAGAGCCTTCTGACCTGTGTGTGGGACAGCTTGATGGTTGAGTCAAATATGGTCCAGATCACAGTCTCTGAACAGGGCGGTGTGGTGAGAGAGCCCGGGTATCTGTAGTAATTTGCACGGTTTTCAGGCAAGAGGGACAGGATGTCGAGGGTGTTGAGCACAGCAGACTGCCCTAAAACAAATAATAATAATTTTAGATTTAAAGAAATGTATGATTAAAGAAAATGGCAGCCAGGGCTCTGCAAACGTGGGCTGTGTTCTGAACTCCAAGCACACAAGAGGCCCAGCTCTGTTCACCTCCTGATTCCTGCTGGTGGATTTTTCAAAATCACTTTTACGCCTGAGTGCCTTTATTCCTAAACGATCCTGAAATCCCCCGTTCGCTGAGCGAGCCCAGCAGCCTTCTTAGAAGACGATCAAGGCTAACTTAAGGAAGCGATCACTCAAATAAGATAAATGTTCACTTTAAGAGCATAAGTGCTTGTGAATGTAAAAAGAATGGATTTTCTTCAGCTTCCGACAGAGCGTTATGAACATTAAAATACACATAAACCCTCAGGCTTGGCAAAAAGGTTCTAGGATTTTCTGTCAGTGTAGGGAAATAACTGAATTTATGACTGGGGGGTTCAATATTTGTAGAAGGTAGAGACCGAAAAGGATTTTGACTGGCTTTTCCATCATTCTTAACAATGAATACCCTTACAATTTACGCTTGACTTTCTTGCTTTATATGGGTTTACATTTTTGATAATGTTATATATAAATTACAAAACCTAAAATGCAATACATGTCATCACTGGCCCTTGATATTTGATATTTTATTGCATATTTTTATTTATATTACACGTGCTTCACAGTTTGATATTTTAAACCATATCCTTATAATTTATTTATTGATTGATTAAATTCATTTATATCCCGCCGTTCTCCCCAAAGGGGACCCAAAGTGGCTTATGCCACTCTCCTCCATTTTCTCCTCACAACAATCCTGTGAGGTAGGTCAGGCTGAGAGAGAATGACTGGCCGAAGGTCACCCAGTGAGCTTCCATGGCACAAGTGGAGATTCGAACCCAGATCTCCCAGACAACTCGTCCGATACTCCAAGCACTACACCACCGGCTCTCAAAAAATTATTTAATATTTAGACTTAACCGTGGGGGGAGAAATAAGGCAGCCCCATTTAGCAAGGAAAGCTGGCTATTTTCAGATCTTTATATATTAAGTATGTTTTTCTCCTGTCCTTCCTTCAAGGAACAACAAATGCCTCTCTCCCCTCCTCCATTTTTTCCTCATGCAACTGCTAGACCACAGAAGCTGTACCCGTCTTCTCTGAACCAGACAAAGGTTTGGCTTGAGGGGAAAGATAGAACAAGGAAATACAGGGTGCTGAGGGAATTTTGAAAGGCCTTATTTTCTAGTGATTTTTGGAGCTGTCAGTTGCCACTTGTCAGTTTTTGGAGTTGTCAGTTGTCAATTAGGAAATTCCTGGAGATTTTGGGGGTGGAACCTGAGGAGGGCGGGGTTTGTGGAGGGGAGGGACTTCAATGGGGTGCAATGCCATAGAGACCGCCTTTCTCCAGGGTAACTGATCTCTGTCACCTGGAGATCAGTTGTAATCCCAGGAGATCTCCAGCTATCACCTGGAGTTTGGCAACCCTGTTTTTCAGTGCGGAAACGATACTATGAGGTGATTTTTTCTTTTCAGTGTGGAAACAATACCATGAGGTGATTTTTCTTTTCAGTGCAGAAACAATACCATGAGGTGACTTCTTTTCCGCCTCCATTCTTATTTTATTTATACAGCACACATATTTGTGCTATGCAACATCACAATTATTTTTAAAAAATTACAGCAGTTTTTGTGCGGTGACTTCATGGGGTGACACCACGTGTTAAACTGTAATTGTCGGCAGTGAGATCTTCATGTGAGGGCTAAGTGACATGTGAGGGAGGCAGACCCAGATCTTTAATAGCCTCAATGAAATGATCGGCAGTGTTTGGTTAGAGTTGCCAGACTGGAGGGCACTGGGTTCGAATCTCCACTCTCTCATTATCAAGCTACTCGGTGACCTTGGGTCAGTCGCTCTCTCAGACTAAAAAGCCTCCCTAAAGGGTTGTTGTGAGGGTGAAGTGGGGAGGGAAGAATCGTGTATTGTGCAGAAAGCAAGCCTTTTACCAGCTGTCAGTGGCTCTTTGTTATTTGGCTTGCAATGCACAAACAAAATATTTCCACCACACACACACACTAAAAAAAATTGTTTCATCTTGCCCCAGTAAAAGGTACGGTGTCAAAATTTTAAGGGTAAATCCACAGACATACCTGCATACTTGACTTTGGCCAAGCTGGCAATGAAATCAGTATAGTAAGTGTTTTCTAAATTCCCATCCTGCAAAAGAGAAGGCAGCATTTCAACCGGGAAAGTCCAGCAGGGCAAAGTAATACACATTCCTGTTCACTTTTCCCTTGTTTTGCCAGTCCAGAAAGTTAAAGAGACAGATTTTTAACTGCTAATATTTCCTTTCCCTTTCATTTGGTGCCCTCTAGTGTTTGCCTTTATCACAGTTTCCCTCCAAAAATTCTTCTTAAAGGTCCCATCAGTTGTTATTATAGCTTTGTTTGTGAGAAGCCTCGTTGCCTCTCAGGCTAGACCATTTCCGCAGCAGTGAAATTCCCCGCATTTAGGTTTTGAAAACTGGGCATTGTGTGAAATTTTCCGCAGTAGATTTTTTCTCACCAGGTGCAAACCCGAAGATTTCTCCTTCTTATCCCACGTTTTTGGAACTCGCTAAAACTGGGGATTCCAAAAACACGAGGTCAGAAGGAGAAAACTCTGGGTTTGCACCTGGTGAGGAAAAATCTACTGTGAAAAATTTCACATCACACTCAGTTTTCAAAACCTGAATGTGGAGAATTTCACTACTGTGGAAATGGTCTCACAGTTCTTTCTCCCCTCAGGGGAAGAGAAGGGTGGCACAATTCAGTGGAAGGGAGATTCAAGCATAATGGGCTGCAAGGGAGAAGAAGTGGAGACAAAGAAAGGGAGCAGGAGATATATAGGCAAAAGCGGCGGGACTGGAGGAAAGCAGACGGCGGGCAGGAGTGTCTGTAGTGACAGGATCCAAGGGTGGAAAGAGAATTAGGCTTTGGAAGGCAGCTCTATCAACTGTCGGCCTATAGCTCTGTTCCCTCCCGCTTCTGAGTGGCCACCTACCTCATACAGAAAAGCCAGGACTGCCAATCCGTCGGGCTTATCCTTCGCTGCTTCAAAACTTGAATACTTGGCTGAATTGTAGTGAACGATGTGCAGCTGTGAAGGACGAAGACCAGAACTGTTAAACGGTGGGCTTCAGTAGGGATCTTCATACCTTGCATGGAAACCAAATTAATTGTTGCCCCCTCTCCCACAGGATGATGGAGACACAATCCAGAAAGGATCTGATCTCTTGCCTTCTGATAGCTGCTCTTATAGAAACAGAACTATGTATGAAAGAACGTGGCACTCCTGGAACTGGGCAAGATGCTGTTAATTCTGCAATGGGAATTCCCACGTTTTCTGTGTTTTGTGTAAATAGCAGAGGTGTAGTGGCCCAGTTTAGACTGGGACTAGGCAGGGGATTCTAGGTAGCTCCTAAACAGTGCTAAAGAGGCAGGGAAAATTCACAAATTTGTGAATTCTCCAATATATCCTTCTCGGGGGGTGTGGGGGGAGTTTCAGGTTCCAACTGTTTAGCAAAGGAATTCTCTATTCGGCTCCCATTAATAATAATACTTAGTATTTGCATAGCACTTCCAAGTGTCCGAAGCATGTTGTATGCATTACCTTGCTGCAATCTCTACAATAAGGTAAGGTAGGTGAGCATTATCATGCCCATATTTTCAAGAGGATTGAAGCGAAGAGATTGCCTAAGGCCAACTAGGGGACTCATGGAAGAGGCGAGATTTGAACCAGGGATATTAGGCTGTGTCAGCTTCCAGTATGTGAAAACACTATTTTTTGCAAGGCTCCTCTTTCCAAATGGCTTCATACTTCAGCAATGTATCGCATCCCATCAATGGTATGTTCAGAACCACTGGCCTCGAGGTCTAGTCCTCCCCAGTGAAAATGGAATTGGACAGCTGTGAAGGTCCCAGGAAGCCCTCTGGTGATGGTCATGGTTGGAGGTAGGTCTATCTGCACTGCAAGACAGCAAAAACAGGAAGTGATGTCAGAGACAAAACAGGAAGAAGAAGAAGAAGAAGAAGAAGAAGAAGAAGAAGAAGAGATTGGATTTATTCCCAGCCCTTCACTCAGAGTCTCAAAGCGGCTTACAAACTCCTTTCCCTTTCCCTCCCCACAACAGACACCCTGTGAGGTAGGTGGGGCTGAGAGAGCTCTTTCTGGAACTGTCCTTGAGAGGACAGCTCTGACAGTACTATGGCTTGCCCAAGGTCATCCAGCAGCTGCAAGTGGAGGAGTGGGGAATCAAATCCGGTTCTCCCAGATTAGAGTGCGCGCACTTAACCACTACACCAAACTGGAAGTGATGTCGGAAAAAAAATGTATACAACTACTGGCTTTCTATTCATAGAAGATATGTCTATCACTAGCCATGGTGACTAAAGGGAACCTCCACGTTCAGAGGCAGTCAGCCTCTGAACCCCAGGGCCAGGAGGCAACATCAGGGGAAAGCTTTGGCCTCTCTGCCCTATTGTTGGCTCTGCAGAGGAACTGGATGGCCACTGTGTGAGACAGGATGCTGGACTAGGTAGACTACTGGTCTGATCCAGCAGGGCTCTTCTTACGTTTTTATGTTCTTGTTTTCTCCAGTGTTAGGTAACTGGTTGAATCTTAAGGGTTTTTCCTCTTTTCTAAATGTTTTTCGTTAAAAAATGACTGTGAACATTCCATTACACGGAAGCATATGAGACAATGAGGGTTATTTTAAAGAGGGCTAGGAGGAATACTCTTCCCTTTTCTTGCAGATGGATGATTGCATTTGCAAGACTCTAACATAATCAAGTAATAAAATGTGTCACTGTTTCAGCAGCCATAGATGAAATCCAGAGGGAGAGAAAATTGGCATCTCTTCGGTAGAAAACACCCTGCGGAGTCCTGAAAAGAACATTTCATTCCTTTGAAACTAACACAAGAAGATCCGATTCCTCGCCCTGTGCTTTGCGATGGAGAAGATTGCTTTTGTTCAAATGCCCTGTGGCGGGCAGACAGGTTGAAAACAGGTTTCTCTGCAGGTTGTACTACTTAGAAAAACCACCACCATTACCCCCAGCAAAAAGCCCCACAAAAGCCCCAGTCTGCACAACGCTATAATTTTAAACAATTATTTAATTGTGTAATTATGCCATGACCCGTTATTTCATAATTGGATTTTTTTACACCCTTACAGGACATAAATATCAGGAGAAAGACCAGCACTGAACAAACTCAGTTCACAGACACACAGAAGGATCGAAAAACTGTTGGGTCCAAGCTTTTACAATGGAAAATTTACCAGCCGCATCAGGTGACTGGGAAAACTGCTTACAGATCAAGCCGTTTGAGGTGGCTCCTGTGAGTGAGCCAAGTTTTGTGCTTGCAGGGAAAAGTAAGTATTCTACATAGCGGCTGGCTAATTATCGTAGTTGGAATTTCTTCCTACCTAGTGATAATGTTCTGTGTATGAGAATTGTATTATTCGGTTCTGCCCTTCTCTGTTTTATGTTGCTTGTCTCACCTTTATGAGCAAGATGGAACAATCTGACCTTTTAGGGGTATAATGTTGTTTAGATTGTGTGTTCATGTAGGGCAGCCAGGAACTGAAGGCTGCTTGAATGGCCTCTGGTTCCTTCCAGCCTTGTGATTCTATTATTGTAATTTTAATACACATTTCACTGTACTTCTGTACCTGAGAAGCTCAACGTGGAATAGCTTATCAGTCTAGCACCATCCCAAGCAGTAGCATTTTACCACATACCAGGTGCAACCTTGTGGTAAACCAGGGGCTACCCTCCACCTCTCCCTTTTCCACCTAAGGATGCCAGGACTCCTGCTATAGTATACTCTCTAGCATTTTGTGGAAACTCTATGGTAAATGCTGGAGCTACCTTGTGTCACTTCCTGTTTTTACTGGAAGTGATGCAAGTGTGCTGGTGTGACGTCCAGTGTTCCCTCTAAGCTGAGTTAGTGTGAGCTAGTTCACAGTTGTTTAGCCTCCGGCTCACACATTTTTGTCTTAGCTCAGGAAGGATGGCTCCAGAGCAAACTAATTTATGCAGTAGCCAAATCACATGCTCACAACTTTAATCCCAGTAGTTTACAAAGTAGAATTTTTGCTCACAAGACTCCACAGTTTAGGGGTAGCTTTTGTTGTTTAGTCGCACAGTCGAGTCCGACTCTTCGCGACCCCATGGACCAGATCACGCCAGGCCCTCCTGTCTTCCGCTGTCCGCTGAAGTTTGCTCAATTTCATGTTCGTTGCATTGATGACACTGTCTAACCATCTCATCCTTTGCCGTCCCCTTCTTCTTTGACCTTCAAACTTTCCCAGCATCAGGGTCTTCTCCAGTGAATGCTCCCTTCTCATTTGGTGGCCAAAGTATTTGAGCTTCAGCTTCAGGATCTGGCCTTCCAGGGAACAGTCAGGGGTAGCTTTACAGCATCCATTTACTGCAAAACCAGCAATGGCTGCTTATGATGTCAATGCATCAGGACATACCTTCCCATTCTTTCTGGGAGCTTGGCGGTGTGGTTTGGCAACCCACCTACCTATCCCATTTTACAAGAGGAGAGGGCTGTATGTACAGTTCTGGCATGAGAAATGGTGTCATTATCACTCGCAATCAGGGCTTTTTTTTGTAGAAAAAGCCCAGCGGGAACTCATTAGCATAATAGGCCACACCCAACAGCAGAAACTCGTTAGCATATTAGGCCACACCCCTGAAAGCACAGCTCATAAGCATATTAGGACACATCCCCATGTCTTCCCTTGGCTTGCCCGGGCGCCCTGTGGCTGTGGGGCACCTGAGCAAGCTGGCCTTTGGACAAGTCTTCCAGGGCCCCCCTGGCCCGCCACCTCTGAGTCACCGGGGGGGGGTCACTCTTCAGGCCTTCCCTCTGTTGCCACACATGCAGAGGTTTTGGCGGTAGTGGGCGTGGCCAACTCTGAAGCCAGCCGGAATTCCATTCCTGTGCGTTCCTGCCCAGAAATAGCCCCTCCCGCAATGCAGAGAGAGACAGAAATGCCTCCGAGGGAAAGTGACTGCTCACTCTGCCCTGTGGCTGGTGACTGACATCTTGCCAAAGCCTGAGCCTGGCTCCCAAAGAAAATTGTTTTTTTTTTTTTTTAAGTCTAGTAGATGACAGTAATAACAGCGTTAACAAGAACGCATGAAAGATACCAACATGTGCTCACATGTGCTAGAAAACAAAACAAAAACATTAGCTCACCCCCCTCCAAAAAAAATTAAAAAGGCAACAAATTTACAAAGAGTGTTCACAGCCCATAATACCTCTATGCAGAAAGCTCTTAATTAGCGGCCAGGCCTGAGGAGGCGTATGTAATAAGCAGGCGGCCTGGCCCACTCTCTTTCTGAGCGATACAATAGAGAGCTTCTTTCGCCTCCGAGACAGTTTGTCTCCAGGCTCTGGCGCTTGTCTTGCATCTGACCGCCGTCCTTTTAGCCGTTTGAGGGAGATGAAGAAAATTTGGGAGGCTCGCTCGTTTGTTCAGCAGCAGCAGCTGCAGGAGCGCCTGTGTTCTCTAGCAGACGGCCCTTTTCAGGTTATTTATTTTTGGAACCACTCATCTCTCTGCTGGGTCCAAAATCTCGTGCTGCACATGCACCGAGCCGGGCTGGCCTGCTGCAAGGTTTTGTGATGTCCTAGGCCAGGCAAAGTTATCTGTCTCTCCATCAGAAACTCCTGCAATGTTGCGGGGACTGTGGGAATAGACTCACCGCCAGCATCACAAGAGGCGCACTTTGAACTTGTCTGCCCCATGGCTAGAAGGCTTGCCAACCTCCAGTTGGCACCTGGAGATCTCCCTCTATTGTGATTGCTCTCCAGCCTACCAAGAGAGTTCCCCTGGAGAAAATGGCTGCTTTGGAGGGTGGACTCTATGGCAATATACCCAGTGTTCCCTCTAAGCTGAGTCAGTGGGAGCCAGCTCACAGTTTTTTAGCCTCCAGCTCACACATGTTGGTCTTCGCTCAGGTAGGGTGGCTCCAGAGCGAACTAATTTATGCAGTAGCCAAATTGCACATGCACAACTTTAACGCCAGTCGCTCACAAAGTGGAGTTTCTGCTCACAAGACCCCACAGCTTAGAGGGGGCATTGATTATACCTTGCTGAGGCCCCTCCCCTCCCCAAACCCCGCCCACCCCAGGCTCCATCTGCAAAATCTCCAGGCATTTCCCAACCCGGAGGGTGGCAGTCCTAATGCTCATGTGGAACTGGCTTGTATCTTTTTGGCTAGGTCTGCATCTATTGTCTGTGGCTATTCCTCGCGCACATCGAGACTCAGCATTCTTAGTTTTCATTTTTTAAAAACACACACCAAGTATGTAGTCCACATGAAGACAGGCTTTCAAAAGGCTTTGGGCAGCTGTTGAGGAGACCTCTTAAGGGTAGAAGGTGGAATTTATTTATTATTTATTTATTTAGATTTGTATCCCTCCCTCCCCAAGGGCTCAGGAATGGACCTGAGCCTTGACTCTCAGAAGCAAACTCTTGTTAGTTCCTACGGTGCCCCTGGACTGGAGTCTCAGTGTACTACTGCCGACCAAGGGCTACCCTCTGAAAGCAGCTAAGCACTGTGACTCTAGTTAATACAGGTGGCAGCCAATGCTCCCTCTAAGCTGTGGCGTCTTGTGAGCAAAAATTCTACTTTGTGCCAATGCTCCCTCTAAGCCACTGGTTCCCAAAGTGGGCAATGCCGCCCCCTGGGGGGCGCTGGAACAATCCAGGCAGGTGGTGGGAGCCTTGGGTGCAATTGGAGGGCATTGAATAAAAATAAGGGAGTGGCGGAAGCATGAAGAAAGAAGAGTCCAGGAACTATTTAAAGCAGCCTTTCCCTGCCTTCTCCTGGTCTTCCCTGGGATCAGGGAGGGAGGTGGGGGTGGAGAGGGGTCCCCACAGCCCATCACAGCCTTCGTTATCTTAATTTTCTGTGTGTATACAATTCAATTTTTATCCCGCCCTCCCCGCCGCAGGTTGATTCTATAAAATACTTTTATGATTTTGAGCTTCAAAGTGTCTTATTTACAACAACATCTTTCTTTACTATGTGCATATTTGACACTGCGTCTTTTTGTCCACTTCTTGAAGGTAGATTTCCGGGGGGGGGCGCTGAGTAATTTTTTTTCTGAAAAGGGGGCGGCAGGCCAAATAAGTTTGGGAACCTCTGCTCTAAACTGCGGAGTCTTGGGAGCAAAAATTCTACTTGGTGAGCTACTGGCATTAAAGTTGTGAGCGAGCGATCTGGCTGCTGCATAAATCAGTTTGCCCTGGAGCCCCATCCTTCCTGAGCGAAGACAAAAATGTGTGAGCCGGAGGCTAAAAAAACTGTGAGCTAGCTCACACACTAACTCAGCTTAGAGGGAACACTGCTTTGTGTGCTACCGGCCTTAAAGTTGTGAGCGAGCAGTTTGGCTGCTGCATAAATCAGTTTGCCCTGGAGCCCCATCCTTCCTGAGCAAAGACAAAAATGTGTGAGCCGGAGGCTAAAAAAAACTGTGAGCTAGCTCACACACTAACTCAGCTTAGAGGGAACACTGCTGCAGACCAAGGACTACCCTCTGACAAAAGCTAAGCATTGTGACACTAATTAATACAGGTTGCAGCATTCACTTGCTCTTCCACACAAAAATGTTGACAACCCCCTCCCCCCTTTTGTTTAAAGAGCACAATGTGTGCAACCCAGGGGAGTCTCTTAGGGCTTTGCTGCATATGCACATGAAAAGACACAGGACTCGGTTCCCACCACTGTAAGTTTCTCAGATTCTATAGGGTGTACCTGTAGCCTTTGAAGCTTATACAGGCTGGAAACTTGGTGTATTGTGTATTTTGAATGAAAGCATGAAATTCTAACAATGTTGACTTTTGATTCCAATCCTTCACAAAATGGAAACAGCATCATTGGCCTTTCTGATGCCATGCTTTATTTTTTAAAAACGGTGGTGCTTTCCACATTTCGAATTCACTTTATGCTGGTGTAAACAATGCAATATAACTGAGCCAAGTATCGGCCCCTTCCTCCTCTTCATTACTATTTATTGTCAGAAAGCTTTTTCTAGCAACATCCCCATGCCTCACTGGAAGAATTAACCAGCATATAACACTGGATCCGTCCTTTTGTCACTATTTTTTAATGTCCAGTGCAGAAATGCAAACGACGCCGATGTTCTCGATTGTGTACGTGCTGCTGACTGGATTCCCCGCCTCCAGTTTGAGAAAATCAGCACAAAATTAGCAGAATAGAATAATAATAAAAAAAGAAACAGATGACAAAGCGGGAAGTTGAAATAAACGAGATCAGGAGAGGGAGCGTCATCCAGTTACAAAAATAATGAAGCCGGCAGAGTTTGCAAAGGGTATTCAGCTGCAAGCGTACAAAAGCCATCCTCAAATCTCAACAGGTGTTTTAAGAGAAACTGTCATGCTTATGTCACACACAGAGGTCTGAACCAGGGTTAGGAGCATGGTCACCTTTATCTAGGGTCTGTATTAAAATTTCTAACCCTAGTTTCGAACAGTGGTTTCAAGCTAACTATGAGTGGCATGAATCTTGGTGCTGAGAGCCAGTTTCGTGTAGTGGTTAAGTGCACGGACTCTAATCTGGGAGAGCCAGGTTTGATTCCCCACTCCTCCACTTGCAGCTGCTGGATGACCTTGGGCAAGTCATAGTTCTGTCAGAGCTGCTCTCTCAAGGACAGTTCTGGAAAGAGCTCTCTCAGCCCCGCCTACCTCACAGGGTGTCTGTTGTGGGGAGGGGAAGGGAAGGGGGTTTGTAAACTGCTCTGCGAGTGAAGGGCGGGGTTTAAATGCAATTTCTTCTTCTCCTCCTCCTCCTCCCTGGTTAATGCCAAAAAAGAGGAAGGAAGAGAGTTTCCCCTGGAGATAGAAGAAGAGGAAGGCTGTAAACCCATGGATTGTTCCCAGTCTTGTAACCTTGGCTTAAACACAGACATCAATGGGTTAGATCCAACCATTTTTTCCCTGATGTTGAAAAAGGAAGGAGGGGGTTTTCTTTGACCCCTCTAAGAGCACTTATGCTGAGAATCAAAGGACCTGGATGTACAAAAGCCTTTTGGAATTGGGGAGGGCTGTAGAGCAGAGGGGAACTGGGAGAGATTTGTTAGTGAAGGAGCTGGGTAGATCCAGTCACAGTCTACAAAAGACCACGATGCCATTAGGCCTTAAGGGACAATAAATAACACCCTTAAGGGACAATAAACTGCCAGAAGCCCTGGTTCATTAGGCATTTAAAGCAGAGATGGAAACAGTATGCAAAGCCTGGTATTTACCTGAATGCCCATTGTTGGTGATGGTGAAACGTCCTTGCAAGGGCCCGCCATAACCCACAAACTCCAGTGGCTCCAATTCCGGGTTGTATTTGACATGCATCTTCTGAATATTGATTGGAGACTGGCGCTTTCCCAGGCAGTCCACAAAGTGGTTTCCCCAGTGGGCTTCATCCAGTTCCCCTTCTGCCATTCCACAGATAAGAACAGGCTGTTAGGCAGGGTCAGATTTCAGCCAAAGCAAAGCAGATCCCGAGGGCAGATCCGGCGTCCTGCCCCAGTTTCCCTCACAGAAGTTGGACTGTCAACATCCTGTTGCTCGTGAACAGAGAGACCATGAAGCTAGTCAGACCAGCGATCCATCTCAGCCCCATATTGTCTACTCAGAGTTGGTGGCTGCTCTGCAAGATGGCTCTTCCCAGGCAGGCTACTTGAAACCTTGTTATCACCGATGCCAGGATTTGAACCACCAGATTATTTTTCCGTTTAGACAGCTTCATGGAGGATTGGTCTATTTATGGCGATCAATCCTGATAGCTACCATAAATGGGAAAACTCTGTGGGTAAAGTACCTCTGAATGGGGGGAGACAATTGAGGGGGGGGGGTTGCTGGTGGGGCTTCCCCCAGGCCTCTAACTGGCCACTGTTGGGAAATGGTTGCTGGAGCAGATGGACCCTTGTCTAATCCAGCAGGGATTCTCTGGTTTGCCTTGGATCTTGTGAATGCAAAGTATGTGCTCTACCCTACAGCCATGCATATTTTACAAAACGAATCCATGCCCATTCCATGACATCATGGCAGATCAAGACAGCTAATGGCTACTAAGAAGGCTGGAGGATGACTGCTGGTTTTATGGGGGGCAGTGTTCCCTCTAAGCTGAGTCAGTGTGAGCTAACTCACAGTTTTTTAGCCTCCGGCTCATACACTTTTGTCTTAGCTCAGGAAGGAGGCAAACTAATTGATGCAGCAGCCAAATCGTTCGCTCACAACTTTAATGCCAGTCGCTAACAAAGTAGAATTTTTGCTCACCAGACTCTACAGCTTAGTGGGAGCACTGATGGGGTGAGGGGCTTTTCCCCTCTGTTCCTTAATACCAAAGTCTTGATGGCCCTCCTGCAACCTTTTCTAGACTCTTCCCCCCCTTTCTCTTCTGGATATATTTAGCCCTTTTAGAGCTGGGTAGAAATCCCAAGGCCAGTCTCTCAAACCGCTTTGCTCTGCTTTCAATCAATACGGAAATCTTTTCTCCCTTCTCTGGCTGTTCCCTTCCGCATTAGCCGCGAGAGCCATCGATCCATCTGACTGCACTCTCTCTGGCTGAGGGGAAAGAACAGCCGGGCTCAGGGGCATTTCTTAAAAAGACACGCGGCCTTCTTCAGCAGCCTCTTAAAGAAGAGAGCCATTTCCAAAAAGCTTTTTTTTCCTTTTTTTGGTAAGTCACTTTTAAAAACATTTTTAGGGTTGTCCACCCCCAGGGATGGGAAATAGCTGGAGGTTTGAAGGCGGAACCTAGAGAGGCCTGGGTTTGGGGAGGGACCTCAGCGGGGCACAATACAATGGAGTCCCCCCCACCTCCGAAGCAGCCATTTTCTCCAGGGGAACTGACCTCTGTTGCCTGGAGATCAGATGTACTCCCAGGAAATCTCCTGGCCCCACCTGGAGGCTGGCAACTCTCTTTCCCCCAAAAGCACACTTATTTTATCGAAAGCCATTTGCTGCCTCGGGTATCTTCTTCGTCGGCACAAATGGCTGTGGGTCACCAGCCGTACTCTGCAGCATACTAAAAATGGATTGTGACCAATGCTCCCTCTAAGCAGCGGAGAGTCTTGTGAGCGAAAATTCTACTTTGTGAGCTCCTGGCATTAAAGTTGTGAGCGAGCGATTTGGCTGCTGCATAAGTTAGTCTGCTCCGGAGCCCTCCTTCCTGAGCTAAGACAAAAATGTGTGAGCCGGAGGCTAAGAAACTGTGAGCTAGCTCAGCGTAGAGGGAACACGATTGTGACACTTGCGATACTCCTTTCCCCCCTGTTCTCTTGGACATTATCGAGACCTCCCCTTCTGTCCACAAGCCTTCCCTTTTTTCCCCCCTTCCTCTTGCAAGCCTTTTCTGCTGGACTTTGAAGCCCAGAAGGCCCGTGTCTGCACCCCTCCCACTGCTGACACTCAACACGGGCAACAGGTTCAGGGGCTCACCGCTCATTGGAATCAAGCCCTGAGACCAACAGGGCAGTCCTAAAGAGAGCTGTACTCTTCTGCTGGCTTTGAAGGAAATGGAGCTTAGGAGGACGTAAGGCTGCTCGATTTCATTGCAAACGGCAATCTTTAGCATACAAGCTTGGGAGGAAACCCCACTGGGGATAAATCGTGTTCGTTTCTGAGCAAAGAACGCATGGGATCGGGCTGCGGGGGTGGCAGGAAGCGCAGTCAAGCTGCAGCCGACTTACGGAGACCCCCGTAAGGTTTCCAAGGCCAGAGATGTTCAGAGGTGGCTTGCCGTTGCCTGCCTCTGCATCAAAACCCTGGACTTCCTTCGCGGTCTCCCATCCAAGTACTAACCAGGGCCGACCCTGCTTAGCTTCCGAGATCTGACACGATCAGGCTAGCCTGAATCAGGGCAGGAACGGGCTGTAAAATCAGTTCCGTTCCAAGCGTCTCAACAGAACTGGTTTGCCCATCCGGCAATCAAGTTTTTGAAAAGGCAATTCTTCCTCCCCCCACCCCCTCCAGCTTCCCCACCCACCCCTCTTTCCCTGTTACCTCTGTATGTCCAGTGGATGACATGGGAAGCGCTCTGCTGCAGTAGGAGCAGGTGCAGGAACCACTCTCTAGTCCTCATGGTTCTTGTGAAGCCTGCAATGGAAATCCAGCCGGTGGGATTGTTGCGTTTTGTTCTCCTCCGAGTCCCGGAGAGAGTAAATAGCAATTTACTCCAAGTCCAGCCCACCCCCCTTCCACACTCCCTGCCGAAACAATAACAAAGAGCAACCTGCACTTTTCACTATGGGGCTGGCAGCTTATAAACCCTAATAACAACTTATCGACCCACCTGGGAGAGGCTGCCGACGTTCTAATGGAGCCGCAAAATAGCAGCGCGGAGCCAGGGAAAGGATCACGAGGTTAATGGCACGGGGAGGGTAACATTATGAGATGTACCTTTCCGCTGCCCGCCTTCTCCTCCCCGGAGAGATGGCATTGACCTTCCGTGCAGTAGGTCCTGGAAGCATTAATGTTTAATGCTCGGATCACGTTGACGGACCACCCCAAAAGAGGGCCACATTTGGATAAGACAGGTCTGCCCACATCGGCAGCCAGTTCCTTGCTGCTTCACCTGGGGCCCACTGCTGCCCAGACTAGGTTTGCCAGGTCCCATCCCTTTCCCCCCCCCCGGCCACCAGTATGGGATAGGGGAGGGTTGCCAGCTCCAGGTTGGGAAATTCCTGGAGATTTGGGGGTGGAGCCTGGAGAGGACAGGGACCTCAGTGGGGTACAATGCAATAGAATCCACTTTCCATACCATCCATTTTCTCCAGGGGAACTGATCTCTGTATTCTGGAGATGAGCTGTAATTCCAGGGGATCTCCAGGTCCCACCTGGAAGATGGCATCCCTAACCCAGACCCAGTTTAAGGATCCTCCCAGTGCTGTCTCCACTTGGGTTTCTGTAATGGGGGACCCTCCAAGTGGAGTTCCCTCTGTATAGTCCACTGGTTCTGGGTTCTGAGAGGCCCTGGCAGACAGTGCCCAGTGGCCCCCGTCGGCCCACCACCAGCCCTCCTCCCCCATACCTTTCCACCCCCTACATCTGTGGGCTTCCCCCTTCTCCCACTCATAAGCCCTCCCACCACTCATGCCCAGCAGCCTGTACCACCTGCACACCCTTTCTCCAGCAGCACTGGCTGGTGGGTGTGGCTGGCTGGCTGGGAGGAGGGCTGCCCTAGCTGCCAGCAGCATCCTCTGGGCGTGCCACATGCCTTTCTGCAAGGATGCTGAGCAGCTGGAAGCATGGGGGGCTGAGGACTCCAGGCAAACAGATGGGGATAGCCCAGGCTAGCCTGATCTCATCAGATCTCAGAAGCTAAGAGGGGTGGGCCCTGGTTGGTAGTTGGATGGGAGACCTCCAAGGAATACCAGGGTCGTGACACAGAGGCAGGCAATGGCAAACCACCTCTGAAATGTCTCCAGCCTTAAAAACGAGTCTCGCTCACTACCTAGTGGTGCATAACACTGAAAGAGCTAGAACTTCTGGCTGCCAAACAGTCTTTGGATCTTCTGGCTATTCTACACACACTGTAGAATACAACAGTTAGTTAATTATGGGGGGAAACATGCAGACAGGTGACGGAGAGGTGGGCAGGGTGAGCAGCAGTGGGCCCCACCCCTCACCCTGGACCCCGGCAGCTGCCCCACTTCAGGGTCTGCTGATGCCTTGCCCTGTTTGTAACCTTCCTGCCCCTGGTGAATCACTGTAATTAGTCCACATTTTAACGAAGGATGCCTTTTTACAACTGCATTGGTGTGCATTGCTAGAGATATTGCCAGGCAGAACTCTTTCGCCCTCTTTGGCCTCCAGAAGTCATATCTCTGAGCGGAGGTTAGAGAATTCAATGCGTCTTGTCTTTAGCGCGTATCCGCATAAATGCTTGCACATGAATGTGTAGGAGGAGGAAGAGGAGAGCTGGATTTATACCCTGCCCTTCACTACCCAAAGGAGTTTCAGAGCGGCTGACAATCTCCTTTCCCTTCCCCTCCCCACAACAGACACCCTGTGAGGTAGGCAGGGCTGAGAGAGCTCTTTTGAGCACTGCTCTTGAGAGGGCGGCTCTGAGAGAACTATGGCTTGCCCAAGGTCATCCAGCAGCTGCAAGTGGAGGAGTAGGGAATCAAACCCAGTTCTGCCAGATTAGAGACCCCCGCTCTAAACCACTCCACCAAATTTAGAAGAAAAAGAGATTGGATTGATACCTCGCCCTTCACTACCCAAGGGAGTCTCAGAGCAGCTTACAATCTCCTTTCCCTTCCCCTCCCCACAACAGACACCCTGGGAGGGAAGTGGGCCTGAGAGAGCTCTGACAGAAACTGCTCTTTTTCAAGAACAAGTGTGCCAGAACTATGGCTTGCCCAAGGTCATCCAACCAGGTGCAAGTGGAGGGGTGGGGAATCAACCCCAGTTCTCTCAGATTAGAGTCCACGCACTCAACCACTACACCAAACTGGCTATGTGGAGTAAATGAATGATGTCTCTGGGACAGGGGTGTTGGGTCTCGGGCAGGAATCCTATATACAAAAAATGGAGGCGTTAAAAGGAAGCCCCCCAGGGTTGCCAAATCCAGTCTGGGAAATTCCTGGAGATTTGGAGGTAGTGGCTGCGGAGGGAATAGTTTGGAGAGGGATTTCACCTACAATCTATGGTATATCATAGAGTCCTTCCTTCAAAGCATCCACTTTCTTCAGGGGAATTGAACTCTTGTCTGGATATCACTTCTGGGAGATCTCCAGGCCCCACCTGGAGGCTGGCAACCCAAGAGGTTAAAAGCACAGACTCTAATCTGGAAGAACCGAGTTTGATTCCCCACTCCTCTACATGCAGCAGCTGGTGTGACCTTGGGTCAGTCGCAAGTCCTTTCAGAGCTGTTCTCTCAAGAGCCGTCCTCGAAAGAGCTCTCTCAGCCCCACCTACCTCAAGGGGCATCTATTGTGGGGAGGGGAAAGGAAAGGAGATGGTAAGCCGCTCTTACCATGGCTGCTTTGGAAGGTAGACTGTGAAGGGCGGTGTATAAATCCAGTCTCTTCTTTTATTTCTCCTAAAATGGTTGGAGGAGGATACGTTACAAAATGGTCTGCGCTTCCAATTGAATTTTAGGGTGTCGTCTGCTCCTTCCCGCCATTAGAGAATCTAACTGACTGAGCACTCGGAAGGGGAATCACTTGATAAAAGGTGTGCACCCCAAAAGGTAAACCTTTCTGATCTCTGTCTTGTTCAGTCCTGTAAGACTCTTGCTCACAAACGGTCGTTGCGGAACCCTGGGGCACTGGCAGGTATAAACTGCTGACATTTCACCCTCAGCTCCGTTTCAAGGACTATTTACCCAACCTGGATATACAAGGATTACGAAATGCATTGTAGGGCCTGTTGGGTGCGCCCGGCCCCTACACAGTCCAGCGCAGCTGTCAGAATCGATGACTCCTCCAGAGTCAGAGGAAGACGGGGAGGGGGGGGGGATGCACAAGCTGCTCTCGCACGCACCGAGTGGGGTACCGAGACAGCGAGGAGCTGTTGAAATGAACTGAACTGGCAGGGAGTTCCACGCCCACATGTTTCTGCGATGCCCACTGTTCCCTCTAAACTGAGTTAGTGTGGGCTAGCTCACAGCTTTTTAGCCTCCGGCTCACACATTTTTGTCTCATCTCAGGAAGGATGTGGCTCCAGAGCAAACTAATTCATGCAGTAGCCAAATCACTCGCGCACAACTTTAATGCCTGTTGTGTCCACTGACCACTTCAGGCCGTCAGCAAAGGAGCCTGAGCTTGAGTCCCGGACAGGGCTGGCTCGCTCACTAGGCGAACTAGGCATTCGCCTAGAGCGCACCAGCCCTTAGGGGCACCAAAACGCCCCCGCCAACCCCCCGTCCCTTCCCTTGGCTTGCCAGCCTGCCCCACAGTTGCGCGCCCCACAGTTTAAACCCCCGCCCCTTCCCTGGCTTCCCTGGAGGTGGAGGGGGGGGCGCCAGAAAGTAGCCCCACCTGGGGCACCAAAAAACCTTGGGCCGGCCCTGGTCCCGGAGAACAATGGGACTGGGGCTCTGAGCTCCTGCTTTGGGGAACCAATGAGAACTGCAGCGGGAATTCAAAACCGCCAATGGCACCAGGGGGCGTTCCCCTTAATAGTTGGCCACCTGGCCAGGTATTTTTTGTCTTGTGTTGTATAATAGCGAACCATGCTGATCACTACATCATTGTCCATGGTTTCATTATGCGTCTAACCCGCTATACAACAATGCCAGTCGCTCATAAAGCAGAATTTTTGCTCACAAGACTCCACAGCTTAGAGGGAGCATTGTTGCCTCTGGCATAGCGATGCCAGCCTCCAGGCGGGACCTGGGCATCTCCTGGAATTACAGCTCATCTCCAGAATACAGAGATCAGTTACCTTGGAGAAAAGGGATGCTTTGGAGGGTGGGCTCTGTGGCATGGTACCCCACTAAGAGCCCTGTCCGCTCCAGGCTCCACCCCCAAATCTCCAGGGGTTTACCAACCTGACTTCCCATCCCCCACCGGGCAACCCTATGCTGGAAAAACCAAACAGGGCAGGGGAAAGACGCACACAGGGCATTGGGAGACAGACTGACAGTCGAGCACTAGGACTTAGGAGCAGTGTTTCCTCTAAGCTGAGTTAGTGTGTGCTAGCTCACAGTTTTTAGGCCTCCAGCTCACAGATTTTTTTGCCTTGGCTCAGGAAGGATGTCTCCAGAGCAAACTAATTTATGCAGTAGCCAAATCGCTCGCTCACAACTTTAATGCCAGTCACTCACAAAGTAGAACTTTTGCTCACGAGACTCCACAGTTTAGACAGGGAGGCATTGCTTAGGAGATCCAGTTTTAATCCCCCTCTGGCTATGATGCAGATTGGTAGGCTGGGGGGAGAGAGGTGGATCCTTTCTCCTTGAAATGGCCTGCAGGCCTCAGTGAGGAGACAGGAGCAGTAGGATCGTGTCAGGTCGAGAAAACAGCCCGTGCGTTCTCATTTGACCTTAAGAATTCTCAAGAGAACATATGGGATGGGCTTTTGAAGTCCCTACAGCAGGACATAAATGTTAGTATGATTGTGCCTTTTGGGGCAGGGGACAACCTTACATGCTTTAATCAGTGTCTCTAGTGAAAACTGTGAAGCCAGATGCTGCAAAGAGAAGGGGTGAAGGGAACCACACTCCCTGCCCCACAGTTCTTAAGCTGCTGTGCATGTTTTGACCATGGTTAATACAAGCAAAGCCCTTTCATGGTGGCACAGTCCATGACAGGCAACGCCAGTTGGGTTCAAATATCCTGATGGTGGGCAGAGTGAACACCCACCTTAAGATGGGGTAGGTTGGGTACAATTGCCAAATTTTCAACTGACCTTTGCTGCTGTGCCGATTACCAGTGAAATACGGTCACCAACTTTTCAACTGGCCTCTGCTGCTGTGCTTATTACCAGTGACCTTGTATGTAACTTGGTCTGCAGCAGATGAGCAGGTGAAAATGTTTGCCTCCTTGCAGTGAAAAGCTTCACCTGGTTAACAGCTCTGAGAATCAATAAAAGGTACAGCAGCAGAGGCTTGATTGAAAATATGGCAACACTTTTGGATCGTAAACCTGTAGGCAAGGCCTGTTTGTTCTCATACCTGGTATTTGAAGTGCCTTATGAACCACAATTGGTGTTATCCTTAATTAGCAATAACCATTACATCAAGTTTAATAAGCATTATTATTTGTATTTGCTCTGAGGTCAGAAAAATGCCTGCAGCATCAACAAACAGCGGGGAGAAGGAGAAAATGCTATACAGACATCATAACACGTTGCTGACACCATGATTACGTGGGTAGAACTTCAATTAAAGCAGACAGAGGCAACCAGGTGATAATGGTCAAATGGGTGAGGATTCAAAATTGCCCTCTTTTCCCAATGGCAATACATTTGCACTCTGCATTTATTCTCTCTTTTGAAATATTTCATTTATTTATTTTGTAAGATTCTTCTGAGATGCTCTTACAAACAGGGCACAAAGCTATCAGTCTTCCCCTGTTGTTTGTTCCCAGCCTCTGACAATTCAGGGGTATACTGCCTCTGAATATGGAGGCTCCATTCAGCTGTCATGAATTTGTCTCACTTTTTCCAAATCCCTCTAAGCTAGAAGTCATTGTGACCTCTTTTGCAACATTAGGGAGAGAAAAAGTTTGGTTCTGGTAACAAGATGCTGGCAAAAAGGTAAACTCAAGAGAAGATATGTTTGCTGATATCTTGATGTGGAAATATAATTTTATACAATCTTTGTGGTACATGCAGTTCTGCCATTCACTTATACTGAACATGAAAGAGAAGGCTAACCTGGCATTTTCATTACAGTAAATTTTAGGTACAGATGTAATCTTTTAGGTTACACAGAATTCTTCAGGCAGAATCTCCCTCACTACCTGCAGAGTTCTGTTTAGCTCCAGAGTTTTGCATGTGTAAAAATTAAGCTCTGCTGAACAAAGATTCTCTGCCTATTATGCATCCTCTGTACCACCCCATCTTAAACGTGGTCCATATCTGAAGATGAAATGTCCACTGACTTCAATGACATTTACTCGCAGATATGCAAACTGATTGTTTATCACTCAGGTATTGCTGTCGCTTCGTGGTAAACTGGGATCAGAGTTGCCAACTGACCACTAAAAAAATGGGAGATGATGCTCTTGAGTCTTTAACTGCATGCGGCTCTGCAGAAACCAGGCAGTGAAGCTTTTCCGTGCATACAGAGAAGCATTCATTTGCTGATGTCATCCGACTAGGGTTGCCAGCCTCCAGGTGGGGGCTGGAGGTCTCCTGGAATCACAACTGATCTCCAGACTACACAGATGGCTTGTTTATTTTTTACTTATTCATTTGTCACATTTATTCCACATATCCTGTAGAGAATGGCTGCTTTGGAAGGTAGACTGTGTGGCATTATACCCTACGGAGTTCCTTGCCCTCCTTAAACCTCACCCTCTACCCTAAAATCTCTGGGTATTTCTGAACCCAGGAGTTAGCAGCCCTACAGACCAAGCTGCTATGCAAAGTGCAGGAACAAAGGCTAACTGAAAAAGGTGGACGATCCTCGCTGTTGGCTGACAGAAATGCTGACCGAGTGGGTTTCCCCTGCCCAGCTGCAGCACCTGACCCTCCGTTGCGTAACGCATGGTGTGGAAAACGAAGCAAAGCACTTTTAATTAATTCTGCATTTCTCAGAAACAAATAAACAACCCCAGGCACATCAGCAACCACATACTGAGGGCGGGGGATTAAAAAAAAACAACCCACATCCAAACATTTTTTTTTTCTAGAAATGGCCCGGTTTCCCCGGTGCTGTATAAGCAATCCCGCACTCCGCTCCGTTCCCCCCGCCTTTTCAGCCGCGTTGCATGTTGAGGAGTTGTGACATCCAGTGGTCAAAGACAATGCCCTTTTAGTCCTGTAGAGAGTTCTTCATAGATGCCCACAATAAAGTTGTCCTCCGGGAGCACTTTTCACCTTTCAAAATGCTGGGCAGACATTTTGTGGCTGGCCACGGGCTGAGCAGGGGAGTGAAACGACGTTTGAAGGGGGAGGCTGTACGGTGGCCACCAGTGGGAACTAGGTAAAGTCATCCCTAATAGGAAGCAAAGCCAATGTTACGGTTCTCTGTGGAGATGAAGCGCAGGGTTGTCAGCTCCGGATGGGGAGCCAGGAGAGGGCGGGGTTTGGGGAAGGGGAGGGGCCCTCAGCAGGTTACAACGCCAAAGAGCCCACCCTCTAAAGCAGCCATTTTGTCCAGGAGAACAGATCTCTGTGGTCTGGAGATCAATTGTAATTGTGGGAGATATCCAGGCCCCACCTGGAGGTTGGCACCAATACTCCCCCTAAGCTGTGGAGTCTTGTGAGCAAAAATTCTGCCTTGTGAGCTCCTGGCATTAAAGCTGTGAGCAAACAATTTGGCCACTGCATAAATTAGTTTGCTCTGGAGTCATCCTTCCTGGGCGAAGACAAAAATGTATGAGCCGGAGGCTAAAAAACGGTGAGCTAGCTCACACTAACTCAGCTTAGAGGGAACACTGGTTGGCACCCTAGTTAACAGTTCAAATCTCACCTCTGCTTTTTGGGAGGGCAAGCTCCTCTCTATTTATTCAAAACATTTATTGGCCAGCTTTCTTCCTTACGGAGCTCAAGGGGCTTAAAAACATAGATAAATATACAGAATAAAATACATTAAGAAACATAAACACGAAAAGTTAAAATTGCCA
Source organism: Gekko gecko (assembly GCA_029375565.1). NCBI lineage: Eukaryota > Metazoa > Chordata > Lepidosauria > Squamata > Gekkonidae > Gekko > Gekko gecko. Next base: position 23,925,711 of record JAPDNY010000016.1, read on the forward strand.
TTCAGGACTGCTTGTACCTTAACCAAAATGCAGTCCTAATTAAAACCGTTTTAAAACCGCCCTTCTAAATTGGGATGCCAGAACTCCTGGGGAAGGCGGGGTCCCCCGGTTTTGGCGCTCCTCTCCACCCCCCATTATACCCCCACCCCCCAAAAAAAACAGGCAAGAAGGCAGAAATAAAGGTAACATGACTTTGGGGTGATGTAGACACGTCAGGGATGTGACGCTCTGGTTTTTGGGCAAAACTCTATGGTAGAAGCTAATTCTACCATAGCAGTTTTGCCCACAAACCAGAGCATTGCCTCTGATGTCCCCAACATGCTCCATCACTTCCGGGGGATGTAGGCATATTGTATTTACTTCCGGTTTCTTCCCTCCCTGCTCCTGGTAAGTTACCCCATTCCCCACCTGCTGATCTGATGGACTGGCTGGAAACCTGACTTCTAAAGTTCAAAAGTGAGGGGATCAGGCACACCTCCTGGGGACATTGTGCTGTAATCGTGGGGCTGCCCCGAAAAGGCCCTTTCTCGTGTATCCCCCTAACGAACTTTGATTGATGGGACCGTCAGGAGGGCCCCTCCCTGTGAACTTAATTTCCAGGCGGGAACGTTTGGGAGAAGGCGGTCCTTCAGATACCCTGGGCCCAAGCTGTGCTCCCTCTAAGCTGTGGAGTCTTGTGAGCAAAAACTCTACTTTGTGACCTGCTGGCCTTAAAGTTGTGAGCGAGCGATTTGGCTGCTGCATAACTTAGCTTGCTTTGCAGCCCTCCTCCCTGAGCTGAGACAAAAAGGTGTGAGCTGGAGGTTAAAAAACTGTGAGCTAGCTCACACTAACTCAGCTTAGGGGGAACACTGGTCCCAAGCCACGTCTGTCGGTGTGCATTTTGTCAGAAGTCTAGAAAGTGTCTCCTGTCCTTATGCTGTCCTGTACAGATATACAGGTTAAGGCTGGAGGGCGATGAGTGGCGGAGTCCCACAAGGATTGGTGTTGGGATCATTGCTGTATTTAATTTCTTCAGAAATAATTTGGAATTGGACGTGAGAGGTGTGGTGGCCAGTTTTATAGAGGATACCCAGTTATTCCAGATGGCAAAAAAAAGGGGGTTGGTGAAGAGCGACAGGTGGATCGATTTAAACTGGGCCAGAGCAACAAGAAGCCAAATGAAGTTCAATGCTGGCAAAAGTTAAGTGACGTGCATTAGAACAAAAAAACTTAACTTTAAACTCTGAGTTGGCCAAGACCAAGATTGAAAGGGATCTTAAAGTTAAGTGACGTGTTATAGAAGAAGAAGAAGAAGAAGAGAAGAGAAGAGATTGGATTTATACCCTGCCCTTCACTACCCAAGGGAGTCTCAGAGCGGCTTACAAACTCCTTTCCCTTCCCCTCCCCACAACAGACACCCTGTGAGGTAGATGGGGCTGAGAGAGCTCTGACAGAAACTGCTCTTCTTCAAGAACAGCTCTGACAGAACTATGGCTTGCCCAAGGTCATCCAGCAGGTGCAAGTGGAGGAGTGGGGAATCAAACCCGGTTCTCCCAGATTAGAGTCCGCGCACTTAACAACTACACCAAACTAGAAATCTTGATGAAAATGTCAACTCTTGTGTATAGCAGGGGTGAAAAAAGGCAAATTCCATGCTGAGGATTATTAGGAAAGGGACTGAGAATAAAATGGCCAATATTTAAATGCTCTTGTATAGAGCTACGGAGCGCCCACATTTGGAATACTGGGTACAATTTTGTTCACTGTATCTCTAAATGGCTGTTGCAGGGCTGGAAAAAGTACCAGAGAGGGCAGCCAAATGTCAAAGGAGCTGAAGCACCTTGCCTGTGAGAAAGGCTAAAGAATCCGGGACTTTTTCAGATTACGAAAAAATCTGGCTAACGGGGAGCATGGCAGAGGTTTATCACATTCTGCATTGGATGGAGAAATTGGACAGCTTTTTCTGCTTCTCCCGGAATAAATAGAATTTGGGGGGGAACCCAATGAAGTCAAAGGGCAATAGGTACAGGGCAGACAAAAGGAAATACTTTGCTCAACAACTAAACTGTGGAATTTGCTGCTGGTTGGTGGCTTTAAAACTACAGATTTATCAGTGGCTACCAGCAACGATGAGTAAAGGGAGCCTCCATATTCAAAGGCGGTTAACCTCTGAAACCCAGTGCTAGGAGGCAACATCAAGGGAGGGCCTTGGCCTCTGTGCCCAGTTAGTTGGTCCTCCAGCGCAATTGGTTGGCCACTGTGTGAAACAGGATGCTGGATGAGTTGGACCACCAGCCTGACCCAGCAGCTCTCTTCGTATGTTACCTGATTGATTCGTGGCGATGCTAATGTCAGATAAGAAAATGGATGCGGCCATGATGGAGAACTGGGCTGGTCTGCTTCGGATTCTGCCCTCTGTGCCTGATCACTGCGAAGGTTCTGTCTGTGGCAGTATGGAAACCTCTTTGTGACATCACAAGAGACAGGAAGACACCACAGTTAAACCATCACATCTTCCCCATCCAGCACAAGTTCCTTCAATGTTATCCTGACTTTGCTCACTCTGAGAGCCAGTTTGATGTAGTGGATAGGAGTGTGGACTCTAATCTGGGAGAACCGGAGTTGATTCCCTACTCCTCCACATGCAGCTGCTGGTGTGACCTTGGGTCACTCACAAGTTCTCTCAAAACTGTTCTCTCACAAGGAGTCCTCAAAAGAGCTCTTTCAGCCCCACCTACCTCACAGGGAGGGGAGGGGAGGGGTGGGGAGGGGAAGGAGATTGTAAACCGTAAGCTGCTCTGAAACTCCTTTGGGTAGTGAAGGGCAGGGTATAAATCCAATCTCTTCTTCTTATTCTTTGATCTTTCTACACTCGTTTGCTGTCACAGCCTTATTCCTCATCTCCACTCCTCTTGCTGTCTTTGGGCCAAACTACACGTGATGCTGGAGTCCCAGTCTGGTTATTTAGCTCTAAAAAGAAGCCCCCAGAAGGCCCAATATGGGACCAAGGCTGCGCTAGTGCAGATAAGGGAAGCAATTCCCCCTGTACCATTTCGCCAGTTGAAAAATATCCCTCCCTTCAGCCACTTTAAGGTCCAGTAGAGGAAACGATGCCCCCATCTGAATGGCTCTGGCTACCCTGATCTTTTTAGATCTCCAAAGCTAAGCAGAGTTGGCTCTGGTTAGTTCTTGGATGGGAGACCACTAAGGAAGTCCAGAGTTGCTGCACAGGGGCAGGCAGTGGCCAACCACCTCTGAATGTCTCTTCCCTGGAAAACCCTATGGCGGGTTGCCATAAGTCACCTGTGAGTTGACAACACTTTCTACCACCGCCAGAGAACAAAATATCTGGCCTCTGTATTGTGCCTTCCATTTTTCTCTTAGAGTAGCCCATTAAAAAAAAAGGAACATAGTGTTAAAAGCAGTTTTAGCCCTCGGTGTGAGTCTCGTTCTATGGCACTTTCTTAAATTCCTTCCTCAAAACTCATCTCTTCAATGAAGCTTCTGTTTAAATCATGGTCCCTGATTCTAATCCTAAATCTGTGCAAATTCATTTGCTTACGTAATATTGCCCACCCTTTTGGTTGGACTCCCCTGTTGCCAGCATTTATAATTTAGTAGCAATGATCATTCCACTTCCAGGGAATATTATTTCTCTCTTATTTACTGAGATCACTTTTATCGCACACTCTCAGCCAAACAGGAATATTCTTCTGGTGATAATTAAGTAAAACAATAAAAAATTATTCTAACAATATCAAATGCTTAAAACTCAGGATCAATCCTAAATAGAAACTGATCAGTTGTTAAAACAGCAGCAGCATTTAAAAGGGCGTGGGGAAGCCGGAACAGAAGGATGAACAATTTCCAAGGGGAACTGAAAGCTCTCTAGTGGATCAGCAGCAACAACATCAAAGAATCACCCGAAAGCAGATGAAAGCTTATACCTTGAATACAATGTTGTGGTCTTAAAGGTCCCTGTGGATTCAGACTTTGTTCTACACCACATACTATTTTTAGAGAAACACTGCTGATAGCACATGAAAACTTTCAGCTGGTATATTTGGACTTTTTATGGTAGAAAATAATATAGGTTGCTTACACTGGCACCTTTAAGACTAACAATATTTTACCTTGAATAAAACTTTGTTGGTCTTAAAGGTGCCACTGGACTCAAACTTTGTTTTTGTTGTTGTTGTTGTTCAGTCACACAGTTGAGTCTGACTCTTTGCGACCCCATAGACCACATCACACCAGGCCTTCTGTCTTCTGTCGTCCTCTGGAGTTTGCTCAATTTCATGTTTGTTGCATCAATAACACTGTCTAACCATCTCATCCTTTGCCGTCCCCTTCTTCTTTGACTTTCAGTCTTTCCCAGCATCATCAGGGTCTTCTCCAGGGAGTGCTCCCTTCTCATTTGGTGGCCAAAGTATTTGAGCTTCAGCTTCAGTCTCTGGCCTTCCAGGGAACAGTCAGGGTTGATTTCCTTTAGGATTGACTGATTTGATCTCCACTGCTGATAGCACATGAAAACTTTCAGCTGGTATCGTTGGACTTTTGCTGGTAGAAAATAATATAGGTTGTTTACAGTGGCACCTTTAAGACCAACAATGTCTTACCTTGAAGAAAACTTTGTTGGTCTTAAAAGGTGCCACTGGACTCAAACTTTGTTCTGCTGCACTTCACAATATATTATTTACTAGTTTGAATGGCTTATACTGGGTAACAGTAACTGGCTAACAATTCCTTTGTAAGGTTAATGGCTCAGTACAATTCCTTTCTAAAGTTAATAGCTCAGTTCCTTGGTCAAATGCTTCCCCAGTGGGCACTAATTGTAAGGGGATAATTCCCTGACTGCTCTGTTAAATGCCTGGCAGTGCAATCCTAAACGGAGTTACATCCGTCTGAGTCCATTGAAGGCAATGGGCTTAGGACAGTGTAACTCTGCTTAGGTTTGTATTGCAAGAGAGCTGGAAGAAGTTGACCTCCCCCTCATCTAAGTGAGAGGAGGAGACAGGTTTGTTTGTGAATGAAGAAACAGCAGGTTGGCAATTGGGGGAGGGATAGAAATAATGGAAGCACCCTGGGGGTTTGCGGGATCCATCCCTCTGGGGGGGCCTGATGCAGGCTAGTGGGCCTCCTCCTGCCACAAAGAAGTGCCTCTTAACTTCTCCGCAGGCTTTTTTTGTGTATTTGCAAATCGAGCAAATATTACAAAATTACCAGATCTCTCTCCTCTAAAGGGGACCAACCAACCCATGTTTTACTGCCCCTGGAACTTCTAACCACCCAGGGAAATGGGGTGTGCAAAATGCTTAGCTTGCCTTCTGTCATACAAACAGCACCCCCCATGCAGCCTGGCGACATGAGATTCAAATGAGAGAACAGATTCCCCCCTCCCTGCAAAAAATGTAAAATCTGAAGGAGCAGCCAGTAGGACCATCAGATCCTTCATAAAAATGGCACTGAGGCGTTCACACCATAGATTCTTTAGTTATCTATTTATTCTTGCCTGTACTGTTGAAAAGGGGCTGCAGTGGCCTAGAGGTTAAGACGCCAAGCTGCAGACCGAAAGGTCAGTAGTTTGGCAGTTTGAGCCCGAGTGCCACGTGACGGAGTGAATTCCCGTCTCTGGCCCCAACTCCTGCCAAACCTAGCAGTTCAAAAGTGAGAAAGTGCAAGTAGATAAATGGGTACCACTTCGGTGGGAAGGTAACAGTGTTCCGTATGCCTCAGCATTTAGGTTTAGTCATGCCGGCCACATGACCATGGATAAGTCTTCGGACAGCGCTGGCTCTTCGACTTGGAAACGGAGATGAGCATCGCCCCCTAGAGTCTGATTTGACTGGCTTCTGAGCACGGGAAACCTATACCTTTTTTACTGCTAAAAGCTTGTCCTCTTCCCTCTCTGATCTTGGGGGCGGGGGCCTATTTCTGTACTTGGACTGTGCTTTTTAAAAAAATACCCATTAATGACTACGCATGCACGCAGGACTAACTCCCTTGAAAAGGTAATTAGGATTGCTGTCTTAGAGACAGGCCAAGAGAAGCCGCTGGGGAAGACAAGAATGCCGGGGACAGTTGGAGGCAGGAGGAAAAGAGGAAGACCCAAGAGGAGGTCCCTCGAGGAAACCTGAGCAAGGCTATTGACGAGAGGATGTTTTGGGGGACATAAATTCATAGGGTCACCCCAAGTCAGAAGCAACTTGATGGCACTGAACATAAGGTAAAGGTAAAGGTTCCCTTGCTCGAAAGCCAGTCGAATCCGACTCTAGGGTTGCGGTGCTCCTCTCCGTTTCAAAGCCGAAAAGCCAGCACTGTCCGAAGACATTTCCGTGGTCATGTGGCCGGCATGACTAAACACCAAGGCGCATGGAACGCTGTTACCTTCCCACCGAAGTGGTACCTATTTATCTACTTGCAATTTCCAGCCAAAAAATCCCAGTGGTGGCCAGTGTTCCTTCTAAGCTGAGTTAGTGTGAGCTAGCTCACAGTCTTTTAGCCTCCAGCTCACAGATTTTTTTGCCTCCGCTCAGGAAGGAGGGCTCCAGAGCAAACTGGTGTATGCAGGAGCCAAATTGCTCACTCACGGCTTTAATGCCAGCAGCTCACTCAGTAGAATTTTTGCTGACAGGACTCAGCAGCTTAGAGGCAGCATCGGTGGCGGCTCAATTGTCTCTCCCAGGGGTGCTAAAACCCTTGACAAATTGATGCCCTCTATTCATACCCCCAAACAGCGTTGCCAGCTCCAGGCGGAAGCTGGAGATCTCCGGTATTACAGTTGATCTCCAGCCGACAGAGATCAGCTCCCCTGGAGAAAATGGCGGCTTCGGAGGGCGGACTCTGTGGCAGGAGACCTCAGGGAAGTCCCTCCCCTCCTCAGGCTCCACCCACAAAATCTCCAGGTATTTCCCAACCCGGAGCTGGCAACCCGACCCCAACTGGCAGCCTGTAGCAGGCCTCCCCCCCTTAAGAGAAGAAGAAGAGATTGCATTTGTACCCTGCCCTTCACTACCCAAGGGAGTCTCAGAGCGGCTTACAAACTCCTTTCCCTTCCCCTCCCCACAACAGACACCCTGGGAGGTAGGTGGGGCTGAGAGAGCTCTGAGAGAAACGGCTCTTCTTCGAGAACAGCTGTGCCTGAACTATGGCTTGCCCAAGGTCACCCAGCAGGTGCAAGCGGAGGAGTGGGGGAATCAATCCCGGTTCTCCCAGATTAGAGTCCGTGCACTTAACCACGACACCAAACTGGCTCTCGTGTGGGCATTAACCTCAGCATGGAAAGAATTCCACTCTATTTCCCAGAAAGGGTTGTCAGGTTCCCCTGGGCCACTGGTGGGGAATGGGGGGGGGGCAGGTTTGCCAGTTCCAGGTTGGGGAACTCCTGGAGATTTGGGGGTGGAGCTTGGGGAGGACAGGGGCCTCAGTGGGGTCCAGTCCCATAGAGTCCACCCTTCAAAGCATCCCTTTTCTCCAGGGGAACTGATCTCTGGAGTCTGGAGAAGAGCTGTAATCCCAGGGGATCCCCAGGTCCCAACTGGAGTCTGGCATCCCTGTCCCCCAGCAGTGTTAAAAATCGTTGACAAATGGATGTCCTTTATTCATACCCCCAAACCTGCCGCCTGGAGCAGGCCTTCCCCGCCCCCACCAATAGCCTCAGCATGGAAGAAGTTCCACTCTGTTTCCAAAACCAGTCTTGCTCCCTTATGGTGGAGTGCCTTTGCCACAGAGCTTCCTGCAGCCCGAAAACACCTGGCCTCTTCCTCCTGCCAGCACTCACTGTTTTCTTCTCTACTCTCTGTTCCCATCTTTCCACCAAGATCACCATCTCCCTGTGAGAAAGAATGCTGTTATTTTAAAAGGAACATGGAAAGCGCCCAGTTTGTTGCAGATGGATCCAGGTTCCCACAGGCCACCGGGCTGCTTTGTTACCCCCGAGCAAATTTAAAAAATGAGTAAAAATAAGCAAATAGATACAGAGGACCAGGCAGATGTACATGAATGAACCCGGGGTTTTTTTCCACATTAGTTTGGACTCCCCTGCCCCTGCCAACTCGTACTATGCTATGTTATGTTTTGAAAAAATATGCTGAAGTTTTGAAAATTTATATCAACACATGAACTGTGCCAAGATTTTCAGCAGGCATGCCCGCCTTTTGCTGCCTCTGGCTACGGGAGGGACCATCGCTTCCAACGGCTTCGTCTCGTGTGGGCATGCGGCCCTGGAATGTACAAATTATTCTGGCTGTGTTGGGAGTGCAGGCAGAAGCATCAGAACTGGGCAGCAGCTCCAGTCGGCCACTGTGTGAGCCAGGATGCTGGACCAGATGGACCATTGGCCTGATCCAGCAGGGCTCTTCTGATGTTCTTCTCAGGGGAAGGCCTCGGCCTCTCTGCCCTGTTGTTGGCCCTCCAGAGGAAGTAGTTGGCCACTGTGTGAGTCAAGAAGCTGCACTAAATGGCCCACTGGACTGGTCCACCAGGGTTCTTCTTATGTTCTTATCAGGGAAGCTCTTGGCCTCTATACCCTGTTGTTGGATCTTGAGAGGAACTGGCTAGCCACACCGTGAAATAGGATGCTGGACGAGATGGACCACTGGCCTGATCCAGCAGGGCTCTTCTGATGTTCTTATGAAGGCCTCCATGCCCTGTCATCAGACCTCCAGAGGAACTGGCTGGCCACTGTGTGAGGCAGGATGCTGGACGAGATGGACCACTGGCCTGATCCAGCAGGGCTCTTCTGATGTTCTTATGAAGGCCTCCATGCCCTGTCATTGGACCTCCAGAGGAACTGGCTGGCCACTGTGTGAGGCAGGATGCTGGACGAGATGGACCACTGGACTCGCCCACTAGGGTTCTTCTTACGTTCTTATGTCTGCCCATTGTTGTATGAGGCAACAGTTTCAGAAGACAATTTAACCACATTTTCCAAAACAGACCAAAAGAAAAAATGTTATGAAATAAATCCAAAATCATGCTTTTGAGTTGATTGACTGAAGCCTTGCAAAGTTGTGAGCAACTTTTGGAGTCCCACAGAAGTGTTCTTCAAGTGTAATGTTTAGAGGAGGAGGAGGAGGAGGAGGAGGAGGAGGAGAAGAAGAAGAAGAAGAAGAAGAAGAGATTGGATTTATACCCTGCCCTTCACTTGGAGTCTCGGACCAGCTTACAAACTCCTTTCCCTTCCCCTCCCCACAACAGACACCCTGTGAGGCAGGTGGGGCTGAGAGAGCTCTGACAGAAACTGCTCTTTCAAGGACAGCTCTTGTCAGAACTATGGCTTGCCCAAGGTCATCCAGCAGCTGCAAGTGGAGAAGTGGGGAATCAAACCCGGTTCTCCCAGATTAGAGTCCGCGCTCCCAACCACTACACCAAACTGGCGTCAGAGGGGGTCAGGGTGAAAGGACCTTTTAAAGCATGGTGAAGAAAACCAGGCGCCTGCTGCTTGCCACTCTTTAAGGCTGTGCGTGTCCCAAGTGCCCTCACAGCACTTCTGATTCAGGATGACCCTATGAAAGCCTTCCCAAACGTCTTCTCCTTAACAGCCTTGCTCAGGTCTTGGAAAAACAGAGGGCCTTTGTGACCTCCTTGATGGAGTCAATCCGTCTTATGTCGGGTCTCCCTCTTTCCCTGCTGCCTTCAACTTTCCCGGGTGGTTCTTGTCTTTTCCATTGACTCTTGTCTTTTTATAACATGACCAAGGTATGAGACCCTCAGTTTAGTAACTTTAGCTTCTCTGAAACATCTTTTCTCTCTCCTCTCCTTTTCATTTATATTAAAAACAAGATGACCAAACATCTACCTTGGAGAAGAGTTCCGGGGGTGGCCAAAGTGTACCGACTATGTTGTCACGTTTTAGCTGTTCCTAGGAAAAGATACTTCAAACTGCCAACCTAGCAGTTTGAAAGCAAGGAACTGGAGGTCGATAAATAGGGACCACTTCGGTGGGAAGGTAACAGTGTTATGTGCACCTCGGCGTCTAGTCATTCCAGCCACATGACCATGGAAATGTCTTTGGACAGCGCTGGCTCTTTGGCTTGGAAACGGAGATGAGCCACCGCATCCCTAGAGTCGGATTTGACTGGCTTTTGAGCAAGGGAAACCTTTACCTTTACCTAGGAAAAGATATTAGGCTGGTATTGCTTTGGAGGCTAATTGCCTGTTACTCATCAGAGCCCCCTCCTCCCATTAAGCCTATAAGACAAACAAGCCTTAAAGCATCTTGAAAGGGAATGTCTTTGTTCCGGCAGAGGCTTGCTGAGCTGGGCCTGACAAAATGGCTTCTGGCCCAGAAACGAGTATGCCACAGCAGAGCGGTTAGTGTCCTCACAGGGCCGAGGCCCACAGGTGGTGGCAGGGGAAGGATGCACTTTACCAGGGCCCGGAGATCCAGTGGACTGTCAGGCCCAGGCTGTGAACCCACTAACGTGATGGGGGAAACTGAGGCGAAATTGTCGATTGTGCTTGAGGATATTGATGGAGATCGGGTTCTCTGGATCTATGACACGCACATCTAAGTGGTCTGGTGAGATTTTCCCGAGCCAAGGAGGGGCGTTGGGCCTGTTCCATCTGTGAAAGGCACAGCCCCCCGCCCCGTGAAGCAGAACATTGATAGGAAATGGCCTGGGTACTACTGCACTTTCCAAGTAATAGCTTATTGAAACAACAAGTATCTATCAATTTTTCTTTTGGTTTTCCATCAATATGGCTAAGCAGAGAGACTTTTATCTCTTCCCCTTTTATTCAAAATGATAGATGCATTTTTTTTTGTGCCGTAACAATTTAGGAGATAAAGGGGATTAGACAGATTCATGGAGGAAAAGTCTTGCCAGTGGCTACTAGCCATGGTGACTAAAGGGAACCTCCACTTTCAGAGGTGCTAATCCTCTGAATCCCAGAGCCAGGAGGCAACATCAGTGGAAGGCCTCGGCCTCTCTGCCCCACTGTTGGCCCTCCAGAGGAACTGGTTGGCCTCTGTGTGGGACGGGATGCTGGACTAGATGGACTATTGGTCTGATCCAGCAGGGCTCTTCCTGTGTTCTTGTAAGTTTTCTTTTTGATGAAATTAAGTTTAAAAAAATCTACGCCCCTTGGGGAGGAGAGCAAGAGAACTCTATACCTAACCTAATGTAGCAGGAACCAGGTGGGCAGATGTGTTGATCCGAAGCAGTTTAACAAATTTTGAGACCAGTGGCACCTCGAAGGCCAACAAAAGCTTATTCAAGGAATAAGGTATACCTTGAATATACTCAGAATTTGAATATAGTCAGAATTTGTCCTAATGTAGCAGGATATGTGGAAACAAACAGGAAAGTTGCTAAAAAAAAATCAGGTTTGAGCCCAGTGGGACCTTTAAGACTAAAAAAGTTTTATTCAAAGTATACATTTTCATGTGCAAGGCACGCTTCTTCAGACAAATATTGCTAGCTCCTGCTTTGCCCGGGTCTGCCTTCTCCAGCCTGTGGATCCTTATGTCTACTCTTAAAAGGTTTAGACTCAGCTCCTCTCATAAAGCAGCTTAGAGTAAATAATGCAAAGAAGGGATTTCAGTTGTACAGTTGATATTTAGCGTCTCTTCCTATCCCTGTGTGTTGATACGTGCAATCCTCTGACCCGGTTCTAGGTAGTAAGCCAGACCGAAAACAGGGGAAACAACGTCTTAATAATCAGAAGTGGGTTCGCCAGCTAACCTCTGGGGTTGCCAACCTCCAGGCAGGGCCTGGGGATTTCCTGGAACTACAACTGATTTTCAGACCACAGAGATTGATTTCCCTGGAGAAAACAGGTGCTTTGAAGGGTGGATTCTAGAGTTCCCTCCCTTCCCCAAACTGTGCCCTCCCCATGCTCCATCCCCAAATCTCCAGGAATTGCCCAACCTAGAGCTGGCAAACTGACCCCGAGCAAATCGTCTCACCCTACACTAACCACTCTCCCAGGGGTTGTTGTTAGGGTTGCCAGTCTCCAGGTGGGGCCTGGAGATCTTCCTGCTTTTACAACTGATCTCCAGCTGGCAGAAAGCAGTTCCACTGGAGAAAATGGCTGCTTTGAGGGGTGGACTCTATGGGCATTGTAGCATGCTGAAGCCCCTCCCCAAACCCCGCCCTCTCCCGGATCCACTCCCAAAGTCTCCAGGTGTTTTCTAATCCAGACCAGGCAACCCTAGTTGTTGTTGTGAGGATCATAAAACAGGGGATAATGTTTCCAGCTCCTTGGATGAAAGCTGGGAGTAAAATGTGTGTGTGTGAGACGCCCGCAGAGAGGGAGGGCGGACTGGGACTGGGATTTATCTGCGTGATGTGTAACGGATTTTAGGCTGCATCTCTCTACCAGACACAACAGCGAAGGATTCCTGGTTGCATCGTGCGCAACTTTTCCAAACAGAAAGCGTTACCTCTCTGTCCTACACGGAGAAATGCATGCATGATGTGCCCGTGTGTCGGGGAGATACCCCCTCCTCTCCCCCCCTCCAAAAATGCGGCCCGGGGAGCGCATGCTCCTTTGCAACTGTTGCATTGTCCGCGGATGAAAGAGGCGAGGCGAGGCGAGGCGGGGCGAGGATGCGCGGCAGCCTGGCCGGTTTCTGCGTTTAGCAAAATGGGGATTTTCCACGCGAGCCGCCTCAGCAGAAGAGGCAGCCCGGGCACGTAGCGCACGCGCCAAGAGGCTGAGCTGGCGAGAGTCGCCTCCCGACCAATCAGAGCAAGGCAAGGGGGGGCCGGTAGCCAATGAGAGGCCGCGCTGGGTGCCCCTCATCTGCATAGACGGGACTATAGGTTAGCCCGAGCCCGGCATCTCTTCCCCAGTCTCTCCGGAGCGCGTGAGCCGAGCGTGGTCGCCTGAGCCCCGTCAATTCCCCCCCTTTAAAAAAAGCAACAATTTCTCTATTTTGCAGGTGCTGTAACTTCTTCAGTTAACCTCAGGTAAGCGGGACGGAGGCAGTTTCTGTGCAGCAGCGGGTCTTTTTTCTGAAGCCTGTTGCGTGGTGATGGGGAGGGGGGGGAAGAGCACTGTTGGCCAAACGTTTGCAAAAAAAGAAAATAACAGAAAGGATGTGGAGTCTGTCTTGCAAAATATCAACCGCCCTCAGCCGCGCTGCAAAACAGAGACTCTTGCATCAAAACGAGCACGGGGCCGCGCTAACTTTCTCTCCCCCCCCCCGCCTCCTTCTAAAAAAACTCTCTGTCTTTGGGGGTCTCTGCAAAGGGTTCTCGGGGCAGGTGGTCTCCCAGCGATGCGTCCCGGGCCTTTAAGACGGACCTGTGCACCGGGGCAAGAAAATAGGGGCTTTTAAGCCTTTTCCAGAAAGGTGGGGAAGTTCTAGGATGTGTAGTTAAGGTCATGGGTGCAAACGCTGGAGGGTTGGTGCTGCGATGCCCCCCAAAAACTGGGGTGGTGCTACCAAAGAAACTGGAGAGAAGAACAGGGATCTGATACCGCTGGGTAAGAAGCAGGATGCTCTTCTGGTCCATCCCCGCATCCCAGATTCTCTCCCTCCCCTCCCCCTTAGCGGGCCAACTCGCTTGCACCGTTAAGAGGACCCGCCCTGCTCGCGCCCCTTGCGAGCTGCCCGGGCTTGACTTGGCTGCGCTTCCGCCTTCTGCGAGGCAGGAAGCCTCGTTCTTGGCGTGCTCGATTGGTACGTGCTGGCTGGGCCTTTCCCAAGCCAGGGCGAAGCGGAGCAAAAGGGCTTTTCCTTGCACGGCGTGAGCAGTTCCCAGAATACCCCCCGGTTCTCCCTGCAGTGGTGCCAGCCAGCCCCTGTGGCTGCAACTCCCAGGTCGCCCTCGCCAAAATCTGTGCAAAGAACTTCTGATTGACGTGGCTGAGCAGGAAGAGGGAGAAAAACCAAGGGGGAGGGATTAACCTTTAATTTTGTTAGCCCAGTGCGTTGCTAAGAGCTTCCTTCAGTTCATTGAGACTTTCTCAAGGGCTAGCTTGATGCCATTTTGGTGTAGTGGTTAAGTGCGCAGACTCTAATCTGGGAGAACTGGGTTTGGTTCCCCGCTCCTCCACTTGCACCTGCTGGATGACCTTGGGCAAGCCCTAGTTCTGTCAAGGCAGTTCTGGAAAGAGCTCTCTCATCCTCACCTACCTCACAAGGGTGTCTGTTGTGGGGAGGGGAAGGGAAAGGAGTTTGTAAGCCACTCTGGGACTTCAAGTGAAGGGTGGGGTATAAAACCAGTCTCTTCTAGCTGCCTGAGGAGCAGTGTTCCCTCTAAGCTGAGTTAATGTGAGCTAGCTCACAGTTTTCTAGCCTCTGGCTCACACATTTTTGTCTTAGCTCAGGAAGGATGGCTCCAGAGCAAACTAATTTATGCAGTAGCCAGATGGCTCGCTCACAACTTTGATGCCTGTAGCTCACAAAGTAGAATTTTTGCTCTCAAGACTCCAGAGCTTAGAGGGCACCTTACTGAGCAGTCCTATGAATTCTGTAACCCCCCCTTTTAAGTGCATTGGCCCACACAAATGCTGCGTAGCCGCTATGGCAGAGCCCTCTAAAAGCAGGCCAAGGAGAGAGCCGGGACAGCTGCGTGGGGGGCGGAGGAAGGAGGCAGCATGTTGGCTGCAGGTTCTGTGCCCTGGCTCAGGCCCTTCCTGCTGCTGCCCTCCCTCCATTTAGGGTCTACTCGGCCTCACGGATTCATGTATGGATTTGCAAGGGTGGCCAGTTCCTGGGTAACCTAGGAGGAGGCAGCCATGTGCTCAACTGGAGGGAGGGAGGAAGGAAGTGAAACCTTCTAGAAAAGAAAAAATCCTCTCTGATTCATGCCTGGCCCATCTGCCCCTCCCACCTCACCGCTTGGCGCTCTGTCAAGTAGGAGGTTGTGTGGGCAGATTGCGGCAAAGTCCTTGGTGCAGGAGGAGAGAGTTTCTGCAAGGGATGGTTTCCGCCTTCCTCCGCAGGAAAAGATTCCCTCCTTGGCAAGAGCTGTATTAAAATGGTGAAATGGGTCCCTTTTTGTTTAATGATTAATGGGTTGTGTTGTGCAGGATACCTGCGCCTGGACCTTCCCCTCTTGCGACAGTGGTGCGTCCTTTTCTTTCCCCATTTCCAAATATTTAATTTTAAGCTCTCACCTCTGCTAACTAGGCTGCCTTCATCCTGGCAGCAGGCACAGTGCCAGTTTTGGTGGTGCTTGGGAACAGTGCCTCTTACGTTACAGTCAGTTAAAGTCAAAGTGGGTGAAAGGGAAGTGGGTCATTAATAAGAGTTGCCAACATCCAGGTGGAGTCCGGAGTTCTGCTGGGATTGCAGCTGGTCTTCGGACTCCAGAGATAGTTCCTCTGGAAGAAATGACAGCTTTGGAGGGTGGACTCTTATGGCATGTCCTGCCCCTGCGGAGCTCCTTTACTTCCCAAAGCTCTGCCTTCCCCAGGCTCCGCCCCCAAATGTCCAGGAATGTCCCAGTCCACAGTTGGCAACCCCATTCAATATAGTAAGTACCGGCATCATGGGATGTCATGGAAGCCCTGCAGTTTGCTGCTGGGAAAGCTTATGGCAGGCCTAAAGACAAACCTACACGTTCCTAGATGTGAGTCTTGCTGTAGCATACCTGCCCACAAGTACCAGCACATTTTGGACACACATAACAAGCCTGAGAGTAAAAAAAACTGAACAGATCTGTCAAATACTTTCTGTGCAATTACCTTGAGGGCAGTTCTTTCCCCACTGTTGAACAGACTCAAGCCTGTTTTTCAGCTTCAGAGAATGGCTAGAAAGAACATGCTTGCTTTAATTTCTCCCGCTATGGACTGGTTGCTGAATTAAGAGTGGGGGAAGTGATGCACCGTGTTAATAAAGTGGGTGGAAAGAATGCAGGCATGGTAGGAGGCTTCATGGAAGGGCATCTTCAGAGATTTCTTCTTCTGGCCTCCTTCTCGCTGAGATGCTCGGCCTCTGTCTGGACTTCACCAGTTCAGAGGAACTCTAGACTAGCTGCTAATTCATACCAAAAACAGTCCTGGTATATGGAAAGTTACGTGGCTGGGGAGAAGGGGTCTAGCCTAACCTTTCCCCTTACATGCTAAATTTCCATGTATGGGGATTTTTGTGTGTGGGGGGGAACATTATGAAAAAGCTGCTGGGCTGAAGTGGTATAGTCCGGACTCCTGGCTGAACTTGACCACTTAGTGTGTAAGAAAATGGGCCTTTGCAAGAGAAAGGCTTGGTGAGGTTGTGAAGGTCGTGCTGCACACGGGAGAACCAAAGATGTCCAGGTAGGGAGAAGGAGGCAATGGGCAAGCAGTGTGTGGGGGAGGGAGAGATGGAAAGGAAGCCACGTTGAAGTCCGTCACTGCCGTAGACAGCTCTTGTGCTGAAACGAGCATTTTTATTAAAAACGTAACTTAATTTTCTTTCTTCTCTGGATGCTTCTTCAGGGCTAGGCTGTGAATAACCACTTGATCTTAAGAGGAGGAGGGGGTTCTGTTTCGTCGTAGCCTGGGGACATGTGGCAGAGGGAAGAGAAGGAGTCGCCCTCATTCCTGAGCTGATTTTTCTCCCCCCCCCTTAATAAAAAATTTCTGTTCCGTGAAGTGCTGAGTCACGGAAGCAGTGAAGTATCTTGAGGCCGACAGGAAATTGTGAGCTGTTTCCCTGAATCACAGACTGAGGCAGGAGGTGGATTCTTCAGTCTTTATGAAGATTCCAGAGTTAAGCCGGCAGGTGCGGTGTTCCTTCCGGGCCATCTGTCTGGCTTCCACGCAGATGCCAGATTTATTTATTTAGCTTATTTTAGGTTTGTGTTCTGCTCTCCGCCGTGCCCCCCCCCCCCATAGGAACCCAAAGAGAAAATTAAAAATTGCAGCAACAGACAAGGGAAAGGAAAGCTTCCATTGCGGAATGCTGATTTTTCTTCCTAGCTTCAGGCTGTGAGTCCTCAGGCTATGATGAGCTGAAAAACTCCCACCTGTCTGGGCACACCCAGGCCTCAAGTGCTTCTGTGCAGAGTGGAAAGCCAGCCGCTGTGCCGGGTGTCACTCCACTGCTGCTAACTAGCAGGCTGGTCCCCAGCTCCTCCCTTGCCAGCATGCCTGATGGGGGGAGTGAGTGAGGGTCCACTCTAGGGCCGGGAGGAGGGACCCTCCTTTTAAAGCAACCCTCCTTGGTCTGCTGTAGCTAATGTGTGGTTCAGCTAGACCAGTGATGACAATGGCGGAAGGCTTTTTGGGACTGGCTGCCGTGGCACGGGGGAGACTAGCTTTTGGGCCTTTTGAGAGGCTGGGAGAAAGTGTGTCTGGCTGGCTATGTTGCTTACCTGTCCAAGGGGCACAGGGTAGTGTGCATGGGTTTCCCTTGCCCTGTTTTATCCTTACAACAACCTTATGAGGTCTGTCATGCTGAGAGAGTGCTTTTATGTTACGTTACGCTGACAGCCAGTTTGGTGTCGTGGTTAGCAGCGCGGACTCTAATCTGGTAGAACTGGGTTTGATTCCTCACTCTTCCACATGCAGCTGCTGGTGTGACTTTGGGTCAGTCACAAGTTCTCTCAGAGCTGTTCTCTCAAGAGCTCTCTCAGCCCCACCTACCTCATAGGGTGACTGTTGTGAGGAGGGGAAGGGAAGGAGAGTAAGCCACTCTGAAACTCTGAGTAAAGGGCAGGGTATAAATCCAGTCTCTTCTTATCACCTATTGAGCTTTCTTTTTGGTCAGGGTGCAAATTCGAACCCAGGTTTCCCAGTATAACCAGTCCCCCACAGTGAATTGTCTCTTTATTGGATAGTTTCTTAACCTTGGAGAACGTACTAAGGAGAGCTGCATGTACTCTCTGCATAAAAAAATAAGTCTTGCTTGTTGGTGCATATTTCTGCTAGCCCTTGCTGCATAGAAGAGGAACATGCAGGATCTTGCCTTGACAATCAGAAGCCCTGCTTCCCCCTTCCCGTTTGCTCTCGCCCTCATTGAATTCCTTGTCTAACTACAGAATTCAGCAACCGCTTGCTCTTAGGGCATACAAGCAACCCATGCTACAATGCTGTTTGTGTCTGTGTTTTCTTTTTCTCTGTTTTAAAAGTTTGTTTTTCTGTAATGGGTTGGACGTTTTTTGGGATGCACGTGTGATGTGATCATGTCCTTGGTACCATTTGGAGCTCTTCCTTCCCCACCAGGACTTGAGCGTAGGGCCAAAGAGAATAGCCGGGGAGGCGGAGCAAAGGGGTTAAAAAAAGGAGAGTTTCTTGAGTCGCTGCAGTGCTGTAAGCAGGAAGGGGAGGGCCGGATGGTGAGGACACTCCTCAAGGGCGCTGGAGTAGCCTTGGTGCGGCCTCATCTGCACAGCCTCATTAGGCACCTAGGAGGAGGTGCCAAAGACTCAGATGGATGCCCCTTCTTTTCTTTTTTAATAAAAAGGAGCTCTGTCTATGGCAGCTCTTGCCACTCTCGTGTGGGTGGGAGGGATTTGAAAGTGAAGAAGTAGTACAGGCTAGCACTTGATGAACGTAATACTGAATGCAGGCTTTGTGGGGCTCAGTCAGGATCCCCCCAAGTTTGGGGACGGGTGGGCTTGGCAGGTGGCTTGCAAAGTGGGGAATGGAAGGGCAGAGGCTGCATGGTTTTCTTGACAAAAGTGATTTGAACAGGTCCCAGGCCCAGGGGCCCTGGTGTCAGCAGCGATTACTCCTTGCACCAGCTTTTTCGGGTGCTTTTCCTGGGATCTGGGAGGGTTGTGAAAGTGCCCAGGATCTCTGGCGAGGCAACCGGTTTCCCCTGTCGGGCTACAGCCTCCAAGGAGAGCTAGAATATCTGCAGATGCCAGGTTGGAGTTCATGGGTTTGCATGCAATGTAGATCTGTCCCCTTTCTCAGAAACACCATCTCGTGGTTGCATAAAATTGCCAAAAAGGTTGACTCCTCATCCCAAAGGCCCAGTTCAGTTTTTAAAAATTGGTTTCAGCAGCCTTCAGACCCTCTTAATTTTATTTTTATTTATTAAATTTGTTTTCCTAGGCCGCCCTTCCCTAGAGTAGGGCTCATGGCGGCTTACAACATGTTCATGGTGCACATTTCCAATTCTAGTTGATGCATGATGCTGCCTTTTACTATATCATACCTTTGGACTATGTGTCTTATACTAAATCAGGCTCTTGGTCCTTCAAGGTCAGTGTTGTCTGCTGAAACTGACAACAGCTGTCTAGAGTCTCAGGCAAAGGTCTTTCACATAATCCACTGTCTGCTCTCTTTTAACTGGAGATGCTGGTGATTGAACCTGGGACCTTCTGCATGCCAAGCCGATGCTCTGCCACTGAACCATGGCCTCTTCCCATGATGATCCCGCTTGGCCTCTCACTCCAACAGAAGCCTGTTTGACTCCAGCCAAATTTGCCAGTCAGTGTCTATATTCCAAGGCTAAGTACGTTAAGAGAGAGAGAAGGAAACACAGCAAGTAAATCTTGGAGGAAACTTAGGATAGTCGTGTTCTTTCTCAGCTGTTTGCAGTAGCTACTCACCAGTGGCGAACAATCTCACCTGCAGATGAGCAGGCAGGGTAAAGTAGTGGATAACTTTTTGCAGGATTAATTTCTAATTTAGGGATTGGTTCCTAAATCTTTAATCCCAGGGCTTTGGCACGATTTATTGCATGCTGTCTGCTGGGTGGCCACATTGCTTTCTGTATATTGTAATCTGCCTTCTGTCTCAGTAAAAAGGGCTTTCTGTATATAAATCAAGTGATCACCTTAGGTGGGAGATGATGTTAGAGCCATATGAGTGGAGCTGGCAGAAACGCACCTGAACATGCCGTGGAAGGTGATGTCAACAGAATGTTCGGGGTGGCGCTATGCTGGCCCAGCTGAGAAACCTAACCAGCATGCAAAGAGGAAGAGTGGGTCACGTCCTTGGAGGGTTTCAGGTGTGGGGAGAGCAGGCTGCGTTGCCCCTCTTGCCCACTGACTTGTCGCTTTCTTAATAGCTAAAAGAGTTAACATGCAGGGAATGTAACACACCCTCTCGTCCTGTCCTCTTCAGCTTAATGCGCTGGTTGTTCTCTGCAGTCTCTTAAAATATTGCTGCCCGGCCTTATATAACAGCACGAAACCCATGTTTAGTGACGGAGCAAATGGCTGCAGAACATTCGTCAGCGGGAGCATAGCCAAGAGACAGCATCGCTCATGTGTCGACAGCCATATGTCCCTGTCAAGAGAGGTTTTAAGTTGTGATTTTGTTAAAGGCGCAGGACAGGCGTTTGCAGAACAGCTTTTGGAAATGTCATCTAAAACCTGTACAGCCGTTTTTCTACTGTGCACCCTGTTTTTCTATACTGTGTAGCTCAGGGGTCCCCAGTCTTTTTTGAACCTGTGGGCCCCTTTGGGATTCTGACACAGCGTGGTGGGTGCAGCCACAAAATGGGTGCCGCGGGGAGGTCCCTGTGCTGTGGTGGCAGCTGCCGCCAAGGCAACGTTTTTATAAATGTGCACAGCCTATCAAATCTGCAGTGGCCAATCAAGAGCATTGCTTGGAAAGAAGCTCCATTTGGTCTCTCCCACTTTCTACAAACACTTGGCGGGCACCAGGGAAGGTATTGAGAGCCAGTTTGGTTTAGTGGTTAGGAGCGCAGACTCTAATCTGGGAGAACCGGGTTTGAGTCCCCACTCCTCCGCATGCAGCTGCTGGTGTAACCTGGCGTCAGTCACAAGTTCTTTCAGAGCTGTTCTGGAAAGGGCAGTTCTCGAAAGAGCAATCTCAGCCCCGCCTACCTTACAGGCAGTGTTCCCTCTAAGCTGAGTTAGTGTGAGCTGGCTCACATTTTTTAGCCTCCAGCTCACAGTTTTGTCTTAGCTCAGGAAAGGATGGTTCCAGAGCAAACTAATTTAAGCAGTCACCAAATCGCTCGCTCCCAACTTTAATGCCAGGAGCTCACAAAGTAGAATTTTTGCTCACAAGACTCCGCAGCTTAATAGGGAGCATAGCTCACAAGGTGTCTGTTGTGGGAAGGGGAAGGGAAAGGAGATTGTAAGCCGCTCTGAGACTCCTTCGGGTAGTGAAGGCCGCGGTATAAATCCAGTCTTCTCCTCTTCTTCCATTGCTGGGCGCCATATTGAGAATCCCTGATGTAGCTCTAATATTCATGCCCTACCCAACAATGGCAAGCAAAATGCAAGAAAGAGTCTTGTTTTCTGTAATTTTCAAATGTCTTGTTGGACAGCCTTGCGGATAAGTCAGGTGAGCTCACTCTTGGGCCTCTCTGGTATTTAGGCTTTTTTCCTAATCTGCCTGCCCGCCTGTCACTAGGTGGAGAGTTTTGGCTGAAAGTTGCTTACTCTGGAAGGTTCCCTGCCTGGACCCTGTATTTCCATGCTCCCGGTCACGTGACTGTTGCACCCCTGCCTAGGGGTTGGCCCCTGGTCCCCTGCTCTTTCTCCTCCAGCCTTTGTCTCGTTTCCCATCCTTCACATTCATTTCCCAAATGTTATGACTCCAGCGTTCGTGTGTCCAGTGGGAAAGGCGTCTGCAGGACTCTTTGGCTTGGGAAAGGAAGGCGTGAAACCCGTCTACACACTCTGGGGTTACGAGTTCCACTTCCGCTCAACCCTCTCTTCCTTTTCTCTCCGCAGACAAGCAAGATGTCCATTTTGAAGGTCCACGCTCGTGAAATCTTTGACTCACGTGGGAATCCCACCGTCGAGGTAGACCTGTACACTAGCAAAGGTAAGAGCACTGGCTGTTGCCTCCAGGCCCTGTTTGCGGGCTCCCGGACATCTGACCTGACTGGCCACGGTTGGAACTAAAGCACCAGCACTGGGCTAGGCTGGTCCTTGGCCTGATCCATCAGGCCTGCTTGCATGTTCCTTACATCTCAGTGTGTGTGTGTGTGTGTCATGACATGGTGTACACGCTGGCAGCGTGAGGTCTTCTAGGCGGGAGATCACAGGAGGAGGTCCTCTTTCTGAAAGGGACCGGGCTGTCCGTCTCAGTGGGAACGGCATTCTAGGTTAGGTGGCTCTCCGAGTCCTAAGTCGGATCGATCAGTATGAAAGAATGAACTTTGCGCATTCTATCCAATATAACTATAACAAAAAAAGTAACAATACAAAACTGTTCCCTAGATAACTATTTACAAACAACTAAAAGCAAATAGATAAACACACATTTACAAACACAGACTCCTCCATTCCAAGGTGTTCTTTCCTCTTTTTCCTTTCTCCAGATTTCAGATCCTTTTTCCTGGGAAGCAAGGCTTTTTCTCTTATTGAACAATTTTAACATCCGCTACAAAGACAAACCAGTGACAGTAAACTGTCATAAGCATGTGAGGTCATTGTTGTTACAGTTTTATCTTACATTTTATAGTTGTATTTCATGAGCATTATTGTTCAGAGTCTCAAGGCTGTATTTGGTTTTCTTTAAAAAAAATTGGTCCCAAAACACCCAAAACTTTTCTCATTCTGAAGGAAGATTTTTGCAAGCCTTGGCCTGGAAGCCAGACATTACTTGTCTCCCCCCCCCCCCAAGTCTTTGGGCAGGAGTAGAGGACTTTGGAGAAGGCCGTCCCTTGGCATCGGGCTTTGGAGAAAGGAGTTTACTTACTTACTTCATTTATACCCCACCATTCTCCTCAGGCGGGATCCGAAGTGGCTTAGTATAGTTCTCCCCTCCTCCATTTCCTCCTCACAACAACCCTCTGAGGTAGGTGAGGCTAAGAGTGTGTGTGACTGGCCCAAAGTCACCCAGCTGGCTTCCATGGCGGGGGGGGGATTTGAACCTGGGTTTACCCGGATCCTAGTCCGACTCTCTAAGCACTACACTGTTGCCGGAGTTGGCAGGAGTCGCTCCCTTCAGCCGTCTCCAAAGGCCAGTGCGGAGTGAGAGATGGGGCCGTCTCCTTCCCTGGATTTCCTGGGGGAGACGCTGCTTGTGGGGGAAGCTTGGGTTCTGCACCTGGTGTGTTCTGTGGAAGATGCTTCGGGGTTCCCTGTTATTCTCTGAGAACTTGAGAGCAGCTCTCTCAGTGCTGGCTGTCCAGGGCGAGGGGAGAAGGCCATCAGAGCAGGGTAACTGGTTGTCTCTGGCGACCAAGTGGGTTGAAGGTTTGCAGGCCATTTTTTACCTTGTATGTTTTGGAAGTGGCTTCCAGCAGAGGCAGTTGGGGTGGTGAGGGAATGAACAGAATAAAACCCTCTAGGAAGTGACCAGAAGACGTGTGGGCAGATAAGAGAAGGTCACAACTGGGAGAGATTCCAGACAGGGAAGATGGCTCAGCTGTGAACATGCTCAGCTGCAGATGCCGCTATTCCGTGAACTGGTGGGCGCTAAGGTGGGGTGTCTGATTGGATGCCTAAAAATAAGGGTTAAAGTTAATGACTTTATATCCTGCTTCTCTCCCCCATGGAAGTGCCCTTTCTCGACCTGACCGGGATAGCCCAGGCAAGCCCGATCTCGGAAGCTAAGTGGGGCTGACCCTGGCGAGTAGTACTTGGATGGGAGACCTTTGAGGAATACCAGGGCTGGGAGGCAGAGGCAGGCAGTCAAGCCACTTCTCTGAACGTCCTCCATGCCCCCGTAGGAGAGCTACCAGAGGTCTCCATGATTTCCAGGCACGGGCGCGTGCGCACATAAATGCAAAAAAAAAATACCCCAAAAGTGCCCTTTCTCCCCTCCTCCATTCTCTCACAACAGTCCTGTGAGGTAGGCCAGTCTGAGAATTTGACAGGCCCTCGGTCCCCCAGCAAGCTTCCCTGGCAGAAGTGTGGATCGAGAGGCTTGCTTTCTCTCTCTTGCTGTCCATGGGTCCCATGTTGTTTCAGGTTTTGCCAGTGAAATCTGGCGTCTTGTGGACCATCTCAGTTTCTATCTTTAGATCTTATTTTTTTAATAATTACACGGTGAAGGATTTTGAACCATGAGGACATGGGAGAGGTTGGGGTTAGATGGAGGGGGTGCGTGACTCCCCCCCCCCCCAAGGTAAGCCATGGCCATTTGCCGAAGAGCATTTTGAAGCTTCAGGATAAAAATAAATGCACTCAGCTGCCGAGAACATGAGTCGGTGCCTTACTGTAGCCCCTCATGATGGATAGTGGCCAGTTGCTTCTCGCTTAGTGTCGTCTTGGAGGTGGCCGGCTCGGCAACCCGATACGCCGGAATCAACGGAGACGGCTTTGCTTTTACAGTTGGCAAGGAGGAAGGGGGTTTGAACTGGGATGTGGCCAAGCATAAATGTACCAAGCTGGGTTCTGGCTGGTCTCAAGACTTCTGGTGTTAGACTGACAGGGTTTTTTTTATTTTGACAGCCGGGGAAGAAACACTGTGATGGGCTTGGCCAAATGCAATGGGTGGAGGGTGTAAATTCGTGCTCACGTTTTTGTCTTTTCTCTCCTCTTTTCCCCCCTGACCCCCAGAAAGAGGGAAGATAAAACAGGCAGCCGAATTGGCGGAACTTGTGTCTGTGGCAGGGGTCAGGAGCAAACCAGATCTCTGGGAGGAGACACTTAAGATGCTCTTGGAAACTGATACATCTGTAATAAGAACAGCTTCCTACCCAAGGTCCAGGAGTGGTTTCCAGAGGCCAGGGCAGTTCTCAGACACAAAAAAGTTTGCAGGACAGACATGAATATCTGGGGCAGACTTAGATGGGAAGATCTGTATTGCAAGGTAGCTTTCTGGGGAGGGGCTGTGATTCAGTGGAAGAGCTGCTGCTTTGCATGCAGAAGGTCCCGGGTTCAATCCCCGGCATCTCTAGTTAAAAAGACCTCTGCCTGAGCCCCCCCGGAGAGTCATTGCCAGCCTGAGTAGACCATACTTACTGTGACGTACTGATAGTCTGATTCAGTAGAAGGCAGGTTCATATATTTTCTCTGAGTTTGTTCCTAGGAATAGCATTTGGGGAGGCAGACTTCATTTCTTGAATGTGGACTGTAGGTTTAGGGCTCACACGATGGTTTCCAATGGGAGAAAGGTGCTATCTCCCTGCACTAAGAAAGCTAGCACATTGACGAAGGGCTGCTGATGTGCTAGTTTTCTGCGTGCAGAGAGGTTTGCGTTTGCATGGGGAAAACGCTCAGTCGTGAGTCTTCACTGGCTGTGGTATGCTTTTAAGTGAAACCATTACCATTTCAAACACTGTGGGCCTGTGTCGGAGGAGATCATGCGATTGCTATAAGAAAAGAGTATCATCAGGTGAGCGTTGCAAATTTTGGCCTTTGTACCAGTATCATAATTCCAGTCTAAGTCTGGATTTGGAAACTGCAGTAGGAACTTGAAGGACTCCTGGAAGCTGGAGAGTCCCTCAGCCTGGCGTGCACATGGTCAGGCCCCTTCCTGTAGGCAACAGGCAACACCCCCATGAGGCTGGGCAGGGGGGAGGGTTTTGTGCATCTACAGGAGTGGGGCTGGCTAGAAAGGGAGACCCCTCCCCACCCCTCAGTCCTTTGAGAAGCTGCAAGAGGCCACTCAGCCGAAAGCCACATTTGCAGTGACCATCAACCCAAAGAGCCACATTTCCTTCCATCCTTGGCATGAGGCTTGTACCTCAGGGAGCCTTCGGCCAATGGTCCTTCTAAGCTGTGGAGTCGTGTGGGCAAAAATTCTACTTTGTGAGCTGTTGGCATTAAAGTCGTCAGCAGGCGATTTGGCTGCTGCATAAATGAAGTTTGCTCTGGAGCCCTCCTCCCTGAGCTAAGACAAAAATGTGTGAGCCGGAGGCTAAAAAACGATGAGCTGGCTCACACTAGCTCAGCTCAGAGGGAACGCTGCTTGTGGCTTACCTGTTCTTCTGGGGGCCGTTTCAAGGTGGGAACCACCTGCCAACCACAAACCTCACTGGGCAAGGCCCTTCCCCACTTCCTTGAAAGATGGGGCAGGTACCACTCTGGGGAACTGCGCTCTGAAAAGCCCCAAGTGGCATGCCATGAGTATGACTGCAGAGGCTGAGACGGCCGCCCACCCAAAGCACGCACCTTGCAAAAGCCTTCTTGAACCCCGGGGGTAGGATGGGGAGGTTCTTCAATGAAGGAGTCCCTGTTTCTGTGGTGTGCGTCATTCTGGGCTTCCATATGAAGCCAGGGTTGGTTCTCACGATGAGGCTTCTCCTGTGTTCCCCCTCTCCCCCCTCCAAGCTGCTGCGCTTCATGTTATTTAAACCCTGTGGCTTGCCAAGAAGCTGCCATATTTCCCTTCCTCTGTGCAAGCTTCTTTCCTGTCCTGCCAAGCGGCAGAGCCGGTGAAGGGAAACCATCTCGTTTGGCTCCATGACACGACCCGATAGCAGCTCTGCTATAATTGGAGCTGCCCTGCTGCAGGACCTCTGGCCAGCCTCCCCTGTTTTGGAAACTACTTCTGGCCCACCGTCCTTTTGTCACTTGCTTAGAAGATCGGACCCTTCCTTTGTGCAGAACGGGAACCGGCTTGGGCCGGCCCAGTGAGCAGGCACAAAGAGATGCGCGCTAACAGGGCAGCTACTGACTTCGCTTTGTGTGGTGTTCTGCTAATGAGGAGGCTCCAGGCCGGCTGCGCAGGGAGGAAATGTGGGCATCGGAGCACAATGGAGACCTCTGGTCTAACGAGAGCTGTCCCTCGGACGAGTGGGAATCCTGTCCTCCGTGACACTCTGGCTGCTCTGTTCCCCCAAGGTCTTTTGCGTGCAAGAGCTTTTTTCAGTCCTCTGGCACCAGGAAGCACCATATTGTGGCACGTGGGTGAGATGTGTGAAGTTAGATCCAGGTGGGTCGCCATGTTGGTCTGAAGCAGTAGAACAAAGTTGGGAGTCCAGTCAGGCACCTTTAAGACCAACAGAGTTTTGTTCAAGGAATGAGCCTTCGTGTGCAAGGCAGACTTCTTCAGATACGGTGTAATGTTTGTTTGTAATGATTGACGGAATTCTGTTCCACTGTATCTGAAGAAGCGTTCTTGCACACGAAAACTTAACACCTTGAATAAAAGCTGTGCAAAGTGTTCTCTTAAGCCTGGCACGTATACACACGGGTGTAGATCAGACTTGGAAATCACTGCTAAGTCCCTAGCCTACTCTGCCTACCTGCATGTTGCAATCTGTGGCACATACATGGTCTCAGTGTCACTGCGCCACAAATTACCAACTCAGGTGCATGCAGGTAGAAGGGCTAGTAAACTTGTGTGTGTCATTGGCTTTGGCCCAGACATTTAGCTTGTGTCTCTTGCTTAGTTTATGACAGTTTCCACGCCTTCCCCGGAGGCAACTCTGAGACTTGGACTGTGCGTGCAGCAGAATTTGGGGAGGGGGGGAGAATGGAATTCTGAGGTGGCAGGCTGGGGTGTACCACTTACGGCTGTGGACGACAAGGTCACAGGTTTACTGCTGTCCCCCGCATTAATTCCCTGCAAATAAATAAAGATTGGCACAGAAAGTTTATAGCCTAGCCCTGCACATACAGCGCTAGTTTTCTATGTGTGAGAAATGATTAAGAGAATTTTGAAAAACGCAGTCCTTTCCATCGCTGTCTGCGGCGGTGTGTTCTTCTGCCACCTCACAGTTAACCTCTTTCTGCTGCCTGTCAGGCATTCGCCAGGCCCCTGGGCTGGGAGCTCTTGGTTTGCAAGGGGGGGGGAGTAAACAATATGCTGATGGATCGGGGCCAGAATATCAAGCAGTGCAAGAGGGCGTTGTCAGGTGTAGTAGGGCCCTCCTTGGCGAACTCTCCTCCCATTGCCCGTTTTTGCAGCATTTAACACCTTCGTTGTTCTTTTTCGGCTCAGGTCTCTTCAGAGCCGCAGTTCCCAGCGGTGCTTCCACCGGAATCTACGAAGCCTTGGAACTGCGGGACAATGACAAGACGCGCTTCCTGGGCAAAGGTAACGTTCTCCTTCCGCGGCCGGGGTGGCAGCATCTCCTGTTCTCGCCTGTCTGGGCTGGCTCTTCCACTTTTCTCCAAACACTCCTCCTCGCCCTACTTTGCTCTTTGGCGTCTGTGATCACAAGTGGGCAAGCAATAAGAAGCCTTTGGCACGAGCTGTGCCATTCGGGGAATGGAGACGAGAGGGAACCAGGGGATGCCCGAGGCAAAGCCAGTTGACTGCAAGTGTTTTGTGTTACTATTAAATGAGCTAGTTTAGTGTTATGACTGCCCTGGTTTGAGTCTGGTATCTACTGTGAGCTCCCACGATAGCAGTGAGTTCCTTTGTCCTTGGTCGAGCCTGTTTCCTTCCGCTCCAGCACTCCCCACCTGCAGCATGGCCTCCCTTGCAGGGGTGTTGGTAAGGGTTTTTAAAAGGCACTGTACAAAGTGCTTTGAAAACAATTCTTAGCATTATAAGCACTGTCTGATAGTCGGGAGAGGAGAACGGAGTATAGTTTGGCTCTACCTTTGCCACAGTTTTCTTTCTGCAAGCTTGCTAGCATGTTGTGTTGGGGGATGAATCGCAGAGTTAGTGGATGGATTTGGGCTGGCGGGCTTGGAACCCTGTTGTCGTCAACACAGCCACACTGCACTGGTTCCCTCCGACTTAGGCTGGCCCTTAACGGCTAGATGGGAGCGAGCATGGTCAACTTTGATCTTGCATGGTTTTCTTTTAAACAGGGTATCATAGCTCAAAACTGCATGCTGTAGTAGGATGGCTTAAGTGGTAGGTTTGGTGAGGAACGGCCCGGAGATGAAGTGCTGGATATTCAGGGTGAGCGGCCAACTGCAGGGTTCAGTTAGCCGATTGACACAGCAGAGGACAGGGAGAGGGCTTGAAAACCACTGAGTGGGTGAACTTGCACTCTTGGTCGAGATGAAAAAGAGCATCCGTTGAGGAGGAGGACTGGGAACGCTGGCTTGAGCTGGGGCCCAGTACAGAGAGAATGCTCAGCCATGACTTGTTTTTCCCCTAAACCCTGGGCTAATATTCAGTGCACGACAAAACCATGATTTCGGCTTGCTTCGCTAAGCCCTGCACCTGATTGGTCTTGAGCTGGGAGTAGCCAAGAATACCTACTTGTAAGCTGGTAACCAGAGAGGCATGGAAAATGGCCTTAAACACCTTCTCGGTGTGTGTGGGGTAGTTACTGCACAGTTTGCAAGCTCATTTCAAAGCACGGTTTCACATCCAAGACTGAGGCCAGTACTTAATCAGGGTTCAGGTATTCAGTAGTTAACTTTTTGGGGAAAACAACCATGGTCAAACATTCTATCACTCACTTTAGGACCAGTGGCTTCCTCCGTCAAGTCCCAGTTGGGTATCTTGACCGTTCTGTCTGTTGTGTTTGTAGAGAAGTGCTGGTGTACCACTGATCTCCCAACTATTATTATTATTTATTGTTTATTCAATTTGTTAATCACCCTATCCCAGCTTATGCCAGGCTCTGGGTGATGTACAAGGAGGCATAATAAAATAAACAAAACATTAAAATTCAGTATACCATTTGATGAAAACTTAAAAAACCAGAATAGAAGAATAAAAATCATATGCCCGTCTCTCCCGCCTACTATCCAAGGGAGAATGTTGGCTGGCTCCCTGTCTTCTGTGCTTGCAGCTGGCTTGCTTTTTTGATTCCGAGCATCAAAACTGATGCTCGGTGCTAGAGCGCCTGGCTTGCGTGAAGAATGTTCTGAGAGCAGCCTTCAGTTGAAACACAGTCTTTGATGGGGAGGTTGCAGGAGGTCCTTGCCCGAGACCTCCGAGTACTGCTGCCAATTGGAGTAGACAGTACTGGCCTAGATAGACCAGTGATCTAACTCTGCACAAGGCAGTGTCATTTGCTCCCAAGGAATCTTGGGAAATACACTGTGTGTGGGCGACGAGAAGTCTGTGCCTCTTATTTTCCAGCATGGAGCACTTAGAAGCTTCAGAATGTAAACTGTTTAGATATTCAGTGTAAAGTTCTTCCTTATTTCCGGTGTCTCATTGCAGATTCCAGTACTGTTGAATGTTGTGAGCCAAGGGTTTGAAAGTGGCAGAGAATTAGTTCCTCTCTCTCTCTCTCTCTCTCTCTCTCTCTCTCTCTCTCTCTCTCTCTCTCTCTCTCTCTCTCTCTCTCTGCTGTCAACTGACTATAGAGGAATCAAATAGGGATATTCCCACCACCATTGACCCCATATGGCTTTAGGTTTGAGGCACAGGCCCAGTTCAGACGGCACACCAAACCACAGTTGAGCGTCCTCTAAAAAAACGGTTTGCAATACTCCAGGAAACTGAGGCTTGAAACTGAATTGGGTTTGTAAACCGTGACTTGCCTACCAGCTGTGGTTTGGTGCCATATCCGGGTTGACAAAACCAGAGCTTGGGCCACTGGGCCGCTTCCAGGGACTGAGCTGCTGAGCATTGAGGATGGCGAAGAAAAGCGGACAGATGACATCTAAACTATGATTTGCTTGTAGGCTGGGAACATCCAACCCTGGCTGGACTTCTGAACCACTGTTAGCGAAAATCTTCAGCTTGGCCTGATGTCTGACACATTAGTCCTCCCTGATTGGCAGGCCGTTGACCTGCTTGCATCTCTTTCTGCTTTTTATTGCATTGCTGGTTGTACTCAGAGAAGCTCTGGTTCGTTTTGCTGTGCGTCTCCCTGCCTGTATCCCTTCTTCCTCCCTTGCACGGTCTGCTTCTGTGGTCTTCCGTGGGCATTCATCTCTCTCCTTTTTCTTCTCTCCTCCCTCGGCCACTTGGTTTCCGTCAGGCGTCTCCCGAGCTGTTAAATATGTTAACGAATTCCTGGCGCCAGCGTTGTGTACTCAGGTAACGGATGCGCGCTTGTGGTGCAGTCCAGTCCTCCAGGAGGGCGCCTTCCCTGTGCATGGTCTTTCCGACTAACCTCCTAGCAGGCATTCCTAGACGATGGCTGTTTCTGTCCCCCCATTAAATAATTTTGGGTTCACTTAAAACAATCACCAGGTTTGGCGATCTTGGTTTCTGGAGGGCTCGGTGGTTGCTGGGGTTGTTGTGGCAGTCCCAAGTGATCCTCTACTAATGCCTGCTTTTGCCTTGGGTGGACTGGATCAGTGATTGGATTTGCTTGTTCCTTCCAGGTGTCTCAAAGGCTGTTGAGCACATCAATAAAACAATTGCACCTGCACTGGTTAACAAGGTAGGAGCCTTCCTTATTTTACTAACCACACCCACGCAACCTTAGCTAGCAGAAGCTTTTAACTAGTTGTGTGCTCTGCCCTGTGTCTGCTCAAAAAACCCGGAAAAGCAGCATGTGGTGTTGCACTGTTAGGGAATGGCTTGTTTTTGTGTGTCGCATGGATAACTGCCTTTTTTGCGTGCGCATCCTGACGCAGAAAGGGTAAGAAATATGCATGAATGGGGTAATAATTCCACAGGCACACTGTGCCAGAAGGATTGAAAGTTTTACTGGAATGAAAGCAGGGCCTTTCCTAGCCTCTGCTTGAGCAGAAACAAACAGCCAACCGCCAGAAGAGGAAGGGAATCCAAACTACCGCACAGGCATTTTAGCCCTAAAGCTTCAGGGGGAAAAAACCTAAAGAGTTCAATAGGGGAACATCACCAAATTCACAGCTTTCCATGATATAACAAATGGTAAGTTCCTGGCCATTTCCTTAGGTCTCTAAGCTGATGGAGGAAGGACTCCTGCCCTCCTTTTAGCTTTTCTTAGCTGAATTGGTGGCGAGTGAAATGAATCTAGTCCACAAGTTTAATCTGATTGTTTATTTGTTTGTTCATTGCATTTATATTCTGCATTCCCCAGGAACAAGCTCAGGGCGGATCACGATTCACCCTTAGGCCGTACAGCAGTACAACACAATAGTAGTAATAATGAACTGAAACCATTAAAACAGAATTAAAACTATATACATCAATGTGTACAGTCCCCAATATTGATGTCACTGAAATCCAAGGCTGTATAGTCCAGACTGCATAAGGTGGTATCTTTAGCAGGTATCTTTTGGTGCTTAAGGTTGCCGAACTCTGTTTTGTTTTTCCTAAGTCCATTGGCTGATGAAACAAATTTAGTTTGTTAGTTGCATGAGAGTTTACAGCTCACAAAATCTGCCTTACAGATTAAAAAAAAAAAACTTTAAAGGGGGGAATGGGGAGTTGTTTGGGTTCCATGTCGGGTATTGCTGGTTTAGGTGATGCCAAGGCACTGCTTGGGAAGAGACATTCCCTTCTGTCCAAGCCAGGAAGGAGATGCCTCTTCCAGAATGCCGCCCACCCTCTGCGGTTTCTACAAGTCCTTCTGTCTTTTGCTCTGTTACTTTGAGACTGCTTTTTTAAGAGTCTCTCCAAGGGGCTTTTGACTGATCTGGATAAAAGTGGCAGTCCTGCTCTTTTAACTAGCTCACATACCTTTAATGCTAGCTGGATATGCAGGTGGCTAGCAGGTGAGACTTTACCTGAGGGCCAGCTCCTCAAGGCACAGGTCTAGGTTAGGGGTTCTTACCGCCCCCCAGGCCAGGCTGCAGCCTTCCCAGTGGCCCTATAATATTTTAATTTAGATGAGGCTAAATATTTAAACTTCTTGTTCGTAGAAAAAACATTTGCTTTCGGAGAGTCTTGCCGTTTTAATAGTGGGCATTATTTAATACAGGTGGCCTCATGCGCTCTCATAGCAGTTCAGGTAGCACTTTGAATATTGTGCTCCAGGCCCCTGTACCCCCAAGTGCACATGCTGTAGAGCGAGGTGCTTGGCCAACCTAGGGCTGGAGAAGGCCAGCGTGTGTGGTGGAATGCAAATCCAGTATGTGTTCCGCAGAAGAGAGTCGCTGCACTTGAGAAAACAGAAGTCAGCTGTCCCTGACATAAGAACATAAGAGAAGCCAATGTTGAATCAGGCCAATGGCCCATCTAGTCCAACACTCTGTCACACAGTGGCCAAAATATACCAGGTGCCATCAGGAGGTCCAGCAGTGGGGCCAGAACTCCAGAAGCCCTCCCACTGCTGCCCCCTCCAGTACCAAGAACAGACTGCATCACCTGCCCCAGACTGAGAGTTCCTATCTATACCCTGTGGCTAATAGCCACTGATGGACTTCTGCTGCCTATGTTTATCTAATTCCCTCTTGAAACTGTCCATGCTTGTAGCTGCCACCACCTCCTGTGGCAGTGAATTCCATGTGTTAATTCCATGACCAGAACTCTTAATTTGCTTCTCATTGAAAGGAGAACCGGCCTTTAAAAAGGGACGTGTTTGCCCTGACCTGGACAGCCCAGGGAAGCCTAATCTCATCAGATCTCAGGAGCTGAGCAGGGTCGACTCTGGCAAGCACTTGGCTGGGAGACCTCCTTGGAATACCAGAGGCGGGGGCAGGCTTTATTCAGCCACCTCTCTGGATATCCTCCAGGCCCCCAGTAGGGGTCAGTCACCAGAGGTCACCGTGACTTCCAAGTGTGTGCACGCACACTAACACACATGCACATAAAAATACAAAAACGCCAAAAAAAGGGGATGTGTTTGGTTACCATTACCTTGATGGCAGTCTCCGGTAACTAGATCCCTGGGGGTCAGGGGTAAAGAAACCCAGCTCAGGTGGTCCCGTTTAGCTGAGCGGTTTTCCATCGAGTCCTGAAAAGAGAACTGAGGCTGAGACTGAAGTGAAACAGCTCAAGGCCAGGCCAGGATGAGCTGGGAGGTGGACTTGAATCGCAACACGGGGGGTGCAGACTTGGGCGCCTTCCCCGCTGGTGATCCCTCTTCTTTCCCCCCCCCTGCAGAACGTAAGCGTGATGGAGCAGGAGAAGATTGACAAGCTGATGCTGGATATGGATGGGTCTGAGAACAAGTGTGAGTGCCAATCTCGCGGCTGCAGGTCTTTGTCCTGGGGTTCGATGGGGGGAAAAAGAGCCTCTTGTCTCAGCGGGTTGGAGCTCCTCTTGCCACTGTTAACTTGGAAAATAAAGCTTCTCCCTGTTCTACCAGCCACATTTCCTAGAATTCTTGTCTGTCCCAAAGATGTTAAACCCCCTTTCTTAGCTGACCAGTGGGGGTGCATTTCGGTTGAGTCTTGCCCAAAGAGGGTTACGAATGAAACATTTTCAAGACCGGAAAAGTCCTTCCTTTGTCGTTGGGTTTTTTTTAGGTGGTGCATGCTGGCTGCGTCTTGAAAGAAGCATTCCCTCTCCAGTGAGACCAATATGGGGAATGCCTCTTCTGTGAACACAGCGGGGGCGAAACGTCTTTCTTCCCTTTTTCCATTTCAGCCAAGTTTGGTGCTAATGCCATCCTGGGCGTCTCCTTGGCCGTGTGCAAAGCCGGTGCCTCAGAGAAGGGCGTCCCCTTGTACCGCCACATTGCCGACTTGGCTGGGAACCAAGAAGTCATTCTGCCAGTCCCTGTAAGTTTCCTTTGTGCAGTGTCGGGGGCGAGGCCGGAGTGGGGAATCAAACCCAGTTCTACATTAGAGTCCATGCTCCTAACCACTAGACCAAATTGGCTGTACCATTCCAGGCTACAGCTATGCTGGAAATATGCCATTTTAATGCCCCCTGTGTGAATGCAACAAGCATAGTGGGATACGTTTTCTTTTTAATATAACTATTCAAGATACTGTGATTTACTTTCCATGGAACCTTTAATAGCTTAAGGGCCGCCTCGTTCCATAGGAACCTACCCCTACACTCTGGTCACCTTCGGGGGCCCTGCTTCGGTTGCTCCCGCCATCGGAGGCTAGATGGGCAACAGCTCCAGAAGGTGCCTTCTCAGGCAGGGCACCAAAGCTTTCAAACTCCCTCTCTGGGGGACGCATCTGTCTCTCTGTCGGGGCCTTTCACTAGAGGGTGAAGACATTTTGTTTCGCCTGGCATTCCCCCCTGGATAACAATTACTAGCCCTCCTTCCAGTGTTTGTGTTTTTAATGGAATAATTTTAATTATATTTTTAATTGCTCAAACGTTTTAGACCCTGATTGTAAGTGGGGAGAAAGGCGGCATAAACATGCTCTAAAATAGATCCAAATAGTTTTTCACTTTGCATCACTTATGCGGTTGACTAAGTAACAAGTTAAGGTTATAAGGTCAACAGTTGTAGAACAATAAATATGTCACAATAGCAGATCTGCTGTTTATTTATTTTTAATTTATTGTTACTTACTTTTTCACTTTGCGTAACTTAAACATCATCATGTTACACCTTAATTTGCTGTTAAATCCCTGTCTATAAGTTTAGTACCTCATCTGCCATTCCAATGTATTTGAAAAAGTGTGCCTTGCATACGAAAGCTCATAACCTGGAATAAAACATGTTTTCAGTAATAGTGCTGGGGGCGGGTGCAGGGGTTATTGTGCCCGGTGGAGGAAATCAGGCTCAAGTCCCCTCCCCACTTGGCCCGTGGCGCTGCAGAAGAGATTTTGCTGGACCGCTGCATTCATTCCTAGAGCTCGCTAAACACACCTTGGCCGTTCTCTCTCTCTCCTTGTGGCCTCCCCACTGTCCAGGCCTTCAATGTCATCAACGGGGGCTCCCATGCCGGGAACAAGCTGGCCATGCAGGAGTTCATGATCCTCCCTGTTGGGGCCGAGAACTTCAAGGAGGCCATGCGCATCGGTGCCGAGGTGTACCACAACCTGAAGAACGTCATCAAGGAGAAGTACGGGAAGGATGCAACCAACGTGGGTGATGAAGGTGGATTTGCTCCCAACATCTTGGAGAACAAGGAAGGTAAGAGAAGGCCAGGGCAGAGGTGGGGC
Organism: Gekko gecko; assembly: GCA_029375565.1. Classification (NCBI taxonomy): domain Eukaryota; kingdom Metazoa; phylum Chordata; class Lepidosauria; order Squamata; family Gekkonidae; genus Gekko; species Gekko gecko. The sequence goes on from JAPDNY010000016.1 coordinate 23,961,222, forward strand.
GGCGAGTTGATGGGGTTCTCGGCTTGCACCGCGAGTTTGTCTGTAGCGTCCCCGTGTGCAGGATTCGGCCGTGGCTGTATTGGCCACGAGACTTGGAGGGGAAACTCGTGCACAGAAGAGAAGCTTGATAAATGGGTACAGATCGTGTCCCTGTTCAGTTCACAGGGATGCTGAAGAATCAAGCCAGGCACTTGACTCCTTTCCTCCTGTTACAAATCTGACTTAGAAGTGTTTCAGTACCACTTCTTCCAGTGGCATTATTTATAGGTTGCTTTCTCACTGAGATGCAAGGGGGATTATGCTGTGCAAGTCATCAGTAGGTCGAGGTAGGACTGTGGTCATAGAAGTCAGAAACGAACTTTAGACGTGTGTTAAGCAGTGCAGAGAAATGGACATAAGTACATAGGTAGAAAGTAGTGCACTGAAAGCCAGATGGTAATAGGGTTTGCATCTACTATGGGTGAGAGCCGCTGCGTCTTCTGCACACCTCCCTTCCCAGGTTTCTTCAGCCGTTGCCCAGAACTGCCCAGGGGGATGGAATGGGGTGAGCTCCTCCCATCTGCAGTGGAGGGGCGGGGCTTGTGCTGCATCAGCAGCTGAGGGTGCAGAAGGTAGGGAGGGTGAGCTGCTTTCGAGCAATGTGGAATTCTGCTGACAGCCACTTCTGGGTTATTTTTAACACCGCCCAGCCAAGCTGAGCTCCTGTAAAAACAGCCTGGATGCCAGGGCAGCTGCTTCGAGTCCCATGGGAGCATGGGACCCTGCGGATGGCCCCTGGCCTCACGCTCCTGTTGCGTCTCCTGCCAAGGGGTGTGTGCGCGCGTCGATGTTCTGGCAGCCAGACAGTCCCTGTCCGAAATAGCTCCTAGTTACCGGGAAGAACAAGGAAAGCGGCAACTGGAACTGCCCTGGGCAGGGCTGTGGAGGTTCCCTCTTGCCTCTGAGACCGGCCGTGGGTCTTGGCAGGCTGCTAGCAAACAGAACGTGCCTGTTGCCTTTCCCCACTGCAAATCTCTCGGGGTCTGAATCAAACCCTCTGGTTTGCAGTATTTGGGGCACAAGGGGTGTAAGTGTAATCTGTGGAGGGGGGAACTAAATGGATGCCGTGCGCATTGCTTCAACAATTCTTGCTATAGCCCTGTAAGCAGTGTTCCCCCTAAGCTGAGTTAGTCTGAGCTAGCCCACGGTTTTTTAGCCTCTTACTCACACTTTTTTGCCTTAGTCCAGGAAGGATGGCTCTGGAGGAAACTAATTTATGCAGCGGCCCAATCGCTCGCTCACAACTTTAATGCCAGCAGCTCACAAAAGTAGAATTTTTGCTCACAAGACTCCACAGCTTAGAGGGAGCATTGGCTGTAAGGTAGCCCAGTATTGCTGTCATGTCCCCTTCAGCATTTTCATTCCTCCCTCAGAGGAGCATGAGTTAAAATACACGGCATTTCCCTCTTCCGTTTCATCCTCACAACTACCCATGAGGCGGGTTAGTCTGAGGGAGTGACTCGCCCAAGGCCATCTAGTTACTTTCATATCTAAGTGGGGAGGGGGATTCGAACCCAGGTCTCCTTGGTCCTAATTGCCGGGTTGGGCCCAGCTGGAGAGTAAGTGGTTTAACCCGACACCAGCCACCAAAGTCATCTTTGGAACTGGGGTTCAATTTGGGGGGAACATCATGTGCTGTGACAAAGGTTGCCAGCTCTGGATTGGGAGATACCTGGAGATTGGGGGGTTGGACCCCGGGGAGGGCAGGGTGCTGATGCCATACAGAGTCTACCTTCCAAAGCTGCCATTTTCTCCAGGTGAACTGCTCTGTTGCCTGGAGATTAATTGTAATCCCAGGAGCTCTCCAGCTGTCACCTGGAGATTGGCAGCCCTGTCTGTGATGCACTTTCTTCCTTCTCATGGAGGAAGAAGCAACCTTGCTCTCCACCTCTGAAAGAGCACTTCCCTCTACTTTTCATCCCCCCCCCCAATAGCCATTAATTCAGCACTGCGAAATTTGGGGCGGCCTCGGTTCTCTGAACCCTGGTTTGAACCCAAGTCCCAGCCTTCTTCCTTCATATTTTCTTTTTTTTAAAATAAAGTGCTTTGTCTTCCTGCTGTCACCTCACAACAAAGTTGTACGTGTTGTTGGAGCTCATGGGGGTCTAGGAACTTTCCCCCTGTCTCGAAAGAGAAGCCTAAATTCCGAAAACCGGCTTCTCCGCCCAGCCATGCGCCTGCTCATCGAGCAGAATAAAACTGATACGTTGATTATCTCAGTGCCTTTTTCTTTGGTGGGCCAATCTGAAGCAGCGCACCCAAGACAAAAAGTAAAGTGCCAACCAAAGTAACACAGATGCAAAGTTTTGAAAATAGTCTCCGGTTCCAGCTCCGTCTCTCCCTCTTTCCTAGCTCTGGAGCTGCTCAAGACGGCCATCAGCAAGGCTGGCTATACCGACAAGATTGTGATCGGGATGGATGTGGCGGCTTCCGAATTCTATCGCGACGGCAAGTACGACCTGGACTTCAAGTCTCCTGATGACCCCAGCAGATACATCACTCCTGACCAACTGGCTGAACTCTACAAAGGCTTTGTCAAGAGCTACCCAGGTGAGTACAGAGGGGAGTGTGTGTGTTTGTGAAGTGTCCTGGAGTTCTTTGGCCTTCTGAGCATGACTACTGCATAAAAACCACTTTGGGAAACACTTCTGACCCTGCAGTACAGAGTCATCCATTGCTGTTGCCTTTACTGTAGATATCATTGCTGCTGTCCTTACTGTAGAATGTCAAGATATCATTGGCAGCAGGGGATTCTTGAGGGAGGGAGTGTTCTCATGTGCACATTACCCCCTGCAATGGTGTGCTCCTAAAAGGTCTGTCATACATGTGAAGTCCAAGGGAAACAGAAATAGTTGGGAGTTCTTGTGTTGCGTATATCTGGCTTCTTTTCATAAAAACATCAGAAGCCCTGCTGGATCATACAGTCGCGTCCAGCATCCTGTCTCACACAGTGTCCAGCCAGTTCCTCTGGAGAGCCAACTACAGGACAGAGAGGTGGAGGCCTTCCCCTGATAAGAACCTCAGAAGAGCCCTGCTGGTTCAGACCAGTGAGGGTCTATCCAGTCCAGCATCCTGTCTCACACAGGGGCCAGTCAGTTCCTCTGGAGGGCCAACAACAGGGCATGGAGGCCGAGGCCTTCATAAGAACGTAAGAGCAGCCCTGCTGGATCAGGCCAGTGGTCCATCTCATCCACTGTCCTGTCTCACACAGTGGCCAGCTAGTTCCTCTGGAGGGCCAACAACAGGGGATAGAGGCCGAGGCCTTCATAAGAACGTAAGAGCAGCCCTGCTGGATCAGGCCAATGGTCCATCTAGTCCAGCATCCTTTCTCACACAATGGCCAGGCAGTTCCTCCAGAGGGCCAACAGCAGGGCCGAGGGGCCGAGGTCTTCCCCTGATCTTGCTTTGGGATTCAGAGGTTGACTGACTCTGAATACGGAGGTTCCCTTTAGTCACCGTGGCTTGTAGCCACTGATAGACCTCTCCTTATGGAATCCCAGATGTGGCTTCTGTGGCATTCCCAGTCTGTGTCCCATCCAGACCTGCTTAGCTTGAGTTAGGTGGGCACATGAAGTCCACCTGTATCTCCCAAGCTGCAGCTCAAGCTCTGATTGTAACCAGTTTGTTGGTGGGCTGTAAAGGGATTGTCGCTCACCGGCAGAGTGCTTACTTTGAAGGGTACATCCTCAGCATCTTCAGTTGTATGATCTCCGGTGCATCCTCAGCATCTTCAGTTGTATGATCTCCGTTAGAGGGTGGTGTCAGGAAGGACTCCTCTTAGCATGCTGTGGCCAGTCTGTTAATACTGAGCTAGATGGAAAAAGTCATGCCGGTCTGGCACACCAGGCCGGTGTCCATAGTCATGGGTTTCTGCTTCATTCCCGGTTTCTCAGTGGTTTCCATTGAAGACCCCTTTGACCAAGATGACTGGGCCGCTTGGAAGAAGTTCACGGCCAGCGTGGGCATCCAGGTGGTCGGGGACGACCTGACGGTGACCAACCCCAAGCGCATCGCCAAAGCCGTGGAGGAGAAATCCTGCAACTGCCTGCTGCTCAAAGTGAACCAGATCGGTTCCGTCACAGAGGCTCTCCAGGCGTAAGTCTCCCTGGGGGGAGGAAAGGGGAAAGGACTGAGGAGGGTGTGGTGAGGGACTGGGTCACCTGTGTGACCCCGGTGTCCTTGGTAGAAATGACTGTCCCTGGCCTGGGTAGCCCAGGCAAGCCCAATCCCATCAGATCTCAGAAGTGAACCCTGGCAAGTATTTGGAAGGGAGACCTCCAAGGAATACCAGGGCTGGGATGCAGAGGCAGACAAATCAAGCCACCTCTCCGAAATGTCCAAGTCAGAAGTCAGCCATGATTTACACACACACACACACACACACACACACACACACACACACACACACACTGGGATGGGAGACCACCAAGGAGGCAGAAATGCAGGGTCACTCTGCGGAAGCAGGCAGTGGCAAATCACCACTTTCTAGCACCACATCGGATGCACTTTCCCAAAGTTTCATATCCTTTCCAAATACAGTGCTTGGAATTGATTTCCTACATGAGCAGTGGCCAATTCTTCTGGGGCTTGGCTGCTTTCTTGAAATAAGGCATGCGAATCTTACTTTCTCGTACCTTCTTGCTTCAGCTGCAAGCTGGCCCAATCCAACGGCTGGGGCGTGATGGTGAGTCACCGCTCCGGAGAGACCGAAGACACCTTCATTGCAGACCTGGTGGTCGGACTCTGCACTGGACAGGTGAGTGCTTCTGCTGTGCCAGGTTCCTTTTTGTTCTCTGATAGGCAGGGGTCTGTCAAGGGATGAGGGTCAGCTTGTGGGGCTGCTCTGTCCTCCGTGCAATGGTTGGTGAGTTGGAAGGCTGCATTGCTACCCAGCTTGGACCCCTTTCAGATGTGGTCAAAGTGTGTGGAGCTACCCAGCTTGAAGAGCTTTGCAGATAACGGAAGAAAGGGGGGTCAGTGAAGCTAAAGATGCCTCAGCTAAAATGCATTTGGAGTTATTGAAGGTTACTTAAAATTCCACTCTGGGGGACAGGTGAACAGAACTTCTCTTTGCCAAAACCAACGTCGGTTGCCAAAAAGGGAAGAATGAAATGTGTGGGGCAAATAACCCAACCAAAGTTCAGATCCAGTTGGTGTAACTCTAAATCCAAGAAAGACACTGCATCATTCTGGATTATTCATTCATTTAAAACATTTATTAGCTCTCTTCCTTCCTTATGGGAGCCCAAGGGGGCTTGCAAACATAGATTAAAAACATAGGCTAAAATTCATTAAAGACATTAAAAACCAAAATTTAAAACCGCAACTCAGGATTGCTACTACACTTAACCAAGTGCAGTCTTAAAGCTGTCTTCAGCTGCCTCAAAAATGAGGGGGGCTGAACACACTTCCCTGGGGAGGTTGTTCCATAGTTGTGCAGCTGCCACTGAAAAGGCTGTCTCTCTCTCCCTCGTGTATCCACCAGAGGAGCTTCGATTGATGAGACGGTCAGTTTACTACCTAGATTGACACGATTATGGCAATAGGCTTGATGTACAGGTGTCTTTTCTTGGTGGCTGCTGCTTTGCAGTACAGTTGAATAGTTAATCTCTTCTATCATCTTTGGTCAGCAAATAAATAATCCCGTTGGAAGTTTTTCCTGTAAAGTCAGCCTAGATTGCAAGAGGTGGCTTTTGTGACTATAAATCTTTCCCTCTACAACTAGCTGGGTAGGGGGAGAGGAACTACAAGCACGGCGCTTTCCACAGCCAACTAGCCTTCCGTGTGCCTGAAAACATGGCTATGTCCACTTGCTATCAAAAGTAGAATAGGCCTTGGTTTCCTCCAAATTATATTTCACAATTTGCAGCAGTAAGCCCACTTTTTAAAAAGTTTGCAATGCTTTTATCCTGGCTTTCTCCAAGAGGTGCTCAAGACAGGTTACAACGTTGATTATAATCACAGTAAAACAGAGAACTTAACAAAAACCGATCCCGTCTTCACCTATTGGCTGTGTCCCATGGTTTGCAGAAAATCAGCAGACTGCATGAAGCTGATAATGTGGGGGGTTCCATTGTCCCACCGTGTAGGGACCACCAGTGAGGAGGCTTGGGTGCAAGAAGGCACTGCTTTACAGTGTTTCTTTGCGCTTGGTAGTTTCAGTGTTCAGAGCACCACATACGTATCGTTGTAATCCTTGTAAGAGCTCTGGAAAGTAGCTCTGTAACAAAGAACCTTTACCGTAAAGAAAGCATAAACAGGTTTATTTTACCAGTTTTTTCAACACTAGTCAAACATGACAGTAACCTTGTCAAATTGTGGAGGCTGCTTCAAACCGTGTCAGTTCTCCAGAAAGTTCCTGGGACAGGAGATCATCCTCAAAAGCCACAAGTGATCACAATTCCTTGTAACAGGTCCCCCACAGAACAAAACTGCTAGCTTTTTCTCCAGTAGCTGGGTTTTGCCTTGCAGAACCTTGTTTGATGTGCATGTGCAGTTTTACCTGCTTGTGGGAGATGTGTCTAAATACGCAAAGTATTATGCTAGCACAAGACATAAGAATGTCCAAGGAGTCCTGCTGGATCAGAGCAGTGGTCCCTCTAGTCCGGCATCCTGTCTCACACGGAGGCCAACCAGTTCCTCTGGAGGGCCAACAACAGGGCATAGAGGTGAGGCCTTTATTTGAACATCAGAGCTCTGCTGGATCAGATCACTGGTCCATCTCGTTCAGCATCCTATCTCACACAGTGGCCAACCAGTTCCCCTGGAGGTCTGACGACAGGGCAGAGAGACCAGGGACTTCATAAGAAGAGACCTGCTGGATCAAACCAATGGTCCATCTAGTCTGGCATCCCGTCTTATACATTGCCGAACCAGTTCATCTGGAGGGCCAAAAACAGGGACTATAGGCTGACATATTTAGCACTGGCATTCAGAGATTTACTGCCTCTGAATATGCAGGTTCCCTTTAGCCAATGTGGCTAGTCGTCACTGATAGGTCTGTCTGCCACAAAAATGTGTCTAATCCCTTTTAGCGTTGGCAAAGGTTGACTTCCCTTGCAAGTGAGTCCCACTTCTTTTTCCTGATGCTTCTCATGACCAATGGATTTGCTTCTCTTTCCAGATTAAGACCGGTGCGCCCTGCCGATCTGAACGTCTAGCCAAATACAACCAGCTTCTGAGGTAAGGGTTAAGTCCCCATATGAGGACTGAGGGAACAAGCTGATGATTTACACATCAACTGGGTGGTGAGCCCATGGCGTGGGGGGAGAGGAGTGTTCACTGCAGTTTGCAGCACATGTAAAAAGCACCTGCCCAGCACCCCCACCCCTTTCTTTGAAGAGATGTCAGGATGGCACAGTACTGGTTGGCCAGCTCTTACATAAATCGTAAAGGAAGTGTCTCCCCCCACCCCCAGCCAGTTTGGTTTAGTGGTTAAGAGCAGTGGACTCTAATCTGGAGAACCTGGGGCTCTCCCGTCCTGCTCCAGCACTTGGACTACAAGAGTTAAAATACATATATAAAACAGTTAAAATACATAGAAAACATTAAAACCTTGTTCAGGAAGGAGGGGTCATTGAAGGAATGCCAAACACAACAAATTCTTACCCATTGCCAGAAGATTGTGGATGAAGGGGACAGACCAGTCTCCCTGGGGAGGAGTTCCAGAGCTTTGGTGCCGTGACCGAGAAGGCCCTGTCCCTCTCTTGCCACCTGCCTGATGTGGCACCCGAAGCGGGATGACCACATTTGTAAAGGATTAGGCGATCTTTCAGGTATATTGACCCCAAACCATATACATACAGGGCTTTGAAGGTCAAGACCAGCACCTGAAACTGGGCCTGGAAACCAACTGGGAGCCACTGTAGATCGGCCAAGGCTGGAGGGATATGGTTCCTATAACCCATTCCACTCAACATCCTGGCTGCGGTGCCCTGTACTGATGGACGTTTTCAAACCCTCTCCGAAGGCAGCCTCACGGAGAGCACGGATTCTGTTCAGCTTGTGATCCGTGCATCTGTGTAGAAGCTAGTGGCCCCAATGCTGTCCTTTGGGATTCAGTGACTTTGTGCGTGTGTGGCCTGCCCCGACCCCGTGGCCCAGTGACTTCCTCGTGTGGCAGAGTCATAGGAGAGACTCCCCTTCCTCAAACGCTTCTTCTGCTCTTTCCCTTTTTTAGGATCGAAGAGGAGCTGGGGAGCAAGGCCCGTTTTGCCGGCAGGAACTTCAGGAACCCCCGCGTCAACTAAAGCTCTCGGGGCTCAGAGGAGGCACCCCCCCGCCCTTCAGCGGTTGCAGTTGAAAACACTAGTCACCTAATTAGAGAGGCCCACCCCCACCACCGCTAGACAAGAAGGGCAATGGATGGGGCAAGACCCATTTGCAGGTCCCCTCCCTAGACGACAGCCCGGTGCCTGTCTCTCACCTCTTCTCCACCCCCCCCCACTTCCAAGTCCCAACCTGCGGCTTTTCAAAGCGCTTGGCTGCTTTATTTTTTTGCGGACAGACCCAGCTCCCCCCATTGCCCCTTCGGAGAGGGTTTCATTTTCCCACGATGATACCAAGAAGGAGGGAGAGAGTCCGGTGCGTTGCTGGCTGGACCACGGCTTTTTGAAGCTGCCACCATCTTTCTCTCCTGCCTGGGGGGGCACCCCTCCTTCTCCCCCCTGCCCTCTCCCCCCCCATTTAGTGTGTGAGGCCCTGTAACTTGCAGTGCAGCCTGAGGAACCTGCAAACCGAAAACATTAGTTCTCATGTGAGGTAAATAAAAAAAGAAACCTTTGTGTGGCTCGGAGTTCTTTTTGGAATTGGGGGGGGGGCGGTTTTGAAGGTACCAAGAGCGCGACGCCCACAGTCAGAAGATAGAAGCCAAAATGGCAGATGTTCTCCCCCCCCCCAACATGCTTTGTATCGCTTCATTTTGCCCCACCAAATAATGGGATAAGTGAGATGATATTGGAGTGTTCAAAATTCACATGTGTGACCTTAGTAATCTTTACAGTAGCCCTGAAAGGTAGGCCAGAGCTTGAATCCAGGGGCTGAGGCAAGATTGGCTACCTTGTGGGTTCACTTAAGGGAGATCTGAACCAGCAGTTTACATATTCCTTTTCTTAGACACTCCAGTGTACCATGTTCAGTGGCTAGTCTTGCTTGTGCTGGGGTACAGGCACTGACACTCTTACCACAGATTTGAGGGGGGCCTTTTTGGGAAGGGGCTTGTGGCTCAGTGGTAGAGCGTCGTCTTGGCATGCAGGAGGTCCCAGGTTCGATCCCGAGCATCTCCAGTTAAGAGGACCAGGCAGGAGGTGACGGGAAAGGCTTCCTCTGCCGGAGACCCTGGAGAGCCGCTGCCAGTCTGAGTAGACAAGACCGCCCTGGATGCACCCGTGGTCTGATTCCGTAGAAGGCAGCTTCACCTATCCATGTGTGTGTCTGGGGGATGGCCATAGCTCAGTGGCAGAGCATCTACTTGGCATGCTGAAGGCGCCACGTTTAATCCCCGACATTTCCAGTTGAAAAGGATCGGGTAGTGGGCGATGCTCCCTGTAAACTGTGGAGTCTTGTGAGCAAGAATTCTACTTTTGTGAGCTGCTGGCATTAGAGTGGTGAGGGAGCGATTTGGCTGCTGTATAAATGAGTTTGCTCCGGAGCCCCCCTTCCTGAGCTGAGGCAAAAATCTTAGGCTAAAAACCTGAGCTAGCTCACACTAACTCAGCTTAGAGGGACCACTGGTAGTGGGTGATGGGAAAGACCGCCTGAGACAGCTGGAGAGTGGCTGCCGGTCTGAGTAGACCAGACCAGACTGGCCTGATTCGGTATGGGGCAGCTTCATGCGTGTTCTTGGCTGTATACACAGGTGCACGGGCAGGATTTCCGTCCTGTTCTCTTGCAAAAAAAGGCTTCACGGAATCCTTTGCTCTCAGGTTGTGTGCATTTTTTTAAAAAAATTTGGCAAGTCTAGATGGGTGACTTTGAATTCTACCCCTGAGCTAGCTTATGACCATGGGTAGTGACTGGTTATTTTATTGAGAGTTGTGTTTAGTCTTTTTTTTTTTTAGGCTTTGACAAATAACAGCCCCTTTGCCTGTGAGAAAATTGCTTGGAGGGTTGTGGGGTGGGGAGAGGGAGGGATGGCCTCCAGCCGTCTCTGCCTCACGCCGTTTTTATTTTTCTCCCCACGGCTGCTTTTACAGGGAGAGGGAGGAAAGCAGACAAACCACCTCCTTGATTTGCTTTAATGACTGTTTTTACTAGCCTTTCAGTTTCAGCAAATTTAAACTACCCCTCGCAAGCTGTTTACTGAGAGAGGCGCTCGGCACTTTTACGTGTTTGCTCGGAGGAACTGTGTGCCGTAACAGCGGCGTGTCCGGGGCAATCATCTGTCTGCTGTTTGTGCTGCTAGAGAGCAGCTGTGCACCGCTGAGGTGCAGCAGGGCTCTCGGGGACGCGCTCTCGTTCAGTTTCATTGTGTTTAGCCAATTCCGTGTGGCCCTTTAAAGGCTACCAGCTTTATTATGGTGTAAACTTTGGTGGGCAGAGCCTGCCGTGTGTATTTGTGTGTGTTCCAGAGCTACAGCTAGTGCAGAATGCTGCAGTTAAGAGTGCTGGTCGGGGCCAACTCCTGGGACCATGTGACCCTGGTGCTACAGCAGTTGCACTGGACACTGACCCGGTTCTGAGGCCAATTCAAGATGTTGGTTTTGTCCTACATGGCCTGAAAAGGACAGTCTTACCCCATATTTTCCTGCCCGGGAATTAAGAGCACCCAGAGAAGCAGCCCACCTGATTGTTCCATCCATCAAAGTTCGTTTGATGGGTCCACAGGAGAAGGCCTTTTCTGTGGTAGCCCCAGGCTTCTGGAACAGGCTCCCCAGGGAGGTGTGCCTGCCTGGCCCCCTTGTAATCTTATTTATTTGTTTTATTTATATCCTACCTTTTCCCCAATGGGGACCCAAAGCAGCTTACATCATTCTGTTTTATTCTTACAACAACCTTGTGAGGTAGGTTAGGCTGAGAGTGACTGGCCAAGGTCACCCAGCAATGGCAGAATGAGGATTCGAACCTGCCTCTCCCACATCCTGTTTTGATACCAACCATTACAGTTTGGTATAGTGGTTAAGTGCACGGACTCTAATCTGGGAGAACCGTGTCTGATTCCCCACTCTTCCACTTGCACCTGCTGGGTGACTTTGGGCAAGACATAGTTCTGGCACGGCTGTTCTTGAAAAACAGCAGTTTCTGTCAGAGCTCTCTCAGCCCCACCTACCTCACAGGGTGTCTGTTGTAGGGAAGGGAAAGGCGTTTGTAAGCTGCTCTGAGACTCCCTTGGGTAGTGAAGGGCGGGGTATAAATCCAGTCTCCTCTTCTACATCACATTGGCTCTCTTCAGGAGGGAGTTGAAGACAGTTTTATTTAGAACTGCATTTGATTAATTTAGTTCATTAATTGGCAGCCCTAATTGGAGATTTTAAATTGTGGTCTATTAGGTGTTTTTTAAGGCAGCCCTGAGTTCCTGCAAGGTAGAAAGACCCCTGATCAATGCTTTAAAAATACCTGTAGTTGGCTAACTGTAGAGGAGACTTGACAGTAAAGGTAAAGGTTCCCTTGTTCGAAAGCCAGTCGAATCCGACTCTAGGGTTGCGGTGCTCATCTCCGTTTCAAAGCCGAAGAGCCAACGCTGTCCGAAGACGTTTCTGTGGTCATGTGGCCGGCATGACTAAACACCAAGGCGCACGGAACGCTGTTACCTTCCCACCTATGTAGAGGAGGCAAAAATGAGCAGAGTTAGAAGACCCTGAAATGATACAAGTACATGTGACGCTTCTGCACAGAGCGAAAAGGTGTGTGTACACAATGAACAAGAGTAACTTCTCCCAACAGCGCTCATCGGTGATAACAGAAGTTCCCTTTTATAGCTCTCAGTCACAGCAAACAGATTAACCGCATAAGTATGTTCAGATCAACTGGTTGCTTAAAATCAGGTTGTTCCAGATTTCTTCAGTACAATCAATAAGGCAATAAATTAACATGCAATTTTGCCATGGCTGCTTTATGATGTCGCGTCAAAATTAAATAGTTTTAAAATAAACTGCATCTGTGTACATACATAGTATACAGAGGTCTTGAACCCTTCACACTCTGTATCAGATGATGTCTCAGTAAGTGGATGTTGTTTCCCACCCTGGGTGTTCAAAGTGGGTTGTGACACCTCTTTATCTACCAGCAACTGCAATCTTGTGTCGGCGAGGAACGTGTTGGTGCCCCTCTGTGGACTGTGAGGGACATAACAATCCATACTGTTCCGTTCATCTTTATAAACTAGATGGTGTGAATAAGGACAGCAAATAAAGAGGCTCAAACGACTTCCACTGAAACAACTTTGAAAAAGATCTCACTGAGCCACGAAGTACATTTTTTCGATAGTCACACCTGGCTTTTCTCTCTTAAGTCTGGTGGGTTTTTCTTTTCCAGGAAAACATGCTCCCGAGATCTCATCTCCAGAGCAAGAGCTGTAAATATTCCTTCGTTAAGCAGAAGTTGGAAGCGTCTGTAACTTTGCGAGTCTAGACTCTTGCGTGTACAATGCAGGCTCCTGAATGCCACGGCGTCCTGCACTGATGCAAGTTCCTAGTCCTTGAGGCAGTCTGCAGTGATAACCTTCGGGGTGGGTAGGGTGGGAGCCAGCAGAGTCTTCCGGCAGGATTCCTGGCAGTCAAGGGCGGGGTGTCGTTTCCCTGCCTTGCATAAGCCTTTGGCCCTCCCCTATTGCCTAGCAGAAACGGCAACCGTAATTATGCAAAATGCGCATCAGCAATTTCAAATCAATTTGCTTCGTTGATATATGGTGGGAAATTGGGGTGGTAGGTCCACGGGTCAATTATTTTTTGGCTTCGTGCAGAGAACTGGCGTATGTTCTGAGAAACAGATACAGAGGGCCTGTACAGACACTTGCTTTTGATCTACAGGTGTGTAATTAGGGAGGTGCCACCTAAGAGAGCTTTATTCCAATATCATGATCTTATCTCCCTGCTCTCCTACCCCCTTGCCCTTCTCTCCTCTTGCCTCATCACCTTCTGTCAGATAAAAGTCTGCTGCTTACTTAAGCTCTATCATTTCTGCCCCCCCCTCCTTTGGGAGCCTTCCTCAAAATCCACCTCTTCTCAACAAGATATGCCACAGTCCCTTCTTAATCGAAGTTAATCCTGAATACAGGCAACTGAACTTAATGAATATTCTTCTGTTGATTCCCTACTGTCTCATTATCTCCCTTGGATTTGTCTGATTGTAAATACTTTGGGGCAGAGACTCGTTTTTAAAGCCCGCAAAGACCCATCTGCGCTGGCACTACGTAAGTAACTACGGCTGTGCCGGTAACTCATTCCTCCTGCTTAAAAGTGTAAAAACAGCAAGCATCAGACTTGGGGTCCCTTCTAAATTTGAGGAAATGTATCCACACTCTGCAGCCACTAGCAATCACCTCTCCACTACTGTGCATTTAAGAACTCTGGGATGCCAACTACAAATGGGTATGACAAAGAGGTCAGAGCTGGGATCTCCTGAAACCAGCCAGACGCGGAAGGAAGTCTGGAGGGAAGCAGCTATTGTGGTCAGAAAGTGTCTGCAGAACAGCCAAAGTTGGCATTGTAGTTTTGATGACTACACTAGGTTAACCCTCTGCTACTCACAGAATACTGTCTATCACTCTGCTTGGAGCAGGGAGCTCTGGTAGAAATTTCGTCCCCTGTTCTGACCTCTCTCTGTGTCCTTTGCTGTTTGGGAACTCCTGCTTTATAGCCTCTCATGGCCTAGAGAGAGGCTTTGCTAACTCCTTCCTCTGTAGAAGCTGGGACTATGGGAGGGACAGCTATTCCTTTTTAATTGCCATGGCCTCTTTCATTAGTTGGCATAGTGCTGCAACATCACCTGTCAGCTTGCGCACACAAACTGACTACTTGGATAAGTGCTCTAGGGAAGGGTGCTGAATGTGGGACTTCAGTGAGACCTGGATTCAAATCCCTGCTTCTCCATGGAAGATCATTAGGAGACCTGGAGCCAGGTGTTCTGTCTTAGCTATCTCATGGTGTGAGAACGACGTTTGAGGGGGAGGAGAAAGAGGCAACACCCAAGGTCTCTGGAGGAAGGCTAGAACAAAAGATATGATTGACAGGTAAAATACCCAGATGGGTGTCAGTTTCTGGCAGCAAAATAAAGAGAGGAGCCCAGAGCCCCCTAGTAACTAACAGCACTGATTCCACCCCAATTTTAATTAAGGCAGGCCTCACTTCCTCAGGTGCATGAAGCATCTGTGTATTCGGTGCAAGTGTTTATACTCAAAGCTGCAGACAATATGACATATTCCCTTGCTAGTTTTTTATTGGCGGTACCTTTGAGTATATTATAAATACTTCTGTATAGTGGACACATGTTTCATGCATCTGAAAGTGAGTTGAGCGTGGGGATAAAGACCATGCTTAGACCACCGAAATGTGCGACATGATAACCCTCCTCTGGGCTTGGAGACCTGCAGTTTGCACCTCCTGTCAACCATGTTTTCTTCAAATGATGTATTTCCAGGCCTGGAGTGCTACTGACTGACAGCTGCCATTAGAAAAGAAAGTCACAGCATCGGCTGCGATGGAACGGGGTTGGAGGGCTTGACGTGGGCTGCATATAGGAACGTGATTTTAAGCCAAATGTGGGTCAAGACTTAGGAGGACTCCCAGCTGCTCAGAGGGAGGATGCAGTCACATTCTCTGCTTCAGTCTGTTTTGTGTCTCAGCAACAAGCTGTTGAAATAGACATATACACACGATGAAAATAATGATTACCAGCTTTGGACTCAAGTTGCCATGTTCTCCCTGTGGCAGAGCTCCTGGGCTTTTAACAGCTCTATGGTGCGCACGAACGTTCAGCCACAAAAGCTTCACCCATGCTTGCTGTTTCCTTGCTGGGGGGGAACTATTTAGTGGTTTAATGTTGGCTTGCCAGCCAGACAAAGCAGTGGCAATGCAAAAGGGAGGGGAGTCGAGCGCTGCGGGTTTCCCCATTGGTTGCTGGCTAAACTCGGTTGGACCACAAATGCATTGTGTAGATAAATCACAGGGTGCAATGCGTTCGAGGGCTGTTATTCTAGCACGAACTGATTGTCTAAAGAGCCCCTAGGGGAGGTGGCGGTTGCATACAAGCACACACAGCTTTGGTGCTGGGGGTGGGGGGGAGAGGCCTCTATAAAGGATGTTATCACAGTGGAATTTGAAATCTATTTGCGTGTAAGCAAGCATGTTGATATTGAGTCACAAAAAAAAAGACACCATAAAGAAAGGGGGATGGGAGGGCGGACCAGTCCAAATTGTAAGGGAGTGGAGGAAGGTCATCTGTAGAAAGCCGATCCGAATATTATACGGTAAGCTAATCACCATATTGACATTTGCCTGTTTAATTAGCCTTTCATTCCGCTTTTATGGCGCGCTGAGGAAAGGCTGTGACTCATCCATCATGATCGGAAGCTGAGTTGCAGTTTCCTGATTGCAGAATGCATTTTTGACGGCCTTTTTGATTTAATTGGATGGGATGAATGGGCTGCTTTGATTTTCTTTCTTGGGCCTAGGCTGGGGAACAGGAATGGTTATGCTACTCGGTGGCGTGGCCTTCTCGTACGTGTGTGACGTGTGCGTGTAGAATTAAACAGTTAATAGAGTTAATGTGGTTTCTTCAGTGTTCAGCGGGGAATGAGACAAAATCAACAGCTTGAACGGAGGGTTTTTGCTTACGGTCGGTGCCACATACCGGTGCCCAGGATCGCGTCAGGTTCTACGCTATCCAATGGAGATTATCCATCCAGACTGAGCCATGTGCAGAATAAGGTTATCACTCTCTAGGCGGGGGTTGGAGATTGCTTGGAATTACAACTGATCTCCAGATGACATGGCCTGTTTATGATTTATACAAAAAAAAATTATTATACTTCTCCTGAGAAAATGGCTGCTTTGGAAGGAGGAGGAGGAGATTGGATTTATACCCTGCCCTTCACTACCCAAAGGAGTCTCAGAGTGACTTGCAATCTCCTTTCCCCTCCCCTCCCCACAACAGACACCCTGTGAGGTAGGCTGGGCTGAGAGAGAGCTCTCTCGAGAACTGCTCTCTCGAGAACAGCTCTGAAAGCACTTGTGACTGACCCAAGCTCTCCCAGTCGGCATCATGTGGAGGAGTGGGGAATCAAACCTGGTTCTCCCAGATTAGCTCTTAACCATGACACCAAACTGGAGAGAGAAAACACACACTTCACTCTGACTCTCGCAGTTCTTAAACTGCAAGGGGTAAGTTCCTGTTGTGGCTTTGAGGACTAGCTGCTGCCTGGTGGATTCTGAGGATGCTCATGTCAGCCACCCCTTGGAGTGGGGTGCAGTAGGATGCCGCTGCTGCATGGTGGAGAAGCCGGTGGGCAAGTGACCCTTGCAGCCCAATGCACTCATGTAACCTCTGATGGCACAATTATTCCGTCTCCTTTACAGGGCGAAGAGGTAATCAGCCATGCTGCTTAAAGGGCTGGGGGAGACTGAGCTTGGAGTGAGGATGCCCTTCCTAGGTCTTCTCCACCTTGGGCTCCAGTCTGAAAGGAACTATCTAACTGCCACCACGCACTGGTGTGCATTAGTGAACATTCTGCAATGACCAGGTGTCAAAAATTATCTCTAATTGTATATGTGTGTATATAAACAAGCACACGTCTCACAATTATCAGGTGCCAGAGAACTGGTTTTAATTTGGGGGTGTGCAGTACACATGCATCATAACAAAGCATGCTCTTTAATATATTAGAGTGAACCTCTCACAGTTACAGGATGGGCTTCAAAATGATCTGCGTGTGATTTTGTTTTATGAACGCTGTACAGTCGTCACACTCTCTTAATTAATGGGTATTATTTATTAAGATAGGCTCAGGTGGGTAGTAGCTGTGCTGGTCTGAAGCAGCAGAAGAAAGTTTGAGCCCAGTGGCACCTTTAAGACCAACCAAGTTTAATTCTGGGTATAAGCTTTCGTGTGGACGTGAAAGCTTATACCCAGAATTAAACTTGGTTGGTCTTAATGTGCATGCACACAAAAGCTTATACTCAGAATTAAACTTGTTTGGTCTTAAAGGTGTCATTGGGCTCAAACTTTGTTCTGTATTTCAAGATAATTTATGTGCTGCCACCATGATAGAGACAAAAGCACACACCCAGACATGGGCCATGTCTGCAGAACCCACGAAGGGTCCACTGGCACCTTCAAATCCACTCGGCCAGTGCCCCGCTAAGCAGAGTTACACCTTTCTATGGGGCTCAGGAAAGGTTTGTCTCTCTTATGGTATCATCACAGCGCATCGGAGAGTGTGTGTATAGAAACTGTAGTAAAGATAACAGGGTGTGTATTTATACAACTGTTTTGTGTATTAGTGAATATTCTACAATGACCAGGTATCAAAAGTTATCTCAATAATTGTGTCTGTGTGTGTGTACGCAAGCACACATCTCTCAATTATCAGGTGCCAGAGAAATGGTTTTAATTTGGGGGAGTCATTGCAGAACGTTCACTAATACAAAAAGCATGTCTACATATTTTTGTTGTCTTGATGAGCCTATCTGTGTATGAATGTTTATTTGTGGTCAAAGACCATTAATCATTCTCTAGCCTATTAGTATATGATGAATATTTTTTAATTTTCGCTCGGGGTACAAAGAAATCCTATTTAAGTTGTAGGAAATGAAGTTTCTGAGGAAAATTTTATATATATGTGTGTGAGGAATTTTATATATCTGTGTGTGTGTGTGAGAAACTATGTGTGTGTGTGTGAGAAGTTATATATGAGAAATTTTATATATATCTATATGGGAAATTCTATGTATATATATGTGTGTGTGTGTGAGAAATATATATATATGTGTGTGTGAGAAATACATATGTATGTGAGAGAGAAATTATGAGAAATTTTATACATATCTATGAGAAATTATGTGTGTGTGTGAGAGAGGTTATATATGAGAAATTTTATACATATCTATGAGAAATGTTATATATGTGTGTGAAGAATTTTATATATTTGTATGTATATATGTGTGAGAAATATATATATATGTGTGTGTGAGAAATATATATATATGTGTGTGTGTGAGAGAGAGAGAAATTATATGCGTGTGTGAGAGAAGTCATATATGATAAATTTTATATATATCTATATGAGAAATTATATATATGTATGTGTGTGTGGGGGAGAGAGAGAAATTTTATATATGTGTGTGTGTGTGAGGAAAATATATATAGACACACACGTATACGTGATGGGGGGGGGAAGCACGTTTCCTCGTGAGGCGCCCCTCCCCCCCCCAACGCCTCCCCTCAGGAGCCGAGCGCGCCAAACCGCCGCGGGCGCGCGAGGACGGCGCAGCCATGACGCCCCGCCGCCTCCGCCCGCCCCCTCCCCCTCGCGCCTCCTCCTCCCGCCCAATCACAGCCCGCCTCCCTTTCCCTACCTCTTTTCTCATCACCCTCCTTTCGAAGAAGGGAGGGAGAGAGGGAGAAGGGGGGAGGGGAAGCCCTCACACTTCTGTCCTCCTCCCTGATTGGCTCCGGCTCCTTTGCCGGGGTCATGAGGTCTCTCCCCCTCGCCCGCACCGGGTCTGGAGCCAATGAGGAAGCGCGATATTGGCATGTGGCGACATTGGCCTGTCTGGGGGGTGGTTGCTGGGTGTCTCTTTGGTTGTGTGAGGAGGAGGAGGAGCAGGAGGAGGAGGAAGAAGGCGAAGGAGAAGCAGGAGCTGTGGCTGCTTATTATTATCATCATCAGCATCCTCACCACTACTACCACTGCTGGCTCGTGGCTCGGCCTTCCCCTCACCCCCTTTTGCATAGAGACCTCCCCACAGAGAGGAAGAGGAGGGAGAGCATTGAATTACTCTGGCTGGATTATCCCTCCCCTCCTTGAGTGCTCACCCAACCCCTTTATAGCTTCCTCCCTCAGCCTCCAGTGCCTGCCTCCTCCTCCTGAATCTCTCCCTCTTTCTCTTCCCTGAGCACATTGTCTCCTCTCCCCCCGCCCCAGCAAGCTCCTAGTCTTATCCCCTCCTCTTTATTTTTTTTAAATGCTTCTCGGTATTGAAATGCTTGGAAACCATACTGCGTGAGCATCAAAGAATCCCGCTGAGCCAATTTTGGTATTTCCCTCCCCAAATTTGTTTTCATTCATAATAGAAGCCCCTCCTCCACTCGTGTCTTTATCTGCCTGTCTTGGTTGGAGCGCCCATAGTTTCCCCCCCTCTGTCCCCCCCCATTAATCGTTAATACATATATTCTAGACCCCCCCTTTCCATATTCGCTTTCTAGCCTCCCCGTTTCCCCCCCCCTCTTTTAGACCTCCTTTGGGATTTCCCCACCTCCTATCATCACCAGACAAACCCTACTGATGGTGTAGTTTGTAAGGGGAAGGTAAGTAAGGAAGTTGTTAGCTTTGGTTGCTTTTGTGTGTTGTTGGTGTCTTTTGAGGGGTCTTTTCCTTCCTTCCCCCCCCCCTGTTGGTTTCTGCTGGGGGGCTATGTCAAGAGGGTTTCTGTATTTTCTTTTGAGTTGGGGAGGGGAAAAGGGACCCTTTAAACATCCGGTCTGATGGCTTCACAAAACACGAAAAAGAGTGGAACAGGAAATTGAGGCTTTAAAAAAAAATTTCTATGTGCTGCGGTCGTGAGCATGTGCAGTTACCTTAAATCGGGTGTTCAGTCAAAAAAACCGCCCCCCCCAATTCTGTGAAATGTTTAAAGGAAATAATGTTTTTGTTATGAATTGGAATTAGGGCATTTCCTCTGGCGCCTCTTGAATAAACCCAGGGAGTCCCTGTGGATGCATTCCCCCCCAAAAAGTTTTAAATGTTGGTTTTTTACATTGTTTTCTTCTGTCCCTTCTGATACTGTTGATCTCTGGCTAGACTTATGACTTAGGGTTTTTTTGAGGGGGGGAGGGCAAACACAGTGCAATATTGTAAACCTAAGAACACTGTTTTGGAAATAATTAGCTTGGGGGGTTAACAGGGAAGGAGAAACTCTTTGGCTGGAGTATGGGAAGGTTTCAGACTTACCTAAGTAGTCCCTCTCCTCCCATTTTTCTTCTTTTGGACAACCTGCATGTGAACTGTTTTAGCTTGGGAGTAAATGACCCCTGTGTGTGTATGTGTGTAAGAAGCTTGTGAAAGAATCCTCTAGATCAGGAAGGGTGGATCAAGAAAAGCTTTAACTTTTATGCTCCTTTTGTGAATGAATTGTTGGGGAGCTCTGTTCCAGAGATAATATTAAGGGGAATGTGTTTAAAATACATGCCCTTGTCAGCATTAAAGAAGAAGAATATATATCCATGTATGAAATGTCTGTACATCTGTGGGATTCTCTGTTATGTATATATTTTTACTTTTTTTGCCCTTTTCTTTCTCTGCCCCCCTCTCTCTTTTAATGGTTGGGAAGATGATAGGGGAGAAAGTTGGGAGACAAAAAAGAAAAGGAGAAATCATAGGTTTAACTCCTGAAAACTATAACTTTCGTAGAAGCTGGCAGTAAGAAAACAATATGATTCATTCATTCGAGCATGTGGTTCAGCTTGGTTTATTTTTAAACACAGCCTTGCTGTTGCTTTTAATGTACTGACTGACTTAGCTGACTCCTTGCTTGTGAATGGTTGGCTAACAGAGTATTTTTTTTTGTTTGGTTTCTGATCTATTTAACTGAGGTAAAATGAAACTAACAGTGCAATCCTATGCATATTTACTCCAAAGAAAGTCCTACTGGTAAATTGCGGCTAGTAAAGCTCATTCAGCATAGTGGAAGGGGAGATTTTTCTGGAGATGTGGATGGGATGGGATTGTAGTTTGCTGATATTGTTGTAGCTGAGAATATTACAAAACAGGTGCCTTTAGTTTTATATTTGCATCGTGGAATTGCTTCTGTGTTTTCCAGTTTTAAAAATCCCTATGAAGTAACATGTTGTGTAATAAACAACCAATTTGCTGCAGTTAATATGCATTTAACCAATTTGTAGAGTTTGAATGTTACTCTTATTGCTGCCTTTCTGCCTTAATATCACATCAGCTGTGTGGTCTGTCATATGCTAAATATATATTACAATACAAGGTATATTATTGTGCCTTTATGCATATATAGTTTTTGTAAAATGTGGGGAACTTGAAGGCTGGGACAGATAGTCTTTTGGCTATTAAGGAGTTGACAGTTATTTTGGCAGTTATTAAGGAGTCTTTTGATAAAAAGCAAGTAACTTTTCCTTTTGGAGTTTGCCCTGTAATTTATCTGGCAGGTTTGTGGACAGTTGTGCTTTTATTATGACCTGTTGTGGATGGGGAACAGTTTTGCTAATCTGTTAGCTGGTGGTGACTGAAGGAAAGAGAGGGAGATGCATGCACAATGCCCAGGGTGTGATCTCATTGTTCACTTCCACACTTGGGGCCATGCTTTGCTTACAGACACACAGTCTCCCCCCACCCCCAAATAAGCTGGGAAGCATTGCCCATAATCTCTGTCTTTGCTAGGTTAGAGAGAGGCCATCTGAAATGAAGAAGGGGGAGAAAAAACAAAGCTATTGCATTTTAATTCCTCCCCGCTTTCCCAGCACTGGCTTCTCATATTGTTGCTTTTGTTTGTGCAAAAGAGTAAACTCTGGGCTTCTGGCTCATGGAGTGCACTCTCTCTCCCCCAGTACCCAGAACGCTTCAGCTTCAGGGCAGGCAAGGAAGTAATTTTCCTTTTTTTTGTTTCTTTTATAGTCGTTACAGCGGTCTCTCTTGGTGGAAGTGGGACGGAGAAGGAGATTGTGAGCTAACAGCAACATGCTGTAAGGGGCTAATTATGAGACACTGGGATGATGAGATTATGGCCAGGTGTGTTCATGTGTAGGAACAATTGTGAGACTAGAATGGTATAGAGGCTTGCGCAAACTATAAATAACCACTGCCTTTATTTATTTAGCATTTCTGACTTTGGCAGTGCTCAGTTTTCTTCATTTATTTTCCCTCTGTGAAGTCATTATTCCCATTTTACAGAAGATAAGGGATGTGTAGTGTAGACCTGGAACTTCAGCCATAATCTCCTAGGTTGTAATGCTGTGGACCACACAGGTGTTTGTCCTTTTTTCAATGAAATGTGTTGTGTTGGAGTTGCAAGGATCAACATCTCCTGGTGGTCCCTGTCCCGAAAGATGTCCGTCTTGCCTCAACCAGGGCTTTTTCTGCCCTGGCCCCATTCCCGGTGGAATATGCTCCCCGTTGAGATCAGGGCCCTGCGGGATCTTCAATTCCTCAGGGTCTGTAAGATGGAACTGTTCCACTAGGCCTTTGGCTGAGGCAGCAGACGTCCAATGTATGGCCTGCCTGAGGTGCTTGTTACCCATTTAACAACTGCTGGTCATTATTTACGTCTTACTATGGGCCAAGACCTCTCGCAACTGTTAATTTTTCTACTGTAGGTCTGTGACCACCGTTTTAATGTATGTGACAGTGTCTTCATATTTTAATTATTTATTATATTAATGTTGTTTTTATTGTATTGACAGAATGCTGTTACCTGCCCTGAGCCCGCTTATGGGAAGGGCGGGCTATAAATATGAATAAATAAATTAATTAATTTGTGGAGTGTGTTCTCCTATTCAGATGTCAGTGCTGGCTGGCTTACAATATGGTTGCTTCTTCTGCCATACCATAAAGATTTGGGGTAGATGTGCTTGCTTCATTTTATTCCACTAGCCCTTCAAAGAAGGGTGAGCAGAGAAATGGTTCTTTGCCTGGGGCTACCTGGTGGGACCTCCTGGCTGAACATGAATTCAGATATTCTGTTATTTAAATGTTGTGTGGTTGGCTGAAGAACCACAGAGGGAAACTGAACCATTAAATCTTTGTGAGACTGAGGGAAAGGATGGCTTCTCAGTTACAACACAAGTTTGCATATGTCTGCCTACAGCAGGGATTGGCTGTCCTTTTTAGTGTACAACCTTTTTGTGAGACTCTGTATAGGCCTGTGTATATAGGATCTCGCTGTAATTAAGGCAGAATTAGTGATCCTGAGTGTGTAATCTTGCTAGATCGGGCCATGGTCCATCTAGTCCAGGAATCTTTGCAAGAATTCCAGCTTCTACCGGGTGCACAAGGTGGTCCATGAGAAATTGGCCACTTGATCACTGGTGTATCTTCTTCCCTCCCCTCGTCTGCAGAAAACTTGAGGATGAAAAAAAAAATCTGGTCTTCTGCTTAGTTAGCTTTTACATCCCGTCATACTACTTAACTTCTGAACATTCTTGGCACTTCTTCAACTACATGTTGTTGCCTCTCAGGGCCTTGGCAGTTTATGACAAATATTAGCTAATCTCCACATAATGAAATTCCGTCTGTGCTGCTCTAGTAACCAGATTCACTTGGCTTGGAGTTCACAACCTCTTTTGTTTTTTGTTGTGCTTGCACTCTCTTGCTTGCTTTTTAGATGGGTGCTTAACTTGTAGGGCTGCCAGTATAAGAGGTACATTGACCGAGAAACAGGTCAGTGGAGGAGGAATTTATGCAAATGTGTGCTGAGTTTCTTTCTTTCTTTTAACTGAAACTTGTGGTGGGTGTTGCAGTGGCTAGCTTCGACAAGTCTTCTGCAGATTTAGATTAATCTTTCTTGTGTGTTTGCTGGCTTTTCTACTTCACTGCAGAAGCTCAGCTTTGACTTCCAAGGTGTAGTTCTGTAGGGATAGGCACAAAGTTTGTCATGAGTTTTGGCCCGTTCGTGGTTTGCAAAGTGATGTTTGCTAACTGAAAAACCACTTCGAACTTCCATGAATTTTGGTGCAGTTTATGCATTTCATGAAAAACTGCTGACTGTTGGGGACTCACCACTCAGTTTTTTGGAAACCCCTGCTTTCTGCTCCCCACGAAAAACCATGGGGTGGTAAACTTTATGTGGCTAACAGATATGAATTGGGTCAGTTCACGCACCAACCTCCTGATTCATATTAATTTGTGGTATGGGCCCGTGGCTGAACTGCCAGCTGAACTGCAAAAATGTGGTTTGTGCCCATCCCTCGTCTTCTGAATGTATGTATCTTTATCATATCTATCATTCCATTTCCAGCAGTGGCTTCTTAAAGTGGAGCATGAATGTAATGGCTTGTATTCATTTGTTTGCACTTTCTTGTATTTAGAGGTATGCTGATGTTTTCCATTTAGCTATCTTGTTTAATAGCTGGTGATAGACCTTTCTGTTTTTCAGTGAGGTGGGCAACTATAGAATTCAGGTTGGATCCAGTCAAAAAGTTCCAATGGCAGCATGGAGCTTTACTGCCTCCCTCATCCTACTGCAGCCCATTGATCACCATGAAATTCTGGTTCTGGGAAGTAGGGGACCCTAAGGGATGGTGTGTTGGGAAGGTTTACAGTGTGAACGGGTGTTCAGTCGAAATTGGCCAATTTAGTCTGGATCTGGTTTCTAAAAGATTGTGCTCCACTTAATGGAAAGTGATCCATATGGGATGTGGTTGAGTAACTAGCACTGTGATGTTTATGATACCACCTTCGGTGATTCAGAATTTCTCTCTGCTGCTGTCTTTCTAGGTGACTACAGACCCATCTTTATCTGAGTTCAGGGGCAGTTTAGAGGCCATAGTTTCATAATAGTGCCTCTTTGTACAAAATGGAAGCTCTCTCACTAAGCTTCCTGGTGTTCTCAGTATTGATCTTCCATACTTTGTAGGACAGCCTCTGAACCATCAAAACTTATATTGCTGGATTACAGGCTATGGAAGAAAATGTAGGTTAAGGCACTTGGCCAAGAGTAAATCCTAGATTAGTATAATGTGTGTGTGTGGACAGTGTCTGCCACCCTGAGCTCCTTGAAAGACTGGCATAATAAACTGAAATTATTAAGGTAAGTAAAATACTCTTAGCTATGCGTGGCATGCCTCCCTAGGGAGATACGCATTTCTCCTGACTCCCATCCCACTTCTTCTGTTGCTCCAACACACTGTGGGTTTTGTGCTGTAGTGTTAATGCTGCTGATTGGTTGAGGGAAGACCTTGTACAGAGCCAGTTTGGCGTAGTGGTTAAGTCCACAGACTCTAATCTGGGAGAACTGGGTTTGATTCCCCACTCCACCACTTCCACCTGCTGGATGACCTTGGGCAAGCCATAGTTCTGGCACAGCTGTTCTTGAAAAAGGGCAGTTCTCGAAAGAGCTCTCTCAGCCCCACCTACCTCACAGGGTGTCTGTTGTGGGGAGAGGAAGGGAAAGGAGTTTGTAAGCCGCTCTGAGACTCCTTTGGGTAGTGAAGGGCGGGGGTATAAATCCCATCTCCTCTTCTACATTTTATAAATCCTTAACTGCCTTTTGGGGTTGCTGTTCCTTGGCATCTCAAAATACCCTGTGGGCCTGATGTGGCCTGTGTTCATTGTAATTAAATGTGGAGAGGTATAAGGTGCACGTTCTTTATTTTGGGAGGTCTGCAGTGACATACGTGGTGAGTGAAAGTTGGGCTAATTGCTATCGCAAGCGGCTGATGCCGTGTGCAAATTTGAAAATGCCACTAGATGTTCATAGGTGATAAGAGAAATTAAAGCATGCCTGAGCAGGCAATGAGCTTGAGTATGGAGAATGGTGTGGGAAGGCACATGTAGTAACACAGCCTACATTGCTTTGGGCTTTATTCTACATCCCCTGCAAAAACGCCTCACTTATCACGCGTGTGTATGGCCATTTGCACTAATATTTGTGCCATGGGGCTTTGCGGAACAGTTTGCCCCCTCTCGTTTGAGACTGCAAGTTGATGAATGCAATAGCCAGTTGACTTGATCTCTGTAACATGTCATTCCTCCCCCCCCAAAAAAAAGAAGAGGCTGGAACTTCACTTAGTGTTTTGCAATAAAAGGAGCAAGCTGGTAACAGTGGCCATGTGTGTGTGTGTATGTGTGCATGTGTTAACAAGAGCCCTGTTTTGGTCTGAGTGAGCATTGCAGGGTTAGTAATACTGTCTTCACACCAGGAGGGAGGGTGGCATAATTCTTGGTTGGCCTAATTTGTAGGTTTTCTGGTTGCCACTAGCAAGGCGTTCCTTCTCTCCAACATTGCCTTGAGCTTTGGAAGCACTTGGGTGGCTTCTAAAACTCGGCATGAGGCCAGGAGCCCCCTGCCCTTCCAAGCTTGGGGAAGAGGAGGAGAGGGTCTTACTGCCATGGGAGAAGGTGCGTACTGCGGTGGGGGAATGTGTGTTCCCTGGCCTCCTCGCCGTGATACGTTCCCATGTGAGCAGAGATGGAGGCAGGCGGCTCTTCAGCGCTCAGCTCCCCTGCATGAATAGCAACAGAGGTTTTGGCAGAGCTCTGTTCTCTGTGCACCTCCACCGCTGCCTCCTCTGCACGAAGGAAGAAGATAAGCAAATGGGAAGGAGCAGCTGAGGTACCTAATGCTGTTAGGGCTCTGCCAAAGCCTCTGTTGCTGTTCACGCTGTGTGAGAGCAATTTAAAAATCATTTTGTGCCTTAGCTGACATAGGAGAAAGCGGCGGAGGTGCATAGTGGGGAGGGAGGGTTCCTTTTTGAGAAATAAGACTTCTTTTTGGGAAAGGTAAGAACTGCCAGCCGCTTCTCTGTAGATTAGAGATGTCCCAGAACGTGCCCCATGCCATTCTGCCTCTAGGGAGTGTGGCCCAGTTCCTGCACGGTTCAGTGGCTTTGTTCTTTCCACCAGTGCCACAGCCGGTCTTCTGTCATCGATTATTTCTCCAATTGCTCATCAGGTAGGATTGAATGCAGGTTGTTATTGTACAGATTTTGGGGCTCCTAGCAACCGGTAAAAGATGGCACTGATACAAAGGATTCTGCTAAAGAAATGCTTGCCACCTGTTTTCAAAAGGATTTCTCTTGGCCTAGAGGTGAGAGACATGCCTGGGAAACAGGGAGATAACCTTTCTGAAAGAGGAAGAAGATGGAGAGGTTGGATTTATACCCTGCCCTTCACTCAGAGTCTCATAGCGGCTTACAAACTCCCATCCCTTCCCCTCCCCACAACAGACACTCTGTGAGGTAGGTGGGGCTGAGAGAGCTCTTTCAAGAACTGCCCTTTCAAGGACAGCTCTTGTCAGAACTGTAGCTTGCCCAAGGTCATCCAGCAGCTGCAAAGTGGAGGAGTGGGGGAATCAAACCCGGTTCTCCCAGATTAGTGTCAACACACTTAAACTGCTACACCATGTAATAGATGGGTCTGATGATGTGTTTACTGCAGCAAGGTAGCACATAATGGCAAAACAATAATGCTGGCCTTGATAGATTTTGCATGAGCACGACAGAGTATGGTTCTCTTTAAACTCTTGCTTCTAACACCGAGAATCACTTGGGCCTGGTAGAGCTCAAGGAGGTTGACATGTGTTTGCAAATCCATCTTGTTTATTAATATAATTCATTTATATCCTACCTTTTCCCCCTAATGGGGATCCAAAGCGGTTACATCATTCTTTTCTCTTCCATTTTATCTTCACAGCAGCCCTGTGAGGTAGGAACTGTTCCCCCCCCCACCTATACATGCAAGCATCATGCGAAGGACTGAAAAGCATGTTTGAATGTAGTTTCGCTCTCTGCATTGAGAAGCATAGGCAACGCCTGGCCTGGAATCTGAGCGGAGGAAACTCTGCATCTATGAAGAAGCCTTCTGCTGATTTAGATACTTGGCCCATCAAGGCCAAGATTGTCCTCGGTAGTTCTCCAAGGACTCAGGCGGAGGTCTTTCTCGGCCTGTTACTTAAGAGCCTTTTTAATTGGAGACATCAGGGAATGGAACCTGCAGTCTTCTAAAGGCGAAAGATGTGCTTTACCCCTGAACTGCAGAGATCATCTCCTAAAGGATTCAGCCCTTCATTGTCTGCAAGTTTGCCTTTTGAGTTAAAACAGATTCCCTTCCCCTCCTTTTGGTGGTGGAAGTTGGGAGAAGGAAACCGACTTTCAAGTATAATTTTGGTGACATGCTTTGTTGCTTTCTTCCTGTAGAGGTGACCTATGTGACTCATCTGTTTTTCAGGCTTTAGGAAATGGAACTGATTTAGTGTTATGAGATTGTATCAAATTAGTTGTGAGTTCTTTCAGGTAAGAGAGTGATGGAAAACACCTGGCTTTTCTGCTTTGAAATGCCTGGAACACAGTTGATGATTATCCTCGTAAACTGGGTGGATGGGGGGAGGCGGCTAACAACATAACACAAAAGATCTCTTAACTTGTTATCTGCTTGGGTAATAACTTTAATGGCTTGTAGACTTAAGTTCTCTTTTCTCCGTGCGTTTCCTCGACAACCCAGATTTTTCCCCGTTGCATCCTTTACAAGCATTCTTTACAAACACCCATCCCACTTTCTGACTAGGATAAAAGGACTCAGATCTCCCATTTCTGCTCTACTGTGCCTGACGAAGGGAGCTTTGACTCTTTGAAAGTTTATCCCCTGAAACTCTCGTGGGTCTCGAAGGAGCTGCTGGACTCAAATCTTAACCCTTCTACCACGGACCAACATGGCTGCCCCCTGAAACCGTTTCCCATGTTTGCCTCCCTTCTGGTAGGGTTACGTCGATGCATTCACTTGATATGTAGTAGTCTTGTCACTGGGGAGTAGCCAGCTATGATCTGTTATATTCCAAAACACTAATTGTTGTGATCAGTGGAAGAAAGGATTTAATGCCTTTCAAGAAACATTGGGAGTTCAAATATTAAAGAATGCTGAGATGTGGTGGTTAAGAATCCCTTTTTTTAAAAAATAGATGGGAGTTTACAAAGGGCTTATGGAAGTTTTGCTTCCTTGTGTAGTGTGGTTAAAAATGCATGTTGGTGCGTATATGCGTGTATGGGGGAAGAGCCATCTTTTGTTTTTAAAACAAACTCCATTAGGAACTGGTTTAGCCAGAATCCAGAGCTCTCTTTTAATAGCATTCCTTGAACTGGTCAACAAGCAGGTACAAAAGCAGTAGACCTAATTCAAGGCTAATATTTGCTCTGGATGGAGAGCCCCCATCAGACTGGCATGCTTTTAACTTAGCGACTTGATTCTAGTGAAGATGGTGCCTTGCATCAGTGACGGGCTGTCAGCTTTGTTTCACAGGAGTCTCTCTCCACCCCTGGATTGTCTGGGTTAGAGGAAAGGGCACGCAGTACTCAGGTTTAAAACTATCTTTCAAATCTTCCAGGAAAAGTGTTTTATTTATAGCCCACCTTTCTCACCGAGACTCAAAAGGGAGATTATAGAGCGTAAGAGAATGCAGTCAGATAGCGTGAGACAGCCAACAAGCAGCGCATTGGGGCATGGCCGCCTGGAGGCAGCAGGGAAGGTGGGGTAGAAATAGTTTGATAAATAAGGACTAGGATGACAGAAATTGGAAAAAAATGCACAAAAAATCAGACATGATAGGACATGGAGAGTGCCAAAAAAATGGAATTGCAAAAACGGAGAAAAATATGCAGCAAAGAAGTATGTACAACAAGGAGTGGAAGAGACTACTCTCTGGTTTCCTTATAAACGCCTCATCCATTCCATTATACTACAATCCTATTCCCTTTATAGGCATGCTTTCCGCAGTAATTCTGTTTTACGGCATGACAAAAGTATGGAAGCCTTCCTGACCTTCTCAGGCAGGCCATTTCAAAAGCAAAAGAAAACAGCATTCTGATGGCACTTTAAAGCTGTAACAACATTCCAGTATGATCTTTCGTCAGTCAGAGCTTGCTTCCTCAGATACAGTGGAAAGGGGAACCCCCCCCTCCAATTTTCCTCATTCCTACACAGAAAGTTACCAGAGGGAGAAAGAGGTCAGGAGTTTGTAAATTATCAAGGTGAGAGTCACTGCCTGAAGGACTGGCACAGATATGATTGTCATGTAGTCCTTGGTTGTAAACTCTTTTTAATTTGTGCCAGATGGTAGCTGGAAGCATGCAGGCATGTTTAGCCATCAGTAGTTTCTTGATATTGCAAAGTTGCAAAGTTTTACAGTGGTGCCCAGGGAATGTACCTTCAAAGTGTGCATGCCTATGCTTAACTTGAAGAGCAAGACTTTGCAAGGGGCCAGATCTTAACTTCTTGTGGCAAATAACT
The DNA here is from genome assembly GCA_029375565.1 of Gekko gecko. NCBI lineage: Eukaryota > Metazoa > Chordata > Lepidosauria > Squamata > Gekkonidae > Gekko > Gekko gecko. The sequence continues at coordinate 23,991,373 of JAPDNY010000016.1, forward strand.
GCAGGGGAGTTCTGTAACACTTTAAAGACTTAACAAGTTTATGGCTAAGAACTATAAAATGGGATTCAGTTGAGATTTAGAATTCCAGTTCAGTCAGGTGCCTGCTTTTGGCTATCATGGCAAATTGGAGCCTTGATTCGAGGCTTCCCAAACTCAGAAACTTTCAGAACAAAGACTGAGTCAAGTGGCACCTTTGAGACCAACAAAGTTTTATTCAAAGTGTAAGCTTTTGTATGCAAAACACACTTCTTCAGACAAAGGTGCCACTTGAGAGCCAGTTTGGTGTAGTGGTTAGGAGCGTGGACTCTAATCTGGGAGAACTCCCTGCTCTTCCACATGCAGCTGCTGGATGACCTTGGGTCAGTCCCAACTTCTTCCAGAACTGTTCTCTCATAAGCAGTCCTCAAAAGAGCTCTCTCGGCCCCACCTACTTCACAGGGTGTCTCTTGTGGGGAGGGGAGGGGAAAGGAGATTGTAAGCCGCTCTGAGACTCCCTCAGGTATTGAAGGGCGGGGTGTAAATCCAATCTCTTATTTTTCTTGGCTCAGACTTGGTTCTGCGGCTTCTGACCAACACGGCTCCCCACCTGAATCAGAAACTTTCAGTCATTCTCTGCATGTAATGAGAGGAGGAAGAAGAAGAGTTTGGATTTATACCCCGCCCTTCACTGCCCAAAGGCGTCTCAGAGCGGCTTACAAACTCCTTTCCCTTCCCCTCCCCACAACAGACACCCTGTGAGGTAGGCGGGGCTGAGAGAACTTCTGACAGAAACTGTCCTTGAGAGAACAGCTGTGCCAGAGCTTGTGACTGACCCAAGGTCACATCAGCAGATGCAAGTGGAGGAGTGGGGAATCAAACCCGGTTCTCCCAGATAAGAGTCTGCGCACTTAACCACTACAACAAGCTGGCCAAGGGGACAAGAACAAGCCTCATTCATACTTGTTGGAGGCAAACCTCAGTTTGAACAGAAGTCTGAATTTGCGTAGGGTTGCATATAAATGGGCAATACATTGAAAGCAGGGAAAGGACAACTATCTCATATAACTCTCAGCATGGAACCAGAATGCATATTGAAAATGGGGTCATGCACAGACAGGGGAAGGTGGTACTAACCTGCGAGAACTCAGGTTGGCAGAAAAAATCCAGAAAGGGGGAGGTTACAACCCCCTCAAAGAAACTCAACCTCAATCTATAGGCAGAAAATGAGGTCTCGTGATGTCAGTTCAGAGCTCTCAGCCACCATTTTGAGGATTCCGTAGCAGCCCTGTGAACAATGTGGGAGGTGGGCATAGCTGCAGGGAGCAGGTGGGGGGGCGGGAGCAGTGAAGGAAGGTGGTGATGGTGGTGGTGGTGGTGGTGACCGAGTGAGGGGGACTGGTGGTGGCAGCAGTGGCAGAAGGGGAAATGTGGAAGGAAGGAAGTAGCAGTCATGCAGGGCATGGTGGAGAGGCTGCATGGCCCAGGGAGGAGGACGGAAAGGAGCAAGAGAAGAAAGCGGTGGTCGGCTGTGGTGGATGGGGTTTCCCCTCTCTCACCAGTTCCTCATGGGTCCCTGCTTTTTTTAAAAAAAACAACAACAATGCCTGATGATGTTGCATCAAGCTCCGTTATATAAGCATCCCCTCCTGTGTGGGAAGATAGGTGTAAACGTGCCGCCCCTACCACCTATGGTTTAAGTTAGGTACTCATTAAAACCCATTCCTTAAAAAAGAAAACAAAACCCTACTGCTATTGCCCACATGGATTCTGCTCTATCTGGTAGGTTCAGAAGTTTATGGCATTTTTTCCAGATGCAGGTGAGGGACTCACAATTAAAGAAATTCAAAGGCTGGGATGCTTTATTTTAAAACAAATACCCCTACCCAGCTGGGCACAGCCAGTTCCGATAGTGGTCGAAAGGGAATGGGAGTTGGTTGAAGAGAGGTACCACAGAGCATGGAAAGAGAAGTCAGCCCAAGCAGATATTGACTCTTGGGTTCTGGAATGCCCCTTCCCCTTCCAGCAGCGATGCCTGCCATCTATTGACTCCGCTGCAAGGTGGTGCAGCCCTAATTTCAGATACAGGCACATGTCAAAATTTCAGATACAGGCACATGCCAAAATCTGAGCAAGCAAACTCTTGAATTGATGATCTGAGTTACCACAATCAAGGTTGCACACTTCTTTGTTTTTGGGATGGTAAGTCAGCCAATTTTTAGTTGGAGACGACAACAGCGAATTGGAGCATCAATTAACTCAAGCCGCTTTGAAAGAGCCTCCCTTAAAAGTGAACACTTTGCACTGGTGTTCTGCATATTTCATGAGTGCTTCAGCCCTTTCTTTTTAGACTTTACAAGAAATAGTATTTCTCCTTGTTTTAGGGTTGCCAGCCTCCAATGGGGGGTTCCCCTGCTTTTGGGGGCTTCAATCTGCAACCATCTGGCCGGTGGGGGAAACCCCACACCCAACAGGAACATCGTTGTATGACAGCCCTGACACGATGACGTCACTTCCGGGTGATGTCATTGTGCTGAGGATGTTGCCCAGTGACACTCTGGTTTTTGGGCAAACTATGGTTTTGAAGGCAAAAAACATACTGTTTTGTCCAGTAACCAGGGTGTCAGTTGTGATGTCACCAATGTGATGATGTCATTTCCAGGTAACATCATTGCATCGGGGATGTCGTTTGTGACCTCCCACTTCCAGGAGTGCCCCCCAATCCCCCTGCCGTGATGGCAAAGGGTCCTGGCACCCCTACCCTGCTTCTATGTGACTTCTATATTCCAGCTCTCATTTTTTAAAAAAAGAAGGTATTTTTCCTTGCATCATCCTCTTTGCCGCACTGACACTTGCATTCCTTTCTGTTGTGTCTCTTTATGTCCAATGTTTTTCTTTTCCCCTTTTAATCGTTGTTACTTTGATCTGCAGTCTTTCATCAAAACGTCTTCTCTTTGCATTTAACTAGATTTTTCAGTTTGCTTGGTGTTCGGAGAAGATCAGGAAGTGATGGTGGAACATAAACTGATGGGTTCAGAGCAGCTCGAGTACTCAGATGCTGCCTTGCTTTGAGCAATTCAAGTGCAAGCATTGATTTTTCTCTGGAAAGAGGACCAGATTTGCCGGTGCTGTTGGCTGCTTTTGTATGATGTGCCTGCTCAAGAGTTTTCTGCACACTTGGCTCCTTGGTGTACCCCTTAGTGCCATAGATTTTGCTTTCCCTGATGTCTTGTAGAGACTCAGGACATAGTCCAAATAGCAGAGAGCCAGTTTGGTGTAGTGGTTAAGTGCACAGACTCTAATCTGGGAGAACTGGGTTTGATTCCCCACTTCTCCAAATGCAGCGGCTGGTGTGACTTTGGGTCAGTCACAAGTTCTTTCAGAGCTGTTATCTCACAAGTAGATCTTGAAAGAGCTCTCTCGGCCCCACCTACCTCACAGGGTTTCTGTTGTGGGGAGGGGGAGGGAAAGGAGATTGTAAGTCGCTCTGAGACTCCCTTAGGTAGTGAAGGGTGGGGTATAAATCCAATTTCTTCTTCTTCTTACCAATGGTGGCTTTTCAAGACCTCAGGCAAAGAAAGAAAGACCTTTCCCAACACCTGCTGCCTGATACCCTTTAACAGGAATAACAGGGAATTGATCTAAGGACTTGGAAAAATCAGGTCACTTGGCATTGGCTCAGATTCGCTGACATGTATGCAAAACCAGTTCTCTGTAAATGAGCTATGGCCATATTGCACTGATATTCCATGCCTCTCCACTGTTTAGCCACCTCCCCATAATAATGGTGTCCCTGGTCTGTCCTTGGTACCGTGGGGAGTTTGGAGTAGGGGTCTGCATGAATGTTGCACAGCTGGGGGGGTAGTTGGGTCAGATGTGCTGGATTTGGACTGAGGTGCTGAGTGCACATTCGAGCTGGGTCTGGGTGCAGTGCCTGGCTGCTTCATCCCCTGTCTTGATGGTCTCAGCTGTGGCATTTGGAAACCAGAGGAACTCGGTCCAGGCACTGTGGAGTGTTGAATCTTCTTGTATTAGTTGGGTTTACTCATTTATGGCATTTAGAAGCAGCCTTTCTTTGCAAATGGGACTCTGTACGTAATGATGCTGAGAGCGCAGAAGCAGTTTGCCTTCTTTATGCAGGAGTTTTTAATTCCCAGGCACATAGCTCCCTTGTGGACATTAGGCCACGGATTTATGTGCCTTCGGGTCCTTCCATTTCCCTCCTGGATATGTTTGGCCATGCATTTGGTAGTTGAGAGAGTTTCTTCCGATCTTTGAGCTTTTTTGTAACTATCAAAGCAGTTTCAATTCTGGGTACATGAGTGGAGCAGTCATTGACTAACCCAGGAAATACTTTAACGATACACTTTAGTAGCCTGTTCTCTCCCCGTCTCCTGCCAACCTAGCAGTTTAAAAGCAAGAACTTGCAAGTAGATAAATAGGTACCACTTTGGTGGGAAGGTAACAGCGTTCCGTGCACCTTGACGTTTAGTCATGCTGGCCACGTGACCACGGAAATGTCTTTGGACAGCGTTGGCTCTTCGGCTTGGAAACAGAGATGAGCACCACAACCCTAGAGTCGGATTCAACTGGCTTTCGAGCAAGGGAAACCTTTACCTCTCTCCCCATACCTCCTGGTGATAGGAAGTTGTACTAATGTGGAACATAGCCCTTTGTTTTTACTTGGTTGCTCTCAGATGTTCCGTATGGGGTATGTTCTCTAATATGGCTTGGGGACAAAATTAGGAAAATCCTGTCTATGTCACCCTGAGGGTTCTCAGAGGAAGGGCAAGGGTACAAATATGATAGTTGCAACTGAGCAGGTTGACCTGAGGAACATCCTAGTAGGCTACTGTTAGGATGCGGATACCTAAATACCCAATTCCTGTCTAGAGATTCAAAGGCCTGGGAAAAAGGGAAGAATCAGAATTTCCCCTTGACTGGTTTCGTTCGAATAGAAAAACTGGAAAATGTTGGAGAGCAACCCGCACCCCTCCCCACACACAAAAGACTCCTATGCCATGGTTTTTTTCCTCTTGGAATGTTTGAAATGTCTTTAAATGTGTAACCTGAAGAATTTGATGCAGGACAAACAGGAGTGTCAAACGTATGGCCCGCGGGCCGGAACTGGCCCACCCAGGGCTCTCATCCAGCTCACGAGCAACTGGTCATTACCCGTATTGCCAGATGACGGAGGTTGTGTGTGATGTCCTTGTATACTGTTCCAGTGCTAATGTGTAACGCGCGGTGAACGTGGGAGGGCAGACAGCAGGGAAATCCGTGTAAGGAAATACTGTAAGATTGTTAATGTTTCAGGCATGTTTGTTTGTATTTTATGTAAAAAATAGTATCGTTAATCGGGTTTGCCTGTGTCCTTTATAAAGTTCACATCTCTCTTACCCAGCATTACGTTTTATGGCACACATGGCCTGGCCTGACAAAGGGACATCTATATCAGGTCCGGCCCTCGTAGCAGATGAGTTCAACACCTCCGCACATTATAGAATAACTCCTCTGTGTACTATAGACATATACAAACATATTGTCAAGGATATGTTTACTTTTTAAAAATGTGTATAATTTGGCAGCAGTTAATAAGCCATAATGTGTTTGGTAAAAATAAGTTTAGATTTGATGAAAAACTTAAGCTATGAATATATTTCCATTTTCCCCTCAGGAAAAAAGGCTCCCCCCCAATCATTTCAGAAATTGCGGAAGTTTTACATCTCTCAGCCCCATCACTCTGCCAGCTTCCTGCCCGCCTCTGCCCCTGCTGTCTCTCAGCCTGCCATGCCTATTGCTTGTGACTCCGGATTATCTCTCTCAGTGTGGAGGTGACCCCTGACTTCCTGGCAGTGACCCCGTCTCCTTGTTGAACTGTGCTTGGATTGCTCCTCATTGTTTTTGTAACCTTGGGCTCTCTGGCTCTGACCCTTTAGCTCCGTGCCAGATGGCAGCTTGCACCGGTCTCTTTCTCGAGTGTTGACAGACCTTAGTCTCACAAGGCACATATGCGCTTCGTGTTAATCATTATTGAGGCATCTGTAAAGCACAGTTCTCCAGTGTTACCTGCGCTGAAAACATTTGTGGCAGCATGGTGCTGTTGCATCAGAATTGTGCCCGTTCGTCTTTACGGTGACTAAAAAATGTTTATGACTGGAAATGTTGAGACGAGCAATTTCAAGGAGTGTTGAGCCGTGGAAGGGAAGCTTATAATTAAAAAACAAGCTGGAAGGGGAAAACTTTGACTTTTATGGGCTTTATAATAGTTGTTTTTATCATGATTTTTAAGAATGTTTTATTTATATCGTAAGCAACCTTGAGTTCCACAAGGGAGAAAGGCAGCTAATGTTTTAAATAAATAAAAAGGAGGGTGGGGGGAGGAAAGGAAGGTTTCTCCCCAGTTCCTTTTGAGACCTCTACTTGTTTGGAAATCTAAACCTTCTGGGACACTGTAACGGTTATCTGATAACGTTGTTTGCCCTCCTTAACATTTGCTTTCTTTTTAAATTGCTTGGTTCTGTGGTGGTGTGACTTGGCAAGAAACACTGCTGTCGTGAATGAGTTACCTTAAAATAAAAGCATGCAGTTGGAAGGTAGTGGCCTCTCAGGCTTTACTTCCACTCATTCCACCAAGTTGTCCAGTTGCCTCTCCTTAGCTGAGATGTTCAGAGACGTCTTTGGCAGTTGTCTCTCAGCATATTTGAATTCTTTCTCCCCCAGTCAATTGAGGTTGTTCTGCAAAGAAGCCTTTCACATCTTCTGGGATGAGAGCCATGTGGCATTACTGCATATGTTTTGCTTTGTTCTAAAATTTCTTGCTTGTTCTCAGGGGCAACCTGTAATCCCCAAACTTGCCCTCCCCTAGTGGAGAGAGGCTTCAGCCCCGTGAGATTCTTGCAGGAGGGGTAGAAAGCGCTATATCACTGATTATGAAGGCTGCTCTGGAGAGAGCTTGAAATTTCAAAGGATTATTAGCCAGAAAGGGTAAAGGCAGCAAAGTGCTCTCCATCATACCACATGTTACTGATGTGCTTGTTGCAGTGATTAGATTTCCCCATGAATTTAGACCTTTTTGATTCCTCTGTCATCAAGATGGCCTTCCAGCATCTCTTCTACTTTTCTGAGCAATGAGTCCCTTTCAATCTCTGGGAAATGGGCCTTGACTCTTTGATGTCTCTGCCTTCTTCGATCCAGTCTTCTGAGCCTTTGCCGACTTCAAAAAAGGTAGTTGGTGCTGGAGGGCACGCAGGAGTCTGACATCTCAAGGAGATGCTCGGTCGCAGGAACCTTTAAAAAAGGGAAGAGCTTGGCCTCTTCAGAATAGCCTTATTACAAAGCCACCAGTATAAAAGCGTTTGGAGCAATCTCTGAGAGAGAATGTTTGACTACGTGCAAACTCGCTTCCCTGACCCCCCCCCTTCCCTTTTCTTATTCCAAAGGTTGGTTGCTGGTTTTCATCGCTGTGTTGCATGGTGGAGGAAAGATGCACTTTCTTTGGAACTGTTTGCCAGCCTGTATCCTCAGCCTAAAAAACTGTGCTGACAGTGTACAGTGACTTAACCAGTGTTTGTTTAGTCCATGCACAAAGGAAACAAGAATGGTTATTTGCGTGCCTGCCACTGCTCTTCATACCTCATCCTGGGAAGTTCCTTTGCAACCTTGCACACATCTGTTGGGGATACAAAAGCCCTAGAAGGTGGAGAGGCACAAAATGGCATTTTTGGGGGCATACATCAGTGTAGAATAGGAAGGAGATGGTCCACATGAGGGAGGGATTAGCTGTGCTTTTAATTTTTGTTAACTTGTATTGGTTTGTAAGTTTCATTTTAACCTTGTGTGTAAATAAATTAGGTGGCGGGCAGAAGCAGAATAATACAGTCTGGTAAAAATGAAACAAAGTTCAAGTCCAGTGGCACCTGTAAGACTAGTAAAGTTTAATTCTGGGTATAAGCTTTCCTGTGCATGCACACTTCTTCAGATACATGGAAATGGGTTCTTTCCTGTCTTCCTTCTCCTTCCAAGAGCCATCTTTGAGCCTCAGAAAAAAGGTGATGCTGATGGTCGGTGTAGCTGCTGGGTGAAAACCCCCACAACGTGTGGCATTGTTGCATGTCTTACAGACTAGAGTGCTATGAAACTCCAGAGACAGATCCAGATAAACTTTTTGAAACGTTCCTGGGTTTTTGGCTGCCTTACAAGGCAGCACCTTAGAAACTTGCCACATTCGGAGACTTGTTTCTACATCAAAGCATCGTTTGGAAATCCTGACATGACTGCAAAGGGAGCCCCATGCAATGCAGAGGATTCTGGGTAGAGATGTAAGTTCTCCAGGAATTCTGAAGCCATGGGAAAAATAGTTCTAATTTCCCCTCTTTGGGGAAAAATTCAAAATTTTGGAAAAAAATTAAAATACTCAGCTATCCATACTAAACTCTCTTTACTCTTTAAAGAATACAGAATGCACAATTTCAGAACTCAGTTACCGCATAGAAACTATAGTAGTGCCACAGTTTAAATTCCATAAAGGATAAATACTTTATATATTTTTATTTTGAGTTTATAGACTGCCTTTCTTACTGAGGCTCAGAGTGGATTGTGCAGTGTACGTCAGTGCATTCTGATGAGACATCTAATAAGCAGTGTGAACAGGACTAGGATTGTAGCAGTCTGAAACAAAGTAGTAAAGTGTTAGACATGGTATGTCAAGCAATGCAGAAAATGGTCTTACATAAGTATAACAATGGAGCAGTGAGGGCCAGATAATACATACAGCTAAAAGATGACACGTACTATACACAGTAGTATAGTTCATAGTCTTGTTCCTTGTATAAAAGTGCCCTCCTGAACCGTTGTGCTGTAATATAGCCCTATCACATTTCTAGAAATGCCCTCCTGAATAATTCTGGTTGACATAATTTGCAAAATGACACCAGTGAAGGAGCCTCCCTGACCCCCCCCGGGCAGGCCGTTCCACAAGAGGGGGCCCCCAGTGTATGGGTAGTTGTTGATCTGGCCCGTTTGCTGGGTGGTCCCCCTCGAAGGCCCTGCTCAAAGAAGTAAAGCCGCCATGGCAGAGCATAGCAGGCAGAATTGCAAATATACTCAAGTGTGTGGGTGTGTGTGGGAGGGTTAGTGACCGGGTGACTTACTTCTCCATCTAGAAAACCGGATGAAGAAAACATTTGGATCGTGAGTTAAAATTAACTATTGACAGCATTGATCTCGTCAATAACGTATTTGAAAAAATAAATGAAAAGACATCCCCTGGAGCAGAAATTGTTCTTTGTTCTCAGATTTTTCCTGGTTTCTCCTCCTTCCAGGGCTTTCATACCTCTCAATTCTGGAATGTATTTTAGGGCACACGGTCTGCTGATGCACAGTGCTGGGCAGACCTGCATTCCCTTATGACTTCAGGAGCACACCCCAAAAAGCATCAAATGTTTTTCTTCAGGGGGAAGTTGGGAGCAGCCGGCAAGTTCTCAGCTGGCTGAATTCATTGTTGTTGCTTTCCCTCTTGCTAGGCTTCCAAAGGAAAGCTTCGTGTTCCACAGAACATATCTGAAAGCCATTGATTTCTTCACATGACCCTAGACTTCATTCTTGAGCTTTTGGCAAAGGTCAAGGCATGGACGGAGTGGCCCCATAAGTGTGGGATTTCCAGTTGCCCAGATGGACAGAGATTGCTTTTTCCCATTTCTGCTGTCTCTGTCTTTGTATCGGAAAGATGGAATGTTTGCTGTTAAAGGTCACTCACTCTCAAATTGCCAACACTGTATGTCCAGCCTATACAAACACAGTCCTGTTAAACTGTCAAATCAAACCTCTATTGTGTGGGCTGTGAATAGGCTGCTGTATGGCACACACTATGGACATTATTACTGCTGGGTTTCTCCTCCCCTTTCTTCTGTCAGTATGTGTGGTGTTGGTGACAGCACTGTGATCAGGTTTTTTAAAAAGACATGATTCACAGAAGCCTAAGAAGGCTGATTTAAGAAGTACGTAAAACAGTGATGCCCTGACCTCAACAGCCTGGGCTGACCCAATCTCATTAGATCTTGGAGGCTAAGGAGAAGAAGAAGAAGAAGAAGAGATTGAATTTATACCCCGCCCTTCACTCGGAGTCTCAGAGCAGCTTACAAACTCCTTCCCCTTCCCCTCCCCCTCCCCACAACAGACACCCTGTGAGGTAGGTGGGCCTGAGAGAGCTCTCTCGAGAACGGCCCTTGAGAGAACAGCTCTGACAGAACTATGGCTTGCCCAAGGTCATCCAGCAGCTGCACATGGAGGAGTGGGGGAATCAAACCTGGTTCTCCCAGATTAGAGTCCGCGCACTTAACCACTACACCAAACTGGTTGGCCCTAGCTAGTACTTGGATGGGAGACTACCAAGGAAGTCCAGGGTCGCTGTGCAGAGGCAGGGAAATGGCACACCATCTCTGGACATCTCTTGCCTTGAAACCCTGCAGGATCGCTATACGTTGTCTGTGACTTGATGGCACTTTCGACCGCCATCAAAATGGTGATTTCTCTCTTTTTTTGGGCTTTAATGCGGCAACGATCTTCTGTTAGGAGGGAGTTCCTCTTAGAAGCAACTTGACTGGCATTTTACTAAGATACATTAGAGGTGATTAACTTAATTTCCCTGGTCCTCCCGTTACTCTGAGAATCTTATGTGCAAGGCTGAACGACTGTGCATACTAAAATTGCCTTTCCTTTAACCTTTCGTATCCTGCTTTAATACGCTCTTTCTCCCACAGAACAAGAGACGTACAATCCTTTTTCCCCCACCCTGAAAAAGGGACTTGTTTACTTTCTTGGAGGCTGGTTTTTTGTTTTAGTTTTGTTGTTGTTGTTGGGCTTAGACCAAAGACTTTCCAGCTTCAAAGAATATAATAACCTGTGGGATAAAGCTGCGATTGAACAGAATTGTTTTGTCATGGATGACATAGCAGTGGATTTTGATTTATTTATTGGATGGCATCACATCTGAAATATTAACCTTATTCTTTTTATTTTGTTTTTTTGTTCCAGTACAACATTTTCTCCCTTGGACGCATACAAGCACACACATGCTCCCCTCATTAAATTTCATGAAGTACCTAGGGCTTAAAGTCCAGCTTGTGTTTTGCTGGGTTAGGCTGGGACGAGTAACTTCACCCTCTCCTCATGGCACTGCTGCTCTGTCTCAAAGATTCTTGGATACCAGTCCAGAAGCTACTAATTCTGTCATGGGAGCTATTACTTCGCATTGTCTACTGTATGTAGAGTGTTGCAGGCACAGATTCATACGAATTTCTGGCAAACAACATTGAAAAAACAACCACCCAGAAGAATGGTATCTAAGCTACTTAAACTGAGGCAATTATAATTTGTAGAAACTAATCTTTCAGTGCGAAAAGATCTGTCAAGCACTTCTCTTAACTTGTTATTGAGCCTTCTAATTTGCCAGATTAAAAGAGCCATTATTTAATAGGTGCTCTTGCTTCTTTTGGGCATGTAGCAATTGGTAAGCACCCAACGATAATACATTGTTGTGGTTTTAATTAAAGTTGCGCTGGGTTTTATCCTACATTACCATTTCCTTTCCCTGCTCCAAGAAGATGCTCCCATGAAATGTTTGAGTGATTAAATGGAGGAAACTAAAGCAATAGTGTGTTAAATTTTGTGAAAATATGCTGTGTATGCAGTTTAGGGAAACAGAATGAAGACCATAATTATTCGTGTGTGTTTTGGAAAGGTTAAGTGCCTGTACAAATGTCGTTCACCTGCAGGTGAGCTCTTAAACATGGTGAGTGTCCATGCTTTGTGTCTTAATAACGAAACTCCATCTCAATGTGTTGCTGTCTGAATAGCTGCTGTCATTGTATGCAATCATTTGATATCGACTTCTCAGGAACAAACGGTGTTATGTTGACGCCTGGAACCCCACTTAAATGTTGTGGCAGGGTATGAATTTTCGTGAGTCAGTGACTCACGAAAGCTACCTTGACACAAATTTTGTTAGTCTTTAAGGTGCTGCTCTTGCTCTATTCTACTGCTACGGACTAACATGGCTACCCGTATAGATGTTGAAGGTTCTGATTGCATTCAGACCTCAGGAACTAACCTCATTTCATTAAGTGGAAAGAGCACTTCTGAAAATGATACTCATGTCGTAGCATCATTATCCCAGGGTCTGTTGACTGGAACAGTTTTGATAAAAACTGGAATATCCATAAAGTAAGAGGAAGCAGTAGAAATATTTTGTCAGCTGTAAAACACCATGGCAATAGAAAGAACATGGAAAATCTAAGGACTGGCTTGAAACAAAAAGAGTTGTGTAGTTCTCCCCCCCCCATGAGGGTCATCTACTTGATGTGAAAAGTGTCGGAGGAATTGCATGCTCAGATAAACAATGTGCTGAAATCCAATGCTTAGCCTGATTGCGTTCAATGAGATCTGTTTAGTATTAACTGTGAAATATGTTGCAGCAGCAGCCGTCAGAAAGCGACGGATGCCTTTTTCTGCTGTTATCAAAATGCATTTAACAAGATTTGCTGTGCCTGAGTGCCTTTCATTGTAATGCTTTATGGCTCATACTAAAGCGATATAAGTAAGAGACATTCATCTTGCGCTGATACAAACTGCTTCTATAGGCTAGCTAACAATAATGTTACAACTTTTGAGTAAACATCCCTTTTTAATAATAGAAACTAGGCAGGTTGTGTGGTTTCACAAAAGGAAAAGCAATCTAGGAGATGCACTGTTTTGGTACGCCAAAGATAATCCTGCTGTAATAGTGTGGGGGCGAAAATACCTCGGTAGGCTGTGCTGGAAGATGGAATGCGTGACATCAGAACTTCCATTCTCGAACTGGATGGGGATGGTTGTAGGGGAATTTTAGGGGTGCAGGCCTCTACCAGGGATCCCCAACCTTATTAGGGTTCTTTTCTGTAGGTGGGTAGAGTCTGGCTAGGGAACTCATGCCTCCAGAGGGAGAGAAACACAGAGAGAACAATTGCCTATAACTAGAAACATTTATTCTTCAAACCATACACAAGTAAAATTCAATAGCGTACTGGTACCCAATGACATATAGAAAATCCCAATACCTGATATAGTGTACACTTCTGAAAGAACAGGAATCCCTGGACTGTGGACCAAGACTTCACTCAAGCCTAGGTGGGGTACAGTGTTCCCTCTAAGCTGAGATAGTGTGAGCTAGCTCACTTTTAGACTCTGGCTCACACATTTTTGTCTTAGCTCAGGAAGGATGGCTCCAGACCAAACTAATTTATGCAGTAGCCAAATCGTTCACTCAGAACTTTAATGCCAGTAGCTCACAAAGCAGAGTTTTTGCTCACAAGACTGCATAGCTTAGAAGGAGCATTGGTGGGGAGTTGGGCAAACAGCCCCGAACAAAGCCCAGAGCCTCCTTTTTAAACTCCTTTCAGCCAACAGGAATCAAGGGAGGTGTCGATTACAATGTACCAGACTTGCCAAATACCAGCCCATCCTAAGTTGACCTGCAAAAAGACCTAGACAGATCTATTTAGGCTTTGGAGCCTGGCACTTGGAAGGCCGTGGAATGTGAATTCAGGCAAAGGTACATCTACAGGGCAAGGCTTTAGTTTTACGCTTAGGCTGCCAGCAAAAGAGCAAAGGCTTATGGGACTTCAGAACCAAGAAACAGAAATCAGCTATAGCAAAACCTGCATAATGTAGAAAAACAGAAAGGCCCAGGCTCATAGAACCCTAAGTTCTGCTGCAATGGAAATATTAATAAGACCAATATTATTTAGGGTGCCAAGTATCATTTATGTATATATATTTATATATATATTTCAGACTTCCCATTGTAGAACCTTTACTGTACGAGCCCTTGTGTCCTGTGAAGGGTTCTGTGGTGTGGTGTCAGAAACGTACTGCCCATGTGAACTGTTGGCTTATCAGGGCCCCTCCTCGTTACCGCAGAGAGCTTAAGAGTACGCCCTAGAATCGGGGTCCCCCGCGTGGTCCTTGTGGGTGCCATGGTGCCTGCTGACACCTTTCCTGGTGCCCTTCAAGTGTTTTTTAGCAAGTGGGTGAGGCCAAGTGGAGCGTTTGCCTAGCAAGCTTTCCACTTGGCCACTGGAGACTTGATGGGCAGTGCAGGTCTTCAGAAATATTGCTTTGGCAGCCGCTGCCTCCACAGCACAAGGACCCTTCACTGAGAAGAGAAGAAGAGATTGGATTTATACCCCGCCCTTCACTACCCAAAGGTGTCTCAGAGCGGCTTACAAGCTCCTTTCCTGTCCCCTCCCCACAACAGACACTCTCTGAGATAGGTGGGGCTGAGGGAGCTTTTGACAGAAACTGCTCCTTTTCCAAAAACAGGCCTTATCAGAACTATGGCTTGCCCAAGGTCATCCAGCCAGGTGCAAGTGGAGGAGTGGGGAATCAAACCCGGTTCTCCCAGATTAGAGTCCGCGCACTTAACCACTACACCAAACTGGCTCTTGTGGCTGAATGTAAGCTGCAGGAGCCATTTTGTGCCCCACCCACCACACTGTGTCAGTATTCCAAAGAAGAAGAGGAGATTGGATTTATACCCCACCCTCCACTTGGAGTCTCAGTCTCCTTTCCCTTCCTCTCTCCACAACAGACACCCTGTGGGGTAGGTGGGGCTGAGAGAGCTCTGAGAGAACAGCTCTTGACTGTGAGAACTGTGACTGGCCTAAGGTCACCTAGCTGGCTGCATGTGGAGGAGTGGGGAACCAAACCTGGTTCTCCACATTCAAGTCCAGCCACTCTTAACCACTAGTGCCAACAGGCTCAAAAAGGTTGGGATACCCCTCCCATAGAATATTTCCAATCTCCCTTGTGGCTGAATATTGTTGAGAGGAAATTGGCGGTGGTGGAACAGGCTCTTTTCCCAGTCTGGTTTGCCTCTACTGACCTTCTCAGTAATGATGAGCTGGTATATCCACAAATTGGGCCCTTGGCAAGAAGGACTCCCAGCAGCTTGCATTCCCTTGCTTGAGTTCTTTTCTGTGAAAGGACATAAAGATGGGAAGAAACACCAGGAGTCTCTTGTGGTGCTTGTGACCTTACTTTATTTAAGGCATTTATGTCCCATACTTTATGTGAAACCAAGTCTAAGGCAGCTTACAACAATAAATTGAAAACAGCAAAACAATTAAAAAAAGAAGTTTTACAGCTTTAAAAAGAGACCGTATAAAACATTGTAATTGGATAAAAACAACAGATGAAAAAATCAGGTCAAAAGCAATGCAGATCTTATACTGGATCATAAAAAAACCCACGTACCATATAAGCAGAGGTGACCAACTAATGCCAGCGACAGTCAGCACTCAGGAGTGTCAGCTAAAATAGCCAATATGTGTGAAAGAGATGAAAGATCCTGAGTGGAAATTCGGTGGTGGCAGGGCAGTTACCAGAAAGGCTTGGGAAAGGCATTTTGCTTGGCACATATTTGGCCGTGGGAGAGTTTTGGGGGGGAGGCTTTGGGAACCACTTCAGGGTAGGTCTACTTCTCACCCAGTGGCCTCTGACAGTGGGGACGTACAGAACACGACCTTACTCAAACTCTGGGAGAAATCCTTGCCTGCCCCACAAGCATGACAGAAGTAGAACTTGGAAGCACTCTCAGTAGAATGCTTTAAAGAAATGAAATACTAAGAGAGCAATCCTGAGTAGGTCTACTCAGAATCCTACTCCTGTCTATCCAATGGGATTTACTCTTAGGAAAGTGGTTTTAGGACTGTGCTGCGTATGTGGGGGGGGGGGCTTCTCTGCAAAAACTAAAGCATCAGGTTTGGGCGGCACATAGACAGCATGGCGAATGTCTTTCTCATTTGGCTTGATTTCTGTTTGGTACAACCCTAGAATCTTCCTGTTACAAGAAATGGTAATCTGACAGGTAAAAACATCTTTCTCATTGGCCAATATATATATATGTTTCTTTTCATGCCCTGATTTTACCCTATTTGTTTACCCTATTGTGTTATTGGCTCTACAACTCCTTGTCATTCTGGCCTTCTAGTTTCTTAATGTTTTATTTTTACTGGATAACTTCCTCGTTTCATTAATTTTTTTTGCATGTCTGTGTTTTTCTCTATTTAAATACAATAAAGGAATACGGTTCTAAAAAAACAATTCCAGTGTTGCAGAGGACAAGCATCACAGTTCGTTTGAGAACTACAAGATTGATCTCTACCATAAACTTCACTCACGTGGCTAGTGAGCTCAAACTGAATGAAGTATGATATTGCCTGTCATATTCATTTTAGTACTCCGGTTCTTGGGCTGCCAAAGAATTAGGGAATAGTGTTTTAGTACAAAGTTAAGAGTCCAATGGCACCTTTTAAGACCAACAAAGTTTTATTCAAGGTGTGAGCTTTCGTATGCACGCCTACTTCATCAGACAGTGAAACGGAATTACATATCATAGTTGTGTCTATATAGGAGTGGTTTGTTAAATTAGTATGCAAAATAGCGAGGACACTTTTTTTTAACAGATCAAAAGACTGACGAGCTTAGTTCCGTTTCGGTTCAACTGTTTTAGTGAAACTTGCCTTTGTGCATAAATCTGCTAAGTGGGTGCATGGCTACAGGAGTCCCTGTATCTCCAGCCTTACCTTGTTGAAACAGTGGCGATGGTAATTGCTGTGATTATTGGGTGCCCCCAGAGGATGGATTCCTGCAAGGGTTTTTGCCTTCGCTGTCTTCTGGCTCGTAGAGCACTGCTGTGACAGGCAGGCGACCAGTTGGAATTGTTCAGACTGGCTTTCAGATAGTCGTTGGCCATTTGGGAGGCGCTGGAAAATAAATACGTTTTCTACCTGGCAGCATGATTGTAGAATGAGAGGGGCTCTGTGCTCTGAAAATTAAAAAGGGGCATAGTGTAGAGCTGAGCCAGCATTACCTGACCCCGTTTCATTAGGGGAGGAACGCGGAGCCCTTAGCTCATCAGAGGCTGGGCAGAGGCTCAAACCTAGCCTTCCAAAGAGCGAAATGGGAGCTTCTGTCCTTAAGTCTTATTGGGACTCCATCTTGTCAGATTTTGAAATGGAGTTTAGTCCTGCAGGGTGGTTGTCAAAGTGTGATGACAATGGGAGGCCCCACAGCTGAGTGGTGGAGCACCCGCCTTCTTGGTTCATTCCTCCATCTCCAGTTACAGGACTGAATGTAGCAGGTACGAAGGAAAGGTCTTCCTCTGCCTGAGACCCTGGAGAGCTGCTGCCAGTCAGAGCAGATAATATTGAACTACATGGACCACTGGTATGACCTGGGAGAAACAGATGATATCTTTTTTTAAATAACCCCCCCCTTATCTCACAGCTACAGAAGCAGAACTTGTCAAGCGAAAAGCAATAACTGTGTTTATACAGTGGGTTATTGCACACGGTGCTTGGCTGAGATAGCAAAGAAATAATGGGGCACCGGGATCAACCCTGGGTAGATTCACGGCTGCCATCTTGGCCCTTAGGAAAAAGAATGTCTTGTGGGAAGGGACCAACTGTGGCTCAGTGGTAGAGCACCTGTTTGGAACGTGCAAGGTCCCAGGCTCAATCCTGGGTATCTCCAGTTAAAAGGACCAGGTAGTAGATGACGTGAAAGAGCTCTGCCTGAGTCCGTGGAGACCTGCTGCCAGTCTGAGTAGAGAAGACTGATCTTGATGGACCAAGGGTCTGATTTCAGTAGAAGGCTGCTTCATGTGTGTTCACGTGTCTTATTGAAGCAGGTGCGACAGTACGGTGTGGTCAGCCTAAGATCTCAGTGGCACAAAGAGTGTGTCCGATGACCTGCCATCAAAAGCATCTCTCTTTAGGTTTTTGCCAGTTTGGGGCATAGAAGAGACCTGCCCTGTACGAAAGGCTAAATCCGCTTTTACCCTAATGGCTCTTCCTCATCAGGGGGCTGTTAGCCAAGGGCACAAACAATGCCAGCAGTTTTGTTTCATAGGCAGCTTTTTATGCTACTGTGTCGATGAGGCAAATGAAGGAAAAATGAAGCTTAGGTGCACAGGGACGTTTGTACTGGTCCAGTTTCTTATGTTTGTAGTGAGATGACTTTGTTTAGCTAGGAGGTAAAAATGTGTACCTTGGCTGCACACCAAGTTCAACCTGCTACCTTTACAAAAATGTTGATTACCTGAATGGTGCAAGAATGGCAAAACCCTCCTCTCGATTTCTTTTCATTTACTAGAAGCGGGGGAGGGAGCGGGGACACTAAATTGCTCTGCTGCTTAGTGCGAGAAATATTTCCTGGGAGTCATAAGAATCCGAACGAGTGTTGTTGTTTTTCTCTTCCGCTCCGTCCATGTCAAATTAAAGCAGTCGTGGCTTTTTAGCCTTTATTTATTATTTACAAAATTTATATCCTGCCTTCCTGCCCGATCAAGGCCACCCAGGCAGCTAGCGATTACAAAACAAAACATTATAAAAGTACATCCTAAAACCAGTTAGAACCAACGCTTCGTAGAACACGAGGAGAGCAATTAAAACACAGGGCGGGAAGGGAGGGGTCAGTGGGGGAATGCCAGATGAAACAAAAGAAGTCTTCACTTGCTAGCAAGTAGAAGGGAAGGGAACAGACAGATATCCCAGAGGAACAGACAGATATCCCTAGGGATATTCCATAGCTTTGGCACCATGGCCTAGAAAGCCGTCTCTGGGGTTGGCACTGGTCAGACCTCAGGAAATGGGGGCTCCTGAAGCCAGGTCTCAAGAGGATGACTGTAGTGATGGGGTGTGTTCATAAGGGGTTCGGCAGTCCTTAAGGAATGCTGGTTCCCAAAAGGTTGAGAATTCACTTACTGAAAAATCTTTTACATCCTGCCTTTCCCCTTGAGCCCAAAGTGGCTTACAGGCAAGATCCACCAGGCCAAGCAACACAAACCAAAACAGAACACAAAACTGCAGCGTAGAAATTCAACAAAGCTCCAGTAGAGAGCAATGCAAGGGAAGACTCTAATCTGGGAGAACAGGGTTTGATTCCCCATTCCTCCACTTGCACCTGCTGATGTGACCTTGGGTCAGTCACAAGCTCTGGCACAGCTGTTCCTGAAAGAGCAGTTTCTGTCAGAGTTCTCTCAGCCCCACCTACCTCACAGGGTGTCTGTTGTGGGGAGGGGAAGGGAAAGGAGTTTGTAAGCTGCTCTGAGACTCCTTTGCGTAGTGAAGGGCGGGGTATAAATCCAATCTCTTCTTCTTCTTCTTCTTCATTATCTTGTAATTCTTACAACAGCCCTGCAAGGTACGCCAGTGTTTTTACCATCACATTGCAGATGGCAGGCTGGGAAAATGGGTGGGGGCTCATTTGGCTTGTGGTGGTCTGAACTGGCCTCCAGCTCTCAGCTATTCTCCTAGCCACTTTGCTGCCCTGGGCCTCTAAGGCCGCGATGAGATTCAGTTGTCCTGGTTTCATTTGGTTTGAAGTGAGTGCAACCAATGGACCTGCGAGCTCAAACCACAGCAGATTTCGGAGGGCAGCTGTGTTAGGTCTGCAGTAGAACAGCCAGATTTGAGTTCAGCAGCATCTTGGAGACCAACCAGATCTTTGGGGTATGAGCTTTGGAGAGTCAAAGCTCCCTTTGAAGGTTTGTATCAGCTTAGACTCAGAAAGCTAATACCCTCCAAATACTGCTGAAAACTGGCAATCTGGCAGCAAAAACTTGGTTCTTCTTCTAGATATTGCTCTGTTGGTAAATTTGTATATTTCTGTTCAGTATCAGTACCCTTGACAGGGAAGACAGTACGAAGATCAAAATATAGTTCTTTTCAAATAAAACACAATAGGATAAAAATACCAAACAGCCAGCAGCGAGAGGCAGCAGTTAAACAGGCAACCAGCGACAGACCTTAGAAGAAAGAGTGCTTGGCTGCTGCTTAGAGGGTTGATGCTGCAGAATAAAATCAGGTAGTTTCACTTAATCAAGGTTGTATAGTTACTTTGCAGTGTCTCCCCCCCCTTTCCTTTTTTTTTTTTTGCAGAATTGGCCAATGGGTGTGTGTGTTTCATGGACTGTTAACAGTCAGCTCTTATTACAAAACAGAACCAGGAAGCAATGCTATTTAATAGGCTCTGGTAGCATGATTTGCAGTTTGGAACCCTGAAACCAGCCAGCATAATGCCAAGTGGTATTAATGTATTGTACCCTGGGAAGGAAACTTTAATCTTAATGACACTTTCCCCCTAGTTAATGGCTTTAAATTATATTGCACGAAAGAGGTCTTTATTATACTGTTTTAAAATTTATGTATACATGATTTCCCTCGTGATGTGTGTGTGTGTATTAAAATATGGGCCTTTTTTGTTTGTTTGGGCTAAATGTAATGGTGAACCCCAGGGCATCAAGATAGCAGTGTACAGCTTGACACAGCATCTGTAAGGGTGAAACCAGATCTGTCTGTGGCGGGTGTCGTGAAGACATGAGGAAGCAGAATAATTAAGATGGGGAGACCGTGGACTAAAACACACACACATAGACAAACACACACTCGTTGACATGCATGCATGCATACCTTCCCTTGCAGATCTGTGGGAAATCGCCCTGACATAGCTGAAATTGAACTTGAAAAGGCATCCACAGAAAGGTAGAACACACACCCCGGAATCCTTATCATAACGTTGCTTTCACAAATCCTAAATGGCCTCCATTTAAAATGAAATGCGTTTCTATTAACCTCCTTTCATATGCTTGCTTTCAGCATACTGCAGAACTGCCTGATTTGACTTTCTAATGTACCTATAATGAATCTTCTGGGGAAATGGAGCAACTGAACGCTGTAGTGTCTCTTGCAGCTCTATTGTAACGTATTCTGTCAGTGCTGTCTACCTTGCAGTTTTAAAATTAAAAAAAAAGAGAGCAAGGAGAAGTCCCTTGTGTTCTTGCACACAAAACCTTAAAACCAAAATACTTTAAACTGTCCTGTGCAAATACCATCTGAGTTTAGCGTGATCTGCTTTCAATTCCAGCATCCTTCCTCTGAGGGAGCAATGCTGGGACGGAAAATAGATATTGGCAAATAATCGCTTGACAGGTGCAGGGGAGAGAATTACTATGTACACTATGCTTCAGTGGCCAGCAAGGGAAGGCCTTTGCTGTTCTGTAATCGCAGCATTTATGTACAATGGTGCGCCCGGCGGCTTCACACCAGACCTCTCAATAACACAAGCATTTTTGTTTGCCCCTCAGACTTCCAAGCTGCCCCCCCTCCACAAAATGGGAAGGCTTGCCACTAGCACATCCTGAAGATTTACATTTGTGTGTTTACAATGTCACGCCAGTTCTCCCCTTTGAAAGAGACTGAGTGCTAGAAATGAATAATAGAGAATTTGTTCATTAAGAAAACTTTGTGTCATAATTGGCCATATGCAGACACGTTGGAATTGCTGCTTGCATTAGCATTGTTAATTAAACAGAAAGGTCTTGCCTCTAATATGGCAGCCGATGCTGCTTTGAAGATATTTTCCCAGTCATTTTTTTAAAGGTCTTTTGAAGCCTGTCGTAGGGGGAAAAGGTGAATTTCTTTTCATAATAATTGGAAGGTTTTACCAGCACTGACACGCCAAGCTAGATGGGCAGGTATATTTGACATTCCTTTTTTAAAGGGGTTTTTCAAAGGCTGGAATCTTGTTGATTTAAATGAGAAAAGGAAGCAAGGGGTGAAAAACTTACGCATTGTGAAGATTTGGGGTTAGGTGGCCAAAACAATACAGTGTCTTAGGGCTGATGAATTAAATGTGCAGGCTTTTGGGAGCCCTAAGGTTTTTAAACGTGAATTGAACTGACACCTAAGTAGGCAGGGGCTCATGGCAAGCTTGAGCCACAGTAGACTCACTGGTCTTTCAGATGCCACAGGACTGTTAATAGGAAGATAGAATTCATTGGCTGCTTCTTGGAAGAAGGTAGACTTTGGAGGGCATGGCAGATATTCAAAGCCTGAGCACCATTCAGACTTTTGTAATAAGAAGGCGAAGTTTCCTATGTTAAAACAACAACTAAGTCCAACATTCCAGCAAAACCTTATCAGGCTACTTTCAGGCGAGCTTGATTTTCCTACCCAGCTCTGGCTGTGCTTAAATAATGCATCTACACCGGGTTAGTTATGCTTGAATGTAGATGAGCATTCGAGTGTGGTTTTATTAACGCTTTCATTGGTGGTTTGTTTATGGCTAGCATTATTTGTTGTACAGTTTGTTTTAGCTATGTTTGTCTTAAATGTTTTTACTGTATTTCACTATGTAAGCTGCCTCAGTTCCCTTTCAGAGTGGAAGGCTGGGCGTAGATGTTTTCATAAATGTTCAAGGCT
Source organism: Gekko gecko (assembly GCA_029375565.1). Lineage (NCBI taxonomy): Eukaryota > Metazoa > Chordata > Lepidosauria > Squamata > Gekkonidae > Gekko > Gekko gecko. The sequence goes on from JAPDNY010000016.1 coordinate 24,013,650, forward strand.
AGCTATTTAAACAGTGCTGAATGGCTATCCACACTTGGATGCATGCTTGGATATGTGTCAGATGCACGCCTGTGATTGTTGATATCCCCCTGCCCCCAAGAAATACGTATGTGGGATTCTGCTTCCAAGCATAATGGTAGCACTGCAAATCCCTCTGCATTTCCCATTAGTCTTAGTGCTCTCTGATGAAGAGTGTCTTCACATGAAACGGAGTGACACAGTGTTGTACGGTGATGAAATGTGGTGCCTATGCATTTAAATAGCAGTTTTGGCCATTTTTGTTAATGTGGTTTCACCCTCTCTCTCTTTTTTGGCTAATCTTCTAGAATTTGTGACCCTTCTCACACACCATGTCTCCCCCCCCCTTTTTAATTTCACGGGGAAGCACTTTTTAATAATAGCAGCTCGAGTGGTGTGATGGAGCATCCAGCGGGCCCTCCCAAGAGAGGATGATTATACTGGAGAGATATCAAACTCTGCATCATTTGCGCTAACCTCCTTCTGAAGAACAGCTTGCATTTTTAATGAAGGATGATTACATTTCATAAACAGACCTTTAAAAATTAAAATAATATTGATCCTTTTTCATTTAAGCTCTATTAAAACAATGCGCCATACATCTTTCTAATAGCTATAGGACAGATTGCTGTTAAACATAGAGGTGTGAGTGTTCTTAGAGGCTTTAAGCAAAAGGGTGTGTATGTTATTGTTTGGATGCCTGACTACTGTTAGGCAGCCAGTTTCAAATGCGACTTTCATATGGGGTGGGGGGAGGAGGTTCCTCTTCATCTGCTTAATATATTGTCTCTCCCCCCCCACTTTCTGTGGAGTTCATTCTTTGGCTTTTCAGAGGTGTTTCTTTCATTACAGTATAAAATGGCCTCTTAACTTGCACTGCGCGCAGCATATTTCCTGCAGAGAACATATGAAAAGCGAGCTTAACTATGGGCAGGATCTCTGCTTTATAGCTTCCAGGCACTGTGTATAAAGTCTCATTTGAGTGATACGTCTGATGCTTTTTATAGCACCTTCTTCGAGCCGAACATCTCAAATGCCTTAAATATTAAGCTTTCTAGCCTCGCAGCATTCCTACTTGATCTTCATCCTGATTCCCCCCCCCCCTTTTTTTTTATAAATCTACGATGTGGCAGCTCTGGAGAAGCTGAGGCTGAAATGGAATGCACCGCTTTCCCTGTTGCCTGTTGAACCATTGAGGTGAGCCTTGTAGCTAAGATGCTCCTGAGATCCCTACAAATGGGGGTTCACATCTCCACGTGCCATGCACACACCCAGGCTGCAGACAACAAATCTTTAAGAAGAGGGGGCTGTGTTAAGTGGACGAGCACATGCTTAACATGCAGAAGGTTGCAGGTTCAACCCCTCGTTTCTTCAGTTAAAAAGTCTCTCAGGTAGCCAGTGCTGTAGGGTTACCAGGCCTGCCTCTGATTGCTGCCATAGAGTTTTCAACAATCCCTAGAGCTACCCATTGCTATATGGAAGTGTCATGTGTTCGTGTGTGCAATAAAGCGAACGCCGTTCATCAGCATTGCAGTTGTTGCTGTGGGGCAAAGGGTGAAATCTCTCAATGTAATTATTGGCATGACTGATTAGACAAGAGAAAACTTATTACTCTGACCTGCACAAGGCTGTTACCAGTAGGATACCTTGGCGGTCATTAATCCATAGGGTCACCATAAGTTTTGAAGCAACTTGATGTTACTTAACACACAACAGACTTTGATTACACCTAAAGTCCAGTGGGCAGCTTGGCTTCTGTGACTGGTTGGGGAACTGGTTAGCTGCCCTCCAGCTGTGCTTGGTAAAATTGAGTGATGGCATCACTTATTAGCTATTGCTTGTAGATGTATGACACCAGGTTTTAGAGACTTCTTTCAAATGTCAGTGTCTTTTTTGGGAGGTATTGTTCTTGTGCATTTACTGTCAGGGCATTGTAAGCCAGTTGTTAGGGGTATTGCATGTGATGGTAGAATAACCCACTTACTGTGTGAATGATTCCTCTGGGTTCCTAATCAGCCTTGCAATCACTTGCACAGTCTACCTCTGGGAGGTAGCAATCTTCCCTTCTGATGACTAGGGAAGGTGGTGTTTGTGGATTTGGGAAGAACTGTCTGAGCTGTCAACATGACTTATAAGAGGCGACTGTGAGCTCAGAGAGTCTTTTGTGCACTTGTTCCAAGGATTTTTCTTTAAGTCCTTTAGTGGTACTCACTCAGTGGATCAAGAGCCACCCCTCCAATGTGGCACTTGCCCTATGTTTCAGGAAAGAAAGGGGGCGAGGCCATTGCCTAGCAGCATTTGTGGTTGGCAGGCTTGAAACAGCCCATGTCAGAGAAACAGGTAAGCTGCAAGCCTCCCTTCAGGTGCAGTCCTCATGTCAGAGGTGGAAGTATTTATTTATTTTTGAGATTTATACCCTGCCCTACCCCGCGAAGTGGGCTCAGGGTGGCTTACATCATCATAAAACAATAAAATAGCTTGATAAAAACATTACATCGTAAAACTCCAACTAGATTAAAATTAAAGTTAAAAAACTCATTTAAATACCTATTAGCAGCTCAGCCATTGATTTCAGTTCTGATGTATGCTACGCTCATGCCAGGAAATGGTGGTGGATCGCTTGATGGAATAATCAGTTGCTCCTGGCACCAGTTGATCTAGATAGTGCCATGGAGCGCTTGAAGCAGGGGACGCCGATTTTATTTGATGTCCACTGACTCAACCAAATGCCTGGCAGAACAGCTCTGTTTTTTTCAGGCCCGTGGAATTGCAACAAGTCCCTCAGGGCCCTGATCTCAACTGGGAGCATGTTCCACCAGGCTGGGGCCAGACCAGGGCCTTGGTCAAGCAAGATGGATTTTTTCAGGCTGGGGACTACCAGTCAGTGCTGGTCTAAAGAGCGGAAAGCTCTTTGGGGCACATATGGGAAGGGATGGTCCCACAGGTAGGCTGGTCCCTGGCCGCATAAGGCCTTAAAGGTTAGCACCGTAACCTTAAACCTGACTCAGTACTCAACCAGCAACCAATGTAGCAGGTGCAGCACTGGCTGAACATACGCCCGCACAGATGTCCCAGTCAGCAGGCATGCTGCTGCATTTTGTACCAGCTGAAGCTTCTGGATTAGATTTAAGGGTAGGCCCATGTAGAGCGAGTTGCAGTAGTCAAGCCTGGAAGTGACCATTGTGTGGTTCACGGTTGCCCTGTCGCAGGAGGAGAGGTAGGGAACCAGTTGCCTGACCAGCCGGAGATGGTAAAAGGCTGAGCTGGCAACGTTAGTGAATTGGGCCTCCATGGAAAAGGAGGCATCCAGGGTCACTCCTAAACTCCTCGCCGTTGACACTGGTGTCAGTGGCACCCCACCAAGGGCTGGGAGTCGGATTCCTGAACCCATCCCCCCACGGTTCAGGAACAGGACCTCTGTCTTAGATGGATTAAGTTTCAGCCAGCTCTGTTGTAACTAGTCAGCCACAGCATCCAAAGCCTTAGCCAAAATATCCGGGGCAGAGTCTGTCCATCTGTCCGTCAGTAGATAAAGCTGGGTGTCATCAACTTACTGGTGACAACCCAGCCCAAACCCTTGGATTAATTGGGCAAGGGAGCACATGTAGATGTTAAATAACATTGGGGAGAGGATCGCCCCTTGTGGGACGCCACGTACCATAGGGTAACACGTCAAGACCCTCTCCCCAAGCGCCATCCTCTGTCCCTGACCATGGAGAAAGGAAGACAGCGGGAATTGCACGGCAGTTCCCTGTATCCCACATCAGTGGGGCAGTGGGTCAGAAGATCATAATCGACCATGTCGAACACTGCTGTGAGATCGAGTAGCACCAGAGCCACCTTGATCCAGATGCCTCCGGAGGTCGTCTGTGAGGACAACCAGCACAGTCTCCATCCTGTGGCTTGGGCAGAAAATGGACTGAAAATGGATCCAGGATAGAGGAGTCACCTAAGAACACCAGGAGCTGTTCAGCAACCACTCTGTCAGCTACCTTACCCAGGAATGGAAGGTCCAGTACCAGGCGGTAGTTGGCCAGGAACATAGGGTCCAAAGATTTATTATTTTTTAAGAGCGCTTCCTTAAGGCACCCTGGGAACGTCCCTGATGATAGCGACAAATTGATAATATCTCCCAGGGAATCCCAAATTCTGTCTCCACAGGCTTTAACAAGCCAAGATGGGCATGGATCTCGGAGGCAAGTGGTGGGCTTCACAGCTGGACCAGAGGATGGCCAAGGGGCTTCCAGTTCACATACTGGCTCTTAGGACTGATGATATTTGTAAATGTGGCTCTCTGTGAGCCTTAGAGCGAGTAACACTGCTTTAGAGGCGTGTCAAAGATGTTCAAAAGCAGTGTTAGTGGAGTCGAGAACTCTTGGTTAAGCTGCATCAAGAGCCAGCGTGGTGTAGTGGCTAAAAGCGGCGGACTCTAATCTAGAGACCTGGGTTCAATTCTCCACTCCTCCACATGAAGCCTGCTGGGTGGCCCTGGGCCAGTCACAGTTCTCTCTGAACTCTTGGAGCCCCTCCTACCTCCCAAGGTGTCTATTGTGGGGGGAGGAAGGGAAAGGCGATTGTAAGCTGCTTTGAGACTCCTTTTGGTAGTGAAAAGCAGAGTATATAGAAAAGGGGCAGTGTGAATCCTGGAGCTGGTTTTACCACCAATGTCCAAAGCTGCCATTTCCTCTTATACGTTGCTGTGATATCACTTCGGCACCACAGGAGGTGTGGGCAGCAAAGAGAACAGTGACAACGTGCTCTTCCTCCTTAAACCATGGCGGCCTTATTTAACCACAGTACGGATTACTGAATTCAGGGCGGCGAAGATTCTCAGAGCGATTGCTGAGAAGGTGACATTACAGCAAACACTGCAGTTTAGTTATTGGCCTGTTGGGAATTCATAAGAGGTAATAAAACCTACGCTGAATCCTGGGTGTCTAAGATCAAATCGGAATCCAGCGGTGGGGTGTATTGTATAGACGGCTGTCCTGTGTCACACGGGGTGGGGGGTGGGGGGTGGGGAAGCATTGTGTTTCTATTAAAGCGAAAGTTGCTAGGCTAATTTTGTTGTCGTTCTTGCAAGTCTCTTATTAATTCAAATTGACTAAAGGTGGACTCTCTGGGGAAGAAGAGTCTGCTCCGGAGGGGGCTGCCTCCCTGCTGTTCTTCTCAACCATCAAGGCGAGCGATGGCGCATTTGTTTACTGCCTTTTGTGTGCGTGCGCATCCCATATTCCCACTTCCACAGAGCTGGCCACGGTTAAAGGCTTAATCTGAGGAACTACACACTGAATTAGAATAAAATATTGATCTTTCCCACATAATGGGAGTTGAAGCGGTCTTGTTAAGAGAACAGAGGCCCCGCACATTTAAGTCTAAGGCAGCTGTCTAGAAAAATACCTCGGTTTGATTAAATGTCTGCTCCTTTAGAGGGAATGGCAGGTTTCTCTTCTCCTTTCTTCCCCTACCTTCTGCACCCGCAAACGAAGGAACTATTAAAGTGTGGATCATTCATGATGAGGCTTTAGACAAAAGCAGAGCTGGGGTATTGTGCCTTGAAACTCCTGATAGCGGAGGCTCTGATAAGCTGGGTAATTGCTTCCTAAACTGAATGTTCATGCTGCGTGGCCTTGGTTTCATAAGCTGTTGAAATGCAGACAGAAATTCTGATGGAATACCTGATCAATCTAGCAATCTTTTCTTTTTTTTTACCCCAGTTGATAAACAGAAGAGAGTAAATTTAGATCAGGCAGAAAGATGCATGTCGAACATGACAGCTCTGCATCATGCATTGCAGGTGGGACAGGACTGTGTAAAGTAAAGTAAACATTACTGTTCTGGTTTCCAGTTAGTTTAGTAAGTGTTTCTTGAGCCCTCTGTGATCTATGTCCAAAGTACCTCAAGGGACACCTTCTCCTATGAGAGCCTCTGGGGCACTAAGGCCTACCAGTCAGGTTCTTTGGCTCTTTTCTTTAGGGGGGCAAGGTTCTTTCTAGCAGGGCCTTTCTTGTGATAGCTCCAGATTTATGGAATGTCTGGGAGGCCCATGTGTATTTTTCCTTGGTTTAATTTCATAGACAATAGACATTTCATTCTAACAGGCATTTGAAGATTAACCTAAGGGAGTCCCCAACATGGTGCCCACGGGCACCCTGGCGCCCACGAACATATTTTTCTGGCGCCTGTCAAGTATTTTTAGGAAGTCGGTGGGGCCGGGTATAGCTTTTGCTTAGCAAGGCTGCTGATTGGCTATTGGAGGCTTGATGGGCTGTGCAATTTTTTTTTTAGAACATTGCTTTGGTAGCAGCTGCCGCCATAGCAAAACGCTCTACACTGTATTACTGGAGTTAAGCTGTGGCAATCATTTTGTGGCTGGTTCTGCTTCCCATGGCAGCCATTTCCTGGCAGCCGTTTCATTCCTGCGCCCACCAAACTGTGTCAGAATTCCAAATGTGTCCGCAGGCTCAAAAGGGTCCGGGACCCCCGGCCTAAGGTCTTTCTCTGTACATAGATTTTTTTTTTAAAAAACTGTATTTATTTCCTGTTGTCTATGCATTAGTTTTATTTGTGTATTGAGTGCAAACTGCTTTGTGAGCAGTTCTCTGTTAAACAGTGATCTATAAAAATGTGAACAAGTAGAATGCTTTTACGCTGCTCTTGTGTGTGAGAAGCACGCTTACTGAACTAGAAAGAAGCCCAACATACATGTTTTGAAGCAATTCTCTTGATCAGGGATACTTATGTAAACAAACAAGCATTTGAATGCTGAGAGAGAACGTGACTGAAAGCTCTTGTAACAGAAGAAACACATCTTGCCTTTTTAGTCAACATGTTTTTAAAAGGGAATATTTCTCTCAAAGACAGAATAAATGTTTCATTAGTCTCCATTTGTGGGAAAGTATAAAGTCACCCTCTTTTCAGCCTGTTTGCTTTCTCTGCAGATAATCTCCATTTGCTAGACAGTCTTTTTGTTCTTTTTTTTTTGGTCAAAACATGTTGGCTGCTTTACATTTTGTTTGGTAATCTAGTGACAAACTGGCTCTTATTTGCTCTTCCATTGTACCCTGACATTAATAAAACATTGGTGGTAATTGGCTATGACAGATTGTCCGTATTCCCTCTCCTCTCCAGCATCTGCGGCCTTTGACGGTTACGGGAGGCGTCTGCTGAGGCCGGCCCTCCTCATGTGAGTCCCCAGAGTAATTGCCTTTGACGGAAACGGTTGCTGTGATAATACTGATCTATCAGCTTGCATGAGCTGCGTAATGCCTGAAGGATTCAGTATCCATCAATACGCCCCTAGCTCGCAACATTTCTTCTAATACTCTTTCCCCGACAATTTATTAAAAGAAATACTTGCTGCATGGGCCGACTCTTTGGTATCCACTTATAGCTGGCTGTCACAGTGGATGACAATACCGTGCTGGGATTTAGCGTGTAATAAAAGTGTGTGTGAAGGTAGACTTACGGCGATGGAGATATGAAAGCGGGAAAGGCTCTTCCATCAATTGGTGGAGATTCTTCTAGTTCACAGAGTCTCTTGATTTAGCACAGAAAACATCAACATCAACAGCACTTAAGAACAAACTGTGATAACGGGTGGCGGTCTGTTGGGGAAGTGGTAGCTTTTGCTTGGAAAACAATTAACAAGTTGCATGACAAAAAAAAGTGTGAGGGAAATGCAGGCACGGATAGCATCGTCTAAATCTGATTAGTATTGTATTTATTTCCATAACAGCATAAGAAGAGCCCTGCTGCATCAGACCAGTGGTCCATCTAGTCCAGCATCCTGTTTCACACAGTGGCCAACCAATTCCTCTGGACAGCCAACAACAGGACATAGATGCCGAAGCCTTCCCCTGATTTTGTTTCCTGGATCTGGGATTCAGAGGCTTAGTGCCTCTGAATGTGGAGGTTCCCCATAGTTGTTGTGGCAAGTAGCCATTGATAGACTTATCCTCCACGGAACTATCTAATGCCTTTTTAGAGCTGTTTATTCCTGTGGCCATCACTACATCCTCTGGCAGCAAATTCCACATTTTAATGACTCTCTGTGTAAAGTAGTATTTCCCTTTTTCCATCTTGAACCTACTGCCCATCAGATTCATTGGATGCCCTCGAGTTCTAGTCTTTTGGGAGAGGGATTTATCCTCCCCTACCCCGAGCCATTGGATACAAAGTGAAGAATTAAAAATTGACCAAGCAAAGTAATCTGGATTAAAACATCTATACAGCTTTAGTGCAAGTTTTTTGCTGCCGTTTTGCTGTCAAGTCGCAGTCTACTTACGGAAACCCTGTAGGGTTTTCACAGTATAAGGCAAACAGAGGTGGTTTGCCGTTGCCTGCTTCTGTGTGGCGACTCTGGTATTCCTTGGTGGTCTCCCATCCATATACTAAACAAGGCCGACCTTGCTTAGCTTCCAAGTTCTGACAAGTTTGGGTTATTCTGGGCTCTCCAAGTCAAGGCTACTGCAACTTAACTGTTCATTTTTTCTACAGTGGACTCTGTATCATTGGGAGCTGAACAGTTAAAAATGCATTCACATACTCTAGAACAGTAGAAACCCTGAACTGCCGTCATCAGTAGAGTTTCCCGCCCAATCCAGAATGTTCAGTTTGGCTTTTGAGTTAATGTGAAAGTAGATCCGGATGGAGGAAACAGGGCATGAAATAACTTCCCTAGTCTATCAAGCTTCGGTTGGACTGAGAGACGGTGAGCAGGAGCTAGTTTTATCCTGGGGGAACCAAAGTTGCCTTGCTTTGTTAGCTCACGAGGAGCCCCTCGGAGCTGAGCGTTTCACAGCTATCTCTTAACCTGTCCACATAATTACCTCAGGACCAATAGAGGGGAAATTATGTAAGGAACCACAGTTGTGCGAGAGTTCTAAATTGAAACCATTACGCCATTCCCATGTTGTTAATATTTCTCTTTATAGGGCATGTCAGTGTATTAATAGACATTTCTCATCCTGTTCTTTTGCTGCCGCCTTCAAACCTCTTGTTTAGTGTCGTTTTCCTTTTTCTGGTTGAGTCAAGCATCATGTTGTGATGTAGGCACTCGGGAGCAGGGCATCGTGAGAAGAGTTTATGTATTCATTCATTCATTGAATTGGATTTACTAGTCTGCCCTTCCCTACAAGTAAGGCTCAGGGCAGTTTACAACAGGATAATACACAATCTCCGATTCAAATAAATCAAAACAAGCCAATAAATAAATACATATACATAAAACAACATTATCAAAGTGGCAAAAATACAGCATATATAAGGTGGCGGAAAAAACTCCAGCACCCCAGCCTCCCTGGGTGGAGGAGTTAGGAGGGATGGGGACTTGTGTGAGAGTGCCAAAGGCTACCCCCGTTGCTGTCCTCAACCAAAGGCCCAGCTGAACGTCTCTGCCTTGCACGCCCTGCGGAATGGTAACATCTCCCGCAGGGCACGGATGTCTTCCACCAGAGCGTTCCACCAGGTAGGGGCCAGGGCTGAAAAAGCCTTGGCCTTGGTCAAGGACAGCCGGACTTCTCATGGGCCGGGGACCACCAGGAAGTTCTTATTTCCTGAGCGTAACGCTGTTCCAGGGGCATACAGGGAGAGGCGGTCCCGAAGATATGTAGGTCTGTAATGATTCCATTTTTGGTGTGTGTGTTTCTTTAAATGTTTGGTTTGACTGCAGTAGTATAAAGAGAGTGATAGAGGGCGACAAGTGTGATGTGATGTGATTGGCTGATGACTGAGAGTGTGGGAGGAGAGATGTCTATGAGGTGATTCTGTAGTCTTGAAGAGATGAATGAAGAGTTTGTGTGAAAGTCTGTATGACAGAGGAAGCATATAGCCTGTGTGGCTATGAGCAAGAAAGTTCAGCCTGTGTGGCTATATATATATATATATATATATATATATATATTGCAAAGTAATAGAGGAAAACAATAGATTGGGAAGGACTAGAGATCTCTTCAAGAAAATTGGAGAAATCAAGGGAACGTTCCATGCAAAGCTGGCCATGATAAAGGACAATAATGGTAGGGACCTAACAGAAGCAGAAGAGATTAGGAAAAGATGGCAAGAATACACAGAAGAACTGTACAAGAAGGACCTCGATGTCCTTGACAACCACGATGGTATAATCACTGACCTCGAGCCAGACATCCTGGAAAGCGAAGTTAAATGGGCCTTAGAAAGCATTACTAACAACAAAGCTAGTGGAGGTGATGGTATCCCAGCTGAGTTATTCAAAGTCTTAAAAGAAGATGCTGTTAAAGTGCTGCACTCAATTTGCCAACAAATTTGGAAAACACAACAGTGGCCACAGGATTGGAAAAGGTCAGTGTACATTCCAATCCCAAAGAAGGGCAATGTCAAGGAGTGTTCAAACTATCGCACAATTGCACTCATTTCACATGCTAGCAAGGTCATGCTCAAAATCCTACAGGCTAGGCTCCAACAGTACGTGGATAGAGAACTGCCAGAAGTACAAGCTGGGTTTCGAAGAGGTAGAGGAACTAGAGATCAAATTGCCAACATTCGCTGGATTATGGAGAAAGCAAGAGAGTACCAGAAAAACATCTACTTCTGCTTCATTGACTATGCTAAAGCCTTTGATTGTGTGGATCACAATAAATTATGGCAGGTTCTTAAAGAGATGGGAGTACCGGACCACCTCACATGTCTTCTGAGAAACCTGTATAAGGGTCAAGAAGCAACAGTTAGAACCGGATATGGAACAACTGATTGGTTTAGCATAGGGAAAGGAGTACGGCAAGGATGTATATTGTCACCTTGCTTATTTAACTTATATGCAGAGTACATCATGCGAAATGCTGGCCTGGATGAATCACAAGCCGGAGTTAAGATTGCTGGGGAAAAGATCAATAACCTCAGATATGCAGATGATACCACTCTGATGGCAGAAAGTGAAGAGGACCTAAAGAGCCTCTTGCTCAGGGTGAAAGAGGAGAGCGCAAAAGTGGGCTTGAAGCTCAACATCAAAAAAACTAAGATCATGGCATCTGGCCCCATCACTCCTTGGCAAATAGAAGGAGAAGTCGTAGAAGTAGTGACAGACTTCACGTTCCTAGGATCCCAGATCACTGCAGATGGTGACTGCAGCCATGAAATTAAAAGACGCCTGCTCCTTGGGAGGAAAGCGATGGCAAACCTAAACAGCATAATAAAAAGCAGAGACGTCACCTTGCCAACAAAAGTCCGCATGGTCAAAGCAATGGTATTCCCCGTAGTAATGTATGGCTGCGAGAGTTGGACTATAAGGAAGGCCGAGCGCCGAAGAATAGATTCTTTTGAACTATGGTGCTGGAGAAGACTCTTGAGAGTCCCTTGGACTGCCAGGAGATCAAATCAGTCAATCCTAAAAGAAATCAACCCTGACTGTTCCCTGGAAGGACAGATACTGAAGCTGAAGCTCAAATACTTTGGCCACCAAATGAGAAGGGAGCATTCACTGGAGAAGACCCTGATGCTGGGAAAGATTGAAGGTCAAAGAAGAAGGGGACGGCAAAGGATGAGATGGTTAGACAGTGTCATCGATGCAACGAACATGAAATTGAGCAAACTTCAGCAGACAGCGGAAGACAGGAGGGCCTGGCGTAAACTGGTCCATGGGGTCGCAAAGAGTCGGACTCGACTGTGCGACTGAACAACAACAACATATATATATATCTATATATATAGATATAGATATATAGATATATATAGATATGTATGAGAGAGAGATAAGCCTGTCAGAATTGAGTTTTGGTGTATGAGAGAGTGTGTCAGAATTGAGTTTTGGTGTATGAGAGAGTGTGTCTGATGCCAAGCTTCGTCAGTTACATTTTCTTTCTTCAACAAAACTACAAAAATACCCAGAAACCTATTTTATCCTTTATTAAATAAATCATTTTTTGTTGAAGGCTTTCATGGCGGGAGTTCATTAGTTGCTGTAGATTACAGGATACAGCATTTTGTTTCAAGACACTGAAAGACTGGACAACACTTCCAGTTACCATGTCAGATTACACAGGGAAGCCAGTGAAATTTATAAACATAAACACAATTTCAACAGGAAAGAAAAGAGTCTAAAAATAAATAGGGCATGGTTTCCTGTCCTGAAAAACACAAAATGTTCTACAACTGACAATAGCACTACAGATAAGATTAGAGTTTCAAAAGCCATTCCACACACAAAAGAACCTCCTCAAGGAACAGGAAATCTCCTCAGGAAACAATCCATAGACAAAAGAACCTCCTCAGGAAAGCTCCTCCATTAGCATGTTCATAGCCTGGAGAACTACTACAAGATAATGACTCAGCCTTACCCCCACCTTCCAGGGTAGATATAAATTACCTGCCTGCCATTTTTCTGCTCACCTTGAAACAGAGTACTCCATCTTTCTGTGTTATACTTCTGAGGATGCCAGTCACAGCTACTGGCGAAACGTCAGGTCCTAAAATGCCAAGACCACAGCCACACAACCCAGAAAATTTACAGCAACTAAAATCATTTTTTGTTTAAACTTATCCCAGCAATCAGAATAGTCCTTCCTCAGGGCCACATAGTCCTCTGAAGTGCCCAGACCCTGCGTCATTCTACCAAAAGAGAGAGGTTTGGAATTTTTAATTCCTGGTGGCAGCAGAAATCTACCAAGTTCATGTACACAGAGTGTGTTTTAAAGGTAAAACTGTCTCCCCAATAAGCGAGGATGCCACGAGATCCCTGACCACTAAGGGCCTTAAAGGTCAAAACCGAAACCTTGGACCTGATCCAGTGCTCCACTGGAAGCCAGTGCACATTGTGCATTGTGGGGCACTATTATGCACATTGTCTTAAGTGCACTGCAGTGGTGGTTCATAAGCAGTCCTGGTCAGGCCCCGTGAATGGTCTTGGGAGCACCTGAAGGTTGCAGCATTGCTGAAGGTTGAGCAGATGCCGGTTTAACCTGCTGGGAGTTCTGTAAAGGAGTACTTATTAGTTTAGGGATCCCTAGCCTTATTGAGCCTGTGAGCACCTTTGGAATTCTGGCACAGCACAGCGGGAGTAGCCATAAAACGCCTGCCACAAAATGGCTGCCACAGAAGATGGAGCCAGCCTGGCCTCACCTTCAGTCATGCAGTGAGATTCGTTGTGCTGCTAGCTGCCACCGAAGCAGCATGTTAAAAAACATCTTCCCAGCTGATCAAATCTCCAGTTGCTAATTAGAAGGTGTGCTGGGCTAAGGCCCCACTTTTGCCCCACCCACTTCCCAAAATCACATGGTAGGCGCCAAGAAATGTGTTTGTAGGCCTCATGGGCACCACGTTGGGGGACCCCTGTTTTAGTCCATGATGCTGCCTCAGTCCATGAAGAAAGCCCAAGACTACCCTGTACCGCCGTGCGTGCATTATGAGGTATGTGGCTTCTTTTTGGTCTGTCCTAAAAGCCAAGTCCTGGCTTCATTACACACCGTGGCAGCCAAAAAGGTCAGACTCCAGAATTGTGCATTACGGATGGGTGTCACAGGATGCTTTCTTACTTGCGTCAAAGGTATCTTCCCCACCCCAGTAGTGTCCCCAAGTGTGCCGGTTTGCTCTTAGGTAAAGGTTTCCCTTGATTGAAAGCCAGTCAGATCTGACTCTAGGGGGCGGTGCTCATCTCCATTTCCAAGCCGAAGAGCCAGTGCTGTCTGAAGACATTTCCATGGTCTTGTGGCTGGCGTGCCTAAATGGCGAGGCACATGGAACGCTATTACCTTCCCACTGTAGTGGTACCTGTTTATCTATTTGCAATTTCTTGCTTTCAAACTGCTAAGTTGGCAGGAGCTGGGGCCAGAGACGGGAGCTCACTCCGTCACGCGGCACTGGGGTCTTGAACTGCCGAACTACAGACCTTCTGGTCTGCAGCTCAGCATCCTAATCTTAGGGAGACCTATTTGGTGTTTGTTTTCTGATGTGTTCTCATATTCTTCTTTTAAAAAATTGTTGCTTGTTTTAAATGATTGAATGCTGTCACTGGCTCGGGCCCCATTTGTTTGGGAGAAAGGTGAGCTTATAAATAGTGTAATGCTGTGCTTGGGTATACCATTGAGGCAAGAGGAAACTGTACCAACTGCTGTGTCTTCTTTTTGCCAACTGGGACAGTGCATCATGCGTCTTTGTTTCCAGAGTGCATAGGGATATGTTGCACCCCATAGAGATCCTACTGTATACAAACCCTCCTTCCATTCATGCACCATCCTTCCTATTGATGATGATTGACTTTTGGTTGCTTTATACTTTTGGTCTGGTTGGGAAAAGAAGTTCATCTCAATTTAGAACAGAACAAAACAAAACAACCCCCCCCATCACATACCAAACCTCCCTCCACCCAATCCCAGCGGAAACTCTGTGTTTCTCACAGGAAGATCTGAGCACTGGATTTCCCACTCTGGTGTTGATATTAGTTATTGTAACTGCCGGTAGAGGTCACAGTGTAGATGATCCAATGAGAAAGCTACACAATCTTGTTAGGAGGCGAAGCAGCTCAGGAGAAAGGATTACATAGGACTTTTCTGAGCGGTCTTCTGCCCTCTCTGTGCTCCATTGCAGAATGATGCTTCTTTTCAACTGCGTAAATAACACTTTGCACGGGGCATATTAGTATGTAATTTAAAATGCTACGGTTGGTGCGGCATGTGCATTTCGAAATAGCGCCACGTAACAGTCAGCTAGCTGCACCTTAAAGCGGTTTAAAGAATTAACGTCAAATTAATATTTGGAAATATCACACCTTTAATTGAAATGCATGTCGCAAAGACTCAATTTAGCAGGCAGTGATGATTAATTGAAGGTCATCAGCTGGTAATGTTCAGATATGACTTTTTTTTACAAAAAGTGGAAAATATTGATTTGCATATGACTGGGTCAGTTTGAAGAACAGACAAGAAGAGATCCCACAGCCAGTATCTAATATTGTAGTCTGCTGGGTGTTTGAGCTTGGCTAAGCATGGGGGAGGTCAGCTTGTAAACAAATTTCACTCCCCTACTCTAGTAAGTCATTTCCTGTGTGTGTCAAGAAGGAGCTGGAGGGCTGGCAGGAGAGTTCCAGAGTTGAGGTGTACAAGCCGTGGGAGGCGAGTGGTTGTTTTTGATCACTGATAAGGCAGCCACAAAGATTGTTAGCTTGACAACAGAGGTTCTGCAACTATGGCTGGGTGAAGCAAGCCAGTGTAAAAACAGGGAGACAGACAGATGTCAGCTGTGGAAAGCTTAGTCGACTATTGAAGGTTGTGGTATAATATTTGGTTTTCATTACTGGGGTAAACAAACTGAAACCCCTCACAGTAGAGAGTACTTTATTGAAGTTTGCCGTCCACGGTGAAGTGGAAGATGATCTTAATGCTGTGGGTTTTGACCTCTCCTAAATTCAGATTGTATTGGAAACCTGTTGTGCTATGATTTCTCCTGGCCTTGGAACTTTTTCATATTTACAGTTTATATACATACATTTGAAAAATTCTTCTGTATGTGAAGTGGCTTCCAATATTATAACATACAACCATAGCAGGAAACAGTAAAACAAAGCAATCGGCATCCTCGGTGAGAGGACAGAACCTCAGTTTCTCAAGAATCAACCTCCCCAATGTGTAATCTACTGATGTGGACAGAATGGAGTGGATGCAGAGGAGAAGGATGAAGATGATCAAGGTCCTGGAAACCAAGCCCTGTGAAGAAAGGCTGAGGGACCCGGGAATGTTCAGTCTGGAGAAGAGGAGGTTGGGGGAGCATGATTGCTCTCCTTAAGTGTTTGAAGGGCTGTCACTTAGAGGAGGGCAGGGAGCTGTTCCTGTTGGTAGCGGAGGATATGACTTGCAATAATGGGTTTAAATTACAGGCAGAAGGATACCAGCTAGATAGTAAGAAGAGTAGTTCAGTGGTGGCCATTGGCTATCTAGGGAGGTGGTGAGCTTGCTGGATGTCTTCAAGCAGAGGCAAATAGAGATGAACACTTGTCAGGAATGCTCCAGGCTGATCCTGCATTGAGCAAGGGGTTGGACTAGATGGCCTGTGTGGCCCCTTCCAGCTCTGGGATTCTATCTAGCCCAGCAGGAATACACCCTGTGAGAGTTAGAGAGCCAGAGTGGTGTAGTTGCTAGAGTGTTGGACTAGAATCTGGGAGACACAGGTTCGAATCCCCATTTCCTCCATAGAAGCTTGCTGGGTGACCTTGGGGCCAGTCACACACTCTCAGCCTAACCCACCTCACGGTGTTGTTGCTGAGACCCTACTGGGAAGAAAGGAGGGATATAAACAAAGTAAATAAGTAAAACATATGTGAAACAATCAGCATAAAAATCCACAATAACAAACCCTACTAAAATTCTGCGTTTTTTTTTTTTTTAAAAAAAGAACCAGCCGTTTAATTTCCAAAAGGTGTTTGGAGTAAGTCATCCTCACAGAGACTTGTGAACCTTGTCAGAGGTCTTCTTGTAGACCACTCCAAAGGGTGGAGAGGCCATAGAGAAGAAGGCCATAGGGCTGTCCTCTTGAGCAGCACTAAGCTTGGCCAGCATGGTATCATCGCTAAAGCAGAACATGGGAAGGAGGATGGGAACTCAGTATGAGGAAGAAGGGGTGTGAGCCAGTCTCCTAACCATAATCAGATTGGAAATGCTACTTTTGCACTAGGTCTCAGTTGGAGTTCATTTTTTTTGTACACAAGATCCAGGTTTGGATACTTGAGAGTCATCTGACAGATGATGCTTTTGGGGGGGTTGTGTGTGATGATATGAGAAGTTTTTGAAGAGCCGAAATAAATGGGCTAGTTTTAAATGCTAGGAAATACTAGAACTCAAGGGCATCCAATGAAACTGATGGGCAGTAGGTTCAGGACGGACAGAAGGAAATACCACTTTATGCAGAGAGTGATTCAGATGTGGAATTCAGTGCCAGAGGATGTAGCGATGGCTGTAGGAATAAACAGCTTTAAATGAGGATTAGATAGATTCATGGAGGATTGGTCTGTCAGTGGCTACCAGCCAGGGTGACTGAGGAGAAACCTCTCCATATTCAGAGGCACTAAGCTTCTGAATCCCAGATCTAGGAGTTGACATTAGGGAAAGGCCTTGGCCTCTATGCCTTGTTGTTGGCCTGCCAGGGGAACTGGTTGACCACTGTGTGAGACAGGATGCTGGACTCTAGGTGGACTATTGGTCTGATCTAGCAGAGCTCTTGTTCCTAAACCTTGGCAAACAGAGCACTGGCAACACATTTCAGAGTAGAGCATGTCCCTTGACAAAATGCAGTCTCCCGAGCATCCTCCCCAATGAACTCATCCCCCGCCTACTCTGGAAAAGGTTGCAGTACATATCTAGGGCGCCTTAGATGACAGTCATGTCTGTGGGGAAGTCTCCTTCTCTGTCAGACGTGCACATCTCTGCTTCTGTTTTACGATGCTGGCTTTCCACCGGGGCAACAGGCTGTGATGCTGTGCTGTGATCGAGTCCAGGAAGAGAAGAGCAGCCTGGCTGATGGTGCTTCCTGGAGTCACGTGACTCCAGCTGTAAATTTTAATGTCTTGCAGTTGTAAACCACAGTGTGAGACCTTGAAGACTCTAATGCTTGTCTAAGGAGTATGATGAGGCTTGGCTGTTAGAACTGCTGCCCTCGCCTTTTATAAACTCCATGCCAGTTGAGGGGGGGTGGGCTGAGTTGCAAAATCTTAACTGTTACAGACCTGCACTTGTCTTCTCTGTTCAATTAACTCCAAGATGTCCCTTCTTTCAACCTGGCTTGTCACTCACGGAAAACAGTCAGCAGAGTTGTTTTTAATAACCTCTTCCTATTAGCTGAACTGTTGTGTTGTCATAGAAGGTTCAGGCTGAAGGTGCGACCAATTTATTTACTTTATTTATAGTCCAGCTTTCTCACTGAGAATTAAGGTGGGTTGCACAGTGTACGTTAATGCAGTCAATAGAATGAGACATCTACAGTATTATTATGCTGCTTTTTAGAAGTCTGAAACAGCAAAAGCATTAGATATATGTTAAACAATGCAGGATTTGGTATTAAATAAGTAGAAGGCAGCGCAGCAAGAGCAGGATAATACCTACAGCCAGTAGAAAACATATACCATATGCAATTGTATAGTCCACAGTCCCATTCCCTTCCTGAGCTATTCCATTATAATATGGACCTACCACTTTTAGAGAAATGCTCTCCTTAACAATCCTGTTTTACTTAGTTTGTGGAACGACGGAAGCATGGGAGGCTTCCTGACCGCCTCAGGCCGGCCATTCCTCAGGGTGAGGACCACAACAGAGAATGCACATATATGGGCCATTGTTCTTGCACATTTGCAGGCTGGCACCCTGGAAAGCCCCACTTAGACAAGCAAAGCTGTCACATAGGCGTATAGAGGGAGAAACGGTTGTGCAGATATGAAGGTCTGAGGCCATGAAGGGCTACGTATGTGATGGCCAGGTACCTTGAATTGAACCCGTTAGCTGATGGGCAGCCAATGGAGTGAGTGCAGAATGGGTGAGTCGTGCATGCTCTCCATAGCCCCTGATGATAATGAAGCTACAGCACTTTGTACCAACTGGAATCCCCAAGGGCAGACCCATGTAGAGTGCATTATCGTAGTCTAGTTGTGAGGTCATTGTGGTATAGATCCAGGTGGCTAGATTGGCTGAGTCAAGGTAGCGGGCCATCCTTCAGTCTAAATGAAATTGGAAGAAGTCGATTTTTTTGGCTTAGTGGTAATCATGCTGGCAAACATTTGATCCTCCATGGCAGAAGTTGCTGCTTGGTTTGGATGGGAGAGAACCTTGCAGAACCCAGAAACAGAAGAGATGCTGTGAGGTGACAGAGGATGGGAAGGATGCTGTCTGTGTAATGGAAAAGGAGAAGGCAAGGCGGGTGGAGGAAAGGGAAATAAGTAGATCATGAAATAGGGGCTTTGGGGAAGTGGAGGAGGTGCAGATTTGAAAGCGGGCCAAGGATAGAGTACTCATGCTGCACCTGGCAAATACAGGCTAGGGTAGGATCTTAGTGTCCTTTTTCTGTTCTCTTGGAGTCTTATACCTAATGGGTGGGCACACCTGTTAATGGCTGCGGTTACACACACTAAATAATCCACTTTTAATCCACTTTCCAACTGGATTTTTACTGTGTGAACTGGCAAAATCCAATTCGAAAGTGCATTGAAAGTGGATTGAAACTGGATTATTTAGTGTGTGTGAGCACAGCCACTGTAAACCAGTTTGAACAATGAGGAAAAGTGGTCCAGGATCTGTGCATTGCCCAAGTGCATGTGTAGTGCTGATGGATGAGAAGTGGCTTTGCTTAACTGGGTCAGATTTTGCCTAACTTCTTCCGTTTCACAACTTGGTTTTCCTTGAAAGATGTGCATGTAGTTGCCTAAAAATTCAGTGCAAAGGATTACTCTCCGTTCGTATTTAGTTAAAATGTCCCCCCTCACAAATATGGTGACACTGCAGTAGTCAAGAGGCTGAGCTTGGTAGGAACCCCAGAGCAGAATCATGGTCTTAATTTTAAGCACCTTTCGAAAGGCATCTTAAGTAATTGTCAGCAGGGATTGTGACTAATGGCCAGAAACCTGCTTGAAAAGTGCTAATAGCTGTTTGAAGAAGCCAGAACTTGTTCCAGGCACTGAAAGCCGATATCAACACATGTGGAGCTGGTTTGTGGGTTGGCGTCCTCTCTCTCCCCACTTCTGAGTTGGAAGCCCTTTATAACTTCATATTTTGTGATTGAGCGAGGGATGCTTTCTATGTGGAACCATAACTCCAGCTTTGGCAGCTAGCTGGTAAGTGGCCCGCTTAAAGGGTTTTGTTATAAATTGACAGAGTCGAAGGCCGTTGTGGATTCTAGCATATTTCATGGCTGGCGGAGAGATCTGGCTTGCAGTGCTATTATGTGAAGGAGGACTCTAGAGGGTGCTGTAATGCAGCATGTGTGAGGCGCTCTTGCTGTCTTTCCCCCTCCCTACACAAAGCAGCTTGCTTCCCAGCATTTTAAGCCCCTGGAAGTTTAATGTTGCATTCCTTCTTCCAACCTCACGGCATCTCATCCTGGTGGTGGTGTTCTCTGTGTGTGTGTGTGGTGTATGTGGGGGAATCTGAGCGAACACTGTTGGCTTGGAGAACTATACTGGGCTTATACGTCTTAATTATTAAACTCTGGGGATCCCTGTGTGAGCTTTTGAAAAATACTGTGGCTCTAAAAAGCGCAGCACTAGAATTCTGCTTGCTGCCTTAAATCATTATGTATACCGAAGGAGCTTTTTTTCAAGCATTTGTAGAGCACAATTAAAATGGTAGATGGACAAAAATTTTACTCGTGGGCTGGGGAGGGAAGGCGGTGTTTTGTGTGTAGTATTTCCTTCTCCTGTACAGAGTAAAATATTGCACATCAGCACGAAATGCCCCCATATGTTAATTCTGTTCCCGTCCATAAAGTTACCCACTTGGCAGACGCTATGAAGAACATGCTCCTTTCTTCCAAATGCCCAACATATTTTTAGATCAGAGTCTTTTGTTCCTAGCCGTGTTGATATAGCCCTGCTTAATATAGGATTTTGTCCTTGGGTCATACATAACATTAACTGCCCATGCCAGATGTAATTCCGTCTTTGAGCGGTGGCAGAAACAAATCTGTTTACAGTGCTCCGGTATCTTTGATCTTTCCCTGAGGCCGCAGAGTCCTGGGCTGGTTAATGAGTTCACTGCTAAATGGCTTGTTGCCTCTGACCAGGAGCAAGATGCGGTCTGCAGTTGCTTAGATTAGAACCTCAGAGTTATAAGTGTCTTGGGATCGATGGTCGCTTGCAGTGAGCGTGTATGTGAATCAGTCTGGTCCTCTATATCTGCCATTCAGCTGGAGCAGAAGAAGCTTCAGGGTCTCAGCTACATAGAAAGACTGCTGGGAAGGGTTAGTACAGGGTGGTGGGCTGTCATCCCACTCCTTCCGGCTTGCCAAGGGGATTACCAGTAAGACCCTTCCCTATAGCCATCACTTGCTCTGCCCCCCATCCCTTTCTTACCTTTGAGAAGAACAAAGTTTGAGTCCAGTGGCACCTTTAAGGAGGGCTTTTTTTGTAGAAAAAGCCCAGCAGGAATTTATTAGCATTAGGCCACACCCAACAACACAACTCATTAGCATATTAGGCCACACCCCCATGTTATCAGTAGTGTGGTCATCCAGCCACACCTACCTTTTGCTTCTTATTCTGTTTACCTTGTTGTCAAAACCCAGGGCTTTTTTGTAGCAGGAACTACACCCCCCAAATGTAGGCCACACTCCCCAAATGTAGCCAATCCTAATGAGTTTCTGCTGTTGGTTGTGGCCTATTATGCTAATGAGTTCCTGCTGGGCGTGGCCAACTCGGGAGCCAGCCGGAACGCTGTTCCTGCCCAAAAATAGCCCTGCCTTTAAGACCAACAAAGTTTTATTCAAGGTGTAAGCTTTCATGTGCATGCACACTTCTTCAGACACTTCTGAAGACTTGGCCTTAAAGGTGCCTCTGGACTCAGACTTCAGGCCAACATGGCTACCCACCTGAATTTCCCTTTGAGTAGGCCCTGGAGGGGAATTCGTCAGAACATGAGTGGTGGCGGCCCTATGCCAACTGTTGCTGATCACTGTCTTTTTAGGGCTGGATTGGTGGAAACTTGGACCTCTCAACAACCGGAGTCAAGGTTTGTTGTCACTGACCATTTCTACATGAGATCGGAAAAACGGTTTGGATAGAAGCATTCAGATGGAAGAAGCTGCCCCTGCCAAAGCTCTGTGCCTCTTGTTTAGCTGCTGATATCACTGGTCTTTTCTTTGTAACTCCATTGAGAAGGAAGGAACTTGATTTATACCCATTGAGAAGGAAGGAACTTGATTTATACCCATTGAGAAGGAAGGAACTTGATTTATACCTTAACTGCATATGAGGGCACTTAACATTTATGGGTTTTTTAAACTTGTGCTTTCTGAAGAAAGGGACCTACGATATTTTGTGTTGCTAACCCCTTGGGGTCTAATCTGGCAATATCTCCGATTCCTTTGGTGCATCCATAGAATTTCAAGGTGCCAGGGTAGCCTTGTGATTGATTGTTTTAACTGACTGGAAGATTGAAGTGTGTCTCTTTTAGAGAATGTTCGCTTCAGGCGAAGAAATAAAAATCCCCTGATTTGCATTTCGACTTGGTGGAAGGCTGTAGTGCTAAGAACTATATAGGTTCATTTGGTATTTTAAAAAACCTCCTTTTAAAAAGGGCTTGAGTAGGGTGTGGTGGGGAAGCCTGCTAGGGCCACATTTGGCTTGGGAGTTCTGCTTTTGGAAGTCACGCTCCCAGCAACCGGGGTTTTTGTGGTGGAGCGAAATGGTCGTAACTCCGAGCCAGAAAAGAGTCTGTTTCTAATCTGAATCCTTGAAAAGTGTTGTTTCCTTTGATTGCCAAAGCTAACAACAGCAGAACTATCTATGGTTTTGCATATAGTGGATTGCCCTGCTTCCCAGTTTTAATTGAAGGGGGAAAACCCACACCTTTATATAGCTTTCTTGTGTTGGTTTTGGGTTCTGGCAACATCAGTTATTCTATTTAACATCACAGGTAGCTGCTTAATTTGAAAAGCTGCTTCCCCCCCCATTCCTCCCCCCGCCCCCGATCCAAACTGAGGCAAAAATCAATGTGCAGATTGCTGTCTGCACTAATAGGAATCAAGCTCTTCAAGGCATGAAAATGGGTTAATCAGCAGTGAACCATCTGAAAGGCCATTTCAAAACAAAAGCTTGCTCACAGAAGCAAAGCCAAAGGCCACCGAGGTAGATATTGCAGGCGAATGTGCAAATGTGAGGCTTAGCAGATCTCTCATTTTGCAAACTCAATTGTTGTTCAAAGCAGGTAATTAGTACACACAACGTTTTTAGCAAAAATTTACAGGCACAGACACGGACAAGAACATCAAAATACTGAGCCACATTAACTGTGAACATATACAGAAGCAGGCCATTTGTTCACTAAGTCTTTTTACTCTCTGCGCATTCTGTGTTCTCAGGTGGAGGCCATGCTTCCTGAAATTCTTCAGCATTTGATGCCAGGAACTGAGCCGTGGTCCCACTTGAAATAAAATGATATAAAGCTACCTTATGGAGCTTACAAACATATGAAGATAACCTTCTCCAGTCAGCCTATCAACCAATCCAGCTCAGTGCTGTGTACTCTGACTGGTGGCAGCTCTCCAGGGTCAGGCAGGGAAAAGCATACTCCAGCACCTCTGCTGGAGGTCCTTCAACTGGAGATGCCAGGGATATTAGAATCTTAGTGCCTTCAAGGACACTGCTCTGTCCCTGAGCCCTGGCGCCTCCCTGGTGAAGGAAGGGATGAGCTGTACGAAGCAACAAAACACATTCAGACTCCATCAAACGTTAATCTCTCCTTTTCCATTAAAAAGCTGATATGGTGTGTTAATGCTGTTATGTATAACACTGCCCTTAGGTAGGAAGTAGTTCAGGCTCTGAGCCAAAATGTATGAGGTGAGCTTCACCCAGATGTGTGAGGAGTAAGCTGGGACCTCACGCACGCCCCACTGACTTGTACTTGACTTTTCAGTTGGCACTGATGCTGCTTATCCTGGATTGCTCCGAAAATGGAAAGGTGCTGGTGTGTGTATTATGTGCCCACCTGGGTTAGCACTTGGGGCTCTTTAGCTTGGAGAAATGATGACTGAGGGGTGACATGATCGAGGTTTACAAGAACATGCATTGGATAGAGCAGGTAGAGAAAGAAGGACTTTTCTCCCTTTCTCACAATACAAGAACTGGTGGGCACTCAATGAAATTGCTGAGCAGTCGGGTTAGAACGGATAAAAGGAAATACCTCTTCAGCCAAGGAGTGATTAACACATGGAATTCACTGCCACAGGAGGTGATGGCAGCTACAAGAATGGACAGCTTCAAGGGGAATTGGATAAACATATGGAGCAGAGTCCCATCAGTGGCTATTACCCACAAGGTATAGATAGGAACTCTCAGTCTGGGGCAAGTGGTGCTCCGTATTCTTGATGCTTGGGGGGGGGGCAACAGTGGGAAGGGTTCTAGTGTCCTGGGCTCACTGGTGGACCTCCTGATGGCACCTGGTATTTTTGGCCACTGTGTGACAGAGTGTTGGACTGGATGGGCCATTGGCCTGATTCAACATTGGCTTCTCTTATGTTCTAGCTAGCAGCTGAGCCAGTTTGATGTAGTGGTTGAGAGTGGCAGACTCTAATTTGGAGAACTGGGTGTTCGATTCCCCACTGTTCCACAGGAAGCCAATCTGGAGAACCAGGTTCAATCCCCACTTCTCCACATGAAGCCAGCTGGGTGACCTTGGGCCAGTCACAGTTCTTTCAGAGCTCTCTCAGCTCCTAAAAACAAGTCTCGCTTGCCACTAGCATAATGCTAAGAGCTAGAACTTATGGCTGCCAGAAAATCCTTGGATCTTCTGGCTATTCTCTGCGCACACACACACACACACACACACACACACACACACACAGCCATATGGTAATTATTATTAGCTAGCAGCACGAGGATATTTTTAGGGTCAAGGTTTCCCGGCTCAAGAATCATATATGTAGTTGCATTTAGACTACATAATTAGAATTCTTCTATTGTGGAGGTTCTGCGAAGCATGAGCTTGAGCATCTTTCAGAAGCTGTTGAAGGCATTTTCATTGAGTTTTTGGCAGCCAGAGATAAGGAGTGTTAGGTAAGATGGTAAAAGTAGCTGGAAATATTTTGCCTGCCCATCCAATAAGCAATAGGTGCAGCACAAGAGATGAGAGCTTATGAGATATGAACAGAAAATAATTATATATATATATTTAAAAATAATGTATACTCCTCTAAGGTAATGCGCACTCCTTTGCTTCAAGTTTATTGTCATCAGTAATTAATTTGATTTCAAAGGAAAGCAAACTGAGCAGTGGCAGAGTTTAATGCAGTGCTTTAGCAAAACAAAAGGAAAGCTGGCCTATTCTTTTTGTTGTTTATCGAGAGGTCTTGCTTCTCATGGCTTCCAATTTCGAGGGTGCGTATAAAGAGACCGATAGCTGCCAAAGTGAGAGGCATTTTCCCATGCAGTTTCTGGTCTTTGTGGTCATTTCCCCCACCCCATCTCATTCAACAAATAGCATTTTATAAGTAGATTTTCTTTGTGGAACTGCAGAGCCAAACTGATGTCATTCTTTTAAGGTTTTGACAGCGGGTGTGATGTTCTCTCCCGACCCTGGAGATGTCCGCATTGCCTAATCAATATTTCAGCCCCTAAATAAGAGGCTTCATATCCAGTTAGTTGCATTACCACTCCTTGCTCCTCTCCCATTTTGCCTTGTAGAACAGAATCTCAGAATTTTTTTAAAATAAGTTTTGAAATAGTTCTTATTTTGCAAGCATTGCTTTTGGCTTGATCTGTGGTTGCTACCAGCAGATGATGGCACAGTTGGGTAAGTTACTTAATGAATGAATACAAGGACACAAATGTCTCAAGTCAGTTGGAATAAAGGATGAAATGTACCGGAGACAGAGGCACTGGAGCTCCAGAGGACGGTTGCCTACATTAATGAGAATAAAATGACGTCTTTGTGAAGCGGGGCGATATTATCACCACATTATCGGTTGCTGGGGCTTGGGGTAAGGAGACTGGGGGTGGTCAGGCTCTGAGAACTGGTGATTCACCTTTGGCCACCCAGTGAGCTTATCCTGGCCCAGCTCTGGTTTGAGCCAAGGTATTACCTGGTTCTCATAGTTCAGGCTTTGTGCTTTATACATAAGGTCAGAGAACATAGACAGCTTCAAGAGGCGATCGAATAAACATAAGGAACAGAGGTCCATCAGTAGCTATTAACCACAAAGTATAGATGGAACACTCTGTCTGGGGCAGTGATACTCTGTTTTCTTGGTGCCTGGGGGGGCAACAGTGGGAGAGCTTCTGGAGTTCTGGCCTAGCTGGTGGACCTCCTGATGGGACCTGGGGTTTGGCCACTTTGTGACACAGAGTGTTGGACTGGATAGGCCTTTGGCCTGATCCAACTTGTCTTGTCTTATGTTCTTATGAAGTTACTCCCCCAGCCTTTGGCTGGGAGGTATGGTACAGATGTTTTGAAATAAATGTTAATGGTTAATGGTGTGATTGGCAATATGATATATACCTGTTAAGAGACTTGTCCCATGCTGATAGCCATCTAAATTAGTGGTCGTTGCCAGTTTTTGGAGGTATTAAGTTGACTTGTATACCATGTGAAGATGTATGGCTTCTTCTAGAAATTTCTCCATGTAACGTGACCCGGGCTAGTCTGATCTCATCACATTTTGGAAGCTAAGTCCCTTTAGCCCTGGGTAGTACTTGAATGGGAGACCACCAAGGAAGTCCAGGACCACTACGCAGAGTCAGGCAATGGCAAACCATATCTGTTCATCTGTTGCGTCGAAAATCCCACGGGGTCGCCATGAGTCGCCACTCAGCACTTTCCGCCACCAGCATGACCTAACAGTGGGTTAAAGCCGAAGCAAGAATGGATACCCCGGTGTGTGATTCCGCCACTGCCTAGTGATACCTTTTTGCTGGCATCGTCTTAAGTGTAGCCCTTAAAAGTGTGCGTTCGCATCTTAATATGCCACATTTGGCACATTCAGTTCTTGCCAGCCGAGAAGACGCTGATTTTGTTTCCCGGGGAAGCTGCCTGCCTGCCAAGCTTTAATTCAGGTCTCCTTAATGGATTATTAATGAACTTGTGAAACTTTACGTGAATACTTATTGACAAAACACTAGCATTAAAATTCAGCAGTTTGACTGTCAATACCCTAATCAAGGACAAGGTGGTTGTGTGGAGGCACTGGCTGAGAAATACAACTGTTACCCGACCTGTCAAACTCCTTGAAGCCTTTTATTTATGGGGACTTGGCATCTTACCTTTCCAGCTTTGCCTGCCAGTAGGAATGCTCTTGGCCTGGTCCTTGAGCAGAAGCGTGGCTCTGTGAGGGATGAGTGGCGGCTTTCCCGTGTGTGCATTGCCGGGTGAATTCAGAGCCATGTCAGCCACAACAGCGGAATAGAACCTCTGTATTCATCACCCTGCCAACAAAAGTCCGTATGGTCAAAGCAATGGTATTCCCAGTAGTAATGTATGGCTGCGAGTGTTGGATCATAAGGAAAGCCGAGCGCTGAAGAATAGATGCTTCCGAATTATGGTGCTGGATAAGACTCTCGAGAGTCCCTTGGACTGCAAGGAGATCAGATCAGTCAGTCCTAAAAGAAATCAAACCCTGACTGTTCCCTGGAAGGCCAGATCCTGAAGCTGACGCTCCAATATTTTGGAGCACTCCCTGGAGAGGACCCTGATGCTGGGAAAGATTGAAGGTCAAAGAAGAAGGGGTACGGCAAAGGATGAGATGGTTAGACAGTGTTATCGATGCAACAAACATGAAATTAAGCAAACTCCAGAGGACCATGGAGGACAGGAGGCCTGACATGATGGGGTCGCAAAGAGTCAGACTCGACTGTGTCATCAGCCTTAACCCCAAGATGTTGGGAATCCTGCTGCCTTCAAGCCTTACTTGTGTGCTTCTTGGGGGAAACTGGCCACAAAATGCTGGACTATATGGATCCCTGGACTGACCTGGGAGAGCAGCTCTGAAGTTCTCGAATATATACACGTGGGTCTTACACACCGTTTCTTATGTCCTCCTTCAGAACAGCTCATACGTACCTTGTAGTTTCTATTTATTTACTTTATTTATACGGTGCCTCTCTCCTCAGTGACTTACATCGTCCTCCTGTCCTCCCATTTTATCCTCACAACAGCCCTGTGAATTAGCTTAGGCTCAGAGCGTGTGACTGGCCCAAGGCCACCAGGAAGCCTCTATTGGAAGAGTGGGGATTTGAACCCGGGTCTCCCAGATCCTAGTCTGACACCCTTAACCACCACACCACACCGGCTTCTCATGCTGAAAACTGCTCTCAGTGCAGCTCGCTTTCCACCATGGGTGACACACGCCCAAAGCTCTGTTGGAGCATTAAGAGATAATTGGGTAGTTCGTTGGACCTCAGGTACCTTTTGTATTGGTAATCTTCAGTGCAAGTCGTGTTACTGCTGACAGGTGTGCTCACATCCTAGAAGATTTTCATTGGCCGCAGAGGACATGATGCCGTTCCAGAGCTATGACTGGGCAAAGGGAATGGTGGGAACTGCCTTGTACCGAGTCTGACCACTCACTATCTGATGGGCAGTCTCTCCCCCCCTCCAGATCTGCTACCTGATTTCCTTTTAACTTGCATGGATTGCGAAGAATATGAGCTTCACTCCTCGGGAATATATGAAATGGCAAAATCTGTTTAGCTCAGTGTACTGTGCTTGAAGCTCACATGGCAGGCAGAGGATTTTCCGAGTGCATGTCCATAATACTTGCCAGAAAATGAATCGGGCCCTTCCGCAGGGAGCCGGTGTGATGTAGCGATCAGAGGGTCAGACCAGGGTCTGAGAGAACCAGGTTCAAATCCCCACTTTGCCGCGGAAGCTCTCTGGGTGATCAGCCTAACCTACCTCACAGTGCTGCGAGGATTCCGTGGAAGAGAGGAGAATGATGTAAGCCGCTTTGGGTCCTCCCTGGAGAGAAAAGAGAGATGTAAATGAAGCAAATAAAAATAAAATGATCCACATTCAGTTCCCTTCATTCAGTGCTCCCTGCCTGTAATTTTGGGTGCTGACCGAGAACACGTTTATGTAAGAAACCTACATGGACTTTTGAAAGAGGACCCCCTCCCCTGCCTGTTGTAAATTCTTGGCTATGGAAAGCTTACAGAATGCCCATCTAGGCATCTTGGTTTCTATGGCCGGACCTGGCAGCTGTTTAAGGTTGCAACTAGAAGATGGCATTTGAAAGGCAGGCCACTAGGTGGCGATGCACCAAATTGCCGGCCGCTCAGGCTCTGTTTGAATAAAGCAATCTGAGACAAACCAGATGCAGTTTGGTTAGTAAATGGTATGTTTAAAGTTGCTGTCCTGGTAAAGACAGCATATTTAAATTTTTCTAAAAAAGAAACACATAATTCTTGATGGATATAGCTTTGTTTACAACTTGCTCCGCTAGGATTTTTGTTTGGCTTTGGCAGAAAGCTGTTGCCATCTGTACACCATTCACTTCCTTTTATTTCTCTCTCTCCTCCCTCTCCCCCTCCCCCACCCCAATTTTTTTTTTTTGTTTGGAACTCCATGTAGAATGTTTAAATGTTTTCATAATAAGCTGGTATTTGTTCTTTGGTAAATGTCCCTTTTGATAGCTCCATGTGTTTCAGTTTGGGCTTTACCATCTGCAATCAGTTGCTTTCATCGGAGAAAATGTTATCTTTGGAACATTTAAAAAGCAGGCATGTGTTTCTTTGATGTCTCTGCTCTTGTATCTTCCCCATGATGGCGGAGTTGTTAAAAAAAAAACCCAGTTCGTGTTACAATCCGCAGGCTTTCTTTATACAGATAACGTCTTTGTTTTAAAAACAATCACTTTTCATTCTCATATATACCGCTTTGTTTTGCTTGTGTTGTTGAGAGGGCACAGAGCTGACACAAAGACCCATCCAGGTTGGTTATGTAGCCTTATTTTGGATCTCATGCAGGTTCAAAATAATCTATATTCAAAGGCAAATGTTCCAAAAGCCTGGAAGGTGCCTTGCATTGAATCCAACATTTTTTTTTTATTCTGCCTTTCCACCCTAGTAGGGTTTACAGTTAAATGGTATTCCTCATGAACTTACCCAGCCTCTATGATAATCTTCTGAGGCCCTGCTTTGGGCATCCCTGCCTTAGGGTGGTGGCAACCCAGGAGGAGAGGTTCTTCTCGGTTGTGGCACCAAAGCTCTAGAACCTCCCTCCGCAGAGAGGCTTACTTGTCCCCTTCTGCTGCCATCTTCTGCCAGCGGGTAAAGGCTTTTTGTTTCCTCCGGTGTTTCCTCAGTGATCCCTCCTTCCAGCCCTGTGTTGTAGTTGGTAGTTTTTATGTTTTTGTGTGTGCATTTTAGGTAAAGCTAAAGGTTTCCTTTGCTCGAAAGCCAGTCGAATCCAACTCCAGGGATGCAGTGCTCATCTGGGTTTCTAAGCTGAAGAGCCAGCACTGTCCAAAGGTGTTTCTGTGGTCATGTGGCTGGCATGACAAGATTTTGAGGCACACGGAACGCTGTTACCTTCCCATCGAAGTAGTACCTATTTATCTACTTGCAATTTCTTGCTTTCAAACTGCTAGGTTGGCAGGACCTGGGACCAGAGACAGGAGCTCACTCCATCATGCATCACTCAGGTCTTGAATTGCTGAACTACCGACCTTCTGGTCTGCAGTTCAGCGTCTTAACCACTTGAGCCACCACAGCTCAATCTGGATGCATTTTAGCTTGCTTTTAATAGTTTTAATGGTATGTTTTTGTTTGGTTTTAATGGCTTTTATGGTATGTTTTTGTTAGGTATGTTTTTTTTTTTAAGTGCGCGGACTTTAATCTGGGAGGACCGGGTTTGATTCCCCACTCCTCCACTTGCATCAGCTGGATGACCTCAGGCAAGCCATAGTTCTGGCACAGCTGTTCTTGAAAAAAGAGCAGTTTCTGTCAGAGCTCTCTCAGCCCCACCTACCTCACAGGGTGTCTGTCGTGGGGAGGGGAAGGGAAAGGAGATTGTAAGCCGCTCTGGGACTCCTTTGGGTAGTGAAGGGTGGGGTATAAATCCAATATCATCATCTTCTTCTTCTTAAATCTCTTAGCTGCATTGATGGCCCTGATGAGGGCAGAAAGGCAGGGTATAAATATTGTAAATAAATAAAACATAAATACATGTCTAACAAAACTTAACAACAACAGAGCATAAAAATGAAACACCTGTAACTGTGCAATAATAGATTTAAAAAGAAACCCCTGACTACAGACCAATATACTAGAAATAAATCTAAGATCCCTAAATCAATAATGGCTTTATAGGTGAAGGTCGGGCTGAAATAGCAGGGTCTTGTTCTGGCACTGGAGAGTAAAAAGAGGAACGGCCCAGCTTCCCAGAACAGGAAATTCTAAAGGCTGGGCACCAGCACCGTAGAGGCCCTTCCTAATACCCCCTCCCACTATGCCTCTCGTAGTAGAACACAGAGCCTCTTGTGATATTCTGAGTATATGGACAGGCTTGTCTGGGTATGTGGTCCTTAAGATACCCGATCCCAACCTGTTTAGGGCTTTAAATGTTCAGATCAGTACCTTTGAATTGACAGCCCCCCCCCTGAAAGCTGGAAGCCAATTAAGATGATGTGATATTGGCAAGATATGATTAGAGCTGGGGTGTCAGACATGTGGCCCAGGGGCTGGATGAGGCCCCCAGAGGGCTTCTATCAGGCCCACAGTGGAACTGGCTGTCTTCTGCTTTTTCTTCCAGTTCTTCTGCTGCTGCATCATCGTAGGTTTGCAGCTTACAGATACACACCTGAACAGCATACTCAAGATTGCAACAGGAAGTTTATATCTCTGCTACCTGGCATTACATTTTATGGCACGCATGGCCCGGCCCAACAAGTTCTCATTCATGTCAGATCTGGGCCTCATAACAAATGAGTTCGACACCCCTGGATTAGAGGAATGGCACCCAGATACCAACTGCTACATTCTGTTCCAGTTGAAGTTTCCAAAAACCTTTCAAAGGTGTTTGCATGTGTTAATCTAATCTAGATGTGGCCAGTTTTGGCTGATCTAGGCAAAAAAAAAATCTG
This sequence comes from Gekko gecko, assembly GCA_029375565.1. NCBI lineage: Eukaryota > Metazoa > Chordata > Lepidosauria > Squamata > Gekkonidae > Gekko > Gekko gecko. The sequence goes on from JAPDNY010000016.1 coordinate 24,045,399, forward strand.
ACTGGTCTCTCTAGGACCTCAGCTAGAGGTCTTTCTTGGCTCTATTATCTGAGGTCCTTTGGGGTAAAGATGAACCTGGTACCGTGTGCATGGGAACTGGGTACCCTGCTACTGGGAGAATGTCCGTTCCCAAGCTACTTACCCAGGCTTCTTTTCATACCCAGGTTGCTTGATATTGTGCAAACAGTGCAGCCTTGTCTCATAACACTTCAGTGGTTTGTTTCCTCCCTCTCATTAAGAATTAATGATGGTTGGTCATTCACAGTAGCTTGTCTTCCTTTTATGATGGATTTTTAACTTGTCATGGGCTGCTGCAGTAATGTTAGCTGTGCAATCACTGTTACAGTGACACCTAGTGACAGTTTATGAGCAGGGGTAAGCTTTACTCACTGTGTCCAACCGTTAAAAGAAGGAAAAATACTTGTATTCAACCATTTCAGGAAGAAAAAAAAAATCTTAGTGTTCCATTCAAAGGTGATGCAGTTTTAAGCATAAGTCTACAAACGTCGCCCCCCCCCCCCCGGGCACGTAGAAGCCACAGACACCTCATTGTGTAAACTTGCTCAGATTGTGTCAATGAATGCTGGAATTAATTTGTGCAGCTATGAAACAAGGTGGTGTTTTTTTTTTTAAAAAAAACCTCCCGATGTACCTGATTTGCAGTATTCTTTTTCTGCCAGATCTTAATGCATAGTTTCCTTTCACTCTCAATGAAAGGAAAGAAATAAACAGAAGATCAGAGATTCCTTTTTTTGTGCCAAACTCTCATTCTGCAAAAGACTTGAGGGATGGTGTCTGGGGAGCTGTAATGCAGCCATTTTCCAAAAAGTGAAGCTTATTTACACAAATCATGCCAGCTGCATTACTCATGAGAACATGCGAGGCAGCATTGGTCCAAACCAATATGATTTTACTTCAAAATCTGTCATGCTGTGCCCGACTTCAGCTGCATTTCTTTCTTCATATAAAGACGTTATTGCTGTAAATGGATTGAGTAAATGGATTTGACTTGGCACTGGCTGCTGCTTCTCCTCCCTGCCCCTGTACCTATATTTGTCCCCCATTAGAATAGCTGTGCTGGAAATATAGATGCTGTGTGGTGCCCCTCCCATGTCGGTTGCATTGGAATGTCGCCTTTCCTGTCTTCCCCCCTTTAAATCTTTGTCTGTAGGGTGTGTCATCTATGCCCTTGGTCTTTATAGACGTATCAAGGGAAATTGCAGCATTTATAACATTATGTGCAACATATGTGGGAAAGTGAAAGCATGCAAGTGGTTGTGTGGAGATAACCTGTATATTCACCTTTTGTAGCAGTTTGCATGACATCACCTGGATGGCCCAGGCTAGCCCGATCTCGACAGATCTCAGAAGCTAAGCAGTGCCAGCCTTGGTTAGCGTCTGGGTGGGAGACCACCAAGGAATACCAGGGTTGCTGTGCAGAGGCAGGCCATGGCAAATCACCTCTGAACCTCTCTTGCCTTGAAAACCCTCAGGGTTGAAGAAGAAGAAGAGATTGGATTTATATCCCGCCCTTCACTACCCAAAGGGGTCTCAGCACGGCTTACAAACTCCTTTCCTTTCCCCTCCCCACAACCAACATCCTGTGAGGTAGGTGGGGCTGAGAGCTCTGACAGAAACTGCCCTTTTCCAAGAACAGCTGTGCCAGAACTATGGCTTGCCCAAGGTCATCCAGCAGGTGCAAGTGGAGGAGTGGGGAATCAAACCCGGTTCTTCCAGGTTAGAGTCCACGCACTTAACCACTACATCAAACTTGGGTTACAGCTGGAGTGTAATTAGTGCACAGTTGTGTGAATGGGGATGCTACACATTTGTCTGGTTTCTTACATGGTGGAGTCAGGTAGGTTGGAATGTTGGGGTTTTCTGAGCTCATGGGGAAAAACCAAGGAGGGGCTTGGCCTCCCTAGGGGAGGGGAAGGTTGAGAGCACACCACTGCTTGTATCGCGAGTGGCAATTTTCGTTGTTGTTGTTGTTCATAGAATGTTAGATTTGGAAGGGACCTTGCAAGTCATCTAGTCCAACCCCCTGCACTCTGCAGGAGCATAGCCAAAACATAGCACTACATACCTACAACATACCCAAAAGATGGTCGTCCAGCTTCCTCTTGAAAACGTCCAGGGAAGGAGCATCCACCACCTCCCGAGGCAGACTGTTCCACTGCTCAACCACTCTTACAGTTAGGAAGCTTCTCCTGCTGTCTCGCCGGTAATGACTCCCTTGTAATTTCCGCCCCTTACATCTAGTCTTGCAATCCAGAGCAAGAGAGAATAAAGTCACTCCTTTACAGTGACTGAACTGGGGAAGTGGTAACCAGTTCTGATCTGCCATAAGCAACAGGGCTTGTTTTTTACAGGTATTTATGCCCTGCTTCCAGATACACATGAAGCATAAAGGCAGAGCCCCCCTGGCAGGATACATAAGAACATAAGAGAAGCCAATGTTGAATCAGGCCAATGGCCCATCTAGTCCAACACTCCGTCACACAGTGGCCAAAAATACCAGGTGCCATCAGGAGGTCCACCAGTGGGGCCAGGACACTAGAAGCCCTCCCACTGCTGCCCCCACCAGCACCAACACAGCATGGCCATTGGTATTGTATCTGCACAGTTTTGCTACCCCACTATTTGGAGAATGAACTGGAATCTTATTTATATAGCAGCCTGTAATGTGTGCTTAGCCTTGACCTGGGTGGCCCAGGCTAGCCTGATCTCATCAGACTTCAGAAGCTAAGGAGGGTCGATCCTGGTTAGTACTCAGATGGGAGACCCCCCAAGGAAGTCCAGGGTTGTGACACAGAGGCAGGTGATGGCAAATCACTTCTGTATGCCTTTTGCCCTGACTTGGGTGGCCCCAGCTGGCCAAGTCTCATCAGACCTCGGAAGCTAAGCAGGATCGGCCCTGTTTAGTTATTGGATGGGAGACCACTGAGGAAATCTGGGGGTTACTATACCACCTCTGTCTGCCTCTTGCCTTGAAAATCCTATGGGGTCGCCCTGCAACTTGATGGCACTTAATGTGTGTCTCTCCGCCCCCCGCCCCTCCCAGTAATGTGTTTGTCTTCACTGCAGCTTTTAAGTGGGTTGCTTGCTGTTCCTGTCTTTGTGGACAAATGACTTGTTGAAGGCTACCAGGTCTGAGCCCAGTGCCGGCTGGTTGTTTTCTGCTTGAGATTTTTTTAAAAAATGGATGTTTGGGGAAAAAGAGTTTGTATTTTAATACTGGAATTAAATAGGCTGAACAGCCTTTAGTCAGTAGCTGTTGGGGTTGAAAACAAAGTAGTCCAGATTTCCTCCCCCCCCAGTTCCCTTCTGGGGAGCACAGGTGTGTCTGTGCCGGCTATGCTGTCTCATCCTGGACAATCCTGTGAAGCAGAGGAGGCGGGGAGTTTGTGTTCGGAGGAGGAGGAGGAGGAAGAGAAGAGATTGGATTTATACCCCACCCTTCACTTCCCAAGGGAGTGTCAGAGTGGCTTACAAATTCCTTTCCCTTACCCTCCCCGCGACAGACACCCTGTGAGGTAGATGGGGCTGAGAGAGCTCTGACAGAAACTGCTCTTTTTTTCAAGAACAGCTGTGCCAGAACTATGGCTTCCCAAGGTCATCCAGCTGGTGCAAGTGGAGGAGTGGGGAATCAAACCTGGTCCTCCCAGATTAAAGTCCACGCACTTAAAAAAAACACACCATACCTTACAAAAACATACCATAAAAGCCATTAAAATCAAACAAAAACACACCATTAAAACTATTAAAAGCGAACTAAAATGCATCCAGATTAAGCTGTGTTGGCTCAAGTGGTTAAGATGCTGAACTGCAGAGCAAAAGGTTCAGTAGTTCAAGACCTGAGTGATGCATGATGGAGTGAAACTAAGCCAACCTAGCAGTTTGAAAGCAAGAAATTGCAAGTAGATAAATAGGTACTACTTCGGTGGGAAGGTAACAGCGTTCCATGCGCCTCAATGTCTCGTCATGCCAGCCCAAGGTCACCCAGCTGGCTGCATGTGGAGGAGTGGGGAATCAAACCCGGTTCTCCCGATTAGAGTCCGCTCACTTAACCACTACACCAAACTGGCTCTTCCTGAGCTTCATGACAAGCGAGGCCTCAGTCCTGCGCCGAAACTATAACCACTGCACCACAGTGTTGCTTCTTGGCCATTGCCTTGTAGTGGACACCAAGATATTTTTTTTTAGGAATCTCAGCAGTGGAGTATCGATTCAGAATTTCTTTTTTACTTCGTTGTGTGTGGTGTGGGTCTGTACGTGCAGAGCGTACTGTAGGAAAGATGAATTCTTTAGGCGTCTTGATTGCGGTTTATTGATGCTTGTTTTATTCCTGGGAAGTGGATACTAGATTCTTGATTATACTGTGCATGTGAGAGAGAGAGAAGAGAGGGGAAAGTATACTGGAAATGCTTCAATATTTATAAAAGCAGCATTTGAAATTAAGTTTGTGCTGGGTAAGGAGTCCTGTGCTCCGGTAAGATTTTAAAAAATTAATGTTCGCGTTTGGGATTTGAAAGGGCGTCTTTTCTTCTACCTCCTTGGCTCACAACAGTGTTGCCAGCTTGCTGGAGAACTGTACAATCCTAACATTCAGCTGCTTTGGCTTTAATCAGTAAAAGCGTGCAGGTGGGTTGACACACGTCTTCATGCACACAGTAACTGTTGCTGTGAGGGTTGAACTGGCCGTCTGTTTCTATGGGCTGGGAGGTTATTATTCCAAACGGGCCAGGGAGAAACAAAATTCAGGACTCACTTTCATTTGTGCAGCTTTGCTAAAAATGACTATTTGATTGGTTCCACCCCAAGGTATAAATTTGAAATACAGGGTGGCATTCTGGGCCCCCCAATAGCTCATCGATTCCATGTGTTGAGCCCTCCAGCTTTTAGCTGACTGTTCCACTGTGGGTATGAATCTGTAACTGCTCTGTCCCTTTGTGGTTCAGGGCTGTTAAAAATCTTTCACCGTTACAGTGCGGAGTTCCTGTTTTTAAAGCTTATCTAGCCCTCTGGAGGGAAAAGCTAATATAGCTCCAGTCACTTCCTGTGGTTGTCATTAAAAAAAATCCTATTGAATTTTATATAAGCCCTTGAATATAAAAAAAAAGTGATTAATGCACTGCAAATGCAGAGGATGTAGCTTTCTTTTTTGTTTTTTCTCTTTTTCACTCTAGCTAAAGTAAAAGATGACAGATCTACCCCAAAAGTTTATTTTTTTACCAATATCTGTTTGCTTGGAGTCTGCTAACTTTCTGTATGTCAGAAGAACCCCCCCCCCCGCAGTTAAAGAATCTGCCCTATTCTGGAGAGATTGTAAAGGAAGCATTTGGTAGTCATTTCCGCTGCTTTTTGTGAGAATAAGCATGCTTTACATTATAATAGTTTAAACATACCGCAGGCTGTTGATAGAGGTATCATATTTTCCATTCACAAGAGTTTTCATCTGTGTTTTAAGATCGGAAGGGGGAGAGCAGGTTGCTCTCATTGTTTAAGATCGTTTGATTAAAAACACTGAAAGGGGAAAGGGGGGGGAGTATTTGACCCATGGCCCCTGACTTAGCTGTCTTGTTGTATATGCAAAGACTTTTTCTAAAAAAATCATCCAAGCCGGTGGGATGTGGTTCATGCTTCCAATAGCTAGGACTTTATTTAGGCTAACTCAAAGAACAGCCGTCCTAAATAAAGCTCTGGCTCTCCGCTCTCTCCACCATTCCTTACACCTAGTTTAAACAAACATTAACCATTTTGTCTTGACAAATGTTTGTGTCTAGATTCTTGGCCTCGTCTGCAAGCTTAGGAACAGGCAAGTTCTGTTGGAGACGCAGATGCTATTCCCAAATTAAGTGGCTCAGTCCCTCTAACTTGTACATTTCAACTTGTGATTTTCTTTTTGGTCCTTAAGGCTCATCTTGAATCCGCGCTGCTTGAGGAGTTGGAGTGCATATTTGATTTGTGCCAAAATATCTGGCAACTACGATGCTTGTTAATTTTTTTTTTAACCTTACCCTGTCACCATATGTAGCTTTCAAGGAGGTGTACAAAATTGGTTAAAGACAGTGTCAAATAGGGGTCATAGAATCATAGAGCTGGAAGGGGCCATACGGATCATCTAGTCCAACCCCCTGCCCAATGCAGGACCAGCCTAAAGCTTCGCTGACAAATATTCAATAGAATCATAGACTCATAGAGTTGGAAGGGGAAGGGTCCCCATTGTGGTGCCCATGTTGCCTGCTGACACTTTAACTGGCACCCACCAAGTGCTTTTAGAAAGTGGACAAGGCTAGGCGGGGCTTCCCCCCGCGGCTTCCGATTGGCTGTGCAGATTAAAAGGTACCATGTGAAGCAGAGCTTCCGCCTGAAATGCGGAGGAGTTACTATTAGAGTTGTATATCATCTCGGTCCCTGACATTTTGTGATTGGCTACGCCTCCTATGGCAGCCATTTTCTGATGGTGCTCACGGCCCTTTGTCAGATTTCCAAAAGGTGCCTACAAGCACAAAAGGGTTGGGGACCCCTGGTGGAAAACGTTAGCACTCTTAATGCCTTCTCCAGGACTACCGCCCCATGATGGCCTCCCTGCTGCAGTTTCTGCTACTGATAGACTGCTAGTGATAAGATCTCTATAGCATGGCTGCGGACCATTTAGTCCCAGTTTAGGATTATTCAATATGTAATTGCTGCTATGCCTATCTTTCTAACTGTTTTTATTGCTTAATATTTATTTTTAGTCGCTTACTGATTGTAAATTATTGATGTGACCTGTCCTGAGCCCACTCGCAGGAAGGGCTGAATATAAATAAATACATAAATGATGAACAGTTTTATGGGGATGGTCCCTTAATATTACGCCTTTGGGGCAAACTGTCATATTCAGCCGCCACGGGCTAAATACCCTCCACCTCCACTTGTGGAAACAGGCCTGTGAGCTCATGCTCAGCAGCCAGATAGCATCAGTCAAGTCAGTGCTTGGGGATGGGCAGTCTTCAGCTGTGCTATTGTTCCTATGCGGATCCAACTGATGCTTTCTCAGTGGCAGCAGAGGTGTCGGGGTTCCGCCACATTCTTTTTCTTGGAGTCTCCAAAGAGATAATTTCATGATGAACAAGGGTTGCGTGACATCAGTGCCAGTTGCTAAGCAGCAGAGCAAAATGCTGAGTAAATTTCACTCTCTCTTGATTTGCAGTTGGCTACAATACCTGGCAAAGATAATTTCAGCCTTGCAAGTATGTGGAAAACATTCACTAGCCCACACACTTTTCTTACTGGCTGACTCTCCCGGGTTTTTCTGCTGTCACCTGTGGCCTTAATACAGCTTAACAGTGTGGCGGGGATAAGAACCAGGTCTCTCTCAATATGTAGAGGATTTCTCCTAGCACTGATTCTTTCTTGATGTGGGAGACCACACACGTGAATCTGCATTACACTGAATCAAAGATCAGTATTGTCTATTCAGGCTGGCGGCAGCTATCCAGGGTCTTAGGCAGAGCTTTTTCATGTCACCTACTGCCTGGTCCTTTTAAATGGAGATGCTGGGGATTGAACTGGGGACATTCTGCATGCAAAGCAGAGGATCTTCCACTGAGCCACAGCCCCTCCCCGAGGCAAGCAGTTATTAACATGTCGTGGCTATCACAGGCTAGTGAATAACTAAGTCCAACACTCTCTTCATAAGCTGAACCTAGCCTCACACCCACTCTCCCTTGTTACATCACAAAACTAAGCAGCTTGCCCCTTTTAAGTAGCTGGTGAAGAATCTGACTTGGAGAAGGGCATGGAACTTATCCCACTGCTTTTGTATGTGAGCTAAGCATTCCCAGAAGTAGGCAAGGCTTAATTCTCCCTCTTCTTGTGCTGTTTCCCTGTTAGAGACCTTCCCCTGAGCTGCTGTTAGATCCAGTAGGGGAACAAGACAGCCATCTCTGTCATACCCATCTCTGTCCTTGCCAGGTCTGAAGGAATCAGTGTACGCGTATGTGAGAGAGATTTCTCTTGGGGAAACTCATGGAGGAGAAAAATCCTTCCTTGTCCCGTTGCTTTGACCTCCTCTCCAACTCAGCTAAGTTTGAGTTTAAATTGCACGTTGGGAAATCACAGTTCTCTAACATTATGTGTATTTGTGCCTTGAAGTTTAGGTTCCCGATGGAACGTTTTGTGGGAATGGATTGAGTGCACTTTTTCTTCCCGTCTCTGACATCTGTAGGAGATTAAATGGACTTGCAACTGAACAGTTTTAGAAAGTGGTTTTTTTAAACAAATGGAAAAGAAACCCCATGCACAGAATGTCTCTGCGATTGCCTCCCAGAGGAAAGAATAAAAACATCCCAAATGGAAACAGAGGACATGGAAATTTTCTCTCCCCCCTTCCAGGAAATAACAGAACTGGTTTTTAAGTTTCTGATGCTGTGACCTGTGGAATCCTCCACTTGGCGGCATTCTGAAATGGTTCGTCTCTCTGGGTGCAAGAGGGGGCTGACAGTTGTTGTTGGTGTCTGTGTTTATATATATATTCAAAAAGACCACACTCAAGAACCTGCTGAGCTTTCAGAGTACAGCTGCTGAAAAAGAGAATTGGGATGTCTTGCCACAGCAAGAGGCAGAAATGGGTTACTGCAGGGGAAGTGCAGAAGGTTTAAGAGGAAGGCGGGCAGCCCAACAAGCCTATGCAAGTTCTTTGTTTTGTTTAGATGAATGCCGATCCATCGCCCGTGCAGTAAACTGAAATGTATCTGAAATTTCTCTCCATGGCTCGTTCTCCCATCCTTCTTGCAAGGAACTCAGAACGGCAGATACAGTTCTCCGTGTCTCGGTTTTATTCTTCCAGCCGCTCCAGAACAGGTGAAGCCGAGAGAGCGTGAGCCATCCGAATTCACCCGACGAACCCGACGCTTCCACCACCAAACCACACCGGCTCACGGTGCAAATCTTCACATTTCACACAGGCTTGACCGCCGTGGCTTCCCATGCGGAAACCCTGGGAATTCTAGCCTTGAGAGCGGGGAGTTGATGGGGAAGTGTGTTTATGAACACTTCGGTAGATTATTCGCCTGGTGACTTCTTTGAAGCAGGCCTGTTTGATTCCGCAGTAAGGTTTCATAGATTTCCCTCCCTCCAGTTTGTTTGCCAGTAAGTAAAATGGTGGTTAATTTGTGTTGTGGTTCAGGTGTCGTGTGGCAGCTGGGAGCAGACCAGTGTTCTTGTGTTCTCTTTTCTCCGCCCCTTCCCATGCCATCCCCTCATTTCCTGTTCTTGATTAGTGTTAACTATACAGTAGTAGTGACATCCATACCAGCTCTGAGTGCCGTTTTTGGCAAGAAGGTGGGAAATAGTTTTTTTTTTAAAAAATATATACATTAAGGAACCCTTCTTGCACTAATTGCTCCTGATTCCATCAGCTATTCAGCTGTACTGAAAGTGCTTCTGATGTCTGATACGACGGACAGTAGCTAGATCCCCAGGGCCTTGTTGGAAGTGGCACCTTGAGGTATACTACTCTACCCAGAGAAACTCCCCTGACTGACTCTTGTCCTTTAGGCGAGCTTTATGTCTGGCTGAATGAGCTGCCTAAAATTAGATGGGGAGCCTTAATTGTCATTTTGTTTTGCGATTCTGAGACGTGCATTGTTTGCATATTACATGTCAAGGGGTTGTGTGTGTGTGTGTCTGAGGTTTTATTATCTGTGTGGCAGTTCAAGGAGTCCTCTTGCTGGGAAGCCAGATACAAATCACCTAAATAATTAAACATCTGGGATCTTAAGGAGTGTGGGAGTGGCCCAGTGCATCTATCCCCCCCCTCCTCCTGCCACCTAGAGATCACTGTGGCTTATGTGTGGAGCTCTTGGAAGCAGGGGGGGGAGGAACTCTCCTTACCAATTGAATTGTTAGCCCAGCTGCACACCTTCTTTTAACTCCCCTCACCCCCTTTTTGGTCTCTTTAAGCAGGGCTGCTTAGGAGATTTACAGTCAGTCTCTCTCTCTCTTTCTCTCTCTCTCTCCTCACCCCATTTCCCTGCCATGCGGTGCAGAAATTCGCTTTCTCATTCTAGTGTGAATGAGATGTAACCATACAGGGAGGAGGAGGGGGAGGTAAATGTCAACACATCCTAAATGTTGTCTAGTATGAGCTGAGGAGGTTTGCTTGGTCTGGTTCCAGACCACGCAAAAACGCATCCAACCTGTTCTTAGAAACATTTGTCAAGATCATGTCTCCATTGTTCTTTGGAATGGGTTTAACAATCTCTCTCATTGGTGTTAGCTAAATGAAGTGCGCTAAATTTGGCCTGAAAGACAACCTCCCCCCTCCAGTGCTGTTAGCTATGATTCCGCCCCCCTTTCTGCTTCCTTCCCTCCCCCAGCACCAACTCCTGTGACCTGTTCAGCTTTAAGTGCTTAGTAAATTTTAATAATGCATTTCTAATGTGATCTATCTGATAAGGCAAAGTGCTCTTACAATTAGTTTTGCTGTCTGAAGTATGTTTATCTGGTAGCCTTTAAGCAGCTGCCGCCTTCTCCTGGCGCAGTTAGTCTAGGAGGTGAAGTATTTATGCATGCCTTGATAAGAGCTAATTCTCTCAGAAGGAATTTCTGAGAATGGTTGTTAGTCGATAGATCTTGTGGTATATCTTCATTTAATGTTCTTCAGGTGTACTAAAGCTCTCGCAGGAGGGTATAAATTATTCCCGCGCTCTGTTAGAACAGAGTGTCGAGAAAGCAGCACCGTTTTTGCGATGCACTGAACACTTCTCGCATGTTTGCAGGTCCTTTTCACCTGACGCTGTCCTTCCAGTGTGGTGTAGTGGTTAGAGCACAGGGCTAGGGAACTGGGGGGACCCAGGCTCAGATCCCCACTCTGCCATGGACGCTTGCTGGGTGACCTTGAGCCGGTCACACTCACTCAGCCAAACCTGCCTCACAGGGTGGTGGTGGTGAAGATAAAACAGAGGAGGAGAGAAGAGCAAGGTATAAATGAAGTAAACCGACAGTCTGCTTTGGTGTTTGTGGGTCAAAGAGGCTTCCTGTCCTTCCAGCTCGCAAGCTTTCAGCCTTCAGGGACCCCTTTCCATATTAACTAGCCTTTCTGTGCCTGGAACCCTTCCGCATTGACCTGGTGTGGCGAAAACAAAACCCTTGGCCAGAGGGTCACGCTCTTGCACAGTCGATTTATCGGGGCCTCTTTACATTGTCTCATCACTGCCGTGGATGTGCATGCCCCGAACAGATCCGGCCATTCCCCTGTGGCTGCATGGTGTGCAGAGAAAGACCAGCCAACCGAGGGGAGCAAGCCGTAATTTAGGGAAGCTGAACGACCCCGAGGGTTCAGTGCTGAAGCCGCTGATCTAACCCACTCAGAACGGAGAGTCCTTCAAGTTACAGCTGGCTTCGCAACCCAGGCCACGTTTGCCTGTTTGAGAGAGAAAAATCCAAACACACACACACGCACACCATGCATTTCTGGATAAGAGCTCTCTCTCTTCTCCCCCTTGAAAAATAGCAGGAGTTAATGACAGCGTGTCAAAGCTCTAACTCAGAATTCCCCCAGCTTTTGTTGGTTTGTGTCACAACCTTAATGTTACTTAAACTAGGTATTCTATTTAATTATAATGCTTATAATAAAGTCAGATGTCAGCTCACTTGGCTGCATGCTTAGGCCTGTACAAGGCTGAGTGCTTTGCTTGTAACTGCATCCCTTGTCTCCTTTCATTATCTGTTAATGGTACTCAACATGACAGGGTTGTTTTGATGAATGGAGACTGCTTGGAAACACGGCCTGGATTGCTTCTCCTGTGGATCGGGAGCAGCCCTGACAAACTGTTGGGCGGCTGCGCCAATTGGGAGAGGTTGGTTGAGCATGTTGCGGGCTGTTCCCCCCCCCCAGGGTGCTGCACCTGAATCACAAGCACTGCAGACTGTTAAATGACCTATGATGTTGACTGGTCCTCTCCCTGGTCTGTGTGAATTCTGCCTTCTGTAATACTCTGATGAACGAGAATCCATTTCAGTCAGACCTCTGCTTTTGCTGTGTAGTATCCATCTATTCAAGTGCAGCTTTTACCAGCTGCGTTTTAAAATGGTGTTAAGAAGAAGCCTGTTCAGATCTTGAACATTTGAGGAATTGACCTACCTGCGTTCATCCATCGGGTGTCCAATTGGCCCTTGTGCCATGGCTGTTTCAAAGCACCCTTCCCGATTCTCCAATAATAAGGGGAGGATTTAGTCTTACTGGAGAGCTACGGGAGTCTCTGCGGGGCAGAGGTTAATTGGGTGTTGTGCCGAAGAGTGTAAGCAAACTCTACAGTAAGATGCACTTACAGTTTTCAAACTGTTGTATATGCGCTTGGAGCACCACTTGCATAGGGCGAAACTTAAGAGTGCACAAACAAGAGTGAGTGTGGGAGATCTGTCACTAGCACCATTTTGCATATTCTCTCATGGTCCCGTTGTTTTCTCATGGGGGCAGGCTGGAGGTGAGGGGTGAGGCCCAACAGCGCTGGGATCTAGAGTTGCCAGGGCTGTTGTTGGGCAGTCATTCATGTTACGTGGGATAACTGTGGGATATGAACCATGGACAGATCCCAGTGCTTGTATAGATGGCCCCGGCTTGCGTGTGGTGTACCTGCCTTCTTTTTTTTAAACATCATTTAAATATTCCAGTTTAATATTCCTGGAAAACCAACATCTCTCCTTGGAGTACATGAGTTTGTGTGGTGTGATTATGATCTTTGTTTTTCATTGTTATTACTACTGAGTGTTATCCGTTAATGCCAGGGTAGGGGTTTGTTGCTCACTCTTAAGCTGTGTGTGGAGGGGGAGAGCTCCATTTCTGGCGACTGCATTACATAATTCGTGTTACTACCCCAGAGAGTAATTTCAGTGCACCTTAAATTTTGGAAAGGTCATATGGAGCTCTACTTACTTGACTTTCCTCTGACACAAGAGGAAAAGAAGACAAAAAGTTGTAATGTTGTAGTATATCTATAAAAGCTTCTTGGGGATTTATTTGTTTTAGACTTTTGATCCTGTCCTAGACCATTTTTGCTCCTAGTTATTAATTCAGACTGGCATTTACTGCTGACATTAACAGTGATATCCTTTAACTTCTACTGTTTTGTGACATGCTATAGTGAGCTCCCGTCTCTGGCTCCTGCCAACCTAGCAGTTCAAAAGCAAGAAATTGCAAGTAGATAAACAGGTGCCGCTTCAGTAGGAAAGTAACAGTATTCCGTGCGCCTCTGCGTTTAGTCACGCCGGCCACATGACCACGGAAACGTCTTCAGACAGCGCTGGCTCTAGTACTGCCCCCTAGAGCTTTTGAGCAAGGGAAACCTTTACCTTTACATAGCGGTTATGTTGCTGCCCTGGTGTGATACATGTTTTACATTGATAGTGCTTCTGCTCTTTCTCGTAGTAACGCCTTTTGTCTTCAGTTGATCCATGTAGTTTTACATCATTTTTTTCTCTTCAGAGGTTTTGGGTTTTTTGGCGGGAGGATGGCTACAAACAACTTTGGAGAAGGCAATATACCAGTAATTGAAATTTAAAACAAAGGACCCCCCCCTAAGCTGTAGGTAAATGGTTTTAAGAGCGCATGCTCTCAGGATTTAGCCTAAATGTCCTGCCCAGTGTAACACAGAATGCTGCGTTCACACTACTCCTTTACTGCTTGATTGTTTTGCTGTAGTCATGATTAGAAGAGGCTATTCTGTTGTTCTGGCCACCTTGAAGTCTTCTCTTCACCATCACAGAAATACGTGAATTTGAGAAATACAGCATTCACACTTTAGCTGGTTTTATCCATTGGCTTGATCTAATTGTCCTTGGGAAAAGTCAATAATAGTGTCAAGTGTTCCAGGTGAGTTAGCTGTAAGAGGGCTCTCATGGACAGGTGCCAGGTGATTGGGTTGGTGTTCCAGTGCTGAAATTGGTGGGTCCAACATCTTTGTCAAATCTTACATGTTTTATCATTCTTATTCCCTTTGAGGAATTCTAGCAGTTCTGGGTAAATTCACCCAAGATGCTGAAGCTACCAGGAGAGGGTTCATTTTAGTCTGAAAGGCTTTGTTTGGATTCATCCTCGACTTTGCAACCAAGAGGCAAGCACGTAGCTTGCCACCTTCCATCGTGTCCTGTGTTTCCAAGGTATTCCTAGAGGCAGGGAGATGCCATCTGGCTCTGAAGTTCTCAGCTTCCAAAATAAACCCAGGTGAAACTTTGGAGAAAAAAGCCATCCTGTATCAGCTCCTGTGTCTCCACCTGAGTGTCTGGGGTGACTCCACCCAAGGGGATGTGTTTTCAAGGGCAGATGAACAAACCAGAGGAATAATTGGAAGCACTGGAGTCTCAGAAGCATGTGCATGCACGCATATGCAAAGATGGTAGGAGTACAGTGGACAGCTGCTGCAGTTCTGCTGCAGGAAAAGTTGTCTCCTGTGTTTTTTCTTAAAGGGCTTTTGCTGGTGCTGCTGCGGAAGGGTCTCATTCATACAAGCCCGTTTTGCTGTGCAGAGTGATGATGGCATTAGTGATAGATGAGAGATTTTCACATAGCCCGAATAGGCTTAATGTTTGGAAGAATTCTTCTGGAATCGCTGGGAGGCAAGCACTACATCAAGCGATTGCTGGATCAATCCGTCCTTCCCGTGGCTGGCTGTGTGGCAGGCCACACTTGATTAAAAAATGGGAAGAGTGGCTAAGTGCAGTGTCGGCTTTGTAGCTTGACTCTGGGATTGATTTGAGGGGGGGGGCGGGCGGGCTTTGGCTGGTGCAGTTCCATCATTGAGCCTCTTGGTTATGAAGCTTATTTTTTTTTGCTGAGCGCATTCCCCCTCGGATAGGCTCCCATTGAGAAGCTAATGTGCACCGCTGATCTTTTGAGAGAGCCGGGCTTGCAGTACATGCTTGCCTTCAGAGCGTATTGATCAGGGCAGCCTTTCAGGGTGGCAAGGGTGTTATACTTCATTAGCTGGGCTGGCGGTTTAGGCAGCTGTTGGTCGCTGGCGCAGAATAGATTAAGGCTTCGAGCCCAGGCCTTTCATCTCGCAAAGGACTTGGGAAGCGCAACAATGCAAAACAAACGCCAGCTGACAAGATAATAAGCAGTACCGGTGAGCCTCCATATTTTTTGGGGGGGCAAATGCAGACGATCAGGTAACCCCTCCCTGTCCACTGCCTGTCATATGGGCATGAAGGGTGTTTTTCAGTGGCTGATGGTTCCCTCCTACCCTCTCAGCCCTCTTGAGTTGTTGTAGATGTGTCACTGTGTGAGGCAGAAGACAGTGTGCCTATGCCAAGAGAGTCACTGAGTGAGGCCTATGCATGCAATGAACTATGGAGGAGCTGGTGTAATTCAGGCCAACTCCCCCCTCCCCCCAGCATAAGAAATGTTGGTCTTCCATTTTTAAAAATTACGTATGGGCACTGTGCAGAGCTCCGTCAGTCCAGCTCTTTCTCCCCGCCTGTGCCTTGGAACCTTTGGAATATGTCTCTGGCTCCATACGAAACAGTTAATGCCAGGAAACGGCAGGACTGTAATTATTATTACTTGCTAATCATCGCTTTATTGAGTTTGGGAGGGTGGGCGGGGGGGGCAGGCGGGTTTTTTGAGGGAGATGCGATTCTCCATTCTGTTGGTAGGGGTGTGGGTTTTGTGCGTTTCTATTTATACCAGGCGTATTTCATCTCCCCCAATGGAAGATAAGGAGCAGCCTGCCTTTGGTGGATAGCCCTTTTATTCTCCGGGGGGAAAAGGGGCGGCGGCGGGGATGGCAGCGGCTGGTGGTGCTGAAGGTGGCTTTTAACAAAATGGCTTACTGGTGGAATCGACGGCAGCCCCGGGCTTGGAGGTAATCGGGGGCTGCCTCTTCTCCTCTGCCACTGGGTTGGCACGTCTTGGCTCCTTGCCCGCCCGGCTTTCCCGCTGCTCCCACTTTGGAAAATTTCCTCCACCTCTTCCTGCTTTCTTCAGCTGCGCCTCCAGTCGCCCCCGCCCCCCCCCATCACTCTCTCTCTCTGTGTTTTTTTGATCTGCATTTGCGAGAGGCGAAGGAGGCGAGGGAGGGCTTTTTTTTTTCCGCCTTGGCATTAATATTCCCGGGCTGCTGCTGCAGCAGCGCTGTCTCTGGCTGGGCGGCGAGCAGCGGCCGCCGATCACTCGCGGGGATGCTCCTCCGCTTTCATATCTTGCTTGCGGATGCATTTTCGAGCTGACCACGCTCTTAAAGAGCCGCCATCAATCACCCAGCCAGCTTCTCCCGGTTCCGGCTCGGCAACGGGGCGGGGAGGCGCTGGCAGGCAGGCAGGCAGGCAGGCAAGAAGGCAGGCGAGGCGGTGGGGGAGCGCGCCGGTGCGCCCACCGGTCAGCCAGCCAGCCAAGGCCGAGCGCGGCAGTCCCGCCCGGCCGGGGAAGGGGCGCCATGGGCAGGGCGGCCGGGGCTGAGTCGGCACCCGCACCAGCCCTTCGCTCCGCCTGAGCGCCGCCAGGCAGCAGCAGCAGCAGCCGCCACCGCCGGGCTGGAGTCCGGGCCGGGTTTTCCCGCGCGCCGCGGTTTGTTGTCTTTGGGCGGCTGCGCTCCGCTCTCTCCCTCTCCTGGCGCGTCTGGGTTGAAAGCAAACGCGGCTGGGTCACACGGAGGCATGTGGAGGTGGCTGCGGCGGCCGGGGAGCGGCAGCTGAGCGGGGCCGGCCGCTGGTGGATGCGCCGCCGAGGGCCCGGGGGAGCGCCGGCCGCTGCTGCAGCCAAGGCCAGGGAGCCGCCGCCGCCACCGCTGCTTCGCGTCGTCGGAACCCTCCTTCGGGCCGGGCGATGCGGCTTCTGCTGCTTCTCCTCCTCCTCCTCTTGCCCGCTCCGCTGCCTGGCCCAGCCGCGGCGCTGCAGTGAAGCGGGGGCCTCCTTTTGTTCGCCAAGTGCGTCCGTCTCCTCCGCGCCCCCCGCCCTCCTTCCTCTTCCTCCCTCCATGGGCTTTGCATGTGGGGCTGAACGCAGCCGCCGCCGCCTCCGCCGGGGTCAGCCTGGAACAGCTGCTGGGCTCGCCGGCAGGTTGGCCTGGCCCCGCAGCTCCAGGAATCTTTCGCCTCGTGGAGCGGGGAGTCCGAGGCTTGGCTGGGGTGAGTGGCCGGCCCTGGTCTGGGGTGGGGGGCAGGGGGATTCCCCCGAAAGGGGGGGGCACGTGGGGCTTCCCCAAAGTCATTCTGGGTCTTGGCTGCAGGTGGGAGCGGACAGCGCTGCGGTGTTTAGGTGGTGGGTCTCAGTGAACAGAAATTACATTGATGTGTGTGTTAAAGAAGGTCTCACAATGTGGGAAAAGTTGCATTTCCATAGCACGTTGACCTAGGATTAATATCCTTGGAAATTAGGCTGAAATAAAGTAATGACATTGGTTTTCCTTCAAAACAAACCACGAGAAAGCAAACACCTCCCTCCACATGAGTAGAACTGACTGCGGACTCAGATCCCCTCCATTTGCGCTCACTGAGGGGAGAGGAGAAATCATTTTAAGGAAACTTGGATCCACTGGGTTGGTAGGTGTTATTGGCCAGGGCTCCATTCCAGAATGCTTTAGGGTTACAAGTTTCCCTTTTGCATGGGTTCGGCACATTCTTTTGTACGCTGAACAAAGCAAGGTGAACTGTATTTTGTTTTTCAAAAGACCTGCTGTGGTGTTTGAGAGGTTTTAATAGTACAGGTTTGTTTTGTGTTTTTTTTAGGAGAGGAGGAGGGTAAGGAAAGCGTTGCCTTTCACTCTCCCTTGCTGAAGTGGAGCAGCAGCAGCGTGTGCTGGAATGCCTTTTATGTTTTTAATTGGTGCATGGCTTGGGTCTAGAAAGGGCCCTTTTACAATATTTACTCAACCTTGATCTCAGCTGATGTGACAGGAGGGCCCGCTCAAATGCTGCTTGTTTCCCCAGACAGAAACCAGCCCTGGCTTTTGTTCTGCAACTGAGATTTTGTTTTAAAGTCTCTCTGGAGGGCATGTGGGCTTGGCCCTCCGTGGAGCTTTTGTAGAATGGGATGGTCTCCTCTCAGTCCTATGTCGTTATTCTTGTTTCACGTTACAGTTGATGAGATCTGCCATCCCCCCATCCATTTACTATGGGGGTGAGTCCCCTGGAGGTAAAGGGAATTTGATCTGAGAGCCAAGCATGTGGAGAAATCACAGCCATGGAGGGTTTAATCTTCCTGCTTTCTTTCTCAAAGCTTTTTTAAAAACAAAATAGCAAGTAAAGATAGCAAGTTATGGTCTGTCTGAAAAGGAAGTTGTGCTGTCCTGTCCATGTTGATTCACTTCAGGGTCCTACTGAGTTGAGTTGGATTTATGCTAAGGTAAGTGCGCACAGTATTGCAGCCCAAACAGTGTTTTAAACCATGCAGGGTCATAACTGCAGTGTGAAGGCATTGATCTGTGGGGCAGTTAGTTCTAGGCTCCGACCAGCTCAGCGATTGTGTGCGCGCGTGTGTGCTTTTTCAGGGGCCATGCACGCTTTTAGGAAGCTGCTGTTGCTGCATAAAACAATTTCAGGGTTGATGTTCTTTTTTTAAAAACAGGCCTTGACAGTAATATGCAAACTCATAAGATTTTCACTTGGATCTATTCCCCCGTCCCCCCTGTTGGTTACCTTTCCCCCTTGGTTTCATTACGTGTGTTTGAGCTGTTTCTTAATGGATCCTTGGGACCCATGAATGTGTTTGAAACCACAGGTCTTGAGTGCTTGTAGTAACTCTGCTCCGTCAGCCTCTCTGCCTTGGCTGGCAGTTCTTGAAATGCTACTTGATCTGGCTACGAGATAGAATTGGCTAGGATTACACCGAGCTCTCCACCCTGCCTTGCCAGCCCTCCCTGTGGCCACTGCAAGTTGACGGATCAGTGTGGAGTGCTGTTTAGTAGCATATTTTAAAGCCCTCAGACCGTAAGTGTGCATTCCCTTTAAGCAGGATTCGGAGAGGGGAAGGCCGTTCAGCATTTGCCTTGTTCCGTGCGGTTAGTGTTTATGAATTGAGGCAGGGGTTGACGTCATCTTTCCCTCTCGCCACTTCCTTTGTGTGCTTTCTCCTAGTTTATAGCATGTTTTTGTGTGTGTGTGCGTGTGCGCTATACTTCAGGCAGCCGCGGCTGTTTCTCACACGCTTCCGTAACCCCTTCAAGTACATACATCATATACCCTGTTGCAACCATTTAACCAAGTCCGCTTGTTCCTTAAATTATGCATAATTTTTTGAGGAAAGGCTTCCATGGTCTTGTCAGCAAGGTTCAGTGAATCGCTTGCGTGTGACGTAGGGCTAGCCTTTTATTTTAATTAATGTGGCAATGAGTACCGCTTGTTATGTCAAAATGTATTGGTTTCCTTTTGCAGTGTGGAACATCCTACACTAGAGGTTGCATGGCTTTGCTTGGTGGCGTTCGCTGCCCCCTCTGTCTCCTTCCTCCCTCCCTCCCTGCTCATTTTTGTTCATGTGATGGGACAAGACAAGCTTTTGTTCCTTACTGTTGGGAACTAATGGCTCATTTTGTGAGGGTTGGGGAGGGGGCTGAGAGATGGCAGCTGGGAGTGAGGTGGTCAGGGAAGATTGGGGGAAACTGAATATTCTCTTTGTGAGTCTGCTGGTTGTATTGGCCACTAGCAGCCATTGTGCTGGTACTATCGTGCAATGCCTCAGGAAGCCAGCAGTTAGAGAAATGTATATAGTTGCTTATGCCCCACTTGTGTACAAGAACTTACTCAAGGTGGCCAGAGTTGCAGGTTAGCTGTTAGAGTCCAACTCTTCTTCTGATGCCAGAGACCGTCTGCCTAAAGCAGAGAAATGTTTGGTTTACAGCAGACTTCTGAATATTCATTTATTTATAGTCAGCCTTCCTCACTGGGCCTCCAGGTGGATTACACTGCTCACCTGTGGCAGGGAAGATCGCACCCCCTCCCAGACGAGGGGATAGCATGTAAAGTGGAACAGGATTTATTTTGTGTCCCCCCCGCCTTTCCTTTTTTAAGGCCACCACTGTGCAACAGGCAGCTTGCCTAGCTGAACAAGCAGGTTAACAGAGAGCCAGTTTGGTGTAGTGGTTAAGTGCGCGGACTCTAATCTGGGAGAACTGGGTTTGAGTCCCCACTCCTCCACTTGCCCCTGCTGATGTGACCTTGGGTCAGTCACAAGCTCTGGCACAGCTGTTCTTGGAAAAGAGCAGTTTCTGTCAGAGTTCTCTCATCCCCACCTACCTCACAGGGTGCCTGTTGTGGGGAGGGGGAGGGAAAGGAGTTTGTAAGCCGCTCTGAGATTCCTTTGGGTAGTGAAAGGCGGGGTATAAATCCAACCTCCTCCTCCTCCTCCTCCTCCTCTTATTCTTTTTCTCCTCTCCCCCCCCCCCCCAGCTTGGCACTTTGGGGGACATATTTGCAAGGAGAGACCTGCAAGAAAGGAGATCCCACAGCCTTTGTAGTCCAGTGACTGGCAGCAATGGCACATTTAGTCTTGGGCTGTGTGGACAGAAGAGGAGCAGCCCTGCCCTTGGGAAGCAGGAGTGATCCACCCCAACGCACCTCTTTGTAGCAGGAAGGGGAGGTGATGTGTGTTACGCTGAGTTGTGTCTTCACTGCCTCTTCCCTTTCAAGTAACATGAAGTGGTAAAGCTCTGCTAATGTGTGTGAGTTGTACAGTATTATGTCTGTGGCAACCCAAAGGGCTAAGAACCCAAGGAACTAGATCTTACGACTTGTGCTTGGGAGTTCCATGTTCAAAGCTCCTAGCCATTTAAAGAGGGGGGGGGGAAACCTTAATTTTCAGTCATGTAGGGGACCAGTTCAGGTTGGGACTGTGATGCCCAGGGAGAGTTTTTAAAGTCTGATTCCCAGCACCATTCTCCAGACTTGAAATGGCCCTGGGGAACTGCTAACAGGGCGCACAGTTGATCCTTGGGGGTGTTTCAGGTCATGGAAACGCCACAGGGAGCTTTGAATCCTTACCCCACTGTGCAACATGTCTTGATCTACCAAAGTTGCAAAGCTGAATTCTTAAAAATATTCTACACATAACCTTCCTACTTTACACTTAACCTTGGCCACCTAGTAGCCCCGTGCCCTAGGGATTTATCAGGAAGCTCACAACTTCATATCAGCATCAGGCTCTTTGGCCAGACCATTGGTGGCTCCTGAGATTGGATTGTTTTAATGCATTGCTCTTGCAGATGTTGCTGGCTCAGCAGCTTGTTGTGCGTGTTGCTCACTCAGTGTTGAATCATCCAGCCTAAAAACTGATTTTACCCTTTGTGTTGTCTGGGAGGCACCTCAGACACTGGTGTGAGGAGGGCGTGTGATCTGAAAAGGTATGGTGGTTGTTGTTGGTGGTGGGGAGAGAACCGGTCAAAGCCGTGAAACCCCAGATGCATGAAATTTGTTTGTACATAACGGCTAATAGGATGCCTTGACTGGAGACCTGATTAATCGGTAGCGAGCAGGGTGGAAGGGGGAAGCAGCAGAGGCTAAATGAGGTAGGGCCCTTCTTCAGAGAAGTAATAAACAGACTGGGAAAATGCTGCTCATGAGAGTGACGGCTGTGGGCTACTCACATAAGGAGTTCTGCAGTAGCTTCCTGCCTTATTTTAGGCAGCCGGACATTGATTGCTTGGCAGGGTCCCAGGTAACCATAGGAAGCTGCCCTGCATAGAGTTGGCTGTAGAGAACTGTAGTGGACTCAGTTGTCTGTCAGCAGCTCCCCAGGGTTGCAGGGGGGGGGAGATCTTCTTCCTAGTCCTCGAGCCTCAGGTCCTTTAGGGATGTCACCTCCTTTGTGGAAAGCTGTCCCTGAACTAGGGCTTCTCTCTTGGTCGTTGTTGCTCCTGGTGGGTAAGAGTTAACCTCGTCCCATTTTTTTGGTCAAGAAACATCATCCATGTGTAACTCACTTCGGTTGTCTTGCACATCACTGAATGTGGAATCCTGTGTGAGGCAGACACTGTTGTAGCTCACAGTAACTTCTCTCCCACTACGCTCCCTGTCCATGAGTGGATTTGTGCTGTTTTACCTGGGGGACGGGGACTATTTTGGTGCCAGATTATGAAAGCGCTTAAAACAATATGTCACAGTGAAGCATGAAAACAGCAAAAGTTGCGCAGTAGTTGATAGGGCAGTCGAGAGCACACCGTTGATCAGCTTGGCGCTTGGACCCTTGCTGGTAAAATGTGAGCTTGTTGTTAGCGCTTTATACACCTGGTTTCCCCCGCAACGCAGTAAATAAGTACTGCATGTTTGACAAGCAGATTTCAAGTGAAATGCCTCCTGGGGGTCCCTTCTTGCCTTGTTGACAGGTGTCTTCACTCATTCCCCACCAGGCTACCTGGTGATAATTTAAAAAATGCTGGCTAATAATAGTGTTGTCCCCGGGCAGTGACTCGATTTCGAACCCAGTCAGAATCTAAGGGCGATTTCCGTGCATGGTGAGCTGCCGTCTGATACAGCGTATGAGCAGGAGGCGGCCGTTGTCGGAGCAAGATGTTGTGGGAGCCTTCACTTTCGCAATTGGTTTTTGCTGCACGATCTGTCAAGCTTTGGATTCTGAAAGAAAGGAAAAGCCTGGTGCTAATCAGTTCAGAGATAAGTTTTGCTGGGTAGGCATGAACTCTGAGCTTTCAAATCTCCAGCTGAAATTTTGAATCAGCGCTGAAACCCTCTTGGGGGACTGTAGGCAAGTCATTACCTCGCAGGCACAAGCGGCAGTCAGGGGACAGTAGTACCGGTCTGTTTTACCAGATTGTCGTAGGGATTATTGAGAACATATGAAACACATCCAAAGAAGTGTGCTGTATACATGTGTGTGTGTGTGTTAAGTGCTGTCAAATCACCTCTGACTTACAGCATCTGTATGAATTAATAAATTTAGAGTCCAATGGCACCTGTAGGACCTACCAAGGTTTATTTAAGGTATGAGCTTTTGTGTGCACACGAAAGCTCATACCTTGAATAAACCTTTGTTGGTCTTAAAGGTGCCACTGGACTCCTCTAAGTTTGTTGTCCTGCTTCAGACCAACACGGCTGACCAACTGGATCTATCCGTATGAATTAATGAACTCCAAAATGTCCTATCATTTACAGCTTTGTTCAGGTCTTGCAAACGGAGCTATTATACATTGTAGACATTTGTATTTTGTTGGTTGCAGGCAGATGTATTTGCTTTATAAAGCATGCATCTGAAGGAGTGGGCATGTGCACGGAAGCTTATACCCAGAATTAAACTTTGCTGGTCTTAAAGGTGCCCCTGGACTCAAACTTTGTTCTCTTGCTTCAGGCCAACACGGCTACCCACCTGAATCTATATTTGCTTTGAGCAATCCATGTTTTACAAACTGGGAGCACTCCCCAAGAGGAAAAGTCCACCCCGCCCCCATTTCCCTTCTTGGTGTTAAGCTTAGTTTGTTGCCCCCATGTGTGTCAGTGGAAACCTGGTCTCCCCCTAACTATGACCTGTAGATCTCCTTCAGTCTCTGGTTTGATTCAAGTCCACTTAGCATCTAAAAGACCAGCAGGATTTTCAGGGTATAAGCTTTTAAGAGTCAAAGCACGCTTGGGATAGAGATCTGAGTCAGAAGGTGGGAAGGGTGTGTCACAAAGAATGCTTGTAAAGGATGCATATTGTAATCAGCCTGATTAGAGCAGGGGGGAAATGCTTGGGGGTAGAAGATTAGCATCTGTAGCGAGATAAGAATCCCATGTCCCTGTTCCCGTGGGGGAGTGGAGTCCATTATTCTGAACTTGTGAATAAACTCAGGTCCTGCAATCTCACATTGTAATTTCCCCTTTATAAGTTCCTTTCGTTTGACAACTGCCACTCTTAGATCAGCAACAGAATACCCTGGAAGATTAAGATGTTCTCCCGCTGGTTTTTGAGTGTTGTGGTTTTTAATGTTGGAGTTATGGCCATTTATTCTTTTGTATAGGGGCTGACCTGTTCCACCAACTTTAAAAAGGGCATTACTGACATTTGACGGCATATGTAATCTTGGAAGGTGAACAAGTGAGTGAACCTGAGATGGTACGGCTGGCGTTGTTGTCAGAGTTTATGAGAGGAAGTGAGGGATTGCTCATTTAGGACACTGGTTTTTGAAGCATTGCTTTGCAAGAAGCCAAAGGTAGACCCATATTGGGCCAGAGTTTGTGTAGAATCTTGGTGGTGGAAAGTGTCATCGAGTTGCAGCTGGTTCGGAGCGACCCTGTAGGGTTTTCAAGGTAAGAGGCAAACAGAGGTGGTGGTTTGCAGTTTCCTGCCTCTGCACAGCAACTGCGGATATCCTTAGCGGTGTCTCATGCAAATTGCAAGTATGAGCCAGGGCTGATCCTCTTTCGCTTCCAGGATCTGATGAGGCTGGGCTAGGTGGAGCCATCCAGGTTGGGGCATTTGAAAGCTCACTGGGTAGTTATAAGAAAAATCTCTGGGGGGGATAAGTTGGAAAAACTTGAAACGGCATTAGAAACAAGTGTTTTTTTAATTCTGTTCTAGAGTGTGCCATCTTTGTCTGTGGTATGAGCTCATCTGGACAATGAAAAACTGAATCATAAGGAAAGCTGGAGTTCCAGTTAAAATGATCACTTAGTTCTTTGGAATTTCTTTCTAAGCTTTTCTTAATGCTGACCTTGAATGCCCTGAAGGTTCCAATAGAGTGTGTGAATGTGTGTGTGTGGGGGGGAAGACGCAAATGTGGTAAGCAAGTTGATTTTTCTTTTAGCCCAGCCAAGAGAAGGTCTCGGTTCTTGCACGAAGGTTTTGCTGCGGCATGATGCTGGGGCTTTTGTTTGTTTCTATTATTAAGGACAATTTCTCATCTGACAGCAGGGGTGGAATCTTTCCTCTTCTCACCGTTCACAAAAGTATGGAGGGGGGGAAATGAGAGCTGTAAATTCTACATTAGCAGCATGACTGCATGCTTCCTCGAGGGGGAAGTAAGAGTGCAAATTTTCCAAGGAATGATTCATTGTGATTAGCTTCTTCTGTGAAAATGGCTATAATTTAGGTGCAACAATCTTAAGGTTCTGTGCCAAACTTGTGGTGCTGCAGTCTTAATTCCTAGAAGTTAGTGGCTGCTGTGCTGTCCTCCCTCCCCCCTCCCCAAAGTCTAGACTCTTTCAACTGTTGAAGCGGCACACAAACAGAATGCTGAGACTTCAAAGCTTTGCCTAAGATTGATTTCCATCTGTGTTTTGAAGTGTGTACTTGCTGTACTTCAGAGGCTGTAGGACTCAGTTGAGGGAAAGCTTGGGCGCACCTTGATTCCACTGGAACAGAGGAGGCCTAGACTGTCTACCATCCCATCCCCCACCCACAGACTCATTATCTCTCCCTCCTCTTCATGGGCAGACAGGAGACATCAGAGCCTTAGAGCTGGAGCCGTTTTATTTTATTTAAACCATTTATTAGCCACCCTTCTACTGTACAGGTACTTAAAGCAGCTTACGATGTAAATAGCAATAAATCACAGCAAAGGTTCTCAGAAGTATCCTCTGTCTTCTTCACAGTTCTCCAATAGGCTGGGGACTTAAGAGCAATCCTAACGCGGGGATTGAAGAATCATCCTGAACTTTGGGTTCCCCAACCAGTCTGTGAGGTGGAGGAATTTCCAGGTAGAGACCCTCAGGAGGATCGCAGAAGCCACGCTTCATCTCCTTGAGTGTTCACAGAAATAAATATTGGCAGTAGTGACCAATCCATGCCATCCGGGGAGGGGAGAACACATCCACCTAGACCTTGGTGAACTTCTCCTCAAGTCTGTATCCCAGAATAAGGCACTTTTGGAAATCAACCAGACCCTTTGGCAGGCCAGAGATTATCTTGCGCAAGTGCAAGTGTTGACGATTGTAGCCACTGACCCAGTCTTGTGGGCACAAGTCTGCCCTTGAATCCTGTGGTAGATCCTGCTTCCCTTCCAGCAACATACCATAATAAAGTGATTCCCTCCCCCCATCTACAATGTATCTTGAACTGGTGGACAGTAAAGAGGCATCTTTCAAAGGGATGGCCCTTCCACATCATAGACTTCCCAAACAATGATGGATGTAAGCCTTACCTTTTCCTCTGGGGAGCTCATTCTTCATCACAGAACAGTCTGAAGTACCCTTCCTCCCTTCACATCTGAACCATTTTATCTTTACTGCTGTGATGTTTATTGTTCTTGTAGTGTTTCCAGGTGTCCTATTCAACCTTTGCCTTCTCCAAGGCTGTTAGTTGAAGTTACATTTCCAGGTTACCCTTGAATGTCCCAAGTTCCTGAAAATCCAGTCCTGAAGAAAACAAATTCACCCCCAGAATATCCTTAGCACACCAGTGTTTGATTTCTGTAGCAACCAAACCAAACAACTGTCACTCCAAGTCACTAACAAAGATTTACCTGCAAGAAATGAAATGAAAGCTACTTAGATGGCTTTAGGAACGAGGCTCCTTTTTCTTCCTAAAATCTCTTGTTGGATATGAGAATTCTTGATTTTGTACTTATTCCACAGCACGATGGATTTGAGATCCCCCCCCGGGCACTG
The DNA here is from genome assembly GCA_029375565.1 of Gekko gecko. Classification (NCBI taxonomy): domain Eukaryota; kingdom Metazoa; phylum Chordata; class Lepidosauria; order Squamata; family Gekkonidae; genus Gekko; species Gekko gecko. The sequence continues at coordinate 24,071,910 of JAPDNY010000016.1, forward strand.
TGCAGTAGCCAAAAGTGTCCACAGCAGGTGGTTAATATTACAAGACAGGGTGAAAGGAATGATTGAGGTAGAATGTAGGAGGCTGTAAACCTCGAGCTATTTTTTTTTTTAAAGAAAAGAAACCGTCTTCTTAAATCTGGCAGAGCAATCTCGAGAGAGTTTGCTTTTACAAGCAGTCTAAACATACAGCATTTGCTCACTTTCTGCCTTTAAAAAATCTAACAAAGGAACCAAAAACAAGTGCTTCCCCTTTGGTGGAAACAAAGCAATTCATTTGAGGTTATTGCTAGGAATGGTGTGTTTGTGTCCCCAATGCAATATAGATTTCCCTCTGATTGAGCAATAGGAGATGATCCTTGAATTTTGACTGTGGGAAAGGGGGGTCTTGACCTTGTGTGCCTAATAATAGGATATTGTAAGTTGGCTTAGAGCTGTTGGCTGAAACTGAGTTAGGGGAGTGGTGTGAGGAAGCCAAAGTTATTGGATCATTTAGAGGCTTGATTACCCTTCCATGGTGTAATAAAGTAATTACAAATGCCATATGAAAATTTGCTACAGTCTGTTTCAACACATTATTGCCATTTCCCTTCTTCCTTTTACAAAAACTCACGCTTTGCCTTTTTTTTTTTACATTGTTTATTTCTTTTTTTTGCATATTCAAAGCATGTCGGCGGCAGTGCTTCCAACAGCTCAGTTTAAAGAACATTTGTTCAGTAACAAAGAGAGAAGAAACCCAGCCAGATGGATCCACCTTTCTTGCCTCCTTGCGAAAATAAAATAAAATAAAAAGGCGGTGTTACTAGCCCTGATAGAAATTTGATTAGCTTACAAGCAACCTAATGCCATGGTAGAAGAACCAAATTTGCACACCTCAGCCTGCCTGGTTGCCTGGTGGTTGTGGGTGACCAGGCAAAAGGCTATTCATGAGTCGGTTTCTGTATTTCTGTTCTTGGATCTGCTGATCTTCTCTATACATTATGCAGTAGAACGGCAACCATATTGAGTAGGAAACGTTGATTGTTGTAGATTGAGGCAGAATCTTTTCAGCTTTCAATGTTCACGGCATGGCCTAATTAGCATTGTTCCATCATGCATTGCGGGGATTTCATTGGATGATAACATTGGTGCAAATGAAAACGGCTGAAAGCTTTGTTGAGTGCTGGTTGAATGGACCCCCAGTCCTTGACTGCCATTCTTGCCTGCCCAGTGCTTCCCAGACAACCATCCCTACACAAAGTACGAAGAGTTGCTGATCTTCTCTTTGGAATCCTGTGTCAATTAAGTGGGATCAGCTATGTAAAATATTTGTGCTATAAATAGTGCAGTTGGCATGATCTCGCTGCTTATGCAGCTGCAAATTTTGTTTGAACCCAGTTGGTGTAGGCCTTTGCTGGGCATTGTTCCTAATACTTGTGTGTGCCTGGTTGGTAAAACGCAAGTGTTCTGTAACATATGGCACTTTAATGCTTGTTCTAATAGATGTATTACTGTTGATAAGTATGAACACATGTGTATGTGTGGGGGTCTCTGTACAGTCAAGGTAGGCAGCAGAGCACGGAAAAATTTGACTAACATTTGGTATATCCTGCAGATGGCACAGGTATGGTGGCCCTGAGGGGCTGTTTTGAAAGTGTTTGACTCCCTCCTGAGCCAGTGGTGGATCACCGTGTTGAATGATTGGTGATGGTGCTTCATTTGCAGTGACACAGAGAGGCCAAGCACATGCAGATTTGGTTGCTAGCACCAAAATTTAACAGAAAGCATTCTTATGCTATATTTCTGGCTTGAGGACATCTGCTAGTTTTGGCCATGTGCATGTAACTGGAACTTGACTTAGGGTGTCTGCAGTGATATGGGTTTCCTGGAAAAAAAATTCTGATTCAAGTTTAAACACTTTAAGTAGCATTAGTAAAACTTAAGCAACAGACACAAAGGAAGGCAAATGTACCATCTACAAGCCTGGTTCATGTACAATCAATGTAAGGTTCATCTGTGCTTCATATTCCACATATACATTCCACATGATTGATTTGCACTAGAACTGCCCTGATGTCTTTAGAACGACTGTATTTACATATGTGGGGTGGAAAGTTTTCTGGAAATTTTATCTCATATCATTGGATTTAAGTGGCTGCCATATAGTCCTGCCCATGCCATGGGATCATCATTGGCCAGGCACTTGTGCCAACTCAGTGGAGATCTGCAGCAGTTTTTGTTAGGAGAATCACAAAACCATAGAGTTTGAAGGGGCCATACAGGCCATCTAGTCCAACCCCCTGCTCAATGCAGGATCAGCCTAGAGCATCCCTGGCAAGTGTTTGTCCAGCTGCTGCTTAAAGACTGCCAGTGAGGGGGAGCTCACCACCTCCCTAGGCAGCTGATTCCACTGCTGAACTACTCTTACTGTAAAAGAATTTATCCTAATAGCCAGCTGCTACCTTTCTGGTACTGCTTCAAAACATGGCATTGAAATAGGCTTTGCTGTAAGAGTTACCTGTGACTGTTATTGTCTGGAGATCAGATAATGTCATTACCTATTTCCTGTCTAATTCAGATAAAATGTAGGTAGATGTTCATCCAGTGGAAAGTGTCAACAGTTGGTGGACTCCACCCAAAATGGAGGTGCAGTGATAGAAAATGCTGAATTTGTTGTGGATGTGATTGTTGTTTCAGGTAGCATTTGGCTGGACTTTAGTGGTGTGTTTTGTCACTATAATTCATTGTTTTGGCAAGATCTTTGCTGCTGTTGTTTAATGCTGCTTGTAAATTTTGGGCAGGAGAAAATGGTCAGGGAACATGAGGTTGCTTGGTAGATGTGAGCGTCCTTTGACATCCTTCTTAGTTAAAAGATGCTTTGGAGTACTGGCCATGCCACTTATACTCCTTCGGATTTGTTTTGGTCTTCAGATTTGACAGTGTGGACAGTAGTTGTTGTAGATTTTCTGGGCTGTATGGCTGTGGTCTTGGCATTGTAATACCTGACGTTTCACCAGCAGCTGTGACTGGCATCCTCAGAGGTATAACACAGAACGATGGAGTACCCCAAAGGTAATTACCTTCCTACCAGAGAGTACTCCATCTTTCTGTGTTATACTTCTGAGGATGCCAGTCACAGCTGCTGGCAAAATGTCAGGTGCTACAGTGCTAAGACCACGGCCATACAGCCCGGAAAATCTACATCAGCTAATGAACTCCGGCTGTGAAAGCATTCGACAACATAGTGTGGACAGTGTTTCTCTCTGAGCATCATGATAGCTTGTGTTTGGTTGTATGCCTGGTAGAAGATGGAATGCTGGTCATAAATGCAGTGACAATTAATTTGTTGCTAAAGATTAGAAGGTGATATGCTTATGACAGTGCCTCTTGCATCTATATGTCTTGATCTAGATATATAAGGCACGCCTGTCGTGGGAATGCAACTTTTCAGTGATTGTGAGATAAAATATTTTGAAGCACTAACTGTTGTTCTGTGGACACAACTACTGTTCTCCTGTTATTGATCTCAGGCTTCTTATTATTAAACTTGACATGCATAACAACTCTGTAGATCATTTCAAGGTTTGTATTTGCATGTGTGGTCAACACTTCAGCTCATGTATTGAGGGTGGTCAATTTCTGTATCTAAGGGCCACTTTGTGCAGTGGTCCATAAGGCAGAAGTGTATTTTTTCCTTTAAAAGCTGATCGTTTAACATGCCCTGGAATAATGTTTGGCATCTTTCTGGTTACAGAGCATATGCACTTAGGCATAGCTTTATCTACAAATAGGCACACTTGTAACCTCCATAGTGCAAAATTAGAAAAAGAGATGTAGTATTAAAGTGCGGAAGACTTTTACATTTTTTTTAAATTGGTGGCATGTTCTTTTTTCTTTATGAGTAAGGCAAATGGTGCAGAGCTAAAACACTGATCAGCCCACTCAGTGCTAGCTGGTTCTTTCTGGCCTAGACAGTCATAAATAGCTTTTGGTGAAAAATATGCAATGCAGTCCTGAGTTACCCAGTGATTTGGAACACCTCCTGAACTGTTTTCATGCACCAGCATTCATTTCTGCTCTCAGGGATAGAGCACAGTTCAACACATGCTAGGAGTTAGCCAGTCTGCGGTGAATTACATCTGGACCTGTAGATCTTACAATTTATCTCATGGGAGAGGTTAGACTGCTGGGGGGTGGGGGAAATAGCCGTACTGAATAGATTTAATTGGGTTCTGCATGCCTGCTTAATAGAAACCTGGTGAAACTTGGGTTGCACAGAGAGAGCTGTTGTACAGATCACAATTGGCTGTTCATCAGGTTTCATGCGCAAAGAGAAGCTCGTGCTGGAAGAGAGGCTGGGTTTGAGATTACTCATGCATGACGAAAGAAGACTTGGAAATGTATATTTTTGTGGCGTGTACATTTTTATCTGTATAAATGTCCCTTAGTACTTTCTTGAGTTACATGTTTGCAGTACTTGATTGCTGAAGCATTGATCCATCTTCTGCTGCCCTTTTTTCGGAGCTGATGCACACATGGGATTCCCACCCAAAGCATCACGTGCTCTGTCAGCAGGCGCCCCCCTTCCCTCAGTTCCTTTTTCGCTGCCGCGAGGATAGGAAGCTTTCTAGCACGCTCTGTTGATTTTTTTCATCGTCATTGTGGGTGAAAGAAGACTCCATTTTGTCCATCGAGGACCCGTTTTACACTCCTCCTGTTTCATGGGAGGCAAGCCCCATTGTCTGGGCTCTCCCTGTTTGTTGTGCTCGTGGTCTCTCATCCTGGTGTCCGAGGCACTGTTTAAAAAATGTGCACAATGTGGAACAAAGAGAATGCACAGCGAGCATGAAAGCTGCCTTCCGTGCTTAGGAGAGGCCCACAGTGTTGGAACTTGGTCAGATGGGGCCTCTAGGCTGAAAGCTGCACTGGGGGAGAGGCCCCCCATTTGGCTCTGTCTGGTCACACTTAACTATGGGAATGCCCTTGGTTAAGGGTTTTTTTTTGTGTGTTGTTGCCAGTTAGGGGGTGTGATTCTTAGTTGCCACAGTTGATTTAAGACATGGACACTGTGGTTGCTCAGAAAGGAAGGTGCTTTGTGCATGCTCTGAGGATTCTTGATGTCTTCATTGGCTTCACTGGGTGGAAAGTTGAGCCCCTCTGTTTGAAAGCAGTTTTGTGAAAGCCCTAGTGTTAGTGAGTCCTCGAATCCTGGTGTTAGCCCATGATCCAGTGTGAGCAGTGAATTGTATGAACAGCTGTACATGTTGAGTCATCGAAGGAATTGTTGAACTGGCCCCACTGCTGGACCTCCTGATGGCACCTGGTATTTTTGGCCACTGTGTGTTGGACTGGATCGGCCATTGGCCTGATTCAACATTGGCTTCTCTTATGTTCTTATGTTACAAGGGATTGCTGGTATTTGGCCAGGGTTTCCCCCCCAGTTGTTTGGTGGAGCCTCATAAAAGCAGTATGCAGAACATCATTGGGCACTTGTCTAAGGAAGATTTAACTGATTCAGATTGCGGAATAAGGATCTGTTGGAATTGTGTGTGTTCCTAATAATTTGCGGGCATATATTTGGTGCACGACCCACTTCTGTCTTCCTGCTGTTTGGTAAAGGGTTGTATACATGATGCACAGCTGGTTGGATAACCTTAATCCCTTAAAAGCCTCTTGCTAACCCACTGACAACATCTCAGTGTTAGGAATCCATCTTGCTAACAAGGGGGAGGGACTTGATGTTGTCTGGTCTCGTATGATTGCTTTGGAAGGTTTCAGCATTGAGAAATTGCTGCCGTCTTGAAGCGACTAAATATGATTTTTACTTTGATGTATGGCTTCAGTGTTCCTGCGTTTGCTTGTCTGGAACATTAGCCTGTAATTATGAAGGCTGAGAGGATTTTCCTTGTAATCTATCATTGTGCGGCCCTTCTTACACTTTTATGATCTTCTGCATTTTTTTTGAGAGAGAGTTTAGGGCCTATTGAAAGGAGGAGGAGGAGGAAGAGTACTGGCAGGAAGGGGGAAAGGTGTGTGTGATATGTGGGCGATCAGATTTGAGGTTTCTCGTGCGGATATTACCAGAGCACCTTTTTGCCCTGACCTCACTGAGGTAGTCTTGAGGCAGGATGGACAGGACTGTGGTTTTGTGGGGCTGCCTTTGCAGTTGTGTTGGCCTGCATAAGTGCTTTGGCCGAGGACGGATCATGACTTCTTGCTTGAAGTTAGCCTTATTGGAAAGAATCTGAGTGCTTTGGAGTTACGAGGGTACTCAGAGGGAAAATTCTATTCTTGTGGCCTATGCAAGCCGGCAGAGTGGCTCTGTTGGGGAGTTGGGAATCCAGCCCTTGTCTTCTGATAGTTCCTAACCCACTCTGTTGCTTCCTGCTGGATTAGTCGTCTTCATTGCATGAGTTTGGGAGTCTCCGCTGGGTTGCGGAGCCAGGGCTGGGGTGAGTTATAAGCCCCTGTATAGCCATCTTGGGGGGCTGCTTGTATATGTGTGTAGAGACAGCAAGAGTGTCACACCGCCTGCCTTGCCTTGCATCTACACAGAAGAGCTGCCAGATGGAAAGGTTGGGTCACTCATTGGTGCAATGGATCCCTCCAAGGCTTTGCCCCTTGGCTTCTCCCTCGGCTGAGTGCTAGATGTGTTTCCTGACCCCACACTCCTGGCCTTTCCGCCAGTGTAGTCGTAACCAATATTCCCTCTAAGCTGTGGAGTCTTGTGAGCAAAAATTCTACTCTGTGAGCTACTGGCATTAAAGATGTGAGTGAGCAATTTGGGTCCTCCATAAATTAGTTTGCTCTGGAGCCATCATTACTGAAGTAAGACAAAAATGTGTGAGCCAGAGGCTAAAACACTGTGAGCTAGCTCATACTAATTCAGCATAGAGGGAACACTGGTCATAATCCTAGCTCCCCCTCTTGTCACGTGACCATGAGGTCCTTGCAGCTCATTGGGTCCCAGGCTGCTGCTTTGGGCCCAGTGTCCGGAAAGGTTGAAGAGGCCTTTCCTGAACTTGTCTTGAGAAGAACAACCTGGAGTGAGCCGATTGCCGACTAAATCCATTCCAGAAGCAGCACCAGGGAAAAAACCCTCTGGATCTCACCAGTTTCCTCTTACGTTTTCCTCTAACTTTGAAAAGCCTTTGCCCATTTTGCCGCTTATAAGTGGCCGCATTGTTTTGGATCTTAGCATAGAAGAATCAGCAGCTGAGTAATACCCATGTTCTCATTTTGTCCTCTTTGGGTAATATTTTCCTACGGCCTCACGGCCAAGCATTGATTGTGTAGCTTTGGGGTCAGGTTCAGAGGTTAAACTTTGGGAAGGAAGGAACTGTTGTGTTCAGATACCAAATCTTTATGGTCTCCTTATTCCAGTAACGCAATAAGGGAAGTGCTACGTTGTGTAATGCAGTGCGGGGCAGTTGGTTTGGAAATTATGATATAGTGAAGAATATGCAGACCTCTTCAGCCCCCCCCCCCGGGCCCCGCCTATAGTAAGAGGAAGGGATCAAGTCTCCATTTCACACATGAATAAGCAGCCTTAATCTCCTGATTACAAGAGCGCTACTGTACTGGGGAAGAGAGGGCTTTGTTGGGGGGGGGATTCTGACGGCTGCTCTGTCATTAACCAAAATAGGCCGCTCTTTGGAGAGAATGAACCCAATGTCTAAAATTAACGCCAGATCGTCTTCAGCCATAAATCTTGTTAAGTTCAGTCTGTGTAGGAAGGTATTTAAGGAACAAGGGGCAGAACTGAAGAGGATTCTTGCCTAGTCAACTAGGAACTTTCATAGAAATAATGCATTATCAGGCCAGGGAGCATCAACGAAAGGGGGCATTTGGGACTCCTGATATCTACACTGCCGGAGTGCATGAAGTAAGATTGATGCGTCATGAGGTGGACTGGGGTGTGTGTGCTGTTCTGTAAAGCCCAGTTTGTGCAACTGAGATGTATTTTGCAAATAAGGTCTTTATACATAAGGTTCCCATCCATTCCTGAATCTGGTTTTCCCCATTTGGCGCTTTTATTTATTTATTTAAAACATTTTTATGGAGGAGGAGGAGGAGGAGGTTGGATTTATATCCCAGCCTTCACTACCCAAAGGAGTGTCAGAGTGGCTTACAATCCCTTTCCCTTCCCCTCCCCACAACAGTGTTCCCTCTAAGCTGAGTTAGTGTGAGCTAGTTCAGTTTTTTAAGTCTCCGGCTCACACTTTTTTTTGTCTTCGCTCAGGAAGGATGGCTCCAGAGCAAACTAATTTATGTGGCAGCCAAATCGCTCGCTCACAACTTTAAGGCCAGTAGATCACAAAGTTAGAATTTTTGCTCACAAGACGCTACAGCTTAGAGGGAGCATTGCCTGTGAGGCAGGTGGGGCTGAGAGAGCTCTCTCGAGAACTGCCCTTGAGAGGACATCTCTGAAAGAACTTATGACTGACCCAAGGCCACACCAGCAGCTGCATGTGGAGAAGTGGGGAATCAAACCTGCTTCTCCCAGATTAGAGTCTTCACTCCTAACCCTTACACCAAACTGGTTCTCTATGCTGCCTTTCCACCCAGTTAGGGCCCACAAGGTGGCAAACACTTTAACAAAATTAAACATTTCAGCAATTAACAATGCACTAAAAATTATAAAATAATTCAGTTAAAAACACATGAATGTATTATCTGTCAGGTACTTTATCGGCCTGAACCAGTGTGCATTGCCCTGGAATAGTAAATGTACTTTAAAAAGAAGCTTCACAAAGAATGGGGAAGACACCAGTCTTGCTATCTCAAGCACCTTTCTAAGCCCATTGATTTCAGTGGGCTTGGAAGGTTATAACTGTACTTTGTTTCTGTTTCCATAGAATTCAAGGCCTGTGCTGGACTGTGCTTTGTTTGGAGGCTGCAGATGGAGAGGGTTGAGATTTGAGGAACTTTGAGTGGGGGGACACAGCTAAGCAGTCTGGGGGTGTGTAGGCAGATGTGTGGGTGGAGGAGGCGCATGGTTCCGGCACAGTTTTGTCCCTACCCCTCCTGACACGAATTGTTCTTTGTTCTGCACCCATGAAGGATAAATGCCTTGTGTGTTTTGATACTTTAAAAAACTTGGATCCTGACCTGGGCTGCTGGACTACATGAGCAAGCCTCTGTGTTTGAGTTTCACACTAATCTAGGAGAGGTCAATGTTCAACAGTGTGGTATCTTTTAAAGCAAGATCGTAGGGGTAGCAGTGTAAGACAGTGGGCAGGATCTCATTCCAGCCTGTATGCTCTTGTCTGCTGCTTTGAACTGATATGTGAGAGTGGAAGGCAGTATATATTCCTTATATAAATAAAAGGAAAGTCCTTGGTTTAGTGGCAGAAAGTTTTAAGGAGGCCATGGTAATTGTGGAACAAGGTCTCTGTTTCAGATGTCTTCGGTTTCCTTTCTCGTGGGTCACCTCAAAATAGCTTTATTTAATTTCTGGGGATTTAAATAGAAGACACATTTGAGGCTTTTCAGCAGAGAAGAGAGGCTGCAGAGGGGTGTGGTGTGCAAGAAGATTTGACGAGGGCTTTCAGAGTCCCCATGTGAGGTCCAGCTCCTGTAGCCATTTGAAACTGAGCTTAAAAACCAAAAGCCAAGAGGACAATGCTGGGCTCCTGCTTATGCTCTTTCTTTCTGAGACAAAAACGTATGTGTGTGTGTTTTTAAAACTAAATATGTGGGGCATGATTAAGCTGCACAAATATTTGATGCTTTGGCACCGCACTAGGCCTGCCAGAAGTCAAATATTTGCTGTTGAAATTAAATCTTAGCCAAACGCGCTGACACTTCAGTTTGTCGCTCTGAAGGAGAGGTACTGGAGAGAATCCTGGCTGTAGTGACTTTCTTAAGAATAGTACCTTAGTGTTTTCTGGAAGACTCCAATGCATTGGTGATGTGAATATTAAGTAAAATTGCCTGATTACTATAAATAACTCGATGGACAAACATTGATTTGTGGTGTCCTGGTGACATTGCTAGTTACATGCAAAATTCATCTGAGGTTTGGTAGTACACACGGTGATGTATAAATAACTTCCTGCCCTTAAATCGAGTGCACTGTCCTCTTTTTGCCTGAGTATTTCTCTTGTTCTGCTCTAGATTAGTTTGGCAGCTTTTTCTAACTATAATTGAAAGCTTAAAAGTTTACATTCATGTATTTTTATTGTAGAAGGTCAAGGGGCTCTCTTAAAAAATGTTTAAGTGGGATTTCTCTGCGGGTGTGCGGTGTGTTGATTACATATTTAGCTGCTACCATGGAAATCTATGGGGTGCAGACATACCAGAGTTTTTAAGGAAACCTAGCCAGTATTCTAAATCTCAGTGGCTGGAACATAAACCAGCACTTCTTAATACAAAGTTTGAGAGTCAATAGCCAAAAGTGCTGTTAAGATACAATGCTGGTTGCTTGCAAACTATGGCTTGCAGCAAGTTGGGATCCAGCCTTGAGCTGAAAGGCGTTCCTTCTTTCCTTCCCCACTCAGCTGTTAACATCTGCCCTGGAGAGATACAGAGAAGGGCAGGCGCACGCTCCTGATAATGTGCATGCCATGCATTGCATCTGCATAATCTGTTGGAATCTGGAGCTGGAACTGTGATAATCTAAAGGCATGGGCTCCTCAGCCCTTGAAATGTTTCCCCATTTCTAGCACTTCTTCCCTCTTGTCATGCTTTTGTACACCCAGTAAAGCCTTGGGTAGAGGTTCTGTGCTCCTGCCGTCTGTTGCTCATCCATTAAGGGGAAAAGAAATATTCCTGCAACTTGGCCCCCGTGAAGGCTTTTCAACTCTTCTCTTTTATAAAGCTGTCTGACATCCTGAAATAGCAACTCTCTTTCTTTGGCTTCAGACTGTATTCAGTCCCCTTGGTAATCATCCTTGTAGCAATACCAGCCCTTTATAGATTGCTTGGAACTGTTTTTTCCGCACAGGTTTTTTTTAAAACAAACCCAAAACAAAAACAGGACAGAAGCCAAGCTCTGCATTGTCTGATGTTTTGTTATGGTTAATTTTTTTCTGCTTTCTTCTGCTTACTTATAAGCTTGACTTTGTATAGTGAAAGGCAAAATATTCTCCATCTATTTTGCAGTTTCTTCCTCCTGTTTCTCCACTCAATGCCATCAAAAGTAGCCCGGTCATCAGAAAGTGCAAGAAAAGATCCCAGGTGTACAATTGCTTTGGTGTCTAAAACTGGAAGCTGGTGTCTGGAATTAGAAATACCTTTCTAGCCCTCACGAAAGGTGGTAGCTAAGGCAGACTCTGTTCTGGGAGTTTCCTCTTCTTAGGCTGGTTCTCTTGTTAAAGCCCTGGATGGTCAGTGGAATATGGAGATGCCCCATGTGGGACACGCCATTCTGCATCTTGCTGAACCTTTTCCAGGTCCTTGGGACACAGAGGGATTTTGGGTAACAAAGAGGGCTGGCGGACAGCTGGCGCCAAAGTGGAAGAAGACTCAAAATCAGCAAGGCCGAATTTAAAAGTGTGCTTTCTGTGCCTGCACCGTGGCAATCCACATTTTGCCGCTGTCATTACGTTTGCTGAGGTGCTATGAGAGGCTCCCTGATTGGTTTGGAAAAGAGAGATGCTCAACTGGAAAAGAGAGATGCTTGCTGGTTTGTTTCAGGATGTGGTTCAAAGTGCAGGTTCTTACCTTGCCCTGAATGGTCTGGCACCTGTGTAGCTGAATGGTTGCCGGATCTGAAATTTGTCTACCTAACCATTAAGCTACCTAACTGCATAGGCAAAATTGCTTGCTTCCATTACAATCTGGGCACCGGTGGCTTATCAGTTAAATTTCTGAATGTTACCTGAGTACAGTCAACTTGGGTTTGTGTTTCAGTGGATGAGGCCTGAGGATGGGTCACTTTCCTGGTAGTTTATGGCCTCTCACACTCAGCCTCAAATCTCTGTGTGGAAAAGGAGTTGCCTGAATCACTGTGGAGTGATTAATGCTTTGTTTGAGAAGCGGGTAGTGATTAGAATAATTGTCACTGGGTAGTGAGCATCCTTTTTTTAAGGGTGGTTACTGTTCATTTCCACGCAGTCTTGGATGAGACAAACTGTGTCTGGACCCACTGCAGTCTGATTTCTGGCCTGGTTTCAGGATGGAAGCTGTCCAGTGAATAACCTTCAACAGGAAGGAAGAGTGTGACCTCATTGATTCTCCTAGACCTTTTGGAGGCCTTTAGTACCATGCATCATGGTAACCTCCTGGTCTGGTTGACCAAGAATGGATACTCTGCTTGGCTGATTAATAGGGGAAGGTGATGCTGGGGAACAGTTTCTTGGCTCCCTCACGTTTATGCTGTGGACTCCTGCAGGAAATCTTCATGCTGTTAAGCAACTATATATCAAGCTGCTGGGAGAAACGAGCTAAAGGTCTGGAGCAAAAAAAAAAAAATCACTTCAGCTCTGTCTCTTTGTCAGAGCATGGTGAGTCAGTGGGTGTCATGTCCAATGCTCCCTTTAAGCTGTGGAGTCTTGTGAGCAAAAATTCTGCTTTGTGAGCTACTGGCATTAAAGTTGCGAGCGAGCAATTTGGCTGCTGCAGAAATGAGTTCGCTCCGGAGCCGTCCTTCCCGAGCTAAGACAGAAATGTGTGAGCCGGAGGCTAAAAAACTGTGAGCTAGCTCACACTGACTCGGCTTAGAGGGAATACTGGTCATCATGACTGAGTGTCTGGAGGCGTTAATGATCTAGAGGGTCAGCAAACTGGAGCTCAACCCAGGCAGGAAGACCAAAGTGCTCTTGGCCAATAAAATACCTGATCAGGAATTGAGTCAACCTGTTGTGGAAGGGGTTGCAGGCCCTCCCCTCCCAAAGTAGCACATTTGTAGCCTGAAGGGAGGGTGTTACTAAATCCACGCCTACAGATGGAGGTCAGATTTCCTCTGCATGCAGTGCTTTCAGTCGGCTTTGGCTGATACATCGCCTGGGGCCTTGTGTTGAGAGTGTATGGCTTCCCAGGTTAAATTACATCCCGGTTAAATTACAGTAATACTCTCTCTGTGTGGGGCTTCTGTTGACTCTCTGGAAATGTGGCAGCCTGATTGCGCACTCTTGTAGGTTACCCATGTCCCACTTTCCCATAATTAAGAGCTATATTAAGAGCTGCTGGTTTGTTTCAGGATGCGGTTCAAAATGCCGGCTCTTACCTTGTCCTGAATGGTCCGGCACCTGCGTAGCTGAATGGTTGCCAGATCTGAAATGAGCCTGCCTAACCATTAAGCTCTTCAGCTGAGGCCGTGCTCCGTGTGCGCCCCTTCCTTCAGTTAGACGCAGTGCCTTTTCCTTGGAGGCCCCTCAGTTGGTTGCTCAGTTATGGAGTGCTCTCCCCACAGCGATCCGCCCGATGGTGGACTTACATTGTGTACGCAAAGTGAAAATGTTACTCATCTGGCGTTCTGTTGAATTTGTTGGTTTCTCTGAGTGGTGGCTGTGGAGGGAACCCCCCCCCACACACACCTTGTTCAGTTAGGAGTTATCTTTTATGGTTGGTAGGTGGAATTTTATCTGGAGTTCTGTGGGATTCTTTTACTTTTTGTGTTGGTGTTTGATTTTTTTGGTGTCTTTGATTATTCTTTTTTTTAATTTTTAACAGTTGGTGTGGGCTACGTCAAGCATTTGTAATGGAGATTGCAACATGTCAGTGTCTTGCATAGATAATTCCAGTGACCCACATTCCACACTTGACATAACATCTGGGGGTCTGCCTTTTTTTTTGGCCTAGATCTGTTCTCACATTTCAGTGATTGTTGTTGGGGTGGGTGGGTGGGGAGAGACCAAAGCAGTAGTGGTCATGGACAGGAAGGTGGAATTAGAGGGGCAGCGGAAGGGAGCGGGTGTAATATGAAAGTCACCCAGAACTTGGCAGCCCTAACCCTCCTAGCCTCAATAGATGCCACATTCGTTCTTCAGATTGTCCCAGTGAGATCTGGAACTGTCTTACAAACATGGAAAGATCATGTTAAATCTGTCTTGCATCAGCAAGTCAGAGGAACCTGGTGGGAGTCTGCCATAATGTGTTCCATGTGGGAAGGCAGCAGAGAGAGGGGTGGGTGAGTTTGACTAGTGCACAGCTGTAGTTTCCTCTTGGGTGGCTGCACTTGTGGCAGGGCTTTAAATAACAGTCCTCTGTTGAGGCCAGGAGGAAGCTTCCCCCCCCAGATCATATGGGCTTGGGGACCCTAGGGGGAGAGTTTCTCCAGGTTCCTCGCTTGAGGGTGGGCTTGGTTGCTGAAGCTGCTGATGCCTTTTTGTTCTGGTAGGCCTTATTGTGGCAGGCCACGGCACAGATTGGGTGGCTTTGATCTGTGGGAGGACGAAATGGTAGAGCCCTTCCTTGGCTGCCTTCTGCCGAATCTGTGACCTATTCTCAGGGATCTCCTTTCTTACCCAGTGTTGGCCCACTTTGCGGGAAAGAGTTGTGGTGAATGAGGCACAAGACTTACCGACTCTCTCTTCCCTCCCCGGCCCTCCCAGTGGGAAGCAGAATAATTTGCTCCACTTCTGAAACTGGTTTCTGGCTGTTTCCACTCCCTTTGCTCTTGTAAACTGGAGATTAGAACTGGCCAAGTTCTTTGTGTTTTGAGATATTTTGGCCATACTGAAGGAATAAATTGTCAAAAGCACAACCTTCCGAATCACTGCACTGGGTGAAACATGCACATGATATGTGTATGCAAGCCGGCACACCCAAAAATGGACCACCGTGTCTTTCACTTTTGGGTCTGGAAATGGGGTATTTAGCTTACCAGTGCTGCGGAAACAGGGGTGTTATTTGTACTTGTGAAAATAGGTGCTTTAGGTCACACACCCCCTTCCCTCCAGCCTGAAAAGTAGGACTCGTTTGAAGGGAGAAGTAGAGCCTGATGATTTTATCGGAACTGTCATTTCACATAGCCCATCTGTCAAACAGCCCCTCGACCTGGATTTCAGAGTGATGGCATAATATCCCCCAAGTCAGAGCAGATCAGTGTGAAGGTGGATTTCGCCAGAGGAGAATGGTGATTTTTGTAGGATAATAGAGGCTTTCTCTCTTGCTCAAAAACTCCCATAAAAATAGCCCTCTGCAGACATGAGTGGATCTAATTTTTAAAGTAGCAGTAAAAGTAACTCCTAGCCTCCAGAAAGTGAGATCTGTCTTATTTTTTCACAAGCCAAATTGGGGAAGATTGCAGAGGTAATGAAAAGAAGGGATTTGCTTTCTGTGAGAAACACAGGTCTGCTCTTCCTCTCGCCCAGGATAGGGCTATCTGTTTCCTGGGCAAAAAAGCTGCCCAGTGGAAGCAGAGAGCAATGTATTTGGGGGGGGGCACTTAAAGCTACTTAGAGGAGTGATTAGGAGTGAGCGTAAAGAAACAAATAAACCCTGCACAGCTTTTAATTGTGCACACTTGGGGAACTTGCAAGATCCCCTGTCTGTAAATACTTAACGCAGACTCCCTCTTTATGGTCAAGCCTCTTTGGTGGCATGAGAAATTTATAGCCTTGGAAATACTCCTATGGAGAAGGAGGGGGCACCTCCAGTGATAGGGCGGGCTGGTCAGTCTCCAGAAAAGGGAGGGAACTTTGGTAGAAGAAAAGGCTGATTGTTTCCAGAAAAGGAGGGGTGGGTCGAACTCTCCCTCCCTCCCTCTGAAATCTGCCTATTTTATCTTCACTTAGCCCGACACAAAGGCTTGTTAAAGCAGTTCCTCTACTTTTCTTGTTACATTGCTATCGGTGCAAGGTGGGGTGGGGGTTATGATGATGGCAGTGGGGGTGGCCCTGTTAGTCTGTCATGGCAAAATAAAACATAAAGACATTTATTTCAGTATGAGCTTTCAAGGGTCAGAGTGCACTTCTTCAGATAGAGAAGAGTCTGCAGACCAGTGAAGGTGGAGATGGAAGTAACAGGAGGGAGCTGGGGTGTGCGGTACGCCTAGTTGTTAAGGGTTCCCTTTTGGAACAGAGGAGTGGCCTTCCAGTTTGGGGTTATTTCCAAAGTTGTCCCTGGATCTTCCTTTTCTGTGTTGGGTTCATGCTGGTACATGAGAGGTCTGATCAGAATATGATGTCTGTGAGCTTCCCAGGTGTTTTGGTTAGCCACTATTGGGAGAGGGGGTATTGGACATGTGTGTTAAACAGTGGAAGCTGAATCCATGTTGTATAGTGGTTAATGTCGTATAGGGGCTGTGGAGATCCAGTTTCCCCCCCCATCCCTGAAGCTCACTGGATGACCTAGCTCAGGATGGTGCCAGGGTGCCCACATGCCCACCATTACTTCCTTTAGTGCCTGCTGAGCTTCTCAGAAAGTGGGTGGGGCCATTTTAAGGCAGAGCTTGCTATTGGCTTCCCTCCTTCAGATGAAAGGGCTTTCCGCTGGAGGAAAAGGAGGGAATGGTAAACCTCTGGGCCTTTCTTAAGCAGTGTGTGGTTCCATTCTCCCTTCAGAGTTTCCTTATTTTTAAGGAGGACGGAAGTGTTCTGTTTGGCTCCTCCCCCCGAGGCAGCCATTTTGGGTTTGGCTCTGCCTCCCATGGAAACCATTTTGGGGTGGTGCTCACCATGTCCTTTCAAAGGTGCCTATTGCCTCAAAAAATATTCAGGTCTCTCAGCTGAGCTAGTGTGAGCTAGCTCACAGGTTTTTAGCCTCCAGCTCACCCATTTTTGTCTCAGCTCAGGAAGGATGGCTCCAGAGCAAACCAATTTATGCAGTAGCCAAATGGCTTGCTCACAACTTTATTGCCAGTAGCTCGCAAAGTAGAATTTTTGCTCACGAGACTCCACAGCTTAGAGGGAGCCTTGTTCAGGACCCCTGTCCTAGCCTGACACTTGGCCTTAACCTACATCGCAGGTAGTTGTGAGGATGAAGTGAAGCACAGGATGCCACCTGTACCTCCTTATAGGAGGAGGAGCAGGATATAAACATGATATCATGGGAAACTTGATTACACTTGGTGGTTCTTTCCTGTAGGTCACGACTTCTGACCTCACCATGTATTGGGCAGGCTGGCCAGGTCAACATTTTATGGGTTTGTTGCTGATGGACGCAAGGTTAAAGAGGTGTTTCTGTTTTTTCTCCCCCTAAGGAGAGCCATCTTTATTTTGCCTCAAGGTGGTCTAGGAATCCACTTTTGTGCTCTTGATAGGACAAAAAAGACATCCCTTCCGAAGAGAGACATTTCCTAGGTGCACCCAGTGGTTCAAAAGAGAAGCAAAGCCCCTTCCGTGGAGCTTGCAGCTTGACAGTGATTTGCTGGAGCCTGCTACATATTGGAGATGCAGGCAGGCAAACGCTGGCTGCGCGTTCTGCAGTTGTCTGCTGCTTCCTTTGCTTTGAAACCGTCGGGTGTTCTGAGAGAATGCCAGGAGCCATTTGTCAAGATGGCCGGTGGGAAGCACTCTGACACTGGGAGCTGCGCCTCTGTCTCCACTTGCCTTTCAGTACCGGGAAGAAAAAATTAAGTGCTAATGACATCAGCGCTGAACCTTCTGCTACACTGCTTGACCCGGCTTCTATGATCCAACTCCATTACAAAATGCTTTGAAAGCATTAGATTTTTTTTTTAAAGCCTACTGCATATTGTTGGGCAGAAATTGTGGAAACCTGCTTGTCGCATTTTGCTTCTCCTGTGTAGCTTAGTGGATGCAAAGCACCTAATTTGTATTAATAATAATCGTACTGTTTACCCAGTTTTTATCCTTTCTCCGAGGAGCTCTGGCAGGGGTATGTGTGTACTCTTCCTGCTTTTTGTCCTTGCGACAGCTACGTGAAGTGAACTGATGGACAGTAGAATACAGGAGGGACAAAAGGAAATAGTTCTTTACACAGAGAGTGATTAAAATGTGGAATTCGCTGCCAGAGGATGCAGTGATGGCCACAGGCATAGACAGCTTTGAAAGGGGACTAGACTCATTGAGGAGGGGTCTACCAGTGGCTACTAGCCGTGGTGACTAAAGGGAACCTCCACGTTTAGAGGTACTAAGCCTCTGAATCCGAGGTGACTAAAGGGAACCTCCACCTTCAGAGGTACTAAGCCTCTAAATCCGAGAGCCTGGAGGGAACATGAGGGGAAGGCCTTGGCCTCTGTGCCCTGTTTGTTGGCTGTCCAGAGGAACTGGTTGGCCACTGTATGAGACAGAATGCAGAATTAGATGGACCATTGGTCTGATCCAGCTGGGCTCTTCTAATGTTCTTAAGACAGGCAGATGCCTGAGGTCACCCAGTAAACTTTGACAGGGTGAAGGTTTTTGAAACCTGGCCTGCAGTTCCAGCCCTCTGATTACTATGCCATACAGATTTTGATATCTCTTTGGATGGGCGTATTCCATCCCTTTGACAAGGAATGCTTCCCCTACCTGACAGCTTTGCTCTAATAATGGAGAGGTATAGAAACTCTTGGGAGAACATTGAGTTTTCCCTCAGGTCTAGGGTATGAATGCAAAGTGTAGGACTGCTACTTTGGATTAGCAACCGACCTTCAAAGGCTGTAGAAAGGCCTATATCAAGGGTCCAGGAACGGCTTGGTGACCTGGGGTTGGCTGGGAGCGTAAACCCTTCCAAGTGAAATGCTTCTCACCATGTGATATCCGATGCCAATCTGGGGAGGGACCCCAAAGCCCCTGTTATCCTCCTTTCACCCAAAATCTGTACTAGCCTCTTTCTAAATGCAGCTGGGTAAAAAGGACAATATACTTAGCACTTGGATGTCACTTTCTGTCTTCAAAGTGCTGATGTGTGAAGATGCATTTCACGCCCAACAATTCTCCTTCCTCTCCAAGTGACAGTCTTATTTATGGCTGGTTTAATGAGAACATGACTGAAGCAGGCAGATCAAAAGAGGGCAGAACAAGGCCCCCCCCCCACCTATTGCAGCAAACCTACAGCTTTGTGCTGTGTGTTTGTGTGTGAGGCTCCAGGGCAGGTGGGGAGGCACGGAGTTAGGCATCTCTCCTGGCATTACCAGTTGTGTAATGAAAGCAGGCAGGAGATTATTGGTTGGCATGTGTTTTCTGCAAGTGTTTTAAACGGCCGGTTGTTTTTCTATGCTGTGTTGTCTGTTCAGTCGGTGATGGGTTTTGAAGGTTCGTAAGTCGCCTCGAGTACGCTCAGCCGCATAAACAGGGGCTTTCCCCTCCCAGCTGTCATGATGTCACCAAATGGCCTGGGTGCGACCAGTAAGATCTGTGACATGATGCCAGTCTGTGGGCGCAGCTTGGCAGGGTCACCTCTTACAGAAGTTTCCTGCGTGGGTGGCGTCTTGCTGAGCGGTGGTGCCCCACAGTTCTTACCCCTTGACTGGCGTGGGTTCTGAAGGATTGTGTGTTGCTACCATTAATACAGTGAAATGTGTGTGTGTGTGGGGGGGGTGAGCCAGCAAATTCAAGCCACACACAAAGTTGGGAGTTTCTTCGTATTCTAGGGGATTCCCCCAATTAGGCAGAAAAAAATGACTCTGCAAATTAATCAGTCTGCTTGAGTCACTGAAAGTTTGCAGGACCCTGAAAGTGAAGATCTGGGCAGGCAAAGTAGAGTTTCCAAATGGTTTATCCACATCTCTCCCCACTTCCAATTTCTCTGCCCTTAACTCAGCAAGTATTGGCACTGTTGTGCCTTCGTGATTTTATTTTCATTCTCCCTCTCTTCCGTTGATGTCAGCCAAGCACAGTTATCTGCCAGGTTTGTGGGTGTGCACATTGGGCACATTTTCCCTTATTTTTTTGATGTATGAACGTGACCCGAATTGACATGGCTCTCTTCGTTCCGTATTCGTAGTCGGCGCATCATTAACAGCTCCCACAAGCCGTTCCAGATTTCTTTCTTCTTGCTTTATTACTGCAGGAGAGGGGAGACCAAATCATACCACACTGAAGCGCTGCTCGAGAAAATAAAATATCGTAAAAACCGGACTCGTGCCAACAACTTGTATTCTGTGGCTTGGATTGGTGGATGCAATCTAAAGCAGCTAAAACATTAAACCGAGGGGAAAAAAACACCACATGGTCAGTGTTCCCTCTAAGCTGAGTTAGTGTGAGCTAGCTCGCAGTTTTTCAGCCTCCGGCTCACACATTTTTGCCCTAGCTCAGGAAGGAAGGCTCCAGAGCAAACTAATTTATGCAGCATCCAAATCGCTTGCTCACAACTTTAATTCAGCAGCTCACACCATAGAATTTCTGCTCACAAGACTCCACAGCTTAGAGGGAGCATTGCACGTGGTGTAGCTGATCGGTGTAAATGCCGCATACCAGTACCAGTACGGATGAGCCGTGAGCCAGGAAACCACCAGTTCAGATCTTGCTGGGAAGTCATGAAGTCACCACAGACCAAGGGGCTCAGTTTTGGCCTCTGTGTCTGAAATACGGGGTTGATAATACTGGTAATGATCGTGGATCCCTCTGCCCTTCTCCCCCAGTGCCAGGTAGCATGACAGTATTTGCAGAGGGGTAGGGAAAAGGGCAAGCCAACAAAGCTATCAGCAGTGCATAATTTAGGCCCTTCATGCTGAATGTCTGAAGAAGACTTTTTGTAATTTCTTGGAGAGGCTCTGAACTGTGCGGAGCTCATTTTGGTGGGAGCGCCATCTCCTTGGTCTTTTGAGTAAACAAGCGGGATCCCTACACAGTAGTAGATCTGGAGTTTGCTTACGCATTGCATTTAGAAGCTGAAAGAGTAGTAGACAAGGGGTTTAACTCTTCTTCTCAGCTTGGTGGAGGGCCAGGGCCCCCTACTGAACCAAATGCAGTTAAGGGGTTTTTCTCCTGTGCTGCCAAAGCAGTAGGAGCCAGTAATAATAGGGGCTGGGAACACATTTCAGGGATGGATAATTTCTAGCGCTGCTAAAAAAAATATTTGTGTATCTGCACAGGCTTGGTAATTGCCCCTTGCCTTGTTATCTGTTGTAAGAATTGCCTGCAGGTGACGAGACAGGTGAGGCCTATGAACCGGGTTCTATTTCTGTTTTCATTTTAAGCCACAAAAAAATTTAAGCATTAAAGTTGTGAGCGAGCGATTTGGCTCCTGCAGAAATCAGTTCGTTCTGGAGCCATCCTTTCTGAGCTAAGACAAAAAATATGTGTGAGCCGGAGGCTAAAGAACTGTGAGCCAGCTCACACTAACTCAGCTTAGAGGGAACACTGGTTGGAGGGCAGCAAATTTGGAAGCGTTGGATGATGATCTAGCACCATTCTGCCATTTGCAATTTGGGTGCACTTTTTATTCATCTCAATGAAAAGTAATTGTGTCACATTTCTTTAATGTGGGTTGTGTGGCCCTAACTGAGGTGCTTTAACAAACTGTAGCCGGTTTCTTACCTATAAACTGGGATTCTCAAGCAAGATAGTTCAAAATCCTGTTTTTTGTAGGGGAAAAACAAGCCACAATTTTTCTTCCAAGGGGCCCCCCCTTCTGATTTGGATGTTTTGACAAATTGTGGTTTGTTGTCGAAGGCTTTCATGGCCGGAGTTCATTAGTTGCTATAGATTTTCTGGGTTGTACGGCTGTGGTCTTGGCATTGTAGGACCTGATATTTCGCCAGTAGCTGTGACTGGCATCCTCAGAGGTATAACACAGAAAGATGGTGTACTCTCTGTGTCAAGGTTTGTTTTCAGCCAAAACTGTAGGAAGCCTTTTGGGGTCATGAGCCTGAGAACAAAGCAGAATCACGATGCAATCCAAGAATCTTGTAGAAAAATGAGAGGAACCAAAAGCTTTCCTTTGTATATCTTAATCTCATCCATCCTTCAAGCATCTCAGGGCACCGTAGGTCATTTCCCTCCTTCATTTTTCATTACAACAACCCGGTGAGGTAGGATAGGTTAAGAGGCAGTGACTGGCCCAGGGTCATCCGACAAGCTTGAGGGATGAGCAAGGATTTGAACCTGGTTTTCCCAAATCACTTGACCAGCATTATAACCACTACTCTATACTGGCTGTGTTGGGAAACAGTGACATAACCCAAGATTAACTGGTCTCTGAATCAGGATCTTGCAAATTGCAGAGTCCACAATTTAGCCAGTGCTTCACTGGCTCAAAGACAAATCTGTGTCTCTCCTTGGGGATCTCAGCCCATGCATCTAATCTGTTTTAAGAATCAAAGGTGGGGTATTGCTGACCCATCCTTTTACAAGCCCGTTCCTTTGAGCTGGGGTGCTTTGATCAGAGTGGACTTGTTAGTGAAACATAACGTCATTTCCACTTTTTTTCCTTTTTCTAAAAAAAAAAAAGCCTGGTGTGTAAATTGGGGCAAAATAAAAATTAATCTTGACAAAACTGGGAGTAACCCCCTCTCTCTCTCCCTGGCTCGTTCCAGCCGTAACAGCTCATACCTCCTTTTTAATCTGGCATTTGCTAAACACAGTGCCTTTTTATCTTGCAATATGAGACTAACAGCTCTCCGAAGAATGGGCCTGTTGTGTTTATTAAGACGAGCAACACATGACCCATGCAAATCTTGTTAAAAGATTTATCTGTCTGGCTTGCTTGAGCAAAGGGGATGGCAGCAGTTGGTGGCGGTGGTGGGGGGAGCGCTCATCTCCACATTTTCGTTAGCCTGCCTGCTCAGTTGCCTCGGTCGTATGAGCTCATAGTATTTCTCCCAGACTTGATTTCACATTATCTTTAAAACCTGACTCTGTAAGCACCGTAAACCTCTTAGCGGGGTATTAATGTGAGAAGCACCGCGTAGGCCTTTTTCCCTCTGATCTTGCAGGTGTGCCAGTCAAGTAACCGTGGAGCAGTGTTGCTGTTTTTTTTGTGTGTGTCATTGGCAACTGCAGCTTCGTGCTGTTAATTTGCAAACACCTCAGTCGAGCCCTTTTCAGAGCTGCTTGGCTCTCTGGAGACAAAGGCAGCTTTGAGTGCCCAAATGATTGAGGCCTCAGCCTCTAGTGGATGGGTTTTGTTTCCTCTAAAAGAGCAGGTTTGCAGCTGGGGGGAGGGGGTTCCGTGAGGTTCCTGTGTGTGCAGATGGAGGCTCAGATTCTGTCTGCGGTGCTGAGGACCTTGAGCCAGCTTTGGCTGCTGGGTGCCAGCTGCTGTTCGTTGTTGTTCAGTCGCACAGTTGAGTGACACAATTCTTCACAGCCCCATGGACCACATCACGCCAGGCCCTTCTGCCCTCCGTTGTCTTCTGGAGTTTGCTTAATTTCATGTTCGTTGCATCGATAACACTGTCTGACCATCTCATCCTTTGCCGTCCCCAATTTTTTTTACCTTCAGTCATTCCCAGCATCGGGGTCTTCTCCAGTGAGTGCTCCCTTCTCATTTGGTGGCCAAAGTATTTGAGCTTCAGTCTCTGGCCTTCCAGGAACAGTCAGGGTTGATTTCTTTTAGGACTGACTGATCTGATCTCCTTGCACTCCAGGGGGACTCTCAAGTGTCTTCTCCAGCACCATACTTGGAAAACATCTATGCTGCAGGGTGGTTATCTATGCTCTGTTCGCATCTGAGTAGGGCACCGGACTTTACAGCAGGCTTCCTTTGGCAAGCTGTTTGGAAAATCCGCTTGGTCCAGAATGCATCTGTAAGCCTGTTGCCTGAAAAACATTTCTGGGGGGCATTTTTTGCCCATGTAGAAATAAATTCCATTTCTGGGCTGCAGCTCAGAGTGCTGGTTCTTACCTGGAACCCTAAATGGTGTGGCCCACCATGTATCCAAAAGACTGCCTGCTCCCATATGAATCTGCCCATCTAGTAAGATCTTCAGCAGAGACCCCCTCCCCAGTTTGGTATAAGGTAGGGGTCCCCAACCTTTTTGAGCCTGTTGGGCACACTTGAAATTCGGACATGGCATGGTGGGTGCAGAGATGAAATGGCTGCCACAAAATGTCTGCCTCAGGAGGCGGATCCAGCTATGACTGCCACAACTTGACAATCCAATCTCTGACAGTCAGTCAGATGCCTTTCCAAGCAAAAACTCTATCTGGCTCTGCCTTCTTCCTAAAACCATTTGGCGAGTGCTGAAAAAGGCACCAGCAGGCACCGTGGTGCCCAGTGCACCACATTGGGTATCTCTGGCATAATGGGTAATGACTGGAGACCTTTTCCTGGTGCGTTGGGTTGTTGTTTCTCAGTCTTCCCTCCCCCCCTTAACTTTGTGCAGAGTCTCCTGTTCAGGCACCCAGTGAGTACACTTTCTGTGCTGGGCAGCAGTCAGTGGTACGGGGAGAGAGTGACTGGGTTATGTTTTTCCCTTCTCATTTTGTCCTTGTTGTGTCTTCTTGGCTTTATCATTTTGCTGTGCTGTCACAGCCACTGTTTTTAATCTGCAGTTGATTCTTGGTGACTTTGATTGTATTGTGAGCTGCCTTGAGAAATGTGTCAGGAGGTGGGATGGAACTGTCAGCGGATGCAGCCAGCCGTTCTTGTTGTTGTCCGCAGCAGTTTTCCAAGCTTTCAGGTGGAGAATGGCCTTGCCCAGGTCCTGCTACCTGAGATGCTTAACTGTGGAGATGCTAGGGATTGGACCTTGGGGCCTTTGGTATGACAGGCGATTGCCCTACTGCACAACTGAAGATTAGGGAATCTCGCCTGCTCAATCCTCGTCCTCCTCATTAGATCTTCTTGCTTCGATGTTAAAATCCACACTGGTAGAAGCATATGAATATGTGAAACTGCCTTATGCAGAACGGAACTGTTGTTCCATCAGGCTCGGGATATGCGATCTGTGTTTATCTGGGCTAAATCTGGACTTACCTGCTGCTGCCTTAGAGAGTCAGTGGCTGGGCGAGGCATGGTGCAATTCTAAAGCACCAGGTGAGCAACCGGGAGGTGGAGCTAACCTTTGCCCCCATGAGGGCTTTCCCAACAGAAACTGCTCTGATTCAAGCTTTTTGTTGTGTGTGGCCTTATGAAATGGGACGCCATCCCTGTTGAGAGAGTAACTGATAAAGAAAACACATGCACAGACAGGTTGGGGGAAGAAGAACATTGTTAGGGAAGGTACCCCCCCCACACACACACAGGTTTTTAGCCTCTGGCTCACACATTTTTGCCTTAGCTCAGGATGGATGGCTCCAGAGCAGACTAATTTATACAGTAGCCAAATCGCTCACTCACATCTTTAATGCCAGTAGCTCACAAAGACTCTGCCACTTAGAGGGAGCATTGCTGGGGGGGGGGTCAGGATTCGTTGGCTAGCGATTTGGCCTCCAGGGCAGCAAGCGCTTCCAAGACTTGGCTGCGGCTGGAGTTGACTGCAGTGGCAACAAGGAGCTCTTGTGACACATTAACAGCGCTTTTTGTGCACGCTTGGGAGACACCAGAGCTTGGAAAAACAATTCCATGTGCTCGGAAACATCTCCGTAAATGGCAGAACCGTCTCATATTCCCAGCGCTTGGGTGGCATCTGCTTCTGTGATTCAGAACGTTCTCTGCCTCGCCTAGGTTGGTGCCATGTTTCCTCTTCCTCCCCCTCCCCTCCCGTCCTCCTCCCTCTCACAGTCTCATTTTCTCTCTTCTTTAACCTTTTGCTTCTTTCATAGTAGGTCACTCTTCAAAATACTTCTGGGTTTGGTCTCCCTTGTTGCAAAGCCAGTTCTGCACGCTAGCAAAGAACACATTCTGTCGGATCCTACTGTGGCCTGTGTTCAACTCCCGTCTCCTGTCAGAAACGGGAAATGTGAATACTTCCCTCTGGGGAGAAAAAAGGACATTTTAACAAGTGTTCAGCAGGCATCTGAGGAGAGAGGCATTAGGCTGGCCTGAGGGAGGATACTCAGCCTGGGCCGGCTCAGCTGTTTTTCCTTCTGTCAGCTGCAGAATTCATCAGGCCTCCCCCCGTTTAGTCTGATACCTGGAGAGAGCAGTTACACCTACCGCTCTCTTATGTAAACAGCATCACTTCCGGCTGATCCTCGCCAGGTGGCAAGGTGTCTCTGTCTTCTCAGCAGGGCCAGCAGCGATCCAGGTAGCTTACTCATTGCCTTTACAAGGGAGTGCTCTCTCCAGCGGAGCTGCAATCAGTGCTACGCGCCATTTGGAATCGCTGCAGCTCCTGCGTCTTCAGAGGGAGAACGGCCATTGCTTGCTCCTGGTGCTGCTCTGTTCTGTACCTGGCGAAGACTGACCCAGTTAAGTCTGCATAATCCCTCCTGTACTGAGTCTTGAGAGCATGACATGGAGTTGCAGCTGTTGACTCATGGTGACCCCATCGACGGGGCCTTCCAGGTAAGAGTCGAGTAGAGGCGGTTTGCCATCGTGTTCCACCGCGCAGCAACCCCAGTCTGCCTTGGTGGTCTCCCGTGTCGGTACTAACTGTGGCTGCCCCTCTGTAGCTTCCAAGATCTGGCAAGACTGGGCTATTTAGGCTTCCTCTGTGTCTTAAGAGAGTTGCATATTGCAGACGGTGGGATGTTTTCAGCATGAAAATACCACCCCTCCCCCCCGCCCTCATGCATGTTTTGTACTGAGCATCTAGTCTGAAAAAGAGGGCTGGGGAATTTGAGAACTTGTTCGCAACAGGGTGAGGGCTGTTTTTTTTTGTCCTTATAAAAAGATACGACACACTATCATTGTCGGAAGAAGTGTGCTTGAATAGGAAAGGTTATACCTTGAATAAAACTGTGTTGGTCTTAAAGGTGCCACTGGGCTCAAACTTTGTTCTGTCTTTGCCGCCTCTGTAATCGTGGTGTGGCTTTTATGGCCAGTAGCTCTTTTAGAGGATCCTAGTGTGTTGTAAAGCTGGACAAAAAGTCTAAAAAGATAAATATTACAAGTACCTGCCTTACGAGTTCACTGCTTTGTTTCTAGAAAAAAAACGAGTGGTGGAAACAGATAGGCAGGAGAGGTGGCCATTAGCTTGAGACGGCTTTGAAAGTGGGTGAGATAAATTGTAGGTCTGTCAGTGGCCTTTAGGGATGATATCTAAGTAGAGCGTCCCTATTCAGAGGCAGTGTACTTCTGTTGGTGGCAAACAGTGCAGAAAGGCTGTTGCCTTCATACTCTGCTTCCTAGAGGCGTTTTATTCCTTTTACCAAACTCGTGTGCTGCTGGTTAACAACAGCTTTTCAAAGCAGCTTCCAACCTAAAGGCATAACCTTGTCAGTGAACCATAATAAAATACAACGTTTTAAAACCAATAATGAATAACAAAACTGAACAGCAGCAGGTTCACTCTTATAATTTCAGACCTTCAGCCTCAACTATTAGAAATGTTGTTCTCTAAGGTCTAATAGAGTAATTAAGAATGTCTCTGATTCTGGAAAGAGGCAAGAAAAGAAACTGGATCAGC
The DNA here is from genome assembly GCA_029375565.1 of Gekko gecko. Taxonomy (NCBI): domain Eukaryota; kingdom Metazoa; phylum Chordata; class Lepidosauria; order Squamata; family Gekkonidae; genus Gekko; species Gekko gecko. The sequence continues at coordinate 24,099,115 of JAPDNY010000016.1, forward strand.
TTCCTGGAAGGGGCATTCCATAGCACCAGGGCAACTTACTAGAAATTTTTCTCAACTTACTAGAAATTTTTCTCCCTTTCCCAAAATACTAGAACTCAGGGGCATCTAATGAAACTGATGAGTAGTAGCTCTGGACAGACAAAAGGAAATACTGCTTTATACAGAGACTGAATAAAATGTGGGATTGGCTGCCAGAAGATGTGGTGATGGCCACAGGAATCAACAGCTATCAAAGGGGATTAGATAAGTCTATCAATGGAGGATAAGTCTATCAATGGCTACTAGCCATGTTGACTGAGGGGAACCTCCACATTCAGAGGCACCAGTCCCCTGAATCCGTGAGCCAGGAGGCAATATCAGCAGAAGGCCTCGGCCTCTCTGCCCTTTTGTTGGCTGTCCAAAGGAACTGGTTGGCCACTGTGTGAGACAGGATGCTGGACTAGAGGGATCCTCACTGGTCTGATCCATCAGGTCTCTTCTAAATTGAGAGAAAAAAGGCCTTGTTCCTATCGGATGCTAAATTTGCATCCACAAAATGCAGTGCCCTTTAACAGAGGCAGCCACGGGTCAGTAACACCTCTAGCGATCGAAACAGGATGGGTCATTAGTCACATCATGCCATTGTTTTCTTAAATTATGAATTTCCTACTGATCTGGATAGCCAGGTCTTAATGCTTGATATTTGGAGGGCTCTCTGGACCAGTGCTCACTTTAAGCTGTGGAGTCTTGTGAGGAAAAATTCTACTTTGTGAGCTACTGGCATTAAAGTTGTAAGCGAGTGATTTGGCTGCTGCATAAGTTAGTTTGCTCTGGAGGCCTCCTCCCTGAGCTAAGACAAAAATGTGTGAGCCAGAGGCTAAAAAACTGTGAGCTAGCTCACACTAACTCAGCTTAGAGGGAACACTGCTCTGGACTTTCCTGGTGGTTTGCTTGTTGCCTTCCAGGGTTGGAAATTGGCAAGTAAAAGGTTGAACTGTTTTTATGTTCACTACCTTGAGGAACCTGTTTGGGTGGAAAGGTGGCACAGAAATGTTTTGTTCTTCTAGCGGTAGTAGTGGTAGTACGCCAGGGCTGAGCCCTGGTAACTCTTTGTTTGTGATATACTGGGTGGCAAGGCTCCTCTACTGTTTTGAGAATTCGGTGTGTTTTTTGGTTTGTTTTCTGTAGCCTAAGACAGACTTCTTTTGGAGGCTGCAGACTGTCCCTTGGCACAATGGGGAGTTTTTGAAAGCTTGCAGAGATGTACATTTCCAGCCATGCAGGGAGAGAGAGAACTGAAAGGGGCCTTCCAGGGAAATGGAAGTTACAGCTGGCACAGATCAGCATGAAAGGCTGTGTACCGTGAGTCCAGTATAGCCGGACTGTGTGTGTACTTTTGTGCTTAACAGAAAAGAAAACCCTTCACCCATGCAATTCCACATTTTTCTAAGAAACCTGGGTTCTGCACTTTTCTCTCTAATTTTCTATGGGTTTTGCTAATTATGGGAGTGGCAAGGGCACCGAAGGATCATCCCTTTAAACACAGACCATCTCACCCAGCCCCTCCCTTTCTGCCTTCTGAAATTCCAACAGGCCTTGCTCACGTAGTTCCGGACGTGTCTTCACAGCACTAAGTGCTAGAAAGGTAGAAGGTGTGATTCTCAGCGGAATTCCACTATCCCGTTCTGCACGCTCACACCCAGTTGGCCATGACTCCCCCACTCCCAGTGCAAATCCTGTTTCTTTCCTCCTGTGCAGGTCTCACTCTTTGTACAAAAGAAGATTCCTGCTTGTTTGTGCCCAATATAAGTTCTCTCCTATTCTCTTTCCAGATTCTGATTTCACTTGGGGGGGGATGTTTCCATGTCAGTACTGTTTCCCTCTTGTGAGAAGGTTAGGCTCTCCCCGGGAAGTCCTCTCGGTGGGTGAGACAGTGACTTGATAGCAGAGGCAATTTAGTCCCACTCAACCTGTGGAGCTGTGATCAGGCTGGTTTCCCTCCCCCCCCTCCTTTGTTAGGTGCCGGCAGAAGCAGCTGTGCTGATAGTGGTTCTGTGCAGTGTGAATAAGAGCTTGCCAGCGAAAATACTGCAAACCTCAGTTTACGCAGCTTGCCAAGCCCCACTAAGATTCTCTCCCCCCCCAGTGTATTTACTTCTACTGTCCTAATCCAGCTTTAAGCATCTGTGTAAACATCTGTCTGTTTGGCAGTATATGCACTATACTAATGCCATTTACTTCAGAGAACCACAAAAAGTAAAATCCCTCAAAGCTACCATTTTTTTTTGTGCATTGGTATTAGAGGATTGTGGCATCAATAACCTTCAGATGCTGTCGTGTATAAAGCGGTAGGTGTGCTTAATGCACGTGAACATCTATGAGGAATGAATATTAAGCAGGCTGATGAACGCTGGGTACATGAGAGGTTTCAGTGGGTAGCTTACGTGGCCACGTCCAGGTTCCTGAACATGCAGAAGCTGCATTAAAATAAACTGTAACTTCTGAACGTCTCTTGCCTTGAAAATTCTTTTCCTTGCCCATTAAACTCAGAGATATGCAGAGAAAGCAAAACGTTAATAGTTTGGCAGTGTTTGTCCTGTAAGCCTTGATGCTTCCCCGAGGTCTTCTTTGCCCTAACACATGGGGAAACCTAAGTAAGGCTGCCATCCTTGGTGGGCATTAACTTCATTTATGTTATTCATAGTCTGCCTTTCTCACTGATACTTGGGGCAGATTGTACACAAGGCAAGGTACCTCAATGCAGTCGGTAGGATGAGACTGATAATTCGTGTAATAGTGTGAGGAACTGCAGGATTTTGAAACAGGGCCCTTGTCCAACTCTGCAAGGATTAATCTCCCTTGAATGTAGTGGGATTTGCCTAACAAGTGGAAGGAGGAGGAGATTGGATTAATACCCCGCCTTTCACGGATTCTCAGAGCGGCTTACAATCTCCTTTCCCTCCTCCTCCCCACAACAGACACCCTGTGAGGTAGGTGGGGCTGAGAGAGCTCTTTCGAGGACTGCTCTTGAGAGAACAGCTCTGAGAGAACTTGTGACTGACCCAAGGTCACACCAGCAGCTGCATGTGGAGGAGTGGGGAATCAAACCCGGTTCTTCCAGGTCAGAGTCCGCTCTCCTAATCACTACATTCAAACCATGCTCCTAACCACTACACCAAAAGGCCACCCTTCAAAACAACCTGTAAAAAAAAGGCACAAAAGGGGGAACCCCCCCCACAACACAAACTACCCACTGCTGTTGAAAAATGATGTGCTTGGAAAGAAAAGCAAGGAATGAGAGGTGTTGATGTTTCTTAGGCAGAGGGCTAAATTAATCAGCAGTCCTGAGTTTTTTTGGGGGGGAGAGGTTAAGGGCGTGGATTCCTGATGAAACTGTAAAAACTTAAGTCTCTTCTTCCTTGGGCAGAAAAGATGACAAGCATGGTGGGGAGAGGTTGTGGCTTTTTGGTAGAGCATCTGATTGGCGTGCAGAAGGTCCCCGGTTCTATCTCTGGTATCTCCAGTTAAAAGGATCAAGTAAGGTGATATGAAAAACCTGGGCTGGAGACCTGCTGCCAGTCTGAGTAGACAGTATTGATTTTGATGGACCAAGGGTCTGACTCAGTAGAAGACAGCTCCGTCTTTCAGCCTCCTTGTTCTGATCTGCTCCCGGACGTATGTGCACTTTGGCCATACTGCTGAGCTTCTGTCCCCTCTGGGGCGATGCTCTGAGGAGTTCCGAAGCACAACTTTGATGTTCTCCATACCTTCTCCCCTTCCCCCTCTGTGGAGAAACCAGAATAGCTGCATTGCTCCCTTGTGTCCTCCCTACAATACTCTTGGCATGTTCAGAGTTTTGAATCCTCCTCTGAGAGAACTGCTAAGAAATGAGATCTCCCACTCTCTCCCTCCCTTTCCCCAAACATGGCGGCCGTGATTACAGCGAGGTTTTATCACTTGTGTCTCATTGCGACTTTGAAAAAGAACGGTTCTCTTTGACATAGGGTGTCTCCTCCACTGGGATACATTGCAGATGGACAGTGGCAAACTCTGCTGAACTCTCCCCAGCTGCACAGAAGCATATATGCGAGTGGATGTGTCTGTTTTCAGTGATTTTTGTAGCCCTAGGAATGCATTTGGAGGATGTATGCATTAAAGGACTTTAAGCTTAAACCAGCCGTCAGTGTTAGAGAAAGTTGTGATTTGTGAGTGCGTGGCGGTAAGGACCTTAGAATCAGCAACTTTTGGTAATGGACTCTGAGAAACATATTTATACCTCGTCCCTCTTTTTATCCTGAAGTGTTCTTGAGTTGATCGATTTTGTCAAGAGTTGAGTGGTGCCTGCCAAAAGTCTCACTTTTAGTCTTGGAAGCATCACATACCATTTGAGCGGTGGCAGCCGTCGCTAAAGGTTATCCTCTGAGGAGGGCAGTTGCCAGTGTTGGGGGAGCATTAATACTTTTCACATGCTTCACATCCAAGCCCTGGTAAGCTTTGCACCATTCCAGGTATGTACCTGCACCCACTTTGCAAACATTCAGCCAGATGCATATGTGCACCCATTGGGCAGTTCTTCTCTTGCATTTCCTTAGTTGCTGATCGATTGCACTTAAATGCGTATGTGATGTTGCAGTGCATTTTAGGAGAGGCTTGCCCACGTTCTCCAGCTCCCTGCTCCTGGAATGACTTGCTAGCGTTGCATAACCAGGTCTTAGCACTGAAGGTATTTGGAGTTCTAATACGCATAAGGTGGTGTTGGAGAAGGAGGCAGCACCCACCCTATTACTCAGAAGTGCTTGATTTTTCCTTCCTGACTCATGCAGAAGGAGTTGTAATATTTGAGGATGGTTTTTGCTCCCATCCTGGCATGTTGGCAAGTCAGGGTGCTCACGCTGCTTACAAGGCAGCCGATTGTCTCGCCCCAGCCCTCATCTTGCTTAGAGGTCCAGAAAATAAGCACAGTTCTTTTATCTAGCTTGTAAACGGTTGAATTGTCAGCTCCCACAGAGGTTGTTGGATTAACAGATGGTACAATCCTGGCAAGACAAACCAGTCTGACTTGGTCCTTTTAGGGAGACTGAATTAAGAACCAAAAGGTTAAGGGAATCAGAATATAAGGGCCCAACAGTTCTGTGTCTAAAACTGAAGCATAAATATTATCAAATATACAAAAATATACATGTATTTATTACAAATTCAATTAAAAACTATCTTTGGGATTAATGTATGATTTTACTCTTAATTGAGGCTATTACTTGGGCCTGTATTTGTTTTTATTGAATTCATAATAAATACATGTATAGTTTGTCAAAGAAGAGAGTTTAAGAATAGGGCATGGTTTCCTGTCCTGAAAAACACAAAAGGCTCTACATCTGGCAACAGCACTACAGATAAGATTAGAATTTCAACAGCCAATCCATATAGAAAAGAACCTCCTCAGGAAACAATCCATATACAAAAGAACCTCCTCAGGAAAGCTCCTCTATTAGCATGTTCATAGCCTGGGGAATTCCTACAAGATAATGTCTCAGCTCTACCCCACCTTTTGGAGTAGATATAAATTACCTGCCTACCATTTTTCTTCTAACCTTGACACAGAGAGTACTTCATCTTTCTATGTTATACCTCTGAGGATGCCAGTCACAGCTACTGGCAAAATGTCAGGTTCTACAATGCCAAGACCATGGCCTCACAACTCGGAAAATCTACAGCAACTAATACATGTATATTTTCGTATACTTGATAATATTTATGCTTCAGTTTTAGGCACAGAGCTATTGGGCCCTTATATTCTGATTTCTTTAACCTTTTGGTTCTTAAATTCATTTTGGGTTAAGTTTGCCCCCTTTGCCTTTTAGAGAGATGACATGCAGCCAGTTTTCCTACCAGTTACGTTGGGGTGGGAGAGAAAAGAGATGGCATGAGTCTCGGTCCACACATGCCCCACTCATGGTAATGATGGGCATTTTGCTAGTTTGATTAATAAAGGCCAGGACTAATCCGGATTATGAAATTCACTGCCATCTGCTTGGCTTTGGTAGGAATTGGAAAGGAACCACGTGCTGCAAATGGGCAAGATATTGCTTTGCTCTGAGGGGCATCTCTGAATATCGGAGGGGGGAACTTGGTCTGCCTCTGTTTGATATTTAGTTAGGAGCAGTGTTCCCTCTAAGCTGAGTCAGTGTGAGCTAGCTCACAGTTTTTTTTAGCCTCCAGCTCGCACATTTTTGTCTTGGCTCAGGAAGGATGGCTCCAGAGCAAACTAATCGATGCTCCAATTCTACTTTGTGAGCTACTGGCATTAAAGCTGTGAGCGAGCCATTTGGATACTGGCTCGCTCACAGCTTTAATGCCAGTAGCTCACAAAGTAGAATTTTTGCTCACCAGACTCCACAGCTTAGAGGGAGCATTGGTAAGGAGTGTGAGAAGAACAGCTGAAAACGGAGCCATCCCATCCAGCCACATCCCCAATTAGTCACTGCTGTTTGCTTGCTCACAGGGCATGTCTTGTTAAGGCCACTGAGGATTAAACTGGCGGAAAGGACGCCACTCCCTCGCGAGCTCTGTGAACCGGTGCTTTGTGTACGAGCCACTGTAGTGCTCATGTAGCTGCTCTTTTCAAAAGGCCCTCCGATTAGGGCACCCTCTCCTGGCAGCGAGCATGCCCTCTCCAGTTTTTTGATGCCGGTCTGTGTCTTTTGTATAGAAGCAGAATCTCGGGCGTTTCCCTCCTGTCCATTGCAGACTGCACGTGACTTAGATTTCCAGGCGTTTGGGTTCTGCCTGGTAATGTTTTGCACCCATATTCAGCAACACGCCATATGGGAAGACCACTTTGAAGAGAGGAAGGGCTTTGGGCCAAAGTCTCCCCCATCCTCTGCTCCCAGCAATGCCAAGCCTTTGCCACGGTCCTCCATTGAGTCCTCTCTTCTCAGGGCCCAGTTTTGGCCCTAAGGCCTCCAGTGCTGATCTTTATTGTAGGCCTTCTGCAAGCCCATCCACACCAGCAAAATCGATCCACGGCACCGTAAAGACTGTGGGAGGTTTGTCTTGGGTCTCAGACAGGCTTTCATGGTATCTGATCACAGCAACTGACTTCTCGTTCCAGCAGGTGCTTGCTGTTCTTTGGAGCTAGCTCATTTGGGTGGGAATGAGTGACTTTGGGTCTCTTTTTGCCTCTCGCGTTCTGTGTGGGAGAAATTGCAGGTGGCACATAGGCAGCACATCAGCGGGGGGGGGGGAAGCAGCAACGTCTGCATGAGAGCCTTCACTGCCATGTCGCACCTTTATTTGGGTGCCATTTCCTGAACTTAGCACTCAAGGAGTTTGATGTAGTGGTTAGGAGCACGGACTCTAATCTGGGAGAACCAGGTTTGATTCCCCACGCCTTCAGATGCAGTTGCTGGTGTGACTTTGGGTCAGTTACAAGGTATTTCAAAGCTGTTCTCTCACGAGCAGTTCTCATATGAGATCTCTCAGACCCACCTACCTCACAGGGTGTCTGTTGTGGGGAGGGGAAGGGAAAGGAGATTGTAAGCCGCTCTGAGACTCTGAGTGAAGGGCAGGGAATAAATCCAATCTCCTCCTCTTCCTCCTCTTCCTCCTCTTCCTCCTCTTCCTCCACCACCACCACCAAGTGGGGCACCTGGGACACCTACCCCAAGCAGAACCCTGTGTAGCACAAAAGCTGGGTCTGTGTGTGTGTGTGTGTACACGTGCAAATAATTCTGCTGTTCTTTCCATGCTGTTTTGTAATGCCTGCTTTTAAAAGTATTTAATGCAGGGTGAATCATGGGAACATCACCCGAGCTTTCATCTAGCAAGTATTTATAAGGCTTTCCCCACCCCCAGCTCATTCTCTGCACTTATATGTGCCTTTGAGGATTTGAGCTTGTCGATGCGAACTGTGGCCAGATGGCTTTAATCAGCTGAGCTGAGAGCTCTAGCCCTAATGTGTGAGGTGAGTTCTTGTGGTGGCGTCCAGCATTTTGACATACCCGAAAGTGCAAGTTCAATACAGAGAGCTGCCTGGCAAGTGTGGTGTGAGCTGAAGCTCTGTGTTCTCAGTAGCGTGTCTTGGCACACCATTTGCGTAAGTTGCACGAACCACTTGGGTGCCAAACTGCCCATCTGTGGACAGCGCTGAGCTAGCTGGAAGGACCAGAGATCTGACTTAGGCTGAGTTCAGATTGGCAGTTTGCTCCGGTAGCCAGTTGTGGCAAAAAAGCCCCGGAATAAGCTGTTCTGGGTTTTCCCGTTCACACAGCCCGGGCCGCTGCCGAAAAATACGGGGCAGAGCCGGGCGGGAGCGTTCAGACTGCTGTGCCGGGGGGCACGCTGTATTCAGCGTTTCCCCATTAATTCGGCTGTGGGTGTATGGGTGTATGTGCCCATGAGTGCTCATGCGCATAAGCGCATAAGCGCATTTTGCCGATTGGGGGAGGACCCCACAGCGCCGGCACCACATTGGGCAGTAGAGCGGAGCACGGCCAATCATATCGCTGCTGCCTTCTGCCCAACGCGGGTTGCTCCCGGCTTTTCAGCTGCGCGTTCAGACTTCCTGAAAGTGGAGAAACGCGCGACACACGCGGGCTTTCGGATTTGCTACCAGTTTTATGAGTATCTTTTTAATTCGGCGGTGAAGCGCAACAGCACAGGTTGGCTATGGGTGCGGGACGCCAGGCAGATGTGCCTGTGTGAACGCCCAATTTACTCCGGAATTGAATCGTCGCTGGCCCGGGTCCCTACTGGGGCAAATTGCCAGTCTGAACTCAGCCTTAGGATATGGCTTCTTCCTACATTCGTGTGTACCTCTACTGGAGAGTCAGTTTGTGGGAGGCTGTGTCCCCTTCTGCATTCCGTACTACAGAGTGACCTCTGCCTCTGGAGGAGGGGCAACCCTCCCTACCAGGCTTTGGGCTGTAACTTGTTGCTGAAGTCTCCTAATGCTCATGTGGTAAAGTAGAGGGGTTGCTTGGTTCTAATGAAGTTTCCCCCCTGAAACACGTGTGATCCAATGCTTTTTTGAAAACGACGGCTAGGTTTTGCACGCTCCAGAGAGAAGACCAATTGGAGGGACAGATGGACTATCTGTTGCCTGCCCACACAGCAGAGAGTAGGTGTCCATTTACCTCTTGCCAGCACAGGCGAGTTCATCTGTCCTGTCCTTTTGATATGCACAGCAATCCCATCTGGGGCGCACAAGATGCTTGTGGGCTTGACAGTTTTGTGTTTTAAACTTGCTCAGTTAGGTTATTGCCCAGAAGAATCTTTGTGTTAAGATCAACCAAAACCATTTATTTTGGCAGGAAAGATCTTTGGGGATGCTCCAGGCGCGCGGAGCATTCATCGTGCGTTTTGAAAAAGCCTCTGGATGTGGCTGGTACCCGAGGTTTCCCCGAGCAAATAGCATCTTTGGTGGCAGACACATGAGGTCCCTCTTGCGCATTGTCAGAAAAAATGATTGCAGCTACTTCAGGAGAGGGAAGGAGTTGGAATCTTTTCTTCCCTGGATGATTGCTTCGTTCAGGGAAACAGCACAGAGAGAGAGAGAGAGAGAGAGAGAGAGTCGGGAGCCTCAGCCTGAGTTATGACAGCGAAGTCAATTTGTCTCTTTGGATATTGTCACTGCCGGGTGTTAGAAACCAACCGGGACTCAGAATTCATGGCTGTCTCTTCATTCAAAAAGAGAATAGTGCTAGGATCCAAGGAGAGAGATTTCAGTCGCACATAGTTGACCTCCCCCTTCTTAGACTAGGAGTAAGCGTTCTAAGCAGCCTGGCCTTCTGAAACTTTCCGGCGGAATTTTTAAAGCCTTTGAGCTTCTGGGCCATTAGATTTGGAGTCAGTTCTGTGGGACGCATTTGAGAATGATGTTCTCTATCATGGAAATTCTCCTGGCCAGTGGCCTGGCGGAAGGCAAGGGAATACAGTGCCTGAAGTGTGGCTAGTAGATGCCTGAGGAACTACAGGCTGCAAGGGCAGAGAAGGCTGTTGGTCTACTGCAGAAGGTTGGGTTGATGTTGTGTGGATGTGCAAGAGGCTCCTCTTGAGTAAGCAGTTGGAAACCAGTGCCTTTAAAGCTCTCAAATTTCCATGGTAAATGAGTAGCTTAATCACTTGAGTGACCATACTCTTAAACAGCTTTCATTAAGGGGACCTAAAACATCATGGAGCAGTAAGTAAGCTTTCAGGCTTCCCAGAGCTCTTAGAAGGCTGAGTGTTCAGTACCTCCCCACCCCTCTGAAGAAGCATGGTGGGGGGGCGGGGGGAGCAGTGTGAGAGGAGAGAAAAGCACAAAAGCCCCCAAGTGTATAGTTTGTAACTCTTGAAATAGGGGACAGGAAGTGTTGAATCTCTTGGTGCATGTCAGGAAGACGGGGCATTGTTTGCACCCTGTTGTTTGGATAGCTTAGTCAAAAAGTGGGCTTTGTCATGGTGCGCTCATGAATTGAAGCAAGATGCTCGTCAATTGAAGTGAGATCATTTGGGGAGCGAGAGGGAGTCCTTTCTTCCTCCTCTGCGTGCCAAAATGTTCTGCCTGTGTGATGTAGTTCCATATTAAATTTGCCCCTTGAGTCCTACAATGGCACAGTATTTTCTGTCAAGCTCGAATTGCTTGTTGAAGTGGCTACTTTATGCATTCAGAACGTTGATTGTTTTTGGTTCCCCCTTCCCCCTTTCCTACTCTCCTTTGCTAAATAAGTTGGCAAATGTTGCCTGCCAGCCGTGTTTTGCACAAAAGATGAAACGTAGAGAGGGGAGTGGGTGGCTTACTAACCATTTACTTTGCCTGCCCCTTTTTTGTTTTCTTGTAGAGGACAGACTGGGGCAAAACGGGCCCTGTATAGAATCACAGAATCAGGGTTGGAGGGGGACCTCCAGGGTCCCTTCCAAGTCTATGGTTCTATGTGGAGATCTTCATCTTTTGTTACCTACAGTTCTTCTGGAGCTTGTTTAAAACTGGAAACTTCTCATTGGAAACCAGAGAACGTCTAACTTTGCAGGCAGTGGAGAGTGGCTGGTGTGCAGCAAATGGATGGCTATCTTCCACTGGACACACTTTCCTTTGTACTGAAAGGGGAGTGAAATCCTTTGCACTTGTAGGCTTCTGAACACTGTAGAACAGGGGTGTCGAACTCGTTTGTCATGAGGGCCGGATCTGACATAAATGCCACTTTCTTGAGCTGGACCATGTGTGCCATAAAATCCTGTGGCAGGTACCGGAGATATAAACTGTATACAGAACAGCAGCTGGTAAGCTCCGAGTTGTTGTACCCTCACTGCAAGGCTCCTTCGGCTGGGAGAGAGGTGCAAAGGAAAACCCACATGGGCGGACTGGAGAGCCAGTGGTGCAGCGCACTGGGCAGACGCTCTCACTCTGCTTGATTGCTGCAGACAAGGTTCTTCCAACGTGCTGAAGCCACAATTGGAGTGGCTCCACCCACTGTCCTCCCCAAGCAGTCTCCTGTTCCCTCCCTTGCACTAGTTGCTTGTGGGCCTCATAAGAGCCCTGGATGGGCCAGTTCTGCGCCCCCCGGCCTTATGTTCGAAGCCCCTGCTGTAGAACATTATAAAATGCAGAGAGGCAACTGGAGCCCCTGGAATGGAATCCATCCCAGAAGTCCTTCCTCATCAGGCTTGCAGCAGAGCCCCTAAGCCCAATAGCTCTTGCAGCAGTTGCAAAGGGCTGTTTTACCTCCCGCACACAATGAGGACAGCAAGAGACGTCTCTACTGGAGTCCTGCCTTTACATCCCTCCACTTCTGAGCCAAAGGGGAAGGGGTTCTTGAGGTGCAGAATAAGGAGCAACCCCTGAGTGCAGCCTCTGTGGAAGAAGGGCCCTTTGCCCATAATGAAAACGAGGCTGTCCAGAGTTAGAACCAGGGTGGTATGAGGCTTACAGTGCCAGACTGCAGCTAGGGGAGACCCAGCTTCATATCTCCACTCTTGCATAGCTCCCTAGCCCTGGTCAGTCACACTTGTTCAGACCGTCATGCCACACAGACTGGCCGTGACAATAAAATGGAAGCGAATTATCCTGAGCTTCATGGTGTGTGCGTGTTGCGTGCTGTTGAGTCACTTCTAACTTGCAGCAGCCCTATTTATTTATTCATTCATTCCATTTGTATTCCGCCCTCCCTGCAAACAGGCTCAGGGCGGCTTACATTAGTTGGTACAGAGTACCATAAAATCCACATAAAACATTTAAAACATAAAACAATCAGATAATCATAAAGTGCTAGTAATAGTAATCATTCCATCATTAATTGTAAATTGTAAATACACTGTATGATGTAACAGCAGGCAATTTCCAACGCCACGATCTTCTGGCGTCACACGATGGTATGGCTCGATCTCAGGGTTGGGGCCGGCCCATAACCACAGATGTTGGTGGCAGTGGTGGTGGCAGCTCCTAATTAAAGGCCTGGCGGAAGAGCTCCGTCTTGCAGGCCCTGCGGAACTGTAGGAGATCCCGCAGGTCCCTGATCTCTTCCGGGAGCTCATTCCACCAGTATGGAGCCGCCACTGAAATTCATGCCCTCCAAAATTCCTTACTGTTAACAGCCTTGTTCAGGTCTTGACTGAGTCAGTCCATCTCCTGTTGGGTCTTCCTCTTTTCCTGTGGTCTTCATCTTTTCCTAGCATTATTGTCTTTTCCGGTGACTCTTGTCTTCTTATACTGATCTGACCAAAGTATGATAGCCTCAGTTTGCTCATTTTAGCTTCCAGGGAGATTTCAAGCTCGATTTGATTCAGAGCCCACTTATTTGTCTTTTTGGCGGTCCGTAGTATCCGTAAAACCCTCCTCCAGCACCGCTTTTCAAACGAATCAACTTTCTTCCCTGTCAGCTTTCTTCATTGTCCCAAAAGCTTCATGGGGGGTGGAACAAGAATGTGACAGATAAGGGGAGGGGAATATATTTGCAAGAGAGAGCAGTCTGGGAATTTTGGTTCTGTACTCCTTTTGTATAATCACCTGTGCATGTCTCTGGATTGTTACTCAGTGGCTGATGTCTTCAGCCTCGAGGCTTGGGCAAGGAATGGCAGATGAGGGCAAGAGCTGGATTTGGAACCTGGGTCGCTTCCACACATGCACCCCCCCCTTTATGTTGCTGGGTTCATAGCCAGTAAAAACAGGCAGGAAATCTGGATGAGGACTCTGGTCTGGCAGGCAGCCGTCGTCGATATTGGAGGTGCGTTTTGGCTGGGCAGATTTGGGCGTTACTGCATCCATTTCCCACTCAACAGCCTTGTGTCTTTAAGGCATCCTTTCTTTTCCTTTGCCACCCTCTCTGCGCTGTGCTCTAGATAAGTTAATTTGCTGTCAATACCTTTCGATCGCTCCTCATGCTGATTAAAGAAATTTATTTAATTCATTATACCCTGCCTTTCTACCCAATGGGGACCAAAGGAGCTTACAAAGTTCTCCTCTTCTCCTTTTTATCCTCACAGCAACCCGGTTGGGTAGGTTAGGCTGGGAGAGGGTGACTAGCCCAAGGTCACCCAGCGAGTTTTCCATGACAGAAGCAGGGATTCAAACCTGCATCTCCCAGATACTAGTCCGACATTTGTAACCACTGCACTGTACTGGCTGTCACCCAGGATGATTAGTGATTAAGGTATTTGCTTGCTACAGCTACATGCACTTTCCTCCCGTTACTTTATTGTGTTTTGCGTCCCACCTTTCCTCGGAGGAAGCCAGGGTTAGATGCTAACCAAAATTCAGCATGTGACAATGGGAGCAAGAAGGAATGAGGCATGTACGAATCGTGCGGCAAGCTGGTCTTACGCATGTCCCAGCTTAATGTAGGCTAAAAGTGACATCTGAATCCAGCCAAGGCCCCTTCTCCCCACGCTTCTGCCTTTTATTTAACATTTCTGTGCTAGATACTTGCAGAAGTGGTAGCAGATGGATAGTCGCTGGAAAAGCTATTGCCTGTGAAGGCTGCATCTCACTGAAGCCAAGAGTGTCTTGCAGTGCGCGTTTGCACATACGATGCACTCTCCAGCCTCCACTTGAGAAATGTGCTTCTAGATGCCTTAACTGGTGCAACATTTCTGTTAGCCGAAGACCGTCCACAGGAGCAGCTGCCAGCAATTTTAGGCCCGTTTCAGGGTCTGCTGGCTGCGGCTCAAAAAAACATGTAATGTGCAACCTGTCAGTCCAGATTGCTGGTCCTGCGATTGACAGGGAAACAGTCTTCGGGTCAAGACTCAGCTTCTAACCAGAAGAATGGGAGGCTTTAACAATATGTGGCAGCACACCCTTATTACAGCCTGAAGATGGGCAGTTTTATGTAGCTGGTAATAAGGGAGGCTGTCTGTCTCTCTGCAGAGGCAAACTTGTGAAGTCTTCCATTCCCTGCGCCCCCTCCCCCTTGTGGCAGAGGAGGGAAGAATGTGGCTGTCTATGAGAAGTTTGTGAGCACGGGGATCGGCGTTGTGGGTGGTGTCTGGGGCCATGTCCTCAGGCATTCTGCGGATGTTCCACCCAAGCTTGGAATCCAGACAGTTGGCAAGAGAATTCGGTGTCCTGAAAGCCTCTTCCGTTGTGTGGGTTTTGTTTTTAAAAACAAGTTTCTAGTCCTGGTGGCTACAACAAGATAAATGAACCTCCGTGTTCAGAGGGCAGTCAACCTGTGAATCCCAGCAGCAGGAGGCAATGTCAGGGAAAGGTCTTAGCCTTTATGCCTGTTGTTTGGCCCTTCAGACTGGCCACTGTGTGAGACAGGATGCTGGACCAGATGGACCACTGGTTTGATACAGCAGGGCTCTTCTGATATTCTTATTCAGTCAGACATAGTGCTGACCACATATTGTGATGTATTAATATTTCACGGCAAAGATGTGTAATCAAGTGCCTGTCATTGTGACAAGCAGGTTATACATGTAGAAGGAGAGCCTCTCTGTTGTTGGTACCTTAGAAAAATGCATAGGTGGTGTTGGTGGGGAGATTTAATAGTGTAGTTCCTTTATCAAGGAACTCCACTCTAAGCCCATTGATTTCTTGTGGTCTGTCGATTTATCTGTGTGTGTGTGTGTGTATGGAGTTTGGTAGGATCCACTGAGAACCAAGTGAACCCCAGTTTATATTCCAGTCTAAGCCCATTGATTTCTTGCGGTCTGTTGATTTGTGTGTGTGTAGAATCCACTGAGAACAACCCCAGTTTATGTTGGCTGTCTTCATCACCTGCATCACTTTGCCTTTGGTTTAATTTCCTGGTCACCCTAGTGTGAGAGAGAACCTGAGAATGATCTCTTCTCTTTCACTCGGCATTTGGTGTTCTTTTTTTTGCTTCACAGCAGATGACAGATCAAAGCTACCTGTGTATGTGTACGCCGTGTTTCCTAGCCATGTATGACTTCGTTTTGAAACCCGAGAATCGCTGTAAGCAGCTTTAGAGGCCCAGGAGAAAAATGTTGATATGCATATCTGGACTCTGGCAGATAGTTCAATCAGTTGGCATTAAATTCATTTTAAAAAATTACCATTAGTCTTCCGTTTCCTCTGAGCTGTTCTGGGACCAGATTTTGGCTGAAAAGCGGGATAAAATTGTTTTTTAAGAAACCGGTAGGATTGATCAGTTGATCTATACATAGAGCTTGGAGAATGGGAGGTTGTGGGACGAATTACACTTTGATTAGGAGCATACAGGGCCGTTCCCATTTGGATGTGTTGTTATGGTGACTGTTAATCCTATGTAACATTGATGTGTTGACCAAAAAGTCCTCCCCCCCCCATCTCCCTTCCCAAATGTGCAGGCATTGCAAAACAATTGCGGTGGTTAACGTTTCCTCTTTTCTCCCTTTTCTGTTTTCTTCCAAAGAGCCTTTTTAAAACGCTGGGGTTGCTGGAGTGGTCGAATTTTCCCTGGAATTGAGTGAGAAATTCAGAAGACTGAAGCCCAGGCTCACTGTCTACCTTTCACGGAGGCCCAGCCGTGAGAGGACAGAAGAAGGCACGTGGCGAATCATGACAGCAGACAAAGAAAAGGACAAAGAGAAAGAAAAGGACCGGGACAGAGACCGGGACAGGGAACGGGACAAGAGGGAGAAGGTGCGGGAGAGCGAGAACTCGCGGCCTCGCCGGAGCTGCACCCTGGAAGGAGGGGCCAAGAACTACGCAGAGAGCGACCACAGTGAGGATGAGGACAATGACAACAACAGCGCCACCACCGAGGAGTCCACGAAGAAGAACAAGAAGAAGCCCCCCAAGAAGAAATCGCGCTACGAGAGGACAGACAACGGGGAGATAACCTCCTTCATCACAGAAGACGATGTTGTCTACAGGCCCGGAGGTAAGAGAAACGCCTTCAGAATCCTAGCTGTGTGTTTTGTGTTTCTACCGAGGTTTTCTTGGTTGAGAATAAAATGCAAGAGCGGTCACTGATGGAAGGTGAAGCTGATTTTGCATTCCCTTTCCATTGCCTCGACACACCAAAAGCTCAGTTGTATATCTCCCAAACTGTTTAATGTGCAAGCGTGAGGGAATATGTGCAACCAGAATAACAGGCTATTTATCTCCCTCTTAAACCGTGCCCAGCTTCTGCTGACTTAAGGTAGCCACCTCTCTCTGTCTTGTGTCAGAGGCTGCCCCGGTTCCATGACTAATCGTGGCTCTT
Source organism: Gekko gecko (assembly GCA_029375565.1). Lineage (NCBI taxonomy): Eukaryota > Metazoa > Chordata > Lepidosauria > Squamata > Gekkonidae > Gekko > Gekko gecko. The sequence goes on from JAPDNY010000016.1 coordinate 24,115,719, forward strand.
CTGTTTTCTCCAGAATGTGTATATTTATTCTTGGATTCCCTTATCAAAAGAGCAGGCTTACAAACTTCAGCTCCTCAGTAAAATCATTGGCATGCTGGAGCGGTGCTGTGAGAAGGAAAGACTGATGTGTTTTCAAAGGGAGAGGGGGAAAAACACCCATGGAAATAAATGACCAGAAACAATGTTTGTAGCGTGTTGTGTTGGTAGAATACTGAAAGCTGCACGCTCTCTTTTGGACACCTTTACAGCTCTTGGTTTTAAGCTATGCATGCAGAATTGAGCGTGAAGGTTTGTTGGAGGTACATGGGAAGCTTCCTGTTACTGGGGCCAGTGCAGGTACAGCGGGGTCTTTTAAGAGACCAGAGACGCTTCCTCCCCCCCCAGGATAGACTCCCACCTTAAATGTCGTAGGCACAGCCTTGCAGGTATGTCTAGAAAACCTGCAGGCTGACCAAAAATGTTTGCTAGCCTGCCTTTTGAAACATGGCAAACCTTAGCTGCCTGGTTGCTTCAGGAAAAAAAACTTGTTTGCGTAACCTGGGCACGCAGCTATTTGCAAGCTTGGTTTGCACATATTGCCCTCGCCATTCAATATGAGTAAAGCTGATCTGGTTCCCCATGTAAATAGGATATTTGGGTTGGTTCATGTCTATCTGTCTGTCTAATCTGTCTTATCATCCATCCATCCATCCATCCATCCCAGCTGATGACTGTGCACTTACTGAGTGGCAGCGGGAGCCAGTTTGGTGTCATGGTTAGAGCACTGGATTTGGGACAGCTGGGTTCAAATCCCAGCTGTGCCATGGAAGGCTTGCTTGGGTGACCTTGGGCCAGTCGCACACTAGCAACCAAACCTACCTCACTGGGTTGTTGGGAGAATAAAACAGAGGAGGAGTAGAATGATGTAACCTTGCTTTGGGTCGCTACTGTGGAGAACTATGGCTTGCCCAGGGTCATCCAGCAGCTGCAAGTGGAGGAGTGAGGAATCAAACCCGGTTCTCCCAGATTAGAGTCCACACACTTAACCACTACACCAAACTGGCTCTCAGAAGCACAGCAGAGGACTCTATGCTCCCAACCCCACAGCCAATTCCCCTCTTGAGGTTAAGGGATGAATTTGGACGAGGTTGGAGATAACCAGAATCTGATGCTAGTTAAGGACTAGTTTACACACGTCTGTTTGGAGCCATCATGGCACGTTAACTGAAACACAAATGCTTTCCAGCAGAACCTCTTCAGACTTCTATTTTATTTGCTACATCTGTACCCAGCCTTTCTGTCAGAGCTGTTCTTGAAAAAACAGCAGTTTCTGTCAGAGCTTTCTCAGCCCCACCTACCTTGCAGGGTATCTGTTGTGGGGGAGGGGGAGGGAAAGGAGTTTGTAAGCTGCTCTGAGATGCCAAGTGGAGGATGGGGTATAAATCCAGTCTCCCCCCCAGCTGTGATATAGTTGAGCTATGTTGGCTCTTTCCTGGCCATTAAGGGCGAAATTCTAATGCTGAGTTTCAAGATTAATGATTTGTATTCTTTCCAGCCGTGACTTGGAATTTTACTGGTAATTGACCACTCATGGCAGGGATCCAAACACAGGTCAGTGCTGGAACAGCCTGACTTTGGGGCCAGAGGATCAAGAGCTCTTAGAGCAGGTTAAGAACACCTGTTCAGCCGTGTGTGATAGTCCTCTCTCCCCCCGCCCCTTTCTTTTTATGTGTGAGGAATCAGGTCTAAAATTAAGATAAGGCATTGCCTGCCCTCTAAAACTAGCAATAATGATGACCATTGCTTTGGGAGGAGCCCTGGCCGCAGAATTTTTTCAAGAGGCTCTTCCCATATCTGCTGCAAATCATTTCTTTATAGCACAATAATTTCGTTTGCCAGCTATACTTGATGGGTTAGTGTTCACAAAGGGGTGTGTGTGATTGGGCAATTCTCCCCTCCATTCTCTCTTTAACAGAATGCTTGCATCTCCAGGGGCTTCAGAGGCCAACTTCCCTTTACTTCCTGTTCGTTAAAAATAAAAAAATCCCTTCAAACTGCCTTCAGCGTTCTGTGCCCCCAGATAGCAGAGAGCCGCCCTGAGCTACCGGATAGGGCGGGGTATAAATCTCAAAATAAATAAATAAATAAAAATAAATGTTCAATCCTCACCAGGCTGTGTACCTAGGGAGCCCCCTGAGTAGGCACAAACTGCCCCCCTGCCCCTGAGTGGCCCCATTTCAGTGCCCTGACCCATCACTTGCTGCTGGAGGGAATGGTGGCATGTTAGCTTTTAGTTTGCCAAGTGTCTGGAAATCTTTTCTTTTGTTCTCATGTGTCAGATTTGAGAGGGAACTCCCTGTTATTCCCAGTCTTGCAGAGGGGGGGCCTGATTTAGCCTGAAAGGCTGCTTGGGTGTGGCTGTAAGGAAACCCACATGACACCCTTCTTCCAGTAATCCTGAGGGAGGAGGCAGGACCTCTCAACTATAAGGCAAGCCGATTCTGTCAATGTGCAAATTCTGACCCAACCAGTGCTTGTAAATGGCTCTGCGTCTACATGGAGGGAAGTCTCGAGTGGAGTGCCACAGGGCTCGGTCCTGGGCCCAGTGTTGTTCAATGTTTTTATAAATGACCTGGAGGTAGACATAGAAGGGATGCTTATCAAATTTGCAGGTGACACAAAGCTGGGTGGGATTGCTAATTCTGAAGAAGACAGTGTCAGGATTCAAAATGATCTAGATAGGCTGGAACAGTGGGCTGAGGCAAATAAAATGAATTTCAGTAGAGATAAGTGCAAAGTCCTACACTTAAGTACAAAAAATCAAAAGCACAGATATAGAATGGGAGGGACTTGGCTTGACAGCAGCACATGTGAAAGGGATCTAGGTGTTCTGGTTGATCACAAGCTCAATGTGAGCCTGCAGTGCGATGTGGCTGTGAAGAAAGCTAATGCAATCTTAGGATGCATTAACAGAAGCATTGTGTCCAGATCACGGGAGTTCGTAGTTCCGCTCCATTCTGCTATGATCAGGCCTCACCTGGACTACTGTGTCCAGTTTTGGGCACCACACTTTAGGAAGGATGTTGACAAGCTTGAGCGTGTCCAGAAGAGGGCAACCAGGATGGCGAGAGGGTTTGAATCCAAGTCTTATGAGGAAAGGCTGAAAGAGTTTGTTATGTTTAGCCTGGGAAGGGCTGTCATGTAAAAGATGGAGCTGATCTATTCTCTCTTGCTCTGGATTGCAAGACTAGATCTAATGGGTGAAAATTACAAGGGAGTCGTTACCGGCTAGATATCAGGAGAAACTTCCTAACTGTAAGAGTGGCTGAGCAGTGGAACAGACTGCCTCAGGAGGTGGTGGATGCTCCTTCCCTGGACGTTTTCAAGCGGAGGTTGGATGACCATCTTTTGGGTATGTTGTAGGTATGTAGGGCTATCTTTTGGCTATGCTTCTGTGGAGTGCAGGGGGTTGGACTAGATGACTTGCAAGATCCCTTCCAATTCCAACATTCTATGATTCTATGAAATAAATGTTCAATCATCATTACACTCATTATTCACTGGAAAGTGGTTCCCAGTTTTAGATTATCTATCTCAACAGCAGTTTATCTCATCTGAATGGTCTCAACTTCATAAATGGGTATGAGATTTTGTTTTTTAATTCTGTGCACTATTGTTTAACATAAGTGATTCACTGTATAGCGACACTCAAAATTTACGTTATGTCATTCAACAGGTTGTTATGTCTGTTATAGATTCTGAGTATACTAGAAACTGTCACTCATGTTTTATGACTTTGTAACAGATGTTGAATCTTTTTTGGGGGGATATATGTAATCCTGTGCTTCCTGATTTGGTACTGGATTGTGTATTAATCTCTTAAAACTTTAATAAAAAGTTTATATATATAAAAAAGCTATAAGGCAAAGCCCTCTGTCAGGGCTCTCATTTGATAGATGATGAGAGAATCCCTGTGGAGGAAGAGAGGTCCTTGTTCACCCTGCAGCAAACGTGGGAAAAGCTTTGCAGTGTCTGACAGCAAGAGAGATGGAGATCTCTGTGCCCTGGAAAGGCTCCCGGCCCTTCTGCTGCTCTTTTGGTGGAAATCAGAGCAACATATCTATTCTGTGAGCGTTGTTAGTGTTGCGCCGGCATCCGCTGAGAACACTCGCACTGGGACAGGTGCAGTAGAAAAGACCAAGAGTCCAGTGGCGCCGTAAAGACTGACAAAATTTGTAGCAGGGGCTGAGTTTTCACGAGTCACCGCTCACTTCTTCCACAAATTCTGTAAGTCTTTCGGGTGCTCCTGGACTCTTGCTCTTTTCTGCTGCCACAGACAGACCAACCTGGCAACCCATCTCGGTTTGTCTCCACTAGACAGCTGGCGAGAGTAGGTGGCTCATTCTGTGATCCGCTAACAGGAGATGTGTCACTGGGTGGGGTCTTTCATTCCCTTTCTTTGTGGAAATAATGCAAAGTTAACCAGGTGAGAAGCTGGTGCTTCAGTGCCGTTTGGAGGAAGGGAGTCGGTGGTGGAGACGGATGAGAAGAGGCGGGAGCTGTCCTGGCAGGGCTGCGGACTGTCCCTCTTCTGACCTTTTAGTTGTTCAGAATTGGTGTCATTTCAGTGCTTCGTCGCAGCTGCTGTGCACGCGTGTGTCTGTGCTTCACTGTGCCGCAGCCTCTTAAGAATCTCTGTTCTTCCTCTAACGTTTCTAGACCTTTACACTCAGGATTGCATGAGCAGTGTTCACAGGCCAAGGAAGAGCAGATGGTTGCCTAAATGTTCTTAATCACCCCACAGAAGTTGTGTGCCTCACAGCCCCGGCCTCTCTCATTGTTACTGTGGTGCTGTAGTGGTTAGGGTGCTGGACTGGGCCTGGGGAGACCTGGGTTCCAGTCGCTGCTCTACCACAAAGCTCACTGGGAGAACCTTAAGCCTGTAACACTTTCCTAGCCTACCTAAAGGGTTGTTGGGAAGATGAAATGGAGGAGGGGAGTACCAGGTGTGTGTACCCCTTTGTTCCTTGGAGGTGCCAGGTGGTCATCTTGTCCTTTCAGCTTGGAAACTTTTCATCTCCGCACTGTGTCACTCCCTCCATCCCTCTCCTCCTCTGTCTTCTGCGGATCCCCTCACTTTGTACTCTGTCTCGAAAGTCCTTTACCTGCACATCTGCAGTCTGGTATGGAGATGGGTGCTACTTTGCATAGTTAGAACTGACCGCACGAGACGCTGGAGGGGCATGCAGACCAGTCTCCAGGTCGGCCTGTCTTCTGACTCAAGGAGTCCCTCGAGAGGTGTTTGGTTGGGAGTCCCATCTTTTAATGCCCTGGTCTTCATGCGATACAGTCTGCCACAGTTCCTTTTTGTTTGGGCAAAAAGACCGAGGTGGCCATGGTGGTTCATTACAAAATTCAGAACATTTAAGACTGGCCGAAAGAGCACCAAGCAAGCTTTTGAGTTCTCCAGAAATACTCATCAGGCTAGATGCTCAGAAACAAAGGGTTGGGGGAGGAAGAGGGCAAAATCTTTGGGATTTTGGTGGCTGAGAGAGAACAGAGCTCAGCTGGGTCATTCCCTCTCCCTTCTTTCCTTCTCCCTTCTTTCTAGAGCCAGTTTGGTGTCGTGGTTAAGTGTGCGGACTCTAATCTGGGAGAACCGGGTTTGATTTCCCCACTCCTCCACTTGCAGCTGCTGGATGACCTTGGGCAAGTCAAAGTTCTGTCAGAGCTGTTCTCTCGGGAGCAGTTCTGGAAAGAGCTCTCTCAGCCCCACCTATCTCACAGGGTGTCTGTTGTGGGGAGGGGAAGGGAAAGGAGTTTGTAAGCCGCTCTGAGACTCCGAGTGAAGGGTGGGGTATAAATCCAATCTCCTCCTCCTCCTCCTCCTACCTGGAGCTGAGCTCTCCCTTTTTGGTCTCCAGCCAGCTAGTGCATCTCTTCCCACCAATTTCATCTGCCCCCCTGTCTAATTCAGCTTCCATTTCTCCTCCAACCCCATTCCCTCTGCCTTTGTCAAAATAACTCTGTCATGGTAACAAATTGATTTACTATGCCGCACGTGTATCCAGATTTGCTTACAGGCTGCTTTTTCAGCATGAATGAACCGGCGGCATGAGCACATTTGATCCCAGTCGCAATGATTCGCTACCCTTTGCTGTCTGTCAGCCGGTGTGGAGGCGCAGCCTTGTTGCATGGATCATCACCCGGGCTGTAGCAGGGTTTGCTTTCTGCATGATGTTCTTATCCATGCACCATGGTTACCGGATAGCTCGCTGTCCATCTGGATACCCATTTTGTTCCGCTTGGAGCACTGGCAGGCTTCTGCTAGGTCCTGTGAAATAAGCCAAAGCTGTCTTGCAGCTAAGGGCCATTTCACGCATCATGTTTTGTTCAAATGTATATGTGACACTTTTTACTGGAGACCAACAAATGCGTATTTTGCGGGCATGCGCATCGGGGAGCTGTGATGGACTGCATCTTCCTATTGAATGTACACTCGCTGGCAAACCTGGGGTCATCGCTACGTATTATCTGGAATGGTCGATTTATCCTTCTTCGGAGAAATATTTATTTGATTTACCTTTCACCTTGCTTCCACAGTACAGCTGGCCATGGTCAAACATGCCTAGAATGTCCCTGCAAACATGGCAGCTTCCCTTGCTAATGTGGTTGAAGTGCCTTTTTAAAAAAATCAGGGGCAGGGAAGAGGGCTGCATTCGACGGCAGACCTAGCCCGATAGCATAGCAGATCTTTCCCATTTGGCTACCTGCTTTAATTGTTGACCTCTCCGGGGGGGGGGGTATTTTTTGTATTTTTCATGTTTGTGTGCATCTGGAAGTCATGGCGACTTCTGGTGACTGACCCCTGCTGGGGGCCTGGAGGATATTCAGAGAGGTGACTGATTAACGCCTGCCCCCACCTCCCGACCGCTGGTATTCGTAGGAGGTCTCCCATCCACGTACTCTCCAAGGTCGAGCCTGCTTAACTTCTGAGATCTGACAAGATTGGGGTTGCCTGGGCTATCCAGGTCAGGGTGACGTCTCTTTTTTGATGTTCTAGATAAAAGTTATGCTTTAAATAAACGTGAACCAATTCTTTTCTTTCTTTTTGACTGATGGAATGCCCAGCCTTTCTTTGCAGAGATGGGATTCCCAAGTGACCTCTCCTCCAGGTACTGGTTAGCATGCCCTCCTGCCCTGACCTACTTGTTTTCAGCAGGGTGACTGCATCATCTGCTTCTTGGCTATGTCCTGGACCTTGTGTTGTCTCTTTTAAGTCATGGCTTCCTTCCAGAGATTAATCTCTCTCCCTGCTCCCTCACGTTTAAAGAAAACAACCGAAGACTCGGAGTTCCCCTGCAGAAGATGTGTAGTAAAGCAGGACATTGGAGAAAGCAAAGAGTAAGCAGGCAGGTCAGGGTAAACATAAACATGCATGGGGTTTTTAAGAAGGGCTTTTGGCGAGTGTGCCAGCTGCTTCTTCCTGCTTCCCTCCCCAAGGGATGCTGGGAGAGCACAGCCAGAGGGAGCGGGGAGATGGGCAAGCATTCCAGGCTGGGTTGTCAACTCTGATTTGGGAAATTCCTGGAGATTCGGAGGTGGAGCCTGGGGAGGGCGGGGTTTGGGGAGGGGAGGGACTTCAGCGCAGTATAATGCCACGGAGTCCATACCCCAAAGCAGGCCATTTTCTCCCTCTGAGAGGAGGACATCTTGATGGGTGTTTCCCACCCTATCTGTAGGGAGGCAGGAACCCATTTTTCACTTTCTGTCCTCTCGGTGGGACACGTCCCTCAACTCAGTTCTGTTCCCGCCTCAGTAGGGAGAGCAGCACGTAGTCGGCACGCGTGCCTTTTTTTGCTTAATTTCTTTATTTCTCAGTCCCTTCTTTATTCCATCCCTGCTCCTCTTTCATTCCTCCTAATATCTCCTCCCTCCCTCCTCCTCCTGCTTGCCCTTGACTGTCCTCCACTTACTTGCTTATTCCTCCTTCTGACTCCTTGTCCTTCTCGATGCTCCGGCCAGAGCATGTTGGACCGGGACGAATCTGATGACTTTCTCTTCGAGGGCGAGTGGGAGGCTTCCCTCCCGGCCACCCAAACCAAGCCTGCCAAGGGGAAGACAGGGGCTGCAGCCCCTGCCGCTGCTGGGAGCCTAGCTGTGCAAAAGGGAAAGTGCAGCAAAAAGCGGCCTCATTCCCCGCCCACGGTGCTTGGCTCAGGCACCATTTTGGATCAGCTGACAACTCCGAGGCCCTCAAAGAGAGCGGGAGAAGGCTGCGGGGCGCTCTCTAGACATCCCTTCTGTCCGTCACTTTCTTAAAGGGGCAGCGCTTTAGGATCCTCCTACGTCTCACAGATTTCCTTTGTGGAGGTTAAACGTGGTCCTTAATGCATTGACCAGGCCCCCTTTCGAGCCCATCAAGGAGATTCCTCAGAAGTGGCTACAGATGAAGACCTTATTTCTGGTGGAAGTGACCTCAGCACACAGGGTGTCAGAGCTAGGAGCCCTTTCAGCTAATCCACAGCTCTGTGTGTTCCACAAGGACAAGGTAGTGCTCACTACGGATCCTACCTTTCAGCCTAAGGTGAATTCTCGATTTCACAGATCACAGGAGATCTGCTTGCCGTCTTTCTGCCCAAATCCAGTTCATCCTGAAGAACGGATCTGGCTTTCCTTAGATGTGAGGCGTGCTCTAAAGACCTTCCTTCATCGCACCAGTGACTTCAGGAAGACGGAATCCTTGTTCATCTTCATCTCCCCCCAACAAGGGATGCAAGATGTCCAAGTTCTTCTCTCAAGTCCTGCATCGCTGGAGCCTATAGGGATCAAAAGGTGGTACCTCTGCCAGGAATCACCACTCACTCCATTCGAAGCGCGGCAGCAAATGCAGCCTCGGCAAGCCCTGCCACAGTGGGCGAAATCTGCAGGGCAGCCACGTGGTCGTCTGTTTCTACGTTCATTAGACACTATAAGATAAACGTCTGTGACTCAGCTGATGCGGCTTTCGGCTGAAGGATCCTGCAGCACGTTTGGACTGACAAGGACAATGACCCGCCTAACTGATGAGGGCACTGCTATGGGAGGTCCCATCAAGATGTCGTCCTCGCAGAGGGAGAAAGGGCCATTGGGTACTTACCGAGAAGGGTCCTTCTTCTCTGAGATGAGGACATCTTGGCCCTTCCGTGTCATCAATTCTGCTTGATTCTGCTGCTTTCCATCTTTCAGTTGAATACTCCTTCCTGTCCTTGTTGTTTTTTCTCCTGTTCTAGTTCTGTTGTTTCTGCAGTTAAGCTGAGTTATGGCTCAGCTATTAATGGTTGTTCAGTTGTCTACTGCTTCTGGGAGTTCCCAAACTGAGTTGAGGGGCGTTCTCCTCACCACAACACCAAACTGGCTCTCTCTTGTGGAGTCCCTATCAGCTGGAGATGAGGATGCTGTCATTTTTGCCCCGACTGTCCAGAACCAGGGTCTGCGAGCATTAAAAAGGATTTGCGAGGAGATCCATTCTCACAATGGGATCGGCAACTGTATAAACAGCAAATAGGGTAGTTGGGGATTGGTTGGTTTGACACCCTAATAATGGAGAAGGTCATATTTGCTTTGGTTGAACAGGGTGTCTGAAGACGACCTTTCCAGCGTTGGGGTTTTTATAGGCTCTCTTTCATGTTACTGAGAAGCTCTATCACATTACTTAGAAGCTCTATCAAGATGCTTCCAGAACATCAGCGAGCTTTTTTTGGCCCCAGAGTTAAAAACTGATGGCACACTTTGCTCCTTCCTTCTGTGAAGGTTCGAGTGTGTATAAAGCCACCTGCCTATAGAGGAACCCCCTCTCAGTGTATCCATGTGCATTACCAGGAAGGGGCTGTGGCTCAGTGGTAGAATGGTTTGCAGTGCAGGAGGCACGGTTTGGAGTAGCTGCCATTTGCTTGATGTCTTATAGAACCACTGCCCTTCACAGTAGAAAGTACTGAGCTAGAAGGGTCTGGCTTGTAATATGTCAACTTGTGTGTCTGCATGTGTGTTTAGGTTTGCCTGTGTGTGTGCGATTGGAAGGAAGCCATTTTAGAGCAGAGACTCGGTCAGAGACTCAGTGGGCAGCCTCCTCTGAGGGCAGTTTATGCTGCTGTATTTCTGCCATTGGCAGGATAGAATGCTCCCAAGTATCCTGGGCCAATGCAGCTTGGTCTGCAACTGGTTCCATGTACCTGAGTTCTCCGGGCTTTTGTGTTTCGAAAACCAGCTCCTTCTCATCACAACCACAGGGACACCGGCTTTGGGAAATCCCTTGTCGTTTCAAGAGCAGCTGGACATGGCATCGGAGGTCTGGTGTTCAGAGGGGGTGGGGCAGGGCACATTAAAACAACAAATCTCACTGGGCATGCCATCAGTATGAAGGCACCTAGACCACTTCTGGCACTAGTAGGTCTCTGGATGTGTCTGTGTGCTTTGGGAACAACTGGAAGACAGCCTGACTAATTTGGAAACACAGTTTCTCATTTGTGCAGTTTTAATCTAGGGAAGCCAATCGGGGCGATGTGCTGCGGAGGAGAAGCCACGGTTTCAAGGCTTCCATGTTGCAGCACAGTTCAGCATGGTGAGGCTCATCCGTGGGTCAGGCGTTCCTCTCAACAGTCTGGCCACGATTCTGTGCAAACCAGCGCCATTCAGATGTTAGGATCCCGTCACTAAGCTTCAAGACACATCCACCGGTGTGGGGAGGGAAGGCCAAGTTTCACGATTGCTGTGTTGAAAGCCAAGCCTGACTGCCTTCCCTTGCTCAGGTGACTAAAATCGGAGGAAGGTACAAGCCAAACCTCTTAATCTCAGTCGGGTCCCATTTCTGTCTCCTTTTATTTCAGGACAATGCTGTGTGGTGCTCAAGCATCCCTCGAGAGATCTGGCCCAAAAAGCACACTTTAGCTGCCTCGCAAGGTTCACGTTGGAGGTTATCGAGGATTTCTTTTGTTTGCCTTGGGTGCCAGCTGTTAAGTGCTTTGTAGCTGGCTGGGTGCAGTCCTCATTTACTGAAGGATTGCTTGCCAAGGGAGAGAGAGAGAGAACGCTTAGCAGTTCAGGCACACTCTTTTCTCCTCGAGTGCTTATTTCTTATGGCGAGAGGGCGGAGGCCCCATAATAGAGCGCGGGAAGGCTGTAATTTGGGCCTTTGTTCAGACTTTTGACGGGCGCTCCGTCCCAAGACAGTTGCGTTACACAAAACAAGGTGCCCGACCCTCCTCATTACAAGCTGGGAAGGAGGTGATTTCTGAATGTAGCTACTGCTGCTTCTGGGGAGCGTGTAGGAGTGGGGCGGGGGGGGGGCAGGCAGGGATTGCAAGCGGTATTAAGGTCATGCGCCCCATCTTCGGGGGCATTGGCAGTGGGACGCAAGGGAGCACTCTAGTGAAGTCGGGAGCAGGGAGGGCGATCTGTATTCTGAAGTCTTCCGCTGCCCGCGTTGTGGGAAATGGCCTACTAGGATACTACTGTGTTACTACACTACTGTGTACAGCTTGCTGGAACTAGAATCCTGCTATGTAATTTTTGCATCATTTAATGTGTCTTGATAATACTTAGGCTTTGCTTCACTTCTGTTTTTAGACTCGTGGCTGGTTCTACACCCCTAACCCTACTGCATTGTTGATGGAGTATCTCACCATGTCAGTTGTATTGTCTTACTCTCTGTAATCTGGCTTCAGTCCAAGAGAGAAACAACATTAAAAGAAATTAAAATTAAGTAAATAATGGCCGCCTTCTTAAGGAAAATAGGTTGGCATGTTCACATGTTTTCTGCTCCTGTTAAAAAAAAAATATCCCTGCAGAGGAGGACTCAGAGTGGGCCTCTCATCCTGAACCAATTAGGGTTGCTACACAGAGATAGGCAATGGCATATCTACTCCTCTCTTGCATTGCAAACCGCATGATCTGGGGTTACCATAAGTCAGTTGTGACTTGTCAGCGCGTCCCCCGTCCCCCATCCTAAACAAGGAAGCGGAGGAAATGGTTTTCAGGCCTCCAAGTGGGGAGGTGCAGTAATGAATTCTGTTATCTTTCCTTCCAATGGCAAGGGGCGCTGTAGCCCACTTACCATGTTTTGGTTTTCTTGGCAGGGAACAGGCAATTCTGTGTATGTTTCCTTTTAAACAAGCTCTGCTGAGTGTCATTTGCATGTAGACATGCCTAGGATTGGTGTTCACAGCTTGGAGACCGGAGCTCGCTCTGAGGCTCAGTTCTCTGCTAATTGTTGGAATATGCAAGGTCTATAGCGCAGCCTTATGAAGAAGAATATCTGAGGATCATCCAACAGAGGACTTGTAGTTATTATAGCTGTCCCCTGATTGGCTCTTCTGGAAACTTCCTTCTCCTGTAGAGCTTCCTCCTACACTTTGTTCCTTTTACAGCAGTTAGACTGGTTAGTTTAGGCTTTCTCTTGGTATGTTCGATAAGGATTTGTTCTTTAATAAACCTTCTTATTTTTCTCTAAGCAGTCCGTACTCCACTTCTTTTGCATATTTAAACTCTGCCCACACACTAATACTGTTAGACTCCTGCAGCAATCAGATCCAACAATTCTCTTCTCCAGAAGTGAAGTTTATTGGTACAGTATTGGCAGAGCATCTACGTTTCAGGATCTGTGTTAAGACTAACGGAAAAGGCGCTGGGATGTGAGATATACTAGGTTCAAAGGGGTACCCTGATGGCGCGTAGCCAATCAAGACATCAAGGGGAGCCCGCCAGAAGTAACGGGCCACGGCAATGGGATAGTTCTCAGGGAATGTGTTACAGCTAGGCGCTCAAGGTCAGGCACATAAAACATATAGATAACAGAGTATTATCAGGCAAGCAAGAATCGAAAGCAAAGAATACCAGGCAGTGGTCTCTCCCCTCCTCCCACCTATATGTTAGCTCCCTGACAAATACCCCTTCTCCAGGGAGTCAGATCTTGGTAGCTGGACTTGATGTGCTTGCTCTGGAAATGATAGTGGTGCTGTTTTGTACCAACTGAGTAGCGATCACTATGGCTGCCCAGGGAAAAGAGCTACCAGGCACTCCCCCCTCCGCCCAGTGCTATTAGTTTGATTGCTAAAAGAATCCTGGGAATTGTAGTTTCTTGAGTAATGTGGAATCCCTGGCCACTTCCCAGAACTATAATTTCCAAGGTTCTCTGGATGAAAGAGGGAACAGCTATTAAACCCGCCCTCATAAGCGGCTGGCGCACCAAGAAGTTGAACTCACTCACCTGTCTGTGTTACTTTGGTGGAATGGCTGCTAAAAGGGATCAAGGACACCCTTCTTGCCCTCTTATTGGGAGAAGGAAAGAACCTAAAGAGATGCCTTTGGGAGCTTTGGGGACAGAGCCTGTTAGTTTGTATACCAGTGGCCTCTAAAAACAACTATAGCTACAGCTTTTTAAAACTGACAAATGCTTCCTTCTCTGTTGCCTAGAACAGATTCTTATTTGCCACGGGAGACCAGGTGAGCTGCTACATATGGTGCCAAGTTGGAGAGGCTGTTTTGACCTTTAAAGCCCTCAATGGTCTGGGGCCTGGGAAGTCTTATGCACTGTCCCCGCCCATATGAACCTCCCCAGTTCCTTAACTGTCTGGCATTTGGTGGGTGGAAACACGACAGGGCCTTCTTGGAGGCAGCACTGGGCGGGCGGCCTGCCTTCACAGATGTTATTTCGGAAGTACGTGAGAACTTCTTTCTTCTTGCTACCATTTAAATTTAATTTACTTTGGGGGGGCTGTAGCTCTGATATGTTCATGCATATGTTTGTGGGAGGTAGACTTTTCTCTGATGTGATGTTTTTGTCAGTGTTTATCCTGAATGACTTTTATATTGTTATAAGCTGCCTCTTTAACTGGAGATACTGGGGAGTGAACCTGGGACCTTCTGCATGCCAAGCAGATGCTCTCCCACTGAGCCACACACTCGTACAATCATAGAGTTGGAAGGGACCTCCAGAGTCTACCCCCCTGCACAGTGCAGGAAATTCACAAATACCTCCCCCCACACCCCCCAGTGACTGCTGTTCCATGCCCAGAAGATGGCAAAAAAAATCTCCAGGATGCTTGGCCAAACTGGCCTGGAGAAAAATTGCTTCCTTCTTAAAATTCAGAAGAACGCCGTAGGTGCAAATCCAGGTGTCGGTTCAGAGAACACGAACATCAACAGCTGCTTTCTTGACCATGCAAAACCTGTTTAGACATACCAGGTAGAAAATGGCGAGATGCAAATCCTTTAAATGAATTAATACATTAGCAAGCCTAAAACAAGATTCGCTGCCCAGTTGTAACTGTATTTACTGAAATGTAAGCCCGATTGATTTCAGTATGGTGGACTTCCATGTAGGCGTGCTTTAGGACTGCACCCTACCTCCATTGTATGTGTGCTTATATCCTGATGGATGCCCCAATGTTCTCTTACGAAATGCTTCACTTCAGAAGGAGTCTTGTCCGGTTTGCTTAAAGAGAGCCCAGCTTTCGGGCCTCAAGAGCAACCCAGTTGCTAGGCCCCCGTTCATTCCCGGATGTTTGCATTCTTGCAGTTGTGGCCATTCCTGTTTGCGCTACTTGGCAGTGGTGATTCTGTCAGTTTTGTTTCTTCTTTCCCCAAATAAGCTTTTTGCAGAGTGTTCTTCATATAAAACTTGCAACAAAACGGCCCTTCCTTCAATCTGTTTGTGTCACAGTCATGGAGCTGCTGGATGGCCTTGCACACACACCAAGGAAACGGAAGACACTCACTCAGCCTTTTTTTCCCCCAGTTCCTCATGTCTCCAGCCCATTTGCATCTAGGCAGAAAGGAGCCAGGATTTTTTAAAAATACGTTATTTACCTAAAGCCTAATTGGGCTGAGATTTCCTATGGAGAAGTTGCAGTCCTCTCTGCCCTTTCGCTTAGCGAGTGAGCATTTGAACTCCTAAGCTCTTGAGGTTCCGCTTCTGCTGGCGCAATTAATTGTTAAACGTTCCCTTTATAATAATTATACATTGATGCTTTGCCTTGGTGCCCACCAAGCAAATTGCTGAAACTGTTGTTTAATCTGAAATCTGCTTTATTGTGTGTGTGTGTGTGTCTGTGTGTTTCTGTGTGTTTAGTAAGAACTCTTTTGAAACCAAGCGGGAGCTGAGGAAAGCCATTTGGTTATGTGCTTGTTTTTTAAGCAGTCTAACGGTATTTGAGTCGGAGGACATGAGTGAAATTGAAATGGAGGCATTTGGCTCTCGCCCTCGGAGTGATTGGCTTGTGTTTGACATTGACCCATGTGTTTGTCTGGCTTCCAAATATTGCCTGCTATTTGTTCTGACAGCTTCACCAGCTGAGAGAGGCAAATGTGCCAGAAGTTCTTTTTCTTTTTTTTTTTTAAAGGAGAGTATTTCAAGGAACTGGGAACCTTCCGACGAAAGGTTGGCTATTCAGCTGGAATCAGCACACATAGCAGCCCCCCTGCCCTCACTCCTGCTAAAAGGGTGGAGACCCTTCCGTCGGTTGATCTCAACGTTACCCTTGAGTGGTCCTCAAGGCAGCTATTAGCAAACTCAATCCCACGATCATCCAGGCCAGGGCCAAGGTATTTATGGGGGCTGACTGTGCGTAGCTGTCACCAAAGCCAGATTCCTGCCGGCCCTCACAGATGGGCTTTTTAGTCCAGCATCCTGTAAAACCTCATGGTGGATCATGGTCGTCAAATGCCTTGTGGAAGGCATAGTAATCCCTGGCTGCCATCTGGGCACTCCATTGTTGGATCTGAGCCTCTGCCCAGGCTCTTTGTCTCCTCTGTTCCAGGGGCAGTGCAGGTGCCCATGGGAGCCCTGGCAAAGAGCGGGTTTCACTGACGGGTTCTTCTGTGGCCTCCATGTTTGGGTCTACCTGAAGTGCCCTTTGAGTTTCTGGTGCCACGGTCTCAGCAGATGGCCTATCTGAGTCCTGGGTGTCTGCGGGCCTAGGAACTGCAAGGTTTTATAGGAGCTTGATCTCCTCAGCTTTAGTCATCACAACAGTCTTGTCTTCTGAAGAGGACTCATCAGATCCAAATGTAACAGATGTGGGTGTTTCTCTGCCCAATCCCACTTCATTGGCTCAAAGTTAACATTAGGAGATGACTTAGTCTTTGGTGACCGGTCTTTCTCTCCTGTTACTGTTATGAGCCTTGCATGCATCGTAGTGTTTGGGCAGGATGGCGTCTTCCTGTCTAGTTTTCAGTTTGTGATATGCATGTGATCGACTCCATTTGCTTGTCCTTTCTGAATCCAATCCCTTCCTGTCCCTCATGCAGTGAGGTTATAATTTTAGTTTCACTCTACTGGCTTCATTGCTGGTTTTAATGCACTGCTGTGGTTTTCGATGCGTTATATTTTATCGTCCGTGATTACCTGTGGTGGGCTTTGCTTTATTATTGAATTCTGCATTTATTTATTTTTTGCCACCCAGAGAACTTGATGGTTGAGAGGTGGTATATAAATCCCTTATATAAATAAAGCTGTCAACTTAACACGAATGTACAAAACTGTTCAATGCCAAGTCAAACTATAGGACCCATCTTGACCAGTTTGACCAGCAGCAGCTTTCCAGGGAAAAACCCTTTCCCAGCATCTTTTAGCTGAATATTTGAGCTGGAGCTGTTAGGAACTGAAGGTGAGATCTTCTGTATTCATGGGAGCAATGTTCCCTCTAAGCTGAGTTAGTGTGAACTAGCTCAGTTTTTTAGCTTCCAACTCACACATTTTTGTCTTCACTCAGGAAGGAGGGCTCCAGAGCAAACAGATTTATGCAGTAGCCAAATCACTCGCTCACAACTTTAATGCCAGTCACTCACAAAGTGGAATTTTTGCTGACAAGACAACACAGCTTAGAAGGGAGCATTGCATGGGAGAGTTGTGGATCCTCCCAAAGGCCGTGGCCAACAGTGTGACTTTTGAGGGCAAAAGAGGATTGGCCGTTGGTCCATCTAACTCAGCTATCCCAGGTCTTTTTCAGCCCCATTCTCAGAGATCCTTTTTCACTGGAGGTGTTGCCAGAGATTTGAAATTTTCGGACCTTTGGAATTCAGAGCATTTGCCCAGCCACTGAATGATGGCCCGTTCCCAGCTGACACAACAATATGTCAAGGAAAAAATAAGCTTCTCTTTTTTTCTAAAAATTGGGCGGATGTTCACGCAAACTTCGTTTATTCAAGTGGGTTGGGGAAACTCACAATGTTAGAACCATCAGAGGCTGGGCGGGATTTGAATGTTAGCCAGGGACATGCTTTTGGTCTATTTCAGCGAAGAGGGTTTCAGGTCTTGGGGTGGGGCACCATTGGTCAGAAAGGCAGCCGGGCAGTGAGTGTGTACCCTAAACACAGGGTTGGGTACCTGAAATTTAAGCATATGCACCCTTTGCTGAGCGACTTGTGCAAAGCAGGCCGATGTTATAAGCGTTTGGCTGAAATGTGAGGTGTGAGGGAGCTGTTCCTTTAAAATACAACCATGCTACCACTCCAAACTAATTTTTCAAAGTGGCTTGTAATGGAACAAAACAGTGAAATCTCTCTCAAGCAACCAGTCACACTAAACAAATGCGTTCAGATGCCTCTTTTGACCGGGCATCAAGCCAGGATGTACAGGAATCCAGCTTGTTGTGTGCATCTCACTCCGCCCACCCTTTAAACTACCATCATACAGGAATGCAGCTCTACTATACTCCCCGCTCCAGTGCCTCCCCCCACTCCCTAAATCTCCAGGAATTCCCTGTCCCAGAGTTGGCCACCCTATCCTTTTGGGTCTCCTGTGCCCAGGCACTTTATAGTTTCAGAGGTCAAACCCTGCACTTTTGATTGAGCCTGGGAAAAAATAGGGAGCCAGCAAAGCCCTCACAGTACTGGAGTACCACGATCACAGTGGTATGCCCCTGTTAACACTCTTTCGGCAGCATTTTGGGCTAGTTGTTGTTTTCAAGAAGCCTTCCAAGGCCGGCCTCATGCAGAGAGCATCCCAGTAATCTAACCTTGATGCTAGCAGATGTCTGATCTGCTTTGAGTGACCAGCACCCTTCGTTTTGTCCCCCGGGAAGCAACAAGGATTTGACTGCCTGTATTAGAGGGATTCTAATTACCCGCCAAGTCTACCTTTTTGTCTGCAGAATCAGCACAGGCTAAAACAAATACGGACATATTGAGCATTTTGCACTGTGAGTCTTCAGCGCTTAGGTGGCTAGTGAGTCCCTGCAGAGACAACTTTTCTGTTGCCTTTTGGAAGGACCTGCTAGAGCCCTTTGGAAGGACCTGCTAGAGCCTTTTCGTGGCAGTGGCACGCTGGTGGAACAAGCTCCCTGAGGACACCATGGCCCTGTGGAGCCTACTTCAGTTCCACAGGGCCTGCAAGACGGAGCTCTTCCACCAGGCATTTGACCACACTTAACATCCTGATAACTTGGAGCCTCCCTGGGATTGTTCGCATCATCTAAGTCTGTCCTAACTGACTCCTGTTAACGAAAACGTTGGATTATGACTGCCGTCACATAGGAATATATGTATGCATTGTGCTTCAGATTTTACGTGTTTTTAAACCATTTTAACCCTTTTATATAAGCTGCCCTGAGCCTGCTTTGGCGGGGAGGGCGGGGTGTAAATCCAATAAATAAATAAGGTGCCCCTGAGGAGTTGGGGTTAGGGGTAGAACAATCACACGTGCAGCAAGTGGGTTGCCCATCTAAAAGAAAACACTTTTTTCCTAGCTTGGGGTAAGTTGTTGCTTCAGAGCAAAAGCGTGTTTGCAGCTTGAGGCAGTCTGATTCTTCTTGGGGTACAGGGGTCTGCATTGCCACAAATGTGCCCCAAAGAGCGCATATGATGAGCGCAAGCCCTCCTTCTCTGCCACACCACCACCTTCTTCTGCTTCTTCTGCTTCTCCTCCTCCTCCTCCTTCTTCTCTAGCAAGCAGAGTCCTGATGTCTGCGCCTGACCTATTCCTAGAAACGAAAAGTGAGTGTTGCCAGGGGGGCAATCACGGCCTCCCCCACCCCCTCCCTCAGTTTGCTCACAAACACAGGAACGCTCGCACCCGGCCTTTAATGTGGCAGGCGCGGTTCTGGCTTTTAAAACATGGAACAGCTGTTAATGCACGACAGATGGTGCCACTCTTAAAGACTGATAAATGGAGGTTGATCCTTCAAATGGAATCTTTTGGCTTTCTAGCTTATCTGCACATTTATTTTGTTGTTAAATAAAGCAAAACAAAGTTCTGGGGGAGGAGAGGAAGTGCGGTGGTCTTGGATGGGGAAAACAGTTTGTAGTGTCGGTTTGGAAACGCAGGTCCAGTATGCTGTTTTGTTCTCCTTTCCCGTCCACAACGGGGGAAATTGATTCTGTGATCAAGTGGTTTCCATCAAGCTTGCAAGCAAGTGTGAATTATTAGGTGTCTATCTCAGTGGGGATTGGTTCTCCTAACTCTAGATTTTTTTAAATAATTAGTAGTAGTCGGGGCTGGTGCCTGCTCTGATGCTAGGGTGCCACCTTCAAGGTCAACAAGCTTGTTCTAGTAACAGATGGTGAATTTGAGAAGTATATCATTTGTTTGTGCTGTGTTTTTTGATTGATTCCGATATGCAGTGTTTGATTCATAACACTGGAGGAGTTTTAGTGGGAAGCATTTCCGTGGACCGCCTGAGAGGAAAAGGTAGTGTTTTGTTTGCACTGTTGTACGAATGAAGTAAACAAATATTGTCAGGTGACGAATGGTTCTCTTATCAATGGGTATTGTCAACGGAAGCATTCATGGACTCTTCCTGCGTTGCCGACATCCTCATATTGTGTTTTGGATTTGAGGCAAGCTGGAGTCAGAAGTACGTTGGAATCACTGATCCACAGCCAAGAAGAAGCTGCACAGAGCAACAACGGGCATCCTCTTCTTTGACGTGATGTTTGAAGGGAGATCTTGATTTCTGAATGCTTTTACTTCTTGTTAGGGATGCACATTTTGTTCAACCAAGTAAGCATTTTATCAAATTTTTAATGTTTTAAAATTAGCAAGCCCGCCATCCAGCCCACATATGTAAATCTTCTGTACCAGTTCTGCTACTGATTTTCGCTAAGAAACAAATCATCACGTGTTAACATGCTTCAGTGTCAGTTTTACACACCCACAATTACCAGCAAGGCCAACACTGGAAAGCAGATGTTCACAGAGAATCCTGGGACGGACAGGGAACCCTTTGCTGCTTTCCCATGCTTGTGGAAGACTCTTACAGCAGGACACAAATGGCAAACCAGTCCTTATTGTTCAATTATTTAAATCTTTAATGTTTTACACCCCAATCGTCACTGTGCACGGCAGTTCCCTTGCGGCCGAGAACAACTTCCTCGTGATGCACCACCTTTCCTGTTGAGGGAGGAGGCATCATGCTCAGCAGCGGGTGAAACGTGTTCCCCTGTCCTCTGAAGTGGTGTGTCTTTCACCAGACAGGTGTCTTAGAGGACAAAAGGGGCCCACGCCGAAGCGGGGGGGGGAGAAAATAGCTAAAAGCTTCTGCCATACGATTGGCATTTCGGCAGCTGCACTAATTTTGCAGGAAGCCTATTAGAAGCCCTTCCTGTATAGAAAAGTGTTAGGAAGCCATTTGTGGTTTAAACAATAGGGGGGAAAGAGAGAGAGCGAGTGAGAGAGAAAGGGGTGGGGGGAAATCTCCCTGTCTCCTGTTTTAGAAAGCAAGTAGCACTTAAGCCTTTTAGTCACCAAATACCTTGTTGAAAGGTTGTGAGGCTTGATTATAAAAATGCCGGGTGGATGAATAGCAAATTGCTCGACAAGAGGGGGAGTACAGGAGATGGGGCTTGTTGAGAATGAATGGCCGTGTTGGCGGCCCAGCGTGCTTTTCTGCAGAAGGTGCCTCTGTTTCCACAACAGAATAACATGGCCCCTCTTTCCCCACTGGAGATCCTCAGTTGCCGTGGAAATAGAGCCTTGAGGCTCATTCGGCCCCGAGCGCCTGTTTTTGGCTCGGCGCGCCTGTGATTGTTTGCCTTCTCCTTACCTTCTCACCATATCGGATGGTTCTGGACATTATTATTTGGTAGTCTGGAGATGTTGGTGATATACCTCCTGAGAATCAATAAAATTTAATTTAAAACAATGCCAGAACAACTTAGTGTCTGCTTACTTGCATGCAGTTGGAGGTCACTGCGGAAAGATGACATTTCGGGTTCTTTTTTAAAATTGAAGCTAGGGTACAGGGTGGATAGGGCTAAGCCGAAAGGAAAGAAGCGAGAGGGCAGGAAGCGAGAGGGGCAGGAAAGGCGGGATATAAATAGAAAATAATAAATAAATAAGGGCATTGGAATAAGGGGTAGGTGGGTGTGTTGGGTTTTGTGAAAGCGGCAGGTTGCAGTGAGATGTGGAGGGATGGGTGGGGGGGCCATCTGCTTTGTATGCAGAAGGTCCTGGGTTGAATCCCGGGATTTTCCAGTTAAAGGAGCTCCTTCCTATTTTTTTTTTTTTAAATCGGAGTCCATGTTTAGCCAGTTGACAATACTGAACTAGATGAGCTGGTGCGTTCTCTTCATTTGAAGGGCAGCTTCCTGTGTTCATACAAACAGTAATAATACAGGTTTCCAGTTAGCTGCTCATTTGGTTCTCCTCTGTTGGGGGGAAAAAAATCACATCCAGGCACAAACCGCAACAGGTTTCCCATTGGCCATAGTCTCGGGCTGATAGCCGGCAGCTATGCAGCATTACTGAACTGGAGAAACACAGTGCTTTGCTAATGGTGCCTACCTATCTGCATTGCCTTCTCCTGTGAGTATGGTGGTGGACCAAGATGGCGTGAACCAGTGGGAGGGGGAGCTCCTGTGTTTTGTTTTGTTTTTTAAATTTACAGGACTATGTTGGCAGCCAGTAGAGAAGGGCGGGGAGATATGCAGGCCACAAAAGCTTTACTTTATCCAGGGAAGTTCTTCTGGCTTGTCTGTGGATCCAGAACCTTTACCAGATGCATTTAGCCCTCCAGGTTTTTCTCTGGAGCTCTGAAAACTAGAAATGTGCCTTCCAAGTATGTCCAGTTATGCATCAGGTAGCGTACCTCTCCTTCTCCACTTGTCCAACGAACTTTGGGAAGTGAGTGGCATCATAGCCAGAACAGTTAGATTTGACTCCAGTAGTACCTTGGAACTCTTGTTGGTCTCTAAGGTGGTACTGGAGTCAAATCTAACTGTTCTACTGCAGACTAACACGACTACCTTACCTTACAGCCAGTTTGGTGCAGGGGTTAAGAGCGGGAGACTCTAATCTGAAGAACTGGGTTTGTTTCCCCAGTCCTGCACTATTATTATTATTAATTTAATTTGTACCCCGCCCTCCCCGGAAACAGGCTCAGGGCGGCTTTCATTGGTTAGCAAATCCATGTAAAACATCTGAACGATTCACTTACAAATAAACGCATGAAATCCTAAAAGCATAAAGTGCTGGACATATTACTTGAAGCCTGCTGAGTGACCTTGGGCCAGTCACAGTTCTCTCAAGAGCAGTTCTCTCAGAGCTCTCTCAGCCCCACCTACCTCACAGAGTGTCTGTTGTGGCGAGAGGAAGGGAAGGAGGTTGTAGGCCACTCTGAGACTCCAAGGGAAGGGTGGGGTATAAATCTAACTCCTCTCCCTCCTTCCTCTTCCCCCTTCCTCTGGAATGGTCCTCGGGGTGGCAAGAGAGTATCATTGTCTATCTTTGCTCAAGATCCCCAAGTCACTAATCCATAATAACATTTACTATCCCGCCAGTATTTATATGGGTTGATGGGCCATGGTTCAGTGGTGGGTGAACCTGTTTTGCATGCAGAAGGTCCCAGGTTCCTCCTCTGGCAGTACCTCCAGTGGAAGGATCCCAGGTAGCAGACGCTGAGAAGGACCTTCCTCCGCATGAGATCCTGGAGAACCTCTGCCAACCAGGATAAGCTTCCAGAGCTAGACGGATCACTAATCTGATTCCATGTAAGGTGGCTTCATATATTTGCTTGTTCATAGTAGTCGTTCAGGTTTTAAAAAATGAGTACCGTTTGCGAAGCTTTTCTCCTTGGTTGCCTGGAGCCAATTTGTAGCTCTCCAGAGGCGACCAGGCAACTGTCTGCAGTAGTAGTAATACCAGTTTTTATGCCGTAAGAAGGAGGGCGATAGTAGGAAGAAAACATGAAAGGGCGCGGAAGAAGTCGCCAGTGGGATGCTCTGACTATTGAGATGTCTCTTCTGGTTTCTTACAGGAAAAGCTGATTTCTTTTAGCACTGCTGTCAGAACTGGGGCCCAGGTAACTTAACTTTTTTTCCCTGTCCCCTTTTGCCTTTCAGCTGTCAGCGGTTTTCATGAAAATTGGGCCTCCCTGTCAGAACTGGAAACAATATACTAGATCAAAATGTACATTAGTCTTGCGATGGGAGCCTTCTAAAATGGCGTGTGCTCAGGGAAAGCGTCGAAGAAAATAATTGGAGTGGGAAATCATGTAGCTTGATGCTTGAACTAGAGAACTGTTGCTTTCATAAAACCGGGAGCTTCAGACTACAATTAACTGTCATTAATTTTGTTGAATAGAAATATGTTCCATTTACTGTACAATCAGGAGCCAGGCTTGAATGAGTTTAAATTGATGAAATCTAAATTATACTGACAGTCCATTAAGCAGCAGCAGCAGCAGTAGCAGAACCCTTAAAAGAAAATGGATTCTCCATGAGACCAGTTTATAATAAAATCATTTTGTGAAATAAGAACTGCAGCCCAGGCATCCAGAATTACTCCTGTGTGTTTCGAGCGCACACTACAAATTGGTTGAGCTGTTAGGCGCAGGAACCGGGGCGGCCACGCACGGTGCATTGTTTTTCTGACAAGGAGCCAGCCGTGTTAACTCGAAATCTGCTTGGCAGGAAATGACACTAAAAGATCAGACTAGCAATTTGTTTGCTGTCAGCCATGTGGGTGGGTGGGGGGACACACACAGGAGAGGTTAACTCCACACCTCCTTACCTGTCATTCCGTGACTTCTCCCCTCCCCCTTGGAGATGCTCCACACACATCTCCCCCTCCCATGTGTTCTTCTTCTTTTGTCTCCATCCTCGTCTTAAGGCACTCTGTTCCAGTTGCATTTAAAGATCTGTCAGGTGGCTTCATTCAGAGGTCAGAAGTTTCCATACTTGAGGAAGAAGATATCGAATGGAAAGGGGCCTCTGTTGTTCACGGCTGGATTCTGCCCCAATGTTATGACGTCTCTGCGAGGCTGAACAGCCGATTCATGCCTGCAGCTGAAGGTTTTTCTCTTCGCTTCACCCTGATTTGTCCTCTTGGGACTTCTGCATTGTCAACTGTCTTTCTGTTGGGGACCTGCTTGTCAGCCCCAGGGCCGGCGCTATCAGCCTTCAGCCGTGCAGTGTAGATCCTTTCCCGTAGATCCTGCAAGTCTTGGGTTGCTGTTCCGCTGACCACGGTGCTGTGATTAGACATAAGAGTTCCCAGGTTTCCCAAACCTCGAGGGAAATGGAAGCCTGGTAGATCAAGGGACTGATAGGAGAGGGACACCCGGTGTGTCATCTGGAAGAGCCTCAGGGTGCAGTGTGAGGGGGAAATACCAGAGTGTTTCAAGAAGGGCAGAAAAGAACTCATCCCTGTCGTCCTGGGTTTTTGTTTGTGCTCCTTCCTTGGAGGACTCTGAGAAGGTGGGAAAAACCTTGAAACTTTAGGTCAAACTCTGAGAGTCTTGGCATGCCTAATGAGATATGTGGCTGCTGCTGCAAATAGGGCCTACGTCATTTGCTCCTGCCTTGTGTGGTAGTGTCTGACAAATTTAGAGTCCAATGGCACCTTTAAGACCAACAAAGGCTTATTCAAGGTATGAGTGTTCGTGGGCACGCACACTTTATCAAATAGCATTTGCTAAAGTGTGCATGCACACGAAAGCTCATACCTTGAATAAACCTTTGTTGGTTTTAAAGGTGCCACCGGACTCTAAATTTGTTCTTCTGCTTCAGACCAACACGGCTGACCAACTGGATCATAAGAACATAAGAACATAAGAGAAGCCAATGTTGAATCAGGCCAATGGCCCATCTAGTCCAACACTCTGTCACACAGCGGCCAAAATATACCAGGTGCCATCAGGAGGTCCAGCAGTGGGGCCAGGGCACCAGAAGCCCTCCCACTGCTGCCCCCTCCAGCACCAAGAATAGAGTGCATCACCTGCCCCAGACTGAGAGTTCTCATTCTATACCCTGTGGCTAATAGCCACTGGTGGACTTCTGCTCCATATGTTTATCTAATTTCCTCTTGAAACTGTCCATGCTTGCAGCTGCCACGACCTCCTGTGGCAGTGAATTCCATATGTTAATCACTCTTTGGGTGAAGAAGTATTTCCTTTTATCTGTTCTAACCCGACTGCTCAGCAATTTCATAGAGTGCCCACGAGTTCTTGTATTGTGAGAAAGGGAGAAAAGTACTTCTTTCTCAACCTGCTCAATCCCATTCATAATCTTATAAACCTCGATCATGTCACCCCTCAGCCGTCGTTTCTCCAAGCTAAAGAGCCCCAAGCATTTTAACCTTTCTTCATAGGGAAGGTGTTCCAACCCTTTTATCATTCTAGTTGCCCTTCTCTGCACTTTTTCCAATGCTATAATATCCTTTTTGAGATGTGGTGACCAGAACTGTACACAGTATTCCAAATGAGGTCGCACCAATGATTTATACAGGGGCATGATGATACTGGCTGATTTGTTATCAATTCCCTTCCTAATAATCCCCAGCATAGCGTTGGCCTTCTTTATTGCAGCTACACATTGTGTAGACATTTTCAGCGAGTTATCCACTACGACTCCAAGATCTCTCTCTTGGTCCGTCTCTGCCAGATCAGACCCCATCAATGTGTATTTATATTTAGGATTTTTGGCTCCAATGTGCATCACTTTGCACTTGGCCACATTGAACCCCATTTGCCACGTTGACGCCCACTCACCCATCCTCAACAGATCCCTTTGGAGTGCCTCACAATCCTCCCTGGTTTTCACCACCCTGAACAACTTCGTGTCATCTGCAAATTTAGCCACATCACTGCTTACTCCCAATTCCAAATCGTTAATAAACAAGTTAAAAAGCATGGGACCGAGTACTGATCCCTGTGGTACCCCACTGCTTACCACCCTCCACTGAGAAAGTTTCCCATTTATACTCACTCTCTGTTTCCTATTTATAAGCCAGTTTTTGATCCACAAGAGGACTTGTCCTTTTATCCCATGACTATTGAGCTTACTTAGGAGCCTTTGATGAGGAACTGTATCAAAAGCTTTCCGGAAGTCAAGGTAAATAATATCTATTGGGTCCCCCTTGTCCACATGTTTGTTCACTCCCTCAAAAAACACTAACAGGTTAGTGAGACAAGATCTTCCCTTACAGAACCCATGCTGAGTCTGCCTCAATAGTTTTTGTTCATCAATGTGCCTACTAATTCTTTCCTTAATAACAGTTTCCACCAACTTACCCGGTATCGATGTCAGACTGACTGGCCTGTAATTTCCTGGATCTCCCCTGGAGCCCTTTTTAAAGATGGGAGTGACATTAGCTACCTTCCAGTCATCAGGAATGGAGGCAGATTTTAAAGAAAGATTACATATTTTTGTCAGGAGATCCACAAGTTCACATTTGAGTTCTTTCAGAACTCTCGGATGAATGCCATCCGGGCCTGGTGATTTATTAGTTTTTAAATTGTCCATCAGTCGGAGGACTTCCTCTCTTGTCACCGCAATCTGATTCAGGTCTTTCAAACCCCCTCCCGAAATCAGTGCTACTGGAGTGGGCAAACACTTCTCCTCTTCCACAGTGAAGACAGAGGCAAAAAATGCATTCAGCTTCTCAGCCATTTCCCTATCATCCTTCACTACTCCTTTTACCCCTTGGTCATCCAAGGGCCCCACTGCCTCCCTGGCTGGCTTCCTACTTCTAATGTATTTGAAGAAAGTTTTATTGTTGGTCTTTATGTTTTTTGCGATATGCTCCTCATATTCCCTTTTTGCTTGCCTGATCACAGACTTGCATTTTATTTGCCATAGTCTGTGTTCCCTTTTATCAACCTCACTAAGACTAGCTTTCCACCGCTTAAAGGAATCCTTCTTACCTTTTACAGCTTCCATTACTTTATTTGTTAACCATGCAGGCTTTTTTCTATACCTATTTGTACCTTTCCTAACCTGCGGTATATATTTTTTCTGAGCTTCTAGGATTGTCTTTTTAAATAGTCTCCAAGCTTCCCCAATGGCTTTGACCTTCTCCACTCTTCCTTTCAATTTCTTCCTCACATGTCCCCTCATACCAGAGAAGTTACCCCTTTTAAAGTTAAAAGTGGTTGCGTCAGTCTTTTTGGGCAACTCCCTATCTGTACAAATGTTAAACTCAATGACATTATGGTCACTGTTTCTAAGTGGTGCAATCACTTTTACATCTCTCACCAGGTCTTGGGTGTTACTTAGGACCAAATCCAGGATCGCCTCTCCCCTGGTAGGATCTGTGACCATCTGTTCCACAGCACAGTCATTGAGAGTGTCTAAGAACGCAATCTCTTTTTCCCGACTAGAACTCATATTGACCCAATCAATGTGTGGGTAGTTAAAGTCGCCTATTACAACACAGTTATTTCGTCTAGCCGCTATCTTTAATTCATTCATCATTTTATAATCCTCCTCTATCTTTTGATCTGGTGGGCGATAACAAACTCCCACTGTTAAGCCTCCTTTTGGACCCACTATTTCAACCCATAGCATTTCCAGAAGGGAATCCAATTCTCTTACCCTCTCAATCTTACTGGATGGTATACCCTCTCTGACATACAGAGCCACCCCACCTCCAACCCTTTCCCCCTATCCTTCCGATATAATTTATAACCAGGAATCACCGTATCCCACTGATTTTCCTCATCCCACCAAGTTTCTGAAATACCCACAATGTCTATTTCCCCCCCAACACCAAGCATTCCAACTCCCCGATTTTACCTCGGAGACTTCTAGCATTTGTGTATAAACACTTATAGTTTCCCACGTTTGTTAAGCCCACAGCCTTCCTCTTGCTGCCTCGAGACCTTGCCAGGCAGTTCCTATCATTAGCCACAGTCTCAGTGGACAATTGTAATCCATTTCCTTGTACAAAAGTAATAGCTACCCCTTCATCTCTTTGAGATGAGCCATCCCGAACCAGAGACTTTTCATCTCCTGTCGGCTTTCCCCCATTATTCAGTTTAAAAACTGCTCTGCCACCTTTTTGATTTTGAGCGCCAGCAGCCTGGTTCCTTCTCGGGACAAGTGGAGACCGTCCCTTTTGTACAGCTCCCTCTTGTCCCAAAAAGCATCCCAGTGCCTAACAAACTTGAACCCTTCCCCCTACACCACCGTCTCATCCACGCATTGAGACTCCTGATCTGTGCCTGTCTCTCCGGCCCTGCGCGTGGAACAGGTAGCACTTCCGAGAAGGCTACCTTGGAGGTCCTGGCCTTGAGTTTCCTGCCCAGCAGCCTAAATTTCTCCTCCAGGACCTCACGACTGCATTTCCCCACATCGTTGGTGCCGACGTGCACCACGACCACTGGCTCCTCCCCAGCACTATCTACCAGCCTATCTAAAACACGCGTAATATCCGCTACCTTCGCACCAGGCAGGCAAGTCACCATACGGTCAGTACGCGGGTTCGCCACCCAGCTGTCTACCTGCCTAAGGATCGAATCACCGACTACCAAGAGCCCCCCTCCCACCCTTCCCAGGGACGGTTCCTTGGTACGAAAGGATACCCGTTCACCAGCTGAAGAAGAGGTCCCTTCTGAGGGCACATTCCCCTTATCCTCAGCATGGTGCCCCTTTTCCCCTTGACCCTCATGCTCCCTGGCAGCAGCCGGGCTGCCAGATCCAGAGTGGGACATATCTAACAAGTCCCCGAGAGTCTTCCCCGTGCACCTAACTGACTGTCCCTGCTTCTCCAGGTCAGCCACCTTGGCCTCAAGGGAGCAAACTCGCTCCCTGAGAACCAGGAGCTCCTTGCACCGAGCACACACCCAAGACTTCTGACCAGTGGGCAGATAGTCATACATGTGACACTCCATGCAAAACACTGGATAGCCCCCAACCCCCTGCTGGCATTCTGGCTTCATAATTGTTTTTAAACAAATACTTTTCTATAACCCCCCTTTTAAAACCCTTTGTATTTATATGGCTCCTGTTGTAGGAGTCTACTTACCTTACCTTACCAAGGAGCCAAGGTCCTGGCTTCCTGGCTCTTCCTGGGCTTCTTACAGAGCCACAGGCAAAGAGCCACAGGCAAAGAGCCTCGCCCTTTTGCTCTCGCCCTTCGGCTCGTGCCAGAGGCTCGTGCCTCTTGCAAACTTCCTGCCTTAAATGGAATTGTCTCCCAGGAGAGGGTGTGGCCAGCAGCTACTCAAAATCACCCAAGGCACTTAATGACGGTCAAACAAAGCCCCTTTCACACTCCAACTCCAGCAGCCAGGAGTCTGCTATTCAATCTCACCCAAGCACTTAATTACAGGCAAACAATGACCCTTTCACACCCTAACTCCAGCAGTCAGGAGTCTGTTACAACTCACCCACACACTCCCAAATACAGTCCCTGACACAGTACCTTTTCAGCTAAAGCACCTCAGCTGAAAGTAAATAAATAAAAATACCACTCACCCCTCTGGCAGCTCAAACACCTTGCTCCTTCTCAGAGCTCAGCTGGGTCAGTCGATCTTCTTGGTAATGTCTGGTAATGCAAATCATGTGACATCACTGGACTGCTCTTTTCTGCCTTCCCGTAAGTGGCCACCAGGGGTTGCCAGCTCTGGGTTGGGAAGTACCTGGAGATTTTGAGGGCGGAGCCTGAGGAGGTCACGGGTTGGAGAGGAAAGGGTAGCTGGGTGGGTAAAATTCTATTGTGTGTTCCCAGGGGCCATAATAATATAACAAAACAGCTCAAGCAATAATAAATGTGTAAGAATAAAGTACACAGCAAGGCTACAAGTAGTTTTAAGATCACCAGGGCCGGAGTATAATGTAGACTGCAGCGGGTTAAATATCAAGATGCCAGTTTTGCACAAATCTTCTTGGCAGCCAGTGCATACAGTGACAGGTGGCATAATGATCCTCATGAGATAAAAGAGAGATGATTTTGCCTGCTACTGAACGCAGGGCAAGTGTAGCTAAAATGGCTGCAAGGAACTTGGCCCTGGGAACTGAGTAAAGGTCACAGGACAGGACGTAATGAGAAAGATCCTCCAATTCCGATCAACCGGTATCTCGCTGACCAACCAGTGTACTTGCTGATTAATGGCTAGCTATCATGGCCGTTACCATTGTTTGAAATCTGAGGTCTGTAAAGGCTTCTCTTAAGTTTACGGAAGGTGATGCTGGACGAAGAGGACGCTCTGGTGTGGTCCTGTTTGTGCAGTTTGGAGAGAGGAGGGACTTCGAAGAGGTTTAGTGCCACGGAGTCTGCCTTCCAAAGCAGCCGTTTTCTCCAGGCGAACTGAGCTCTGTTGCCTGGAGGTCAGTTGTAATAGTGGGGACTCTCCAGCTACCACCTCGAGGTGGAGGAAATCCAAAAACAGCATCCGTGACAAAAATAACAGTCAATAAAGATACGTTTGCAAAACCATTTGCTGTGGTAATTCTGTAGAAAATTCTCCTCTATTATCGCTCACACACCGGCAATCCTGTGGGCACCAGTGGTGTGGATCAGCATCTGGGAAGTTCCAGACACCAAGGGAATTGAAGCCAGATTTTTGACATTACCTAAGAGAGAAGAAGAGATTTTTGTCAGTAGCTCTTTGTCCCCACCGGGTCCTAATTCTGACTTCTGTGTCCTCTCAGAGCAGGCGGGCAAAGTTTTGAAGGTGTGTTGTGCGAAAGGGAAGTGTTGGGGCTCTTTCAGGAAATAAATGTGGGTTTAACAAACACGTCAACAGAGCGTGGCAGTTCCAAGGCACTGGTGTTAACAGCTTGCCGGGAGTAGGTGCTTGCATTATTACTGTTGCCACAGCTTCAGGTGGAGTTGATTGACCTGGACTGCTTGCAGGTCTTGATAAATGAGCTCTGCACAGCTTAAAGCGCAGTAAGAAAGCGCACGTGGACATGTGTCCGGAGCAGTATATTCCTTCACCGCCTTGACCTTTGCTTAACGGTAGCCATAATTACGTGTATCCGAGGAGATCTTTGATACCCAGAACATCCCGAAATGGGCGTCCTCTCATCTTGCGGTAGATTAATTGTGCAAACGGGGTGGATAACCATTAACGTGGGTGTCATAGAGATGGTGAATTGTTTCCCAATAAAATACGAAACCCAGATTTGTCTTTTTTTGCTTCTGTATGAGCTGCTTCATCCCTTTTTAGAGATCGAGTGCAGAAGGAGGGGAGAGAGAGAGGCTGCGAAAGACTCCCAAGAGGAAAGCTGGTGCCAAGAAGCATGTACATCACAGGAGAAGATGCTTTTAGCAGGACTTTGGTAGTGAAGCGGGTGCCTGTTGAGCCGGCAGCGGGGGGCTGCGTGGCCAGTCCATGTTGGGGTCTTTCAAGGAACATCTTTTTCCCTTGGGGATGGAAGTGCACAATGGAGAGCCCCGGGTTTTATTTTCCTGGATGACACAAAGTCGGACTATTGCAGTAGCTAAACTGCCAAGAGGTGCACTGTTGGATCACATTTACTCTGTATGTGTTCAAGAATGCAGCTTGGAAAGACGTTGGTCCCCCCCGTCCGCTTTTTTTTTTTTACACACAACTCAGGAGGGACCTCCTTGTCTTCTGACTGTGTTTTATAAAAGCTGGGGGCATCTTCGGGATTTGCCTACTCTTGGAGGGCAGAATAAATGAGTGCCATTACAAATGCTTGAAATATGAAGGGTGAAGCATTGGGGAATAAGGGAAAACATATACCAGGTAGTATTCCTTTGTGTAGTCCACTGCAGAGGTGGCTTGAGGGTGACAGAATGCAGATGGGCCGGGACTGGCTGACCCCTCTCCCCCCCCAAATCCTTATTCCTCATTGAAGCTACCATTTTATTTCTCTGTCCTTGCTGCTCTCGGTGATCCCTGCTGTGGCCTCCGCAGCGATCTGCTGCCAGGTTCTCTTACATCCTGGTGCCTGGCCTGCGTGGCATTCCCTTCCAAATTACAAGCGTGGTGACCTGTCCTCCTTCATCACAGGGGCCTTGTGCGCCTCCTTGTTTCACAGTCAATTTACACTCCTGTCTCCCCAGCTTGGCTGCTCACAGTAAGCAGATAAATCGTTAAGCACTAATTTGGGCAAAAGGCCCTGTAGCTTTCAGGATGCTGTCCTTCTTGAAGTCAATGGGTTGCATCTCGCCTGTGCCCTTTAATTGCCAAAGTCAGGGACGGACTTGGTGTAGTTTCCGGAATGTGGTAGTTGCCTGACAGCCACTTTGGGAGCCACCCTTGAAGATGTACCTCCGGAGTCGCCATAGGCAGTTTTCATATAGGCGGTGGTGAAGAGGGCAGCTTTGGCTATAATAATAATAATAATAATAATAATAATAATAATAATAATAATAATGGGATAATTTGCTATTGCTTGAACACTGGTCAGTTAATGGACGGCTTCCACTTTGTGTCTGGAAATGCGGTTTCCCACTGCAAGCCACCTTCATTAGATGCTACAGAAACCGAATCTCTTCTTTCAGTATCAGAACAGCTGTGCTGGAAAGATGACTGACTGGTGTGTATGTAGCCATTTTGTTCTTCATGGCCTTCACTTAGGCAGGGAATTCTTGCTGCAAGGAAGGCCGGTGGTGGTGTTTAATGATGCTCCAACTTGTCCACGGACCCCAGTGTTGGTCAAGCACTGTACTTGACTAAGATACTGAACGAGGCCCCTCACCTTGAGTCAACAGGGGTTCCCTCTAGCACCATTCTGCCTACCTGAAGGGCTGTGGCTCTTCAGGGGCTGAGGTGGACATCCTCAGCTCTTTCAGATAACCTGTCAGTTGGTTGTGCCAAAGACCCAGCCGGGGGTTGTGTAGCTGCAAACGAAATGCCTTCTATAGGGCAGAACAACATGTTCCACTCAACACTGGTTGCTGCTGAAACAGCTTTGTGTTGAGTTCTCCCCCTCCTTCTCCCATGTCCTATTTTTGTTATTTCCCCCTACCAGTGGTGTAGAGATGTATTGCATTGTGATCTTGGGAGACTGGGTGCATTGTATTAGAGGGGCCTGAACTTCCTATGGGAGTGGCAGCAGGCCAAGTTTTATTGCCATGGCTAGTGGTGTCTTTAGCTAGTAGATGTTCCAGCCACTGCCTCTTCAGTCATTCTTTCGAGGCTGATATAAGGCAAGTCGTGCTGGACCTCACCACAAGGGCCATCTTGGCCACCCAGGTGCTGCTTCCCAAAAGTTGGGAATGAAGATCGCTTCCCTCCCCATTGCCGTGAAGCATCTGATATTTAGGAGTATATGTGGAGGCTCTTTTTTTGGCACCATAGCTTTATGGCCATTGATAGAGACTGGTTGGCACAGCAGCGGAACCAGGAAGGGAACTCCTGAGCATTAACGTGCCTAGGAAAACTTGGGAGTTCATGCAAAAGGGGAAGGAGGCATTAGAGTGGAAATACTAAACTTGGATGCCCCGTCACGGGGACGTTGTAGCTGCAAATCATACGCTCCACTTAGGGCAGATGCTGCGTATGATAAACGTGGCAGCTGTTGAGCATGGCAGCATCCGGAGCCGTAAACCCTTCAGCTCCCTGGAAGTGCTGGCTTGCCATGCCCTCGGCGTGTGCTGGCCAGCATTCAGGCCTGTGGGGGAAAATGGCCAAAGCCAAGTCTGTGGAATGAGGTTGGCCCCGCAGGCCATGCAGCAGTTCATGGGCCTTGCAGTTCACACGACGTCTCATCCTTGATGTGGGCCACCTGGGAGACTGTCACGGACCTTGAGCTGTGGGTGGCATTTGTCTGAGTCAGGGCCTCATGGCAGCAGTGCTCTTTAGCACTAGCAGCAGCTTGACATCGCCTCTTCCCCTTTATTTCGTGTATTTTTTTCGTCTGTCTTTTCTCCCCAGTGAGACCCAAAGCAACATCCGTGATGTTGTCAGCAGGTGGGACGAGGGGCGTCCTTCCATGCGAAGATGTCACAAGTATTTTGTATAAGTGGGTATTCAGTAGGCAAACGGGCAGGTGGCAAACAAGGCACGGGTCTGCCTGGTTGAGTGGTCGCTCTTCAGGTGCTGTGTGACGTCTTGTTCCCACCTCGGAAGTGTGGGTTTAATAGAATAAGGGCACACCAAAAGAAGGCATTGCAGACATTGGACGCTTATGCATCTCAAGCCTCCCAGTGCTCTGTTTGGTTATCTGGCTCGTCTCTGGGAGAAGCGGCTTTGGCCCCAGGGCTTGGATGTCACATCCTGCCCTGCGACGTCGCTGGAGTTATAAGCCCCGGAGATCGGGCTTTGTAATGAAAACGTCGGCACAAAGCTGAGCTATAATTTTCTCCTCACTTTATCTCGTTAAAAAGCCCGGGCTGGGCACACTGTTCCTTTCCTGATGTCAGTAGGAGAGGAGCTTGATGGATGGCGATCAAATTATGGATTCAGGCAGGCTTCAGATTCTAATCCCCACGCATATTGGCTGACAACCCCCCCCCTCTCCCCATGCTAAAATATAGAATGGGCTCCGGAGCTTCCCCAAAGACCCGGCCCTTCCACTGTTGGGCCTGGCGAATCAGCCTCCCGTCACGTTCTGCCACCGAATGCTTAACGGCACACCTCCTGACGGCTGGAAGGCCCTACCTGATAAAATGGCCTGCTTTACAAATAATAGTTTTGTGTGTAGGAATGTGACACATGGGATTTTGCAGGCTTTGACTTGCTGGCGTTGCTATGGCTACACTATAAACACCCAGCAGGAAATGACTTTTTGTTCAGTAACAAGGCAGCAGCATTGATGTCTAGGAAGGATGGCAACTCTGTCCACTGGCCTCGGTTGGGGAGGGGGAGGGCAGGAGGACGGGGGGTGGTGGGGATGGGATGGGTAGCGGTTTCAGGAGTGGTTCCTTGCATTATGTACAGGTTCTGTGCATTGAAGTTTGCAAATAAGTCCCCCAAAGTTACTAGCACCCGGAAATATCCCAGTTTCCAGTGCAAGATAGTTTTATTTCCTCGTTTGTTTATCATTGGATTTATGTCTCTCCCTCCCTCCAAGCAGGCTCGGGGCGGATCACAGCAGTTAAAATACAACATAATAACAAATACAGTTCTTATAGAGTTAAAACCAACAGACAGCAAAAGGCTTGGTTCCCGGTGTCCACAAATGCCTCCCACAAGGGCCCGGCATACGGTGACTAAAACAAGGACTCATTCAACAGAAGTCATAGAGATCTGTAAGAAAGGGCAGTTCAACCTGGCAGGGGAGGCTGTCGATGTGCTTCATCGGCAGCCTGGAGGAAGAGTTTTTTAAAAAAAGGCAACAAATCTTCCCCATTCAATATACAAAACCTTCCCAGTGTACCTGCCTGGAGGCAATCCTTATGCCACAGGTGAGTGGCTGTTTTCTACCCTGCTTCTCTCTAACACTTTCTGAAGTCCTTTACTGATTTATCCTCAGGTCAAGCTGGGAGAGGAGTGCTTGGCCAAGATTTTCCACACCGAAACCAGATACTCCTTTTCTGTGCACCCTTCTGTTCCTCTACATCTTGGCGTGGTCTTCTTCCTTATTTACCCACAGTACTGGAAAGAAACCTGGTCACTCAGACTCCTAAAACAACAAAGGGAGGAAAATATGCACAGGTGACATAGTAGACAGCAGTATTGTCTGAACTTCACACGGACTTTTGTGAGGGTAAAATGAAGCTGGGACCTCCGTCTAAGAAATAAATGAAAAGAATGTTTTGGTCTGTGCAAATCTGTTCCGTGCAGGGAATTTTCTGCAGCTGGAATAAGGGGGAAGGTTTTCGTTACCTGTGTTGGCTTTGGAACTGTGGCACTTCAGCTTTCTCGGGGAAAGTACTGCCAAGGGATGCCACTACTTCAGCCTCTGCTCTGTTGGGGACTTCTGAGGAGCAGTATTTGGTTTCCAGTGCTTTTACAAGTGGGCTCCGGCATCTTGCAGCTAGTGATATAAGCCACACGGCGGGGGAGGGGGTGAGTGGGAGCTTGCAAAGTAAAAGTAATCTTGAGGCCAAATGGAAAATAATTCCTTGCTAAGGATGCTTCAGAGAGGACCTGAAAGGAAGACGAGTTTTGATCCCCCTGCATGAGCCATCAAGAAAAAGAGGGAGGCATCTTAAATTTGCAAACAAGATACAATCATGTACAGTAATTAAAGAAAAACATCCACCTTTTTGTGAGTAACTTTATTTTTTAAGCAGGATCGTCTTACATTCAAGAGCATCTTCCTTTTGGGCAAACACATTAATAATTTCCCAGTCTCATTTTTTTTACAATTGTGAGGATCCCTTATGCCCCGGGGGGAAATTATGCCAGTTCCAGCTTTCCGTATTTCTGAGCCAAGAGGATTTAAGCAAAACTCTGTAAATGCTGGTTTTCAAGGGACCAAGCCATGAATTCGGGGTCAGTGATTCCAGGATGTATCTGCTAGTCTCTGCTGTGCCAGAAAATTGTTGCCTGGTAGTAACATAGTAGCAGGGCATACATAAGAATGATCGTACAGGGAATGGATACTTAAGGGATTCACCCGTGGAGTAAGTGGTATCGGATTTTCTTGTGATACAACCTGGGCAACTCACCAATGTGTAAAATATTTCCTTTGCCACGGATCTTCTTAGGTGCAATCTGAAATGCTCAGAGCTCCAATGGAGTGCTCAGGTACAGCTAGAAAAGAATCCAGCTACCTATCCTACCTCCGCCCACTCCTCCAGTCCCAACAAGGAGGAAGCCAAAGCGTGTTGGGTGTAGTGGTTAGGAGCGTGGACTCTAATCTGGGAGAACCGGGTTTGATTTCCCCAGTCCTTCACATGCAACCAGATGGGTGACCTTGGGTCAGTCACAGGTCTCTCTGAACTGTTCTGGAAAGAGCAGTCCTCAAGAGAGCTCTCTCGGCCCCACCTACCTCACAGGGTGTCTTGTGGGGAGGGGAAGGGAAAGGAGATTGTAAGACACTCTGAGATTCCTTTGGGTAGTGAATGGCAGGGTATAAATCCAACTGAGCTGGCTTTGCTGGGAGGGCGGAGTAAAAATCTAATGAAATAAATAAATAATAAACTCTCCTTCCTCTGATGGTTAGTCTACCAGATTTAAATGAGGGAGCCCATCTTCTACGTAAATGACATTTTGTCTGCTCAAGGGCTGCTTTGTCTCCAGGCTGACAGCCCCTACCGCCTGCCCTTCGTTGTGGCTTTCCCCATTTATGTTTACAGCATCGTGCCAGTGCCTCTGAACCACCTTGCACAAGGATGCAAGTCGGTACAGCCGTCACAGCCCCCTTGAATGGGGTGCAGCATGCCCCCTGCCCGGTTACTCAGGTGCCGGTCGTATCGACTGCTGCTCTCCCACACCTCCGTTAGTGATGTGATCTGATGTCCCCCTCCTGCCCAAATGAACTCTTAGTCACTCGTAGCCATGGTTCCTGTCGCAACCCCCCCCCCCGAAGACTTAAGCTCCGTCAAATTCCATCTTTGATAATATGCACTGCTTATCTAAACTCATCCTGCAATGTCAGTTTATTTCTTGAGCATTTCCCCTTCCCGTTGAATTATTTTGCAGCATCACACTTAAAGGAGCTGCAGAGTTTATCTCTTGAGGTAGCAGGGTTCTTCTCCCCCCCCCCCCGCCCACACCCCGTGCCCAGCGATCACAGAAATTAATTCCTCGGCATACAGCCTCAATTTCAGCTCCTGGCGTATAATCTTTTGCGATGAAAGACATATTTCCATGAAACGTTAAAGAGACTTTGTTGTGAAGATAATGCCACCCTTAGAATTGTCGGCTGTAAAAGAGATACGGAGACAGCGCGCGGTGGCTTGACTCTGCTCTCTGTGTGCCCCCCCCCTTTCCTTTTTAACTTCTGCAACAATTAGGTATTAAAGCAACAAGGGGAGAGAGAGAGAGAGAGAGAGAGAGAGATCGCAATATCTTCAGCATGCGGATTATTCACAGATATGCCTCTTGGCAGAACAGCATGTTCATTTCCAGAGAGGGAGATAGATAGAAACAGAAGCGCTGTAGCCAGCGGAGGAGTGGCTGAGCGGCGTCTCGGGAGCCATCTGCAGCTCCCGGGCAGTTCAATAAATGGGATGGAAACAGAGCTAAAAAGAGCTTTATTCGTGTGCCGTGGGGACGGAGCGGTGGCCTCCGTCTCGCTCTCTTTCCTGTCCCGATCGCGTACGAGGACTGAGGGAGAGGAGGGGTATGGGAGGGGGGCCTTGCGATTTGCAGCCCGAGCTTGAGGGCCGGGCAGGGGAAACGGTCGGGGGGCACAGGCCCCAGAAGGGGCAAGGGCTTCACCATGTGGCAGAATGCCAGATTTAATGTTCTTCCTTCCGCTCTTCTCTCTGGCTGATTCCGGGGGATCCCCTATTCTAGCAGGTGCCGTCCTTGTATGAAAGGCTGTGTTGAAACTGTCCCCCACGTTCTTCTTCCGTGCCCCTTTTATTTGGTGCCCTGTCAAGATCTTCTGTACCCTGTATCAGCTGAACTCTCGGAGATTCCTGACGATTTTATGGTTCTTTTTTTTGCTCAATAATCCAGATACGGAAATAACTGAAACAGTAGCATGGTTTCTTCCTAGTGCTATGGCTATACGTTCTGATAAGTAATACTAACCACTAGGTTTTTCTGCTTTTATGCTGTTTTTCTGTGTTGTGGCTCCAATTTTACCCTATATGGATTTGTATTTTCCAATCTGTATTTAATTTGATCTCCTGTTGTATGGATATACACATGTCAATAAAGGCTTGCCAAAGTAAGCATGGCGGAATGGAACAGGCAGGTGAGCCTAAGCCAGAGGTGGCCTGGTCTAGTCTGTGGGCTTTCCTGTTAGGGAGATGGGGGGCTCAGCCCAGCAGTGCCAGCATAGCTGCATGCTGTGATTTCTGCGCTCCTGATCTTCATCGTCCTGCCTAAGAGCAGAGCTGGCTGTTGACATTAAGAGGGCTTGTTGGGGGGGTGCACTATAGTCAAGGTCTTGCGTACAAAACCATAGTTGCCAGCTGGCACTTTTACTAGTCCTCCAGTGTAAATCATTTTGGGTATGTCTGCATCTGGGGAAGGGGAGAACCCTTCTTGAACTATACTCATCTCGTGTATGGGAGCTTTACTGTCTCCTTCCCTGGAAGCAAGTCTGTGCGGTGGGTTATGCTGACAGCGTGCCAGGTCTCCCATGTCCTCTAACTGCCACCACCCTAGCTCTTCATTTAGACGAGAATCCCGAAAGCTTTGGACTCGGCTTACTTCAGGTGCCGTTTGCTCCTTGGAGACACACTTGTTGATGCCAGCCGAGGTTCAGTGGATGGTTCTGAGAGGCAGGATCTTCACCAGCAGTGCCGAGTCTGTCGAATTTTCTCCCCAGCAAGAGGGCTTCTGTCCCTTTCTTAGTTAACATTTTGCTGTCAGGTCTAACCTGTGCTTTCTAGAGGTATGTGGTCGGCCTAGCAGCACCCGGAATCCCATCAACATTGGCCCAGGAGGGTCAGCAGAAACTGTCAAACACAAAATCTGGGGACGGCCAAGGGGCCTCTAGTTCATGCATGCGGAAGCTCCCAGGTTCAATCCCTGGCATCTTCAGTTAAAAAGACGAGACAGGAGGTGGTGTGAAAGGACCTCTGCCTGAGACTTTGGAGGGCAGCTTCCAGTCTGAGTAGACAACACTGCCTTTGAAGGATCGAAGTCTGAGTCAATGTAACGAAGCTTCGTGTGCTCATATGTTTGCAGTTCTGTGGCTGTGGGTTTTTGCCATTATTCTTTCTTATTAGCTGCCTTGTGAATGAAACCCCCCCACGTTCTTTCATTCACGAGGTGGGGTACAAATATTGCAGTGAATACCCACTGGAATCTTGTCTGCACACCTCTTAATTCATGGCATGTTTTGGGATTTTGTGGGAAGAGTACGACAAACAATTGTGCGTCTACCTGCTGCACTCCCAATCATTGTCCTTGTGGAGTCTTCGGTCAAGGAGAATGTGGACTGCCAGCTGTCTTGTGGCGCCTTGGTTTTCTTCTGAGAGAGAGGCAAAAAACGTGTTAGTTCCTTTGGGTCTTTAAAAGCGATTTGGCTGCAAGGGATTTTGACCATTTTCTGTCTCATTTGGGATGACTCACAGGTTGTGACCTGGTCCCTGTGCCATCTTAATTAAGAGGCAGCTCTGACTTAGCTTGCTGTCATGACACAAGGCCCCTGAGAATCGCCGTTACATTTTGTCCAGTCCTCTTCTTTTTACCCAACAATAATACAAGTTTCCTCTTCCTTTATGCCAGATTATATTTTTATAGTACACTTACTTGTATTTCTCTGGGCATACAGAATTTATCTGATGCATGCTGCTGGTCGTTCTTTGCCCAGATGAAGAGACTGTTCGACATAAATTTAAAATCAAATCTCTCCTCCCCCCCCCTTTTCTTTCTTTTACAGATTGTGTGTACATTGAGAGTCGCCGACCAAACACCCCGTACTTCATCTGTAGCATTCAAGACTTCAAACTGGTAAGCACCAATGTCCATTTTTCAAAAAGAAGCTTTTCTCTTTCTGGATGTCTTTATTCCAGTTTCTCCTTGGAGGGTGCCTTCTGGTCACTTTTCAGAGTTATTATTCAGAGTTATTGCTAGGGCCTGTCTGGCATAGCTGCTCTCTGTAGTCTCGGTTCCTGTGACTTGTTTGTTGTTATGACTCTCACAAAGGCCCCATTATCAGCTTTGATGCTGGGAGCTTTAATGTGGGTTGGAACATTGGGTTTGACTTGGTCTGTTCGGTACTGGATAGCTTGCCAATCACAAGTTACTGCAGGAAAATAGGATTATTTGTCATAATAATTATCAGGGTTGTCAGCTCTGGATTATGCAGTTCCTGGAGATTTTGGGGGTGGAGCCTGGGGAGGGTGGGGTTTGGGGGAGGGGAGGGGCTTCAATGGGGTATAAGGCCATAGTGTCCACCTTCCAAAGCAGCTGTTTTCTCCAGGGGAACTGAGCTCTGAAGCCTGGAGATCAGTTGTAATTCCAGGAGATCTCCAACAGCCACTTGGAAAATGGCAGCCCCAATAATCAGACATTGTGGTGCACTTCTGCTGTCAACACAACTTGGATGTAACTGTGTAGAGTCCTTGGAGTGAGTGAGTGTGTGTGTGTGTGTGTATGGGAGGGATTTGTGCTTGCTTGTTCAACTCGGGTGGTATTATTTGGCCTTCAAGCAAGTCAGCAACCTCTGATTTTGAAGACTGCCTTTTCTTTAAGAATCTGGGCCCTTGAGATCTGAAACCAGGCAGTCATGAACACTCACAAACTGGGAATGACCGTGTGGCTTGAGCCCGTGCATGTTTGGGTTTCGAGCATAGGTCTTATCCAAAGGGGGTGCCTAAGATGTGGCCAACCAGCAGGCCTGGAGTTGGGACATGTTCGATTCTGTATACTAAGACTTCTCTGAATGTTTCTTCTCCCCTTCCTACCCTTACCGTGTATTTTAATATATATGCTGCACTCTCTGAATGGAATGAACTTACCCTTTCTCTTCGCTGAGCCATTAATCCTGTCTTCGAGACTCCTTTGGCAGGGTCTTTCTGGAAGCATCCGTAGCTAGCTTTGCCATGTTCTCCTCTCTGCAGCTGCTGGTGTGACCTTGGGTCAGTCATAAGTTCTTTCAGAGCTGTTCTCTCAAGGGCAGTTCTCGAGAGAGCTCTCTCAGCCCCACCTACCTCACAGGGTGTCTGTTGTGGGGAGGGGAAGGGAAAAGGATTGTAAGCCGCTCTGTGACTCCTTTGGGTAGTGAAGGGTGGGGTATAAATCCAATCTCTTCTTCATTCTTCTGTCTCATCTATAGTAGAATTTCACTGATCATAGAGTTTGCATCTGCTCCTTTCTAGCAACAGGACTGCGTTTCTTACAATACACTTAGCAGATTGTGGCTCACCTGCCATGGATGGTGGCCTTCCAGGGACTTGATAAACCACCCGCTTTTGGTGCCTTCCTGTAACTGCAAAGGCAGGGAAGTTGTCAACATCTGGCAGGTTTCCGCCCATTGCTGCTAAACTGTGTTGGCCTGTGTTTGGTCAGTTTAGAGGCTTGTGGTTTGCAAAGCACTGGCTGTTTTGCATCCTCAGATGTAAGAGGTAGGATGCCGGCATCTCCTCAAACCTTCCAAAGGGACCACTGAGGCCTCATGCACTGAGCTAGAGTGCTGGGGAGTGCGCGGACTCAGAACAAACTCCCCTTTGCACTTGCAGAGAGGTTATTTCGCTGTAATTTATTTAGTTTCCTTAACCATATCAAAAGAAAGAACATGGCCCTCCGTTGCTGAGATGCCAGGTGTATTCCTCTGTAATTCTGACTTTGTAGTATATACCCAGAAGGCCCCGAGCCCGTTGCGGGAGAGACATCTCCTCTTGGCTTGATCTGTCTGCGAGAGCCGCCGCCAGAGCTGAAGGCAGCCTTATGTAAAAAGCTTCCATTCTGGTTGCTTTGAGGTCGGGAAGCGATCATTTTTAACCTAAATAATGCACACATTTTGGATGGCATGTTATTCATCCATGTAAATCTCCATCTGTTTCTACCAGAGCCTCTCTCTCCTCCCCTCTCCTCCACCTCCTCCTGCTCCCTTCTGGTGAATTTTGTAAGGTTGCAGTACGGGGGACTGTGCTTCCTTTCCTCGGTTACTTTGACAGCCTGTTTCAATATTTATGTGTCTGCTATTTTTACCCCCCGGAGATTGCAATTATGTACCGTTTCTCTCCTTACAGGTAATTTCTCACATCCTTCTGATTTTTGGAGTCAGTCCAGCTTTTCCCATTTTTTTAAAAGTGTTTTTGTTGTTGTTGCTGCCGCTGCTGCCGCCTTTGGGTTTTCTTCCTCCTCCTCCTCCTCCTGCTCCCTAGCAAATTCGGTATTACCGTGCTATGAACAATACTCTGATATTAAGGGGAAAGTGACAGCTTTTAAGCTACCGAGCTCTAATAACGCTTGAAGTCCCATTTATGCAATTCTGCACATTAGCAGGTGCTTTCCTGTTCAAGAGGAGCTGTTCCCACAAAAAAGAAAAAAAACATTGAATTATGGCGCGATAGTTGCCATTCTGGGCAGAAGTTCCCGCTGAGCCGCAGTAATTGCTTGGAGTATTAGCAGCCGTAAAAGCCGAAGCTGCTGTTGTCGGTACTGGTCTGGTACAACACATTAAAGCTGTCTGCAAAACAGCGTGGGAAGCAGTGCACAATATGCTTTAGTACCTCTACGTATATCTCTTCTTTTGCTTTTTGTTTATAAACCCAACAGTCTCCGTTCCTTACATCTTTTGCTTTTAGTTCCTGACATCTCTTGCTTTTAGGCTTCATGAATCCTCACTTAGCCATAAAGGTTCACTAGGTAACCTGGGGGGGGGTCAGTCATCAGCAGTCAGCTGAACCCACCTTACAAGGGCTCCGTGGAGAAGGTAAAAAAACGAACCTGGGAACCACATTACCCCCCCCTCTCTTTAGCTCCTTGGATCAAGGGAAGGATATAAGATGTAATTAGCCAAACACTAGAATGAGGTGAAACCTTGAAGTGTCAGCTGATTTCAGACATTTTAAAAAAACTGATAATTATCTTTTTAAAAAACATCTAATTGATCGAATGTAAATGCATTGCAACAGTGTCAATATAGCGCCCTCTCTGGCCTAATCTGGACATAGCACTGGCCTGCAGATCTGGAACGTTCAAGGTGCTTCCACACTTCCCTGCCCATGTGAGTCTCCCCCTTCCCCTCACTCCCTGGGCTAGCACTGGCCACACTGAAAACATTTTAAGGTTGCATAATCTCTTAACGGTGGGTTGCTGAGTTAAAAGCCAGCTTGCAAGCAGCGTTCAGTGTTTAGGACACTGCAAGTACTATGTCTGCAGCAGTTCTTTGAAATCCTGAAGCGGGACCGGGGGGGGGAGGGATATGTGTAGAATCACTTATCATTTAATAAACAAAAGCTGTTGCTCATTGTTGAAAGAAAAAGCCATCCATCTTTCTGCTGATGGAAAATAGTATGCAAATTGTGAGCTTCTTGTCAGCGAAACATACAAATGAGTGGCAGCCCTTCAGCTTGGGACGTGCATCAAAATCTCCTGCCGGGCAGCTCCAAGACAGCATCCTTTCTCTGCTCGGTTCTTGTCAACCGATGC
Organism: Gekko gecko; assembly: GCA_029375565.1. Taxonomy (NCBI): domain Eukaryota; kingdom Metazoa; phylum Chordata; class Lepidosauria; order Squamata; family Gekkonidae; genus Gekko; species Gekko gecko. Next base: position 24,159,983 of record JAPDNY010000016.1, read on the forward strand.
TACCTGCTGGTTGGATGGAAATCGTCAGGTGGGCATTCCGGAGGGATGACACCATTCCCTCTGTATTCCTTTCCCTTCTCATAATTTGTTGTTGCTGGTCTTCTGCCCTGTTCGGGGAATTAAGAAAGTGTGTAGAGGATTACGTTCCCCTCCTCTGTCTTTCTCCCCACCTCTTTCCCTGCCACATTCCAGCAAGAAAACACAATTTTTGCTTAGCTCTCAGTTACAAAGAACATGGATCGAGGGGTGGGGTGGGGAATAAAATCAACAGTTCTGAAATGTGACCAGCCAATTAAGTACATCGTCATCACAGGACTTTATAAATGACAAATGGGTCGTCTGCCTAGACAAAAGCCCTTTTCATTAGCGGCAGGACTTTTAAGCGGGTGGTGAAGTACTTGCAGGGCATGATAAATAAAGGACTTGAGCTCTCGGTGTCTGTCAGAGAGTGGCCCGAGAATGCAGGGATGGCCTTGGACTTAGTCCCCAACACTTTCCCCAACCAGACGCAGCTCTGGCAGTAGGGATATGCTGTTTTGAACTGTGGCAGTACTGAGCCCTTTGCCTGGTTGGGGTAAGGCAGAAGCTCCTTATGTGAGGATATGCTTGCATCTACCTTTCTTTTTGCTGTCAAATTATGGCAGCCCCCAAGGGCCTTGAAGGCCACAGATGTTCAGAGTGGTTTGCCATCGGCTGCTCTGCGTCACACCTGTAGACTTCCGTGGCTGTCTCCCGTCCCTAGTACCGACCAGGTCCCATCCTGCTCAGCTTCCAAGATCTGGTGAGATCAAGCTAGTCTGGGCTATCCAGGTCAGGATATATCCATCCTCATTCTCCAGCAATGTGTGTTTTTGTTTCATAACACCTACATAACTCAGTGTTGCTTGTGGTTTAACAGGACAAACCTCACCCACAGGCTGGGAATTCAAAGACGGAAAGTAAAAAGGGCCAGGCTGTTTCTGGCTTTATCGGTTGCAACCACTGGTCTGAGCTGTGCCCAGAAAACCTGACAAATCCAGCGGGTCAGCTCTTACGTCATGTTTGTGATCTTTCTGTCCTGTGGTCAGGAGGTTGGACTGATGTACTTCTTCCCTCATCTTCATGCATCAGTTCCTTTCTCCTTTTCCTTGTTTGCATCGGCTTTGCAACACACTAGGTAAACTTGAATTAGTGCAAGCCGGCAACTACTTCCAAGTGGAGGATTGTAGACCCACTTCAGAGTAAGGGTTTGGGTCATGTTTTGGAAGTAACTCCTGGTTTGCAGCACTGCCCGTGGTTTGTTTCCCAATTGGGACATCACAGCAAGCCACACTTCTGTTTAAACCAGGAATAGGAGGCGGAGAAGGAGAAGAATGTGACTGCAGGCCTGGTAGGTTTGAATGGGAGCGGGTAGAAAAACACAGAGCCTTGCGGGGAACTAAAGAGGCTGTTCTCCCCAGGAGGACATCGGAGATGGGAAGATCCAATTTCTTCTTTTCCAGAACCAGGAACCTTTTTGGTGTACTGCCAAGTGAAAAAACGGTTAATCCTAACAAAAGGCATTATGTATATCAGGTTCTTGGTTTTGGATTTTGCTTTTGGACCAAAATGGCTGTCAACAGCTTCCTTAGTGTAAGCAGGTTTAAAGAGGAGGATGGGAGCTGAAGGGAGGAGCCTTCAGGGTTTTCTGGCATAATTTCTCTCTTCCGGAGGCCTCCATCTTGGAACCAGAGATCTCTCAGTTGCCCTCTTTGCTATTTGTTGGCTTTTTGAAATCTGCCGCTGGCAAGTTCTGAGCCTAACAGCTGTTTGGCCAGGTAGCCTTTTAGCTCCCAAAGGTGGTCTAGTTCGAGGGAAACCTGGGGATCCTTTCCAGGCGACTGCCCCACAGTGACACTGCCCATGAATCGTGGAATCCTGGTGGGCAGAACAGTGGAATATCTGGCCTGAAAGCCTTCCGTTTGGAAAGCCTTCCGCTCTGTCCTCCTCTTCCGCCTCCAGCACTATTTTCCTGCTGCTGCCCTCCAGTCTGTTCTGCTTTTTACATAACATTAACCGTCTGTGCGGCATTTTCCACCATGTCTCTCCCCCTTGCTCATTAACCACTGGTCTGATTGTAAATTTTTGCTCATTATATCGGCTCTCCCTGCAAACTTTTGCCTCTGCGTCAGCTGTGTGTGCCTGGAATCGATCATCCCCATTTCTCCATTTAGACGCTTGCAAATCTTCTGGGTTTGTTTTTTTCCCTGCAGAGTTAAATGGAAAGATGATTTGCTTGTCCTCTTGTTATCTGTTCTTAGTGTGTCTGAAGTTGGGGTTGAAGGCAGGATTCCACAGGAAGCCTTCAAATTTCCTGGTACCCAACGCAGGATAGAAGCGAGATGCCATCGATCGTTTTCTGCAGGCTGCCAAAACTATTTTAGTCTGATCTGAACCAGATCCCATTGGCAAAGCTCCCTGCATGCACAGAGATCTAATAAATTACCCTGACTCGTAGGCCCTAATTCAGTGTAATGATAGAGAGCTGCCGGAGAAGGCAAAAAAAATTGACTCCAGGGTCCCAGACAGGAGGACTGACTTTCCTTGCCAGATGTCGCCACGATTTTTTTTTTAAAACTAATTTGGCTTTTGCACGATAGCATTGATTGCATGGTAACTAGGGCTGTCATTTCGATCAAGGAAATCTTAGTCTGCTAATTTCATAAGTTTGTCAGTTAATCAATTAAATCGGGATAAATCTGAATATTTCGGGGAGGCTTACTCCCAAGGAGTTGGGCCCAACTGTGCCTCCGCAGCCCGCCTGGAAAGGTCTTTGCTGGAAAGGACAACTTAGTTTGGCATTTTTCCTCTTCCTCGGGTGACTCCTCCGAAATGCAAGGATCAGGATGAGTGTCCGGGGCGTCTTCTCCCTGTCCATTGCTCGAGCAGTAGGGGAGCTGAAGGAAAATGGCGGGAGAGGAAAAGGAGAAAGAGGAGAGAGAAGGAACACACACATATGTGTGTTACGTGCCGTCAGGTCGCTTCCAAATTAGGGTGACCCTATGAATTAATGCCCTCCAAAATGGCCGATCCGTTAACAACCTTGCCCAGGTCTTGCAAACTCGGGGACCGTGGCTTCCTTGATGGAGTCAATCCATCTCATGTTGGGTATTCCCCTTTTCTTGCCTTCAGCTTTCTCTAACATTATTGTATTTGCCAGCGAATCTTGTACTTTAGTCATATCATAAAAAGCCGATAGCCTCAGTTTGCTCATTTTACCTCCGAAGGAGAATTCAGGCTCGATTTGATCTGGAACCCATTTATTTGTATTTTTGGTGGTCCAGGGAATGTGTGAAACTCTCCTCCAACACCACATTTCAAAGGAATCAGCTTCCTTCTCCTCAGCTTTCTCTATTGTGCAACTTTCACACCCGTACTTAGTAACGGGGAATAGTCCGGCATGAATGAACTTGGTTTTGGTTGCCAGCAACAGTCCCTTACACTGAAGAATTTTTTCTACCTCCTTCATGGTTGCCCTTCCAAGAGAGGTGGCGTACCCCTTATACATTGAAGTGGCTAAGTTGCTAAGGGTGGCGGTTCAGACCCATTTATGAGGATTTTAGTGAGGCTTCCTTTGGAGATCTGCTTTTTCACTAGTATATAAAGTATTTAGCTGGTCCAAAAGCGTGGATTCTATGAACACGAACAATTCACAAAACAGTTCTTTGGCTTTTCATCTTGAAGTGCCAGGATCATCTTGCTGTTAGTGTAAATTAAAAGAGAAATGGAACCAAATGGCAAGCAGCTATTTAAAGAAATTCTTTGGGAGACGGCCTGTGGTTCCAGCCAGTGGCCAGTAGGAAGAGCTTATTGCCACTGCTGGGTTTGCCCTGAGTGCCTTAGGATGAAGGGGTGTGCAGACCTTTCTCTTACAAATGTTCAAATGGACTCTTCAGCATACACCACAAACACTCGGCTCCAGAGACCATTTGACATCAGTCAGTGGACAATTTTGGACCGCTCAATAGGTTGGTGTCTCTCTCCCCCCCCAAACAGAGACCTGTCTGTCTAATATACCATGAAGCCTGCCTCCTTTCTTAGGGTCTCTGTTCTCTGCTGCAGCGCCTTTGTGGTTTGCTTGCTGGAGTGGCAGGGCACCACCAAGTGGTTCCAGATGAGACACCGGGAGAGGAAATTCACTAGCAGGTCTGAGTTTTTCCTTTGTGTGTGCTGCAAAAGCTGTGTTCTGGAAGATTCTTCCACTATTTACAGAAGTGCTCACTGCCCCATTTTAGAGTGGGGACCCAGGCCCCCAAATTGGTTTTGAATCCCTTCCTGACTGGCCAAGGGTGATCTCAGTTCCCATCTTGCCACAGTCTATGGTTCTGGGTAAACTTTTGGGCACATGGCCATGAAATGGCCCCCTCTCAAGTGAAAAGGGCAAGGTCAGCTTTGTCAGCTGGGCTCAGAGACCATTTGTGGTTGGGTGCAGTGCAGTGTGCAACTTTGATTTTGTTGCACCTGTTGGCAACAAGAACTTGTGTGTTCGTTGTGGATTTCTTACAGTTACGTATCTGCAGACATGGTGCTCGAGGCAGTAGCCTTGTTTCAGGAGGCATGTGGGGGAAATTGTATGAATGCAAAACAGCACTGCACAGGCTCTCTGGGCTTGCAGGGATGGCCCTGCAATGTTAATTTTCCTGGCGCATGTTCTGAGTGTTGGACAATTCTACAGAGTGAACCAATGGAAGAAGTCCTGAAAAACCACAGAAACAGAAGGCAAATGCTGTGATCAGTAACTATGTCCTGCTCCCCCCCACACCTCATTTAATTACAAAAGCATTCAAATTTGTAAAGCCACTTCTGTTTGCACAAATCCGTTTTGGATAGTTAATAGGCTAATCCCATGCACACAGCCTCACATCCGAAGAGCCAAAGTTCTTTCTAATCCAGCAGACTGTCTCCGGCAGTGGTCAGCTACTGGGCACTGTAGAAAAGTAACTGCTCTGCCTCATTATTTGCCTGTCCACAGCTAGTTTTCAGAGATACGTGACTCATAGAATCATAGAGTTGGAAGGGACCTCCAGGGTCATCTAGTCCAATCCCCTGCACAAGGCAGGAAATACCTCCCTCTACACACACATACCTGGTGACTCCTGCTCCATGCCCAGAAGATGACAGAAAACCTCCAGGATTCCCAGCCAAACTGGCTTGGAGAAATATTGCTTCCTGACCTCAAAGTGACGATCAGCATTTCCCTGGGCATGTAAGAAAGGGCCACGAGAACTAAGCACTGAGGCATCCCTTCCTGCCCTCCCTTCTTGTGATGTGCCTGAGTTCACAGAATCAGCATTGCTGTCAGATGGCCATCTAGCCTCTGTTTGAAAACCTCCAAAGAAGGAGAACCCATCACCTCCTGAGGAAGCCTGTTCCACTGAGGAACCATTCTGTCAGGAAGTACTTCCTAATGTTTAGCTGAAAACTTTTCTGATTTAATTTCAACCCGTTGGTTCTGGTCTGACCTCCTGGGGCAACAGAAAACAACTCCGCACCATCTTCTATACGACAGCCCTTCGAGTCCTCAAAGGTGGTTATCATACCCCCTCTCAGTCATCTCCTCTCTCAGTCAACTCTTATATATTTAGAATATTGATAATGCTCACTTTTCTCCAGACATACCACAGGGACTCAAGGATGATAACAACAAAATTTAAACAATCACAATGATAATCACAGACAGCTAAAACACAAAAGAACACAACTCCTACAAAAAGCAGCCACCAATACTTGAACGAACCAGTAATCAAACCAATGGTTCCTTCACATTTTGAGCCAGCCTGGTGTTGGGGCTACAAGTGCCCGGCTAGGATCTGGGACATCCAGGTTTGCATTCCCTGCTCTGCTTGCCAGGTGTGGAGGTCGCACACTCTCAACCGAAATAGCCTCACAGGGTTGCTGTGAGGACAAAATAGAAGAAGAAGAAGAAGAAGAAGAAGAAGAAGAAGAAGAAGAAGAGATTGGATTTATACCCCGACTTTCACTCCGAGTCTCAGAGCGGCATACAATCTCCTTTCCCTTCCCCTCCCCAGAACAGACACCCTGTGAGGTAGGTGGGGCTGAGAGAGCTCTGGCAGAAATTGCTCTTTCAAGAACATCTGTGACAGAACTATGGCTTGCCCAAGGTCATCCAGCAGCCGCAAGTGGAGGAGTGGGGGATCAAACCTGGTTCTCCCAGATTAGAGTCTGCGCACTTAACCACTACACCAAACCAGAGGAGGGAAGAATGCTGTAAGCCACTTTGGGGGCCAATGGGAAGAAAAGTAAATAAAAGTAAGTAAAACCTGCCTTGCCAGAATCCCTTAGGAAATATAGCCACAGTTTGCAGGCCCTCTCATGATGCTCCATTTAGCCTTCATGGCTGATCGTCACCCCCATGCCCGTCCTCCACGAGTTTCCTTTTTAAAGCTAGTGACTTACCTTGTGTTGGCAGATTCCTTAGGTTCACCGTGGGTTGACTCTTACTACCTTTCTGTATGGCTCTGAGTGTCCTTGCATGCAGTCATGCCTCCAGCATGGCTGAGATTGTTGTGTTTGCTATGCCCTGGGCCCCTCTCTTCCTTTAGAAGCATTTGGAGCAGCTTACTTCTGCTCGCAGAACTTGCTTGTGTCCTGATTCTTAACTGGATATCCCTTAATTCCCTCCCCCCCTTAAGGAGAAGTAAACAATTTGATTGGTTTTAGTCGCAGCCTTTCTTAAGGCGAGTGTGATGTGTTACCCTTGCCATGTCTCGAGGAGCAGTAGGTTTAAGCTTTTTTCTTTTTTTTGGCTCTGTGGTTTATTAACTCCAGCCTTAATTGGTATGGAGCTGAGCTGCTGCACAACTTTGTTTCTTTATCTGGATTAATTGTGGAGGAATTGAGCTCCCTTCCCGGGATCAGCCTTACAGGTTACTCATTTTGCAAGCTGGTTTGGAGGTGAAGGTCAATCATGGTTAGAGTCTTACTACCATGGTTAGAGAGGCTTAACTACAGTACAATATTTGGGACTGACAAACTGAAACCAGCCAGCAGACCACAATACAAAACCCGTGGGTTGAAACAGGGTATGCCAAGCTGCGGTTTGTGGCTCGACTCAGCATCCGAGTAGTTACAAGTGTTGTGCTACCTCCAGAGACTGCCACACCACTGCGACGGAAGCAAAGTCAGAGGCTGAAAGCAAAAGCAGACAAGCAACTCAGAGTCGTGGTTTGCCCATGGCCCATTTGGAAGCTGAAACCCTCAGCTGCCTTAAGCTGTTGCCCACTTGTGTGCAGCAGGGTGATTCAAGTCTTGGTTTAGCAGACAACCGCTGTTTGTTGCAGCATCAGGTCAGCCCGTTCTGTTCTGTTCTCTGACTTACAGACAGGATTCTTTAAGAAACTGAGGTTTGTTAGCGTGTATGGGGGGGCAGAGAGTGTAGTGGGTGTTGGGGGGCTTGGTGAAAACAGACCTGGAGTTGAAGCCGGGCTAGGGAAACTCCATGTGAACAGGACTGTAGCGGCCGGTCCAAAATCCTCCTTGCCAATTAAAGAATGCGCTAATACAGACATTAGTTCCATTGTACGAAGACTTGTTTGAGGTGTTTCATCTCATCAGATCTCAGAAGCTCAGATCATCTGATCTCAGAAGCTAAGCAGGGTCATCCCTGGTTAGTACTTGGATGGGAGACCACCAAGAAGTCTGGGGTCACTATGCAGAGGCCGGCGGTGGCAGACCACCTCTGGATGTCTCTTGCCTTGAAAACCCTGCGGGGCTGCAACATACATACATATATGCATGCTCTTTCTTTAAAGCAGAAGCCAGCGTATTTGATGTGGCTGTGAAATATCTCCCCTTTCCCCTTGTTAGCTGTTTGCCTTTCCAAGCTGCTTTTGCTATAAGGGAATATTATTGAGGATACTTGCTTTAAGAGCAGCTTCCTGCGATGCCATCTGCTCCTTTTAACTTAATCCTGCAGCGAACTGAAGGCATATTCAATTTGCGGGCAACGGGAAACATGATTACAGTAACATGGAGTTGATATAAACATGGTGTTTCTAACTTCATTTCAGAGCCCAGAGCAGGGAGGGAGAAAAACAGCTTGCAGTAGAGGAGTGCTTCAGCGCCATGTCAGGTTGTGGCACATTGCTTAGTGATGGCAAACTGGGTGGGGGGGCCTGCATGAGCTTGTGTGTGTGTGTGGGCGTGCACGCGCACACACACACACACACACACACACAGCTTGCCCGCTGTAGAACTCAACAATATGAAAGGCAGCCTTTTGGCAAATATTTCAGTTGTGGGTTCCTGGCAGAGTGTGGCATGTCTTTTTCCAGTATTGTAGTCCCTCAGCTTTGCATGCTGCTTCTCTTTGGATGGAGACAGATAACCAGGTATCCCCCCCCATCTTGTGGTGGCTCTACTCTGCAGCTTGCTTTTGTATCTGAGGAGACACGGCAAAGTATGGTCTCTGGGCCTCGTGATTTGGGCCGACGGCATTCTGTGTTTGAGCCTTTGCTTTAAGGGCTTCTTCGGAACCAGTTGTGTGCTGGACTCTGGTTCAGAGTGTGTGCGGGGAGGGGGAATTCTTGTGTCTCTTGCTAGTTGTTGATGACAAATTAATCAGGTTGCCTGGATCTGCACAGATCAGCAGAAGGGTTGCTTTTGTTGGTTGGCATTTTTACCATCTGCCAGCCCCCAAGTCCACCTGCAGCTCCTTCTGCCCCCTCCCTCTGGAGGGAAAAGCCGCAACTGTGCCATCAGCTGAAGGGGCGGTGCAAAAACCCTGTTTGTGTCATATGATCTACTCATCAGTGAAGATGTGCGCCAGGCCTAAGGTGGGGAGTGGCCTTAGCAGCACTAGTGACTTGGCTGTGGTTAGCACTTCACTTGATTTGCCAAGTGGCACCGTTAAGATTTGTCCAGGCATTTTGTTGGTTGTGTTTTTTAGGTCACCAAGCTGTGTGTGTTAGAGTTCTTGTTTCTCTTTTTTCCAGATTGCCAGGAACATTCTTTATGGCTTGACCTTGGTTTTGTTCTGTTACTCTCCCAGGTTTGACCTGGCAATTCGTCTGAATCCATTCATTCAGATTGTGTGTAGGTTTTTTTTTGTGTGTGTGTGTGTCTATGTATGTTGAGTTGTGGGTGTTCGTACTCTTCTTGCTGTGAGCCTTCTTGAGAATGTTTAATGAAGAACATGACTATACTTTAACTAAACAGATGAACTGATGGGAAGCCAGACGCATATCTGGATTTTCCTTCTTTGGCTATTCTTGATATTTATTCTATGGATAGGTGTCTCCCCCCAAAAAAAAAAGAAAAAAAAGAAAAGAAAAAACCTATGGGGTTTCCAGATGAAAGCATACAATGTAGGTAAACTGATTTTTTTTTTTTTTAAAAAAATCAAAATAGTAAAAAGCAACAATTGTATAAAACAGCATCAATAAAGTAAAACTAGCAGAATGCAAATAAACAAGTAATTGCCCCCATATTGTATCTGTCTGGTTTTTAATTGTTAGAAGCTACTGTAGGAGACTGTCTCAGCTCCTATAGGGTATAAGGCCTCCCCCCTCCCCCCCGTATTAATGGGCAGTCGCTTCAACAGCCCAGCTTGGTCTATGCAAGAGAATGCTGTTCTCTGTTTGACTTGCAGAATGTCCCTTTTCGTCCCAGGCTCCTGGACCAACTGTGTATGAATCAGCTTTCTAGCTATAGCAGGAAAGTACCCCCCCCATTATTCTCCCTCCCCTCCGTGAGCAAACTAATCTCCTTAAAATATCTTTATATGTTAGTGGACTGACTAATTTGTGTTGTGTTCAAATGCATCTGTGGTAGCGAGCGGCTTTGAAATTTTTGCTCTCCAATGAAAGCAAAGGTTTTAAAAGTTTTCCTTCTGCTCTTTGCCTCCTGTGCCAGAGCTGGCGTCCAAGCGGAAGTCCGCTCCATGCCCTATAGCGACGGGCCAGCTGAGCCACTGAGACATGCGGGATCAGGTTGTGCACAAACAAAAGACGACCCGAACGCACAGTATTTTTTGCAATAGATCGGTCCTGCTGTGTTTTGTCTTACAGATTAAAGATAACCTTGGCGAAATAACCTGAGGCCTCTTGTTTTTATGTTTTGCATGAGAACCTGGTTTTAAAGAGGAGCTGGGGATAACTTTTTCCATAAAGAATAAAATAATCTCGCGCAGCATGACTCTGATAATATTATGTCTGCTCTTGCTTCTGATTCAGTTTCCCATTCGAGCTCGTAAGAGGTGCCTGTGAGGCTCTGCACCCGCAAGTGGGACTCTGGGAAGCGCTTCTCAGGACCTGGAAAATGGCGGGTTTGCCGCATAACTGGGAGCGTTAGGAGAGGCGTGCAGTTGCCCTTTGTTGCTTGTATGTTTACTTGATTGAAGCATCTTGTCTGTGATGCTCTCTGCCCCCCCCAAGCCTGATTTGAATGGAGCACGGAGCTGGATTGCCCCAGGGCCTTGTAACAATTTATAGTCTGTGGATGGAAAAGCAGAAGTGCATAAAAAGACAGTTGTGAAATGCCGCCAGTGCCCCGTAATAGAAAATCTGTGTATGATGACCTTGGCTGCGAGGGCCTGCGGGATCGTTTCTTTCGGTCTGATCCAGAGGGTTATAAAGGGAAGGGAAGAATGGCTTTCTCTCACCTGGAAGGGGAACGGAATTCAGGGAAGGACAACCTCACAGAGTTCCCTTTCAGAACCAGGGAAGGGGGGGCTGAGGGAGAAAATTCTTTATTACCCCAGGATAATGCTTTTGAATCAAAATTTCCCTGGGGGGCGATGAGGTCTAGTCCAGCCACAAACACCTATGTGTTTAATGGCCTAATTCTGCCGGCTTATGAATCGGCTCTGTGTTCCCTGAAGCTGCTGCTTTAAATTAATTCAGGGCTAATTTTCCTCTTGCCAGTTGCGGGGCTGTGCCTGACCTTTCCCGGTTTTGGTAGGGGGTGGGGAGAGGTGGCTGATTAATATGGATTCTAATTCACCCTCCCCTTCTCCCTTCCTTTTTAGCAGTCTTTTCCTTGCTTTTTTCCCCCTGTTCAACCCCCATCCCGCCCCTCTTTTCCTTGGAGCAGATGTCTTGGAAATGGCATAGAAGCCACCTCCCAAATCGCGATTTTCTTCCCGGCTATCGAGCACAGAAGAGACAAATCAGAGCTGAGGCTTATACGTGGCCGTGTTCGTTTCAAGCGTGCATGCAGTATTTCTTATGTATAATAGAAAATTCTTATAACATGGCCTGCAAATGAGGATTGATAGCTTGCTTTTAATACGAGGAGCCAGGAATTCTTGCAGGCCAGGGTGGGCGGGGAGCGAGGGGGGTGGGCGCAGGATTTTGGTGGGCAGGATGTGAAGGGGCGGGAGGCGGGATGACAAAGAATCAGAGGTGACGGGTTTTAAGAATTGCATGGCAGGGGCTTGGGCGGTGATTAAATCCGCTGATGCTGTCATTGAGCTGTAAGGCTGCAGATAACATTCTCTCCCCGGGCTGGAAACAGGAATCAATACAAACTCCTTGACAGGGGCTAAATTATTTAATAGAACCCTTTCTTCACAATGTTTCATTATCTAGGATTTACCTCAGCTGGCGATTTGTCAGTGGGTGCCCGGTGGGGAAGTGGGGGGGGAGAAAAGAGGGTAAGATTTGCCTGGCGTTTTTGTATTAAAATTATTCCAGCGTGTGTTATGGATCCCTTTTGGATAATCCCCCTCCCCTTCCCCCCCGTGCAGATCTGTGATCTGCTGCCGCCAAGATGGCACTTAGCCTTTTCAGGCTGTTATTAAAGCAGGGGAGGGGGGGGGAGCACAAAGAGAGAGCGTTCTTTATTTCTTTTTGTCTAATACTGTGGCAGATTTAGAGATACCCTTCCCTTCCCATAAGGCATTTTCTCCTCTCTGCCCCCCCCTCCTCCGGTCTGCTTTGTTGGCAAAACTGATGGATTTTGCACTTCCCCGCAGCTTGATGAGCGAGGAGAAGCGACGTGTCCCCTCTCCCGGCTATGATATCTCCTTGTTTGTGTGAAACCGCCTAGCGCAATCTGGCCCGCTGGCTTCCCAGAGATTGGGAGGGGAAGGGAGTGCGTATCAATCAATGGCTGTAGGCCAGGCTCCTCCCACCATGTGCAAGGTAGCCAGTGGAAGGGCCAAGACTGCAGAATGCCATAGAGACACAGGGTAGAGTGGCTATACGCCATAGAGACTCAGGGTAGAGCGGCTCCCCTTATCAGCATCCCACAGGTTTTGTGAACAGCCGCTCGCTTACCTGTGGCAGGTTGGGAATACCTGGCAGGTGGGCAAGTGTTTTTTTTAAATCCAATATAATTTATTCAATTTTCAAAATTCCAATAACAAGTAATAGTCGTTTACATGATAAGTATATATAAACTTAACAGCATAAAAGAAAGCATTTTTCATAAGCTTAGTGTTGACATCAACATTTACCACAAATGAAGAGTGTCTATTATCTCTGGTATTGTTCCTTGAGAAACTAGATGGGTATAGATCGGTAGCTATATCATTGTAAATTCACCATGTTCGCCAGTAGATTTTGTTGGATTCATTATGTCGGATATTTTTTCCATTATATATAAGTTCTGTAACTTTTTGTACCATAAGTTCAGGGATGGTTTAATTTCTGACTTCTATTTCAAAGCTATAGTTGTTTTGGCTGTGAATAATAATAAAGCAATTCTTTTTCTTTGTATAGTGGATAAAACAGTTTCATTTCTAAGGTTCAAGAGAATAGGTTCTGGGTTCTTTTTTGTAGTGTGACCAGATATACAAGGTGGGCAAGTTTTGATGAACCAGACAGGAATGTGTTTGTGTTCTTATTTTTCTTCACCTGTGGCCAGGTGACCTTGGGCCAATCGTACACTCTCAGCCAAACGCAACCTCGTGGGGATGGGGTTGTTGTGAGGATAAAATGGAGAAGAGAATGTTGTAAGCCAGCTATTGGGGAGACAGGCAGGATATAAATCAAGTAAGTAATAATAATAAGAGTAAAACAGTAACTTCAGTGGATTTGCTTTTTTGCAAAATTGAGGAACCAGCTGTTCAGGGCTGTGTGTTGTGTTAGCCTTTCCCCTTCTATTTAATATGAGTCAAAGGTAGATAGGTTAACTGCAGACTTGCTGTTTATATGACCTCTATATGAAGTCACAGGGATATGCCATATTTCTTTCGGTTTGGGCATGAGGAGAAAATAGCGCCTTTATTCCCGGGTATTTGAAAAGCCATCATTTCACCTTGCTGAGGTGGGTAGCAAATTGCACTGCATAAAAACTTGAGAAAAGCAGGATTTTCCCCGCAGACACACACTAGGGGTGGGGGTGGTTGGATGTTACATTTGCTTTTGAGGGCAAGTGCCAAAGTTGCCAATATCTAGTAGTTAGTCCACTTTAATGGCTCTCGACAATAGGTCTTTAAACAGATTACGCTCTGTTCTCTTAATGGTGGCTGCAGCTTTAATTTAATATATTTCCTGGCTCCAGTAGTTAGTTGGGTGGAAATGTCAGTTTGATGTGATGCCGGGCGACATGAAGTCATTTATTTTAAGGGCTCTCTTTAAATCCATTTCGAAGGGTTATGCTGCCATATGACACAATGAACGGTGTGCTTTGCGTACTCGGTATTGTTCATAGCTCTGGGTACCGGGGAGGTTTAGGAACTTGCAGAAGTGAGAGGAATTTATGTTTTAATTTTGGGAGTGGATCTTTCCCTCCCCTGTCTAGAAGCTGAACTCCTGCCGTGTGGAAAGAGCCCAGCCGTTATGAGCTGAGCCCAATACCCCTTTGAATGCTGCCTCATTCAGGGAATGGCTCAGTGCCAGACCTTACATCTGCTGGTTTCCTTCCTCCTCACCTTCTTCCCTTCTCACACTTTCCTGAAGTTGAGGAGTGAAAATAGCAGCGTAGGCTGGAGATGTAGGCTGCTTTTAAGTTGCCCCCACATTGCTGGTGTGAACTCTGAAGAGCCTCCTCTTTAATTCCTCCTGTCTTATTGATGAGGTGGAATTAAACCCCCTCTCTGGTATTCCCAGACCTAAAGCAAAAAAGGGCCTTCTTAACTGTTTTCTCACTTCACATTAAACACTTCTGAACATGTTCAGATCCTGTATTGCTGGCTCTTAAAAAGTATACTTAATTCTTCATAATCTCTAGTATATAGAAAGAAAAGAAAAAACTACAATTCCAAGAATTCCCATTCTCAATAACCTTTACTGCAAAATGCTGGAAGGGTTAGGAAAGCTTTAGCTGGATTGCTCAGATGCCCACCCAAAGTGTAAATTTGGGGAAGGCGGGAGGGAGACAGAACAGTTAGACAAGGCAATGATGAAAAAGCACCTCCTGCTTTGTGCCTTTCCAGGCTTTGGAGAGATCCTCAGAAAAAGCTCAAGTTTGCAAAGACAGGTCCCAAGCTGGGGTGGCTCTTTAAATATGGTTATAGGCCATAAAGCAGAATGTGTGACTCAACAGAATCCTTCTTTGCACATGTATATAGGAGTCCAGATTCTGTTTTCTTTCCCCAACCTCCCAACTTGTGGCTCCAGAAAAGTGTTTCTCATTTCGTGTTGTGGTTGCACTATTTTTATTTTTAACATTCTATTCGGTTGTCCTACTTCATTCAAAAACACCTTCCAGATCAATACCATTGTGTCAACGACATGGATACAGAACAGCCTTAAAAGCAGTAGTCTTAACCATAATGTTATGTTGCTTTTATCTTCCTGCATTATTATATTTGGGAAACACATTGAGCAAGTTTCCGGGGAGACTGGTATATAAATATGAAGAGCAGTTTATTCTGAAAGGTTTGGAGTTGGAGTGGATTCCCAGGGGATAAGAGCAGGGGACGGGGAGGATTTGCTGAACATAAATCGTGGCCCTCCTTTCACCATCTCAGGCCTCCACTGAACAGCCTGCCGGAGCCAAAGCCCTGGCCTAGCTGGCCACAGCACTGCTGAGCTGTTTGGTCATCTTTTTTGATTCCCCTCCAGGATCGCCTTCCTTCCTTGAAATAGTCCTCTGGTTAGGGTTGCCAGCTCTGGATTGGGAAATACCTGGAGAATACGAGGACTCAAGGCCACTCAATGAAGTTGCTGAGCAGTCAGGTTAGAATGGATAAAAGGAAGTCCTTCTTCACCCAAAGAGTGATTAACATGTGGAATTCACTGCTACAGGAGGTGGCGGTGGCTACAAGCATGGACGGCTTCAAGAGGGAATTAGATAAACATACGGAGCAGAAGTCCATCAGTGGCTATTAGCCCCAAGGTATAGATAGGGTCTCTGGGGCAAGTGATGCTCTGTATTCTTGGTGCTTGGGGTGGGCAACAGTGGGAGAGCTTCTAGTGTCCTGGCCCCACTGCTGGACCTCCTGACGGCACCTGGTATTTTTGGCCAATGTGTGACACAGAATGTTGGACGGGATGGGACATTGGCCTTGATCCAACATTGGCTTCTCTTATGTTCTTATGAGATTTTGGGGTGGAGCCTGAGGAGGGTGGGGTTTGGGGAGGGGAGGGGCTTCCGTGGGGTATAATGCCACAAATAGAGTCCACCTTCCAAAGCAGCCATTTTCTGCAGGGGAACTGATCTCTGTTGCCTGGGGATCAGTTGCATTCCCAGGAGATCTCCAGCCACCTCCTGTAGGTTGGCAGCCCTACCTATGATGGTGTTATTACCTGGCTTGAAAGTAACGTAGCTAAGACAGTGCAAATCCCACCCCCATTAAACTGACGTAGCAGTTTCAAAAGACTGGGGGGGGGGGAGAACTATCCTGAAAATTTTTATTGTGTGGCGGAGGGTTATAATTGCCGTTAGTTTGGTCCTTATTTCCACGTCTCCTAGGCGATTCTTAACTAATATTTGAAAACTGAGGAAACTGTGAAGGGGGAAGGGCACAACGTTAAGGCGCCAATAGGAGCTGTGGAACTAGTATGAATTTATCTGTATCCATTGGCGAGACCTAATTGCTTGCATTCTTAATTAAGCAAACCTCTTACCAGTAATGCTGCAGCACCTTGGACCTTTCGCCTGCCGATTTCTCCCCACAGTCTCATTTCCTGGTGTTCACCCAATGTAAACACAGCCATTTCCTACACCTGGCGTTCAGATAATTGGCTGCTAAGTACAACAGAAGCTGCCTTTCTGGGAAGCAAGAAAACACTTGCACATACAACACGCAAGGAGACGGCAGGCGACGGCTTCCTTCTGCATCATAAAAATTAAACATTAAAAAAAGGTTATCAGGAGTAATTGGGAGTTAAAAGAAGTTGGCTAAATTCGTTTTAAGTGTTGAATAGCAAGAGCATCTGTCTTATTTAATATTGCTTCTGACCTTTAGGATTATTGAAGTCGAAATTTTCTCTCTAGTCATCAGGGGGTACTTTGGAGCACTGTTATATTTTTTTTCCTTTTCCTTTTTTTTTTTTTTTGATCCACAGATAAGTCTCCCAAGACGTGTCATTATAATTCATAAGTCACTAAAGAGAATTCATTACAGAAATTTGTTTTCCCACTTTGAAACTGGGTGTTCGTTCCACGGGAGGTGGAACATCACAGCGATCGCTAAATTGGAGTGTGGTGGTCTTTGCTGGTGGCCGGCATTGGACCGTGGAAGGACTGACTGATGTTCTGTCGTAGAAGGCAGCACAGTCCAGTCTTTTAACCATGGTGATGAGATCAGGAATGCTTGTGAATTCTCTCCCCCCAGTATGTTTGTTGCATGCCGCTGCTTCTCCCCTCTCCCCTCCTCATTTCTGCAGTCAATCATGGTCAATGTGATGTCTTCAGCACCATCTTGGTAACCCCAATTATATCCAAACTACTGTTTACAACCATGGTTAGACGTGGTCTTGCAAAATGCCTTTTAAACTTACCTTGGTTAGCAGACTCATCACTGAAGGCATCGAGCCAACCGTGGTTGCCTTAGAAAATGAGGGGCAGAATTGGAAGGAAGAGGACGGGTCAACTTACCAAGTACTCTTGTTCCCATAACCACGGTGTTGCCTCTGCACCCAGCCACAGAATCAAAAAGTCAAGAACATGGAAAGAAGCGATGTGCTCTGCCCTCAGGGTCTCTTACCCCAGTGCCGGCTTAACCCAAGCTGCCCCAAACAAGAACCCTGGGCCACTGCTCCATAAATGGCTCAGCTCCAGCATTTCCTCAACGCAGTGGGATTTTTGAACTGCAGAGCAGGCCTTGAGAGTTCAGGGAGTGCTGCGAAGAAATTATCTTCTTTTGACTTCCTGTTCATTGATGTCACAACCCGAATGTGGGGCAAACTGCACTTCTGATGAAAGCGTCTGATTGGCTGGCCTTCGTTTGGGGCCATTAGATGTAATTTTAAAAGAAGATAATTCTTTAATTAAATTAGTGGTTATAAGGACTCTTTTTTCCCTTCTTTTTCTGCTTTCCGTGCAGCAGTTCCATTAATCCTAAATGCACTGCGTTTCGTCTTCAAGTGGAGAAATTGCTTATCTTTGCGGTTCCAAAACAGACAGTTGGGAATTCAAAGAGGCAAGAATACCGCTTGCTGCCAACCCTATAAGTTCGGCTCAGTATTGTTTAGCACAGGGGTGCCCAGCGTGGTCTCTGTGGGTGCCATGGCAGCTGCCAACACCTTTCCTGGTGCCCGCCAGATATTTCTAAGAAAGTGGGCGGGGCTTCTCATAGGCCATTAGAGTTTTGATCGGCTGTGCGAGTCTTTAAAAACGTTGCTTTGGCAGCAGTTGCTACCACAGCACAAGGATGTTCACTGTGTGACTGAAGGTGAGCTGTGGCAGCCGTTTTGTGGCCGGCTCTGCCTCCTGCCTCCTGCAGCTGGCAGCCACTGCCTGGTAGCTGTTTTGTGGCTGTGCCCACCATGTGTGCCAGAATTCCAAAGGTTCCCGCAGGCTCAAAAGAAGTCAGGGGGACCCCTGGTTTAGGTTAGTGATATTTCTGGATAGTGGATGGGGGTGGGGGTTGGGACTGAGGTAGAATGCACAAGTGGCTTGCCTGGGCAGCAGTGTTCCCTCTAAGCTGAGTTAGTGTGAGCTAGCTCACAGTTTTTTTAACCTCCAGCTCACAGATTTTGGGCTGAGCCCAGGAAGGAGGGCTCCAGAGCAAACTAATTTATGCAGAAGCCAAATCGCTCGCTCACAACTTTAATGCCAGTAGTAGAATTTCTGCTCACAAGACTCCACAGCTTAAAGGGAGTATTTCTGGGCAGGGGTGAGAGCTGAACTCGGCTCTCTTGGCTCTCTTGTTTCACAGCTCTTCACCTCTACATTGTGCCACCTTTAAGTTCCCCACGAGATGCTGGCTGGCTGATTGGGACATGTGAGACAAGGAATGGGAGATGCCCCACTGTGCTTCCAAAACCCTGGCACTGGGTAGGGATTTGTGGAGTTTGTGACGTGACCCCCTCCTTCCCTGCCTCTGGGTGCCATTTCGTACCTCGACTAAACTACCCCCACACCCCAGTCGGCTTTGGCCAGTGCCGAAAGCATTGGCCGCTTTGTACCAGAAAAACGTTGCAATGGATTTTGTTAACCGCATGTCTTTGCTCCCTCAGCAGTCTTTTCTTTATGGACATGGAATGTTTGCACAGCATCCTAGGAAGTTTTTCCCCCCTCCTCAACATCCTTACCTCACCCCACCCCTTAACTGCATCACAAATGCTAGGATTTGGAGCTGGTGACCTTAAGCGTTGTCTCCGATATTTGTTCTTCTGTCTCGGATCACTCTCTTCACTGCTGGGTGATCTGTCAAGCCAGGCTTGCATCCACTTTAGGAAAAGGAATCCTTCTCTGGTTTTATTAGTCTCCCCAGTTTCCAGGTTTGAGGAGGGGGAGAGGTCATCCTTCTAAGACCATGTTCTCCATCCCTTTCCTGGGCTAAGTGAGCACGGTGTGAGGCGTCAGTCCAGTGTCGTAGCTTGGCAACAGGTCATTTGCAAAGCAATTAATTGCAGGAAGTTCTCCATTTGCCACCTGAATTCCCATTGCCTCTAGCAATCCTTGGGCTAGTCAGCCTCCAGATGACCAGAAATCAGATGGAGTGCTACTGGATTACACAGTCTTAAAGTCATGAATGAGCTTACTTTTTAAAAAAAAGATTTTGGAACCTTCTACAGTCCTACTTTTCATTCCCCCCAGGGGCTCATCCACTGTGAGCACTAAATGTGACCTTGTTCCTAATCACACTTCTGAGGAAATACTCCTAAAATTGATGAACCTTTGAGTTAAAAAAAACTCCCCCAACAACAGTGGGAAAGGCTTATGAAGTACCTGTCACAATGAGAGGTCTGTAGCTTAATGGTTGGTAGAACATTCACTTGACTTCCTGCAAGTTTCAGTTTCAAGCTCCAGCATCTTTAGTTTAAATTAGTTTTGTAGCCAGCGTTGGAAAGGACTTTTGTCTATCTGAAACTGAGAATACACTGAGCTATACGGAGCAGCGGTCTGATTCTCTAGAAGGCAGCTTGGCTTTAAATAATCATGAAAATGGGAAATGATGGTCCGTGCAGCACATCAGAGCTTGGGGCTGTGGCCATGTTGTGAGACATAATCTACCTGCTGAAGATCAGTGCTCTAGACAGTCTCCAAAAATGACCATCCTGTGTAGGGAAACAGTAGATGGCAGCGCAGATCATGAACGGTGGCATAAAATCAGCCCCGCTTCTTTTGGAAATCTAGAGCGGGGGGGGGGAGTCCCCAACCTTTTTGAGCCTCTGGCTGTGTTTGGAATTCTGGCACAGCATGGTGGGCAACAGCAATCAAAAGGCTGCTGCAGGAGGGCAGAGCCAGCCACAAAACGATCGCCACGGCTCAGCTTCAGTAACGCAGTGCAGATCCTTGTGCTGCGGTGGCAGCTGCTGCCAAAGCGACATTTAAAAAAGTCTGCACAGCCAATCAGATCTCCAGTGATTAATCAGAAGTCTTGCTGGGCAAAAGCCATACCTGACTCCACCCACTTATTAAAGACACTTGGCGGGTGCCAGAGAAGGCGTCGGCTGGTGCCATGGTGCCCATGGGCACCACGCTGGGGGCCTCTGCTCTAGAGCAGGGGTATCAAACATGCGGCCTGGGGGCCGGATTAGGCCCCTGGAGGGCTTCTATCAGGCCCGCAGTGGAGCTGGCTGTCTTCTGCTTCTTCCTCCAGTTCTGCTGCTGCTCTTGTGTCATCGTAGGTTTGCAGCTTACAGATACACACCTCAACAGCATGCTCAAGATTGCAGCAGCACAGACATTTTAATGCAATAATTCAGAGCAAGAGGTGTCCGTTATCAGTCACTGTTAAATAAGCAAAATATTGCAAGAGTGCTGATGTTTTAAGCAGGTTTTTATTTTAAGTAAAAAAACCCCAAACCTTTGAGTTTGTGTCCTTTATAAAGTTTATATCTCCACTGCCTGGCATTGCCTTTTATAACACACACGGCCCGGTCTCATTTATCCGGCCCTCATAACAAATGAGTTCGACAACCCTGCTCTAGAGTGTTTCTGTGGCACTCTCGTAACAAAAGGCATCCCTAAAATGGGACTCCCAGAAACTGCATTTGGGGCTGAGGAATCTGGATCCTGTAGTCAGTTACGTGTGGGGAAAGTGCCGCCAAACCCCCTCCTAGAACAGAACAGCTGGGAATGTTCAGTGGTTTCTACTCTTGGGAAAGGGGCATCAGGGTTTTTTGCAAAAGTGCTGTTTTATTCTCCCTCGTCACAGCCACTTGGATCCTGGTGCAGAGGACCGGCTCCCGGTTTTGAATTGTCACCAATAAGATCCCGTGTGATTTCATGGGAAGGGGCTTGTCCCGACCCGGGACTCGGCAGCCGAGACCGGGGGGGGGCACAGAGCGCAGCGGTGTGCCGGCGCCCCATTCGGCGGGCTCGGAAAGCCCCGCGACCCAGGAGGAGTCCCCGGCCCGCCCAGTTCACTTACAAGCGGGGCCGGGAGGAGTGGGAAGAGCACGGAAGCGCAGGCGGGCAGCGCGGGGACCAGGAAACGGCGAACCGAACCAGCGGAGTGGCGAGGCAAGCAGGAGGCAGCAGGACAGCATCGGAGCCCTGGCGGGCCGCGTCCCGGAAGCGGGCCCCGCCCTGAAGCAGCGGCTCGGCGAGACGACGAGGGATTCCCCATCCCCACCCACACTGGTTAGACGGGCCAACCAGCGGCCGAACGCGGCGATGGACAGGGCAGGGCACCAATGGTGGGGGCGGGGGAAGGAAGGAAAGGGTGGAGCACGCATGGGAAGGGAAATAAAAGGGGGAAAGTGGAGCGAGGCCGAGGAGGAAGGAGCCGGAGTTGGAGCGAGGTGGGCTGAGCTCCGCAGCGAGAGAGAGCAAGAGAGAGACAGTGCCCCAACGACCCACAACCCTGCGGAGCACCTGTCCAGTCCCCGGTGATGTAACCAGAGGGAAACAGGGCTCCACTACTGAGGCTTCGCTTGCTAAAAGCCCAGCGTTCTTGCTCTCCTGAGTCGTGCTCCGCCCTTGCTCTGACCCATAGCCCTCAAGGGGGAGTGACACGCCCTACAGGGGGCGCCACAGGGCTTCTGCTTCTTGTCGTAACTGGAAGAATTTGTTGAAGGACTGTGCTGCCAGATCCGGCTTTCCAGTCTCGGAGCCAAGCTGCCGTTAACTCTCACGATGGTCCTTTCTGCCCTGGGATGTTGAGCGAGGAGACGTTGTGTGTTTTATCACCGGTGGACTCTGCTGTCTCCTCAGCTGGCCAGTGTCTGCCTTTGATGGCATTAAAGGGAGGAAATCTTTTGCCTCCAGCATTGGCGCCTTCGAGGCAAGGGCAATCACCGCGGAAGACATCTCTCTCCCAATAGTGTATGTTGTCGGGCCCTACCCTCTTCTGCCCTCTCTTCAGTTTGGATCAGAAGGCTGGCTGACAAGACGCTCACCCAGTCAGAAGTTGCTCCAGCCTGGATCTCTGACCACCTTTTGTGCAGGGTTTTAAAAATAATCCTACGGTTGCCTTTCTTTGAGGCACCAGAAGACCTTTTTTTTTTTTTTGGCTCAGTTTCTACAAGAAAAGCAGCAGAGAAACTCCACCCCAGGCTGGGGGAGAGCTTTGGGGATTAATTTGCAGAACACTATTCCTGTGTTAAGAGTTATTCCCGATTTTGGCGCAGGGATCCCAGTGCTCAGTGGGGGAGTTAAAGGCTAAATAGATTTGTTGGTAAGTTGCATTGCTTGTTGGCAGAGAAAATGTGACCGCTGCTGGTTGGCTCTTGACTCAAGAGGAGAAGCAGCAGAGGAGGGACCAGAGGCTTGACTGCCATGAGACCACTTTGACCGGCAGTAGCTCTATGAGGAACCTAAGCAGAAACAAGGCTGGGTTCCTGCAGACAGGTGCTTTCCAGCCACAAGGATGCACACACCCTCCTTTGGCCTTCGGAGTGAGTTCCCTTCCCTTTGACTCCATTAAATATGCTTTAGAGTTGCTCGTACAGCAGATCAGCCATGGTTAACATCTGACTTTTAGGGAGTCAGTGATCTGTCTGACCAGGGTCTTGGCCTTCGGTTCTTTCCAGTGCTGGGGGCCATCTGGCAATCTCATTTGCCAGCAGCAGTTGCCCAGGGCAATCTAAACCATACCCCTTATCAAGGAGTGGAAGGAAGCTGGTCTAGGTCAGTAGCGGTAACAAAGTGGTCAATGTCTGAGAGAGAGAGAGAGGGAGAGAGAGAGAGGAAAAGTACTCTTCCCTCTTGTCTTTACCCGCCTGATACTGGCAACTACTTGCCAATTTCTCCCTGGTGCAGTGCTGTTTTGTCAAGTGAGAAGAGTTCTGGAAAACCACTGCGTTTCCCTGTCCCAGCTCTTTCAAGCCAAGCCAGGGAATTGGAGCAGGTAGCTGCCTATGCTGCCTTTTTTTTAGCCTTAGGAAGCAGTGATATAGTAACCTGCCAGCTGTACCACATTGGTTCCAGTTGCCTTTCCTGTTTTTAAAGAGCTGGGGCAGGCAAGAAGCTTAATGGGGGGGCGGGGAGAAGAGAATGAGAAGAAGAAGAGATTGGATTTATACCCTGCCCTTCACTTGAAGTCTCAGAGCGGCTTCTTTAGAGAACAGCTCTGAAAGAACTGTGACTGACCCAAGGTCACTCCAGCAGCTGCATGTGGAGGAGTGGGGGATCAAACCTGGTTCTCCAGGTTAGAATCTGCGCGCTTAACCACTACACCAAACTGGCTCTCCAGAACTGGGCAGCCAAGGCAGTTAGGAACAAGCCAGTGGGGTGGAGCAGTGGTGTAGCTATGCCATGTTCTTATTCATGCTGTGCCCCTGGGCTGTGACCTTCCTCCCCATTTCAAGTATATCAGAGCAGCCCTGGATGGCTAGCGTTAGTCTCCCAAATCTCTCACGCCAGGACATATTGCAGTTGTCGATGCCCTGGTGGCCGGGTATGCATCCCGTGTCTTCAAGTTATCCAGATATCCCCTGAATTAAGATGAGAAAATATGCATGCCTTGGCACTTTCAAGCAGAAAGTCATTAATTTATGCTTGGTATCTGATGGTACTTTTGATTAGCGACCTCGGGCTGTTGAACTCGTTATTTATGGATTGCCAGAAATGCTCTGACCGTCTGCAAGGGAATTAAAAGAGCAGGAACATTTTTGCTCCGCGCACGGAACGTTTTTGCTGCGTGCTTTCATACGTGTTTTCTTTTTAAGTGTGGCAGTTAAGGAAGTTTGGTTCCTTTTGATGCCTTTCAGCCTTGAGGCCCAGTGGAAAACGGATATAAAGTAGGTACATAATCTGTAACACTGTCCATTGCTCATGGTATCTTCCTTAGGGAAATGCTACCGTTGTGATGTGGTTTTTTTTATAACCGTTCTGTTAAAGGACTTGGATTCCCCTGAATTGGCCGCCAAGTCTCTCCTGGCTTCGTACAGCAAGTGCCGCTTTGCATATCTGTATTACAGAAGCACTTGGATGACATTTCTGTTTCCTCCGCTGTGTGCGTGATCAAAGACTGTCATTATGGCCCAGCCAGACCGTAACTGGGTGCAGCACATTCCATTACGCCTGGCAACCGGCTATCCGAAAGTCTTTTGAAAATGGTGTGACAATTTCAGGTTGCTGTCTCCATATATTTTAGCTCGAAACATCTTTTCCTCCCCCTTGCCTTCGAAACTAAGCTTTTGTGAGTTCCAAAACAGCCTAGCCCCGTGAGCGAAAAGATTTCACACTCTGAAGTGCAAAATTCCATAGGCATGTGGTAAAATATCATCATAAATCTTTCATCTGGAAACTGCAGCTGTCGGTGCTTTCGCTGGTGTGTGTGTGTGTGTGTGTGTGTGTGTGTTCAGCTACTCTGTGTAATTCTGGCTACTTCATAATCTTCACCTCTGATTATGCAGGGCGTGACCCCTGGGTGCACTCACTTCCCACGCATGCCTTTTTTGGCTTGGTGGTGAAAGGAAAAAGAGGACATGAAATGCCGAAAGATAGGTGTGAGTGTGTCCCGTCCCTCCCCGCCACTCAGTGTAATGCATGTAGTAAGATCCCAGCAGCTAAACTTTAAAAAAAAAAATGCCCCAGAGTACTCTTAATCCTGTGGCTTTGTGATGGTATTGTGGGGGAACCCTGGGGTTTCTGCATACCTAGAGCATATGTTGCTGGCAAGGCAGTGTTCCCTCTAAGCTGAGTTAGTGTGAGCTAGCTCATAGTTTTTTAGTCTCCAGCTCACACATTTTTTCTCAGCTCAGGAAGAACGGCTCCAGAGCAAACTAATTTATGCAGTGGTCAAATTGCTAACTCACAGCTTTAATGCCAGTATCCCACAAAGTTGAATTTTTGCTCACACGACTCCGCAGCTTAGAGGGAGCATTGCTGGTAGGTCCCCTTCAAGGGGCTGTGTTGGGCCCTTCAAGCTGTAAATGGGCTGGGCTCTGGCATGTTCGTAGCAGTCCTGGTTCATGTAAATCTGGTGGCAATCCGCTTTGTGAAAATCACAGAATGTGCCCAGAATTGAGTTGGTATAGCCCTGGTTAGTATTTGGATGGGAGACCATTAAGGAAGTCCAGGGTTGCTGTGCAGAGGCAGGCAATGGCAAACCACCTTTGAACCTCTCTTGCCTTGAAAACTCTATGGGGGGCCCCAATAAGCTTGCTGTGACTTGACAGCACTTTCCGCCACCATGGAAAAGGGTTCCCTGAAAGTAGAGAAATTTGAAAAACTCCACCGTAGAGAAGTGAACTTACCACAGCATGAGCCTTTGAAGCCAGCCTGCTTTACCAAAGACTTGGAAGACTGTTTGAATGCCAAGCCCTGTTCTGATACCTGTAGGGCTAAGCCTTCCTCCAGGACCCACTTTCAGCATTTGCTTGGAGCATCCAAGTTAAATGCTCGACAGTCATTGGGACCCCAAGTTGCATAAATGCAGTGTCAGATCCAGAGAACTGCACAGCTAGTTCCATATACTCCAGTTGGGTTTCCGGCTTTGTCATGACCCCAGCCTTCCGCTGCCACCACCCTGGACTTACGGTCCCTTGAGAAGGCCCAGGGTACCCTCTCAAGCCTATCCAAAATGCCCCTTTTGAAGCCGAGAACCTTAGGTGCGATGACCAGGCAGAGAACTTTTAAACAAATGGTTTATTAAGAACAATACTGGGGCAAGGTAAATAAGACAAGGTGTTTTAAAAAGGTATAACAGTTCTGAAAGGCAAAAAGAACACAAAGCTAACGCAGCTACCTATTACTCCTTAACTGGTACTACTAAAGGCCTGCAAGCCTTCTTACCAGGTCTCAATACCTTTAACAGTCACTTTGACTAGTGAGGGACCTTTTCCTCTCAGACCAGCCCTTCTCCCTCAGTGACTCCGTAAGAGGGGAAACTGCAGAGAGACAGCAAGGTCCGTTTCCTCACAACACACAGAGTTTAGCCCAGTCCCCTTCAATTCACTCCTGTGTGAAGGAAGACACCATTTTCCACACCCCTCTATAGACCAGGCTAAACTTACTCTCCCAAGTGAGGGAACTTTGTCCCAGACCAGTCTCCTCAGACCGCAGAGAAAAAAGAACTGTCAGTAAAACTGAAACCAAGTATAAGAACACATCACTCAGAGACTTCTAGTATCCCCATTGGTTGCAGCTGGCTCTAGGCATTGTGGGAATTGTAGGCAGCTTGCTTTCTACTACCACACAGGCCTCTCCTGGGTCCTAGGCCTCAGGCTCTGCCTCCATCCTGCACAGATCATGACAGGCTTGCTTCTCAAACAGGGGCTCCCTCGCCTTGTGTGGCAAACTACCTTTGACATGGAGAGTATTTTCAAAACCCGATAGTGGTATGGCACTACAGTGTGCAGGAGATAAAAGGGCAAATTCTGGTTGCCAAGCCAGTAAATACTTCCAGGAATTTGGGGAATTTAAAGGTTCTCACTGATTGAAATCCTGATACCTTTCCATGCCTTCTGTTTCTGATGCACCTCCTTTGAATGCCCAGTTTCCTGCCCTTGGCTTGACTTTCTTCTCCTTCTGCAATGCCGTGTTTTAAATTCGTGTCTCGAAATGCGGATCCAGTTTCCCACACTGGTTTCAGTTCTGTTCTGATCTTGCTTGTGGCTAAACTGGGCCTGCATGGCAAGGAGGCAGCAATGTCAGTCTTGTGAGCTCGCTGGTCACCGCCTCGTGTTGCGGCTGGTCACAACCTCGCCTGAAAGAAATGGCTCTGCTGGAGCCACAGCAAACTACTTTTTAAGCTGCAGGCGCCATATTTGAACAGCCCTGTGGAAGTTCCCCTCCCTCCCTGACCCGCGTTGGGCAGTTCGGTGCTTCAGCCTTCTCAATCCGATCGGCGCTCTTCTGTTAAAAAAGGCATCTCCCTCCATGAGCGGTTGTGGGATCTCTGGCCACTCCGATATTTAAAAGGTGCAAAATCTATTAGAGCTGCCTGCGATAGCTTCGCTGCTGAGCACCGCTTGTTTTAATGTTAGCGATGGATGCTGCAGCTGGTGGCGTTCGGCAATTAGATGTGACCTGAATGCCAAAAATGACATTTAGTAGCAAATGTCAGGAGCCCCCTCCGAAAGGCATCTTCGCTTCAGCCTCACCTTCCTCTAGGCTTAAAGCTGCGGAAGCCTTAATGGGATTTAATTTCTGGGGCACATATTCGATACTTAATTAAATGCGCCTGTAATACCGGGAGTTGTTTTAGGGAAGCGTTTTGGTTATTGTGCTTGACACTGAGAGTGTGTGATTTACAGGGCGCATCTTGGCCTCGTTCAGCAGTAGAAATCTTAATCAGGCAGAGCGGGGAAGGGCGGCTGTTGCCACTTGCATCAGAAGCTCGCTGCCGAATTGGTGGTGGAGGGGAGTCCAGATCTGTAATCAGAGTGCGGGACGGGGGAGAAACTGGGATCTCAGATGATGTTCGCCGGCCGCCTTCCGAACGGCTTGAAGAAGCATCACCACGCCCATTGTACCCTTTCCCCAGCAACTTGCTTCCATGAAAGGCAGGACGTTCCAGGGGCCGGCTGCCGCTGGGCAAGTTTCCCTGAGTGGATACTGAGCGTGGAAGCCTTGGTGGGGGAGGGACTGTGGCTCAGTGGCAGAGACTCGGCTCGGCATTAAGAAGGCCCCAGGTTCAATCCCTGGCATCCTCAGTTCAAAGGAGCAGGCTTGTAGGTCAAGTGAAAGACCTGTTCCCCGGAGAGCCACTGCCAGTCTGAGTGGACAACACTGACCTTGATGGGGGCTGATGGTCATCTGTGTCCATATAAGGCAGTGGTGAGGGTTATGGCAATATATGGATATTTACGGGGAGCTGCCAGCCCCCCAGGGCACAGTTTGAGTCTGTAAAACGAGATTGATTCCCCTGAGAGCAGCTGTCCTAAGACCTCCCCAAGGTGGCTTGGTCTCACCCAGCAGCAAAACTCAGGCCTCTGTCTCTTCGTTGGCTTAATTCACAAACCCTTCATTCATTCGCTGTTGTAGGGCTGTCAGCAGCAAGGTTTGTGGGTTCTTCTGCTTTGCTTATCTGACAGCACAGCACAGTGGGTCCAGAGCTGAGTGGTAGAGCATGTACTCCAGCATCCCCTTAAAGGCTCTTGGTAAGCAGACTGTTCTCCGCCCTAGGCCCTGGAAAATGGACAGCACTGGGTGCAGATGGACCAGCGATCCGCCTTAGTAGAAGGCAACTTCCCAAGTTCAGGTTAGCTGGTGGAGAATGTGTTCGGTGGCTAATGGTCACCTGTCACGACAAACCCAAAGAGCTTCTAGCCCTCGGTGCCCACGGATGGAGCATCTTCTCCTGAGGCCCTGGAGAGTGGCTGCCAGTCTGAGTAGCCGATAGTGATCGCGATGGACCAGTAGTCTGATTCAGCATAAGGCAGCTTCATATATTGTTCACCTTAGCACAAACCTAGACCAAGAACAAAGGCTTAATTTCAATTCATACTGCTGTCTTCTTTTATAAATTATAAAATTTGTAAATTTATAAATTAAAGTGATTCTTCCCAACCTATGATTCAATTTTCTCTGTTAAAGCGGACGATTCTGAAGAACACACAGACAATTTGTATTCATAAGGGAGTCCACATAAAGGTGCTTTCCGCTGTGTGCACCCGCTGGCCACCCCCCACCCCCCCAGTGCAATATTTAATTCATGTTACGATTTGAAGCCCGCCCATGCCGGAACTCCCTGCTCTGTGTGGCTTCTTGCATCGTCTTCCACAGCTCTTGGCTCTGAGCTCTGGAAGCAACAAACTGATGGGAACCTTCCCGGAGGCTCGTCTCGTGCTTCTGGGAAATGATTTGGCAGGCACGCTTTTCAAAATCGCTAATCTCACCTTCTTGCGGGGGACTGGGGTTCTTTCCCAGCTCTGATCCTGTTGGGCTGGATGGCCTGCCATTGACGTTTCTCAGTGTGCATTGTTTCTGTGCGTGCAGCGCTTGTGTTGTGTTTATACAAGCGTGCCTTTCATGCGTGCATATGCCTGAAACTCTAGGCAGCTGGGAAATTGTTTCTTGGAGTTGCTCTTTTTATTGTGCATAAAAGGAGAGTGATTGAAGTTCATTTCTGCAGCTTGAAAGTTTTAAAAGCAATGAAAGGGCATGCAGCATATCTAAAAATAGTGCTTTATTCCTTTCTCAGGTGAATTGCCTGTACCAGTGTGGTCTGAACTTCTGGTAGATCATGCCGGCTTGCTTTACTGTGGTGGCACCCTTCACTCTTACACCTGAGAGAGGTTTACTTTTAGAGTACATGTGAGCAGGGATTGCCTACCCTTTTGGTTTCTCATGTGCTGCTGATCTGGGTCTGTTTCCTGATCAGACAGAAGTCCGTGTGATGCAGCTGGCAGCCACCTCTACTGTTATTGTCTCTCTCAAGCATGTGTGTCACATCTATTGAAGCACTGGGAGCAAAAAATGTCATTTTTCTGGGAATTTTGAAGCCCTCCTTCCCTGTTTTGTTTTTAAGAGGAAGGGAGAACTTTGGGTGGGTGTTGTGTACGCTCAGTACTTTCTTATCAAACCTAACTAATGTATGGATATACCATTTTCATTTTCTTTTTGGTTTATATCTGTAAGCCTTTTCATTTCACCCATTTTTGTTGCTGGTGTCCCTGATCATTTGGGTTCCTTTTGTGGCACTGATGCAAAGAGAGTGTTAAAAATTTAATAAAATTAAATGGGGAAACTTCAGTATCAGTGAACTGAAAATGCCCAGCAAATTAATGGGCACCTGTTCTTGCAAAGAAGAAGTGAGCCTGAGATGTGGGTTTTTGAGCAGAAACATCACTGTGACATAATTCAGGAGCCAGCGTGGCATAGTGGCTAAGAGTGGCAGACTCTAATCTGGAGAACTGGGTTTGGTTCCCCTCTCTTCCTCCTCCTCCTCCACATGAAGCTTGCTGGGTGACCTTGGGCCAGTCCCAGTTCTCTCCAAACTCTCTCAGCCCCACCTACCTCACAAGGCGCCTGTTGTGGGGAGAGGAAGAGAAGGCGATTGTAAGCTGCTTTCCTTAAGGTAGAGAAAAGAGGGGTATAAAATCCTCCTCCTCCTCCTCCCCCTTGTGCTGAGAGGACACACTTTCTATTACCTGCATATAATATGCTTTAGCGCCAAAGCTATGTATGCACACCAAGGGTTTATTCTTGCTGTTGTAGGGCTGTCAACAGTGAGGGTTGTGAGCTCTTCTGCTTTGCTTATCTGACATCATCTGCGACAGAGTGGAATTCAAAGAACTGCAAAAAGGAAACAGGGCAGAAAGATGCCAGTGGGACTAAATGAGAGAAGGGGGGTGGTAAGCAGGGGCCTGTGACCTTTTGTCAAGCAGCTGATGAGTGTTTTATTTATTTTGGTGCCTGCCCGCACACACACACCTTTTCTGGATGAGGATAAAATGCTTTCCTTGCAATGTAAACCTGACAGGGTGCTTTGGAAGAAGTACTTTCATTTCTGTAAACACAGGGGTATTGTGGGTTTTCAGCTCAGTCATGCTGAAGTGGAAAGAGAATATAGGGAAATAGCTTGTATTTTATACAAATGAGAGGCTGTTTCTGCTGGCACTGAGACTAGAATTCTGTTCCTTCTGCCCTTGCAGTTGTGAGCTAAACTGCATGCAGTCTTGTTCTGCGTGAAACTAACGCCAGAGGGACTCTTGGGTCTTAAATTGATGTCCTTTTAGTAATGCTGCCTGCAAGAAGCATTTTTATCCCAAGTGTGATTGGACCTAGTTAGGTGTTGATTGTAGGAGAACCACCTGTGACCCCTAGAATTGCATTGGGAATCCAGTGCTTAATAAACACTCCATAGAGGCGGCCCTGCTCTGACCACCTCCATTCCTGCCCTAACATACAGCTTCCCCTCTGGTGAGCTTCTCGGGCTGGGCATTACGTCCTCCCCCACTTGTTTTTGGTGTTGCAAAACCTCCATGTTCGGATGCAGTGCTAGGAGGGAGCTCGTTGGCCACTGTGTGAAACAGGATACTGGACTTGATGGACCGCTAGTCTGACCCACAGGGCTCTTGTTATGTTCTTAGGATGGGATATGTGCAAAAGAGAGCTCCCAGTGTGTGTAGAGGATACACTGAGCTTCAAGGCCTGATGTCTGTCCTCCCTAGAGAGAAGTATATACATGTACCTATATAAATGAGAGTCTCTTGGGCTGCAAGGAGATCAAATCAGTCAATCCTAAAAGAAATCATCCCTGACTGTTCCTTGGAAGGACAGAGACTGAATCTGAAGCTCAGATACTTTGGCCACCCAATGAGAAGGGAGCACTCCCTGGAGAAGATCCTGATGCTGGGAAAGGTTGAAGGGGTTGAAAGAAGAAGGGGACAGCAAAGGATGAGATGGTTAGATAGTGTTATTGATGCAATGGACATGAAGTTGAGCACACTCCGGAGGACAACGGGAGGGCCTGGTGTGATGTGGTCCATGGGGTCGCGAAGAGTCTGTCTCGACTGTGTGACTGAACAACAAAGTAGCCTTCTATGGAGTTGAATGAATGGATGCATCTGCCCCAGTATGGCTTCTGTGACTGGCAGAAACTCTCTGGGGCCTCAAGGAGAGATCTTTCTAAGCTCTGCTAATCAAGGTGGAATGCACCTGGGATCTTCTGTGTCCTCCTCTAAGGAGTTTTTTAATTCCATAATAATACTACCTGATAGTTGGTGCATTTAATCCAACATTACTGAGTTGGGACACTGTCAGTCATATATTCTGGGAAGCTGGAAACGCCACTGTGTAATTTCAACCAAAATCAGTATTTATACCTCTTGTAAATGAACCATCACTTACTGTTTTTGAACGATTAATTTTTAGATATACCTCCAGAGTGGAGTCCACCTTCTAACTCTAGAAGGCGGAAATGAACACATTGCACTTAAATCTCCGGCTAGTGACCAAACGATTATTATAAAGGAGGTCATGGTCACAACTTTTAACAAGCACCAGTTCAAGAAATCCAAGAGCAGCCTGAGATCTTTAAAGTAGTTTGCAGGGGCTTCCAAAATCAACAAAGTGAGTGAAAAATACATCTTTAAAGGCTCCTCTTCTTCTTCTTCTTCTTCTTCTTCTTCTTCTTCTTCTTCTTCTTCTTCTTCTTCTTCTTCTTCTTCTTCTTCTTCTTCTTCTTCTTCTTCTTCTTCTTCCTCTTCTTCTTCTTCCTCTTCTTCTTCTTCCTCTTCTTCTTCTTCCTCTTCCTCTTCTTCCCACTTTAACAGGGAGAGTGTGCAGTTAGGTGTTCAAATTTATCTCTGTAAACATGGATAGGATGTGGTGGGGGCAGGTATCATCAAACAGGATCCTCAGTATTCTAACAAGAACCTGCAAGAGCCAGTTTGGCTTAGTGGTTAAGTGTACGGACTCTAATCTGGGAGAACCGGGTTTGGTTCCCCATTCCTCCTCTTGTACCTGCTGGATGACCTTGGGCAAGCCATAGTTCTGTCAGAGCTGTTCTTGAAGAAGAGCTCTCTCAGCCCCACCTACTTCACAGGGTGTCTGTTGTGGGGAGGGGAAGGGAAAGGAGTTCGTAAGCCGCTCTGAGACTCCTCGGGGTAGTGAAGGGCAGGGTATAAATCCAATCTCCTCCTCCTCCAAGAGAATTCCAGGTTTTCTAGCTGTCTCCTCTGTCAACCTGCAAGATGTCAGTCATTCGAAACTTGAGAGTAATCCTGAGAATTGATCCGAGACCTGATTCTAGTTTAGCGGTGGCACACGCGCAGAGAAAAGTGCATTCCAAGTGCACAGGCGTCTCTGTGTTTGCTGAACATACTACTAGAACTGGGGAAGGTGGCAGAAATGCCAAGTGGAATGTTTGCCTTGGGTTTCTGAGAATTAACGCCCAAAGGGGTTATGAATTAATGTCCCAGGTCCGTGAATTCCCTCCCAAAAATGGAGAGAGGAGGCAGGAATGTTCTCCCCCACACGATAAACAAACTGCAAATACCTAAAGCATTTTTTGAGCATCGCAGGGCTGGGGAGCGGCATACCTTGTTTTGTTAATAAAGGATTCTTCCCCTCTAAGTAGATCACAGAAATGGGACTTTGTTCTGCCAGCAACAATATTGGATGCCCCAAGCAGCTTATTTCCCTCGCTCGGCTCACAGTCCGCTGAATACACTGATCGATTATCCGCGGCTTAACCAAGCCTTCTCATTTCCTCCCTTCCATTACTGCGCTCAATCAAGCCGGCCGGTTCTTTGAGGCCTGGCTTGAGCGCCGAGATAAGCCATCGAGGCCTGTTTCTGTTAGAAAAGCTCTTGTAGATGGAACAGTCATTAGATAACACTAACAGGTTTAAAGGTTGCCGTCTTTGTGCTGGTTCAGGTTAAGAGGACAGGAGCCAAAAGGCGGCGGAGGGGCTGCCTCGTGGGTTGTGCCGTTGGAGAGGCCGGGCGTTGACGAAGAGTGCGTAGCCAGGCTAACACAATCCAGACGGGCTTGCTTTTTGCCCCACTGATCACTTGTGACTGATCGGGGCAGGAAGACAGATTCTTTGCTGTCTAATCCTGGGCTTGACAAATCCCAGGCGCCAGGGTGCCGTGGCCCCTCGAAATTTCATTGTGGCACCTAGTATTTTCAGCAGCTGTTTATCGCAAGTGCCTTATGAATGGTGATTCTCAGTAGATGTATGAAGCTAATTTATGTGAGGGGTAGAGGTTGGCTTTTATGGTGATGACAGCTAAGGTTACCGGCGTGTTAGAGTGCTGGACTAGGGTCGGGGAGACCCAGGTTCAACCCAGGTTCGAATCCCCACTTGTGCCATGGAAGCTCGCTTGGGTGACCTTGGGCCAGTCACACCCTCTCAGCCTAACCTGCCTCACAGGGTTGTCGCGAAGACAACCCGTTGGGGAGAAAGGCGGGTTGCAAGTGAAATGAATAACCACTATCTTACAATGCTTTTATTTAGAAAGACAAGAAACTGCTTAGATTTTAGCATTAGGTTTTGTGGTAGCAGTAATGAGGAAGGATGGTCATTAAAGCCCTGAAGGCCGAAATATAAACCTGGCTTCTGCATTTTTGGGGTGTCTGCTAGAGACAAAGAAAATTTGTTGATGCCTGTTCTAATCGGACTTTGACCGGGAAAGCAGCAAAGGTTTTTATTTTAGATTTTTTTACCTTGTCTTTCCATCCTATGCAGCTTTCGGGGCAGCTTTTGAATTCCATCAAATAGCTGAGGTCCACTGCTGAAGTGGCTGCAAAATAGACCACTAAGCGTATTCTTGGCAGCCAGACGTTGATTTCCGTGGGCCTGAGAGCATCTGTCATACCGTTTCACCCCCACGCAAAGCAGTAGCGAAAGATGCAAAAAGGTCTGTGCAGATGTTGTTGTTTCATGGTCAGCTTGGTGTAGTAGTTGAGAGCAGCAGACTTGAATCTGGAGAACCGGATTTGATTTCCCACTCCTCCACATGCAGCCATTGGGTGACCTTGGGTCAGTCACAGTTATTTCAGAGCTGTTCTCTCAAGAGCTCTCTCAGCCCCACCTACCTCACAGGATGTCTGTTGTGGGTAGAGGAAGGGAAGGAGATTGTAAACTTCTCTGAGACGCCGAGTGAAGGGTGGGGTATAAATCCAGTCTCCTCTCTCCTTCCTCTTCGTCTTCCCCTCCAGCTCCTCCTCTGTTCTGGCTGTGACAATGCATGCATTTTCATACATAGATTTCCGAAACCGAATTCTGGTTTCTCAAGTAGCAAGGCTGGAAAAGATGCTTTCAAAACTCCATGGGTAGTCCGGGAAGACAAATACAGAGGTAGATGGGCCGATGCTTTGCCATGGAATTAAGGCAGATATACACTTTTTTCATGAGAGTGTTTCTCTGGAAAGCTTTTTTTTAAAAAATGCAAAATCTAGGGAACAGCTCACTTTTATAGCTTGGAGGAAGGGGGAGAGAGATCCCTGGGTGTGCATGTGGAAAGAGAGGTCCCCCTCTTGCCACTGTGTTCAGGTCTCTCCATGTTGGTCAGGCGTGTTGAGTGCCTGCACCAGTTTCTGTAATAATGAGCTCAGTCCAAAGAAGCCACTGTTCACACAGACTTGTGTAGAAACTATTTACAGATTTATTGACACAGAAGTTGCTGATTGCAGGTATACACGGACAGAGTGCTTCGCCATACATCCAAACATGAAGAGGGAAAAATCTGTACCGTACATGGTTACATATATACATATCATCAGCCAATCAGCTTTCACTGCTGCGTCATTCTGACTCTGGCCTTTGGGCACTAGCCAGGGCTAGCCAGAACTGGTTTGCTCCAGATGACAGTCATTTAGATGCTGTCAGTTGTCAAATAGATGCATTTGATCTAGATCACCAGCTTATGTCTTACTGTTACATATATTGACACTCCACCCCCTCTTTTATTTCTATCTCTGTGCCTCTGCATCACTGAGAGGAGTTGGTCCCCCCAGAACCTGCCTCGAAGGCTGGGGTTCCAGCGTCTGGTTGACATTAGAGGAGGCATTAGCTGGGTTCTGTATGCAACACCAGACCAGCTTTCCCTACCCCGTTCTGGATGTTGGGAGCCAAAAACCCTTTTTAGGCATTTGTGCTACCGGTGCCCAAAATATATTTC
Organism: Gekko gecko; assembly: GCA_029375565.1. Taxonomy (NCBI): domain Eukaryota; kingdom Metazoa; phylum Chordata; class Lepidosauria; order Squamata; family Gekkonidae; genus Gekko; species Gekko gecko. The sequence continues at coordinate 24,195,490 of JAPDNY010000016.1, forward strand.
AGCCAGTCGCTGTGTTGCAATTTATTCATTTTAAGAACTTAGACTTGGTTCTTTTTCTAAAAAAAAAAGTTTTGGTGTGTGTGCTGGTCCCCTAATACAAGTTTGGTTTAGTGGTTAAGTGCACGGACTCTAACCTGGGAGAACCGGGTTTGATTCCCCACTCCTCCACTTGGGCAGCTGCTGGATGGCCTTGGGCAAGCCATAATTCTGTCAGAGCTGTTCTCTCAAGGACAGTTCTGGAAAGAGCTCTCTCAGCCTTGCCTACCTCACAGAGGGTGTCTGTTGTGGGGAGGGGAAGGGAAGGGAAAGGAAAGGAGTTTGTAGGCCACTCTGAGTGAAGGGTGGAGTATAAATCAAACAGCGAATCGTGCAGTTAGGGGAGACTAAAAGGCCGCTTGGGCATACACACACCCATTACAGCCTTCTCTCTCTCACCCCCTCACCCCTTCCCGTATGCAAAAATCCAGGTGCTGATTTCACAGGTCTTAAGAATATTATAGGGACATTTTTCAGCTCAGGTGTTTTAGTTATGGACCTGAATTCAGATCTGTCCGTATCTCAGTGACCCCAAAACTATAAGACAAACAAACAAACAAACAAACCATAAGGCAGGGGCCAAGACAGTTGATTTGAGGTTTCCCTTGCTCAAAAGCTAGTCGAATCTGAATCTAGGGGGTGGTGCTTATCTCCATTTCCAAGCCAAAGAGCCAGCGCTGTCTGAAGATGTTTCCGTGTTCATGTGGCCAGCATGACTAAACGCCGAGGTGTATGGAATGCTGTTACCTTCCCACTGAAGTGGTACCTATTTATCTACTTGCAATTTCTTGCTTTCGAACTGCTAGGTTGGCAGGAACTGGGGCCAGAGACAGGAGTTCACTCCTGTCCCGTGGCACTACGGTCTCGAACTGTCAAACTACAAACCTTCTGGTCTGCAGCTCAGCGTCTTAACCTCTGAGCCACCATGGCTCCTAAGACAGTTGATACGAACTGCTTACTGGCATGTGCTCTGCTCTTCAAGTGGCCCTGCAATCTCCAGCCCAAAAGACATCCACGCTACCTCGACCAGGGCTAGGGCCTTTTCAGCCCTGGCCCCAGCCTGGTGGTACACACTCCTGACTGAGATCAGGACCCTGCGGGATTTATTGTAATTCCAGAGGGCCTGCAAAACGGAGCTGTTCCACCACTGGTTGAGGCGGCGGATGTCAAAATAACATCTGGCCTCCCCTGCTTTAAGCGACCATGGCTCTATTTATATCTTGGACTCCCCTAACTGCACGATTCGCTGTTTGGCAATTTTAGTTCAATGAGGGCTTTTAAATGTAAGGCAAAATATGTGATTATTAGACACTGATCTCTCTGGCTAGATCTGATTTCCGCACGCACACACACACCCCCGGAGCAGTGTTGCCGCGCTGGAGGAAGAGCTTGATTTCCATGGCTAAGCCTTTTTGAATTAATTGGACACAAAAGAGGCAATCACCGGGACACGGTACCTTAAAGGGGAGCCGTGATTTGCAAGGGAAACGCTTTCTGATATCAGACCCAGAGCAGATTGCGGCAAATTAGCACGTCAGCACATTTTCAGTTGCATCATCTGTCAGGGGATTTAAATGTAACTAACAGCAAAGGGGTTTTTTGTTTGCGGCTTTCCTGCGTGGGGATCTTTTAAGAACCCCCTGCCGTGCGGGCACAGAGGAGGGCGCAGGGCCCCAAGGCAGTGAGTCAGCATGGTGGAACAAATGCTGACCCCCTCCAATTTTTTTTTAATATATATAAGGACATAAGAGAAGCCAATGTTGAATCAGGCCAATGGCCCATCTAGTCCAACACTCTGTCACACAGTGGCCAAAAATACCAGGGGCCCTCAGGAGGTCCAGCAGTGGGGCCAAGACACTAGAAGCCCTCCCACTGCTGCCCCCTCCAGCACCAAGAATAGAGTCCATCACCTGCCCCAGACTGAGAGTTCCTATCTATACCTTGTGGCTAAGAGCCACTGATGGACCTCTGCTCCATATGTTTATCTAATTCCCTCTTGAAACTGTCTATGCTCGTAGCTGCCACCACCTCCTGTGGCAGTGAATTCCATGTGTTAATCACTCTTTGGGTGAAGAAGTACTTCCTTTTATCTGTTCTAACCCGACTGCTCAGCAATTTCATGGAGTGCCCACAAGTTCTTGTGTTGTGAGAAAGGGAGAAAGGTACCTCTTTTTCTACCTGCTATATCCCCTGCATAATCTTATAAACCTCGATCATGTCACCCCTCAGCCGTTGTTTCTCCAAGCTAAAGAGCCCCAAGCGTTTTAACCGTTCTTCATAGGGAAGGTGTTCCAACCCTTGTATCATTCTAGTTGCCCTTCTCTGCACTTTTTCCAGTGCTATAATATCCTTTTTGAGGTGTGGCGACCAGAATATATTTTGAGGCTCGGGGTACGTCTCGTGGTTGTTCTGAAGAGAGGCTGGATTTGGCAGTCCCTCAGGCTGCCGTGGAACAGGGAATCTCTCTAGATTTGCTCGATGCATGTATATTCACATGAACACACATGAATGAGACCATCAGTCCATTGAAGTCAATATTGTCTACTTCGGACTGGCGGTGGCTCTCCAGGGTCTCGAGGGAGGTCTTCCACATCACCGACTACCTGAGCCTTTTAACTGGAGATTCTGGGGATTGGACCTGGGTCCTTCTGTATGCAAAGCAGATGCTCTACCATTGCGTGTAGTCCTTCCCTCGAGCAGATTCAGTCTAGTGTGCTCCTCGTGGTGCTGTGGATCACCAAGTGGTTTCTTGGGCTCTGCCAGACTTCTCACGAAGGGGGGGGCTGCTTCATTTTCTGTGGCATTATTGGCTTCTGGAGCCATCCACGACACTCCCCCTTCCCAATTTCTGCAGAGGAAAAGCCAGTAGGTGCAGCGAAACCATTAGTCGGGTCCGTGTGTACGCTGACATTCCAAAGAAGTATAGAATGTGATCGTGGCCACAAACCTACATTAAAAAAAGAACAAATTTCTAACCCTCATAGCCATGGGGGTGTAATTGCAAAAGGGTGGCCCCTGACCTCCCAGATGCCAACTGCTCCCGTGTGGTGCTGGCGCTTTCGTTGCTCAAGGGTCTTGACACACATGGTTTTCTTGTAATCCTTACTGCAAGCTTATTAAGAGAGGTGGCCTGTACTGTAACCCTCGTGTGGGCAGAGGCGGGAGCTGAACCAGGGAGAGAAGTAGCCCCTGAACATGTTTGCGGCAGGAGCAGGATTTGAACCAGGGGACTTCCTGGATGGTGGCTACACTATGCCATTCCACACACATGTTGCCGTGCCAGCAGCCCCCGCCCTAAAGTGTACCAGTTTCTGTTCGCATCTTCAGATGCTGTAGTTGAACATGTGGGAGGCTGGTGTGATGTAGGTTAGGAAAATGAGCTGCAGTCTGGCAAGTCCCTGGTTCGAATCTCACACTTGCTTCAGGTCGTTGAGTGACTGGAGGCAGGCACCTTTCTCTCTCTCTTGGCCCCAACCCCTGTCTGCAGTATGGCAGTGGTGATACTGGCCTGTCTGTGTGAGATTTTATCATCTGTCCATCCATCCATCCATCCATCCATCCATCCATCCATCCATCCATCCATCCATCCATCATCGATCGACTGATCATTGATTGATCATCCATTGATCATCTATCTGTCCTATCCATCCATTTTACAGCCTGCCCTCCCCTGTGTAAGAGGGCTCAGAGTGGGCAACGACATTCATAAAACATTCCGTACAGTTGAAATTTTAAAGCAGTTCGATAACAGAATGAGATAACAACCAACAACAACTAATAGATGGCATATACAAGGGCACAACCTAGTGCTCCTTATCCTGGGAAGGTGTTAAATAGCCTAAAATTTATTTATTTTATTTTATTATTGATTGATTGATTGATTTGATTTATATCCCGCCCTTTCACATGGGCTCTACCTGATGTGAAGGAAAGGGGAGGGGAAAGAGAAACAGAGGCCAGTCTAAGATGGAAGAGCCGTCGCTGCCCTCAACCATAGGCCTGGTGGAACAGCTCCATCTTGCAGGCCCTGCGGAACTGCATCTGACCCCCGCTGGGCCCGGATCTCGCCCGGCTGAGTGTTCCACCAGGTTGGAGCCAGGGCCGAAAAAGCCCTGGTTCTGGTTGAGGACAGCCGGACGCTCTCTGCACCTGGGATCGCCAGTAGGATGTTACCACTGGAGCGTAATGCTCTTTTGGGGATGTCCTAGACCATTTAGGGCCTTTAAGGTTAATACTAAAACCTCGAACCTGATCCGGTATTCAACCTGGAGCTAATGCGGCTGGCAGAGCACCCGTTGAATATGGGCTCTGAAAGACGTTCCCGTAAGAACATGCACAGCTGCATTCTGGACCAACTGCAGTTTCCGGGTCAGTCTCAAGGGTAGCCCTGCACAGAGTGAGTTACAGTAATCTAATCTGAGGGGGGTGACCTTTGCATGGATCACTGTGGCAACATGGTCACATACAGGAAGTGCTTCGAACACGAGAAGGCAACAGACCTGCCAAACATGACTTCAGGGGTCTGATTATTCCTTTCTCCATCTGTTCTGTTACGTCTTCCACCTTTCCTCCCTGGGAGGGATAATCTACACTAAACTAGTAGCGGAAGCGGTTAAATTTGCAGGCGCTGCATGCTGCAGAGGTTAGGACGCTACAAATGGAAAAGCCCCCGCGGCAAGAGCAAGCAGTGGGGGTGTGGCAGAAAGCCCTGCAGGCAGCCGAGGCAGCAGCAGGAGCGTCCAAGGGGCACAGAGAGCCTGCCGTGGATTCCGCCGGCCTCTTTTTCCTCCGGTGAGTCTGCCGCAGGCCCTCCAAGTGAATCCAGCTTCCTGCCTTCCGACTGATGAAAGCGTTGCTGAAAAACGGGCTTGCAATGAAGGATGCCCTCCTCTCCCTTCTCTCCAGGTAGCAAATCTGGTCTCATTCCGGGTCCCAGCTGCTCTCGCCTTGCTTCTGTTGCCGGGTCTGTTTCATTTCAGAGACGGATGTAAGGTGGTTCAGAGAGGCATGCTGAGAAGAGGTGGGTGGGAACAGTTGGAGCCAGGCTTCCTATCAAACGTGAGGGGGTTTGCTTGCTGGGGGAGGGGATGGCTCTTTCCTCCCCTCCTCCCCACCTCCCCACTACAAAATGGCTAGCAAAAGAGCCTGGCGCTGCGCTGCATATGTATCTCGGGACAAAAACCATTGGTAGAGATGTATCCACACAAATTATTTTTGAATCGGCAACACTGGAGCTGGAGCCTGGAGTTCTGCCCCTGAGGCTGTGAGGTTTCAGGCAGGCCAACATGGGAAACAGACCAGTTACCTTTTTGAGGAGGGAGGTGCCCCAGGAAGACCTGTCTTGGGTTCCAAATACCAGGAGTAGTCGCTGTCACACAGGAAGTATTCATTACCACTCCCTTCCCCAGTGCTGCTGATGGATGGACTGGGCATAGGGATGATTGGCTGTGGTGCAGTAGAAGAGCCTTAAGAACATAAGAACATAAGAACATAAGAGAAGCCAATGTTGAATCAGGCCAATGGCCCATCTAGTCCAACACTCTGTCACACAGCGGCCAAAATATACCAGGTGCCATCAGGAGGTCCAGCAGTGGGGCCAGGGCACCAGAAGCCCTCCCACTGCTGCCCCCTCCAGCACCAAGAATAGAGTGCATCACCTGCCCCAGACTGAGAGTTCCCATCTATACCCTGTGGCTAATAGCTACTGATGGACTTCTGCTCCATATGTCCTTGGCTTGGCATGCAGAAAGTCCCAGGTTCAATCCCCGGCATCTCCTGTTAAAAGGACCAGGCAGGAGGTGATGTGAAAGACCTCTGCCTGAGACCCTGGAGAGCCGCTGCCAGTCCGAGTAGACAAGACTGACCATGCTGGACCAAGGTTCTGATTCAGGAAAAGACAGCTTCACGTGTTCACCTGTGGCCTTGGAAGCAGGGCAACATCCCAGCTGTCGTGGCACATTTAGCACGGCCTGTTTCTCTAAGCAGAATGTGAGGGTGCCCTGCAACTCTTGGTGTTGCTAGCAGAGTGCACAGGTGAGGCAGTGGTTTTCAAGGGAAACCGAGGTAGCTTTGATGGCCATCTGACAGCAATGCTGATTCTGTGAACTTTGGCAGATCACAAGAAGGGAGGGCAGGAAGGGTTGCCTCAGTGCTTAGTTTTCATGGCCCTTTCTTACACACCCAGGGAAAGGCTGATTGCCACTTTGGGGTCAGGAAGCGATTTTTCTTCCGGCCAGTTTGGCCGAGGATCCTGGAGGTTTTTTGTCATCTGGGCGTAGAACAGCGGTCACTGCGGGTGTGGAGGGGGAGGTATTTGTGAATTTCCTGCCTCGTGCAGGGGGTTGGACTAGATGACCCTGGAGGTCCCTTCCAACTCTGTGATTCTGTGAATCTTCCTGAGTAAGGTTGCAATTAGATGCCACGCACCCAACAAATCTTTAAGTTGACAGGAGCACATAGAAAAGGCTTTAAAAGGCTGTATGTTCAAGGAAGCTTGCTTTTCACCCCAACCTTTCCCAGTCTCCTGTCCGAAAGGCCAACAAAGTTTAATTCTGAGTCTAAGCTTTTGTGTGCATGCATGCGAAAGCTTAGACCCAGATTTAAACTTTGCTGGTCTTAAAGGTGCCGCCGGACTCAAACTTTGTTCTGTTGCTTCAGACCAACATGGCCACCCACCCGAACCTATCCGAGATTAAGCCTTGTTTTAGGTGACTGAACATAACAGTGGTGCTAACCTAGTATTGAGTGAGATCATGGGTCTGTCTAGCTCAGAACTGTCTACTCAGACTTGCAGCAGCTCTCCAGCAGAGTAGCCTCTTCCCCAGCCCTGCCCACCTGATCCTCTAGCCAGAGATGGCCAGGATTGAACCAGGGACCTTCTGCTTGCAAAGCAAGTGTTCTACCACTAAGCCACGGGCGCTTTTATTGCAGCTTAGGGGCTTTTTGTTTTGTCTAAACCTTTGAAGTGCTGATTTCTCTCTCAGGCTTTTATGAGTACGTGCTGCTGTTGCAGTTTTGAAGAAGCTGTGTCCAGCACAGGTGCTCATACCATCAGCAGGAAGGGCTTATTAATTTTTTTTCCCTGGCGTAATGCTGCCACTAGCTGGATGTTTCGTGGTATTGCATGGGCTCTTTATCTGTGAGCCACAAAGGATCCATGTTTTTATTTGCAAAGCTGGTGCGATTTCGAGGGTGGGTGGGAAACAGTCATGGGCTGAGCGAAGTATGCAAATGGAAGCTGAGGCAGCACAGTGCCCAAATAACATTGCATTGATTTGCTGTGTTTTAAAACCACTTTTTAGCCTCGTGCCCCCAAAGCAGCTTACAGAGTAAAATAAAAACAACCAAACCCTAGAACTAATTCAAAAGCATTTAAAGCATCGTAAAACAAGCAAGCTCTGAAAGATTAGATTCCAGTCTTAAACCCCTGGGGGGAATAGAAAAATGCCTTCACTTATGAGAGTTAAGTAAAGACTTGGGGGAAAAATTCACTAGGCATTTGGAGGCAAGAGAGCGAGAAAAGATGGACCTTCAGAGAAAGCAGATGCTGTGGAGTCAGCTGACCGCCGAAACATCCCTGCTCTTGTATCTACTGGGGGTGGTATCCTGAGCACACGTTCTCTTTGACAAATCTTAAAGAGCTGATGGGGTAACTTTTAATGGATGTTTCAATAACCTGTTTGGGGCCTGCTTTAAAAGCCTTTGGGACCAGTTAGAAACTTCCAAACGTACAAAGTTTTCAGATCACGTGATCTTTGAAGACTGCTTCAAGGTCTTGTAAATTGCAATATGCGGAACAGCCTTAAGCCCTGAGGAGAAAGTAACATCTGGCCGGGTGCCTTTATGGACACAGCAGCTGCTTCCCGGAAGGGATTAGAGGTGATTGCATTGGCCCTGATACAACAAAGAGTGGCTGGGGCCTCCCCGTTACCAGCTGTGGTTTTGTCCAGTTGTCTGCATTCATGGGACTGCAGTGGTTTGGAACGATTTATGAGCCCTTGGAGCAAGGCTGAAGGTTGTGCTTGTCTTAGGAAAAATGTCATCCTGAAGGTCCCTTTTAAAGATGCCCATTCTACTTCCTGAGGGGCAGGCAGGACCAAGTGCTTGGGTCTGAAGTGAGCCATGCCATACACCACAGGAGACTTCAAAGGGCGTTTGGTGGTTTTCTGAGGGGTTAGGCCTTGATTCCATTGTTCTGGTGGCTTCCGAGTGTTATTTTGGAAAGAGAGCTTTAGGGTGACTCAGAATCAAACATTCTGAAGACCTACTGCTTCCAGGCCAGTCATAATTTATTATGATGCTCAGATCTGATAAGCTGACAGCAATTTGTTTGTTGTCCACAAACCAAGATTCAGTGGCCATTTTCAGATGTTGCAAACCTCTAGTTTGGTTGTGGCAAGAATGAGCTTGGTTTATTTTCATCCTTCTCACTCCTTCCTCGTTCTCTTTAGGAGTGAATGAGGTGGTCAAAGGGTATCTAGTTTATGAAGTCTAAAAACGATGTTAAGGATTATTAGGGAAGGGACTGAGAATAAAACGGCTGATATTGTTATGCCCCTATATAGCTCTATGGTGCAGCCTCATTTGGAATACTGTGTACAGTTCTGGTCACCGTATCTCCAAAGGGACATGGCGAAGCTGGGAAAAGGACAGAGGAGGGCAACCAAGGTGATGAAGGGGTTGGAGCACCTTCCCTAAGAGGACTTTTCAATTTAGAAAAGAGATGACTAATTGGAGGGCAGGATGGAGATTTATAAAATTATGCTTGGGATGGAGAGAGTTGACAAAGAACTTTTTCCCTTTCTCCCCAAATGCTAGAACTCAAGGGCAATGCTCCCTCTAAGCTGTGGAGTCTTGTGAGCAAAAATTCTACTTTGTGAGCTACTGGCATTAAAGTTGTGAGTGAGCAATTTGGCTACTGCATAAATTAGTTTGCTCTGGAGCCCATCCTTGCTGAGCTAAGACAAAAATGTGTGAGCCGGAGGCTGAAAAACTGAGCTAGCTCACACTAACTCAGCTTAGAGGGAACACTGCTCGAGGGCATTCAATGAAACTGATGGGCAGTAGGTTCAGGGTGGACAAAAGGAAATACTACTTTATGCAAAGAGTGATTCAAATGTGGAATCTGTTGCAAGAGGATGTAGTGATGGCCATAAGAACAAACAGCTTTAAAAGGAAATCAGACAGATTCATGGAGGAGATAAGTATCAGTGGCAACTAGCCATGGTGGCTGAGGAAACTCTCCACATTCGGAGGCACTAATCCTCTGAATCCCAGGGCCAGGAGGCAACATCAGTGGAAAACCTTGGCCTTTCTTCCCTACTGTTGGCCCTCCAGAGGAACTGGTTGGCCACTGTGTGAGAGGGGATGCTGGACTAGATGGAACCTCACTGGTCTGATCCTGCAGGGCTCTCCTGATGTTCTATTCCTCATTCATTCTCATCACCGACAAACTGAAGTTTGTGGTGTTTGGGTACAGAAAAAAATGCATCTTAATCAGGGTTTAGTATTCACATTTGTAAGCAAAAAAAGAGTGATTTAGACGTCCCCACCAGTTGAGTCTTGCCTCAAGCCAAAATATCTGCCTGTACCCCACTGGTGCAGTGATGAAGGTGGAATTTCAGTGAATAAATGAAATGTGAGCCTTGGAGTTTTAGAAGTATCGAAACTCATGTATTTTGATACTAGTAGGACACTCTTACACATGACTAAGAAAGAACTGAGGTGCTCTTATTTCGGTGTTATGGGCCTGAAAGTTTGGTGCTAATGCTCATAGCCTTCACGGTGAAGTCTAGGAATCAGAAGTGTTTTTCAGGGCCTGCGTGGCAGGTAGCAGCTGGGGAGACCAGATGGAACCCCTAGGTTTTCCAGTATGAGCTTCAAGGGAAAACCAGCTGACACGACTTGTGTGTTAAGAAGAGACAGTCTTGTTTAGAGGCAGTTGAGTCTTGTGTGCTTATGGGGGGGCATTATGTGGAACCTGAGGGCAAAACCACAGAGCTGGGGGGGGGTCACCCCACTTCTGGATTGTGACTTCCATGCACTGATGGGGGAGTATGGTCTGTTCTATCTTATAGCACATCCATGCTTCTGTCCTTTGAGCTGAAGAACACGTGGGACAGATTGTCCAGTTCCCTGTTCTGTAACACCCTTCTTTGCTTCTCTCTTCCAGAGCAAGCGGGACCACCTTCTGATGAACGTCAAATGGTACTATCGCCAGTCTGAAGTCCCAGATTCCGTCTATCAACATTTAGTGCAGGATCGACACAATGAGAATGGTATGTGTGACCTCATCTATTCATTGGAACTTTTGCTGTTTACGGGATTGTGTTGTAGATTGCCGGGGGGTGGGGGGGAGCGCGGTGTGGGATCATGCCTACCGGCCCCAACTCTTGACCTCCATGAGTTGTTCAGAAAGTCAGAACAGATCCTAGGTACACCAAGGGTTGGATTTGACCTGCTTTTCTGCTGGTAATGAAGGAAGGAGGAATTCCCCTTTGACCACCCAGAAAAACGTATAGGACTTCTACAGACAAAAGCCAGGTGAGACAGGACCTGTAGTAAGAAGGCGAGCTGGGTGAGATAGGGTGAAAAAGTTTGCAGTATCTTGTGCTGTTCTGACCTTGCTGCAATGACAGAGTTGCAGCTAGTAGTATGTATGAGGAAAGACAACAACAAATGGGGCAGATTCAGTTGTGTGCTTTGAATGGTGCTGCCTTAAGGAAAAGGTGTCGTTCACTTCCACGCTTCAGATGTATGCGCATTTTCACACAATTATGTGAAACATCTCTGCTTCATGCAATCTCAATTAGAATGGATGTAAAAAACAAACTAGTACATTAAGTAATATTAAATTCTCCAGTGGTTCCTGGGGTGCTGCATTCAGATCTATTGGGAAGCACCTCTTCTTGGATGCAACTTGCAGTTCTTGGGTATCTCAGTCAAAAGACAGCAAATAGTCTTCAAGGGAAAAACCTTAGATAACCCCACTCGGAGGACCTTTATTTTCATTCTTCTGTTCAGCAAAGAGACCTTCGCTGCTTCTGCTGACTTTTCTTTGGCTGTGTCCATGTTGTTTGGTGTAGTGGTTAAGTGTGCGGACTCTGATCTGGGAGAACTGGGTTTGATTCCCCACTCCTCCACTTGTAGCTGCTGGATGACCTTGGGCAAGCCATAGTTCTGTCAGAGCTGTTCTCTCAAGGACAGTTTTCTCAGAGCTCTCTCAGCCCCGCTTACCTCACAGGGTGTCTGTTGTGGGGAGGGGAAGGGAAAGGTGTTTGTAAGCCGCTCTGAGACTCTGAGTGAAGGGCAGGGTATAAATCCAATCTCTTCTTCTCCCCCCCCTCCCCCAATGAGAAAACCAACGGGGCCTCTGTCAGTTTCCAGCTGTGACTGCATTGAGCCTTCTGAGCTCAGGGGTCCTCCATTCTGATGAGTTTGTGGAGGCCAAGGGTGGGGGAGGCCAGGCGTGTTTTCACTCCTTCTCTCTTGTCTTCTGCTTGTTTGTTCCTGACACTAATATTGCATGCTCCTTCCAAAAGCTCAGAGTGGCTTACGTGGGATGTCCCTTCTAGACAAGCACCAAGCACACTGAGGCCTAATTAGTTTCAACTGCTTAAGAACATCACGTCTTCAGAACCACTCTTTGGGTTATGTGGCGGCATTGGGGGGGGGGAGAGTGTAAACTTGATACCTTCAGGAGTGTGTAGGGAGCTGTATCTTTGGGTTGTTTGCTCTGGTGGGGGAAAACATGAGTATCCCCTCTTGGGACAGTACTTGCAGGAAGCTGATTTTAACAGAAAACTGTTGCTCAGCTCTGTGGTCCCGGGACAACCTGAATACCCCAACATGTTGCCGGGTTCATCCCAAAGCCTCCACTTCAGTGGTGAGCGCCTCGAGACGTATCTGACACCGGTGCTTCGGAGTATCGCAGCTAAACTTTGTCTCTCTGCTCTCGCAGATTCTGGGCGTGAGCTGGTAATTACGGACCCAGTGATCAAGAACCGCGAGCTCTTCATTTCGGACTACGTCGACACCTACCATGCTGCTGCTCTCAGGTAAGCGACAGCAAGCGCTTTGTGGAGGAGTTTAAAAAGTGCAGGTACTTTACGGAGAGGCCAAGAACCTTAGGGAACAGCAGCCCTTTATTTAGAGTATTTAAATGCTGCTTTCCTTGTAGTCTTGCCACAGCTTGACTAAATGACACAAGCGAGGTTTATCTTTGTAAGGGAACTCCTCACATTTTTCTGTTGGCCTTCCATTTAACTTTTTTCTTTCTTCCTGCTGCTGGCAGCTCAGTTGGCTTCAGTTTGAGCGACTTCAGAAACTGAGTCAAGTTTTGTCTAAATTTCATGGGGCCCATCAGGGACCACAAAGGAAACTCTGGTGTCAACACTGACAGCTGCTGGACAATTGCAGTGGGTGGAAAAAAATGCCCCCCCCAAGTCTAGCCCAGGGGTGTCAAACCCATTTGTTATGTGGGCCGAATCTGACATAAATGAGACCTTGTTGGGCCAGGTAGCGTATTAACTTTATAAAGGACACAAAAACTCAAAGGGTTTTTTTTAACTTAAAATAAAAACATGCTTAAAACATCAGCACTCTTGCAATATTTTGTTTATTTAGCAGTGCCTGATAACTGACACCTCTTGCTCTGAATCACTGCATCAAAATGCCTGTGCTTGTTGCAATCTTGAATATGCTGTTCAGGTGTGTGTGTCTCTGTAAGCTGCAAACTTACGATGACACAACAGCAGCAGAACTGGAAGAAGAAGCAGGAGACAGCCAGTTCCACTGCGGGCCTGATAGAAGCCCTCTGGGGGGGCCTGATTTGGCCCCTGGGCCGCGTGTTTGACACCCCTGCTCTAGTGGCCAGAAAGAGGGATTCTCAGACCAGAGCCCTTTTCAGGTAGAGCTCAAGTATCTGGTGGCTGCCTAGAATCGGGACCACTGTGGAGACCTTTGACAGAACCAGGCTGATCTCCTCCCTTTCCTGTTAACAGTAGACACTGTTTTTGGCCTTCTGACAAACATTTCTGCCTATTTGACACATACAATAAGCGTTCAAAAAGTGACTCTCGGACTTTATTATGAGCTGACCCTGCACTGAGAAATCTTCTGTTTCAGAATCTTTCCGGAACGTGTCCTGCTGCTATATGTATCTCTGGGGAAAATTACTATTTCACAAAAATGAACCGTTTCATAAAATTAGCACAGAAATGAATGGATCAATACCAGACCTATGAAGCCATTTCAAACTCAGAATTAACTTTCGGGGGGGGGGGGGGCTGTGTATCCTGAAGTGCATCTATTAAACCACTCAAGAGAACATTTTACTCTCTCATGTGCACATACCCTCACAACATTCAGAATGCATTGTGCACTTTGGTTGTTTTTTCCTGTGAAACAGATATCATAATTCAACCTTTTCTGTCTGTGGGAAAAGATTTTGAGATATCTATGCAGTGCACAGAATCAGCACAGGGTGCCATACATTGTTTTATCATATAAACATACTATATTGTACCCCAGTCAGTTTATGGCACTGGAAATTTTCCAGAAAACCTGCATCTGACCTAATTCTTCTGCATTCAGCAAGTGTCTCCTGCTGCCTGTAGTGAATATGTGTGAATGTCAGGTTCTCTCGGTGCGGAGGGGTGCAGGAAAATGAAATATGCGTTAGGGTTGGCTTGAATGACTGACTCCCCTTTGCCACATTTCCATCTTTAGGATGCAAAGGGAAGTGGGGATCAGCTAATAGCTGGGGAAGGAAGGTGCAAGGAGCTTTGCCAAGCACATGGGTTAGAGCAGGGGTGTCAAATATGCGGCCTGGGGGCTGGATTAGGCCCCCAAAGGGCTTCCATCAGGCCCGCAGTGGACCTGGCCATCTCCTGCTTCCAGTTCTGCTGTTGCATCTTAGCTTGCTTCTCCAGACTCTCTTAATCACTCAGCCATTTCATAAGAACATAACATAAGAGAAGCCAATGTTGGATCAGGCCAATAGCCCATCTAGTCCAACACTCTGTCACACAGTGGCCAAAAATACCAGGTGCCATCAGGAGGTCCAGCAGTGGGCGAGGACACTAAAACCCCTCCCACTCTTGCCCCCCCCAAGCACCAAGAATACAGAGCATTACTTGCCCCAGCCTGAGAGTTCCTATCTATACTTTGTGGCTAATAGCCACTGATGGACTTCTGCTCCATATGCTTATCTAATTCATATCACCTCTCGGTCATCTCCTCTCCAGGCTAAACATACCCAGCCCCTTCAACCTTTCCTCATAGGACTTGGTCTCCAGACCTTGATGGACAAAGGGTCTGATTCAGGATAAGGCAGCTTCATGTATGTTCATGTTAATGACCACGAAATTGTGGTCGATGCTGAAGTTCGCTCTCTGCTTAATCAGCAATATTCTTATTGGCGGTTCAGAAATCCACGGGGGAATACCTGTATTGTTGGGTTCCCGCAGAGCCAGCATGGAAAGGATGTTGGGGAGGGAAGGGATCCCAAAGCAGGGATGATTTGAATCAGGGCAGAGCGAGGCCCACAGAGTTTGTGACCCAGTGCCAAAGTTAGCAGAGTTTTTATATCTGTTTGCCAAGGAGGTGGCGTGCTCTGTGTTGGCGTGCAGCCAGCCTGTAATTTCTGCAATCGATTTTGGAAAACTACGTTAGCATAAGGCACGAATTAGGCCTTTGTAGCAACTGCTGGCTTGTCTCTAGTCCGTTAGCTCTTTTGTCTTTTCACACAGTTATTCTTCCAAACTTGGAAAGCTGCAACCATTGTTACTTAATTTCCCTCCCCTCTGCTCCGGTTAGGAGAGTTCAGCTGCACATATCCCTTTAACATCCCATCTGGCCTTCATAAACCTACCAGTGTTCTTTTGTAGGCTTTCTGAATCATCTTTGGTATGTAGGCAAGCATTCCTTTGGCTGGTAGTTCTCCGTGAAAAGAATTCACTGTATAAAATTTTGGATCTGCATAGGTTGCTGATTTGAGCCAGATGGCTCCGTTTGAAAGTTCCCAATTTGCCTCTGCTCCTGAGGACTAGAAACTCCCATCTTATAAACGAACAATAGCCCTCTCGAGCTGCCAAGGAGCCTACTAGCTGCTCTGAGTCTCGCTCTTCCTTGCTTTTCATGATCACCCCTCCTGTCACCCTACCTGGAGCGAGCTGTGATCGATCTCCCTCCTTTGTTAGTTTAAAAAGCAGAGAGCCGACCATTAGTCTTTGGGAGAGGAGCTGCTGCTGACTGTGCATTTAAATGAAAAAGCTGTCGGCATCTTGCATCTCATTTCCAGGCTTTTGCAGAAGGGAGCACATGGATATTGTCAAAACGTGAACTGAATGGTCTCCCCTGCCTGTAACGCTCAGATGGCGCTCAAAGCAAAACCATCTGGAGACGCAGTCTCCCTCCAAAGCCCCCTTGGCTGACGCTGCTTCCCGTGACTCAGCCTGCAGCTGCAACCTCTGCTGAGGCGGAAGGAAAGGGGACCTTTATTGATTCGACTCGCGACCGGTGTTCTTGTTCTAAAAACAAACCCGGGAAATGCCACCAGTCTGCTAGAACCATCTCTTGGAACGTCCAAAGTGCTTTTCTTGTCTCTGGAAAGGTGGCTTTCCGATCTTAAACTGATATCCCAGGAAGCCAGACTGGGTTTTAGAGCTGCAGGTGTGCAGATTTGTCAGGTGAGAGACGGAGGAAACAAACGGCGTGTCTGTGTATCTTTCCCCAAGAATATTGCAAGCGAGTCCTCTGTTATTCCTGTGAAGAATGAGGAAGAGAACCCAGATAGAGTGGCGAGAAATCAGGGGCTTCTTCCTTTGCAGCAAAAGGGTGATGCGTCAGAAACTCCACCTGCAACTCTGCCACAGCTTGGGGTTGTTTGTTTTTTTGCAGTGAGGCTCCTGTGCAAATGGCATAAAATGAACCACAATACATGGGTGGTTCTGCAGTCATCCTATGTGAATGCTTTATAGGCAGCTACCTCTTCGGGTCCTTCAGTGGCTTGGTAACATTTGTGACTGCTTAAGAAGGAGGAGGAGGAGAAGAAGAAGAGATTGGATTTATACCCCACCCTTCACTACCCGAAGGAGTCTCAGAGCGGCTTACAGTCTCCTTTCCCTTCCCCTCCCTGCAACAGATACCCTGTGAGGTAGGCAGGGCTGAGAGAGCTCTCTCTCAAGAACTGCCCTTGAGAGAACAGCTCTGAAAGAACTTGTGACTGACCCAAGGTCACACTAGCAGCTGCATGTGGAGGAGCGAGGAATCAAACCCAGTTCTTTCAGATTAGAGTCCACACTCCTAACCACTACACCAAATTGTCTCTCCTTCTTTGGAGGTTGTTAAGTGGAGGCTAGATGGCTACCTCACAGGAATGTAGAATCTGTGAATTAAGGCAGGTCATGAGGGTGAGGGCAGGAAGGGATGAGCCAGTACTCGGCTCTCATGGCCCTTTCTTACATGCCCAGGGTAATGCCAAGGACCACTTTGGGGTCAGGATTCACCCAGGGATCCTGGAGGTTTTCTGCCTTCCTCTGGGCGTACAGTGGGGGTCACAGGGGGAGTGGGAGGGGGACGGTAGTTGTGAATTTCCCGTATTGTGCAAGGGGTTGGACTAGATGACCCTTGTGGTCTCTTCCAGCTCTACGTGTCTCTATGTAAGCAAAGAAAAGATCCGGCCACTGTAGTGCGTGCCCTGGTTACCTCTAGATTGGATTAGCGCAATGCACTCTACATGCGACTGACCTTGAATACTGTTCGGAAACTTCCGTTGGTGCAAAATGCTGCAGCACGTGTCAAGGTGTTTGTGCTTGCCATTAAAGCCCTCATTCACGCGGCAAGGTTACCTGAATGCCGCTGAATCATAAAACCTCTGATTTACCGCTCTCCCTACCCTCAGGAGCCTGCAGCCGAAATAGAGACAGGGTGGTGTGGGTGAGGGAGAAGTGGGAGAGGAAGCTGAGAACATACAGTTGCATGAACTTAGGTTTCATTTCTGCTGTGTGTGAGGCCTGGGAGCCAGTTTGGAGTAGTGGTTAAGTGCGTGGACTGTAATCTGCCAGAACCAGGTTTGATTCCCCACTCCTCCCTTGCAGCTGCTGGATGACCCTGGGCAAGCTATAGTTCTCAGAGCTGTTCTCTCAGTTCTGGAAAGAGCTCTCTCAGCCCCGCCTACCTCTCAGGGTGTCTGTTGTAAGGAGGGGAAGGGAAAGGAGTCTGTAAGGTGCTCTGAGGCTCCAAGTGAAGGGCGGGGTATAAATCCAATCTCTTCTCTTCTTCTTAAACCAATGGAAAGAAGATTGGCTTCATAGAATCATAGAGTTGGAAGGGACTTCCAGGGTCATCTAGTCCAGTTCTCTGCACAATGCAGGAAATTCACAACTACCTCCCCACCACACCCCCAGTTATCCCTGCTCCATGCTCAGAAGATGCCAAAAAATACCTCCAGGATGCCTGGCCAAACTGGCCTGGAGAAAATTTGCTTCCTGACCCCAAAATGGCAATTGGCATTTCCCTGGGTGTGTTAAGAAAGGGCTACAAGAACTAAGCTCTGAGGCAACCCTTCCTGCCCCTTCCTCTCATGATCTGCCTAGGTTCACAGAATCCGCATTGCCGTGAGATGGCTATCTAGCCTCTGTTTAAAAACCTCCCAAGAAGGAGAGCCCACCATCTCCCAAGGAAGCCTGTTCCACCGAGGAACTGCTCTGTCAGGAAGTTCTTCTAATGTTTAGCCGAAAACTCTTTTGATTTAATTGTGACCTTTTGGTTCTGGTCCGACCTTCTGGGGCAACAGAAAACAATTCTGCCCCTTCCTCTGTATGACAGCCCTTCAAGTACTGGAAGATGGTTATCATATCCCCTCTCAGTCGTCTCCTCTCCAGGCTAAACGTACCCAGCCCCTTCAACCTTTCCTCCAGACCCCTCGCCATCTTCGTTGCCCTCCTCTGGACACGTTCCAGCTTGTCTATATCCTTCTTAAATTGTGGTGCCCAAAACTGAACACAGTCTTCTAGGTGAAGTCTAACCAGAGCCGAGTAAAGCGATAAAAGTCTGGGGCTTGAACAGAGGGAGGGAAGTGGGTCAGGGGCATGTCCCGTGAAGGCGTTCCAGGCAGCGGGAGAAACGAGGCAGGATGCCCTCAGCGACTTGTACACTGTAGCCAGCCCAGACCACTGTGGTCATCTTCCCAGGCCCTTCTGTGGGTGCTCTGTCCTTCTGAGTTCAGGATGGGTTCCCTTCCCGTTAGTCTGACTGCAGCAGTAGAAAAGGGCAAAAAGTCCAGCAGTGCCTTAAAGACTAACAAAATTTGTGGCCGGGCTGGAGCTTTCCTGAGTCACACCGCTCATTTGTTCAGATACAACTAGAATGTGAGCCCATCTCTCTCCAAGATACAAGGACGGATGGACTCACATTCTGCTGTATCTGAGGGAGTGAGCCGTGACTCACGAAAGCTCCTACCCAGCCACAGATTTTGCTAGTCTTTAAGGTGCTGCTGGACTCTGGCTCTTTTCTCCTTCTGAGCTCAGGCAAACGGCAACCTGGGAGAGGGCCGCCAGGGTCATGCCACCGAAGCTCTGGAACCCTCTCCCCAGGGAGATCTGCCTGTGCCCTTGAGCCTTCCACCAGCCGGTGAAGACTTTTTTGTTTCGTTCTTGCCTTGGTTTTACACCAGCATGGCGTAGTGGTTAAGAGCGGCAGACTCTAATCTGGAGAACGGGATTAGATTCGCCACTCCTCCACCTGAAGCCTGCTGGGCGACCTTGGGCCAGGCACAGTTCTCTCTGAACTCTCACAGCCCCACCTGCCTCACAAGGTGAGTGTTGTGGGGAGGGGAAGGCGATTGTAAGCCACTTTGAGACTTCTCAGGGTAGATGAAAGCAGGGTATAAAAACCAAGTCTTCCTCTTTATGTATGTGTAAAATCTCTCCCTCCCTCTCTCTCTCTCTCTCTCTCTCTCTCTCCCACACACACACACACACACACACACTCACACACGCTCTTTAGCATATTGTATTTGTATTTTAACTTGGTTCTAATTGTCTGAGTGATGCCTCTTTTGTTCAGTTTTAGTGGGTTTTAAGCTGTGTTTTCCTTATGTGCGTTCTCAATCTATTAACCGCCTTGGTGGCCCCAATGAGGGCGGAAATGTGGTCTGTAAATCCTGTAAATATATAAACACTGCAGTGCAGGAATAACAGTGAACAAGAAAGTGGCCGAGCTCCAGAGCAATGGCAGAAGAAGCCTGTAGAACTGACCTGCCCAGTGCAGCCCATCTCCTCATCTCCCACCCCCAGTAGTTGCCGTAGCCAGGATCACGGGCTGCCCTTGACGCCAGCTGGATCGAAGGAGAATTTTGTGTGCGGGTGGGCTTTCGGGTGCTCTGGGTTCAGTGCAAGAGGGAAAAGAAAAGAAGGCGGGGGTAGGGGGGTGCAGCCGGGCCCACCCCTTTCTGACCAGGAAGCTGATGATCTCCTGGAAGGCGCTCTCTTCTGCGTGGTCTAATGCAAGAGGACGTGGGGTAGTTACCATTGGTTGCCCAAAGCTGTTGGGGGAATGATGGCACAGCGAGGTAGAAAAGTGTTCGTTTAATCTCCTCTGTAGTGGTTTCCTTAGGGAGGGCAAGAAGGGAGGAGCTAGCTCTCGGCTCTCACAGCCATTTCTCAAAAGCCGATCGCCACTTTGGGGTCCGGAAGGAATCTTCCTCCAGGCCAGATTGGCCTGGGGATCCTGAGGGTTTTTTGCCTGTCACCGGAGGAGCGGGGGGTGGGTGGGTGGGTGGGGCTGTGAGTTTCCTGCATTGTCCAGGGGTTGGACTGGATGACCCTTCGGGTCCCTTCCAGCTCTATGTTTCAGCGTCCCATGAAGAAGTCAATTGGTAGAAGACAACGCAATGTGTTGTGCATATGCTTTTGGTTACGAAGTTACTTCCTGTGTAGTGGTTGTGAGGTAGCTGTGTGTCCCTGATGCTGCAGCATTCTAATGGCCTGTGTTTTCAGGGTTTGTTGGGATCCCTTCTTCAGACGAGTAGATTCAGGGCTCCGGTCTCACCTTCCAATTGCACACGCTTCCCCCTTGTCCTCAGACAACACGGGCGAGGTTTTGAACAATCCTGCCTGCGTTGAAGAGCTCTTTGGACTTGTGAGGCTTGCCGTAACCCAGTTTCTAGACTCCTCACCGTGGGGTGTTACGTGTCTTACTTGCAAGGGCGTCAGGATCCACGAGGACTAAAAACTTCACTAAATATAAACGATTTCAAGCAAGTTTCCGGAACAAGACAAAAGGTGTAAAAAATTGCCCCTTGCCTGAAGGGCAGTGGTTAAAATACAAGTTAAGAGGGAAAATAAGTTTTAGAGAGAAATTAGATCCATCTCGACTGCTTACACTTGTTGTGACCTGGATGGCCCAGCCTAGCCCGATTTTCTCTTGACGGCACCTTCCACCACCATGTGCAGCTTTCGTAATATGTTCTTTAATATTGCTTTACTGTTTAACATCCAGCATGTGGTGTCACAGAAGTAAGTGGCCAGTTGAAACAGGGGGGGCCCTTTTGATTTTTGGAACCTGAGCAAGAGCTGTGAATCTCTGGCATCTTCAGTATCATAGAATCCCAGAGTTGGAAGGGGCCAGACAGGCCATCAAGTCCAAACCCCTGCTCAGTGCAGGATCAGCCTAGAGCGTCCCTGACCAGTGTTGGTCCAGCCGTTGCTTAAAGACTGCCAGGGAGGGGGAGCTCATCACCTCCCGAGGCAGCTGTCTCCACTGTTGCACAACTCTGACTGTCAAAAAGTTTTCCCTAAGATCCAACCGGGACCTTCCCGCCCTTCATTTAAACCCGTTATTGCCAGTCCTCTCCTCCGCTGCCAACAGGAACAGCTCCCTGTCATGAGCCACCATGTGCTTCAAAGAGCCTAATACCATTTTTTTTCCCGTTCCTTGCAGGGGGAAGTGTAATATCTCCCATTTCTCTGACATTTTTGCTGCTAGAGAGTTTAAAGCTCGGGTGGATTCCTTTTTCTACATCTTGGGCTACAATCCAGAAACAAGGTGAGTCGTTTTGCTGTTGGTTACCTAGAAGTCTGTCTTTTGTCATAACCGGCAAGCTTCTCAGGATGGTGTGGGGGGGACACAGGGCAGGGGGGCACTGCTTCCCTTGTAACCTCCTTTGCCATCTTCCCCCCTAGGCAGGGCGCACAGCCTGTCTTTTCCTCTGAGTGGAAATACTTCTTGATTGATCTAATTACCATTACTTAATCCGGTTCCATTAACGGCCCGCCAAAGCTCAGCTGTGTTCCCAGGGCTTTTGGCTAATACCGTAAATGTGACTGAATTCTAAAGAGGATACAGAGAGTTCCCTTACAAATCAATCTAGTGGCCTCTCTCGTCCAGCACTTTCAACCCTGATCTTTTGCGGTCTCGTTGTCTGTGACCCTCCCATTTCGAGATGCTGTCGACTGAGCCTGAAAGTTTTCAGAAGTGTGAACTTTGTGCTCTATTGCTGGGCTGTGGGTTTGCCATCTGTTTGCACAGGCACTCTTCCCCACCTTCGGGTCCACTACTGATGCATCTGGCTAAAGATGAATTGCAGCATGTTGTCTGAACATGATCTCCTGGTCTTTTCAGGTGGCCTGGGCCTCTCCGAAGAGCAGACGCTTTTGCCAACTGGCCGGTTTGCTTAGGTCCATGTTGAAGTGGGTGGCGTTTGCTCGGACCTGGGAGATCTTTAGTCGACACTGTATTTCTCGCCTGCCTTTGCTAGTGCTCAAGGACTCTGGACCAATTGCAGCACCACCTGAGCAACCAGGTCCGGTGCTGCAGAGGCGGCTGTGACAGCAGGTGAAGCTGAGTCACCCTAAATAGGCTGGTTGTGCCACTAGTCCTCATGGAGTTGCCAGTGTGGGAGTCGGGTTGTGCAGAACACAAATGTAGCTGCAGTCGCATGGCACTCCAGTCGCGCAAATAGTTTGCAGTGGTACAGTTAGTGTTTGAAATAATCAGCACTTGAATAATTTCCTCAGTCTTCCCCATCTGCAAAATGGACCTGGTAGACACTGTTGACAACTGGGCCAGTTGCAAGTAGCTGCTCTTGCGGATGTGGCCTGGTTTTCACGCAACCAGAGTCAAGCTTCTCTCTTCCAAAACAGCAACCATGATCTGTGCTCGCAGCAGCAGATGTTGCTTGTGTCCTTTTCCTTTGTGTTCCTCGCACAGACGTGGCTTTTGAGTCTCTGTGGCTGTGTCTAAAACACCACTTCTCCAGTTCTTCCGCATGTTCTGATGCTGCAAGTTCTGACACTGTACGTTTGTCGCACTGCCTCAGGTAGGGCTGAATTTGGTTTTATTTCTCCTGTGTTGCTTTGCGAGGAACCACTTGCAAAAACAGCTCGGTGTGTTGAAAATCCAGCTGTTCTCTTTGTACTCAAGAGAGTCAGCCGTAGCGAGACTACAGGCTGCCAAATTCTCATTCTTTCTTCACCATGCATTAAAATTCCTGCCAGGGTGCAGGCAGGAAGTTTGTGTTTGTAACAGTGGCTGAGATTTGCTGCTGAGCACCCCGACCCTGCTGTGCTTGGAGGTATTAATGATGGTTGAGCGCACCAAAGAGAGCCTGGAGCATAAACAGGAAGGAAGCGCGGGCCTTTATTTAAAAACTTGCTGAGCGGTTCGCCGAGGGTAAGAATACTGCTTATTCCTCTAGTTCTCAATGTGATTTGTGCTTTGGGGAAGGCTGTTTCTTCTGCCCTGTCTGGGACACCAGTCTGTGTACCAGATCACACCACACGGTTCTTCCCTTTTGAAGGAGAGCTCGAACTAGGAAGGTGATGGGATAAAAGGCCTCGGGGCCTTCTTCGGGCACCGAGAGGAACAACCCTGCAGGACGTGCCTCTGTTCTTGTTGGCCGGTGTGTACTGTGGTTACGCCTGAGAGACAGGCTGCTTTGTTTCTGTTGATTTTACTAGCTTCTATTCTCTGAGGGTTAAGACTTTCAGTGGTTTTTATGGCATATTGCATTATGTTTACTGTTGGAAGCTGTTTGAGTTGTAGAGGAAACGTGGTATATAAATGCTGTGAAGGTGCTGGGATTCAGGGTTGCATGTGGAGGATCCCTGGGTCAGTCCTCTGCTGCGGGAACTTGAGGTGGCGGCGCTGGGAAAGACCTCGCTCTGCATGAGTCCCTACAGAGAACAGCCACTGCACTGACCAGTGTTCAGATTTTGGTGTTTCCACATGACTTACTATGCATATTCCTAGTCTGGGTTTGGGTGCAGGCATATCTGCACCCTCAGCCCAGAAACCGTCTGGGTCAGCAGCATGTCTTCAGTATCAGGGGAGTCAAGGCCTGGGGAGTATGGGGAGTCAAGGCCTGAGAATCGCCGTGGAAATGAGGAAGGTGGATGGAAAAGGAATGGGAAAGAATGGAGAATATCAGCAATCCTTTGAGTTGTGGTGGACGTGTTTCAAAGGTCATGTACTGGGTTGCACTTAGGGGTGTGCAAAAAAAAAAAATTCGGTAAAATTTGGATTTGGGCATATTGGACCTGAATTTTTTCGGTATTCCCAAAAAAACCCGAATACCTATACCGGTAAAGCATTGAAATCCGAAAATTTTTGGGATTCCCGAAAAATTTGGGTCCATTATATCCAATGGGGCCATTGACTTCAATGGCAAAATTTTCTGGAAAGTTTGCAGGGGGCTGGAGAGGGGGGGGTTTGAGGTAGAGACTCCAAATTTGGACTGTAGCTGCTGGAGCCTCTCCCCAAAAGACCCCCCAAGTTTTGAAAAGATTGGACCAGGGGGTCCAATTCTAGGGGCATCCAAAGAGGGTGCCCCCAGTTCTCCATTGTTTCCTATAGGAATGGATCAGGCAAGCAGATTCTCCCTGTAAAAAAACCTGAGAGGTGTGGTGGTGGTGTGAGGGGGCATGTTTGCCAAGCCAGCAGCAGACCATGTGCAATCACCACCCCACCAACCCCAGGTCTCTCCCAAACCAACCCTAAGGAAGAATAAAATAAAGAGAAAAGAAATTAAATTTAAAAGTGCCCTAATAAATCAAACCAGTCTGAAGTCTTCTGAGGTATTGATCCAAGGTCCATGAAGAGCAGGGAGGAAAGCAGGGCAGACTCAGGAGCAGGGGCAGCAGAAGCCAGCCAGCCACAATCTCCAACAGCCAAGCCAGGCAGCTCTCTCTCACCAGCCAGCAGGATCTAGGAACACAGCAATGAGAGTCAGCCCAGAGACTGGCTCCTTTTATGCTCTCTGAGCATACACAGAAGGATTTCAAAAAGGAAAAACCTTCTGTGATTGGCCAGAGAGCAGAGGCCAGAACCCTATTGGCCACCACAGTGCTCCTTCCCTGGAAAAGGAGCAAACTTTTGGTTGGGCTGCAGGCAGCAACAACAGCCTTGCAAACTTGCAAACTGCAATGCATTTTGCAAATGCATTGCAGTGATTGGCTGTCTGGAGCCTCCTTCCACCCCCCCTGGAAACAGGAGGGAAAGGCGGGAAAGAGGGGGAAACGGCGGGAAAAGGAATTCCCGGGCCCTTTAACAGTTTAAAAACCCCCACAATGCCGTTTTTCGGCAATGCCGAAAAATCCCGAAAAAATCCCGAATTTTCCGGGATTTTTTTTTTTGGAATTCAAAGATTACAGTGAATAGCCTGTCCAGGATCCCGAAAGCCGAAAAAAACATTTTCGGGTTTTTTTCCGTTTTGGGATTCCCGAATGCACACCCCTAGTTGCACTGTGCAACCGTCACCAAGGAACCAAATCTGAGGGCTTATGAAAGAATGGAAGATTGACATAGAGATAAATGGGCCACTGTCTGCCTTGGTTTACTTTTTCTACTCTGAAAGCCAAATGTGGAGTTCTAAGGAAAGGCTTCTTGCCTTAACGGCTTTATCGGCCCATCTCCTTGGCGTCTCCATTTTCAGGGCGTGTTCCTCTTCCCCTTTCCCCCAGAATTCTGCCATCAGTGGTGAACCCCTTCCTTGTTCAGCTGGACGTGCCCCTCTGCGCTTTAGAAGATCCTTGGACAGTTTCTAGTGTGCTCAGTCAGTGGCTGCAGAACGCTGGCTTTCTGAAACCTTAGACTGTAATCTAGACTGTGCCCATCCCCCCCCCTGCACATCACAGCAGCAGATCAGCCGCAGTGGGCAAACCAGCATTCAGGGCAGCTATCGCAGATCAGGTCACTGAGTAGCCCCGTGACAGTCTAAAAGCCACCGCCCTGCAGTCCCCTCAGCTGGAATCGCCATTTTCATAGAATCATAGAAGGTTAGAGCTGGAAGGGACCTTGCGGGTCATCTAGTCCAATCCCCTGCACTCTGCAGGAGCACAGCTGAAAGACAGCCTTACATACCTACAACATACCCAAAAGAGGGTCATCCAGCCTCCACTTGAAAATGTACAGCGAAGGAGCATCCACACCTCCCGAGGCAGTCTGTTCCACTGCTCAACCACTCTTAACAGTTAGGAAGTTTCTCCTGATATCCAGCTGGTATCGACTCCCTTGTAATTTCCACCTGGAGTCTTGCAACCCGGAGCAAGAGAGAATAGATCTGTTCCATCTTCTACATGACAGCCCTTCAGATACTTGAAGACTGCCATCATGTCCCCTCCAAGCCTTCTCTTTCCCAGGCTAAACATACCCAACTCTTTCAGCCTTTCCTCGTAAGACCTCTCACCATCCCGGTTGCTCTCTTCTGGACACGCTCGAGCTTGTCCACATCCTTCCTGAAATGTGATGCCCAGAACTGGACACAGTACGCCAGGTGAGGCCTGACCATACTAGAATAGAGCAGAGCCACCACCTCCCGTGATCTGGACACAATGTTTTAATAAGCAGCATATAATGTACAGAATGCAGATGCCAGCCTGGTTTGGGCATAGCACTGGAACCAGAGTTAAGACAGGGCCAGGCCAAACCGAATGCCCGAGCCGCTGCCTGAGGCAGCAGAATCCCAGGTGCCCTAGGGGAACTGAGGGAAACTCTTTTTTTGGGGGAGGGGGAAACATGACCCCCACCCCAGACCTGCGGCATAAACAAAGTGAAGGGGAATCTGCTCCTTCTTTTCTCTGCTCCTCCATTATGGGCTGATGACAACAAATGGGTGCAATGAAAGCATCTGGTTGTTTGTAGGGAGCAGGTGAACGAGGCTGTGATGGGGGGATTTTGTAGGGCAGCAGCATTCCTTTCTCGGGGCAGACCCTCCCCTCCCCCAGGAGGAAGCACTCGCTTCCTCTCATATCCAGGCAAGGAAGAGAGAAAGTTTTTACTCTGCTGCCAAGAGGAAAGGGGGAAGGTATCAATATTTTAATTAGTAAATAATAGAGCAGCTTTGCACCCACCTTCAGTTCAGATCGCGGGAGCAGGCTGCGAGCCCCCTTGCACCCCTCCCCCTTGCATTTGGGAATCCCTCCCTTTCCCCAGCTTTGATGTAATGCAAGCCCTGTCTTAAAAGATCACGAGGGTTGCCCTGTCTGCAGCAGCAGCAAAAAGGAAGAGTCCCGGAGCACCTCAAAGGCTACCAAAGTCTGGGGCCGGGCAGGGGCTTTCCTGAGTCACTGCTCACTTCATCAGGTGCAGCTGGAATGTGATCCCATCATCTCTCTCCAAGACCTAAGGACAGGCGGACTCACATTCTCGCTGTATCTGAAGAAGCCAGCAGCGACTAGGGAAAGCCCCTACCCGGCTGCAGATTTTGGAAGTTTTTAAGATGCTACTGGACTCTTACTCCTTCTCTCCCCTCTTAAAAAAGAAACCCACCTCTGCTTTTAAACGTGCCCGCAGACTGTGGAGCTCTGATTGAAACGGGCCGGCAGCGGCAGCCCCTCAGCTAAATAAACGGCGCGTCAAAACAGACAGGCTCGGCGGCGTCGGTGCAGGCGAAGCGCCCGTGTATGCGTTTGGGGCCTGGAGGCTCCCAAGCCCTCTCCGGGTCCAGCGACTCCGGGGAAGCGCGAGCGGCCGCCGCCGGGCTCCGGCGGGGCTCTGCCTTGACGTTGCAGGCGCGCGCGCGCTTGGCTCCTGTCGCAAGCCGCGTCTGCCTCCTGCAAACCCCGGTGGGCAATCGGGGGACCCTCCCTCCGGGGAAGAGCTTGGCTAGAACCGGAGCTGCTGCTGCTGCTGACTGCAAATCGTGGGGGAGAGGGGGCCGGGAGAGGCTGTCGGTGGCCACGGCCCCCTGCTGTTCTGTTCTGGTTGGCTCTGCGAGCGTCGCGCGTCTCGGATTCCCTGGCGGGGCCCCGCCGCTCCGGCGCAAATCGGAGCCGCCGCCTCCTGCTCTCCCCCCTCCCGCGCCCGTGGCGGGGCTGCGCTTTATTTACGGAAACGGCGGGGCCGGGCCTGCGCGCGTCGTCGCGTGGCCGAGGGAGGGGTCACAGCACATGCTCAGTGCTGTCAGTCCGAGGGCGAAGTTTCTGCGTTCTGCGTGCAGGCTTAGGTCATAGCACAAGCTCAGTTGCAAGCGCGCTCAGGTCTCCGCTGCCTGCCTGGGCCTCCATTTTGAGGAGTTGCAGGCAGGCAGGCAGGCAGGGAGGGGGGAAAGGGAAAGGAACACCCCCCCCCTCCGGGCAGACCTCCCCCCTCCCTCCGGCTCGTTTTGCTCCCGCGCCACCGAGCGGCAAGGTCAGGGGGGGAAGGAGCTGCGCCCACCAAGAGCCCGTCATTGTCATGGACGACCCGCTCGGCCCCTGCAGGTAGGCTGACAGCCCTGTGGCCTCGCCTCGGCGGCGATGCGATGCGTCCTCTGTTATTACTATTATTATTTTTTTTTGCCTGCTGCCTTTCGGTGCTGCGCTGCAAAAAGGGGGGGAAAAGACGCCCCGGTCTCGTGCAGTCCCTGCCCGTGCGACTGTTTGCATGCCTCCTGCGAGCCACGCGCTGCCCCTGCTCGGTGCATGAAAGGAGAGCGAGGAAGGCCTCCCCCGGGGGGGAGGCTCGCCGCGAGCGAGATGCATGTGCCGGAAAACGCAGGAGGCGCCGTCCCTGGTCTCCCTCCCCTCCGGGCTGCGGGCGGAAAGGGCGCTCGCGGGCTCCTCCGCCGGGCTGGTGGCGCGTATGGAACGGAACTGCGGAGCCGCGCCGCGTCCTTCTTTTCCCTCGCGACGCCTCCAGGGAGCTGTTTGGGCCCTTCCGAGGCCGTGCCTAGATAAGGGCTGGCGGAGGAGGGGTCAGAGATCCCTAGCCATTGGTTGCTTCGGAGGAGGGACGGGACTTGCGGGAGCGGCCGGCCTGCGCCTCCTGGCAGATGGTCAGAGGCTTCTCTCCCCCTGGAAGTTCCCCTAAGTGAGCGTGTACAGCCCCAGAGCAACATGAAATTTGGCAACTTTCGCCTTCAAAGCAGGGGAGAGGTCGATCAAGGGAGATCTGGGCAGGTCGGGGCAGTTCAGACATGCATCAGTTCTGGGCCAAAGCAGTGGTCCTATCTTCCCACATTGACTTTTCTTCCAAGCAACTTCTGCATGGCTCAGAGGAGCGTTCTGGCAGGTGCCTCAAGTTCAGGCAGGGCTCGGTCTATTTTGGGCTTCTCAGCTGCCCCCTCTCCCCTGTGAAATGAGAGTGTGCCCCCAGAACACACCAAACACTTTCTTGCGCCTGCATATGCTGTAAGCCAAGATGAGTGAAAGTCGGCCAGCAGACCTGGATGGATGCTTGTCTGATACTACCAAGCTTCTGGTTTAGGGAACCCCAGATTGGCTTTGAGGAATCACAGGAATTCTCAGGACGGAGTTTGCAAACCGCTGGCATGTATCATATTAAGCTGAAATAATACCTTTGCTGCATTTCCACACTGTCAAGGTGGCCGAACTAAACTCAGTACACAAGAAATTAGGTTAGACAAAACTTAAAACTATTTGGGGTGGTCTGTTCTTATCCTTTAGATTTCCCTCCACCTTGCTGTAGGGGAACAAACCGGGTCTGTGTATGTTTATACAAGCGTGGAATCTGGAGAGATCTGACCATCTGAGAGCAAATTTGGAGCCCTCAAACCTTGCAGAGAGAATTTTTGAAACATGGGTAGCACCTAATCTAAAGCTAATCAAAGCAAAATGGGCAGAGCTTTGTTGAGAGTTGGGGCTTGATGTCTTCTCCATTGCTGACAAGTGCCGTTCCCCACTCCTCGTAAGCCTATGTGCCAGTCTTGCATCTGTGCCCTCTGCACTTCATAGTCCTCGCCCACAGATGCTCTAAATTGCTCTAGCACCTTTTTGCAAATGCATAATAAATTCTGGTGTTTGCTCTAATACAGGCCTGACTTCATTTCTGTCATTTTGGAAATCCTGCTTGGCTTCTCTTAGCACAGAATTTGTTCTAAGCTGAATATGTGGTGGTGGTGGTTATTGATATCTGGGCAGTGTGCAAGGCAGGGCTCCTGGTGTGCTGGGGCAATACGATTCACTTCAAGTGCTTCTGGTTCTGAATTGCCACATGCCTGGGGTGTTTCCTGTGTAGTTCCATGTAAACCTTTCCCAAGCGCCAGCCCCATTCTGCTGTTCCATCAGGTCAGCTTGCGTACTTGGGATGTTTCCCTTTTTGCTCAGGTGAATGTTGGCAGGTTTTGCCAGTAGTACCCCAATGGGATTTTGGAGTGAATTGGCTCCAGGTGATAGTGTGAAGGGAAGGCAAATGGTGCAGTAACTTAGACGAAGGTGAAGCTAGATGGAATAGGAATACATAAGCAAATGGGAATACATAAGCAGAGCCCTGCCAGGCCCATCTAAGCTCAGTAGCCTGTTGCCAGCAGTGGTCAATGAACTACCTTCAAGAAAGCCAACAAGCCAAAGGAAGGCAAAAGCCCTTCCCTGGTATTGCCCTCCCTTCCCAGAAAACTGATATTCAGTGGCACACTGCCTCTGAACATGGAAGTTTTATTCAGCCATCATGGCTAGATAACCTTCCAGGCTGATGGACGGGAAAATGGGTTGTAAACATTTAAAGTAGAACAAAAAAAGCTATCAGACCTGTCCTTTATGAATTCACCGTGTACTTTTTGAAGCTGTTGACCCATCCTCCCATCTTGTGGCAGGAAATTCCATAAACTGTGTGAAGTGGGAAGAGCTAGTGTCATCCATCTGTTCTGAATCTTCATCCCTGGGAACTCTTTGCATTCTCTCTTGAGTTCGGGAAACAGTACAGTTCTCAACATATACAGTTGGCCAGTTGCATTCAGCAATTAAAATTGGTATAGGAACCATAGGGATAGTCTCTCAGTCATAGAGGTGAGCCTCTTGATCTGTCTAAAGGAGTCTGGTGGACTGTCTGTCTCTCTTTCTCTCCCCCCCTCCAGTGTCTACAACCAAATGCACATGCACAGTATGAAGCTGGAATAGGTTGAACTAGGTGTGGGTCACTCTTGCATTCCAGGTCTCTTTCCTTCTTTCAGGGGAATTGCTTTGTCAATTTGCGGTATTTTGGCAAGCTCATATGTCCTTCTTTTTCGTGCTGTTTGTGGCAGGTGGTCCCAGAAATCCAGTTCAAAAGGTGACAGGGAAACTGTTCAACTCATAGATTTGTGCTTCCTGGGTAATTTTGGAGAATGATACACGGGATGCTGTTTCACAGTCAGTAATTTTTTTAAGATGTCTGTACAATATCCTTATGAACTGCCAGACTTCATATATGTTGTTCTCTGCTCCCCTCCCCTGTATACAGGTGATATATACTACCTTGCAGTAACACTTTTGTGACTGTATATTAGATAGGTCAAAGCCTGCTTCATTAAAGGAGTTCAGGATGTTTCTGATCAGGCATTTGGCACAGTTAAGATAGCTCAACTCTTGTGGAACCCGATTCCCACATAATGTTGTGTTTTTAGAATGAATCCTGGCTGCCATCCAAATTTTAGAAAGTAGGTTCTGGGCAAAACCTGGCCTCAAATCCAATCTAGTATGGTACCTGGCCAGGTACTGCTTTCCATCTGGGAGTGGGGGAGGGTGTTGGTGGAGTCAACCTCAAGTCATGAGGCCTTGAAACGTCCTTTTAGAAGTGGGATTTGTAAGAAACCAGCAAATAGCACTTGTTGTTTGGGGTGCTTGCTGTTCTAATTTTGGAGAGCAGAAATATGAAAAGGTTTCCTGCATGTTCATAGTGATGTGGGATTTGCCTTACTGGGTCAGACCAAAGCCTATCTATATTAGTGCTTTTTCCCACTGGAATCTCACGGTATTCTGAGATATACTGCATTTGAGCATGGAGGTTTCATTTAGTTGCTGTAGTAAATAGGAGTTGTTAAACCTGACCTTCTTGGATCTACACCAGTCCTTTCAAAAGACCATTTCACCTAGAGGCCATTGTCGTCTGAATTTGCCCAGAAAATACAGCGGTGTTGTGGGGCGTGTTAACTTTGGACCTGAAGCCAAACCTGTGATTGCCATAGTAATGGGAGGTTAAATTGGTTCTGTTTTTTCCCTTGTGCTTGTTAAATGAGCGCTGCGTGTGAAATATAGTAGGAGACCTCCTTGGAATCTCAACCTGTCTCAGAATTATAGTTCCCCCAAATGTCACGTCTTGGTTGAGAGGAGCTAAAAATAGGTGTTTCTCTTGCCTGGAGCTTTTTCTCTTCTTTTGAAAGGAGCCGTGACTACAAAATTGTCCAGATTCAGTGAAAAGTGTGGGGAGGGGAGAGAGACTGAAAATCAGACCTTGATTAGCGAAATATTCAGGTAGTTATTAGAACGCTTAAGAACTGGGAGTGAAATGTGGTGTAGAGGATAGAGGTGTTTTGTTGTTGTTGTTATTGTTGTTCTGTCTTGGATCTAGAGGAATCAGTGCTCAGATATGAACTTGCTGCCTTTTATTTGGGGTAGGTTGCCCTCTCACAGACTCAGTCCCCGCATCTGTAAAATGGGAAAACTACATAGAACTTGCAAAACAGTTTGTGCCTTAAAAGCCATTTCAGGGCGCATGGTTAATCTTCTAGCACTAAGAGAAAGAAAGAGGGCGAGATGGTTGCTTGGAAGAGCTTGTTCACACTTTCTGGCTAAGTTCAGGGGTTTCCAAATTTGGCCAGTCTTCCATCAGGCTTTCTGGGCTCTATTCCTTGCCTGTGGAATTGGAAATGCACCCCCCCCCTGCACTCCCATTGGGGCACTCTACCCATCATCAGTGTGTGCCAAGTTCTGCAGGGGTCCATAAGAACACTCTATGCTGAATCAGGCCAGTGGTCCATCTAGGTCAGTACTCTGTCTTCAAAGGGCAACTCATGAGCAGGACAGGATTAGTCAAGAGAGGCCCCCCCCCATCTCCAGCATCATAATTGGGGGGGGGCACTTGCTCCAAGTATGGGGAGTCAAGGCCTGAGAATGTAGTCCTGTTGGTCCGTCTAGTTTCCGTTTTGCCCAGCAGTAGCTCCTGGTGGGTCTTGACAAGAGAGGCCTTTCCCAGCTCCTTCTGCGTGAAATTCTTGTAATGGGGGGAGGCAAGGGACCGCACCCTCCTACAGGATGGCTGCACAAGGGTTTGCTTTGTTCACCTCTTCCTCTCGTCCCTTGTGCAGTCGCAGGAGGTGGGCCCCCTTGTCCTTACAACATAACTCTTCTAGGATCCAACAGGTGGGAAGATTGTAGTCGGGTTTAGGGAGGCCCCGTCTGAAAAGCTGGACAAGCCATTGAGTCTTGGGGTGGCCTTAGATATCTGTCTCTCTGTTTGTCTCTCTCAAACAAATTTTGAATATTTATTAGGGTTGTAGAGACCAATGCTGGATTTCCTACCTTGCAGGATTGTTAGAGTAATAATTGGGCTGTTTAATTGTTCCGTATTTACACCAAGGGTAACTGCAGTTTGCAACCTAAGAAGCCTGATGGAATTGGTTCCCCCTTTAGAAGGCTGATACTTCGCCTTTGTGCTTAAAGAGTGTACCTAGCAACCTCACGAACACGTGAAGCTGCCTTATACCGAACCAGGCCCTCGGTCCATCAAAGTCGAGTCTGTTCTACTCAGACTGGCAGCAGCCCTCCAGGGTCTCAGGCGGAGGTCTTTCACATCACCTACTGCCAGATCTTTTAACTGGAGATGGTGAGGTTTGAACCTGGGACCTCTTCTGCATGCCAAGCAGATATTCTACCACTGAGCCATGTCCGCTCCAGTAATACCAGAGTTTGGGAACCAGTAATGCCCAGAAGAAGCAGAAGAAGTTGTAGGAGCCGAAAAGCCACGGTAAAGGAAATAATAAAAACTTGAGTGATTAATGTGAGCAGAAAGGTTGGAAACGGCCCCCCCCCCATGCAGTGCTGTGAATATGTGGAACTGCTTTAGGCTGTCAGACCCAGGGCTATTTTTGGGCAGGAACACACAGGAACGAAGTTCCGGCTGGCTCCTGAGTTGGCCACGCCCAGCAGGAACTCATTAGCATAACAGGCCACACCCAACAGCAGAAACTCATTAGGATTGGCTACATTAGGGGTGTGTGGCCTAACATGCAAAAGAGTTCCTGCTACAAAAAAAAGCCCTGGGTTTTGACAACAAACAAGGTAAAAAGGATAAGAAGCAAAAGGTGGGTGTGGCTGGATGACCACATGTCTGGTAACATGGGGGTGTGGCCTAATATGCTAAGGGGCTGTGCTGTCAGGGTGTGGCCTAATATGCTAATCTGCGGTTGGGTGTGGCCTGTTATGCTAATGAGTTCCTGCTGGGCTTTTTCTACAAAAAAACCCCTCGTCAGACTATTAGTCCATCTAACTCAGTATTGTCTGCTCTGATTGGTTGCTGTTTAGGGTCTTGGGCAAAGAGAAATCTGTCCCTAGGGTTGTTTCCTGAGGTCCTTTTAACTGGCAGTTTGATCCCAGGACCTGCTGCCTGTAGAGCCTGCCCCCTACAAGCTGTGGGCCCACTGAGACTCACAGTGTTTGAATACATACCGAACCACGAGTCCATCACAGTCATATTGTCCACTCAGACTGGCAGCAGCTCTCCAGGGTCTCGGGCAGAGGTCTTTCGCATAACCCGCTGCCTAGTCCTTTAACTGTAGATGCTGGGGATTGAAGCCGGGACCTTTTACACACTGAGCAAATGCTCTGCCACTGAGCCATGGCCCTCCTGTCGGGTGGGATAGGAGTCTAATCAGTCAGTGATGCTTTATTATTTGCTGCAGACAGCTTTACAAGGTCTTGTTTTATTCCAAACTAACACCCTCATTAGTAGACTTTTGAGAGGTGGTGATCTACGCCACGCTGTCAGGGAGTCTCGTGGCTGAGCAGGAATCGGAGGCCTCGAGTTTCCTGAAGCTCTGGTTGAGTGAACCGAGGGGAGTCACACAGAGGTAGGTAGCGGCTCTGTCTTCGTGGAACTCCTCTGGAGGGGCTGCAGAGCCCGAGCATGAGAATGGCTGTTTTAAAACTAGGCAAGCCTTCCCCGGTCTGGGCAGGTATTGCGTGGCTGAGGACACCCAGTTCCTCATGGATTTGTTGCATCTGCCATTGTCGATCGTAGTGAAGCCAAGTTGAGTTCCTGTGCTTCCATTGCTGGGTTGAAATGCAAGTGCATCCAAAGCCTGTTTTGCACCTCTTCCCCGCCAGTCAATCTTTATAATCTGTTTCCTGCTTGGGAAGCCTCCATGGTCAAAGGCAGCATACCTCAGAGTCGCTTTTGTTTTGCTGTCGGGTTGCAGCCGACTTAACGGTGACCCTGTGGGTTGTTAAAGGCAAGAAATGTTCGGAGGTGGTTTGCCATCGCCTGCCTCTGCATAGCTGCCCTGCTGGACTTCCTCTGTGGCCTCCCCCTCCAAGTACTAACCAGTGCCAGTCAGTGTGCCCTCTAAGCCGAGTTAGTGTGAGCTAGCTCACAGTTTTCTAGCCTCTGGCTCACGGATTTTTGTCTTCGCTCAGGAGGGATGGCTCCAGAGCAAACTCATTGATGCAGCGGCCCAATCGCAACGCTCTCAACTTTAATGCCAGTCGCTCACAAAGTGGAATTGTTGCTCACAAGACCCCGCGGCTTAAGAGGGAGCATCGGCGGCAACCCTCCTTAGCTTCTGAGATCGGACAAGGTCAGGCTAACCATTGCCATCCTGGTCAAGGCTGATGCACACGAATAGCATTGGGAAGGGCTGTCAAGTTACGCAGCTGACTCATTGCAACCCAGTAGGGTTTTCAAGGAAAGAGACGTTTAGAGGTGGTTTGCCATTGCCTGCCTCCGCAGTGCGACCCTGGTGTTCCCCGGAGGTCTCCCATCCGAATACCCTGAGATCTGACGAGATCGGGCCAGCCTGGGACATCCGGGTCAGGGCCAGAGTACCTCGCTGGGGACAAAAAGGGGATGGGACGGACTACTGTGCTTTGTTCATGAGATTCCCGCTGGGGGAAAGTAACTGGCATAGACGGGTCTTGCCAGGGAAAGCAAGGGGTGTGTGTGTATGTGTGTGAATTTGTTTTGCAGTGAGCCCCCTGGTCCCTCCACCCCAGCGCCAGAGGATTAGGGCTCTCCCCGTACCGTGGCCGTGGGGGGGCGCCTTCCTTTTTGATATTCCGTCTCCAGCTCCCAGTCCCTTTCTGTCCAGTCTCTGTTTATTTGCTAGACTACAGTGTTGCCATGGCAACAGGTTACTTTTTCAAAGGGGGAACATCTTGTCATTATATTTAATCCACTGCAGCTGAAGAGGACTGAAATATTAAGTTGTTACTATGGATACCACTTTGTTACATCGGTTTCCTTTGGTGTCAGGTTTCATATACGGCGTTAGCTTCTTGCTCTCTTCAGGGCCCCCCCTCCTTTCATCCACCCCATCAACCCTCCTCTATCCACACACACACACACCCCGCTGCTGCCGCCGCTGCCACTTTTCCCAAGGAATAAACAGCCAATGCTTTCCCTCCCATTAGGGCTGTAATTGCTCTCTGCTGTTATAATTTGGCTTCCAAAAAAAAAAAAAAACACAACCCCAAGAAAAAAAATAGTTAGTGTGGCTTGGCCTGCAATAGCAAGAATTTTCCTTCCATTTGCAAGTTCAGAAATGCCTAATCTGAGATGGATGTGAGTGTGGGGCTGTTTTCCACTAGGGTTGCCAGTATCTAGGTGGGGCCTGGCGTTCTCCTGCAATTCCAACTAAACCTCCAGACTACAGAGATCCCTGTCCCTAGAGGAAATAGCTTCAAAGGGCACACTCTGTAGTATACCATAGATTCTAGGCTAAATCCCTCCCCAGATTCCCCCCCAGTATATGCCCTGTCCCCAAATCTCCAGGAATTTCCAGGGCTGGAGTTGGCAACTCTGTTTTCCACATAGCAAGAGGCGGGTGCTCTGTAGTCCCTGTATTCCCTCCACACACCCCAACCCCAGCACATGGCAATGATTCCCCTTTCATAAACTCATAAAAATTGGGGGAAAGAATGTCAGAATTGGGGGAGGGTCTTTATTTTCCTTAGAAGTCCATTGCATAAGAACATCAGAAGAGCCCTGCTGGATCAGGCCAGTGGTCCATCTAGTCCAGCATCCTGTCTTACACAGTGGCCAACTAGTTTCCCTGGAGGGCCAGCAACGAGGCCTTCATTAAAACATAAGAAGAGCCCTGCTGAATCAGACTAGTGGTCCATCTCATCCAGCATCCTGTCTCACACAGTAGCCGGCCAGTTCCTCTGGAGGTCCAACGACAGGGCATGGAGGCCGAGGCCTTCATTAGAACATCAGAAGAGCCCTCCTGGGTCAGACCAGTGGTCCATCTCATCTAGCATCCTGTCTCACACAGTGGCCGGCCAGCTCCTCTGGAGGTCCAAGGACATGGCATAGAGGCCCAAGCCTTTATTAGAACATCAGAAGAGCTCTGTTGGATCAGAGCAGTGGTCCATCTAGTCCAGCATCCTGTCTCACACAGTGGCCGGCCAGCTCCTCTGGAGGTCCAACGACAGGGCGTGGAGGCCGAAGCCTTCATTAGAACATAAGAAGAACTCTGTTGGATCAGAGCAATGGTCCATCTAGTCCAGCACCCTGTCTCACACAGCAGCCAGCCAGTTCCTCTGGAGGTCCAGCGACAGGGCATAGAGGCCGAGACCTTCCCCTCATGTAAAACCAGTTCAGTTTAAACAGGCAGTCCCTGGAAGGCAAAGGGTGCTCTATCCGAATTAGAGCTCGTCCCGTGTTCCAGGTAGAGCCTTGGGTCTGACTTCAGAAGTATTTGGAACCAGGCTGGGCTACATGATGGGCATGGCAGCCCATTGGCACCTGGGCTGAATGATATTGCTCTTTTCTCTGTGCTTCCCTGGCTCACCAGTGGGGCCGCAGGTGCTTTTATTGGCAGGGTTAACCAGAGTGGCACTGGCCTCAGCCTACTTCTTGTCCGCAGGAGCCTGGTGATCCACCCGCGTGTTTCATATTGGCAATGAGCGGCTGCCTACGCAGGGTCCCTGAGCGGCTGAGGCATTCACTAATCTGCATTAGGTGATCCTGGGAATGCACCGTTGCTTAGGAACAGCAGAAGAATGCCTGGCTGGGTCAGAGCAGCATCTGCTGCAGCAATCCCAGCAACCAGTTGACAGTAAGCGATCCATCAGAAGTTGGCCAGTACTTCACCGGTCTCCCCTCTGCACAGCCTTAATTCGTAGTCCTTTTTAAAAATCTGGGCTGTGGAGTGCAGGGTTCCAGGAGCAGCAGTCTGGGAAAAGAAGAATTGGTTTTTTATAGCCCTCTTTTCTCTGCCTTAAGGAGTCCCAGAGCGGCTTATGATCGCCTTCCCTTCCTCTCCCCACAACAGACAAACGTTGTGAGGCAGGTGGGGTTGAGAGAGTTCGGAGAGAACTGGGACTAGCCCAAGGTCACCCAGTAGGATTCATGAGGGGGGATGAGGAGGAGGAGTGTGGACTCTAATCTGGGAGAACCAGGTCGGATTCCTCACTCCCTCCACATGCAGCCGCTGGAGTGACCTAGGGTCTCTCAGAGCTGTTCTCTCAGGGACAGCCCTCGAAAGACCTCTCTCAGCCCCACCTACCTCCCAGGGTGTCTGTTGTGGGGAGGGAAAGAGAAAGGAGATTGTAAGCTGCTCTGAGACTCCGAGTGAAGGGCGGGGTATAAATCCAGTCTCCTCCTCTTCTCTTCAGTCTGTTCTTTTCTGTGGAGAGCATTCTCATGAAGACCATGCCGAGTTCCTTTTGCTAGACCTCTTTCTGGGCATGGAGCCATTGTACCGAAAGGTGTTGCAATAAAGGGACAGCTTGTTTTTCTCACTGTAAACCAAGCAGCGGAGGATAAAAGAGCCAGGGCTGAAGAAAGGATTACACAGAGCAGCCTGCTTTTTGCAACTCCGTGAACATGGGTTCCTATTCATTCTTTCCCCCGCTCCCTTTACATAATAAAAGTGTGTTTCGTCTGCCTCGCCTTGCTGTGAACTCCGTGGAGAGAGAGCGCACAACGCTGTGGCATGTTCCGGTTGCAGATGTTGCCGTTTTGGAATCAGTTCTGTGCCAACAGCAGGGCTCTGGGTACATTGCAAGACTCATGCGGGCCTGTTGGAAGAGTGTAAAACTTCCCCGTTAAAGCTTAAGTGAAAAATTAGTTCAGGTTTCATCAGCTTGGCTTCTGAAGTGCGTGAGATATTACGTCGGGTGTTGCATCTTGAAGCGACTCACGAGCCGGGTTTAGAAAAGGAGGCACGCATTTCCCCTTGGCAGCCACACTTGTGAACACACCTAAAAGCTGCCTTATACTGAATCAGACCACCAGTCCCTCAAGGCCAGTATTGTCTACTCAGGCTGGCAGCTGCTTCCCAGGGTCTCAGGCAGAGGAAGTCTTTCACATCACCTGGTATCAGATCCTTTTCACTGGAAATGCCAGGGATCGAACCAGGGACCTTCTGTGTGCCAAGCAGGTGCTGTGCCACTGAGCCACAGGCTGTCGCCTGCCCCATGTTTCTGAATTGCTCTCTGTGTGTGATAATTAGCACTTTCGAAGGTTTGGAGTGCTTTGCACGCATTACCTTGCTGTAGTCCTGTACGTTACGTCAGTATGATGAACTCCATATGGAGGTTTGAGAGGGAGTGGCTTGCCTGGGGCTACCTTGCAGGCTCGTGGTAGAGAGGATGTTTCAACCAGGGACCCCCTGATCTGTAGGCAGGCTCTCCTTAGGCAGCATGGTCTCTCTGGAACCTCGGCCTGACCCCCGTTCCGGAGCGCAGTCCATAGAGAAAGGGGCTTTTGTTACACTCAGAGAGGACCAGGCGTTAGCCTCTCCTCTCTCTCCTGGCACGTGTGCCCATCACAGGGCTGGCTGATTAGGTCAGGGGATTACCCTCTGCATGGTTCAAAAGTCACTGGTTCAGGGGGTAAACCGTGAATATCAACACGGCTCCTTGGGGTAAGCACCGATGGCCATTGAAGCTGCCAGGTGGGGAACTCCTCCTGCGGCTCATGGTAGAACCTCAGCAGAACACAGAGACAGTGTGGTGCAGGGGAAGAGGGTGTGTCAGGTGGGAGCCAGAGGGACCCGGGTTCAGATCCTGCTCAGTCATGCAGCTCCCCGACTGACCTTGGATCGGCCCTGCTCCCTCAGCCTGATCTACCTCGTAGGGTTGTTTGAGGACAAAGTGGATACGCAGGGCGTATGCTGTCCCGAGATGCTCAGAGAAAGGGCGGGACAGAAATCGAGCAAGCAGCTTCAGCGTAAACTTCATTTCATTTAAAGGGGTTTTTTTGGGGGGACACACCATTTAGCAGATTTTGTAGCCCACTGTTTTGAAAACGTGTGGAGAAAACTGTCTTGTCTCAAGAGAGCTCCTCCTACTTCTCCCAAAGCAACCAAACCTTTGCTCTTGGTGGCCACAACACAAAGTAAAGTATGTTGATGGTTTAACAGTTTATTTTATTTATTTATTTACCTTAATATCCCACCCTGTCCACCCAAGCAGGCTCAGGACGGCTTACGTAATATTAGAACAAGAGAAAACAGTTAAATTAATAAATAAATTAATAAAATTACAATACAGTTCAGCTCCTAGGCTAGAAATTTATCTTAAAATTCCTTATGGGCGGAGTCCCGGACTCCCACCATGCACGCCAGGCCGAGAGGGAAGCCCCAACTCCCCTGGACTCAGCTGTCAGAGGTGAGGAGTCCGACCAGCCTGGCACTGGAAGCCTTTGATTGCGCCCATGAATGCCAGTCGTGTGGAGCCCCATGCAGAGGAAAAGGGTAGGCATGGCATGGGCTGGCCAGCAGCTGCAGCTGGAAGCAACATTGGCCTCTCAGTAGGTGGCACCCTTCGCACACAGCTCAAGGGGAGCCTGTTGCCGGAGCATAAAAGGCGTGTGTGTGTGTGTGTGTGAGGGGTGGGGGTTTCTGATCTGCTCCTAAACCACAATTTATTTGTGCTTTCAACTGTGTTTGCATTCCACTTGCAAAATAAATAAATAGAACTCCAATTGGTATTTGTGGGTTCTTTCAAGCAGCACTCATAGAGGGCCGTGAAAGCCCCGAGCCGGTTGCTGTGGACAGTTTATTAGAATTTTACCGTCTTGATGTTGCTTCTTTTAAAAAGGCATTTCACGTTTGGCCAAACAGCAAATAACAGCCGCGCCACATTGCCTGATTAACATCTTCGCGTTTTGGACCAGGACTTTTGCATGGAGCTGGTGATAACAAATTATTTAAGAGATGTATTACCCCCACTTCGCTTAGCCTTCTTGAGCAGCTTGGAAATTAAACGTATTCCAGAGCATCAGAATTTACCTCCTCTACTCACTGGTGGTTTTGTGTCTTTCGATTTGCAGGAGGCTGAACAGCACACAGGGCGAAATCCGGGTCGGGCCCAGTCATCAGGTAAGACAAATCCTGCCTGGATAACCATCAAGCATTGCCATGTCCCCTTCTAGCTAAAGGTTCTATGTAGGGTTGCCAACTCTGGGAGAGTCCTGGAGATTTGGGGGTGGAGCCAGAGGAAGGCAGAATTTGAGGAGGAGAAGGACCTCGGCCTGGGTATAGTGCCATACAGCCCCCACCCTCCAAAGCAGCCGTTTTCTCCAGGGGAAATTATCTCTGTAGTCCAGAGATCAATTGTAATAGCAGCAGATCTTCAGACCCCACCTGGAGATTGGCAGCCCCAGTCCCAACATCGCTCTGACCCACAAAACACAAGATGTCATTCAGAAACTCTCTGCTTTGCAGTAGACAGGGCACCTTAATTTCACAGAAGGAGCTCCAGGACTTTCCCACTGGAAGTTTTCCAGTGCTTTCCTTAAGCAGCCTGGAGTCTGGCATTAGATCAGCTAAGCCAAAATCTGCTGTGACTCCGCTGTGAACAAAGCGCCCCCCCCCCCCCCGACATCACGACTGGAAGAGAAGGCAAAAGGGAGAGGGAGAGAGAGAGAAGGATGATGATTGGTCAGCACAGGTGGGCAGTGATGCTCATGACTGGCCATGTGAGGTGGGCCCTTGGCTCATTTAAGTCATAGCCCAGACTTTTCAGTGCACTTTGCAACTGGATTCAAGCCTACATCCTTTTTCTACATGTAGGTTCTATGCACAGCAGATAAATTAAAACTGCCAAGAAGCCCTACAGTTCACACAATCGAACAATACCTGATGGAAGAGCATTGCATGTTTTCCAGGTGGCACCCATAAATTTAATATGTGGGTTTAAGGCTGCCCTATGCATGACGGAGTGAGCTCCCGTCTCTAGTTCCAGCTCCTGCCAACCTAGCAGTTCGAAAGCAAGAAACTGCAAGTAGATAAATAGGTACCACTTCGGTGGGAAGGTAACAGCGTTCCGTGCGCCTTGGTGTTTAGTCATGCTGGCCACATGACCACGGAAACGTCTTCGGACAGTGCTGGCTCTTCGGCTTTGAAACGGAGATGAGCACCGCAACCCTAGAGTCGGATTCGACTGGCTTTCGAGCAAGGGAACCTTTACCTTTACTATGCACTCTGTGATCCAGCGGACAGCCCTCCATTTCAGCTTCCAGCGATCACAGCATCAATTGCAGAAAACTGTAACAGCCGATGGTGCTGGCAGTGTTTTACTCATTTACTCCCCTCCGTATTGTATATTCATCAATGCAAATTGCTATATTGAAATCTGCTAAAATATTTATGGTTGGTTTTAATTGGCGGTGCTTGAATAATACTTGTGGTGTTCATGTAGTCTATATGCTGACTTGCATATGGGATGCCTGCGTTATTGTTTACACGGGCACACATACTCCCCAGAGATGATAAAAGCCAGCTTGCCACAAAAGGGACAAAATCAGGAAAAGGCCTGGGTAAACAGAGTAATCCCACTCATGACCATGGTTCCGCCCCCACGACTGCTGGGGTTGCTGGGCCTCGGCAGCGCCATCTGCTGGACTCTGCTTCCCCAGCATCCCATGAATTCCTAGCCAACTCTCCAGTGTGATAAGGAGACAGTGAATTCTAGTGGAGAGCTGAATTGGGGGGGTTGTGTGCCTGCCCCTTCATGTGAAAATTGGAGCCTTATGTGGAGTCAGGTGATAAGGCCTTCTAGCTGTCCATTTCCACTGAGAGTGATATTCCAAGAACTCGGAGCACCAGATCCAGTTCAAGGTCTTAGTTTTGACCTTTAAGGCCATAAGTGGTC
This sequence comes from Gekko gecko, assembly GCA_029375565.1. Taxonomy (NCBI): domain Eukaryota; kingdom Metazoa; phylum Chordata; class Lepidosauria; order Squamata; family Gekkonidae; genus Gekko; species Gekko gecko. The sequence continues at coordinate 24,238,038 of JAPDNY010000016.1, forward strand.
GGGGACCCACATACCTTCAGGACCGCCTCTCTCATTGCGTCCCTGGAAGAGCATTATGCTCTAGTAGTAAGAACCTCCTGGCAGTCCATGGCCCGAGAGAGATCCGGCTGTCCTCCACTGGTGGAACTCTCTGCTGGAGAATATCCGTGCCCTGTGGCACGGATTCTGCCAGGCATTTGGTTGATGACAGCGATGGTCTGGTGCTCTCATACTCCCACCTTCCTTTTTATTCCTTCATATCCCCTCCACCTGGGGGGCTGGTGGAAATTACTGTCATCTTGGATTTAGTGCTGTTTTTCTGACTGCTTTTCTGTATTTTAATGCTGTTTTAATTATATTGTATTTCTCTTTGATGTAAGCTGCCCTGAGCCCTGAGCACGGCTGCCAATAAATCGAATATGATAGGTAGACAGATAGACAGACATTTATTAGTGGCCAGCCCTTGCTGGCCTGGATCCTTTTAACTGGCCACATCTGGCACTGAACCGGGGACGGGTCTGCCTGCAGACCGTCTGCTCTGCCATTGAGCTCTGGCCCTTTTCTGTTATGCAGCATGCACATCACCCTGGGCATGAGCCTGCGTTGCTCTGAAGAAGAGTTTGCGTAGGACAGCGGCTAATTGACGGAGCTCTGGATCCATCAGTCATCGTTCAAATCTTATTTCTGCCGAGAACTTCTACTAGGTGGTGTCAGGCAAGCCACACTTTTAAGCTTCAGCCTCCCCCTGCAGTCTGTAATGTGGGATAATAATTCTGGCCTACCTTGCAGGGTTGTTTTACTGAAGTAAAGGCCATGAAGCACTTTGACCACTGGAAAGTGCCACGTGAGCGAGTGTAGCTCGATTTTAGTCGGCTTGCACCTTAGAGACCAATGAAACTTTTGTGATGTGAGCTTTCGAGAGCCAAAGCTGCCTTTATCAGGTTTGAAGCCTTAATTCTCAAAAACTCATACCCCAAACATTTTGTCAGTCTCTAGCGTGCTACTGGACTCTTACCTACCAGTCCTACAGCCAATCAATATGGCTACCCTCTGGGAGTATAACTGAGCAGGTTACCTCTCTCAGAAACTTCTGAGAGCCCTTGCAGATGAGCCATTCATTTAAAAAACTGTGGCTTGAGGCTGAAGCCTGTCCAGAAAGTTTTGTGATGTCAATTCCTTGGAGTTCATTCCCCATGGCAGTTTTACTAGCCTGGTGGATTGCTCCTTTCTCCTGCACCTGTAGGTTAAAAATGCAAGAACAGTTAAGAGTTCGGGGCGTTTTCCTGGATATTCATGCTTGACCTTTTGGCCGTAATCTAAGAGACAGAGAAAGAAGTGCTTGACATGTTTCTTTCTTTTTTGGGGGGTGGTCCTAAGTCCTTGTCTGTGCCGCCCACTCCTCTGCCTGCAGCCTCTCAGTGACGGCAACTGCCTCAGTAGCTGGCTTGACCGTCACCAGCGTCAAAATCAAGATGCACCCTAGAAAAAGGAGCAGAAGCAAATAAAAATAAAGCATGCAGGAAAGCCTTCAAGAGTCTGGGATTTGTAATTACTGGTCTTGTATATTTTTTATGGCCTTTCGACTGTGCTTAGCGTAGTAACGATGCAGAGTAATTACAGGCTCGAAAAGCTCTTGAGTGTCTCGCACCCGTTGCTGCCTATGACTAAGGGTGCCGCTAATTGAGGCTTGCTGCCTTAATGCGACGCTCCTTCGGTGGTGGAGTTCGCAGCACGGTGCATTCTCACACTTGGCTGCCCGCCTTGGCTCAGCTTTCCATCGTTCTGGTTTCCCCGAAGCCATGCCTCAGATGGGGCCGTGAGACGGGGCTGTACAACTCGAGATCTAGCAAGGGTGATAGATGTGGCTGAAGGAAGGGCCTTTTTTCCCCAGGGCTTTGTGCCCTCAAGTCTCTGTTTTGCCTCCCAAGACCCTACAAGAACTTGATGAGGTTACTGACTTGGTTTTCGTCGTCTCTAAAACGAGAGTTTTTGGGTAATGAGCCTTTTCCCAAGTTTGCAAGTGAAGGCTTAAAAGTTACTAGCCCATACATTGGTTCACTAAACCAGCTGGCCGCGCCTCCTGCAAGCGCAAGTCATTTGTAGCACACCCGTATCCAGAAAGATAAAGGAAGAGTGGGAAAAAACTTGCAGCCCAGCTTGCAAAAGCACCTCAGCTGGGTTGCTTGGAGGCAGTTTTTCCTCACCACAGGCGATTAGGGAAGTGGCTTTGGTTTACTCAGCCCGCTTCTGTTACTTTTAACATGCAAAAGAATGCTCAGGGAGTCCAGAGTCAACGGCTCATTTCTTAACACGGATCCTCTCCTTTCTGCCTCTTTGAATCTTTTCCAGGCAAAGCTTCCAGAACTGCAGCCCTTCCCTTCAGGAGACAGCGACACTGTGACGCAGCATGAAGAGCTGGTCTGGATGCCCGGGGTCAACGACTGCGATCTGCTCATGTACCTGAGGGCAGCACGGTAACGTCAAGCCAAAGCGTTTTTTCCGGGTGCCCACTGTGAGGAGTTGCTTTGCCGGTCCCAAATTCTGTAGACGGGCATAGTTTCACAGCTCCTGCATGGGATAAAACGTTGCACGAATTTACTTTATCAATGTATGTTCTGGCCGGGTCGGCCCTGGTTAGTACTTGGATGGGAGACCACCAAGGAAGTCCGGGGTCACTGTGCAGGGGCAGGCAATGGCCAACCACCTCTGCTCATCTCTTGCTCGGATCACCCTTGGGATGGCAATGCACAAATCTACCTGCGTGCTTCCATTGCCAAATTAGAAACACGCAGTTGGAGTCCAGCGAGTTAGATGGGTATTTGTTTAATGCATTTAAAACAGGGAATACAGGGGGCTGAGCACCTTGGCACTTCAGCAATTCCTAAGCTGTATCCTGCCATAACCAGGGAGGGCAGAAGGTCTTATACCCCAAACAACATCACATATAGATTACACATTAAAGAATCTCTAATTGGTACCAAGCAGTTAACATCATACAAACATTATTTGACTTTAAACCTTACTATTGGTCTCTCCTTATACTGGTCATGTGTGTCAGGGACTGCATTTGCTTACCTGTTCTTCAGAGCAATGGGAACATTCAGGAACACTTGAGATCCTGTCTGACCTTAGCGAAGCTAGTCCCTCTTCTCCTTGTTTTTGGGGAGCTGGGCGATAAGGGTTGCGATTCACATTTCAACTTTGCTCTTGACATCCTTGCAGCTTCTCGAATACACATTCCATTCTTATTGCCCCCTAATTTTATCCCCAGAGGCCTCTACTAATGCTTTTCCTTAATATATAGCTTCATATACAAAAGGTGCAGTTACAAAGTATATATTCTACTAAGTTTCTCTAATCAGAAGATTCTCGGTTATATACCAAGATCTGGATCTATTATAATTAAACTTTTGAAGACACAGTGGCCGCTGTCAGCATATAAACACGTCAGAGGACATGTCGGAACCCACATCCAGAAATCACATTCATTTTCCCCTTGTCCTACAGTGGGATCTCTGTGAGTCGGTCGTGACTCGATGGCCCCTTCCACCACGGTGTACGTTCTGATCAAAATCAAGCAGCATTTCCTGATTTAATTTCTCGTTAGGCTTGGTTGGTCTAGGCTTGGGGCTGTGTGTTTGTGTGTGTGTGAATGGGATAAAAATCCAGATCCCTGATTTCCCCTTTCCTTCTTGAAGGAGCATGGCAGCTTTTGCAGGGATGTGCGATGGAGGATCCACGGAAGATGGCTGTGTTGCAGCCTCCCGCGATGACACTACACTCAACGCGCTCAACACAGTAAGTCTCTGGGCAGGGGGGGGGGCAGCTTGCCAGCATCCTGTGGTGCCCTAGGAAGTGCCAGAGGGGAGGTGCATACCAGCAAAAGATGGGAATGTCTTCCAGGTTGCTTTTCTTCCCAGTTTTGGGCACGTGAGGCTGCCTTATACAGAGTCAGGATGTTGGCCCATCCACACTTCGAAGCCTCTGGTTGAGCTCCCCGGACCTGGAGTGTGGGGGGATGAACCCAGGACTTGGTGCATGCAAAGCAGCTCATGTGAAGCAGGAGAGTGGATAGAGCAGGTGGTGTAGCAGAGAGAGTGGTGGACTAGCATCCCGGGCCACCCGGGTTCGAATCCCCACTTCTTCCATGAAAGGCTTGCCGGGTGACGTTGGGCCTATCACAAACTCTCAGCCTGGCCTACCTCACAGGTTGGTTGTTGTGAGGAAAACGGAGGAGAGAACAGTGTTCTAAGTCCAAACTGGGGAGAAAATGGTATATTAATAAATAAATCAGTGCAATGCAAATGCACTTGTTTGTTTATTATTTATTTATATCCCGCTTTATTTCTGTCTCGCTCAGCCCGTTGGTCCGTCTAGTCTGCTGCCATCTGCTTGGCCGGCAGCAGCTCTCCAAGGGCTCAGGTTGAGAAAGGTCTTCCCACTCGCTTGAGAGCCCGTGTGGTGCTGTAGTTCCAGCATGAGACTAGGATGGGACCTGGGACTAAATCCCTGCTCAGCCGCGAAGCTCACGTTCTTGTCCCCTAACTTGACTCTGAGGATGGTTGTGCAGATAAAGTAGGGAAGGAACATTGTGCTCTAAAGGTCAACATCTCTTGATGGCCCCTGGCCCGAGGAACGTCCGTCTTGCCTTGACCAGGGCCGGGCCTTTTTTTTCTGTCCTGGCCCCAGCCTGGTGGAACACGCTCCCCATTGAGATCATGGCCCTGGGGGACCTTCTTCAATTCCGCAGGGCCTGCAAGACGGAGCTGTTCCGCCAGGCCTTTGGCTGAGGCAACGGGTGCCCATATGTGGCCTCCCCCTGAGGTCGCTGTCACCCGCCCATCTACTGACAACCGGCCTTTATTTCACCTGTACCATCAGGCCAGAATCTTTATAGCCAGCTGACTTCTGTTTGAAGTTGTACCCTTTGTTTATAATGTTTATATTGCGTTTTAAACTGCAGTCGTATTTATTATGACGATGTTTCCCACCTTGAGCCCATCCGCGGAATGGGCGGGATATAAATATAAATAATAAATAAGGAGAGACCCACCTCTGCTGTGTGTACCTTGAAGGAAGAGGAGGCTAAGTAAGGGATAGATGGAAAAGAGAGCCTTTATAGAGGTGTAGCCAGAACCCCCAGGCTGAGGTCTCAGCTTGATGACCCTCGCACTGGCGCGGCCTGTTGTGCTTCAGCGGCTCAAGGAACCCAGAGAGCTGGCATCCGGCACTGCACGTCTCCCTCCGTGTCACTGCAGCGCTCCCTCCCACTCCCTTGAGGTGGGCTGCCAGCTGGCTCTCCGGAGCACTTGCCAGTTGCCCCTCCGTGGCTTCCCACTTGCCTGGATGCCTCTGCCGAGGCCTCTAATCACCTGAGAGCTTTGGGAATTCTCCCCGGCCCCGCCCAGAGTGCAACAGGGATGGAGGTAATTCATGCATCAGCTCCTCTTTCTCCTCCTCCTGCATCACTCACCTCTTTAATTGCTCTGTAATCCCTTTTTGATCTGGAAACTTGACGCTTCTGTCTCGGGAATCTTGTGCCTGCAAGACTGGCAAAGACATGCTTGGCATTTTTCACACTTTGGTTGTGTAATGCACATTACCTAGTATGGATTGGACCTCTGCAAGTGCCAGAGAGTTCCAGGGAAGCTAGAGGGACGAACGTTGGCACCTTTCTCTTACCTAAGGCACTCCCTTCCCCCAGTTAATCTAGCGAACTGGATGCTATACTAAGCTTTTATGTAGCACTCAGGAGCCTTCAAAGCTTTCCTGTACATTGTCTCAGTAATCCCTCCAACAGCCTTACCAGGTAGGTCGAGCGTCATTTTCTCCAAATTGCAAGCTGGGGCTGAGGTTGCACGTGGTTTCACTAAGGCCACCTGGCGAGCTCATAGCGGAAGAGGTGAGAAAATCTTGGTTCATAGCTCCATCTCTTCACCTCTGCTAGTCTTAGATTATGTTCATGATGTGCCTATTATCCTCATCCTCATGAACCACAGGGAAACCACTCTTTTCCATCATGGACGTGAGAGAAGCAGGGTAGGGGCAGGTTGTGCCAGAAGTGGTGGCATCTTTGCAGCACATCCCTGAATTTTTGGCTCACGGCTGCAGCATGTCTACTTTCTGCACTTGGCGGCTGAGTCTTGAACCCGTTTTGCAGTCTCCATCCAGGCTATTGTGTGTACTCTTTTCTCTTCCCTTGTGAAGTAGCTGTACAAAAAGCTGGTGTAAAGCAAGAGGGAGACCGTGTGCCTCGTTCTCAAAGGACTGAGTGGCCTTCTGGTCTCTAGATCATCTGCTGGTCTCCGTGCCGCACTGTCAGGGATGCATGCCAGGGCCTGGGTCTCCCACGAGTGCCACAGTTGGTCCTGAATCAGAGGATTATAGGGCAGGGCCGGCACTGAGCATGTGTTTTAAACCTACAGGGCTGCCTTACAAGGAAACAGTCTGTCAGCTGATACTTGGCCTGTCCGTTTCAGTACCGTCTACTCGAGTTGGCAGCTGCGCTCTCTCCGAGCTCTCGGGCAGAGAAAGTTCTCTCCCGACACCTGTTAGCTGATGCTTGGTCTCTGCATGCCGGGGAATGAGACGGTAGAATGGACTGTACCACTGCAGGGTGCAGGTGGGGTGTCACTTTTAAGTGCTTCCTTTAAAAAAAGTCCTACCAATGGGAAGCCAGCACAGTAGGGATTGTGGTTGGGCTGGAGTCCTTTTTCTCCATTTGCAGTGCCGGATTCTTTTGACTGCAGCGAGTCTTTTAAAAACAATAGGCAGTGTTAAAAAATGGTACCCCCTCCCCTTGACTTATATAGTGCATTCCAGCATCCGAGGAATATACCACCTCATTCTGCATCATGGGTAGACCAGGCTGCAGAGGTTTTAACTGGAGGTGCCGGGGACTGACCCTGGAATCTTCTGCCTTTGAACCATGTGCACTACCCTTTCCTTTACTGCTTTGAGGAAGGGGATCAAGCCTTCCTGCTACGTTAAGACGTGTGTGTGTATATGTGTGTGTGTGTTTAGAAGTGATAATATGGAGCCCGAAAGATTAATGGCAAAAAATTGATAGGCTATATGATTTCTTATTATGGAAATGCAATAAACTTCAGAGCAGCACTTCACATAAATCTGTCTTGACAAGCTTCTTTGCTAGTGTTTTATTTATGTAATAACAGGGTGCCGTAACCCTCACTGTGATTTATTGTTAATTACACCCAATAGAAATGAAGAGCGAGGAAGGATTTTTTTTTTTTTGCTGTGTGGCATTGCATTATCTAGTCCAACAACTCCTTCCAGGGATTATTTGCTTAATAGCATGGGTAAATTTCAGCGTTTTCGTGTCTGGCGGGGAGGGTGGGTGGTTTATTCTTTTTTTATAGTAGGTTTTCCAGTTGCATTGTAACATTCTTCCTTTGGCAGATCAAATGGGACAGAAAATGTTCTTTGCAGACCATTCATCTCTTTTAATACGTACAGTGCAGGGTTTGTTTGAGCTGGCGACAGGCTGGCATGTCTGTCACGTTTTTTAGCCTGCCCTTTCTCTAAGGAGCTGAAGGTGATATTCTTTTTTCCCTCCCTTCCCCTGTTTTATCCTCCCTGCAACCAGTGTTCCCTCTGAGCTGAGTTAGTGTGAGCTAGCTCACAGTTTTTTAGCCTCTGGTTCACACACTGGTATCTTAGCTCAGGAAGGAGGGCTCCAGAGCAGACTAATTTATGCAGTAGCCAAATCGCTCCCTCACAACTTTAATGCCAGTGGCTCACAAAGTAGAATTTTTGCTCAGAAGACTCCATAGCTTAGAGGGAGCATTGCCTACAACCCTGTGAGGTAGTTTCCACGGAGAGAATGAGTGTGATTGACCCAGGATCCCCCTAGGTGAGTTTGGTGGCTGAGACAGGATTAGAACTCAGGCCTTCCAAGTATTAAAATGCATTGGTTCTTGGCTCACTTGGGTAGCTTTTATTTATTTTATTTTATTTTATTTTATTTTATTTTATTTATTTAAAGCATTTAATATCTGCCTTTCCACTGAGCAGAACTCAAGGCATCTTGCAATATGGAAAAAAAAGATTACCAAAAAAAAATAATAATTAAAAGACTACAATTTAAAAACTCCACTTTGGACTGCCGATTAATAAAAACAAAAATTTGTCTGATGCAGTCCTAAATAAAACCTAAAGAGTGAATGTGAGGGGGGACCAGGCTTACCTCCCGTGGGAGCTTGTTCTGTCACCACGGGGTTGCCACCAAAAAGGCCACCTCTCTTCTACTGGCCAGATGAACTTCTCCAATTGGTGGGGCAGTTAGGAGGGCCTGTCCCTGTGATTTTAATTTTCAGGAGGAACCTGTGTGGAAAGATGGTCCTTCAGGCACCTCGGCTTCAAGGGACAAAAGCATCTCTCCCTAGTGTGGAGGAGAGGAGAACCGCGTAGCCTGCCCTTAGAGGACGGTCTGGATTAAAAAAAAACCAAACGGATGGATAGGTGGATAAACGTAGCCAAATTGTTACCGCCAGTGGCTTGCCTTGTTGTCAAGGGAAATTAGCTATGCAGCAGGGGAGGCCAGGGGTACAAGGGACCACGCACCAGTTTATACAAAGGTCCAGCACAGTTAGGAAGACTCCAGATTTGAAGAGTCAGTTGAATTATTTTTATCGAAGAATCTCCCTAATCACAAGCACGCTTAAGCGTTCAAAAAGAGCAAGCAGTAGAGAACGAAGAAAGAAGGAGGTGAACGATAGCGCATGGAGGATTCAGTTACGGGCGAATGCAGCCTGTCCAGATGTGCCGAATCCATGGAGAAGGGACTGTGACCCAAACATAGGTTTCGGGGTGGACTGCCAGTTGGCATCAAGGCAGAGGCACACGCTCTGAGGCCACGTGCTCTGACGGATATAGACTTTGGAAAGCAATGCGGACCAATGGGAGGCCTTGGGGGCTGGTCTCAGGTGAGAACAATAGATTTTCTAGACCAATAAGGAGTCCGTGGAGGTGTGGTACCAGGCGGAGCGTGATTTGGGTGTGACCAGTGGGGTCCCAGAGGGGCAGAGTGTAGCTGCGCAATAGACTGGACGGGACTACTAGGGGCATCTGAATAGATACGATGACCCCTGATTGTCCAGTCCAGGTGAGTTGAATAGGTTCCCAGATTTAAACAAAAGGTGCAAATGGGTCCCTGATTGGTGGCAGGAAGGATCATTAATACTTTGAATAGTTGCTGGGTTCTGGGTGAGGAGGCAGGCAGAACAGTCACTAGAGAACAAAAGAGGTTCTTCACATGAGGAAGAGTCACAAAAGAGAGTATTGGGGAGGTTTGGAGACAAAAGGGTTGCTTGCCAGGTGGCAACAGAATGACCATAGGAATGTAGATACTACACCTGGATGAACCTGCCTCCATTGTCGCTGCTGGAGGAGGGGAGGTTGAAGATTGCCTTGGAGGGCTGCTTGGTATGAAAACCTGCATACGATATCCCCTTTTTGCAGAGTGCTCACCCGCTGACTCTGAGGTTCAAGCTGAGAGTGCTTGACTTTTGGGGGACTTTGGTTCAGGTCAGCGGTGGGTGCCCCTGCTGTTAGGGCTACCTGCGGGTAAGGCAGCACCTCTGGTCTACAGGAAGAACTATGGAAGGCTGGCTGCTCAGTCTTCAGGCAGGAATGGGGACGGATGTATGCAGCATTGACCCCTGTGATTGGCAGGCAGCCTGAAGCGTTCGGATTGGCTGGCAGTAGAAAGCAGGAGCCCAGAATGGTCCGCCCACCTTCAATCATCAGGCATCGGTCTGCTGTGTTTTGGGTCCTGCCTCCAGCAAGCCATCTCACGGGTCCCAAGTCACTGACATTTTGGTTGTGGGATTGGATTCAACCGTCCACAGCCTCTGCTCAGCCCTGCCAAAAGTGTCCTTTTGGGGTGGAGGAGGTCTTTGCTGGCTCTCAGTTTCCTATCCCGGCTTCTGGTGCTGTGGTTTTTAAAGTTCCTCTAAGGACAGTCGCAGTTCCTGCTGTCTGTTGGCGCACGTGTTCCTGCCTTGTTCTTTGTAGGAGGGAGAACAGAGAGAAGAAAGCATGAAGGCTTGCCTCAAAAGACTGCTGGAGACAGAACTGACATAGAGTCTGTCTTTATTAGCTTGCAGATCAGCAGGCATAAAAGGACAGATTAATGAGAACAGCAGAAAACATCCAGGTGTCTTTAGTAAGAGCAGAGATTTTTGAAAAATTACCCTTCAGCACTCTGAGGGCTCATCTCGAACGCAGGTGAATGCATTCCTCCTTACAAAAGTCTAAATCTCAAACAAGCATTTCCTTCCTGCCATAATAGGATGAACCCTGTTCTCCTTAATACCTGTGGGCCCTGTAAATCATTTCCTGAATTAAAATTCAAGGGCGGGAAGTTCACATTTTGCAGTTGTGTCTTAGTGCAATTTTACTTTAGGCTTTTTAATTTTTCTTGGCGCTTTAGATGCCCCCTCCTTGACTCCCCATTCAGGAAAGGTGGTTCCAGAGGCAACATGCTGCTTTTGTACACCTTTGTACATGATCCTGAAAGTTGGGAATAATGACGGGCTCTCTGTTTTTGTTAGCAATGTGGCATTTTGGAAGGCTGGACAGTCTCCCAGGTTCTCCCCTGAAACCGTAATAATTGGACACAAGGTTCTAAGTGCGTTGACTCAGTAGCATAAGGAACCAGCTGCGGTTCTCGCATTTTATTTTCACAACAGCACTGTGAGGTTTAGAGAGGGTGACTGGCCAAAAATTGCCTGCTCGGAGGGGATTTGGGTCTCAGTCTCTGTGGTCCCGGTCCAGCACTCTAGCGGTTGCGAATGCTGTCCCTTTCTGCCAGACGGCTTATAGGATGTGCCTGAAGCCAACTTGTCAGTCTGCTGGGCGGCCCCCGCCTTGATCAGAGAACCACACACATTCTGCTGTGTTCTTCCAAACCTCTGGCTGCACCGTGATTCTGAGAGCTGAGGGGAGAGCAAACTGCAGGTCAGCCTCCTCTTACGGGCGCAAGTTTCCTTCAGAATCCGTCTTTCCACTGATTGGTGAGGTGCTGGGAGGAAGCTTGGCTCGGATGACCACACCTTGCCTTGAAAGCTGACCAGCTGGCCACTGTCACATTCTTGCTTCCAAGCCCAGGCTCTGTGTCCACTGGCTGGCTTTTGAAGACCTTCTTGTGGCCCCTTGAACCCCCAAACCAGCTGCTTTGGGAAAAGGTCTCTTAGGTGGATTTCCATATGCTGCTGTGCTGCATTTAATTTCCTGTCTGCCTAATAGCCAAGTATCCCCTTCCCCAGCACAGATCAAAAAAAGTCCACAAGGCCACAAACAACTAAGGTGTGTTCTGCAATCCCAGAGATGCATGGGCCTCCCTGAGCGCTTCTGGTTTGGCCTCTGAAGAAGGCAGCATACCAAATCCCAAAAAACTGGTCGTCTATTTGCTGCATGAGTCCAGGCCTGCCTGTAGGCTGGTTGTGAGTTTTAGACATTTGGAGCAGCAGGGTTCTGCCACGGGAGGTTGGGCTGGGGCAAGGAGACAACAGAGCCGAGTGGAATTCAGAGAGCACGAATCCTGGGGGGAGGGGGGAGGAAGGGGTGCTGTACAAAGGGATCATCCCCATAACGAAGAGCTCATTAATGCCCTAGCATTTGCTCTTTGGCGCACGCGAACGCTTGAGCCAGAGATCTTTAGAAATCCTTTCCCACTGTGCTGTGCAGAATGGGTGTCCCAGATCTGCCAGTCTGCGGGGAAGTCGCTGCACTGTAAATTTCAAAACACCGGCTGCTTTCCGCTTTGCACAGACCCCCAAACAGAACTGGTTCTGATTTTTAGGAGAAAGTTTGCCAGCCTCGGTGCGTGTGTGTTGTGTGAACCTCTCTGAACTTTTGGAGGGAAGAGTGGCACAAACACGCACGGGGAGGTGTTCTTGGTGTGTATTTCCAACATTGGGAGTTGGGTCATTCAGAGTTCTGTTGACTTTAATTGGGGGTCTCCTATTGGTGTTCCTTGCAAGCCTCCTTGTTGGCCCAGCTGGTAGAAGCAGCGAAATATGAAAGGTCAGGGTGGGGAGATGACAAAAGGTTGAAACTAGTTCCCTTTTCACTCACCCACATTGATACGTTTCCATCAGTTCTCAGTTGACTTGGAACCAGAACCGGCGTGAGGCCTTCTCACTTGACAGCCCGTGTCCTCAGACAACAGTGCGGTATACAAACATGTACAAATACAGGGCCCTGACCTGGATGACCCACGGTAGCCCGATTTCATCAGATCTCAGAAGCTAAGCAGGGTCAGCCCTGGTTTGTGCTTGGATGGGAGACCTCCAAGGAAGAACCGGGTTGCTCTGCAGTGGCAGGCACTGAACGGCTCTTGCCTTGTAAAGAATAACAATAAGAAGAGATTTATACCCCGCCCTCCACTACCCGAAGGAGTCTCAGAGTGGCTTACAATCTCCTTCCCTTCCTCTCCCCACAACAGACACCCTGTGAGGTAGGTGGGGTGGAGAGAGCTCTTGCGAGAACCGCCCTTGAGAGAACAGCTCTGAGAGAGCTGTGACTGACCCAAGGTCATCCAGCTAGCTCTATGTGGAGGAGGAGTGGGAAATCAAATCCTGGTCTCCCAGATTAGAGTCCGCTACTCTTAGCCACTACACCGAACTGGCCTTTGCTTTTTGCCGTGACATGGGTGCAAATTGGCAGCATGTTACATATATGTGCTGCACGTTAAAAAGGTTCAACGTGAAAGGGTGGGACCTTTTTTGACTTGGAGCATGAAAATATTTTTGGCAGGGCCCCTGAGGGCCCCATGAGTCTGCTTATGGGGGTAGGGTGGAGAGGCGGCATCCGGCCGGTGCCCTGTGGATTGCGGTGGTTTCTGCTTGGATGAACCTACGAGCCGGCCGTGCTGAAGAGACGTCCCAGAAGCTCCGTCATCGCGTTTCCTTGGCACAGACTTGCTTTAAGCTGCAGTCATCTTGTGAACGTGGCGATTGAGGGTGCCACCAACCCGGCTCCGGAGGACACTTGGCTTCTTCCGTTGTGGCTTTTCAGAGAAGGCCTTGAAGTTGGCCTTGCGGCCCTTTATGCCCTAATATGGTAGCGATAAATACTCCTCCCCACCCCCTTTACCACAAGACCGGCGTTCTGAAATCCAGCTGTGCTCTTAATGGACTCCAATTATTTAATACCGTCGCAGGAATCCAGCCCCCCGATGCCGACGATGGCTTTCAGGCCGGGGCTCGTAATGACTGTAATTGCCGAAGGGTGCCTCGCCAAAGCAGGAGCGGTGCCAGATGCGGTGCCGCCGTGATGTAGGAAAGGTCACGGGAAAAGGGACGTTTAAATTAAGTTATAAATTACAGCCGAAGAACAATATTTTGATGTGCGAGACCCGGGGATGTCAGAGCAGTGAGACGTAATTCATGGATTCATTACCGAACAGAGGGGCCTGACAGCTGAGCCGTGCCAAGGGGAGAATTTATTTGTGGCCTCACGCAACCAGAAAACGGCAGCTCTGTTGCGGAGCGGGTGTCAGAATGCAGCTTCTCCCCTCCCACACGCCCACACCCGGCCTTGCACTAATGTGGCGAAGCTTATGCTAATAAGTCCGGCCTGAAATCCAGGCAGTTTAGTGTCTGCTGCAATATAAAATGTGGAATCCGGGCAGGAGTGAATTTGGAATTTTTGCCCGTGCTTTTGTCGCAGGGTGGGCGTTGGGGGAGAAAGCCAAGATTTGTATGTTGACAGAGCCATATTGAGGCTGTGTTTCTTTTACCCCTGTGGGTGTGTGGAGGGGTGGTGTCTGCAGACACACACAAATGATGAAGGGGGATAAGAGCCAGTTTGGTGTAGTGGTTAGGAGCATGGAGTCTAATCTAGGAGAACCGGGTTTGGTTCCCCACTCCTCCTCCCCATGCAGCTGCTGGTGGGACCTTGGGTCAGTTACAAGTTCTTTCACAGCTGTTCTCTCAGAGCTCTCTCAGCCCCACCCTGCCTACCAGGGTGTCTGTTGTGGGGAGGGGAAGAGAAAGGAGTTTGTAAGCCGCTCTGGGTAGTGAAGGGTGGGGTATAAATCCAATCTCTTCTTTGTCTTCGTTATCTTCTTGAATGACTGGCTTTAAAATTTCTTTTCTAATTATTTCCTGCCACTGATGGGCAAAAAAACCCCATGTTGCAAATTCTGATGGGCAGTGCTGAGGATCTGGAAATAAGAACGTAAGAAGAGCCCTGCTGGATCAGACCAGTGGTCCCATCTAGTGCAGCATCCTGTCTCACACAGTGGCCAACCGGTTCCTCTGGATGGCCAACAATGGGGCAGAGAGGCTGAGGCCTTCCCCTGATAAGAACATCAGGACAGCCCTGCTGGTTCAGGCCAGTGGTCCATCTAGTCCAGCGTCCTGTCTCACACAGCGGTCAGCCAGTTTCTCTGGAGGGCCAACAATGGGGCATAGGGGCCGAGGCCTTCCCCTGATAAGAATGTCAGGAGAGCCCTGCTGGTTCAGGCCCAGTGGTCCATCTAGTCCAGCATCCTGTCTCACACAGCAGCCAACCAGTTCCTCTGGAGCGCCAGCAATCAGGAGAGCCCTGCTGGATTGGGCCAGGGGTCCATCTAGTTCAGCATCCCGTCTCACACAGCAGCCAACCAGTTCCTCTGGAGCGCCAGCAATCAGGAGAGCCGTGCTGGATCGGGCCAGGGGTCCATCTAGTCCAGCATCCCGTCTCACACAGTGGCCAGCCAGTTCCTCTGGAGGGCCAACAACGGGGCATAGAGGCCGAGGGCTTCCCCATGATGTTGCCTCCTGGCACTGGGATTTAGAGGCTTACTGCCACTGAACGTGGAGGTTCCATTTAATCACCATGTCTACTAGCCACTGACAGACCTGTCCTCCATGAATCTGCCTAATCCCCTTCTTCTTTCTTTTTTTTGAAATAATTTTTATTATTTTCAGACAAAACATGACAAACAAACATACAAACAAACAGATATGAGATCAATACTAGTAACACTATTCCCTTTAAACTACCTCATACATATATATCTAAATGCCGTACTTGCTACCATAATATGTTTACTATTTAAACAATATCTAAACATTTCACTGCTGTTTCTCTACACAACTAACTTTAAGTCTTGTAACTCAATAGGTTAACATATTTTCTCCTGATTACCTCTTTGTCTAAACATTCTACAGTAGTCTTCTGCAAAATACATTTGAATATCGTTCCCCTGCTTCAGAATAAAAATTATTTTGTCATGCTTTTGCAGTCTAATCCCCTTCCAAACCTGTTTGTTCCTGTGGCCATCACTGCATCCTCTGGCAGCAAGAGCCACATTTGAATCACTCTCTGTGTAAAGAAGTATTTCCTCTTGTCCATCCTGAACCTCCTGCCCATACCTAGGAGAGGGCTGATGCACCAACCATTCTTTCTCTCCCTTTATAGGTGGGAAAGAATATCTGTTCTTCTTTCCTCCCACCTTCTCTTGGATGTTCAGCGTCTGGTGGTGGTGCCTCCTGCCCACTTCCTTTCAGTCTGGGGATTACTTTTGACGTTGTAGGGTATGTACATGACCAGGCTTTCATATGCACACCAGTGTATCAGAATGTGTAGTCTGGAGTACATAGTTCCATGTTTTAATCACCAGAAGTTCTAAAAAAACCTGAGATAGTGTTCAGTCATAGAATGCTGCTGCTGCTGCGTACCAGTTTCTGGAAGGCAAGAAGAAGAGGCTTTGTCCTCAGTGCCTGTGCTTGTGGGCTGTCTTGGGGGGGTTCTGTTTGGCCACTGCAGGAAACAGGATGCTGGACTAGAGCGGACCATTGGTCCAACCCAAGCAGGGCTCAGCCGGTGTCTTTATCCTAAAAGAAATGTAGTTCCGTCTTGGCTGATGTAGTCAGTAGACGTTGCACTGACTGGTCCTGCTTGAGTATGTGAACCTCTGAATCGCAGAGTCTGCCCAGGTTTGCCTCTTGCTGTTAGATACCAAACCGCACCACATCAGAGTAGCTTAACGAAAGAATGGCCTGAAGGGCTGAAGGAAATATGCAAGAAGAGTTGGCCAATTTGGGGTGGTGTCGTAGCTTATTGGTGGAGCATGTATTTGCAGGCAGTAGGTCCCAGGTTCAGTCCACAGTATCTCTAGGTGTAAATAGATTAATATCATGGGGAGGCGTCAGCCTCTAGGCCCTGTTGTTGGCCCTCCAGAGGAACCAGTTGTCTACTGTGTGAGACAGGATGCTGGACTAGAGGGACTACTGGCCTGATCCAGCAGGGCTCTTATGATGTTCTTATGAAGGCCTCAGCCTCTATGCCCTGTTGTTGGCCATCCAGAGGAACTGGTTGGTCACCGTGTGAGACAGGATACTGGACTAGAGGGATCACTGGCCTGATCCAGCAGGGCTCTTCTGATGTTTTTATGAAGGCCTCAGCCTCTCTGCCCTGTCGTTGGCCTCCAGAGGAACTGGTTGGCCACTGTGTGAGACAGGATACTGGACTAGAGGGATCATCGGTCTGATCCAGCAGGGTTCTTCGTATGATGTTCATAAGTAGTAGGTGATGTAGAAGACCTCAGCCCAAGACCCTGGAGAGCTGCTGCCAGTCCGAGTAGACAGTCCTGACCATGTTAGACCAATGGGCTGATTCAGTCTAAGGCAGCTTTGTACGTTCATGTATTCAATCCAATAACAAGCACTTATTTATGAAAGGGGCAGTGTGTCAGTGGCAGAGCACCTGCTTGGCATGTAGAAAATCCCAGGTTCAATCCTTGGCACCTGTAATTAAAAAGATTGGGTGGCAGGTGATGTGAAAGACCTTCTCCTGAGCTCCTGGGGAGCTGATGTCAGTCTGAGTGGACAGTACTAGAATCGATGGACCGAGGGTCTGTTTCAACATAAGGCAGCTTCATATGCTCAAAGAATGGGAGTGTTCTGCAAAATACAATCAGTCTGTAAATGTATTCACTGCAGCGGCAGGGGCAGGAGCTGTTCCTTGAAACAGGCACATGGAAACCAAAAGTCTTTTTTAAGACAATGCATTAACCACTGAACCACAAGGCTGTGTAAAGAAATGATCAGGCTCTTCAGTTTACAGAATACTGAATTCAGTTTACTGAATGAGGAGAAGTCTGAAGTTTATCTATTTCCGGTCTCGGTGGAGACCTTGTATCTCAGCCAGTGATCTTTTCATGTCATCTTTTAAGCCAGTTTGGTGTAGTGGTGTAGTGGTGTAGCGCAGACTCTAATCTGGGAGAACCAGGTTTAATTCCCCTCTCCTCCACTTGCAGCTGCTGGATGACATTGGGCAAGCCATAGTTCTGGTCAGAGCTGTTCTCTCAAAGGCAGTTCTTTCAGAGCTCTCTCAGCCCCATCTACCTCACAGGGTGTCTGTTGTGGGGAGATTGTAAGCCGCTCTGAGACTTTGAGTGAAGGGTGGGGTATAAATCCAATCTCTCCTCCTCCTCCTCCCGTTATTTAAAATTGCTCTAGCTATCCTTGGACAGATTAAATAAACAAGAATCACAATTATCCAGAAAACACTAGCATATGTAAATGCAATTACAAACTAAAAAAGCATACATGTCATCCCTTCTCTTACCTAGCCTGTATTTAAAGATAAAATGCGGTTTCTGAAATGCTTTCTGGTTCTTTTCAGAAAAGATAAGAAGAGTCTCACTGTGACTCAGCTTTGAGAGCTTTTGGGGTTGGGCGAGGGCGGGGGGGGGGCTATTTTATATAGACATCACTACAGGAGCCTGACATGGCTTTATTAAACCATCTAATTTGTTTTTCTCTAAGTGCATGATGTTAGATGCCCTTGAGCATCCCAAAGAATAATTGTTGCAAACTCTGTTCCTTTAGTTCTGGGATTTATTCTGGGCATAAAGCCGTTGATTCATAACTTATCCTTCAAGGCCGAAATCTGTAAATTAGCTAGAACTGCAGGGGGGAGCATATTTGCAGATTTACACAAGAGCCTAACACCAAGCATTAAGGCTTACTGTGTCGAAACATCCTAAACTGTGGTTTAAACTTCGACTCCATGACAGTACCTATGGTAGGGATTTCCAGTTGGACATGGAAGTTGTTCCACAGTTCTCTCATTGGTACTGTTTTCTTTAAATGGGCCTTGTGGCAGAACGTGCCTGCTCTGGCCTGCAGGCCCTGTTCCGCCCTGCCCTCTTAGGGGTTCCCAATTCTCTGGAGGGGCTTTTCTTTTACTCTCAAGGAGCCCACCACCAATGCTCCCTCTAAGCTGTGGAGTCTTGTGAGCAAAAATTCTACTTTGTGAGCTACCGGCATTAAAGTTGTGAGTGAGCAATTTGGCTACTACATAATTTAGTTTGCTTTGGAGCCATCCTTCCTGAGCAAAGACAAAAACGTGTGAGCCAGAGGCTAAATAACTGTGAGATAGCTCAGCTAATTCAGCTTAGAGGGAACACTGCCAACCACCACCACTTGATCAGTTTAGGGGTTCCCCACTGGGAGAATCAAGACCCCCCAGCTCCCCTTCTCTGTTCTGAGGCCTTGCCTCTGTGTCTCCTGCTTGCCCAACTCCTGGCTACCATGGGGACAGTTTAATGTCTTGGGCACCCTTGGAGGAATAGCCGCTTGCCAATCCTCCTGAAGTCCCTATTAAAATAGCGTGTTCAAAACAGTGGCGGTCTGCGTGGTACAGAGAACCACTCCCAGCATCAACAGTCTAAAGCATTAATTAAGAAGAAAATGTTTACAACTGTACTTTTAGCACCGCACCAAATTTGAGCATAGGGAAAAAAAGAAATTGGAAAGAAAACGTAAATCCTCTTTCCCTCTGGCTATACATGGGAATTAACTGATGGGAAAATAGGACAGGCTCTTTTAGCTAAGCTAGTTACAGGTCTCTACACAGTTACCATTACCTTGAAGCATGTTCCCAGTCTCCCAGGTGACCACATGGCCAATGGCCACCTGCTTGCAGGCCAGAACTCAGAGTTCTCAACCCAGCATCCCAAATAAAAAGAGCTATTGCCTGTTGCAAGGAGAATGTAACACCTCTGGTTCCCGCTCCCGCTTTACCCCGGTCAGCCCAGGCGAAGACATCTTTTCCTATTGTGTCCAGGAAGTTCCTTTCTCAGCCTCCAGAATTTGACACCCCCAACTCTCTGCTCCCTGCCTGAAGGGGGAGGTTTGACCATTTCATTGTCTCTAACGTTTGCTGAGATCCTATCTTAAACAAAGAAATGCTGCAGGTGGGGTGTTATCAGAATTCTGAAGAATTCAAATGCCCCCATGGCTTGTTTCTCTGAAAATCCCATCTTAATTTATAGCAAGGTGAGCTTCTGCCATTGTTGCTGTTTTTAGTTAAGAATGTAAGAGCCCTGCTGGCTCAGACATTGGTCCATCTAGTCCAGCCTCCCATCTCATATAGGGGCCAACCAGTTCATTTGGAGGGCCATCAACAGAGCATAGAGGCCGAGGCCTTCCCCTGATGTTGCCTCCTCAGGTTGACTGCCTCTGAACGTGGAGGTTCCCTTTAGTTGCCACAGCTAGTAGCCACTGGTGGGCCTGTCCTTCATGGATTTGTCTAAGGTGTGTAGCAGCAATATTGGGGAATGTTGACGGTTTGAGACAATGTCTAGCAAGACCCATTAGCATTTCTTAAGAGGTGGGCCTGTAAAGCCATTGATGGACTTCCACCTTCCCAGCCATTCTTTGCCCAGAGAACGGGGGAAACCCCATTAAAACGCCAAGTGGATGCTGGCTGCTTGCTAACCTTCCAGGAGAAAATGCATTTCTTCACAGGTGTTAACAAGGGTGTTTTGAAGAACTCACATGCTGCTCTCAGATGGAAGGTTTTGCTGTCAGTATGTTTGGCTGGCAGGTACAGTAAAGTCCCAATAGACAAGTGGGTGTGTATGGGTGAGACCAAGGGAAAGTTAAGAATTCATCCCACTGCATCCTAGAGTCCTTTCTGTAGTGATCAGAGAGAGAGAGAGAGACTTCTATCAGGGTGGCTCAGTAGAGCTGCTGATCTAAGAGATCTGTTACTTGGCTAAAAAACAACAACATAACCTACAAGTTGTTTTGCGGTAGCAGCCAGGAAAATCAGAACCATGTATGTACAATCTGCTTTTTTCTAGTAGAGAACCTATTTTAAACTTACCATAAGTAGCTTGATACCTCTATTTTAGAGCCTCTGACCCCATTGTGGTCTGTTAACCATGAGTTTGGGGCACTTGTGTACTCGGTTACCTCTGCAAAAGGTTCTTATAGCTGCTGGTGAGGAGTGTGATTTTGCAGCTACCCGTGCTTCAAAGCAAATCATGTTTAAAAAATTTTTGAACTGAACTAGTCCGGATGGCCGGAGGGCAGAGATCATTTGGGGAGGGGCCCGTACCTCAGTGATCGAACTCACGATGCGTGTGCAGAAGGTCCCAGGTTCAATCCGCAACGTCTCCAGTCAAAGGATTTCAAGGAGCAGGGATTGAGAGTTGCTCACAGTCTGAATATACACCATGCTAGACTGCGCAGTGATATGGCTTGTGACAAGGCAGCCTCTTATGCACATAACACCTCCATTCTACTCCTGAGCATCATTATCCCTCCCATCTTTATCCCATCTGTGTAGCATTGTCCTCTGAGCCCAGGGTCTCCCTGTGAGCTTTGGGCCAGGCAGGCTTTTGAACCAGCATCTCTCTAGTCCGGCACCCAGGAAGGAAGTTGGGGTGGAGGGGGCTACCCAGGAGCCTTGTGTAAGATGCTCTTGAGCTCCTCTGGAGAGGAAGACCCACCTCTTCAGCATGCAGCAGGATAACTTCCTGACCAGCATGGCCCCAAGTAACCACGGGAATCTGCTTGCCTATCACCAGTGTTCCCTCTAAGCTGAGTGAGTGTGAGCTAGCTCACAGTTCTTTAGCTTCTGGCTCACACATTTCTGTCTCAACTCAGGAAAGATGGCTGCAGAGCAAACTAATCTATGCAGTAGCCGAATTGTTCGCTCCCAACTTTAATGCTGGGAGCTTAGTAAAGTAGAATTTTTGCTCCCGCAGACTGAAGGAGAATGCAGGGATTTGCTTCTTGCTTTAACCTCTTTCCGTGCTGATGGCTGGCCGATTTTGCTGGTTTCTGGACCTAATCTGGGAAGGCGCACCGAGGGTGACAATGTGGCTGTTTCGCCACGTGAAGTCTGGTCTTGCGGCTTTCCCATCTGGAACAGCTGGCTGCTTTCAGGTCACGTACTGCTGCTCCTGGGCTCTTCCGTTCCCGTTTCTACTTTGCTAAACTCTTTTTTGTGACAGGAAAAGAAGGAAGCCGCGTTCCGCTCCTTGAGGCAAAAATAGATTCCTTCCATGAGTCATGAAGAGGAAAAAGGGGCAGAGCCCCTCGCGGAGGGAAGGCTGCCGCTCTGTAGCGAGTGTTCTAATTTCCGAAAACTGGGCCTGCTTGGAATTCACAGCCCTGGCCCTGAAGGCTCCTTTGCCTATTCCCAGATTTGTAGGGGGGTGCCGAGGTGACTTAATGGCCCCCCTCCAGTGGTGGCTAATGAGAATCTCTGCCCCCACCCGCCCACCCCAGCTCATAGCATCTGTAAACTGTTTATGGGGCGGACAGACCTGCCAGGAACACTTTCCCCCAGCTTCCAGTTATGCGGCTCCCATGAGGGTACCAGCAATACTCTTTCTCTCGGGACAGATTCTGCACATGCTGAGTGGCAAAGATCCAGCGTTGCTGGTGTTGTCAGCGGATCTGGGCCAGCTGAGGGCTAAAAGACATTTTGAGGAACGCCGTCTTCTCTCAACGCTCAGCAGCATTTGGACTCTTACTCGTACACCACCGCTTGTAGTTTGTGGGGGGCAGAGAGAAATCATTGGCTCACTTGGTTGGAGGCCGATGCGGCTTTTGGCAGAGGGGGGCAGATTCAGAAGCCGAAGGCTTCCTGCATGATGCAGCCTTCTCCCCCCCGGCCTCCCAGCGGCACACTTTAACAGGCAGAGTGTCTTCCTGGTGTCCACTGACTATGTGGCATTAGTCTGTCGCTGATGGGTGGGAAATCTCGATCCAGCCAGCTAGCCAGGTGGTGAAAAGGGGAAGGAAGGGTCCCAGTCAGTGTTCCCTCCAAGCTGAGCTAGTGTGAGCTAGCTCCCAGTTCTTTAGCCTCCGGCGCACACATTTTTGTCTCAGCTCAGGAGGGATGTGGCTCCAGAGCAAACTAATGTATGCAGCAGCCACTTTAATGCCAGTAGCTCACAAGGCAGAATTTTTGCCCACAAGATTCCTCCACAGCTTAGGGGAGCATTGGTCCCAGTTTGACCACCCAGAAAGGCTGTGCTGGGATCATGGGCCCATGGGGTGGGACCACTTTCCCTCCCTGCAGCAGCTGCTGGGCATCCTTAGTTGCCCTCTGAGATCTTCTTCCAAAGTCAGGCTGTCAGTTTTCTCCCACGATTGATTTTAATGTGATTTGAATATTTTTGCATCTTTTTAAAAGTTAACATGCGAATGTACAAGCAGGGTAAACAGAAAGGAGGCAAAAATAAATAAAAATCTCCCTTTTCTTTCTTCCAACAAACAGCGGGCTTGTCTAATTTTACCGAGTTTTGCTGGGTCTGCTGTTGACTAATCAGGTTACCCTGCAGATAAATGGATGCCTTTGTTCAGAGATGCCCCGGTTGCATGCATTTCCCATCCCTGTCTTCTTTGTCCATAGAGATAATTGATTTCCTGTTGTTCTCCCTTCCCCAATACTTGCTCTTTCCTCCAGGGACATTATCAAGGGGAGGGATGCGTGCGCGCGCACACCCACACACACACACACCAGGCTCTGATTGCTTCTAACATTTTCCAAGTTGCAGAATACCTGTTTAGATCAAGATCATACCATAGGTTCAGGTAGACTGTGTCATGGGTCAGCCAGGCTCCGCCAACCCCAGGAAGGCAGAGGACTCTGGGGAAGAGGAGCAGCCGGCGAAGGAGGTCCCAGCTCGCACTCAGTGACTGGCAACCTGCTACGGGAAGCTGCTGCTACCCAGCCAAGGGACAGTTCTCACAGCAGCATCTCAGCTGTTCGGGCCCGGGGCTCAGAGCCAGATAGCGCCCCACCGTCCGCCTCACCTCCCTCGTCTCCAGGACCGCTGGAACGTTGGCGAAGGAGGGTCCGTCATGAAATGCTGGAGAGAAGACGAAGCGTGCGATTAGCAGCCCAGAGACACCTGGGTCTAGGTAGTAAGGAGGAGAACGCACATACTTGCATAATGCAACCCAGCTGCTAGGCGAACATCCTTCCTATAAAGAGCAGAGAGAGGGAGAGACGTGCTGTGGAAGCAGCGTGTCACATTACCTCTGACCTCGCCGCCACTGCCTCTGCCTTGTGACTTTGACTCTTGGGCTCCCTCTGGGCCTCATCTTTTGCATCTGCCCCAAACTTATTCTTATTGCTGACTCAGGAACCGCCTCTGATCACACAGTACCGGTTTGTGCCTTCTCCTCGCCTAGCTTGCATACTGACTGCGCGATCCTGCCCCGCGCCCAGCCTGTTCCAGGACAGACGGCTCGATTGTCTTTCCTCGCTGGGACGGGCCTCTTTGTGGCCCATCTTTCAGGTGCCAGAGCTCAGCGGTGGAATGCCTGCTTCGCCTGCCAAGGGGCCCAAGCTCGACTTCCTCCAATAAAACTGATCTCAGGCAGCAGAGCTGGGAAAGAATTCAGCCCAAGGCTGCTCCCTGCTCGGTATCGGGTAGGATGGGCCAAGCAGTCTGACATAATGCGAGGCTGCTGTGTTGAGTTCATTGGTTCCACAGCTGGGGTAGGCAGATGTGATTCCCATGAACCTTCAACGTTTTATCCACCCCGAGCAGCTGTGGGCGTTTCACAAGCAGCAGTTTTAATGAACATTGCAGGCATGGTGCACTTATTTCCCCCGTGTGCGTAGAGGTGATTTGAGTAGAGGTACCCTGACCTGGATGGTCCAGGCCAGTCCAGTCTGGTTCGATCTCAGAAGCTGAGCGGGACCGGCCCTGGTTAGTCCTTGGATGGGAGACCGCCAAGGAAGCCCAGGCTCACCACACAGAGGCAGTGGCTAATGGCCTCTCTCTGTCTCTGCTGGATGGCCCAGGCTAGCCCGATTTCATCAGACCTTGGAAGCTAAGCCAGGGGTTGGCCCTGGTTAGTATTTGGATGGGAGACCTCCGGGGAAGTCCAGGGTTGCTACGCAGAGGCAGGCAAATGGCAAGCCACCTCTGTTCATCCCTCGCTTTGAAAACCCTACAGGTTTGACATAAGTTGGTTGCAGCTTGAAAGGGGTGGAGGAGTATAGGTGCAAGGAGTTGTTTTTAACTGTTAAACGGTAAGTCTAATCAGCCTTTCTTTTAAAAAAGTGTCCATCATGTGGAATTCGGAGGAAGGAAGATTCTGAGGGCTACTAGCAAGAGCTGAAAACCTGGCACTGTGAACGAGCATGGGCTTGGTTACTAATGCCGTGCCAGTTTGCTTCGGCACGCGAGCCGGTAACACAGTCTTAACAACCCAAGAAGAGCCGTGCTGGATCAGGCCATGGGCCGATCCAGTCCAGCCTTCAGTTCATGCAGCAGCCGACCACCTGCCCTCTGGGAAGCCCCCAAGCAGGATGACGGCAGCAGCATCCCTCCTGCCCGTGCCCCCCGGCAGTGTTCCCTCTAAGCTGTGGAGGCTATGTGAGCAAAAATGCCACTCTGTGAGCGGCTGGCTTTCAAGTTGTGAGCGAGCGATTTGGCTGCTGCATAGATTAGTTTGTTCTGGAGCCACATCCTTCCTGAGCTGAGACAGAAACGTGTGAGCCGGAGGCTAAAAACCTGTGAGTTAGCTCGCACCAACTCAGCTTAGAGGGAACACTGCTCCCCGGCCACTGATATAAAGAGTCGTATCGCTGTCTTTTGCCTGACGCATGATAGATTTCTCCATGTACTTGGTTGTGTGTGAACACAAACCAAGACCCCCGCAAAAAACTGTGCAGGATTTGGAATGAACTTCTGACCCATGCTTCCTCTTCCTTTCCTCTCTACCAAGCACATGCTGAGCTGAAAAGGGACCAAGTAAATGGGAATATGAGAACGCCACAGAGGAAGCAGTCCCTGGGGGACTGCCTTTCCTCATATGTTCCCCAGAGAGCACTGCGGTCAGGGTCCCAAAATCGACTGGCTCTCCTGGGTCCCAAGGACTCCAGGTTGGCCACAGCCTGGGCCAGAGCCTTTTCGGTGGTGGCTCCATACTGGTGGAATGAGCTCCCAGGAGAGATCAGGGCCCTGCAGGACCTTCTACAGTTCCCCAGGGCCTGTAAGATGGAGCTCTTCCACCAGGCCTTCAATTAAGGAGCCACCACCAACAAGAACTGGAAGACAGAGTCCTGTCTCCCAGTTTTGCCACCCACAGCCTGTGCCTGCCACATATATTTGGGAAAGGCCCATGAGCTGACTGTCAAGACAGACCACTGAATACATTAATATGACTGCTACCACCATCTTTAAGCAATTGTGTTAATATAGATCCTGTTAGCACTTTTATGATATTGAATGCTTTTATATATTGAATTGTTTTTAGATGGTTTAATAATTCATGTGTTTTGTCTTCCACGTAAGCTGCCCTGAGCCTGCCTCGGCAGTGGTGGGGGAAGAGGGGGGATAAATTGAACAAATAAAGAAAGAAATAAAATTTTGAAGGCTGCTTATTTGGGCTCCCCCCCCTTCTTTCTTGTGCAATGTCTTTTATGCTGTTGGAAAATACTAAATGCACCCTGAGCTGATGTCAGGCCTCGTAATCAGCTCACACAATGCAGTGCTTCATAAGAAGAATCTGTTTATTGGTGAATCATAACTAAAGACACGTATACAGCTTGTGTCAGGAATGGCTGGGGATAATGGAGGCCCCTGACTTATAGTGAATTAAAACAACCCCCCTAGATTAACTGAAGTCAATGAATACATTTTACGCGTGGGCAAAGCAAGCAGGCAAAAGAAAAAACAAGTTAAAAGCCGTTGATTCCCAGCGTAGTGTCCTGCAGCTGGAGACACCACAAGATCAGAGTAATGGTAACATACAGGCAATGAAACAGTACTGATGAGAGGCTGAGAAGAGGAAAGAACTCCCCTATATTCCATCCCAATGACAGGGCTACCTAACACCTGGATAGCCCAGGCAAGCCCGATCTTGTCAGATCTCGGAAGCTAAGCAGGGCCGACTCTGTCAAGGACTTGGATGGGAGGCCTCCTTGGAATACCGGAGGTGGGGCCAGGCTTTATTCAGCCGCCTCTCTGAATATCCTCCAGGCCCCCAGTAGGGGGTCAGTCACCAAAGATCTCCATGACTTCCAGGTGCAAACACACACATGCACATGCACATATGAAAAATACGAAAGAGCTAAACTCTTACAGAATCTGCTTTGGCATCAGATCTCTTGGGAAAGGCTTCAGGAAAAGGGAGAGTGTCTTGTTGCACTCCAGCATTCTCTTCACCTACTCTCATTTGCTTTCCTGTCTCCCACTTTAGCTACATGAAAGCAACTACGACGCCGGTAAAGCCCTGCAGCGCCTGGTGAAGAAGCCCGTGCCCAAACTCATCGAGAAGTGCTGGACGGAAGATGAAGTGGTGAGGAACGCTTGCTTTTTTTCTCTCCCTCGCTCTCACTTAAGCTCTCTTCTGGTCCCCTTCTCTTATGGACCATTGGGGGCAGCATAAAGGGTGTTTCCTCTTGCTACAACAGCTGCAGGATTGATACCTTAGCACAGGGTTCTCCATGACACCTGCTGACGACTTTCCTGGCGCCCACCAGGCGTTTGTAGAAAATAGGACAGGTTTTGCCCAGCAGGGCTTCCGATTGGCCCCTGGAGATCTGATTGCAGAGAAAGAAGCCGGTAGAGAAAGAAGTGCTTTTCTCCCTTTCTCACAATACCAGAACTTGTGGCCACTCCGTGAAATTGCTGAGCAGTCGGGTTAGAACAGATAAAAGGAAGTACTTCTTCACCCAAAAGTGATTAACACGTGGAATTCACTGCCAGAGGAGGTGAGGTGGTGGCAGCTACAAGCATGGACGGCTTCAAGAGGGAATTAGATAAGCATATGGAGCAGAGGTCCATCAGTGACTGTTAGCCATAAGGGATAGCTAGGAACTCTCAGTCTGGGGCAATTGAGGCTCTGTATTCCTAGTGCTGCTCGGGGGGGGGGCAACAGTGGGAGGGCTTCTAGTGTCCTGGCCCCACTGGTAGACCTTCTGATGGCACCTGGTATTTTTGGCCACTATGTGACACAGAGTGTTGGACTGGATGGGCCACTGGCCTGATCCAACATTGGCTTCTCTTATGTTCTTATATGTTCTTGTGTTCTTATTGGCTGTGCAGATTTCTAAAACGTTACTTTGGCAGCAGTTGCCACTACAGTACAAGGATGTTCACTGTATTACTAAAGATAAGCTGCGTCTATGCAAGAAAATGTTTTTAAACAGCATGTTCATTTTAAGAGAGAACAGAGCTTCGGCCTGAAAAGTTGAAGAGTCACTATTAGAGTTATGCATGACCTCATTCCCTGAGATTTTGTAGCTGGCCCCACCTCTTTTGGCGGCCATTTTGTGGTAGCACCCACCACCCAGTGTCAGTGTTCCAAAAGTGCCCGCAGGCTCAGAAAGTTTGGGGACCTCCACCTTCGCAGCCGGCATCCAGTGTTCCCTCTAAGCTGAGTTAGTCCAAGCTAGCTCACAGTTTTTCAGCCTCTGGCTCACACATTTTTGTCTTAGGTCAGGAAGGATGGCTCCAGAGCAGACTAATTTATGCAGCAGCCAAATCTCTCGCTCACAACTTGAATGCCAGTCACTTACAAAGTAGAATTTTTGCTCACAGAACTCCACAGCTTAGAAGGGGGCATAGCTGGCATCTAATTAGCCAAAGAAAAGTAAGATTTTTACCCCCTGGTGGCATCTTCTGTCAAAAATATAAAGCTGGCCCCTTTTTTCCTGGGGAGGCGTTTCTGCAGTAGAGCTCTCAGGTGAGCAAGCTGCTCTTTTGTTGCCTCCTCCTGGCTTGTTTTGTTTGGGTATCAACACAGGTTGCTTCAGTCAGCGGCGGCTGGTAAAAGGTGCATCTGAACTGTCTGAGGACTGGATTGGCCTGTTGTTGGTTGTGTGTGTGTGTTCAGCTGACTGGGAGAACCCCTAGCACTGGCTAATTACGTGTCCATGGCTCAGCAGCAGAGGACTCTCTTTGCCCAGCATCGCCTCTCTAAAGGATCTTGGAAAAGAGGTATGACGGCCTTGCCCTGCCTGGGACTCCGGGGAGCCCCGCCACCCCCGGGTGCACCAAGGGTTTGACTCTTTTTGAGGCTGCTGCCTACCCGTATTTCCATTTTTATATCGCACCGTTACTCCAAGTAGCTGGGAGGGCGCGTAGATGGTTCTCCCCTTCTCTCTACTTTATCCTCATGAGAAGCTTTGTGATGGTTTATAGGGCTTGGCGGAGAGCGAATGACTGGCCCATGGTCACCCAGGGAGCTCCGTGGCTGAATTGGTCTGGGTCTTCCCCAGTCCTGGTCTGACACTTGTCTCTTATGGGTAGTTCCAGAGGGTAGCCCTATTGGCCTGCAGTAGAACAGCCACATTTGTGTCCAGCATAGGGGTGTGCAAAAAAATTATAAATTTGGCCTGATTCGGATTCAGCGGAATCGGGCAGAATCAATTTCCGCTGGCAGGAGGACTCCCGCATGTCAATTTCGGCAGTAGGAGCCATTGGGGAATCTTTCAGCCAGCGGAATGTCAATTTCGGCCCCATTATATCCTATGGGCCATTGAAGTCAATGGTGAAAACATAGGGTATATTCTGGGGGCTGGAGGGGAGGGGTTTGAGGGAGAGGCTCCAAACTCACAGGGTAGCTGATGGAACCTCTCCCCAAGATACCCAGCAAGTTTCAAGAACATTGGACCAGGGGGTCCAATTCTACAGGCCCCCAAACAGGTTGCCCCCAGCCCACTGGTCCAATTGCTTTGGGACATGGGGGTTTATGTGGGGACAGGCTCCCGAAGCTACCCTGAAAATTTGGAGCCCCTCCCTCAAACCCCCTCCCCCCAGAGCCACTAACAGCACCATGGGAAAAAATGAGTCCCAACAAGAGACACTAGCTGTAAGATTGTTAAATGGATTAATCTTGATATTTTGTTAGTTCAACGCTATTCTGCTTGACAAAGGTGCGCACGAAACGAGACGATATGCATAGTCCATTGTGTGGTGGCGTTTGAATTACAAGTAAACTGAATTTTGGAATAAGAGACTTTCAGTCTGTGGAGACTTTTGTGACGTAACACATCACAGTTGTTGTTTTCTTCTCTATTCCCAGCTGGGGATTGGCAGCCCTAGGGCACGTGCCATCTCTAAGGGAGAACTGAAGGTGGGGCTGGGCTGCCAGGTGAGAGTGGCTGAGCTGAGCCTGACCGGCCACGACCCTTGAGTCGCACCTTGGCGAGCAGATACCAAAGCAGCGATCGCCTGCTCCTTAGGTCCCGCCTTCTCAGTTCCTTTCATTATGGCCCTGCTCGCTTTCCGTAGATGCACGTCACAGCCGGCGCCGCTCTCCAGTCCCAAACGTCCCCCCTCCCCAGCTTATGCGCTGAAAGCTCTGCTGCTGTTTCAACTCCTGGCTTTGATCAACTCTCAGCCCGGAAGGACGGCAAGCGGAGCATTACAAATCAGAAAGGAAGGCAGAGGCGCTCACTGAAAAAGGAAGCCTCGCTCCCATCGAGCTGGCGCCTTGGGCACGCAAGAGCAGCCATCATTAGCGCCGTCCGTCGCTGTCGGCTCCGGCTCGTTTTGTCATCCCTCTTTTGTCTGTGCGTGGTCCTGCCCTCCCCTCTCCCGCTTTACGGATGCCTTTGGCAGGCCTCCAGCCTCTGCAGAGCCGGACCTCCGGCTGCTTTTTTATTCATGAGGAGTTTTTAAAGCTCCGCCCTTAGAACTTCGCAAGCCTGGGGGGGTGGGGGAGTTCTCTGATTGATAGCTCCACGCGAGACGCTACCTTGTAAAGAAAAATGGGAACGCTGCCGGAGACCCCTGAGGTCTGTCCCTGTACTGAACAGGCTGCGGGTTCTCGATGGGAGCCAGAGGGCAATCCAGGTTCAGAGCAGCGCCTTTATTGACACATCTGAAAAAGGTTCTTCAGGCTACCTTCTCTGATCTTGACGGGTCCTTCTCAGTAGTGAATCCCTGAGCCGCGTTGGAGGCCTTCGGACTCAAGTCAACCGGCTGAGCATCCAGTCCCCCCCTCTTCCCACAGCTGTAGCCCCATCCGTCTCCTTTCTCTGCTGCTTATGTTTGCTGCCATCTCCCCTCCCTGGGATGTGGAATTTCTGGTTGGTCTCTCATCGAAGACCAGACAGCACTGGGAATTGAGCTTGAACAGGAAGCGAACAACTATTTGCAGGCAGGAAGCAAACAACTGTTTGCATTTGTATAGTGCTTTTTGTTCACACAAGAGCCCTGTCGGGTAGGCCACACATTATTATTACGCACAAATTGCAGATGTGGAACTGAGTGGGGTTAGCCAAAGGCCCCTGGAGCAGGTGAGAGATGTCAGCGCTCTTGAACGACAGCTCACTTGCTCAGCCAGTGAATAGAGGCCTTAACTGAGCCGGGCAGTGTATGCAGCTGGGTGTTCTTAAGGAAGAACTTGCAAAGAGAGGAAAGTTCTTCATCGACGGAGTGAGGGTTAACAGTGTTTACTAGCCGACGTCTCGCAAATTGGAGTGGAAAGCAGTTCCCTTTTCTAAGAGATATATGCCCTCTGGATTTTTTTAACAAAAAAATTGAACCTCAGGCTAACTTTAAACCAGGGGTGTCAAATTCATTTGTTACGAGGGTTGGATCTGACATAAACGTCTCTTAGTCATGCCGGGCCACATGTGCCATAAAACGTAACGCCAGGTACTGGAGATAAAAACGGTATAAAGGACAGCAGCTGGTAAGCTCTGAGTTGGTATGTCCTCACTGCAAGGCCCCCTGGGGTGGGAGGGGGGGTACAGAGGAAAACCCACAGCGGCAGACCAGAGAGGCAGCAGTGCAGTGCTGGGCAGATGCTCCCACGGTGCTCGACTGCTTCAGGTGAGGTTCTTCTGCTGTGCTAAAGCCACTCCCTCCCTTGCATCAGTTACTCATGGGCCGCATTAGAGCCCCAGATGGGCCGGATCCAGCCCCCGGGCCTTATGTTTGACAGCCCTGCCTTAAACTGTACGTCAGTGAGGCTAATCCAGCTAGCGTCAAGTCTAGTCGCACCTTAGAGGCCAACAGGATGATTTCCAGGGTGTAAGCTTTTGACAGTCAGAGCTCCCAGATGCTGCGGCTGATTCTGCTCAGGTGTGCTCCTGCTGGTTACAGGCAGGGGAGGTGGGAGCCCAGACTCTGAATGACTAGCTCCCCCCCCCCGCCCCAGTTTCTGAGTTGGCACGCTTTCAGATCTGTTTTCCCAGCCATAAGGACTAGAGAACTTGATGTTGTTGCTGTTTTTAAATGGGTTGAGATACTGAGCTTGGTAAATTGCACAGTCAGTACGAATTCCCGTGTACTTGCGTGTCCCTAATCACGGGATGCGTATCGTGCCACCCGCGTTGTCACCCAGGGAAGGGTCCGACGAGCGCTTTTGGCTCTGGAATGCCTCCCTGCATCCACCGTCGAGCCCTCCCAGAATCAATAAAGCCCACACGAGCGAGAGGAATGCAGATAAGAACTGAAAGCCCACCCCAGCTTGCACGGCTTTTTAATTAAACACTGTGAACACATTTAAATAACGGCGGCTCCAGGCTGAGCAGCATCTAATCGAAACCGATTAAGTCACCCGTCCGCACTTGGATAGTTATTAATTCTGTTTGTTTCTGCATGCTAGCTGAAGGCAAGAGTTCCCCGGCTGTGGAGGAGCCCCATAATGCGCCGGGGATGTTTGTGCAGCGTGGCACTGGGGCTTTAATTAGCATCCTGATGTTGATTATGAAGAACAGCAGGCTGGCTAATTGAATTCAGTTTACGACCCGGGACCCAGGTCATCTCTGCAAAGTCAAGGGGAGCTGCTTTGCAAATAGGTTTGCAAGGGGAAATGGAGGGTGCCTGTTTTTAAAGGGTAGGGGAGGATATCCTTGCCGTTTGTTTAAAGGCTTCTTTTAGCTTCTAAAAGGTTCCAAAGATTGGCTCTGCACATGCTCAAGGTTCCCTGTCCGTGATGCACAGAGGCCACGAAGAAGAAATAACCCTTGTGAATGTCTGCTTGACTAATACCTTGGTATTCTCATTTTAAGCTTTCCCCCCTTTTTAATGAGCTTAAATGTTTTTGAAATAACTGGTCAGTCTTGAAATTATTATATTTTACTTTTTTGAAGCATCTCACTTTTAGAATGTAACCCAAGAGCCATTCTGTATATCCCAAGTGCTGGAATTTTCTGCTTTGTGGTATCCCCTTGAGCCAAATACAAGAACTCGTGGGCACTCAATGAAGTTGCTGAGCAGTTGGGTTAGAACAGATAAAAGGAAGTACTTCTTTACCCAAAGAGTGATTAACACATGGGATTCACTGCCACAGGAGATGGTGGCAGCTATAAGCATGGACAGCTTCAAGAGGGAATTGGATAAACATATGGAGCAGAGGTCCATCAGTGGCTACTAGCCACAAGGTATAGGTAGGAACTCTCGGCCTGGGGCAGGTAATGCTCTGTATTCTTGGTGCTTGGTGCTGGAGGGGGCAGCAGTGGGAGGGCTTCTAGTGTCCTGGCCCCGCTGCTGGACCTCCTGATGGCACCTGGTATTTTTGGCCAATGTGTGACACAGAGTGTTGGACTGGATGGGCCGTTGGCCTGTTCCAACATTGTCTTCTCTGATGTTCTTCTGTTCTTAGGTGTCCAAAGGGGCCTGTTCTGCGGGGAAAAAAGACAGATTATTCTCAGTAGTGCACAAACGTCCTCTTTACCTCTGCAGAAATCTCATACTGCCGTTGATGACGACTGTAACTTTTACCTTGGAATACTCTGCCTTTTAAATATTTTAGTTCCGCATTTTGTTTTGTTTGTTTTGTTTTTCTTTTTGATCATGCACAGTTTGAAGTAAACAACCCGGACTCAACCTGTTAAATTTGTCTTCAAGGGTAGTTAATCCATGCTGGTGATGAACCATAATTGGCCATGTTCGTAGCTTTGCAAGTGCCTGAATTTCAAAGTACCCTCCAACACCTGGCTTCGGTTCTCAAGTCCCATTTGCCATGAATACAAACGAAAATCCTTCTTCCGTCCTCCGATGACAAGATGCAGCAAACTAATTCCCCTCAACCCGCTTGCGGATGTTTGTAATGCAGTGAAGTGGTGTTGGCAGGAGGAGAATTTCTTACCTTGAGCACACTCAGCGGCTTCTTTGCTTGGCTTCCTTCATCTCCAGATGCTGCTTGTGATATTTCCCCTCCATGTTTTCTTTGTTAGCGCCTCTCGGAGGGGCTAGATAGGCAGAGCTAGTTTGGTGTAGTGGTTACGTTTGGTATAGTGGTTAAGTGTGCGTACTCTAATCTTGGAGAACTGGGTTTGATTCCCCACTCCTCCACTTGCACCTGCTGATATGATGTTGGGTCGGTCACAAGCTCTGGCACAGCTGTTCCTGAAACAGCAGTTTGTGTCAGAGCTCTCTCTGCTCCACCTACCTCACAGGGTGTCTGTTGTGGGGAGGGAAAGGGAAAGGAGTTTGTAAGCCACTCTGAGACTCCGAGTGAAGGGCAGGGTATAAATCCAGTCTCTTCTTCTACTGGGGCAGAAATCCTATGTACTTTACCTCTTTCTCTTGGCAACTCCTGAAAACCAAATTCATGGCACAAATCAAAGAACCGCCCCCTCCAACAGCAAAAGCAGGGCACAACGGCACCAGATTGAATGACTGAGCGGGCACAATCCAAGTGGAGGTTGAGGAACTTGATGAGCATGTGGTTTACACGCATGGGCTCTCAGGTTCAGTCCCTGGAATACCCAGTGAAGAAGGGCTCTTGGGTGGGATTGCTGGGGCCCAAAGAAGATGTCGGTGAAGGTGTGTGTGTGTGTGTGTGTGTGTGTGTGTTTGGGAGGGGGACCAATAGGATGCAGGGCCTTTGCACCATTGCATGTCTCTAAAGCAGTTGCTTTCATCCTCAGAATATTTGCTGTGATTGGTTGGAATTATGGTTTTATTTATTTATATATTCATTGTATTTGTATCCTGCACATCCCGAGAGCGGGCTCAAGGCAGGTCACATCATCTTTCAACAATACAATAAAGTTTAAAACCACAATATAAAACATTTAAATCAGTAGTTATAGCTACTGGTAGAAGCTCCGGCACATTCTTACTGATGGATGTGGCCGGTTGCCGATAGATGAGTGGCCAGCAGATAGGAGACAGCAACCTCAGGGAGGCCATATGTGGACGCCCACTGCCTCAACCAAAAGCCTGGCGGAACAGCTCCGTCTTGCAGGCCGTGTGGAACTGAGTAAGATCCCACAGGGTCCTGATCTTGATGGGGAGCATGTTCCATCAAGTGGGGGCCAGGGCAGAGAAGGCCATGGCCTTGGTCGAGGCTAGATGGATGTCTTTTGGGTCAGGGACCAGCAGGAGATGTTGATTATTAGAGCGTAAAGCTCTTCGAGGTGGTCCCTTAGATATGTTGGTCCCAGGTGATATAAGGCTTTAAAGGTTATTACCAACACCTTGAAGCAGATCTGGTACTTAACTGGTAATCAGTGCAGCTGGCAAAGCACATGCTGAACGTGAGCCCACACAGGCGTCGATGTCAGTAGGCTCACAGCTGCATTTTGTACCACCTGTAATTTTTTGCACAAAAACCAGTGCTGTTGCCACTGGGGGTGAGCGGCATTTGTGGGCATGCATGGAGGTAGATCAAGATGGGCAGCCATGTTAGTCTGCAGCAGCAGAAAACAGTGAGAGTCCGGTAGCACCTGAAAGACTAATAAAATTTGTGGCAGGGTAGGAGCGTCTGTGAGTCACGGCCAGGGGTCTTTTGCGGCCAGAGCGCGCCAGAGCACCGCTCCAGCAGCCCAAGCGCTGGCACAAATGGTGGTGGCAGCAAGCCCTGCCCCCAGCTCCCCGCACCAAAGCACTGCGGCTGGGGGCGGCCTGAAGAGGCCCATCGCTGGCCTCCTGGCCCACACCGAAGCACTGTGGCCCGGGGGCGGCCTGAAGGGGCTCACGCTGGAGCACTGCGGCCTCAGGGCAGCCTGAAGAGGACCGTCGCAAGCCTCCTAGGGCCTGCACTGGAGCGCTGCAGCCCTGTGGAAAGGCATTGATGGTGGTAAATGAGGGATCTGGGGGGTGGAGGCTTGATGGGGGGTGAGCCAGCCTTCCTCCCTCTCCCCATCTCTTTGCCCTCTTTCTGTCCCTCCTTTCCTTCTCTCCTTTCCTTTTCTTTCTTTCCCTTTTCCTCCTTCTCTCTCTTTCTTTCCCTCCTCTCTTTCCCTTCTTTCCTTCTCTCCTTTTTCTCTTTCCCCCCTTTTCTTCTTTCCTTTTCCTCTTTTCCTCCTTCTTCCCTTCTCTCTTTCCCTACTTTCGTTCTCTCCTTTTCCCCTTTTCCTTCTCTCTTTCCTTCTCTTTCTTTTCCTCTTTCCTTCTCTCTTTTTATCCTCTTTCCTTCCTTCCTTCCTTCCTTCCTTCCTTCCTTCCTTCCTTCCTTCCTTCCTTCCTTCTCTCTACTCTCTCTCTCTTTCCTTCCCTCTTTCCTCCTGTGACCCAACTCCTCACTCCCCCCCCCCGCAAGCTGGCTGGGGAAGGGAAGGGGAGGCTTTTGAAGATGCCTCCCCCCTTTGCTTCCCTTTTGACATCACTTCCGGTGATGTCAGGGGGTGTGGCATATGCTAATGAGCTATTATGCTAATAGCCTAGTCGCTCATTAGCATACCTTATGCTAATGAGCTCCTGCA
Source organism: Gekko gecko (assembly GCA_029375565.1). Lineage (NCBI taxonomy): Eukaryota > Metazoa > Chordata > Lepidosauria > Squamata > Gekkonidae > Gekko > Gekko gecko. The sequence goes on from JAPDNY010000016.1 coordinate 24,273,912, forward strand.
GCTCTTTTTCTACGAAATGACCCCTGGTCACGGCTCACGTCTTCAGACACCTCCACAAGGCTGATGGGTCGCCATTCCCTACGGCTAAACGTGGTGCCTTCTAAGGAGATGGATCAAGATGGGTAGCCACGTTAGTCTGTCCGTAGCAGCAGAAAACACTAAGAGTCCGGGAGCGCCTTAAAGACTAACGAAATCTGTGGCAGAGGAGGAGCTTTCGTGAGGCACTGCTCACTTCTTGATGCATGCACGGAAGCAGCATAAGATCTGCACAGTGGCCCTTTGAAGACTGTTTTGGGAATCCCGTCTGGTCCAGAATATGGCAGCCCGATTGTTGACTGGGGGAGGACAGGTCGCAGGGGAGCCTCTTTCTCAGGCGGCTTATAGGCAGTTTCCAAGCACAGTTGAAAGAGCGGCGGGCACTGACTCATGTGGCCCTCTGCAGTCTGGGGCCAGGGGATCCGAAGGACCACCCGCTCCCATTATCGAGCGGCCCATCGTTTGAGAGGTCTTTTGACCTTCACGTGACTTTCACAGGTCCCGCAAGTGGTTTCTGGAGGACGAGCCTTTCCAGGGCTGGCGCCCCAGTTGCCTTCCAGATGCGTGTGTCTGTGTGCCCGGTGCCATCAAATTGCTTCCAACGTGTGGTGACCCGTGCATTAAAGATCTCCAAAACATCCACTTGTTAACAGCCTACCTGAAGTCTTGCAAACTGAAGGTTGTGACGTCCTGGGCTGAAGAAGAAGGAGAGTTGGTTTTATACCCCGCCCTTCATTCGGTGTCCCAGGGTGGCTTACGGTCACCTTCCCTTCCCCTCCCCACAACAAGACACCCTGTGAGGCAGGTGGGGCCGAGAGAGCTCTTGGGAGACCTGCTCTTGAGAGAACTTGTGACTGACCCAAGGTCACCCAGCTGGCTGCATGTGAAGGACTGGGGAATCGGACCCGCTTCTCCCAGATTAGAGTCCGCCGCTCTTAACCACCGTCCCAAGCTGGCTCCGAGTCAGTCCATCTGGTGTCGGTCCTTCCTCCTTTCCTGCCGCCTTCGACTTTTCCTGGCGTCGCTGTCGTCTTTTCCACTGAGTCCTGACAGCTCATAAGCAGTATTCCCTCTAAGCTGAGTCAGTGTGAGCTAGCTCACAGTTTCTTCGCCTCCGGCTCACAGATTTTTGTCTTAGCACAGGAAGGAGGGCTCCAGGGCAAACTAATTCCTGCAGCAGCCCAATGGCTCGCTCACAACTGTTAACACCAGTAGCTCACAGAATAGAATTTTTGCTCACAGTACTCCACAGCTTAGAAGGAGCATTGCTCATAAGGTGACCAAAGTACAGTTGCCTCCGTTTCGTCCTTTTCGCTTCTAGGGGGAGAGCCCAGGCTTGACCAGATGGAGGGGCGTTATTTAATTCTTTGTTTAAAGCATTTTTATGTCACTTTCCCACCTGATTAGGGTCCCCAGGACGGCAAACGTAAGAACATCCAAACGTTTGAATAAGTAAAAAAAGCAACGTTTAAAATGATAACATAATTCAATTAAAAAACATGCCTAAAGAACACCAGCACCAGGGAGGAGGGCCAATAACCGTTAAATGAGGGGATATGCCAAATTAAACAAAAAAGCCTCCGCCCGCCGGCGGAAGCCACCGGTCGAGGCAGGCCGACAGATCTCCGTGGAGAGGGAAGGCCACGTTTTGGTGCCAACAACTGAGAAATCCCTTTCGCAGGTTGCCACCCAGCTGGAGTATTTTTTTTTTATGTGTGCCTCTTCGCGTTTCTCCAGTTTACCAAAACAGCCTTTTCTTCCTATCACTTTGTCTTGGTTTGCTCCAGCCTGCCATATGCGTCATCCATCCTTCCTCTGCCTTCCTGGGATATTTTTAGAGAAGATGCACTTGCCATATTGACAGTCTTCACCCTCTCTCCTCCACCCCACCAACCCCTGAAACTCTCTAGCAAATGTTTACGTTGCTGAGATGCCCTTGTTAAAAGGTTTCTTGCTTTTTTACCAGAGACCAGAAACTAACCCCCTCCCCCGATTTAACACTCTTTTAACAGTGGTGGATTTTTTTATATATATATATATAGGAAGGTCATCCTTAATGGAGAAGGATTAAAATTTTTAAAAATCATGCCCGATATCCTTTTCTGGTGGACGCTTGTTTGTGTAGGCACCACCGCAGAGAGAGAGAGAGCCTGTTTTTATTGTTGCCAGGGCCGAGTGGGAAATCTGCCGCTCGGAAGATTAATAAACGCCGTCGAGGGTGGCTGTTGGAACTGTGCATTTCATCTCATTTTCAAGGGTGCCTCTTTATAATGGAGACGGCTTACGCTCTCGGCCCTTCTCAGTCGTTTCCCTGTGTTCATTTAAAAACGAGAACGAGACACGGGGGGGGGGGGGCAGCTCAGAAGGCCACGTTTTGTTCTCTCCGCGAAAGCAATTTATTTCATAAACAAAGAGGGCCAATGCCATTATCCTTTGTAGTTTCTTAGCAACAGACTGGGAGTCAGTTGAGCCGTGTGTGGGAGGGACAGGGCGCACATCTCGTGTCTTCTGTGTACAAAACGTTTCAACGGTACGGCTTCGTAACTGAGACAAAGGCCCCGTTGCGTGGAGAGCCCTTGCCGGAGATTTCATAAAGCCTGAGGAAGATGGCGCACACCCCAGGATGAGAGGGAGTCAACAGGTTTTTACGTTCTCTTTGTGCAGTGTCCGCAAGTAAGGGGGCCCCTTGCGAGGAGCGCCCCGACCGGTTGCAGCGAGGACTCCCCTTCGGCCCTGGTCCGTCTGGGGCCACCCCCACTCCCCGTGACACATGGCAAATTTTTTTAAAAAAGGAAGAGCCCCAGAAGAGTCCTTACTTGCCAGGAAAAGTTGAAAGCAACAGGAAAAAGAGGAAGGCCCGACATGGGACCAATGTTCCCTCTACGCTGAGTTAGTGTGAGCTAGCTTGCAGTTTTTTTTAGCCTCCGGCTCACACATTTTTGTCTCGGCTCAGGAAGGACGGCTCCAGAGCAAGCTAATCCATGCAGCAGCCGAATCGCTCGCTCAGAACTTTAATGCCAGTAGCTCACAAGGCAGAATTTTTGCCCACGAGACTCCACAGCATAGGGGGAGCATTGGTCCCAGTTTGACCACCCAGAAAGGCTGCGCTGGGATCATGGTCCCGTGGGGTGGGACCGAGGACTGCCTTCCGCTTTCCCTCCCTGCAGCAGCTGCTGGGCATCCTTAGTTGCCCTCTGAGATCTTCTTCCAAAATCAGGCTATCAGACCACCTCTGATGGTTCTTGCCTTGAAGACCCCGCGGGGTTTTGCCATAAGGCAGCTGTGACTCGACAGCATTTTCCACCACCGATTCAGAGGGTCGCCATAAGTTGGAAGTGACTCGACTTCGCACACGCACTTTTCCTGACAGCTTTTGCCACCTGGGTGAAGCTGGCACTAGGACGTGTCTGGGCCAATGTTCCCTCTAAAGCTGAGTTCGTGTGAGCTAGCTCACTGTTTTTTAGCCTCCGGCTCACACCTTTTTGTCTTCACTCGGGAAGGATGTGTCTCCAGAGCAGACTCATCTATGCAGCAGCCAAATCGCCGGCTCACAACCTCAGTGCCGGTCGCTCACAAAGTGGCTCTCAAGACCCCGCAGTTCAGAGGGAGCATTGATCTGGGCTCAGCGCCTAAGTGGCCTTCAGGGTGAGAGACGAACAGCATGAAGAAACAGTTGAAGAGCATGATTCGCTGCCCAACCACAGGCTTCAAACTCCAAAGGCGTTAGAAAATTAAAAAGGGGCTTTTAACAGACACCAAGAAGGACAACGCAGGACGAGCCTGGGGAGTGTGTTCCCCAGTCTGGTTGCCATCACCAAAAAGGCCCTGCCCCGGTAGCTGCCTGCTTTGTTTCTGAAAGGGAGAGGGTGGCCGGAGCCTTTCCCGATGACAGGTCGTATGGGTAGATTCACGTGAGATGCCTTGGGCTATGAAATAACTTCAGAGTTCCGAAGCAGTGATTTTAGATACATCAGAAACAAACTGGGGACTGGTTCAGCAGTGGGGAGGGGGTCGTCATGGTTCACTTGGCTACATTCCCCCCTATACAGTTTGGTGTAGTGGATAAGTGTGCAGACTCTAATCTGGGAGAACCGGGTTTGGTTCCCCACCCCTCTACTTGCAGCTGCTGGATGGCCTTGGGCAAGCCACAGTTCTGTCAGAGCTGTTCTCTCAAGGGCAGTTCTGGAAAGAGCTCTCTCAGCCCCCACCTACCTCACAGGGTGTCTATTGTGGGGAGGGGAAGGGAAAGGAGTTTGTAAGCCGCTCTGAGACTCCAAGTGAAGGGCAGGGTATAAATCCAATCTCTTTTTCTTCTACAGGGAAGGGACTTTAGGGCTGCCCCGTCCCCAACGAGCTGAGCAATAGAGACCTGTTCCTCTGTCCCTCTTCACTTAACATCATAACGTTGATTCACCTTATTTCAGTTCAGGTAATTTCCAAGGCAGCTAGCAAGTCTTTATTCCTTTAGAATACTTGCATCCTGCCTTGCTATGTTTTTTTTTTAAAAGCCAAATAATCAGAAAACCAGTAAGAATGAAATCATTCCCAACTACGAGAGGGCAGCACATAGCAATCAAATGACTCTAGAGCTGAGGTCTTGGACTCGTTTGTTACGAGGGCCGGATCTGACATAAATGAGACCTTGTCGGGCCGGGCCAGGTGTGCCATAAAATGTAATGCCAGGGAGCGGAGATAGAAACTTTATAAAGGACACAAGCACAATTTTTTTTTTTACTTAAAATAAAAACATGCTTAAAGCATTAGCCCTCTTGCAATATTTTGTTTATTTAACGGTGCCTGATAACTGACGCCTCTTGCTCTGAATTATTGCATCAGAATGCCTGTGCTGTTGCAATCTTGAGTATGTTGTTCAGGTGCGTATCTGTCAGCTGCAAACCTACTTTTGATTTATTGACATTCCCCACAGAAATCTCAGGCTCAGAGTTCTGAGCCCAGGACCCAGGTTCAAACATGAAATGGCTGAGTGATTAAGAGAGTAAGGAAGCCGCCGAGCCGCATGTTTGACACCCCTGCTCTAGAGAATAAGGTCTTGAGGTCACTGGGAGGCATATGGGGGGGGGAGGGCTCTTCTCATATCTGGGAGTTAGTTGCTGCTCGTGACACACCTAAGCCCAGGAGGTGGGGGAGGGGGAACCTCTCAACTGGCAGGCAGATTTGTCTTTTTTAGATTCCTTTCACACATGCTTCCAGAACGGTGGGTTTTGCTTTTGTGCAGTGCTGCAGCAGAGCCCAGGGCTGGCTTGCCCAAGAGGCACACCATGGCGATGGCCGAGGGTGCCAGAGGTGGCGGGGCACCAGCTAGCCGTGTTGCTGCCCCAGCTGCCTGCCCGCAGTGTCCGGGTCTGTGGGTGGTCTGCAGAAGGCCTGCTTCCTTCATTGGGCTGGACCCTTTTCTGGGGGAGTTATTGTGACTGGCAGTTTCCCCGCCTTCCTGCAGTGCAGAGTGAGCTGGGGGGGGGGGGCAGGTAGTGGCTTCCACTGGAGTGCATGTGTGTGTGTGGGGCGGGGGTTCCCACCTTAGGCTAGGGCACCCCAAATCCTCAGGCGAGCCTTGAGAGAACACGTATGAAAAGTGCAACTGGGAGGACAGTGGTGGCCGAATGGGACAGACTGCATAGCTGCACTTGGCACACGCTCCCCTGCAACAGAGAATTTCCCCCTCCGTCTGAGATACACACATGGACGCCTGAGTCTGCCTCATACTGAATGAGACCATCAGTCCATCAGGGTCAGTATTGTCCACTCAGGCTGGCAGCGGCTCTCCAGGGTCTTTTCACATCACCTATGATTTGGTCACTTTTAACCAAAGATGCTGGGGATTGACCCTGGGACCTTCTGGAGGCCAAGCAGATGCCCTGCCACTGAGCCACAGCCCCTTCATCTCCGGAAGCTCCAGCTGTGTACAAGGCTGCAGGAAAACTGGCTGGGGGTTAAAGACCATAGAGAATTTTTTTTTTAAGTGGGAGCGGTTGCTTACGTGAACGTGGCCTCAGAACATCCAGGGAGGCAGCGGCTTTAACCAGCCTGATCGGCACTCCCAAGGAGTTTTCTTCCTCCTTTCCCCGTTTATAAACACGGCCCAGTGGCATCCTGCTGGTGAGGAATATAGAGAGGGACAGCTCGGATTATGTAAAGGGGGGGGGGACTCCTCAGGGGGGCAGATCTTTCGTTTGAGAGAGCTGATGTCAGCCCAGCTCCATGATGTTCCAAGCCGATGGCTGTCCGTTGGCTACCAGGCGTTGTACCAAGCTGAAAAACAGAATTAGGATGATCTGCCGTGAAGCACACTTTGGAAAACGAGCAGTCAGGAGAGAAGGCCATGGAGACGGGTGTTGGGTGGTTGTTTTTCCCCACTCTCCCACTCGTGATTTTTTTCATCTCCTCTAGTCTGGCCTTTTGTCTTGCTGTTTAAACTTGCATCGAGGCCAAAATTGCAGGCAGTGGCTCTTCCTCAGAGGCCTGCCATCTAGTGGCCAGAGCGGGGGCTTGCATCCAAGCAGAAAGTGTTCCCTCTAAGCTGAGTCAGTGCGAGCTAGCTCACTGGTTTTTAGCCTCCAGCTCACACATTTTTGTCTTAGCCCAAGAAGGATGGCTCCAGAGCAAACTAATTTACACAGTAGCCAAATGACTTGCTCGCAACTTGAATGCCGGTAGCTCACAAACTAGAATTTTTGTTCACAAGACTCCACAGCTTAGAGGGAGCATTGCCGGGGGCAGGTTGCTTTTCATACACTGGAGCAGGGGTAGGTATGTTTTGTTAAGCGCTGAGGTAGGGGGCACATCTGAATTAGATCCCAACTGTGTGGCCACAGATTTTTGTCATTCTGTATTAGGCAACCATGGCTATGGAGCATAGTGTAGTGTATTAAGCTGCAGATTGACCGCTTTTTATACATTTGAAGGTGAGTGGGTTTGGATGACCTGCTGACTAAAATGCTAGGGAAAAGTCCCCCGGGGTCACCTGGCAGTTGTCAGTCTTGCTAGATATATAAGGGTGACATTTATCTGGCCATCCACCATCATGGTAGAAGTTGAGGTCTTTATCAGGTAATGAGGCCTCCTTACATTTCCCTTCTGGGTGGATGGACTTCTGGATTACTTGGATGTGGCTGGAGGTACTGCATAAGAATGAAGATGCCCTGCCCGAGTTGCATTTAAAACTTTTCTTTTTAAAAATCAGAAGCTCATGTTCCATTTTGGACTGCAAGGAGATCGAATCATTCAATCGTAAAAGAAATCAACCCTGCCTGTTCCCTGGAAGGCCAGAGACTGAGGCTGAAGCTCAAATACTTTGGCCACCCTATGAGAAGGGAGTACTCCTTGGAGAAGGCCCTGATGCTGGGAAAGACTGAAGGTCAAAGAAGAAGGGGACTCCGCAAAGGATGAGATTATTAGACAGTGTTATCGATGCAACGAACATGAAATTGAGCAAACTCCAGAGCACGATGGAAGACAGGAGGGCCTGGTGTGATGTGGTCTATGGGGTCACAAAGAGTCAAACTTGACTGTGCAACTGAACAACAACAACAAATGTTCCATTTTCTTCATACATTTCGGGTTTCACGATACCACCTATTCATGAACCTCAAAGGGTTGCTTGGCAGCTTGTGTGATTTTATGTTTTTAAAATTTCCATTTATGCACTGATGTGTGCTGAGGATATATATTTATATTTTAGCTTGGATGCCTGTTCAGCCCGGGTTAGGGTCTTGATGGTCATCATCAGACAGATCAGTCCATCTCTCTGTGAATAATGAGCAGTGTCTCCACAGCCATTTTTGACCAAACCCCCAAAAGCACAGCGACTGAAAGATGCGTGATTAAAATTCCAAAAATGTGATTCTTCAGAGCCTGCACCAGCAGCTAGCCGGTTCATGGTTATTTCCATTTGATGCAGAGAAGTAGCCAGTTTTTAAGCAGCGTGAGAATACTCTAATGAATATGCAAAGCTGGCTGAGTCAGGGAATAGACCCATCCGGCCCGGTACTGTCTGCTCCCGACTTATATTGGGTTCTCTTGGGTCTCAGTCAGAGAATGTTCCCCCGGCTGTGCTACCTGAGATTCTGTAGCTGGAGATGCTGGGAATTGAACCGGGAACCTTAGGCACACAAAGCAGATGCCCTGCCACTGAGCTACGCCCCTTCCTTGTTTGGGTAGCTGTCTTCACTGCCCTGCGTTACGTGGACAGTCACTCAACAAAAGACTATTGTGTGCCTCGCCGCACGTTTTCCATTCTCTGCCTCGGAGATGCATTATTCCCGCAGAGCTGTCACAATCCAATTCGGCATCCTTTTCCTTCACGTCACCTGCCGCCGCCGCCGTGATGTTGCCGAGCCTCTCCACACCGAAAGGAGAATCCCGGGTCTTCTCGATCGCCTGCTGTTTTTGCTCCGGGGTGCCAAACGCTTGGGCTGGTTTGCTGCCAAGGCCCCCAAATGCTTTTTGAGCGAGGCAGCTGAAAATCAATTGATGCACCATAGTATAAATTACAGACCAGCATCCTTTTGCTTAGCCTCCAGGCTCACGGACGAGAGAGAGGCCTTTCTGTTGAATCCTCCTGTGGTTCGGCATTTATGCCTGATAGACCCTTCTACCCGTCTTGGAGGTTTAATTTGTGGGTAATTTGTGGTGTGAGTGAACCAAAGGCATGTGGTACAGCCCCCACAGTGGAGCTTAGGAGGTCTGATTCTGGCCAGGGCCTGAATAGAGGAACCCTGCTGAGAATCCCACGACCATCTCCTTGAGAGGGCGGGCAGGACATCAGTGCAACAAAGAACATCTCTTCCTCTGGGTCCCCGTGCCCGGGAGCTGCTGTCAGTTTTCCACGCGCATTCTCTTGTTCGATTCTAATTCCATTTGAGTTGGGCTCTGACTTCCCAAATGTGCTTTTGGGGCTGGGGAAAATGGACATGGTGTGTTTTGTTTTCACCAGGAAGCAAACACTGCAAAGCCTCTTAAGAACATAAGAGAAGCCAATCTTGGATCAGGCCAGTGGCCCATCCAGTCCAACACTCCATCACACAGTGGCCAAAAATACCAGGTGCTATCAGGAGGTCCACCAGTGGGGCCAGGACACTAGAAGCCCTCCCACTGATGCCCCCCCGCCAGCACCAAGAATACAGAGCATCACTTGCCCCTGAGTCCCTATCTGTACCTTGTGGCTAATAGCCACTGATGGACCTCTGCTCCATATATTTATCTAATTCCCTCTTGAAGCCGTCCATGCTTGTAGCTGCCACCACCTCCTGTGGCAGTGAATTCCAAGTGTTAATCACTCTTTGGGTGAAGTAGTACTTCCTTTTAACTGTTCTAACCCGACGGCTCAGCAATTTCATGGAGTGCCCACGAGTTCTGGTATTGTGAGAAAGGGAGAAAAAAGTACCTCTTTCTCTACTTGCTCTATCCCGCGGATAATCCTATAAACCTCGATCATGTCACCCCTCAAGCCGTCGTTTCTCCAAGCCAAAGAGCCCCAAGAGCCTCAACCATTCCTCACAGGGAAAGTTCTCCAACCCTTTTATCACTCTAGTTGCCCTTTTCTTGTTTTGACCCAGTGAGAAAATGGTTGTTCACTTTGAGCCCCGCTGGGGGTGGTGGTGGAGGATACCATTCCAGGAGGACCCGTGTTTGCATTCTCTGCTAATTCAAAAGCCCAAGATAGTGATAGCTCTTCTGGCGAAAGGCACAGTAGGGAAAAACCTCATTGTCCTGTAGTCCATTAACAATCCAAAATATTCCTGAGAGGCCATAGCATGAGAAACAGCAGTCAGTTCACGGAAGAACAAGTGGCTATCAGTGGCTACTAGCCAAGGTGACTGAAGGGAACCTCCATGTTCAGAGGCAGTCAGTCTATGAATCCTAGTGCCGGGAGGCAACATCAGGGGAAGGGCTTGGCGTCTATGTCAAGTTGTTGGACCTACAGAGGAACTGGTTGGCCACTGTGTGAGACGGGAGGCTGGACTGGATGGACCGCTGGTCTGATCCAGCAGGGCTCACCTGATGCTCTTATTAGGGGGACGCCTTGGCCTCTGTGCCCTGTTGTTGGCCCTCCAGAGGAACTGGTTGGCCACTGCATGAGTCAGGATGCTGGACTGGATGGACCACTGGTCTGATTCACCACAGCTGTTCTTATGAGCTCTTGGGGGTGCCTTGAGTTCCAGAACACAAGAAAGACTGGACAGAAAGTGAATGAATAATCAAAAGATGCGTAAAAGTGCATTAGAGGCCAGAGGCATCTATTCCCAGCTCAGAGGTTTAACTTCTAAGGATCCAGGCTGAAGGAACCAAACCACGTAAGGGTGGCAGGGAATGCTGTTGAAACTTGCCCCGTTTTAACAAGGAATCCCCCAGAAACCAAAATGAGAGGCCTGAAAAACTGGGGGCTGTCCCGTAAGCAGTACTGTTTTGGAGATGTAGCGGGCAAGCGATGCTCCCCTCTTTCATGCAGGCACATTGCACAAATCATCAGGGAAGTAATTCTTTCTTGCAACTGGCTTTCTAGAGTGAGTGATAGAGACAACGGTTGCGCTTAAACGTGGTTGAGAGAGAAGAATTGACTCTTTAACTGGCTTTTAAAGGATGAGAATCCTTTGTAATTGTGTCTGGCTGGAAACAAAAGGCTGTCCTGTGGCAAAGAACGTGCAGCCTTTAACGCTGGGACAGGTTGGTCTTTAGCTAGTCCTTAAATCTGTGGATCATTAGACAACGCAGAAGCGGCTTTGCCTACCCTCGGAGGAATCTGTGGACTCGCTGGTATGCTTCCTCGTGGTGCCTGCCCTCGTCCGTGCCTGCCCTCGCGTGGGGCGTCTTGTGTCCCAACCGACATGACGTTTATGTCCTGCACCGTGCCCGATTTCCTGATCTGCCATACGTGGGCGCCATGTTGGGCCCCCCTGTTGCAGACTTCAGGCTTTTGATCTCTTCCCTGTCTGCCAACATCAAACCTGGTCTTTCTGAAACCAAATGTCTATACGATTATTATTTTTAAAAAAACAAAACCCGCTTTAAGCCAATGTTCTCCCCTGCCCTCCCTTTCTCCGGTGCACCAGCATTGGAACCTTATTCAATTAGCCTGAAAAACGAGGGCGCTTTACGTTGCCGACCATAACGGAGCGGGTGAAGAGAAACCCGTGATCCATCACCTGCCTGCCGCCTTCCCCTTTTGGTTATTTAAACGACTTGCCGTTCCACGGGCGGCACCGGTGCTTCCTTGAGGGAGCGATCATTTGTGTTTGTGGAGGTGTCAGTTCTCCAGTTAATGGGCTTCTCCTCGTGTCATGGGCACGTCTAATCTAAATATTAATCATTTTCTTTATCCATCTGTAGCTCTTAATTAGCGGGAGGGTAACAGAGCTGGTAAAGCTCACGACGGTCGGGCTGTATAGGAATCTCGAGATGATCCAGAGAAGAGCTCGCGTGCCGCTTCACGTGGGACTGAACCCTCTTGAGCTCGGTGGGGGCTGGCCTTTGAGCGGGTGCCAGTAGGGCTGTGCCGTTAACATGGCCATTAGCTAGAGGTCGGCCTGGCTGTGTCATCTGAAGACCAAGAAAAGCTGGCTGGCTCATTCTCTTAATAGACGGGCAGTTCACAGCTGTGTCGATTCAAAGAAGCCAAAACCACGATCTGTGCAATTCCTTTTATTAAGACCAGCCCAACGACGCATAAACGTGCAAACTTTCGAGTCCCCCAGAACTCTTCATCAAGCTAGGGAAAGCAGATTTGAAGCATGTTTATGAAATCCCGATGTAAATGCCTTCCTCGTAACAGTGTATGTTGGATATTCCAGTTGGCAGTGCAGTTTACAGCGTCGAGATTCTGTAGGCCAGTGTGCCCACTGGGTAAATCCTAACAAAGGGCACTGCCTGGATTGTGTGTGTGCTTTTCTTAATGCCTAACCTGCATTTCGGCGGCAAAGTAGGCACCTCCTTAGCTAAATTTTTAAGAAGTGGGACTATGAAAAGAATCATTGATCGGCGTCCCGTTGTGATTGAGCATTGCTGTTGTCAGCTGTTGTTGTGATCGGAACAGCTGCCTGGTGCTCTTCTCGACTTGCCAAGCCCTTCGTGTACATTCTCCCTACCACAGCCGCGCAACACAGGCCGACGTTAAGCTTACCATGTTGCAGAAGCCGTAGCCAAGGCTGAGCCCGGTGCAGGTTCAGCCGGGCTTCCAGTGGCTTGGTAGCCGAGGTGAGATTTGAGCCAGTGTCTTTCCAGCTCGAACTTGCGGGGTTGTTTTAGACATATGCACTCCCCTCTCCTGCCCGGGCACCCTCCTGCAGTGTCTAGTTGTTGACAAACCAGTTTGTCTGTTCATCTGGACCAGCAAGCTGCGGTTTACATCATCTTTCCGAGCAGGTACGGTTGGACCATGGTTCATAACACTGTTTTGGAGATGAACAGCGAGATATAGTTTGTTGGGGAAGAGACGGCACGCCAGAACTGGAAGCCCATCTGTGGAATGCCAGGCCACGATGTGGTGTTGCCCCTTCAGCTGTTGTGCTTCACTCGTCACAAGTACAGACTCGCGGAGGGTGGTAGCCATGTTGGTCTGCAGTAGAGTCAAGTCTGCTAGACTGGTCTGCTAGATTCAAGTCCAGGAGCCACCTTAGAGATGAACAAGATTTTGGGGGTATAACCTTTTCCAGAGTCAAAGCTCCCTTTGTCAGATATCTGACTTGCAGTCTGGCTTCGGCACTGCTTGGTTCCGACTTTCTCCGACCCACTCCCCTTCTCCTCTCTGTCTGTCTCCTTCCCTCCCCCTGCCACGTATTCAGAATTTCCCATATAAGATTTATATAGCTTTTAGTCTGTGCCATGAGATTGATCACATACCGGTTCATGCATTTAGAAGAGCCAGTAAGCATCAAACCGTGTTTACCCTCCACTGGGTTGGAATAATTTCAGGCACTCAAATCAAATGCTCTGGTTATGCATTGGAACTGGGGGGTTGTGAAGCCGGTTTGGGAAAGGGTGTGTGTGTGTGTGAGAGAGAGAGGGAGAGAGAGAGAGAGGGAGGGAGAGAGAGAGAGAGAGAGGTGGCAGCAGTCTTTTTGATGTTTAATTTTGATCTGTGTTCTTGGAAGTACATTTCTCTGCTGCGAAGGCCTTTGTCAAGGTATCCCCTAACAGCCTTTGTCGATCTCCTAACAGCCTTGTCTGGGCAAGTAATTTCAGTGTTCCCAAAAAAGCCTCTGAGCCAACTTTGGCTTGCAATGTTGTCCTCGTGTTCCAGGTGAGTAGCTGATTCTTCTTGCGTGTTTCTCTTTCCCCTGCCCTCCTTTGTTGGGGACTTTTTAATTAAAAAAAAAAAAAGGACTTGGCACTCTTTCCGCCTGAAGTAGATGTTTTTATTCAGAGGCCCCTGTACAGAAAGAAAGGGAACTTATGAGTCATCCGCTTTAAAAAGGAGCGAAAGCTACTTTTTATACACTGCTGCCAAGTTCACTGCATGAGCCAGACTTCTCCCCCAGTAATTGGATAGCCACGTTGTAGGAATGGGGCAGTCGCTTCTGCAGAGGCCTCAAATGCTTCCGTCAGAAGGGTCTGAGCAGGCCTGGGCCCCGTCAACTGCTGGTAGGCCAGCTTGCCTTGGAGGAGGTAAACAACAAGGGGGCAGAAGGAACGAGGGTCCCAGAAACTCCACCTGCCCACAGGTTTTGTCTCTATTCAGGGCTGGAAAGGCCTGCTCTTTCTGTGTGTCTCCAGGAGAGGAATTCTCAGCTTTCCTGGGTTCTAGCCAGGTCCTCAGTGTTCTAGGGCTGAGGTTGGCGCCTGGCTTGCCTTCTTCACCGACCCCACCTCTGTGTATTATGGGGTATTTTTTGGCCAGCATCCCAAAGAGCTACTTTAGGCACACCCAGAGCCTCGTGTGTTGCTTTTTTACTCGTCCCCTTTCGTCTTCCAGGGTCTGCCTCAAGGTTCTTCGGAGCGCCTGATGTTTCTAAACCTCTTGGCTGTTCAGGGAGCGAGTCCAAAGTACACAAATTTTGCTTTGCATTTTTATTTGTTATTTTTTTTGCATTGTCTCTCATCCCTTGAGAGAGGGCTGATAGGATGCAGAGGCCAGCTTCCTTCCCGTGCCGGGTCCAGGGAGGATTCCGAAAAAGAGAATGTTGAAGATTGTCCGTCCCCCCCGGAAGTCCCTTGGCTAGAGGTGTCATCCGGCCCTTGAAGCGGTCGTGCCTGCTAAAATGTAGTGATTTCTGTGCATCTTTGGTAAAACCCCTTTTTTGCTGTGTCAGAGTCAAAGAGGCCGGAGCATCAGGAACCTTGCGGGGCTTGTGTGGGTGTTTTGGGCTTGTGGGCCTTTGCCTAGTTCAGTCTCAGAGTCAGCTGCAGGGGAAGCAGCTGTCAAGAGAGGCCAGGAGAGGATGGGGGGTAGGCCCCGATCCCTTGCTACTGGTCTCACTCGTCCCTTGCTCCTTTCCCCTTCCCTACACAGAGAATCTTAGTTAGGAATGAACTCTGGTTCCCTGCAGTGTATGGCTGCTAGCCGGGCTTGCGCCCATCCTGGTTTAATGCCATTTAAAAGTAATGCCATTTAATGCCATTTAAAATGATAACCGAGGGGCGACATGATCGAGGTTTACAAGATTATGCACGGGATAGAGCAGGTGGAGAAAGAATTACTTTTCTCCCTTTCTCACAATACAAGAACTTGTGGGCACTCCATGGAATTGCTGAGCAGTCAAGCTGGATAAAAGGAAGTCCTTCTTCACCCAAAGAATGATTAACAGATGGGATTCACTGCCACAGGAGGTGGTGGCAGCTTCAAGCATGGACGGCTTCAAGAGGGAATTAGACAAACATGGAGCAGAGGTCCATCAGTGGCTATGAGCCACAAGGCATAGATAGGAACTCTCAGTCTGGGGCAAGGGATGCTCTGTATTCTGGGTGCTTGCGGGGGGCAACAGTGGAAGAGCTTCCAATGTCCTGGCCCCACTGGTGGACCTCCTGATGGCACCTGGTGTTTTTGGCCACTGTGTGACACAGAGTGTTGGACTGGATGGGCCATTGGCCTGATCCAACAGTGGCTTTTCTGATGTTCTTAATGTCTGAATGCAGCTTACTTCACTGGTGTCAGCAACTGGGAGGCTGAGTTCCTGCCATTCCTTACCTGCCTTGGGTTCCTCCTTGCCTTGCCTCAGCTGCCTGATGATGCCCAGGATAATGGCCGTAGTGGTATTTGTTTGTTTCAACATGAGATTGGGCCCGGGTTTATCGGGCTCATCACCTTCACTTGCAGCTGTGCTTCTGGCCTTTATTTAAGTCCCAGCTTGGGTAAACTGGCCAAGGGAAGCCAGAGGTATCTGAGTGAGGGTCTCCCGTCACCTGACACAAACCTCGACTTTGGCGGAAGCCCAGCCAAGTCCTCTAAATAAATACCGGCTTGCGGCCCTGAGATGTTTTCACTTTCTCCCCCTCTTTAAAGAGATGTATTTCTTTGCTCCTTTGTAACAGCTGCAGTTTCCCAGCACAAGCTGCCAGCTTATTAAAGCGGCTTTACAAAAAGCGCCCGAATGTTCGAGGTTTTTCTTCTTCTTCTCCTTTTGTTGCAGTCATCGTTATCCCTCGGCCCAAAAAAACCTCGCTGTAATGATATACGCGCACACAAAAAAGGATCTGCTGAAAAAGTGGGCACGCGGTGATATCAGAGCCCCAAACGGAAGGCCCTCGATGACCCAGACTGTCTCTCCTGGGGTCTGCGGGAGCACTGTCAGCTGCTCCTAAGACTGATTTGGGGAGGCTAAAAACACATGTATACACCTCTTTCAGAAGAAGGATGTCCTCTGATGGATTGAATGACAATTCTAAAACTTCTCTTCTTAGTCTTTGGACCCAAAGAGCAACCCAAGGAAACAGAGCCAGTTTGGGGGGGCTGAGGGAGACATGGCAGCTGTCCACCCCCCTCTCCAAAACAAGCCTCCCACGCGCATGTTATGTGGAAATCCTATCAGAGGGTAGATGGGAACAGCAGCAGCCAGAATCTCAAAGCGATTTGCACACATCGTTCCTCTTCACATTGGTTAGTTCTGCAGAAGAAGAGCTAGTTCCAAGTCCTGGAGCACCCTGGAGACCAATCACATTTTCGGGGTACGGGCTTTTGAGCTCCCAAAAGGCTTATCTGATGAAGAGAGCTTTGACTCTCAAAAGCCAGTACCCTGAAAACCTTGTTGGCCTCCAAGCTGCTGTTGGGCTCAAATCGAACTGCCCATGTTGGGTGGGGACCTGAGCCCTCCATCACCTCTGACACCACAAGCTACTTTTGGTTAGATGTGGGGTTTCCCCAATGAGAGGCCTCCACTCATCTTGGGTGCAGGCTGAGCTCTCAGCTTGCCATGCTTCTGGTCTGGTTCCAGACTCTATGGTTTCTTCCCTCCCGAGGTGCTGATGAGCATATGCCAGGCCAGTGCCACCATTAGATGGCCTCAGGGCTGCTTAAGGCAAGCGTTCACGGGGAGTGGCATCGCAAAGCCACAGACAGAAGGGGTGCTTCCTTACTGGTCCTACTTAGATGGTCACGCTTGTCATTACTGAGGAAGAAGAAGAAGAGCACAAGTCCTGATGTTCAAAGAATGCCAAGGAAAAACCAGATAGAAAGCATGATGGTGACTCTGCAGCTCAGGGGAAGGTGGTTGACAGGGTCCAGTCTTGGTAGATCAGGATGACCACGTTGCGGGAGTTGGGATGGATGAGCATTGCTGGGTCCAGGAGCTCCATGTTTTGCCGAAGAGGGTAGGCATAGTTTTCAAATCCTGTGCTCCTTTAAGAGTTTGCATTCCATCATGAACAAGATGGGACCTGATGAGAACAAGATGGGACCTGAGAGAGGTCAGAAGTTGGTCTAGTCCAGCATTTAGTCTCCAGCAATGGCGAATCAGTGGGGCACATGAAAGAAGAACGTCTCTACCAACCGGGCCCAAAGAAGAATGTCTACCAGCTGGGGCGCCATCTGGAGAAACTTGTTGTAGACTTTGGAGTGTTATCTACAGGAAGCAGAGTTTTTTTTCTTCATCTCCTGTTGGTTTTTCTGCAAGCTTTGGAGGTTGGGATGGCCAGTTGCACCCTTCTGTCCATGGTTGGGCACATGGCTTTCTTGCCCTCTGTCATCAACCAAAATGTAGACTGCAACCAAGAAATCTTAAGGAGATTGAGACTGGGAGGGGCAGACTCAAAGGAGCTAGAAGAGATTCTTTAGGGTGAAGATGTGTCAATAGCAACCGAGACCAAATTAATTCATGCCGTGGTATTCCCCATTACTGTGAAAGTTGGAC
Organism: Gekko gecko; assembly: GCA_029375565.1. Classification (NCBI taxonomy): domain Eukaryota; kingdom Metazoa; phylum Chordata; class Lepidosauria; order Squamata; family Gekkonidae; genus Gekko; species Gekko gecko. The sequence continues at coordinate 24,291,245 of JAPDNY010000016.1, forward strand.
AGTAAAGAAAGCAGGTTCATTCGACATGTGGTGTCGGAGAAGCATTTCATGGGTACCGCAGACCTACCAAGTGGGTTCCAGCTCAAATCAAGCCTGCAGTCTCCCTAGAAGCTAACATGCTTAAACTGAGGCTCTCCTACTTTGGCCACCTTATAAGAAGACAAGCGTCACTGGAAGAGACAATAACGCCATGAGATGTTGAAGGCAGCAGGAAAAGAGGAAGACCCAGCAAGAAATGGATTGTCCCAATCAAGGAAACCGCGGCCCTCCGTTTGCAGGACCCCTGAGCAAGGCTGTTAAGGAGAGGGACACTTTGTAAGGTCGCCTTAAGTCGAAAGCAACCTGACGGCACTTAACAGCACTTAACGCAGGAATGTTAATGCTTCTAATGTTAATGCTTCTAATGTTCTCTCACACAGACCCCTGTCCGGTGCCCTCAAGCCTTAAGCTCATAAATATAAAATAAGAACAAATAACAGACTTCTGTTTAGGTGGTAACAGTTGCTTGGCAAAGTTCTGAAGCTGTTGTGGGGTCCAGAGAAGAGCGCCATCCACCGTATGCCACATTTGCCCTGCCAAAGCACTGAACAGGGAGGAGGAGGAGGAGGAGGAAGGGAGTGGATGGAGGCGAAGGCAGGAATTCTGTGCTCTCACGTAGGGGCTCCCTTTCCAAACCGACTGCCCCACACATGTTTCTTATTACTCTCGTTCCTATATTTAGAATCTTCCTCTCGGCTGGTTCCTTCCTCTGCAGAGTTAACCGGCTGTATGGAAGTTTCCAGTCCCAAAGATCAAATACGTTTCTGCATATGTGAGTGCTAATCCGGTTTATGGGAACATAAAACCGCGAAGCAAGAGGTAGCTTAATATATCATGTTTGGGTTGTTTTTTTTTTTAGGATTTCTTTTCTGTCAGCTCACTGCAGGAGTCTTTGGCATACTTTATCCTGGACTGTGGAGCTGCATCGGAGGGAAGCGTTGCCTGAAATCTTTGTGACTCCACCTCAGGAAACAATTTTTTTTAAAAAAAAGCATGTACTTTGTTTTGCTTTTAAGTTAACTGCTTCAGTGAAATCTTCCAGGAGGCGCTTCTTAGCCAGCGTTTGAGTCTAGCCATGGTCGGACGTGGGGTCCCTTTTCCTGCAAAAGCAGCTTGAATCGGAAGTTAAACCGGATGCATTAGATGCTTCTTGGCAGCAGCGACATTCTTGTCTTTCTGGGCCAACAACATACCGCCCTTGGATTCATGTTAACTTTTAGAGCCTTTTTCTTCAATGGGGGGTCCTTGGGGGTGGGAAAGCATCACCCTGTTGGCCACTGGGGTCTCCCTATAGCACCAGGCAAACAATCAACCATTAGTGTTCGCAAATTCCTGCTACCTCAGGTTCCTTATAGTAGAGGCCAGCAGTGTCCCCTCTAAGCTGAGTTAGGGTGAACTAGCTCACAGTTTTTTAGCATCTGGCTCACACATTTTTGTGTGAATGTGGAATTCACTGCCACAGGAGGTGGTGGCAGCTACAACCATGGACGGCTTCAAGAGGGAATTGGATACACATAGGGAGCAGAGGTCCATCAGTGGCTATTAGTCACAAGGTATAGGATAGGGACTCTCGGTCTGGGGCAAGTGATGCTCTGTGTTCTTGGTGCTTGGGGGGGGAAGGGGCAGCACTGAGAGGGCTTCTAATGTCCCAGCCCCACTGGTGGACCTCCTGATGGCCCCTGGTATTTTTGGCTGCTGTCTGACACAAAGTGTTGGACTAGATGGGCCATTGGCCCGATCCAACATTGGCTTCTGTTATGTTCTTATGTCTTAGGTAAGGAAGGATGGCTCCGGAGCAAACTAATTTATGCAGTAGCCAAATTGCTCGCTCACTCACAACTTTAATGCCAGTCGCTCACAAAGTAGAATTTTTGGTCACAAGACTCCAGAGCTTAGAGGGAGCATTGGAGGCCAGCAAGTGAAGGAAATTCACTTCCTGTCCTATAGTTGTGGTAGAAAGTGCTGTCAAAGTGTAGCCAACTTATGGCAACTCTGTAGGGTTTTCGAGGCAAGATATGTTCATTGCGTGCCTCTGCACAGCAACTTTGGACTGTTTGGTGTGGTGGTTAAATGCGTGGACTCCAATCTGGGAGAACTGGGTTTGATTCCCTACTCCTCCACTTGCACCTGCTGATGTGACCTTGGGCAAGCCATAGTTCTGTCAGAGCTGTTCCTGAAGAAGAGCACTTTCTGTCAGAACTCGCTCAGCCCCACCTACCTTGCAGGTTCTCTGTTGTGGGGAGGGGAAGGGAAAGGAGTTTGTAAGCCGCTCTGAGACTCATTTGGGTAGTGAAGGGTGGGGTATAAATCCAATCTCCTCCTCCTCCTCCTCCTCCTCCTCTTCTTCTTCTTCCTTGGTTGTCTCTCATCCCAATGCTAACCATGGCCGACCTCGCTTAGCTTCTGAAATCTAATGAGATCAGGTTAGCCTGGGCCATCCAAGGCAGAGCTATGCCCTCTTTAAATAGCTTGCCAAGAGAACAGCAGATTGTTTAAACACCCTTTCCCCCTTTTTTTGGAACTCCAGCTCTACTAGACAGCTGTGTTGTTCAGGTGTGTCCGTAGCCAGTCGCCCAGGTGAGCATAGAGCTGGGAAGACCTGAGTTCAGGTCCCCACTCAGCCACAAATCCTGTTAGGTGAACCGTTGTTTTGAAGTGCAGTTTCTGGCCCCAGTAGCCTCACAGAGTTGACGAGGGGAGACCCGTATCTGCTGTCCTGAGTACCATAAGAACATAAGAGAAGCCAATGTTTGATCAGGCCAATGGCCCATCCAGTCCAACACCATCACACAGTGGCCAAAAATACCAGGTGCCCTCAGGAGGTCCAGCAGTGGGGCCAGGGTACTAGAAGCCCTCCCACTGTTGCCCCCTCCCCCAAGCTCCCAAGAATACAGAGCATCCCTTGCCCCAGACCGAGAGTTCCTATCTATACCTTGTGGCTAATAGCCACTGATGGGCCTCTGCTCCATATGTTTATCCAGTTCCCTCTTGCAGCCGTCTATGCCTGTAGCTGCCACCACCTCCTGTGGCAGTGAACTCCATGCGTTAATCACTCTTTGGGTGAAGAAGGACTTCCTTTTATCCGTTCTAACCTGACTGCTCAGCAATTCCATTGAGTGCCCACGAGTTCTTGTATTGTGAGAAAGGGAAGAAAATTACTTCTTTCTCTATCTGCTCTGGGGGAAACGGACGATGGACAGATACTGTTTCCGAAACGTGTGTCAGGGCTGGTAGTCAGATGCCTTTTGTTTGTCTGTTTACTCCTTCAGAAGAAACCCCCCGAAACCTTTGATCCGCCTCTAGGAATTCAGCCAGCTCCTTTAGCCATTGTTTAATCCGCCGCTGCTCTTAATGCTTGAAACTGTGTTTGAGCCGCGCGTGGACGAAATTTCGGATGCTCCGCCACGGGCCGCCCTCTTAGATTAGCACTCCTGGTGCGCCGGCTGACTTTATCTCACTCGCCGGGGATCGCCGTCGCTTGGTGTGCGATCGCTGCTTCCCCACCCCTCTTGGACAATTAGTAATTGAGCGGGAAGGGTGCGTGGCTTCACAATAGGCTTTTTCAGTTCGATATTCCCCCCGCTACCCCTACAATCGCACAGTGTTCAGTGAGGGATGAAGGCAGAGGTTTGGGAAGGAGGGGAGGCTTTTTCTCCCGAAACAAATTTTTTGACAGAGAGAAGTCTGTTGTTTGCGGCCTCTTGGCTGTTTGTCAGCAGCCCCCCCCCCCACTTCCCTCTTGTGTTGGTTGCCTGGCAACCGGGGGCTGGAGCAATTGCGCCGTGATTTATCGAGGAGGAGGCTGTGAGCAGCGGCAGCGAGCCCGGGAGGCAGGAACGGACCTTTAACAGGAGCTGACATGCGATGCGGAGCAAAGGGGAGGGCGGCCTTCCCCACGCTCGTCCAGGGGAGGTGCACTGGGAAGACACGGAGCCGGTTGAGGGGCAGCTATTAAGGGCGGGGGGGAGAACTGGTCTTCGTTTTGCAGATAATCGATCTGCCCTTGGGGTAACGTTCCCCCTATGTACGATTCCACATTCCGCCAACCAAGTGTGCCTGGGAACGATACATTTTGCATCCGTATACACGTGTCGTTGCAATTTGGGGTAGATCAGGTGGCTTGGGGGGGGGGGAACTGATAGCTGTGTAAAAATAGCCCACCCTCGATGCAGTGATGGGGGGGATGTCAAAGCTGCATCAGAACACCGGGTCAGCGGTTATCCCGATGGCTCCGAGCTCTTGGAGGGGAGGGTGGGAGCAGGGAGCATCTCAGCGCCAGGCTTTCCTCACCAGCCTGAGAAAAACTGTTCTAGACGTTTTTGTCACCTTGAATATCCTGCTCTGTTCCATGCGGAGCGTTTTCTTCCCCCCAATTAGATCCTGTGCTTTTATGTGAGAAGGATTCTTAGCAGCTTGCTCTAGAATAGCAGCTTGTTCTTTAAATGAAAGAAACGGTCTCCTTTTCTCACGGTTTCTTTTTTTAAAAGCAGTCGTCTAGTTTGAACAGCCTGAAAATAGACATTCTTGATTTCACATCTCCCCCCCCCCAAAAAAAAAAAAAAAAAAAAAGTATCAGGCCTAAATGCGTGACAGTGAACATCTGACTTGCTGCGTTGAATGAACCTGAGAAACAGGATGGCTGTACACTCTCGCAGTCCGGGAAGGTGTGCTGCTTCGAGAATGGGCTTGGTTGACCTTCATGAGGATAATCCTCTCATAGGTAACTCTCTATACGTCAGCATGGTGTAGTGGTTAAAGTGCTGGGCTAGGGAGACCCAGGTTTGAATATCTCCATTTGCACCCTGGAAGCTTGCTGGGTGACCTTGGCCGGTCACCTGCTCTCAGCCTAGCCTACCTCCCAGGGTTGTTGTGAGGATAAAACAGAGGAGAGGAGAACAACATAAGCCACTTTTGGGTCCCCCTTGGGGGGGGGGGCAGGTGGGATACAAGTAGATATATGTGAAGAGGGAGATGGTGGGGGGCAGCGAGTAGTCCAAACTAGTGTTGCATTTATTTGGGAGGTGTCTGCTTTCCCTTAAAAGGAAGCTAAAATTTTTATTTATTTACTTATTTATTTAGATTTCTACCCCGCCCTCCCCGCGAACGGGCTCAGGGCGGCTAACAGACAGGGGCACCAAGTCCCAATGCATAAAACTGATATGCTCGATGTTGTTACTCTTAGGTTAAACAAGATGGTGTCCCATAGATGTTGTCTTCATCCCCGTACCACGGTACCAGTCTGCTGCGCCACTGAATTATGATCGTCATAAAGGCGATCATAATCCAATGTTGGTGGTGGTGGCAGTGGCAGTCATAATCCAGTGGCGATCATAATCCAGTGTTGGTGGTGGTGGCAGTGGCGGTCATAATCCAGTGTTGGTGGTGGTGGCAGTGGCAGTCATAATCCAGTGGCGATCATAATCCAGTGTTGGTGGTGGTGGCAGTGGCGGTCATAATCCAGTGTTGGTGGTGGTGGCAGTGGCAGTCATAATCCAGTGGCGATCATAATCCAGTGTTGGTGGTGGTGGCAGTGGCGGTCATAATCCAGTGTTGTTGGTGGTGGCAGTGGCAGTCATAATCCAGTGGCGATCATAATCCAGTGTTGGTGGTGGTGGCAGTGGCGGTCATAATCCAGTGTTGGTGGTGGTGGCAGTGGCAGTCATAATCCAGTGGCGATCATAATCCAGTGTTGGTGGTGGTGGCAGTGGCGGTCATAATCCAGTGTTGGTGGTTGTGGCAGTGGCAGTCATAATCCAGTGGCGATCATAATCCAGTGTTGGTGGTGGTGGCAGTGGCGGTCATAATCCAGTGTTGGTGGTGGTGGCAGTGGCAGGCATAATCCAGTGACGATCATAATCCAACGTTGTTGGTGGTGGCAGTGGCGGCTCCTAATCGAAAGCCTGGCGGAAGAGCGCCGTCTTACAAGCCCTGCGGAACTGTACAAGGTCCCGCAGGGCCCTGATCTCCTCTGGGAGCTCATTCCACCAGGTAGGAGCTGCCACTGAGTAGGCCCCGGCCTTGGTTTCAAAGCTAATGGAATGATACCAGAGCTAAATTTAAAAACAACAAAAATGAGTAACAATACAAAAGGCAGCAAGGTGCGAGCAAATAGCAACACAGCCCAAGTAATCAGTCGCCTGAGCAGCAAGAAAAACGAGAGAGTCCAAGCTAGGCAAGTGGATGGAACAAGTATTGTTGCCGGAGGTACATGCAACTCAACTGCCAAATGTCCTCCGGAACAAAACGATTAACCTTTTTAATGGGGCTGTGGAAGTCCAAAAGGGGGGGGGGCAAGGTGAATTTCCTAGAGCAGAGAATCCCAGAATCCAGGGCCAGGACTTAACGGCGGGTCGCCTTGTTCCCACCAATATAATCTGTTAGCTGAGATATGCCAAGCGGGGGAGTAGTAGCCGTCATGCGGTTGGAGACCTTCCTCCAGTATCCCAAATGCTTTGAAGCTCATTGTCAGCCCTTTGAGCTCTGACCCGGGAAGCCCGGGCTAGCCTGGTCTCCTCAGATCTCGGGAAGTTAAGTAGGGTCAGCCCTGGCTAGTATTTGGATGGGACACCTCCAAGGAACACCAGGGTTGTGACGCAAAGGCAGTCAATGGCAAACCCTCTCTGAATGTCTCTTTCCATGAAAACCTTACAGGGTCGCCATAAGTCAGTTGTGACTTGATGGCAGAAAACAAAAGAAGAACCCACCCCCCTTTGAACTGAGTGCTGAAACAGCCTGCTAACCAGTGCAGTAGGTGGTTTAAAATCTGGTCTTCACAAAAGGTGCACAGTTAAAAGCTTTGGAGCCACATTTTCCATCCATTAAAGTTTCCAGACAGTCTTCAAGGGCAGCCCTACATAGAAGAAAAATAAGAGATTGGATTTATAGAAGAGAAGAAGACAAGAGATTGAATTTACACCCTGCCCTTCACTACCCAAGGGAGTCTCAGAGCGGCTTACAAACTACTTTCCCCTCCCCTCCCCACAACAACCTGTGAGGTTGGTGGGGCTGGGAGAGCTCTGAGAGAACTGCTCTTGAGAGAACAGCTCTGAGAGAACTTGTGACTGACCCAAAGTCACCCAGCAGCTGCATATGGAGGAGCAGGGAATCAAACCCGGTTCTCCTAGATTAGAGTCTGCGCTCTTAAACACTATGCCAGATTGCCTCTCATATACCTCACCAGCAATTGTGCACATATAAGCACAGATATGAGCATGCTTTGCTTCTGGACGGTGTTGCAGAATGGAAATTCATCCAAAAGATTTCCGGCATTGCCCTGTCATTGAGCATTAAATCTCAGACGAAGAACATGTGCAAGCAGATAGCATAAGCGAGTATATTTTTTGTGCCTTCGCCTGATCGTTGTGCACATTGTGCGAATGGAGTGGGCTAATGTGCAAAATCCCTTTGATGAATTTATGTTCTTCATCGCCCTCGGGACGCTGCATATGTATCGTCTAGGCAGTGTACCAAGCTTTGTGCTCTCTGCAGGTTCTTTGTGCCTGACATGTACCGAGTAGCTGGTATTCCGACACGTTCTCCATTCAGCATCTGTTAGCCCCAGCACGCGCAAGCGTGCACACGCACACGCGCGGCCTTTGTTTTCACAATAAATCCACCACGAATATGCCCGGGCAAGCAAGCGTACTCTGTGTGCCGTCCAAATTAGCCAAGCAAGTATGTAAATGGGGCTTATTAACGTGTTTGCATTCGGGGTAAATATTACAAATCTAATCTGTTTATATGTGTAATTTCCACACAGCTGCGGTCACGCTTGTCTGATGCCAATATTTTCATGGGGGGGGGGGAGAGTAGTTCAGTGGAAGGCCTATTGTTCCAAACAAAAGCCCCCAACAGCTTAGCCCCCCGGGAGGTGGAGCCGATTACCATCCTCGCCTGCTTTGGTATTCCCTGGAGGGAGGCCGTTTTAATGACAGCCTGGCCGTGCGGGCGGGTGTGGGTGGATGGAACATAGAAATTGCCGGAGGTGGGGGCGCGGGGGGGGGAGGTGTTGCCGCCGCCGCTCCTCCTCCGGCTTGTAGCAGGCATCCCCTTCGGTGCCGGTCTGGCAATGTGCTTGCTTGCTTCGTGTCAGTTAACTAGTCTGCCATCTCTCCTCCTTCCTCTCGCCGGGAGTTTTACATAATTCACTCAGCTTATGGCTACACATGCTTATTACAGGCAGCTGCTTGTTCTGGAGGAAGACCAGGACCCATACGAGGCAACAGGCAGCCTTTGGGGGTCTCAGCCTGGCCCACAAAACCGCGGCCGGTTGACACAACATTAATCTCTGCCCTCCTAGTTGGGCAGGATGAAATCTCCGGTGAAGCCAGCTTTGGGCAGGACCCTGACTGGGTGGAAAGGCAGCATTAAAACATTTTTACTGACAAGAATAATGTTGACTCGACAGAGCAAGAACCAACCTCCTCGTAGCTTAAAGATCTTGCAAGAGGTTGCCCTTCCCAGCAGCCAGATGGGCAGCCGTTCGGATGTCCGGTCTCATGTAGGCATTCTTTTCTTATTTTTTTAAAATTAAAATATTTATTTCCCACCTTTCCTCATGGCCCTGACCTGAATAGCCTAAGCTAGCCCACTCTCCTCGGATCTCGGAAGCTTAGCAGGGTCGGCCTTGGTTGATACTTGGACGGGAGACTGCCAAGGAAGTCCAGGGTTGCTTCGCAGAGGCAGGCAATGGCGAAACCGTCTCTGTTCGCCTCTTGACTTTGAAAGCTCCAGGAGGGGTCACTGTAAGCAGGCTGGGGCTTGATGGCAAAGAACGGAACGCCCTTCCTCACGGCTCAAGGCAGCGTACGGACTCAAATATCAAATCCCCCCCCCCAAAAAAAAAACACACACGCACACCATCCTTGCAGCCTACGCAGTGGTAAAAGCCCTGGCAAATCAAATAGCCTTGTGGCAGCCCCCTTACTCGTTCCATAGGGTGGGCGCGACGATAGAGAAATCGTGGACTGTAATTGCGGCCGGGTGGGCTGCCCTTAGCGGGTGGGAAACAGCTTCAGGTGGCAGCCTGAAGACCACAGCTGGCAGCAGACACTTTTCTTGCTCTCTTGAAATACGCTGCGCTAAAAACATAATCGTGCTTTTATTACATACAGAACTATGAGGCAGAGACATATCATACTAGCTCCTCTGACTGGCAGCCACTGCCCAGGGTTTCCGGCAGAGAAAGGGCCTTCCCCGGACCTGTGCCCTGCGATTCTTTAACTATAGAGGCATCTGGGATTGCATCTGCTTGTAAAGCCGGTGCTATGCTACTGAACAGTGGCCTCAGCCCCATCCCGGATTGTCTTGTGGACCTCACCTGTGCCAAGCCTTGGCAAGTGATGCCAGTGGTGGTGGTGGAGAAGTTGTCGAGGTCCGGAAATGTCCTTTGCGTGGGAAAGTGCTAGTTGTGTGAACCAGCAAAAAGCTCTTTGTGTGTGTGTGTGTGTTTTTTAACTGATGCAAATACATCTCCCCCCCCCCCCCGTTAGTCCATTGCAACTGAGGCACACCCTTTTAAGGAATGTTACGCTTTTGTTGGAGAATTTAAAGACGTGTTTGTGGCCTCTCTCAAGTTTTATATGCTGCTAACTGTTAAATTGATTTTGGTGTTCTTTTTTTTAAATAGAGTGGTTCTGTAAACATACTGGGACATTAGTGAGGGGTGAAAAGAGGACTGCTTCAGCTGGCAGAGGGATGGAAAATTCTAAGCGCTGTGTTAAAACCCAAGATGGTTTAGCTTTGCTTTGTAATAACACAAGCTGGTAGCAGGAATTTCGAAAAGCCTTTCTTGATAAACTCTGTTCTCGTGTGCTCTCAGCTGCTTTGAAGTAGCAGCAGAAACCTCAGGGGTTGACCATGGTGTACAGATAAAACAGGCTTGAAAGTCTGCAGAAAAAAAGAATTCTGGAATATTGAGGTTGGGAATAAGATCGAAACTATAAATTTCACTCTTTCAAATGGAGTGTCTTACAAGCAGGCATGCTAGGCTGGAAACGGGGGTGGGGACAGACTAAAAAACATTTCCTTGTCTACCCCTTGACACCTGTGGTACGAAGGAAAATGACGTTTATAAATACGCAGAGATATTAAGACCCCCACCTAGCCAGTAAATATCGAGAGCGGCTCTTCATCCCGTGGCCAGAGAGGATGTGTGCTCCATCTACCACATGCAGTGGTAGAGAGATAAATGCGGTGTCGCTAGGGAACAGCTGTGAATTTGAATGTGCATGTTAAAAAAAAAATACCTGGCAAACAGTTAATTGTTGCTAAATTCAGTGCAGCTCCAACTCCTTAATACGGTGGGGTCAGTCTGAGTCTATGAGCAACTATCCACAAGAGATGGGACCTTAAAATTTAAGTAAGTTCCATTCCTTGCTCCACATGAAGACTGCTCCATCCTTAGGTTCTTGATGCCAAATCCATTCATGTCCACTCCCAGTCTCACCTGTCTGCCCCAAATTTCAGTGCACCTCAACGCTGGAACCTGGCCAGGCGTCTGCGCTCTGTGTCTGAAAGACCAAGCCATTCCTCAGGCCCTCCCATGCAGAAACGTCACGGCAGAGGTACCGTTTTGTTTCACCACTGACGCATGACCGCATTCCTTGATCTTGCACCTTCTGGGGCCACTAGGAGTACTTAGCCCCCTTTCTGCCTCTCAGGGTAACATTCCTCATCTCTCAGGCTCTCCCTGATTTATTCGGCACGGTTGTTACCACCTGCTTTACGAATCTTAAATCGTAGAATCTTCTCAGTGGCGGCTCCGTACTGGTGGAATGAGCTCCCGGAAGAGATCAGGTGGCCCTGTGGGACCTTTTACAGTTCTGCAGGGCCTGCAAGACGGAGCTCTTCCGCCAGGCCTTCAACTAAGGAGCGGCCACTACCACCAATAATTGCAACTGAAACTTACAGAGTCCCGGCCCCAGTTTTACCACCCACAGCTTCTGCCTGCCGATTATATCAGGGAAAGATCAATGCTCTGAATATCTAGATAGGTTGCTGAATGCATTCATATGGTACCGCCGTTGTTAAGTAATTGTACTAAAACAGGTACCGCCAGCACTTTACCTTATTGAATTGTTTTATAATGAACTGTTTTTAGATGGTTTTATGATAAACTTGACTGTTATTTATGTATTTACTTCTCACGTAAGCTGCCCTGCGCCTGCTTCGGCGGGAAGGGCGGGGTATAACTTGAATAAATAAAAATAAAATTAATTAATTAAAAATAAGGTGAGGCATGTAGTTCTGTAATGAGTCATCTTGCCCACCAGCCTGCTCAGATGCCCTGCCCTGCTTCTGGTGGTGCTCTGCTAACATAGGACCTTGCCCCATGGCTCTCCCCCTGCCACACGGCTTTTGTCTGCGCAGATTTTATGATTGTGGGGATTGAGCCGCATCACATGGAAGTGCTTTGGTGAGAACCGCTGAAGTGTGTCATGGACCTGTTGGACTGAGATGAGTATTTATGCGAAGCCGGCCAGCCGAATGATAGAGACTTCAGAGCATGCTCTGTAGCGGGGAGGATCAGGAAAACTCTGAGGATGTATCTTGCCCTGCCAGCATTCACCAGTTTAATAGTAGCTCCATCACCCCAAAGAACCCCAAGAACGGTAATTCCCAGGATCCTTAGCAGTATTGTAGTTTCTACAGTAGGAGAGCTAGATTCAAATCCTGTAGCACAGGGGTGTCGAACTTAAGGCCCGGGGGCCAAAAGCCGCCCATCAAGAGCTCTTATGCAGCCCACAAGCATCTGGTGCAAGGGAGGGAACAGGAGACTGCTCAGGGAGGGGAGTGGGTGGACCCTTTCCAATTGTGTCTTCACTATGGCAGAACAACCTCGTCTGCAGCAGTCAAGCAGCGTGCCCAGTGGTGCACCACTGACTCTCTAGTCTGTCCATGTGGGTCTTCCTTTGCACACACCCCCTCCCAGCCTGATAGGGCTTTGCCATGAGGATACACCAGCTCAGAGCTTACCAGCTGCTGTCCTTTTATACAGCTTATATCTCCGGTACTGGCATTAACATTTTATGGCACACAGGGCCCGGCCTGACCAAGTGACATTTATGTCAGATAAGAACATAAGAGAAACCAATATTGGATCAGGCCAACGGTCCATCCAGTCCAACACGCTGTGTCACACAGTGGCCAAAAATACCAGGTGCCATCAGGAGGTCCACCAGTGGGGCCAGGACACTAGAAGCCCTCGCACTGTTGACCTCCCAAGCACCAAGAATACAGAGCCTCACTTGCCCCAGACCGAGAGTTCCTATCTATGCCTTTTGGCTAATAGCCACTGATGGACCTCTGCTCCATAGGCTTATCTAATTCCCTCTTGGGCTTGAGAACTTTCAGTAGTTAGGTGTTGTGCTTTTCCCTTGTTGTGTATGTTTAGAATTCTTAGGCAGGGCCCAAGACTACGTGAATTTACAGTCTTTAAATGCTCTGAAAGAGCCTAATCTAGGAGCAGGGTGGGGGGATCTGCTTATTGGAAACACCTTGTGTCGGCAGTTGGTCTCGCCAGCGATAAAATAACTTGCAGTTAACAAAATGGCTCCCAGGAACAGTCCAGCATGAATGCCAAGCAGAATTCAGGGTGCTGAATTTTAATACTGAGCCGCCGTCTTTGCTGGCAAGCCCTAATCCCTTGATAATGGGAACCCTGGTGCATAACCCTAGCGGCAGCCTCCGTAATGGTATTATCGCCACATTGATAAACATGCCATCTGAGCTCCGTTAGTCTGAACATAATGGCTTTGTGTATCTTGTCATGCCATTTGTTTCGGCAGATAAAATATGGGGCCTCCAAGTAACACATATGCAAACATTAGCATGCTTGTTTTTAGCAGCTCCTCCGGTTATTTATAGCCCCCCTGTTTACACGTTGTGGCAGGGATACCAGAGAACCTAATAAATTACATGAGGGGGAGGGAAAGGGGGGGGGCGTTTCAGATTGTAAAATGGCATTAGGAGACCTGGTGTTCATCATCGATCTCCTGTGCAGTCCCACATGGGGACTGTGCATGAGTAGGCCTGCCAGCGGATAGGTCTTTATAGCTAAAAGCCTCCAGGAGGCACTTGCGCGCCAGAGTCAGAAGCTTGTTCTCACCCAGGGACCTCGTGCTCCTGCGCAGCAGCGCCCCCTTACCCTCAGTTCCTCTTTTGCCCCCCGACGGAGAAGGTTGTGTTTTGGGGGTAAGTGCGACTTCGTTTTCTAGGTGTCCGATAGCCACGGCAACCATTTTTGCAAAGCACGTATCTGTATTGTCTGTTGACAGTGGCTGCTGCCCCATCGAGCCGCAGGAATTTTTAATGCCTTTTTTAATATGCGACGCTTGGTTTTTATGGTACTGCTGCCCTGTTTGTCGAGGCCTTCGGCAAGCAGTCATCACTGATGCAGACTGTAAACTTAGTTTTCCAGTGTAAACCACCCCCACCACCCCACCAAGGGATCTCGGGGGGAAATGAGCATGAATTTTTTTAAACCGGGGGTGGGTGGGAATAGACCTCCTGATGCCAGACCTGTCTCGGTGTATGTCTCAAAAATCCCAAGATTTCTGGCATCAAGTTCTTTTGTAACCATTCTGAAGACTATATGACACTATTATTTTGTTTTGTTTATTTATAGTCTACCTTTCTGACTGGGACGGAAGGTGGATTACAGGATATAAAACCATGCAGTTAGACAACATAAAACAACCAAGGAAAACACAGTTGGACTAGGGTTACAGAATTAGAGAACAGCGCAAACTGTTCTATATGGTAAGGTATCTAAGGCGAGGTATACTATAAACAGTACAGAAAGTGGGCAAATTATGAGATAGTTTCTGAGAGTACCCATGTTGTTCTTCAGTAGAACAGCTAGAAGAAGAAGAGATTGGATTTATACCCCACCCTTCACTCAGAGTCTCAGGGCGGCTTACAAACTCCTTTGAGAGCCAGTTTGGTGTAGTGGTTAAATGCGTGGACTCTAATCTGGGAGAACCGGATTTGATTCCCCACTCTTCCACTTGCAGCTGCTGGATGACCTTGGGCAAGCCGTAGTTCTGGCACAGCTGTTCTTGAAAAAGAACAGTTTCTGTCAGAGCTCTCTCAGCCCCACCTACCTCACAGGATGTCTGTTGTGGGGAGGGGAAGGGAAAAGAATTTGTAAGCCGCTCTGAGACTCCTTTGGGTAGTGAAGGGCCCGGTATAAATCCAATCTCTTCCTCCTTTCCTCTTCCCTTCCCCTCCTCACAACAGACACCCTGTGAGGTAGGTGGGGCTGACAGAGCTCTTTCAAGAACTGCCCTTTCAAGGACAGCTCTTGACAGAACTATGGCTTGCCCAAGGTCATCCAGTAGCTGCAAGTGGAGGCGTGGGGAATCAAACCTGGTTCTCCCAAATTAGAGATTGCATACTTAACTAATACACCAAGCTAGATTTTAGTCCACTAGCAGCTTAGAGGCCAAAATTTTTTTTTGGGGGGGAGGGGTATCATCTTTCCAGAATCAAAGCTCTCTTTTCCAGATAAAATTAGGAATGGAGGTCCCCCAGTCTTACTTGTATCCGAAGAAGTGAGCTTTGACCCTTAAAAGCTCATACCCTGAAAATCTTGTTGGTTTTGAACGTGTTTCTGGTCTCGAATCAAAGTATAAGACAGAGTAATCAAAGCAGGCGACATGTACTCCTCAGCGCCCTTATATTGCCCTGGTATATTGACAAGCCTGGAGGTAAAAAACAAGATGGTCCCCCTCCCATACTTATGAGTGAATGAGGACACCAGTGTGTTAGCTGTTGTCACTGTTTGGAGCCCAGAGGTGGTTGCTGTTGCAAACGACTGCTGTTGTTTACACTGGAATTCTGGGAAACCTGATTTCGACTTCCTGCTTTCCCTTGAAGGGCACCGGATGACCTTGGACCAGCCCCCCTAAGGACCTGAAGTGGTGTTGTGAGCGAGGGGGGAAAGTGTGTACGAGGGGGTTTCTACGAATGCAGCTCTGATCTCCTTAGGGAAGGCCTGCGTAAAGATGAAACCAATTGTCTTGTGTCCTCGATTTATTGTTCTTCACCCAGAGACAGGATTGCCAGCCCTGGGTTGGGAAATACCCGGAGATTTGGGGGGGTGGGGGGCGGATTTGGGGAGGGGGCAGATCTCAGTTGCATGATGTCATAGAGTCCACCTTTCCAAGCAGCCATTTTCTCCGGGGGAACTGAGCTTGGTTGTCTGGTCAGTGAACTGTAATAGTGGGAGATCTCCAGTCCTGCCCAGAGATTATTGTTGGGGCGGCGCGGCAGTTGACCGGAGAATGGGAAGAAACCACCTTCTGTCTTCCCTCTGCATGTTTTTTATTGGGGGAGCGGGGGGCGTTTATCCTGGCAGTTCACAGCACTGAGGTTTTGGCGGGAAATGCCTCAGAAAGGGAGCATTTCCCTCCCTGCTCCGTGAGGCCGGTGCCCGTATCTTTCGTTCTTGTTGTTTGTCAGGACTTCTGTCCTGGTCTCTCTCTGGGGCTCAGGCCTCGGCCCACCCGTTTCCTTGCCCAAGAGCGTCCCTGGCAAGAAGGCAGGGAGGGCGGGGGGTATAAATTGAATTAAATAAATAAATAAATAAGATCTGGAGCCCGTTGAGAGCCAGAACCAGAGTCTGGTCTTCGGGATGTAAATCTAGGGACGGACATCACTTATCACTTTAATTAAGACATTGGGTGTGTGTTCTGTGTGTTGTTGAGAAGTGTCACAGGCAGGAGACGCTGGGCAGAATTAGCAGGGTTTTTTTTTATCCAGCCCGTTCCCAGAGCCAGTGTAGAGAGAGGTAGCGTAGTGTAGTGGCCAGAGTGTCCGACTAGGATCTGAGAGGTTCAGGTTCGAATCTCCACCCTGCCGTGGAAGCTCGCTCAGTGATCTTGGGCCCATGGTACACACTCAGCCTCACCTCCCTCGCAGGGTTGTCGTCATGAGAATAAAATGGAAGAGAGGAGAACAACGCTAAGCTGCTTTGGGTTCCCCTTGGGGGAGAAAGGCCGGGGGGTATAAGTGAAGCGACCTAACTGAAGTAACCAGAGCAGGATAGAGGTTTTCCCCATCCTACCCCCCATTTCATGGTCTCCAAGGATAACAGCAGGTGTGGGTTTTTGTGCTTGAGTGCCCCCTCTCACGTCTCCCTGCCTTTCCCCACCACCACCTGTCATCATGATTCACTCCACGTGCAAGTGTCATCCCTGTCACCCATGGTCTTGGCCTCAACAACCTCTACCCATAAATCATAGGCTCTTCCCAGCCTAGACATCAGCTGTGGGTAGGGATCTTTACCTTCCAGCCTGACCTCCCGAAAGCGCTTTCGGGGCCCTTCTTTGGTGAAGCCCACTCTCTCACGCACTCTTTGTTTGAAGAGCTTATAATTGGTCCTCGCTTCGCCTTCCATCTGCTTACTTCCGCTCTTCTAGCCCTGGTACGAGGAGGAGGAACACGGGAAGAAGTCCACCCTTTCCCAGCAGGGGAAGCACTGAAGAGAGCAGAGCAGAGCCCCTTGCGTGGAGTCCTGTGGCTATTAGCCACAAGGTATAGATAGGGACTCAGGGGCAAGTGATGCTCTCTATTCTTGGTGCTGGTGGGGGCAGCAGTGGGAGGGCTTCTGGTGTCCTGGCCCCACTGGTGGACTTCCTGATGGCACCTGGCATTTTTTGGCCACTGTGTGACAGAGTGTTGGACTGGATGGGCCATTGGCCTGATCCAGCATTGGCTTCTCTTATGTTCTTATGTCCTCGGCAGTGTTCCCTCTAAGCTGAGTTAGTGTGAGCTAGCTCACAGTTTTTTAGCCTCCGGCTCACACATTCTTGTCTTAGCTCAGGCCAAAAGTGGTAAAAGTGCTAGATAGGGGAAGATGACATGCCTGCTCTTCTTAGTTAAGATCCAACTGTATTTAGTTTCTGCTACGCTGCTTGTTTTGGAGAATTTTTGTAGACTGTTTTTTATTTTCCCCTCGAATCTCGCTCAGGTGTTTTGTTGTATCTTACCTTGTTATGCCAATAAAGGTTGTGTGTGTGTGTGTCTTCGCTCAGGAAGGATGGCTACAGAGCAAACTAATGTATGCAGCAGCCAAATCACTCGCTCACAGCTTTAATGCCAGTAGCTGACAAAGTAGAATTTTTGCTCACGAGTCTCCGCAGCTTAGAGGGAGCATTGGTCCTCCGGATGGTGGTCTCCCAGTCCCTGCTGGGATGTGCATCTAGAGAAGACAGCAGAGTGAGAGTCTGAGTCCTCGGTCTCTGCTAGGTACTTCTCCCAGCTGGCAAGTGCTGGCGGGCCAGGTGGCAGGTCAAACGGGGTGGTCGGAGAACGTACCTCGGAAGCTCTGTTTCCAGAAGCTCTGCCCTTCCGTTCCCCATGGAGTTGATGAAACCTTGCCTTTCTAACGTGATTACATTTTTGTCTCCTCTTTAGAAATCATTGCACTTCTGGCATGCCGACTATACACAATTCTTCGGGTTGGAATTGGTGGATTATATATTACCCACTGCAGGTTTAGCATATCATTACTGTGGGAATAGATACCTGCTCTTTTCTCCGTAGGGACCTCAGTCGTCCCTCGAGTAGAGCATGAAAGTAATTCAGAGATTGCTTTTGCGGCAAACATTTAATCAGAGGAGATGGGAAACGTAAAGGGGGAAAGGCTTTAGGGAGTGCAGAAGGGGAAATTGTAAAGTAGATATTTTATAAAACTGACTTAGATCTCTTTAACTGATAATTTTCTTAGAAAGTAGCTGTGCCTCCCTCCTCCCTTCAGAAGATCCACCTTCCAATCCCTTTGTATTATTATTTTAAGTGATGCCTGAATAGAAAAGAAATTCATCAAGTTTCTAGCTCTTTTTAAAATATCGTTGCAAGCAGTAATTAAACATGGCTGTTAAAATTCAGTTAGATGCTTGGGATAAAGTATCACATCTGCGTTGGTATCCACATTCCAGTTCTATCATTCATCTGCTATTTAATTGATTGTAGCTACTTAGTTAAATTGGTAGCTTTAAATGGGTTCCTGCTGAAGTGGAGCTTGCAGGGTGTCTCATTTGTACAGTCCAGGTGTAGTCAGAGCAAAAGAGCTGGCAGTTACCTGTACTGGTCTAAAGCGAAATCCCTAAACAAAATGCCACATAATATCTGTTACGATCATCTGATTTGACACAAAACCATGTGCATATTTCTGAGGAATCGTTTTGATTGGCCTGAATAAAAGGTATTATGGTGCTTTTGTTTTTAAATTTAGTCTGTACCTTGCCCTTTGCGCTGTACTCCCAGTATTTCCACCTTGTCTGCATAGTTCTTTCTCCCAACAAGTGGGATAGAACTAATGCAATTCACAGCTTTCGAACCATGAACAGGGGACTCCAGGGCTCCTTGGCCTGCTGTTTGGCCTGTTAATTCAGTTATACAAGGTAGAAATTAACCGGTCGAATGTCCCCTCTTTTATCTCTGTCTTTCAAGGGGCATATCCAAAGTTCAGTGCATGTCAGGAGGAGAATGCATTGGGGAAACGCGTGATTAATCTGAGTAGATTGCAGCCTGAACTCAGTGGCTGGGACCTGAGGAACCACACAACTAGCTGTGCCCACCGAATGGGATTTGAGATTTGTATCTCTCCAACAGTAAGCATGTGCTCTGACACACATGCGCTCCCCTCTCCACTACATGCATTTCTTACTCTTACAGGGTTGCAGCAACAATAAAATTGAAAATCAGGTGTGTAAGTAATCTTAAATAAAAGCACAGGGGTAACCCTGTTAGGATGGGAATGTTGATATAATCCTGTTTCAAAGACGCTAAAAGTACTCCCATAGTCACGGATGCTTGAAGAAACATTGTAGGAAGAAGCAAGCGATGGTCTTAAAGCAGTGAGGATCATACTCTGTTTCAGGGACTCTTTGGGTACCTTGGAAGTTCAACAAGGGTTCCTCCATGAGGAGATTAGTGATGGTGGGGAAGCTTCCCTGGTCCGTCCTACCATCCAGTCTCTAGGTCCAGGGCTATTGGGTGCATATCCTACAAAACACCCTATGGTGTGTTGGGTGCGTCTCCTACAGGGCATTGTCAGTCTATGCTGGTGAGGCCCAGCATTCTAGCCCACGAACTTGTGTGCCCCCTAGGACAAGCTGAACAGAAGACAGATCGTGATCCACGAGCCAATTTCCATTTGTTCCTAGTAGTTCCTGTGAAGAATGCTGGATTAGACCCATAGCCTGATCCTGCAAAACGTTTCCATTCTTCTGCAAGAGAGTACAGATTCAAGGCCATGGAATACAGATCAGTTATGGCAGTTTGACATAGTTGAATATGAACATGCTTTCCCATAGAACAAAGTTTTGAGTCCAGTGGCACCTTTTAAGACCAACAGAGTTTGATTCCGGGTATAAGCTTTTGTGTGTAGGCACTGGAAAGCGTGTACCCAGAATTAAACTCTGTCGGTCTCAAAGGTGCCCCTGGACTCAGACTTTGTGCTGTCGCTTCAGACCCAGCTGAATCTTGCTTTCCCATAGTAGCTTATTCTGGAGGAGTTGCCGTATTAGTCTATCGGTGCAAAAATAAACAGGAGTCTTGCGGCACCTTACAGATTTCCAGGGTTTTTTTTAAAAAAAAAAAATGATAAGTTTTTGTGGGCCTAGATCCCACTTCATCTCATGAGCTCTAAGCCACACTATTTATGGTAAGATGAAAAATCGTTTGCTTTTAAAGTGCTTGTGTGGTTTTACTGTGGCCCACTGTGTTGGGGATTGCAGTTCCTTCCCCCTAACCTTCATTCTTTGTACCTCTAAGATAATCTGGTGGACTGCTAGTATTCTGCTTCTTAAAAAGAAAGGGGAAAAAAGATCATTGCAAGGCTGCAACTAGCTCCTGTGTCCTAGGATGTACCCCAAATTCACTGCGATACGCCGTGGCTCCATGGCAGAGATGCAAAAATTCTCTTAAGGTGGGATCCACTGGCTTTGAAGAAAATGATGGCTTACAGGATGCAATAAAAGAAACTCCCTTCTTGAAAGGGGAAAGGGGGGGGAGAAAACTTAATGCCGTGAAGCTTTTCACACCGATTTGTGAAATTCTTTTGTACAGAGGGGAAGGAACTACAATTCCCAACCCAGTGGGCCAAAGTAAATAACATGTCATAGTGCATTTAGCAAAAGAGGATACGAACCTCTTGAAAAACACACTGGAGAGGAAGGGTCTGGTTCCTTGGCTAGAAGGTTGCTGAGAACCCAGGAAACTGCAAGATTAAACTGGGCACAGAGGAAGCCACAGAAAGGTCCCCGAGCTACAGACGGATGTAACTGAGTGCAGCAGTCTTCACCAGCCTGGCAAACCACAAAAAGGTGTGGTGTGTTGTGTGGGTGGGTGGGGGGAAACGTCTGTGAGTTCTCTAGGAAGCTATAGAACCTCTTTGAAACTGGTCTCTGTGATTCTAGGGCAACAGCTTCATGTCTTAAGACAAAGAGATGTTGCCCCGATTGACTTGCCGTCCTGTTTAAAAAAAAAACGATTCTCCGGCCTTACATGAAACATCTCTGAGTTCAGAACATCTCGGCTAGCTGGAGCCGCCTGGAACAGCCAACCAGCCCCCACAGTTCCACGAAAGAGAAGAAAACCAACAACCCCGTTGGTGCAAAGTCCATCTTACGGAGGATCCCATAACCAAAATTCCTAGGTGCGATCAGTTACTTAAGAGACAATGTAGAACAATGATTAATGTGTCAGGAGGAGGAAACCTGGATCCAAGTGCCCACTCCACTGGGTGACCTTGAGCTAATCACTCTTTAGGATACAGTCACTCTTTAGGATACGAGTTAAGGATACAATTGCTCATCAGTCTCCAATTTTGGCATATTTATTTCCTTCACTATGTCGTGTCTCCCCCCCCCCCGAATTACCCCAAACAAATGATAACTGTATAAACGAACCTTGTTATTCCTGTTTGGTCCTTGCATCTGTTAAACATCTTCATTATGCTGTATGCTAATTTGCTGCCCTCTTACCTAGACGCATGGAGTGGTGATTTCCATTTCGTTGTATCTGAGGAACATAAGAGAAGCCAATGTTGGATCAGGCCAATGGCCCATCCAGTCCAACACTCTTGTCACACAGAGTGTGCGTGCACACGAAAGCTTATACCTCGAATAAAACTTTGTTGGTCTTAAAGGTGCCACTGGACTCAAACTTTGCTGATTCCGACGAACACAGCTGCCCACCTGAATCTATCTACTTCGCAGGGTTATTGTGAAAATAAAAGCAGGATAGAGGAAGTGCCCTTGAAGTCCTCAGAGGAAGGGTGAGATAAGTGTCAGTATTTTATGTCGGAGGGGCTTTGTACAGACATTGGAATGACTTGGTGGCCCTTCCTGAATGCCAGTAAACAACATTGGTTTCCTAACGCAGCCTTTGTGAAATACTAGGTCTGAGTCCAAGAGCCCCTTAAAGACCAACAAGATTTTCGGAGGGTAAGCTTTCGAGAGTCAGCGCCCCTTTTGTGAGATAAGGGAGCTCTTACTCTCAAAAACTCATACCCGGGATATCTTGTTGCTCTGTCCAGGGTTCTACTGGACTCGAATCTGGCTGTTCTACTGCAGGCCGACGTGGCTTCCCTCTGACACTGTCTTTATGAAAAACGTTGAACTTTTTAATTAGTTGTTGTAGATTTTCGGGCTGTATGGCCGTGGTCTTGGCATTGTAAGACCTGAGGTTTCGCCAGCAGCTGTGACTGGCATCCTCAGAGGTATGACACAGAAAGATGGAGTATTCTCTGTGTCAAGGTGAGAAGAAAAAGGGTAGGCAGGTAATTTATATCTACTCAGGAAGGTGGGGTAGGGCTGTCATTATCTTGTAGGAGTTCCCCAGGCCGTGATATGCTAATGGAGGAGCTTTCCTGAGGAGGTTCTTTTCCATATGGATTGGCCATTGAAATCCTAATCTTATCTGTAGTGCTATTGTAAGATGTAGAACATTTTGTGTTTTTCAGGACAGGAAACCATGCCCTATTTATTTTTAAACTCTCTTCTTCTTTCTGATAGAAATTGTGTTTATGTTTATGAATTTCAATGGCTTCCCTGTGTAATCTGACATGGTAATTGGAAGTGCTGTCCAGCCGTTCAGTGTCTTGGAATAAGCTACTGTGTCCTGTTTGAATTAGGCTATGTTCAGCCACTGCTGATTTTTCAGGTTGGCCCAGTCTGCAGTGTCTTTCATGTTCTTTTATTCTTGTCTGAATGCTACACTGTTGAACATTTTTAATTCAGGTGCTGAAGTATGGCTCTTTTGTCCATAAGGGCATTTTGTTTAGGGGCCAGCTGAGAGGATAATACCCCCCCCCCCCACATCTTTACTTGCTCTTACAGGTTGTTATAAATTTTTGTGCACAAAGTATGGATTTTCTCAGATTGAAGCCTAGGTGGAAATGCAGCCAGTGGTTTGGTTGCTTCAGTAGAGTGAGACTCCCCCTTTAAGGTCCCAAGTGAAGCTATATTGGCGCCCCTCCCTCCTTTCAGACATTTTTTGCAAGAGGAATAATGCTGATTTTTAAAAGTTGCTGCCTTTGTAGCTATATATCATGTAATGCACATATAGCTAGATAGATCTTTTTAGTTTCTCTTAGTGTCTTCGTTTGTGTAGTGCTTTAAGATGATCAAAGCACTTCACCTGTGTTACTTCACAGTTAAAAACTGCACTGTTCAGAATTCAGTGGGAGAAAGTCTCACTCTCCCAGGGCATTCTGCAGGTGACCCGAGGTCACCCTTTTTTCGACAAAAGAACTTCAGAGGGAGAATTGGGATTGATTAAGAGGTCTCTTGCTATTCTCCCCCTCCCCCCCAAAAAAACCCAGGGCTTGGGGTTTTTATCTAGCTACAGGTGAGATATCTTAAAAAGAGACTTGCTGGATCAGACCAGGGCAGGATAAAATCATAATGAATAAGACAATATTGGTCTTTATATTGGACAGGCTTTGTGTGGACTTTGGAACAGCATCCTCCAGTGCAGCGTCCGGTCTCGCACAGTGGCCAACTGGTTACTCTGGAGGGCTGGGAGACCTGTGATCCTAACCTGACTGTGATTGGTCTTGGTCTTTGTTGTGATTCGTTTTTGTACTTAACGGGATTGCATTTGAAGGCCCGTTGACTCCCCTACTCATTGTGGGTGTTAGCTAGTTTAACATACCTAATCCTTCCCCTGTAGTTTTCGTGATCAGATTTTCTTGACCCTCCAGTATGTCTGTTTGTGCTCCAGTGCATGCATGCTCCTGCTGGAATAAAAAACGTGTTGGTCTTCAAGGTGCCAGAGGACTCCTCTTTGCTGTTTGCATTACGACAAGGCTGTGTTATTGCCAGGGCAGAGGCTGTGGCTGAGAGATGGTAGCTGGGATAACTGAATTCCTGGCAGAGGTGAGCAGGAAACCTCCCGGTTGAGTCCTCAGTCTGTATATCACAGAACAGTAACCCTGAGGCCAAGACTGAAGACTTCTGTGTCACCCCAAACCTTACTCTACCTTTCCTTACTTTCCCACTCCTCAGCATCTCTCTTTTTAAGAACCGGTGTGACATAGTGGATAAGGTGAAGTGTGCCCCCCCCCTTTCAAATGTTGCCTCTGACAGGTTCTCACGCACACACCCTCCCTTGCTTTGCTCGCTGTCCCTCAGCCTCATTATCCTCCGTCCCCCATCTGCAAAATCATCATACCAACCAGCCTTACAGGGTTGTTGTAAAGATCCCCAGGAATACGCAGGAGGAAGTACATTGAAGGGTCCAGAGTGCTGTCCACATGCTGCGATCGAGAGCGGCGTTGGGACTTAGTGCAGCGAAGGAGCCAGATGCGAGGCTTGCCGGGTCGCTCCTGGTCCGGCAGTCCTGCCGGGGATTCTGGCTAGGTGATCCAGGCCGCCTTTTGCGGTGTGCCACTGGCTCTCCTCTCCTCTCCTCTCCTGTCTCTCTCTCCCTCTCCCTCTCCCTCTCTCTGCTGCTGCTGCTGCTCAGCCCGGCACAGCACAGCCCAGATCACATGTTAAGCTGCTGCCGCCGCCGCCACCGCCGCTGCTCCCTCCTTCCTTCCTTCCCCCTTTTGTAGTGTCAGAGCCTCCCGGGTGACAGGCAAGAGCTGCCGCCGCTGCCATCACCTCTGCGGGCAGGGGCCCCCTACCTGGAGACGCAGGAGTCCAGGTCTCGGCGCTTTCCTCCTCTCCACTTTCTTCTCCTCCTCCTCGTTTTTCCAAAGGCAGAGGGAAAGGAGAAAGCCGCTCCGTTCCTTGCTGCTCTGGAGTTCTTCCTCCTCTCCCCCCCCCACTTCCCGGGGGGAGGGGGCCACCCATCTACCTCCTCCCCAGGATGGAAGGAAGGGGGTCTCCCCCCTTTTCTGCAAACAGGATGCCGGTCGAGGAAGCCCCTTCCTTTGCTCCTTTTCAAACTGTTTCTTTTTGGTCCTGATTTAAAGGGCACTTTTTAACTCTCTCTCTCTTTGCATCCCTCCACTTGTTATTCTGTGCGGGGGGGGGGAGTTGGGGGGGCGTTTGATCCAAGAAAGCCAACGGAGAAGTGTCAAGGGGGGGAGGGAGTTTGTGTCGCGGTTTTGTTTTTTAAAAGAAATGTTTTTTGCCAAACTGGATTATTTACGAGAGCGAAAGGAAGTCTGTCAGTTTTGGATTTTGAAACCAAGCTTGGATTGCTCCCCCTCCTTTTTTTTTAAGAGAGAAAAAAAAGCAGTGTGTTTCTTTTCCTTGGGTGATTTTATAGTCTTCAGCTTTTAAACAAACATTTTCGAGTTTGAAAGCAACCGGGATCTTTGAGTTTGGAAGTTTTCACTTCCCGGCTGACTCCCCCTCCCCCCTTTTTAATTGCAAAGAAGAAAAAACATAGTTCTTTGCTCTGTTTAGGATTCTTGCTTTCTTTTTGTCGGCTGGAAATAGATCTTCCTGTTGTTTATTTTCAAGGGGACCGGCGGCTTAAAAAAACCTTCAGCACGAAATGCGCACCTGATTCCATTTTTGTGCAAAAAGGCATTGCTTTTGTTACTTTCTGTCATCTTCAAATACCAGATCCGACACAAGGCCCAAGCCTGATTTTTTTTCCAGTTTCAACGGCCTCATCTATAACATGTTTTCCCCCCCACAGCCCCTAAACTGGAAACCCCAACTGCGGTGCTTCTTAGAAGAGAGATGCCCCCCACTCTGACCTTCTGTTTGTGCTTTTATCGCAGAAACGCTTCATTAAAGGACTCCGTCAGTATGGAAAAAACTTCTTCAGGATCCGAAAAGAGTTGCTTCCCAATAAGGAAACGGTAAGTGTCAGTAGACTTTATGTAACTTGCCTCCCTTGTCGGTTTTTTTTTTTTTTGGTCTTCAAATGCTTCTGCTGCATTCCTCCATTTGATCTTAAGAAGCCGATGCTTTTTAACCCTTACCTCGGCAGTTTGAACAAACGCAGCACCCGAATCGCGCTTCGGGGCACTGCTTTGGAAGGATGTGTGTGTTTTCAAGCTATTTTCGTTGTGATCTGGCCTTGTTGGGTGTGGGGATGCTGCTGGGACCTCGTTGAAGCTGGACATATATTTTGAGATGATATCAGTTACCTTGCTTACCGAAAGAGGGTAACAGCACTGAAAGCCAAATGAAAACACATTCTTGTGGGGTGTCTCCGAGGATAAGGAGGTCTATGCTGGCAGATGGTTTTCTCTCCTCCCGTGTACGGGGCCTGCCCCAGCATAGCGATCATCGGTGGTTTACCTCTTCGTCTTTCTGTGTGTGGGCGGATGTTGGATTCTGTCCTATTTCTCGGCTCTTTTAGGACTGTTACTTCCTTGAAGTATACGGAGCTGGGTAACTGATACTTGGAACAAAACAAACACATCTTTAAAAACCCCTTTGCAGGTGGCCCTTGCTATCGGCAAGGAGGAAATGGCTTTACTTTAAAAAGTGAAAGAGGTTTCCATCCCTGGGAGATTAAGATCAGTTTAGGACTAATGGCTGTAGTTTTCCAGAAGCTTCTGTTTCCGTGCATTCCTCCTTCCCTGCTACTTTGGTGGAACAGTAAAGTGTGGCGGTAGTGGGCTTTCCCAGGCGGCAGTTCCACAGGCCATTTCAAAGCAAGCTCCTTTCAGTGTTCCTCGCTCGTTGCCGAATCTCTTTGGCATGAAAATGTCGGCTGGTTGTTAGAGCGGAGGGAGAAAGTGTTGTGATCGTGAGTCATGGATTTAATTGAATTGAATAACTTGGGCTCTGAGGTTTTCCCTGCTTGCTGCAAGCTGCGGTTGTTCGGCTACTGTGTGGTGACGGGGGGGGCTGTCATTCTGAAGGATTAATCATAACATCACATGGATCAGACAGGGCGGGGGGGCGCTGAGGTGCTTCCTGCAGAGCTTTTCCCTGGTTTGACTCCCCCCCCTTTCTAATTATAGACAAACAGTTATAAAGGGCAAGCTCATGAGAAGACCAACTTTGCATTTTAGTCACTTTCTCTTTGGACAAAGGCACTATTACCAAAAAATGGAGTATGTTTTTAAAAATAGAAAGGGGTGCGTGCACTGGAAAGCATGTAGAAATATATTTTGGGACAGGTCTCTTTTTGCTTAAAGTCAGCTTTTGAAGCTAATGGAGTTTTTAAAAATCATTTCTACTTTGTTTTCTCTGCCCTGTTCGGACCCATAGAATGGGGGAGAGAGAGACTTTGATTTTTGCAGAGTTCAGTTCATTGATAAGAAGAACAGTGTTTGCCTAGGTAATGTTCCCAGACCTCCCTTTCAGTTTCCCAGTTACATAGTTTGTGCCCTCCTGATATTAATATTATTAATAAATGATGATAATGTTTTGCTCAGTTGCAAGCCCTGAGAAATGTGATGCCCCTGGACCCTTGTTTCTGTAATTTTTTTTTTAATTAATTTTTAAAAATTGCATGAGTCCGAAACTTTTTACAACTGAGGCGATGAGGCACTAACTTGAAACTGTATGACTTCGTAGGTCCTGACCATTTGCCTCGAGTGGAAACTGATCTACGAGTAACCCTTGACCTAGGACAGATCCGTTTAATCCGGGCTTCCTGTTCCTGCCCAGGGGTCTCCTTCCTGCTTGATCTTGCCTCCTCCATGAGGCAGAAACTAGGAGCAGGAAGGGGAAAGTGCAGGGCCAGAAACACAGTAGCTACTGACCCGTCAGGCTCTCTCTTTTTTGCTTTTTGTTTTGTATTCTGAGTAGTAGTAGTAGTAGTAGTAGTAGTAGTAGTAGTAGTAGTACCACCTCCAAGTATTCAGAACATTTCCTGGACATCATCTCGGTGTAATCTTCACAATAGTCCAGGGTAGTAGAGGAGCATTTTTATACCCATGTCACAGGGGGCAGAGGTGGTGGCGCACTGAGGCTGGGGGACGATTGCCCAGCGCCCTCTGAGTCCAAGAGGGCCAAGAAACAGGTTGAAAAGATGAGGAGGTCTGCCCAAGATGTTGACTCCCCCCCCTCCCGCTTTGTCCAAATGGCAGTGATTAATTTAAAGGGATAAGAGGCAGTGTTCCCTCTAAGATGAGTGAGTGTGAGCTAGCTCACAGTTTTCTAGCCTCCAGCCCACACCTTTTCGTCTTAGTTCAGGAAGGATGGCTCCAGAGCAAACGAATCTATGCAGTGGCCAGATCGCTCGCTCACAACTTTAAGGCCAGTAGAATTTTTGCTCACAAGACCCCACAGCTTAGCAGGAGCGTTGTTAGGAGGTGCCATAGAGGGAGGAGGAGATTAGAGCGGTGCCCAGCTTGAAATTTCTACCGGTTAACTGACAAAGTTGAACTTGTGTGTCAGGATTGATTCAGCTGTGAAGTCCTTGTGATGCAATCCGTGTTTCTCTGGCGCTGACCGGCACATTCTGTTGGGTACAGGAGATGCCAGTCAGAACGCCATGAGGACTAGGCAGTGCTCAGTAGTGTTAGGATTCGGACTGGCCTTAATTATCAGGGTGGGGCCCCCCCCTCCAGCCGGGAGGTCTGGTAGTTCTTTGTCTTCCTCTTTACCATTGCTAATCCCAGTGACAGTGAGGTACGTTTGTTCATGGGTGAGTGGGGGGTACTCTACACATGCTCAAAGGCAACCTTCCTTTCACATGCTGGTGAAAACAGGTGAGCCCTGTGTCAGGTCAAGGCAAGCTGCAGAATCAGGCTCCTCACAACGAGAGCAAGTTGCTGAGACTTAACTGAGCATGGTTGGTTTCGAGGCTGCAGAGCTAGACAGCTGCACAGGATTGGGTCTCTGTGATCACATGACACCCAGAACCATGAGGATTATAGTGTGTAGTGCTAATGTTCCTACTTGAAGGGCTTGCATTTCTCCCTTCGACCAGGCCCCTTGATGCAGGGAGTAGAAAAATGGCACCTGAACCACAGGGCTTCTGAGTCAGTGCCTGCAACATCTGAAATGGTGAGTTGTCCACCTAGGGAGAACGGGACAGCTCCCTCTAAGCTGTGGAGTCTTGTGAGCAAAAATGATGCTTTGTGAGCCACTGGCATTAAAGTTGTGAGTGAGCAATTTGGCTTCAGCATAAATTAGTGTGCTCTGGAGCCATCCTTCCTGAGCTAAGACAAAAGGGTGTGAGCTGGAGGCTAAAAAACTGTGAGCTCACTAACTCAGCTTAGAGGGAACCCTGCTTCTCAGTATGTCGTGGCTGCAGAGTGAATGTTGGCACGTGGTCCTTTCACTCTTTTAAGCCTGAGCTGATCAGAAGCCTTGTGATCAGTTTTAAAAGGGGCTCTCAGTTAATTGAGCAGTGATTTTTAAATATTGATGCCATTCAATTTATTATTATTTGTATTATTTTACAAA
Source organism: Gekko gecko (assembly GCA_029375565.1). Lineage (NCBI taxonomy): Eukaryota > Metazoa > Chordata > Lepidosauria > Squamata > Gekkonidae > Gekko > Gekko gecko. The sequence goes on from JAPDNY010000016.1 coordinate 24,320,077, forward strand.
AATCTGCATCCCACCTTTCCACCCTCACAAAGGCCATTCAAGACAGCTAACAAATTAAAATGCATGTAATAAAATCACATTTAATAGCACTAACTCACAAAAGCTGCCTCTTGTAGGAGTCATTCTTCCTTTTAATCATGCACAAGAGGGAATGCCTCTTATAAGAGGCTGTATCGTCCAAAGACTAAGGAAGTACACATTTTCAGAACCATAGTTTGTGTTTGGAAGAAAGCATACAGTAGGTTAAAACTCATAGGACTGTAATGAACTAAGCCCTATTTAGAAATGTTTTTCTCCTTCATTGAAATGGTCTCTGCACAGGAAAACCCTGATTATACGTGGATTAAGTCCTAATGATGGTGTTGGATATTCCTTCTGCATATTTTTATTAGGAACGCAGGCTGATGCTACATAAAAAGTGCGTTAAATGCCTGCATGAAGCTTAGTTCCCTACTTTTTCACAGGTTTCTTCTTTTTACTCTTTTGCTTTCTGATATTACCCATAGATGTGTGGGTCAACTAAGGGACACACAAAAAAGAGAGCAAAATTAACTTCTGTAACGCTTTGCTGCCTGTTCACCTGCAGGAGACTGTTGCTCGCCAGAGGTGACCAGGCTGTTCAGAAGCCTGACCTTTGCTTAAAAGTTCAGTTGGGAGAAAAGCATCCTTTCCTTCTAACTATGCATTTCCAGTTTAGTCTTCTCAGGTGTGCTAAGAACATCTTTTGGTTCAACCTATACTTGCCTGGAATCCCCCCTTCTAGTCCATGTCCCTCTTCCTTTTTTTTTAAGCAATACCTCCCCCCCTCAATTTCTTTCTAATCGAGGAAATGTTTTTTATTCTTAATGAATAAGCGGCAGGCGTGACAGGGGGAGGGATAGAAATAGTCTGTTTATATTGCTTCTCCAACCTGCATGCATTTGGCCCGTGTCCTGTCGGTTTTCTTTCAAAACGTCCCCCCCCTCCTCTGTGGGGCTCCTGGTGGGCGTGCGCATAAACAGTGTTTGCACTCTGGCCAAGCCTTTTTATGAGCCAGTTGCACAGGAACTAAAGCGGGCTCTGATTTGGGCATGTCCCCCCTCTGAAATTGGAACGCCGGGTCTGATGAAAGAAAACCGACAAGCTTAGAGAGGTTGTGAGTTAGAAGACCGGCGATAACACTGGAGGGGGAAGAAGAGGCCTGGATTTGAATTTTGCTTAAATTACTGTATTATAAATGATGCTAGAAACTGTTCTCTCGGAAAAAAGAGAGACTGAAAAGTGACGGCATAACTTGTATGCACTTGTGTTTGTAATTTGCTGCATATTAGTAATGAAACATGGAACAGGCTCTTGTTCAGTTAACGAGCGCTTTTACTCCTTTTGGGAAGAGTGTGCCAGAGGTTGGGGTTTTTTTTTCCATTTTCTAAGTCCTTGTTCACTCGTCCTCTCCATCTTGTCTTCTTTTTGTTTTTACAAAAAGGCTAGCCTGCTCTCTGGTTCTCTTTTCCGTTTTCATCTTGGGACTGAAGAGGTTATTTCACCAGGATAGCATTGATTATGCCAGAACCAGTCTTCCTCCTTTCTTCATAATAAATCATAGGTTAATGTCTCTTGTCATTATCGATTTTAATGTCTAGCCTGCCCAGTTCCTAGTGTTTGGGACGTGTTGCTGTAAAAAATAATTTGTATCATCATAAAACAGAAGGCGTAAGGCGCCCCCCCCCCAATATCACATCTTCAGGCCAACTCAAATAAGTTTGCCACCTTGCTAAACTGCTTAAGAAAGGGCTTTGACTCAGAGGAGCATCAAGGAGGAAATAGGATCCTATAACTAAAAATCTTGTTGGTGGTCACGGTGATGTATTGAGAAAGCCAATTCCAACTTGCAGAACATGGTACAGCCCTCTGTGGATTGTACCACTTCAGAATCATTTTTTTGGGGGGGAGGGGGAGGAAGGACATGTGCTTGAAAGGCAGGATCCAAAAAGTGGAATGCCAGCATGCCAGGGACACAGCCAGGCCAGCCCTCTTACCCACTCCTCCACATGCAGCTGCTGGTGTGACCTTGGGCCAGTCATAAGTTCTTTCAGAGCTGTTCTCTCAAGAGCAGTTATCTCAGAGCGCTCTCAGCCCCCACCTACCTCCCAGGGTGTCTGTTGTGGGGAGGGGAAGGGAAAGGAGATCGTAAGCCGCTCTGAGACTCCTTCGGGTACTGAAAGGCGGGGTATAAATCCAATCTCCTCCTCCTCCTTTGTAGTATTTTGAACTTTTACAGTCCTAGGAGGGCTGTACCACTTATAGCTTCCTGAATATTTTAATCTTCTCTGAGGGAATCCTTGGGGGGACTTGTCAACAAATCCGATTGTCCTCCGTGAAGTCTACAGGTGCAGCAGTGGGTGGAAATGCTTCCATTGCCTTCCTCCCCCCCCCCAAAAAAAAAAAAAAAAAAAAAGAGTCCTCTATCACTAGAGTCTCCGCACTCTTTTGTAAGGTCCCCAAGGAGAAACCAGCCATGTGTTCCTAACACTTGGGGAGAAGGTAAAAAAATTACCGCAGTGTTGTGCTGTCAGCGTGAAGTTATTTAATTTTCGATCTGGGGGTTCGGAGTAAACACTTTCTTGGCTCATTAGTGCTTAATCTAGTGTTACCTAATCCGCAGCTTAACTGTCTTCAGCAGCCCCTGCCCCAAAACAACCCCGGCCCTCCTCCTCGTGATCCAGAACTCCCTATTTAAGGCTTGCAGGAAGTTTTGTGTGTGTGTCCCGTCCCCTCCGCCCCTTCTCCACCCAGACCGACAAAACAGGCGCTGCAACTCCCGGGCCACACATTCGCAGGCAGGTTGGAGTTAATTATTCTCCACCCTCCCCCAGTCTGTTCAAACAACGAATTTCCTTTAATGAAGGGAATAGGATAATTGCTTAGGCAAGGCTTTTTCGCTCCCTGAGCACCCAGCGGTGGCTTCTCTGTGCCTCGGCCATTTCCCCCCTGTTTAACTGCAGATCTCACAACAACAACAAAAAATTGGGGGGGGGGGAGCGAAGAGCAGAGTCTTCATTGTGCGTGGACGTTATTCTCTCTGCCCTGCGTTCCCACAGGAAGCGTCTCTCGCGCGGACACAGTTTGCTTCCCCTAATGATGAGACGTATTAATACCGTGTCTGGCCTTGGCACATAATTTCCTACGTTGCCATGTAAGCATTTTTTGTTGTTGTTGTTCAGATTGCATACCTTTCTTCCCCCCCCCGCCTCCCCCCCTCTTAATAACTCACTCGCTCTGTTCCCGATGCAGCCAAAGCTGAATTTTTCCATTAGGCTTGGAAACTGGCTGCCAACGTAAACAGCCGCTGCTTCTTTTGATTCCAGGCTTCCCTTACTGCCGCTGGGGCGGGCGCTCAGCAGAGGGCCGAGAGCCAGGAGGGCTCTGGTTTGCTCTAAGTCGCATGCTGGTCTTCACGGCCTGACTTTTGAGGGGTTCTTCCGTCAGAGCAGAGAGACAGTTTCGGGGTTTAATCTCAGTCTTGCCTACCGGGCGTGAGAATGGTGCTTCTCTTGTAGGGGCATCGGTTACGGAGGGTGAGAGGCCGGTCCCAAGGTGTGCCCCCCACACTCTGGAGTGTGCATATAATCACTCGTGTTTCCAGTTTCATGACACACGAAAAGAAAAAAAGAAAAGAAACCTCCTAAAATTCACTTCCTGCACGCAGGTAGTCCTTTTGAGCCATGCTTTCAGTTCTGCCCCTTCCCTGCCAAAATCCTCGCTCCTTTCCCGCCCCCTCAGTTTATTTTGCTCAGATTTGGCTAGGCCTTTTCTATGATACACATAGCCGTCTTTTTCCATTCGGAAGGCCTGCCTGGCTCGACCATGCTTGAGTGGCATGGCACCCAGACAGGAAATACCCTAATTCTCTGCATGTGAAACACCTACAACTCTCACGGTTCTTTGAAGGAGGGCTGTGCTGTGTATGTTTAATTCATTTATACCCCCCGCCTTTCTCCCCCCCATGGGGACCCAAAGCAGCTGACATTATTCTCCTCTCCTCCATTTTATCCCCACAACAACCTTGTGAGGTAGGTTAGACTGAGAGAGAGTGTGTCTGCCCCGAGGTCACCCAGCAAGCTTCCATGGCACAAGTGGGGATTCGAACCTGGGTCTCCCCGATCCTAGTCTGACACCCTAACCACTACACCACACTGGCTGTCTCTAGGAGTGTGTTTTGTATCAGATAGAAAGAGAGATTGATGGTGAAGTCAGATGTTTAAAAAACAAACAAACATGGCATAGCTCTTGCCCAAACTACACCGTTGCAGGGAGGGACCGTGGCTTAGTGGTAGAGCATCTGCCTGGAATGCAGAAGGTCCCAGGTTCAATGCCTGGCATGTCCAGTTAAAAGGACCAGGTGATACCCTGGAGAGCCACTGCCTGTCTGAATAGACACTACTGACCTTGATAAATCAGTGGTCTCTCTCTCTGTATATATATATCTATATCTATAAGGCAGGTTCCTGTGTTCATTATCATAGGGAAGCGTACATGGCTGAGTGGCAGACCATCTGCTTGGCATGCAGAAGGTCCTAGGTTCGATCCCTGGCATCTCCAGGTAAAAGACCTGGCAGTAGGTGATGTGGAAGATGTCTGCCGGAGACTGACCTGGATGGGCCCAGGGTCTGATTTCAGCATAAGACCGTTTCATGTGATTTCATGCGATCACAGTGAGGAAAGAACACCCATGTTGTGATACCTTGTGTAGGTGTACGATGTGTGTGTGAACGGTGTTTGTCCACGGTGGGTTTGATGCCGTGTCTTAAGACTTCTGCCGAATGTGGAATTCTGAGTTCATAGGCGTTCAGTGTCACAAATGGACCTGAAAGATACCCTTAGGTTGAGACTATGGATATATCCAGACGTCTTTCCTCTCTTCTATCCTTCCGCCTCCCAAATTAAAAACCAAGGTGCTCTGGAAAACTAGAGCCCATTCTCCAGGCATTTTGGGAATTCCAGGTTAGGAAGACGCCTTATCAACCTCACAAGACTTTCATTGGCAGGATGCCTTAAGGGAAGTCATAGTTATTAAGCAGATAATAAAACCAGTTGGTTTACAGTGACAGTAGTTTAATGGAAACTGCATTTCTTTCCCTCACCTGGCGAGAATAGTAAAATTTGTGAGGTCTCCTTGGGATCCACAGTGGTACCAAGTGCTACGTTTTGATGCGACCAAAGTCTGCCCTGGTTCATGCTGGCCTGATATTGGCAGATCTTGGAAGCTAAGCAGGGTCGGCCCTGGTTCGTTCTTGGATGGGAGACCACTAAGGAAGTCCAGGGTCTTGACGCAGCGGCAGGCAATGGCGAAAGACCTCTGAACACCTCCTGCCTTGAAAACCAGTCGCCAGAAGTCCGCTGTGACTTGACAGCAAAAAGGAGAAAAGAAAGTCTGCCCTCTACCAGCCTCCTACTGAATGGGGTGATCAAGTTATTTCCAGTAGGAGACAGTTGCCTTTGACTTCCAAAGCTAGAGTTTGGGGGCAGTGACCTAGACTCAGCCAGGCAGGGTGAGAGACGGTGAGCCTCGCCTGCAGCTTCTGAGACCGGAGCCATCTTGTCTGGACCTCTTGGTTGGCCCTGCCTCAGTAGCACAGTTCCTCCCCTCCCCAAACTCATTTCCAGATGCAGTTGTCCCTGGATCCATAAAAAGAGAAGCCAGCCTCTCTCGGTGCCAACTTCGGACTCTGCCGAGGCTCTGTTTACCGCGGACCGTAAATCAACCCGGCTATTTATGCAGCAGCCCAGTTTTCTGGTTTACTTAGGAGATTGAAACCCTGCTGTTTGCTTTTGTTCAGCAGGTTTACCGTGCTCCAGAAGTAAAATATTATTGCAAGTGAGAGGGAGCCATTAGCAAGATTGCATCTTGTCCTGACTGGGAGCCAGTGAATTGCGCTGAAAGTTGAGCCAGGTCTTGTAGGGGGAAACGAATGCTCCGCGGCCTGTTTTTCTCCATTCACGCCCACACCCAACATTCTGAAATGCTTTTATGGCTCCCAGTAATCCCTTTGTATACCGGCTCTCTGTGTGTATGTGCTTTAGTCCCTCATTTTAAGGTGTATTTCATTGACTGTGAGCCAAACTACATGAGACCCGAGTATTTAATTAGTAATTAGCCGCTGATTAGGTGCTCTGATTAGGAGTGGGGCCTCTGCAGGGGTGTTTGTGTTGTTTTCGTCATGTCTCCCCCCCCCCCCCGCCCCGATCAATGCACCCTTGAAGTTTCTCTGTCCTGGGGCAGAGCCTTCCTGTAAGAGTGGAACAGTCCTCTGTGTGTGTGTCTAGAAGTCATGGCAACCTCTGGTGACTGACCCCTGCTGGGGGCCTGTAGAATATTCAGAGAGGTGGCTGAATAAAGCCTGCCCCTGTTCTCCCGACTGCTGGTATTCCACGGAGGTCTCCCAGCCAAGTCCTTGCCAGAGTCGACCCTATTTTGCTTCTGAGATCTGACCAGATCGGGCTTGCCTGGCCTATCCAGGTCAGAGCAAGCAGTCCTTTCCTAGTAAGTAGGTGCTGTGCCAGTGAAGTGCACTTGCTACTCTTTCCTCTTTATATCCTGCTCGGTTGCAGCCTCCTATGGGTGTCACCTGGCAGGCATGCTTAGTCTGGTTCTAGTGCTTGCACCTGACATTATTAGGAAGGAATCGATCCTACAGCCCCTTGGGTGGACCCTAGCTGCCCACATGCTCCGAGCTCAGATAAAGGTCCCTGGCAATGCCATTCCTTATTCCTCCTTGGGGGAGGGGTTCTTCTGCGAGGGCCCTACACTGTAGTGACTGCAGGAGGAACTATCTTAATACTCCGCCCTTTATACCCCGCCCTTCATTCAGAGTCTCAGGGCGCTTACAAACTCTTTTCTCCTCCCCTCCCCACAACAGACACCCTGTGAGGTAGGTGGGGCTGAGAGAGCTCTGAGAGAACTGCTCTTTCAAGAACAGCTGAGACAGAACTACGGCTTGCCCAAGGTCATCCTGCAGGTGCAAGTGGATGAGTGGGGAGTCAAACCCGGTTCTCTCAAATTAGAGTCTACGCTCCTAACCACTACACCAAACTGCAACAGCTGATCGACAACGTGCCCTGGATGGTCTCTGAAGCTAGTGAGCTGCATATTTAGGTTTGCAGTGGGGCTTTGGTGGTCCTCTGGCCTCAGGTAGCCCTTGAACACCTCTTAGGACATAGGATGGAATTTTTTTTCCAGACACTGTCCTGTTGGTTGTCTTCTATTGGGGAACCAGTTAGGTGTACTGGTTAGGAGTGCGGACTCTAATCTGGAACAACTGGGTTTGATTCCCCCCTCCTTCACATGCAACTGCCGGTGTGACCTTGGGTCAATCACAAGTTCTTTCAGAGCTGTTCTGGAAAGGGCAGTTCTGTAGAGAGCTCTCTCAGCCCCACCTGCCTCACAGGGTGTCTGTTGTGGGGAGGGGAAGGAACAGGAGTTTGTAAGCCGCTCAGACTCCTCTGGGTAGTGAAGGACGGGGTATAAATCCAATCTCCTCTTCTTCACCCGACCTGCCATCTGAGGCCGGTGGCCCCACATAGCCTTGAGGTAGGGCTTATCCTGAACAGGAACATAAATTTTAAAGATCATGCTGCTTGTGCTGTTTTAGAACACTTTATATATCCTGGAAGGGCGCGTCCTCTTGTTTCCAGAGGTTCCCTGCCTTATAGGGGAGAAGAAACTTCTTCAGGGGCTCCAGCTCTTCTGCTCAAGCGTCCTGAATTTGAAACACTCCAGCTCACCTAAGTAATTTTTTCCCCTTTTCTTACCCTGCTGCTTTCTCTTTTCTTGAGGGAACTAGAAAGAGACATAGGCTGTTAAAGCTAGAAGGCATGGAAGGTCAAAGTACGCAAACCGCCCCATGGTCCGTCTCCGGTGTCACAGCCGAACTTCTCCCCAGCTTGGTGGTTCGCCCCAGAAGATGACCTGGCAACACGAGCTTTGGGGACCTTCTGCCTGTACTTCACTTCCTTTTTAAATGGCTTAAGTTGTACTTCAAGAAACATTTTCAGTTCCCGTTTGTGAGAGCTGGTGGCCAGAAAGGAAAGTTCTTTCCTGGTGCATGTTTGTTTTCAGTGGAGCTTGTGTGGAGGAACTTATTGGCAAACTCTGCCCTGCGCTGTTCGTCGGGGAGGGCATCGTGCCCCTCGGATGTCCCTGCCTCAGTTTCCAAAACATCACGGGCCAGCTGTGTTCCGGGTCCTGTTCTTTTCTGCCTGTGGTGCAAGAGCCTTCTGGCGCTCTGTGAAGCGGGGCCGAAGAGCAGTTGGCTTTGGGAAGCCTCTTTTAGTTATGTGAAAGTCATTCCTCTTTCTGCCTGCCAGACTTTTGACTTCACAAAAGGCTGACCTGACACAAGGGTTGCTGCTGTTGCTGCTGCGCACAGCTATGGCGCCTCAGGGGCGGGGCCTGCTCCTGCCCTTGCCGAACAGATACGGAGCAGCTTGCTTTGTTTAAAAGTTGCAGTGAAAAATTCTGGGCGCCTGGCCAGAGGGGAGGATGTGATACAGTGGAAATGTTTTCTGTTGCCCTTTGTGCCCGTTTGAGCTTTGATTAGCTTTGTTGCCAGTAAGCTTAATTATGTTCACTCTTTCTCCCTTTCAAATGGCAAAGGAGAAGGCCCTTGCCAGAGCTCTTGCGTTTTCATTGTCTGGATTGCAGTAACTCAATCCGAGCAGACCAGGAGAAACAGTTCAGTTTTTCTTTCTCTTCTGAACAAAATGCCTTCAGTACGTTTCCATGTTGTTGTTTTCCCCTTCCAGATCCGGCATGCGTGATACGGTTTGTTGATTAAGGTCATGACAACATAAAAATGTAAAATACACAGAGATGCACAGTGCTTTTATTTTATCTATCCAGATACCTGTCATCTTACTGCTGAGCAATGTATGTGGTTCTTCTCTCGCTTTGTTTTCCCTACATCGCGGGAAGGGGGTCGGCCTGCAAGAGCGCGACTGGCCCATGGTCATCAGCAAGTGAGCTACTTGGCTGGCGAGGTCACCAGCAAGTGAGCTTCTTGGCTGGGTGGGATTCGAACTTGGCTCTCCCCAGTTATGGTCTGACACTGTAACCACTACACCAGGGGTGTCAAACTCATTTGTTATGGGGGGCCGGATTTGACATAAATGGGACTTTGTTGGTTCGGGCCATGTGTGTCATAAAATGGTTAGGAGGAATAAATAAATAAATAAATAAATAAATAAATAATAATGCCAGGAAGTGAAGATATGAACTTTATAAAGGACGCAAACACAAAGATTTTTTCCCCATGTAAAATAAAAACATGCCCGCAACATTAGCATTCTTGCAATATTTTGTTTATTTAACAGTCTCTGATAACTGACACTTCTTGCTCTGAATTATTGCATCAAAATGTCTGTGCTGTAGCGGTCGGGGAGGTGGGGGGGAGCCTCAGTCCCGTGCAGGGAGCAGAAGCTTGCCTATCTATCTCTCCTGAGCGATTGAGAGAGTCTGGGAAAGCAAGCTATGACACAGCAGCAGAACTGGAGGAAGAAGCAGGAGACAGCCAGTCCTTTGCGGGCCTGATAGAAGCCCTCTGGGGGCGCGATGCGGCCCCAGGCTGCACGTTTGACACCCCTGCCATATGGACTCAGTGTATATAGATTTAGATTTACTTGCATGGCATGGGACTGACTGGGGGAGGGCGGGGGGGGGGCTGGGTTTTGGGCCAGAGTTACTAGAGTGCATCTGTGTGAACTGTAAACATCTGTGGTTACTTAGCAAAGTTAGAGTCCAGTGGCACCTTTAAGACCGACAGAGTTTTATTCAAGGTGTGTGCTTTCGTGTGCATGCGCATGCCTGCAAAAGCCCACACCTTGGATGAAACTTTGTTGGTCTTAAAGGTGCCACCAGACTCTAACTTTGCTCTGTCGCTTCAGACCAACACAGCTGCCCACCTTGGTCTGTGCTTATTTAAGTTATACCCTCTATCTTTATGGCTCAATTAGAGTCCAGTGGCATCTTTAAGAACACCAAAGGTTTATTCAAGGTGTGAGCTTTCGTGTGCGTGTTGACTCCTTCAGACCAGCACAGCTGACCACCTGGAACTATCTTTATGGCTCATTCTCAGACGTGTCTTACACATGAAGCTGTCTTATCGCACCAGTCCATCAGGGTCAGTATTGTCTACTCAGACAGGCAGCAGCTCTCTGGGATCTCAGGCTGAGATCTTTCACATCACCTAATGCCTGGTCCCGTTGAACTAGCGATGTGGGGATTGAACCTGGGACGTTCTGAATGCAAAGCAGATGCTCTACCGCTCTCACCATCTGACACCGCTGTGAAGTTATGTGTGGCCTCATGTACTTCTTATCAGTATTCAAAAGAGACTTCACTCCCCTGGTGGTGGTGGTGGTGGTGGTGATGATTTGGAGAGCATATTCACTTAACTTCGGTCAGAGCAGGCACTCTTCTGTCCATCAGTTTCAGTGGGAGGCATTTTAAATAAGCACTGAACACTCTGATTGAAACCAGGGGATCTGTGAGTGCCCAACCGGCCGGTTTGCGCTTGTTGTTATTTGTTGAGTAACTCTAGAATCCGGGTACTTCATAAAAGGAGAAGTAGTCAATTTGAGCATTCTGATTAATTATTGGTTAGGTAAGTGCGTTCGAGTGACGGAAGTGGCAGTCCTTGCTCAACTAGAGTGTTTGTTTGCAGCCTCTTTGCGTCACCTCTGCTTAAAGGTTGGCCTTCGTTGGGGCGGGATGATGGGAAGAGTGACCCAATGCTTTGCACTTCCCTTCTTCATTGAAAACGAGGCTCTTTTGCTTCTGTTGCTGTCAAACATGTCTCCCTTCTGATGTCTTCATGCCAAGCTACTTAGATGGACAGTGTTGTACAAATAATTGTAAGGAATTGCAGAGAAGAATAAAGCCTATGGAGAGTTTTGGGGGCTCTGGAGGAGAAAACCTCTAAGAAGCATGGACAGATTTTTAAAAAAAAAAAGTGTTGGAGAAATATAAGCCTTTCAGCATTGGCAGCTAGTGAATAAGGGAGACTGTGCCTCCCTCCCTCCCTCCCTCCCTCCAACCCTACTGTCTTTCTTCGTACTGCATACCTTGTTCCCTCAGATGCTTGCTAAATAACCTTCAGCCCATTTTTAAATGACCTCATTTATGTATTTATTTATTTATTTATTTAAAATATATATGCTTCCTCTCTGAAAACAGTTTATGGTATCAGCAAACTACAAGCTCGTGAAACAATAAAAACAAATCCCAAACAATCCATTAAATAGCCCTGTAAACCATAAAGCAGCGTATAAAATATCTGTGGCCTTAAACAGTATGTACTGTAATGCTGTAAGCACAGCAGAAGAACACCACTGACACATGGGGGCGGGGCATCCAGTCAGTTTAAAAGCTTGATGGACTCTATAAGTCCATGCTTGTCACAAAGAAGCCAGCATTGCCTGTGATGTGGTGTGTGTGGGGGCCATCGCTGAAAAGGCCGTGTCCTTCCTGGCTGCCCACCTTACTCTCAAAGTCTAGGAGAAGATAAGGCCTGGTCTGAGATGACAGTATAATGTCCTGGCAGGAGTATGAGGGAATGGGTAGTCCTTTTTGATTTCTTGGGGGGGGGAGTGTTGTTAAGCGAAGAGTGGCCCTCTAGTACAGAGCTGACTATTGTTTAACTTCCACGGCACCTAGTGAAAGTGACCTTTATTTAATTACCAATAATAATCCGTGTGTGTGTGTGTGCACATAAAGTGCAGTCTAGCGGCAGCCAATTTATGATGACCCCATTGGGTTTTCAAGGCAAGAATTTAGCGGTGGTTTGCCATCCCTTGCCCCCCTGCGTAGCTACCCTGGAATCGGTTGGTGGTCTCCCGTCCTAATACTAACCAGGGCCGACCCTGCTTGGCTTCTGTGTTACGACGAGATCGGGCCAGCCTCCGTATTTGGACAGTGGTTCTACTTAAGGCATTTCACATAATGAATGACCTTGGTTCTACCTCGGCCACACAAGGTGGATTACTGTTACTCCCATTCTTGCAGAAGGTGGAGGAGGAAACATGGCTTGCCTAGCAGATTCATGGTAGAGGCTCGGTTCACACTGGAAACTGAGTCCCCATTAGGGAGAAAAGGAGGGGTATAAATAAATAGAAGGGATAAACATACAGAGCAGAAGTCCATCAGTGGCTATTAGCCGCAGGGTATAGATGGGAACTCTCAGTCTGGGGCAGGTGATGCACTCTATTCTTGGTGCTGGAGGGGGCAGCAGTGGGAGGGCTTCTAGTGTCCTGGCCCCACTGCTGGACCTCCTGATAGCACGTGGTATATTTTGGCCGCTGTGTGACAGAGTGTTGGACTAGATGGGCCATTGGCCTGATTCAGCATTGGCTTCTCTTATGTTCTTAAGGGACTTTAAGGAAAGAGTTCCCTTGAGATAAGGTGGGCCTAGACTATACAGGGATCCATAGCTAGGAACATGTGGATATTACCCTTTCTGTTTCATTTTGTTTTCAAATGTTGTCATCGTTTGCCCATTTTCATTCCTGCTGTTCCTTTCCGTCTAGAGGGCACTAAAAATTTGTTCGTTAGTAACATTTAAATTGGTTCTCTTTTGTTAGTTGGGTGTTCCACTGGGTTAGTAACATTTAAATTGGTTCTCCACTGGGTTAGGAACATTTAAACTGGTTCTCTTTTGTTAGTTGGGTGTTCCACTGGGTGTTCCAGTGTGAGGCTCCACCCTCTCCAGCTCCATGAGTCATCTCTCAGCTGTCCTGCTGGGTCCTATCAGAGGGTCTCCCAAGGCCTCAGAATGAGGAGAAAAGGAGGTTGCCTCACTTGATTCCTTCTCTATCCGAACGTGCAGTCCTGTCTCTCAGGTGCAATCTTGAGCAAGCTTCTCAGATCTTAACCGATGTGGAGCCAGTAGATCAGTGCTTAGGATGAAATTTTAAAATGTCCGCGCCCGTTACAGCGTCCCGACGTTGACTGTAGGGAAAGCACACTGCTGCTTCTCCGTACCAGGGAGTGTTTAGTCTGCTGGAATAGGTATCGGGCACTGTTAGAAGCAACGTGGCAAAAAACTTGTGCATTCCTTGGACACGAGGGCTGAGTCTTCCATGGTGGCAGTTATGCCAAGGAACGTGGGTGAGAGTTTTTCCCCACCCAAAGTGAGTGGGCAGGAGTGACGGGCCTGCACGAGGGCACCCCGGCCTCATCACTTTCCCCAGCTCTTTTGTGTGTGCGGCCTGGCTCTTTGCTGCCCTTTCCCCTTTTCCCCCTCCCTCTCTGTTGACTAGCAAAGAGTCTCTTTTGGAGGTTTTGCCAGCTGCATTTCTCTGGGCTCTTGCTTGATTTCCTTGCAATTCAGCTGACACAAAGGCCACGCTTCCTGCCCGGCTTTTCCTTTTATCACAGTAAACTAGCAGGGCTTTGAGTGCCTTAATGGCTTTTCCTTCCGAAAGGCTGTCACTTCACAGAAATGCAGGCTTTTTTTGTTTGTTTGTTTGTTTGTTTCAGCTTTGGGACCCAATGCGCCAGACCTTGCTGGGGCTCCCCCCCCCCGCATTTTCCAGGCCTTGTGATAAAATGCGCAAGATGCAACTTGCACACAATTAGGCAGCTCAAAGAGTATGTCGATACACACTCCTTTCCTTTCCCTGCTGCTTTGTCCTGTCCAAAGCCTATAATAACTCTGTGGGTTGTATCTTGGGACCTTTCACCCTCCTTGCAGTCACACAGTATTGGATATGAGGCCTTCCACCTTCATCGTTGTGTTAAAGCTTTTATTGATCTGATAACTCGAGAATCTGCTGTTATCCTATGCCATTTGTTGTGCTGGATTTCCACTGCCTAGTTTTAGAAGTTAATTCTTCTGTTGCAAGGCTTGGAAGTTTCTTTTTAAAGTGGTCTGTGTGTGTGTGTGTGTGTGTGTGTGTGTGTGTGTGTGTGTGTGTGTGAGAGAGAGAGAGAGAGAGAGAGAGAGAGAGAGAGAGAGAGAGAGAGAGGCGCCACTTGATGACCCAAATGGGAACACAGCATTAACTCTCTCTCACCTACATCTAGGGATTTATGTATTATATAGCCAGGGCAATACTTCAGCTCCCAAGGAAAAATTGGAGGCCATTGCCTTTCGTCTGCAAAGTTTTTAGCTGGGGGGGGAAAGGCCTGCCAGCCAGATTGTCAACACAGAGGAAGGGTGTCTTGTGGTTGATGATTAGATCCATGAAATCTTTCCTGGGCACAGACTCTCAGCATCAGCAGAAGCAAGTAGGCATTCATCTAGCACATGGTCGGCTCCGACACTGGACTAGATACCCGGAGATCTCCGGGGTCCGGCTTTGTAAGAGGTGCTTGGGCAGGAGGAGCACGAAGAATATTCTAATTCCTCCCTGTTGCCACTTCTTCCTGAAAATAAAATCTGGGCCTTTAGCAACATCAGTTTCCCCTTATGAAGCCTCACCGGTGAAGTCCTGTGCCTTGTGGGAATCGGTGTGTCGAAGCTGCACACCCAAGAGCCCACCTGCACCTGTTGTGAAGTTGCCATTAGTGTCTCTTTTTACCCCAATCTTGGCTCCTGTTGTAACGTTTTTGCAGCAGCCACTGAACGCCGGCCTGCTTGCAACCCCCCCTAGTTGAGATCTCTCCGTTGCTGCCGTTTCTCCTTGTCTGGTTGTGGACTCGGGTTTCATCATCGCTGCATCCTCAGCCCGTGTTGGTGCTGCTTTTGACTCGTTCACCTTCTCAATTTGGCGCTTCTCCTTCCCCATCCTTGGCACAGAACACAAAGCCAAGGAAACCCATCCATCGCCCCCTTCATCTACCCAGTGCAAAGGTTTCCATTTTGTTTTATGAGCCCCGAATCCTTGGAAGGCAGCGGGAGAACAGCTGTTTCACGCTGCCGGTGTTTAATGCCTGCCGCATTGTTGAGCTTCATCCCATTTAATAATTATCTCCGGCGTCGCCCGTCGAAGTCTCGCTCGGCAGCTTTGTGCTCGCGGCAGGCCACGGCCGAGGAGCAGACGTGCAAGTGATTGGCTGTGGATGCTGTTATCTCATCTTCGGGGGGGGGAGACCCACTGTGTACCCATTAATTAAAACCATCTAATGAGGTAACAGCCCTTTGTGTGTAGTTTCAGACTTGGCCTCCTCCTTTCCTTTGATGTCATTCCTGAGGGGCTTCCTTGACCCAGCCACGTCCCTCCTTGGCGGTTTTGGTCTTGGCTTCTATCAAAGGGAATGGCTGGCGTTCCCTTGAGCCGTCAGGTTCTGTTCGCTGCCTTCACATCCCTCTCTGAAGACATGTTGAAATATGCCCAGTGTTCCAAGATTAGCAAGTGCATAGAGCCACAAAGGGTAATTAATGAACCACGCAGAGGGCCTTCCTTGAGGGCAACACACCTTCCATTCTGTAGCAAGGCTTATAATGTACAGAAGTGCTTGGTAATGTGCGCTTTGGATTACTGTCCTTCCAGAGGAACAGTTTTTCCAGTGAACAAGTAGAAGACAACCACTTTTCAGTTTCTGATTTACAGACTGCTTAACACGTGAAACTGCCCTATACTGAACCAGAACCTGGATCCATCAAAGTCAGTACTGTCTACTCAGAATGGCAGCGGTTCTCTAGGGTCTCCGGTAAAGGTCTTTCACATCACCTACCACCTCATCCTTTTAACTGGAGGTGCTGGGGATTAACCCTGGGACCCACGGCATGCCAAGCAGACGCTCTGCCCCTGAGCCACCCACAACCCCTCCCACAGCTTACTGCTACTGTGAAACAAACTTATTTCAGACCAGGTATAGTTTCCAAGATGTTCTGTTCAAGTCCATTTTAATTAAATTGTTTCCCAAAACGGTGAGGTGGGTCTTACGCTGGCCAGAGAGTCGGCTACTCGTCACCTTGACACCTGTGCTGCCTCAGGGTCTATGCCAGGCACCTGTGGCGTTCCGGTAATCCTTGTGCGGCACATGCCAGCAGTATTGTTCTGTTTCTTGGGTGTGCTCAAAAGAGGTTTTCTGAGTATCCTCTCTCTTGAAGACATAGCCTGCTTTAGGAGCAGGACTTCCAACGCGTATTACTTACCAAAAATTAAAAGAGAGGATAGTCTTTCAGACTTCTGAGTTCCGGATGGATGCACATTTATTTTTGTTTAGTCTGAGTTGATCCTATATTACAAACATCACCTGTCTTTCTGCACATCCACCTCAGCCCATGCAGGGTTTCTGTCTGGCTAAATCCTCTTAAATGCCTATTGAAGCTTACGTGAAGCTGGCTTTAGCCATTGGTCCATCAAGGTTAGTATTGCCTATTCTGACTGGCAGCGGCTCTCTGTGGATCTCAGGTAGAAGTCTTTTCACATCATCTACTACTTGATCCTTTTCACTTGAGATGCCAGGGATGTTTGGACCAACCGGGGTCCTTCTGCGTGCAAAACAGATGCCATACCACTTCGCTGCGGCTCCACCCTTGCTTGTCCATCTCCACAAGGTGTCAGGCATGCTGTTTACATGAAGACATTTCTGGAGCTGCAGGTCAAGGAGGCAGCGGCCTGCTCTTTGGGCTAATGGAAATGCCGGTTCTACTCCCTTTAGCATGTTAAGTTGCCGTTAGAGACCCGTGCCTTTGGAAGAGCTTTTCCTACATGACGAGATGATAAAGCCCTCCTTGTCTGAGCATGTCACGTCGCAGGAATTCGGTCCGTGTCTCTTCCAGAGTTGAGAGCCCTGTTAGCCAATTCTCTTTTTTTTCCACGCCACTGCTGTGGAGCATGGGGTGGGGTGGGGGGTTGTATTGTTATTACTATTAGAAAGTCTCGACGCTGCTCTCGAGTCCGATGTAGTTTTTGCCCATCGCGCACAAGGTGACAGATAGCAAATGTGCCGGCCGGCACCGGTCTGCTGGGCACCCTTCCTTGTTGCAGTACAAATATTCATTTTTTTTTTCCAGTTGACTGTCTTCTCATCTCTCCCCTATTATGGCAAATTGTTATAAGATTGGAATGTGCGTGGCCTTCCACCTCCTGGCTGAGCGCGTCACGTGTGGCTCTTCACAGAGCAGGCCGGCACCGGATGGTATCCATGGAAACCGCACCACAATTTAGTTACTGGTATTAAAAAGAAAATAACCCAGAATGGATCTAATCTCAAGTTTTATTTACTTCTCTTTTCCCCCCTCCGTGCCATTGGAAGTCATTGGATTCAAACGGTGGCAGAGAAGGAAAGCAGGTGGAAGGGTAGGAACAAGCGGTAACTACCGATAGCATCCCTACAGTCTCCTGCTATTTGTTCCTCTGTATATATTTTCACTAACACACACACACACAAAGGATGGCTTGTGGTTGCTGAAAGGGACAGTTTGATCTTTGTTTCCAAATCAGCCTTTGATGTGTCTGCGGAAGAAATGCTGGGGAGATGAACGGAAAGGTGGTAGTGGTGATCAGCCGGTAGTGGCAATCAGTAGATATATCTGCAGTCTAGTTGGAAGGAGACGGATGGAACGAAAACAAAGGAGCATTAATTTTTTTAAGGAGATCAGAGAACCCCTGAGAAGAAGAGTTCACTGAACTACCGTGCAGTGGATGAGACTTAGGCTATGGACGCCTGGGTTTAAATCCCCACTTAGTGACCAAAACTGGGTAAACGTGAAGCAGTCACTGTCTGTCAAGGTACTGCCTCAGGGACCAGATAGAGTTAAAAAAACCACCTTTCTGCATAAATAAATAGGGAACTTTTCCTAGTCTCATGTCCTGTCTCCCCATTTGGAGATGTAATTTCCATGGTGAGGAGCGTGGAGGCCTCCAGAGAGACTCTCTAGTCTTAATAAGTGTATTCACTGATCATCCTGTTGCTTCACTTCCCCTGGCTTCTCCATATCCCAAGCCGCAGTGGTCGCTGCGACTTTGCAGGCAGAGGCAAAAAAAATTCCCTAATGAGAAGACCTTTCCCAGCCAGAATCCATCCAGAGGTCCCCAGATTAGCAGAAGGCCTTGTTCTTTCCTCTCATTTGTGTCACTCGCGATCCCCTGCTTGTTACAGGTTGGGACACTAAGTGCCTGTGAAATAAATCCTTGACACCCTTTTGGCTGTTGCTGCTGCATTATATCCATACCCGCCATGACACAATTCCACGGGATACTGGATCCCGTCGGAAAGAGCCAGTTTACAAATGGCTGGAGCTCCAGCAGCCTCCTTTCCCTCCGGGCCCTGTCATTTGCTGCACAAGATGGGCCGAGCTGATAGGCAGCGTTTTGCACCACAGCCTTGAAGCAGATGTTCCTCCCGTGCTGGCTGCAGAAATGTCGGGACATGATTCATTATTGCCTCCCTGGCACTATTCACGTCATAAATATTTTGTTTTAGGCTATAATTAATGGTACCCAAGGAGAGATGGGAGCGGGGGGCATTATGGGCCCTGATAAGGCTTTTTTTTTTTTTTTGTCCAGTCCTAACATTTTCATGCTTTCCTGTTGGTTGTGGCACTGTTGGATTTTTGCAGTCCAGAAGGAGGACGGGGAGGGGGCATGTGTAAGAGAGGAAGAGAGAAGAGATTGGATTTATACCCTGCCCTTCACTACCCAAAGGAGAGCGGCTTACAAACTCCTCCCCCCCCCCAACAGACACCCTGTGAGGTAGGTGGGGCTGAGAGAGCTCTGACAGAAACTGCTCTTCTTCAAGAACAGCTGTGCCAGAACTATGGCTTGCTCAAGGTCTTCCAGCAGGTGCAAGTGGAGGAGTGGGGAATCAAACCCCATTCTCCCAGATTAAAGTCCACGCACTTAACCACTACACCAAACTGGCTCTTGGTAGCCAACTGCTGCTTGTGAGTAGCCAACTGCGAGGGTTAGTCTCACGGTGATAGTGCAGTAATGATGCCTGAGCTGTATCTATTCAGAGAGCCATTCTGCCAGAACTTAATATGCATTAATATCCAAGCAGGTCTCTGGAGAGACAACATTTTCTTTCTTTTTTTAAAAAAAATATTTATTACAGGTTTTCTCCATCAACAAAAGCAAAATAAAAGGTACATACAACTTATACACTTTCTAAACAATAATGCAGGCTTTATCCGGGTTGACTAACATATGATTTGTTTATTTACTTATTTGCTTTTATCTGGTATTCATTCCACAATTTTCAAGAGAGAGCACTCTTTTTATAGCAAATAGATGCTTAAGAACAAAACATAAACTTTGCATATTATGTAATATTTATATCTTCTGTTGCAAACCCCTAAAATGTTGAGAACATGTGGGTCTGAGCCAGAAAGACATCTATTTTAATTCCCTCTCCAGTACGTTTTATTAGGGTGAAGGAATAATTACATATTTTTAAGAAGCAAGCTGTCCTATTGCACCTTAATGGTTTAGATATTAAGAGCCAGGGAACCCAAATAAGGTTTGCTGCGATTCCTCTCCTTTCCTTCATAGTTGGAAGATGCCCTAGGTATGCCGAAAAGTACCGGTTCCTTTTAAAAAAGAAAACAAACCCACAACCTCAGGCCAGTCACAATTCTCTCCGAACTCTCTCAGTCCCACCTACCTCACAAGGTGCCTGTTGTGGGGAGAGGAAGGAGAGTAAATTGTAAGCCGCTTAGAGATTCCTTAAGGCAGAGAAAAGCAGGGTATAAAAACCTACTCCTCTTCTGACCAGCGGTCTTTCCCATTTCTGGCCCAGCGGTTAGAAAGTGTTCAGTTTTGCTAAAGTTTGAAACTCCTAATCTGCATGGAGAATGCAAGGCATCTCCTCCCACCCCACCCCACCCCACCCCACCCCAAAGGAGAGTTGGAAGTTGCATCCATCCCAGCGTACACAGGCCCTTTAACAAGGGCTCCGTGGAAGAGCCTCTGCTTTGCACGCAGAAGGTCCCAGGCTCAGTCTCCGGCATCTCCAGTTAAAAAAAGCCAAGCAGTAGGTGACGGGAAAGACCTCCGCCTATAGACCCTGGGAAGCCACTTCCAGTCTGAGTAGACAAGTCTGACCTTGATGGATCAACGGTCTGATTCAGTATAAGGTAGCCTCATTTCTGTTTTTTGTCTGCAGTTTCACTTGCCATTTTGTCCATGCTTTTTGAGACTTAGGGAATCCTCCAGGCCTCAGAGAGCAGTGGCTGAATTCCTTGCTCATTGTGGCTGCCTCATTCACTGCTCCCCATTTTTCCCACCAGGCCTCCAGCACGGCCTCACTCAGCTCACCCCTGGAATAAGCACTCAGGGTCAGCGAACCTTGGGGGAGGTGCGGCCTGGAGAAGAAACTGAACGGGTGGGCTCGCAAAACAAAATGCTCCCATTCTGCCCCCAAGACTGAGTTCCTCCTCTGCTACTATGCAGTGCTGGCCATGCATGGAGTCATGGGGGGATGCTGGTTTAATGGGCAAGGTTACCTCTGGTGAGCAGCCTGGCAAGAGAGGAATGAGCTCATCCTAGGGCAGTCTCTCTGTGATGGGAGCCAGGGCTGGTGATAACAAGAAGAAGAAGAGGAGATTGGGTTTATACCCCACCCTTCACTACCCGAAGGAGTCTCAGAGCAGCTTACAATCCTTTTCCCTTCCCTTCCCCACAACAGACACCCTGTGAGGTAGGTGGGGCTGAGAGCGCTCTTTCGAGGACTGCTGGTGAGAGAACAGCTCTGAGAGAACTTGTGACTGACCCAAGGTCACACCAGCAGCTGCATGTGGAGGAGGAGTGGGGAATCAGACCCGGTCCTCCCAGATTAGAGTCCGCACTCCTAACCACTGCTCCAAAATGGCTGTCTTTCAAACAAGGATGAGACAGTTCAGTATATATTGCATCGTGTTTGGCTGGAACAGTTGCAGGGCACACGTCCTTCATATTCCTTTTCTCCCAGGTGAGAGAGAAGACAGTGAGTGAATCATTCATTCTTCAGAAGCACGATTGGGGCAGGGGGGACATTTCCAGTTATTAATAGCCCCCAAGCAAGTCAGGTTACTGGGCTTATTGCAGCCCCGGCTGGGTGTTTAGTTGATTTTAAAATCTACCCCCGAGTCCCCGGTTATGAAAACCGTCTTCTTAAAGTAGGTAGACTGTGCATCATAGTCAGGCAGCTCTTTGATACTTTATGGAAAACTTTCAAGGATGAGTTTCCATTATTTACACAGACACACACACACACCCCTTTATTAACATTGTGCTGTCATAATTCATTGTGTGAAAACCAGGAAGACCAAGAATAAGAACCGTTAACCAGCCGAATCTGAGGACTGGCTGGCTGCTCCGTCTGTATGGCAACATAAGCAGTGTGGCTGTTACAGATGAAGCCATTAACATTTCCGTGGCTAAGCACCACAATTCATTTTTGTTTGTCTGTTTGCAGACAGTTTCCTTTCAGCGATGCATCCAGTTCCTTCTGCTGCTTTCACGTGTGTTTTTTATTACCAAGATAATTTGCATGGAAGCAGCATCTGTGTTTGTGTTAATCTGCCGCTCCTGTTGGCTCCCTGTCTGAAACCACAATGTTGTGCTAGCCCAGCGGTCCTTCTGCAGGCTGACAAGATAACCGGTGCAGCTGGAAGGCCTGGTTGTGTGGATGGGGGGGGGCAAGGCTGAAGTCTGCCTTCAATGGGTGTGAACATCCTCCTTGAAAAGGTTTCTAGCAACCAAGCAGCAGAAAATGATTTTTAACCATCGTGCATATACCACGCATACCTTTTATTGTCTGCCCTGTGCCATTAATGGACATGGCACTTTACAGATTATGAGAAGACACCTCCCAGCCTCAAGGAGCTTATGCTTGGAGATTTGAGGCAGAGGAGAGGTGGGGATGAACAAATGGGATATGTACATTCATTCCAGTTACATGCACTGAGGCTTTGTTTCTGCAGGGAATGGGGGAGCTTAGGGGGTCATGCCATGGGCTTTACAGAAAAGGTAGGTTTGGAGGAGTGAAAGAGGGAGGCATCAGGCATTGCCAGCCACAAGGAAGGCCAGGGAGAAGGGGCAGAGAGGCCAGGCAACTCTTGGATGGTTGTGGGTGGTAGAGCTGGAGGAAAGAAGATTGGTAAAGCGGGACAGAAGGGAACAGAGGCATGGAGGACTTTGAAGGTAAGAACAAGGAATTTGTGCTGGATCTGGGAGCAGTGAGGAAGCCCAGACAAACACCCATGCAGGGATTTGTTGGGACAGGGGTAGGAAATCACTGGGTTATATAATGATGAGGGGGACGGATGAGTTTGGCAGCAGAGGGCTCAAGAGAGGTGAGGAAGCTGAGGGGTGACAGCAGAGGACCAGAGAGGAGGAGGTTGGGAGAGATCATCAGAGCATCCGTGTGCCGGGCAGGAGAGATCCAAGTTCAACCCCGTCTCAGCCCTGAAGCTCTCTGGGTGGCCTTAGCACAGCTACTCAGCCTACTCAGCTTGCTTTGAAGGGGGGTTTGGGACAAAATGAGAGAGCCCCCGTTGTGCTCCTCCCTGAACCCCTTGGAAGGACAGGCGGATGTGAGCAGGGTCTGGTATCTCACCAGCCTCTGTAAAATAATCCACACACTTGGAAGCGGCGGGATTTGGGCTAGGCAGGCTGGGCACGGGAACGGGTCTTTCTCTCCAGTTGTTGAATTCAGCTGTCACAAAATGCCGGATACCGCAAAATGGCCTCTTATTAAAATACGCACGCAGATCTGTCAGCTGGCTGGGGCTGTCGGGCTAATTTCAGAAAGGGAAACGGTTGCTTTTTTATTTCATGCTCTCTTTTCTGCGTATTAACGCGATGGTGATGGGCTGTTTGCAGAGCTGCCAGTCGCCGGTTCTGCACCTGGACAAACACGCTAATGGAAAGGTTAAACAGGAGCTGGATGTTAGTCAGGAGTCGTTGTCCCCCCCCCCCCCCAAAAAAAAAAAAAAACCCACTAGCAAGAAAGGAGAGGTGATGAATTGTTTGAAGTAGCGGGTGCCTTCGGGAGCCCAGGCAAGCCGCGGCTGCGATTTGCTCCTGACAAATGGAGGGCCCGCCCGCCATGCTGAACCGCGGACTGAGCTCATTGATCATCGCATACGGAAATGAGAGGGCGGCGGGCCGCTGTGTTCAGAGAGGCAGCGCTCTCATCAGCCAAGAAGGCATGGAGCAGAGGCACACACGGGCGTTGAAAACGTGCCTTCCTCTTCCCGGCCGGCCGGCACTTGAACACATGACGCTGCTTGGTACCGAATCGGACCTTAAGCATGCGGAAGGCCCGAGGTCCGGTCTCCAGCTTCTCCAGTTAAAAGGGCCGCGCAGGGGGTGATACGGAAGGCCTCTGCCTGGGCAGACAATACTGACCCTAGTGGACCGGCGGTCTGATGCAGTAGAAGGGCAGCTTCCTGTGTTCACGTGACTGAAGCAAGTTCCCGGCGTCGCTTTGGAACAGCTTGGCTCACAAAATGCGATAAAACTGAGTCTTGTGTTGTGATTATTGGGTTGCTCCTTTCTCTGTCGGCTTGTGGCTCTTCGTGTACCTCTTCCAGTGGCAAGTTCTTGGATATTGCCCATCTTCTGGGCATGGAGCAGGGATCACTGGATGTGTCTATGTGGGGGGGGGAGTATTTGCGAATGTCCTGCACTGTGCAGGGGGTTCGACTAGATGACCCGGGAGGTCCCTTCCAACTCTGTGATTCTATGTCCTGGGATAGCGGGTGTAGCAAACGACACAGGGAGAGGCTTTTCAGTTCTTTTGTTGTCTTGCCAGAAGAAAGTTTGGCTACCGCTTAAAGAGTATGCAAAGTGACAGTGCTTTGGGGGAAAAATAAAAGTTAGGTCTTTGAGCATCTTAAAACTCTGTTGTGACTTTGTAATCTTAGAGGGAAGCAGGTTGCATGAGGTTCCCAGCAGCTTCCCATCCAGGTCCACGTGTCCATAGACAGTTTGGTGTGGTGGTTAGGAGTGCAGAATCTAATCTGGGAGAACCAGGTTTGATTCCCCACACCGCCACATGCAGCTGCTGGGTGAACTTGGGTCAGTCACAAGTTATTTCAAGGCTGTTCTCTCAAGAGCAGTCCTCGAAAGAGCTCTCTCTCAGCCCCACCTGCCTCACAGGGTGTCTGTTGTGGGGACGGGAAGGGAAAGGAGATTGTAAGCTGCTCTGAGACTCCAAGTGAAAGATGCGGTATAAATCCAACTCTTCTCCTCCTCCTCCTCCGCGGCTGCAGAAGTTCACGTGTTTCCAGGCCCCAGAGCTGGCCTACCTTATAGGGCTGTGGTAAGAATTACTATGATTATGAATCTGAAGTATGTTAAGAAATTAGGTATAAAGTTGTACACAAGTAATGTGTTCATTGGGGGATCCTGTTCAGTAATAGTAAAGTATTACTGCCGGGGTATTTGTACCAATGGGGGGGGGGGTTCATGAGTAGAAACGCGCCCAAGAGAAGTTGCTTTTGCTGAGCACCTTTGCTGTAGCTTTTGTTGGGTAAGCATAATGACTCTAGTGAGTTTTATTAGCATGTGTAACATCAGAGCATATAACAATTAAAATAAATCAACACAATTAGTCTAAAAACAATGAAAACCAGAATACCAGAAAACCAGAATTAAACAATTAAAAGTTAGCGAGCAGTCATTCAAGCCCCCCCCCCCCTAAGCCGGATAGGTGATACTGGAATCACATCTGCACAACCCCAAGACTCCACATAGAGTAGATGGTCCTGATCGCCTGTGTGCAGGGAGGCCAGCTAGTTGGGCGTCCACCGCCTCCACTAAAGGCCTAGCGGAACAGCTCCGTTTTACAGGCCCTGCGGGACTGTAATAAGTTCCGCAAGGCCCTGATCCCAAGTGGGAGTATGTTCCACCAGGTAGGGGCCAGGACGGAGAAGGCCCTGGCCCTAGTTGAGGCTAAGTGGATATCCTTAGGGCCAGGGGTAACTAGTAGATGTTGACCAGCAGAGCGCAAAGCTGTTCCCAGCAAATGCTGCAGCTAAACAAACGAGACGGACTCCCTGTGAACTGGCGTTACGTAATTCTGGTTGTCTTCACTGAGTGGTGGGCAAGGAGCTGGGCGGGGCATGAAAGCCCCGCCCTGTCAGCTGGGAATCAGAGCACTGGTTCTGGCTCACACCATTTCAAAGAAACCACAAGGGCTGGAAGCATATTTTTCTTTTCAACAATGAAATCAGAGGATTTGGGAGGAAGCTGGATTCTGAACCTGGTAGCACATACTTTTGTATTTATTCTGTGTTCCCGCAGAACTAAACCCCACACAAAGCCCCGGCTGTCGCTCCTCCGCTGGCAGCGGGAAGCAGGTGAGGGATTTTTCGTGCTGCGTGGGTTTGGCAGTTCTCTGTGCTCTCCTACAAGGCCGCTTAATTTCAGCAAAGCTCAAAGCAGATCCCCGACAGCACCTGGCTCTTCACTGCTGGAAACCAGATTCTGGGCGAGACGGACCCCTGGTCCCATCCAGCATGACCACCCTTGCGTTCTTGTGAGGAAAGAGGCTCTTCCTGAAAGGTGACCACGGACAGCCTCTGTTTCCTGCCACGTTCAACCTAGCACGTGCATCTCCACCCCAAGCTTGCTGAGGGGGTTGGGGGGCTCTGCTTGGTCCCGGTCACAGGCTGCCGTGAAAGCTTTACGCTCTTTGTGAGGCACTGCTCTTACATGTCCAGGCCAAGCCATGCACGGTTGCATCATGAATCTGCGCAGGAAACAGCAAACATCTGTTCCCCGTGAAACGTGCCGTGCAGGTCAAGGAACACACGCGGTTTGGAAAATAGCGGCTTTGTGTCGTATCTGCTTTCTTTGATTAGCAGATGGGTTCAGAGAGCCGAAGCGTGTGGTGTGTTGGTGCCACAGCAAGTTCACTTCCTTTCGTCCCAGTTGGAGATTATTTCCTGTTGCTTTGTTCCTCCACCCACCCCCCTCAAGCGTTGTAAACAAATGGGGCGTCAGTGTTCTGATCTGGACCATCGGTCCATCTAGCTCTAGAACAGTCTTGTCTTGTCTCCCTTGACCGGCAGTGGCTTCCCAGGGTCCTAGACAGAAGAAGGTCTTTCCTAACATTTACCAGTTGAAATCTGTTACCTGGAGATGGCAGGGACTGAATCTGAGACCTTTGGCATGCAGAGTGGATGCCTCGAACCTCAAGAAACGTTGCCTGTTGCACTGGAAAGGACTTGGTAATGGGTGTGTGTGTGTGTTTACGTAAACATGGTAAAGGTAAAGGTTCCCTTGCTCGAAAGCCAGTCAAATCCAACTCAAGGGTTGTGGCGCTCATCTCCATTTCAAAGCTGAAGAGCCAGCACTGCCCGAAGACGTTTCCGTGGTCATGTGGCTGGCATGACTAAACACCAAGGCGCACGGAACGCTGTTACCTTCCCACCGAAGTGGTACCTATTTATCTACTTGCAATTTCTTGCTTTCGAACTGCTAGGTTGGCAGGAGCTGGAACTAGAGACGGGAGCTCACTCCGTCATGCAGCACTCTCGGGTCTCGAACTGCTGAACTACTGACCTTCTGCAGCCTGCAGTTCAGCATCTTAACCACTTGAGCCACCGCAGCTCCTAAACATAAACACAAGGTTGTGGCAAAACCCGATACATCCCTGACACTGTGTATACCAACATTTGTAGGGTTTTCTTTTATTTTGTGTCGTCCCCCCCCATTTTAAAATTAATCTTCACAACCTGCTGGAACTCAGTATTTTGATGCTGTTTGCTGTTCTGTAGCTTGGTCTCTTCATTTTGGTAAACCTGACCTTGGGTCAGTCACAAGCTCTGGCACAGCTGTTCCTGAAAGAGCAGTTTCTGTCCGAGCTCTCTCAGCCCCACCCACCTCACAGGGTGTCTGTTGTGGGGAGGGGAAAGGAAAGGAGTTTGTAAGCCGCTCTGAGACTCCAAGTGAAGGGCGGGGTATAAATCCAATCTCTTCTCTTCTTTCTTGTGGACTTGGGTAGGAAGGTGAAGTGTAAATATTTTACATGATGTTACCCAGGAACGTTGGGGTGGTGAAACTGTTAGCTGTTTGTCACGGCACGGTGTGGTCTCGGGTGTGAGGGTGGGCAGGCTGGTTGTTTGATCACAAGACTGGCCGGCAGGGCAGGGCAGGGTAGGATGTATGTGTGGGAGAGAGTTGCTTGTTTGTTTTATTTCAGTGTTTAGCAGCTCAGGGCCATTTCCACCATGTGTGCCTCTCCCTTAATTTTTTCCTTCACACCAACCCTGCAGAGTCGGTCAGGCTGAGCGATAGCACCACTGCCTGGCCCAACGTCAGCCAATCAGCTGCTTTGTGGCTAAACAGGGTGTTTGAACCCCAGTCTCTGGATCTCTCCTGTCCTGACACTTTAACCACCACAGCTAGATTCAGATCCAGTGGCGCCCTAGAAACCAGCAAGCTTTTCAGGGTATATGAGCTTTTGAGAGTCCAAGCCGCCCCTTTGTCAGATAGCACCATGCTGGCTCTGAGTTGGCGGTTTATACCTTTCTGAATTTTGATGGTGTAGATCCCAGGAAACCAAGGTGTGGAATTGTGGGATGGGGATGGTGCAGTGGAAATGTTGTAACGGGCTGCTTGCCAGCGCTTTTGGGTATTGAAAGGTGGCAGTCGATGCGCCCTCTAAGCTGTGGAGTCCTGTGAGCAAAGATTCTACTTTGTGAGCTGCTGGCATTAAAGTTGTGAGTGAGTGATTTGGCTACTGCATAACTTAGTTTGCTCTGGAGCCATCCTTCCTGAACTAAGGCGAAAAAGAGTGAACCAGAGGCTAAAAAGTTGTGAGCTAGCTCACAGTAACTCAGCTTAGAGGGAACACTGGTGGCAGTGTGGCTGAGCAGCACGTCTCATTCCTTCTTCAGCGGAATGGAGAGCTGATTGCATTCGATGCTTCCTATCTCCTACATGGAAGGCATGCTTCCTGACACCAGCTCTCCCCTCCTTGCTTGAACACTTTGGGTTTAAGTTGAATGACTCTCTCTCTCTCTCTCTCTCTCTCTCTCTCTCTCTCTCTCTCTCTCTCTCTCTCTCTCTCTCTCTCTCTCTCTCTCTCTCTCTCTCTCTCTCTCTCTCTCACACACACACACAATTTTTTATTTAAAACATTTTTATGCCACCTTGGCACTCAATCAGAGTCCGCAAGGCGGCAAACATAAAAATCATTAAATCTTTTGAGTGATTAAAAATACAGTTAAAACTACAAAATTAAAGTAAAAATACATGAACAAACAACACTAGGCCAGTAACCATTATTGGGGGTATGCCAGATGAAACAAGGATTTTTTCACATGCTGGTGAAAGACACTGATAGGGGGAAACAGATGAATGTCCCCGGGGAGGGAGTTCCAGAGTTTTGGTGCCACAGCTGAGAAGGCCCTTTCTTTGGTTGCTGCCTGTCTAGCTTCAGGCAACCAAAGCAGGGCCTCCAAAGAAGAGCAGGGTATACGGGTAGGTTCGTGTGGGAGGAGGCGGTCCTTAAGATATGTTGGTACCAGGCCATATGAGGATTTAAAGGCCAATAGCAGCACCCTGAATTGAGCCGGGAAGCAAATTGGAAGCCAGTGTAGATCGGACCAGATCGGAGTGATATGGTCCCCACGACCCACTCCAGTCAACACTGCACATATGTATATTGCATGACCTGAGCTTTGCTGGATCCAGCGCCCAGGGGCAGGGGCGTGCCAGCAGAAGTGGCATTTTGTTGGGGGGGCAGCGCCTGGACTCCCCACGGCTCCCCGCGCTGTTGTGCATGAATAACTTGGAGACAGTTTTGAATGACTCAACGTAATGAAAGCCTCCCTGATCTGCAACGTGGAGTAAGTGTTTGTTATGACAAGCATAATCTAGTTTTAATTAGCGAGATACTTTGCGGCGTGCTGGTTGGTGTTCCGTAGTAATTTTTCTTCTTTAACTAATGAAGTTTTTAGTAATTCGCGGCTTTGTTGTTGTGGCTGCTGAATTATGAAGAATGGAGATGGATGAGGCTTTCTTCCTCCCTGCTCAGGCAAACTTAAGTGCTGCTTAAGGCACAATTAGGAGAGCGGTGAACTTCATATTTTAAAACCCGGATGACAAAGAGAACGAGGCTCCTCCTGTGTTTTATGACTCTCTCTCCGAGCACGCCCCCCCAATTCTCCTCCTTAAATTAATTGGTTTTGATGTGCCGACCACAGCGGAAAACACTTCATGATGCCTCAGCTTTGGTGGCTGAAGTCCTGCCTTCCTTTTCCAAACAGACATCTCGGCTTCAGAAGCTCGACTGTGCTTGATAATCCCCATCCTCCAAATAAAAAAACCCCTACAAAATAGCAGGACGGTGGAGGCCTTTTTTCTGCTTCCCGGCAGCCATTATGTGCCTCCCATGCAAAAAAACCCCTCCACATTTTTCTCTTAACAACCCTTTCCCTTAGCTCAAAAATGGATTTCCCTCCAGCCACTGTCATTCAATTATCACCTCGGGAAATGCACAGATATAACTGATGATCCCTTTAAAGCAGCCCGCGGTATTCCACCCCCACCCCCCACCCATCTTTCACGTCTCGCCTGGCTCCCATCATTAAATGTAACACTGCCGACGTACATTATATAGGGTGACCCTGACGGCTGTCACTTTGATGCTGTGCCGAGATAATAAGATTGCACATGTAATGAAGGGCAGATAAATAGAAAAATGTTTACGGGGTAGAGCACGGTGGGTTTGAAGAGCTTTATGGCTTCCTTGTTCTTGCTCCCGTCTCCCTCTTTTTTCGCCGGCACAGAACTGCCATCGCTGTGTGCGTTTGTGAGAGAGGAGAGGGGGAAGGCATTGAAGAAGACAGCCCGGGCTATTTGAGGGCCAGATGACAGCAGCGTGCAACTTGGCTTCTCTGTGCCTGAATTCGGGCCAAGCCAGACCAGACAGAGAGCGGCCCGTTTATGCTAAAGGGAAGCTGAGGAATGGAGTGGAGGGTTGTGTGACCAGTGTTCCCTCTAAGCTGAGTCGGTGTGAGCTAACTCACAGTTTTTTAGCCACCGGCTCACACATTTTTGTCTTCGCTCAGGAAGGATGTGGCTCCAGAGCAAACTGATTTATGCAGTAGCCAAATCGCTGGCTCACACAACTTTAATGCTGGTAGCTCACAAAGTAGAATTTTTGCTCACAAGACTCCACAGCTTGCAGGGAGCCTTGGTTGTGACCAGTTCCGTGTGAAGAGCTTGGCATGTAGGTGTTAATTTTGGAAACCCTCACTTTATTCTCTTAAGAGTATCTGAACGCCTGCACAGCAGACAGTTATTGAAAGGCTGCTAGCCTGTTTTTTAGATCATCAGAAGCAGCTATCCTCAGTCTGAAAAGAATTCCTGTTAGACTTGGACTTGCTCCTGAGCAGGCGTGTTGGGCTGCAAGAACAATTTTGCAGAATCAAAGACCCAAATGGGCTTGCTCCCTTCTATCTGTGTTTTATGTGTGTCTCTGGATGTTCATAATAAAAATCCAAGGTGGTTGTTTTGTTTTTTTAAATCCCGTGCTGCAGTTTGGAGTACTTGCCTTTTTATTTTCCCTTTAAAGATCAGGTCATGTGGCTGTCTCTCCCCGGCTTCCTTCTCTGGATGTTTGTTTGTGTATAAATAAAGCCAGGCAGTCTGATCCCATGGAACTGGAGAGGTTTTGTCACCCATCTCTCCTTCCCTTCTTGCTAGATAATTTTGGAAGGCATGCTTATGTTGGCTTCTCGAGCTTCTTTTTGGCTCTCGTACCTCTTGTTAAGTGCATTCATGCTGTTTCCTGCAGTGCTGGGTTCTGTCACTAGGTGCCACTCTCTGCATCTTTGGCCCTGACACTGTGGTCAGTTTCCAACACCCACGTGCTCCCCCGCCCCAGTCCCGACCACACATTTTCCTCAGGAGCAGAATGCAAGCCTGAACTCCACAGCAGAGTTCAGAGTTCCTGGCAAGTTTCTTCCCAGGGATGTAACATTCTCACGGTCCAAACAGTTGTCATACCTCTAAAAGAGAGTTAAGATTTACAGGTAAACCAAGGATAAAATTTCCATTTCACGGACAGACCGGGTGGATGTTTCAAACCAAAACACACTGATTCTCCTGCCGATGGCATATAACAAATAATACACATGCATATGTTGTGCAAATTCACTTTCAAAGTTTTGTGCAGGCCTACAATGTTTGGGAGCTGCGGTGGCTCAAGTGGTTAAGACGCTGAACTGCAGGCTGTGGAAGGTCAGTAGTTCAGCAGTTCGAGACCCGGGTGCCGCATGACAGGGTGAGCTCCTGTCTCTAGTTCCAGCTCCTGCCAACCTAGCAGTTCGAAAGCAAGAAATTGCAAGTAGATAAATAGGTACCACTTCGGTGGGAAGGTAACAGCGTTCCGTGCGCCTTGGTGTTTAGTCATGCCGGCCACATGACCACGGAAACGTCTTCGGACAGCGCTGGCTCTTCGGCTTTGAAACGGAGATGAGCACCGCAACCCTAGAGTCGGATTCGACTGGCTTTCGAGCAAGGGAACCTTTACCTTTACCTTTACAGTGTTTGGAGTCATAAGAAGAGCCCTTCTGGATCAGACCAGTGGTCCCTCTAGTCCAGCACCCTGTCTCAGACAGAGTGGCCCAAGGCCTTCTCCTGAGGTTGCCTCCTGGCGCTGGGATTCAGAGGTTGAAGAAGAAGAAGAAGTTGGATTTATACCCTGCCCTTCACTCGGAGCAGCTTACAATCTCCCTCCCTTCCTCTCCCCACAACAGACACCCTGTGAGGTAGGTGGGGCTGAGAGAGCTCTGAAAGAACTGCTCTGGAGAGAACAGCTCTGAGAGGACGGTGACTGATCCGAGGTCACCTAGCTGGCTGCGTGTGGAGGAGCAGGAAATCAAACCAGATTAGAGTCCACCGCTCTTAACCACTACACCAAAACTGGCTCTGGTTTGACTGCTTCTGAACATGGAGGTTCCCGTTAGTCACCATGTTTCCCCGTAATCCCTGCCCAAACAGGCAGTTAACAGGTATACCTGAGGCCAGACTCCGGATCATTTTGCTATTTTGAACCCTAAGTTTTATCCTCTTGCTTTGGGCCCAGTTTGCAAGACATGCTCTGCACCTTTTCCATGTCCCTGATGAGTGGGCTGTTTTAGGCCCCCTCCCCCTTCTTCTAAAACCACACCTTGGAATTTATGTAAAACAGCCGTCTCTAACAGAACGAACCCCAAAATGTAGATTCTGCTTTAGGTTCTGCTTGGGCCTAAATAAGAGCAGGAGGGAGG
The DNA here is from genome assembly GCA_029375565.1 of Gekko gecko. NCBI lineage: Eukaryota > Metazoa > Chordata > Lepidosauria > Squamata > Gekkonidae > Gekko > Gekko gecko. Next base: position 24,352,215 of record JAPDNY010000016.1, read on the forward strand.
AGAGAGATTCCGTGCATTCAGTTTGCCAGCTTGTTTTACAGGTCTTCATTATGTGTCTGGCTTAAATCAAAACAGTAAATCCTCTGGGGCACAAATGACGCCATCTCCTGGCGATCAGGCAGCCCGTCTTCCTGGTCATGCTTACTAAATTAGCAGGCAGGAAGATTTTTGCTGGTGGGTAGGAAGAAGCCAGGTGGAGGTAAAGTTGGTTTGTGGGGTAAGGCCGCGAGAGGCCTGATGACAAAGCATGACAGAATTCCAAAGCTGAGGATTGCTGTTTCTTTGCAAGGAGTTTCTTCTGCCTCTCCCCGGGTTTCTGCATTTCCCCAACTGGATTCTTGCTGTACAAAAGAGAAATTGGATTCCAGCCTTCTGTTCTGTCCAGCATTCAGAAGCAGGGGTTCCACGTGCTTTTGAACTGGGCTTTCTGTGCCTGTCCTTGAAACATCAGCATACCAGGGAACTGTGACCTAGGGTTACACAGGTTAGGTGTGCTAACAGGCTGGCACCAAAGAGCTGGTTTAAATATGGCAGTAAGTATGTGGAATCCAGGCAGATAATTTTAACACAGATGTTTTTGAACATGCCTAATATTGCATTTGAAACAGGCTGCAGCGAGAAGGTGTTAATGGGGGTGCATATTCCAGACGATTTGGGAAAGTCGATTGGTACCACATGTTGTAGGGAACAGGGAGAATTATAAGCCAGGGTTTTTAGCAAGTCTGGTTTTAAGACATTGATGGGGGGAAAGGAATCCCAGCTTCAGATATGGAATCAATCTCACCCACTCCCTTCTCCCCTGCCGTGCAGAACTAAGGTGCAGTCTAGCCACACTTTGTCCGGACGTCTGACTTCAGCAAATTAGACCTCGCTTCTTTCCTCCAGACAGGGGCTCCAAAGATCATGTTAATGGTTCCTGGTGATGTCCAAAGGCAGCCTGTGCCTCCTCAAGTGAGGATAGTAAGTTAAGGATTCATGACAATTGGAAAAGATTAAGAAAACGGGAGCAGCTTCCCATCTTTGAAGTTTTGAGGGAAAGAGAATCATTGCTGTAAAAGAGCCATCTTAAAAATCACAGACACAAATTTTTATTATGTGATCCTAGATAGTGACATTTAGAAGAAATACCCAAGGAAGTAGTTTCGCCAGGAGAAGAATTTTTAATCATGTGTTTTTATAACACTGCAGAAGGTCCTAATTGTTTCTTGAAATGTCTTTTCCTATACTTCCAGTAAGAGATTTCCGGGGACGCACTGTCCCCACAGGCCCACAGTGGGCATTAATCAGCTTGGCTGCTCGATCTGTTGAGACTTATTGCCTAATTACAACACACACAAATCTATTTGTCACCTCTTGACAGACAGGGGGGTGAAAGAGGAAATGGGGATTATGCTTGGGAGTCACCCCTTTCACAAAGAGAGCAGGAAGCTGCCGTTGAGATGAGTGCAGAATAGCAGCCAGACCTCTCCCCCCCCACACACACACTTTTATTTGGTTTGTTCGTTTGTTGTGCATTGTGTGTTGTGCTTATGCCGAGGTGGGACCCAGCTTGCTTGATTCAGAGCAGGCCTGGTCAGCTGGTGACGAAGAGTGCAGTCATGCGCGTGGTGACTCAGAAGGACGTGTCTCAGTGGGACTGCTTCCAGAGTGAGGGAGCATAGAATTGCAGTCGGAGCCAGCCACGTTTAGCCACCCATTGGAGACCACAGCACAAGCCACAGCGCGTGGCTGTTCTGCTGCGGTCAGGCTCCTCGGTTGTGCTTTTCGTTGAAGCGCCAGGGCAATTTACGGCATTTTAGAATCACGGCAACAGTCAGAAACAACAATGAAGCCAGTCAAGAAGCCCGGGACAGTTAAAACCAAAAACAGGTCAGAAGGAAAATCCTGCTGCCCCTCCCAAACTAATGCTCATACCCGCTGCCTTCCTCTGCTGTCTAAAGGCCATTCCAGAAGGGACAGATGTACTTACCTCGGGAAGCCATTGAGAATGGTGTGTCCTGGGCTCAAGCAGTTCAGGGCTCTAATGGTTCGCACCAGCCCTTTGAAATCGGCCTGGAAACCAACTGAGGGCCAGTACAGCTTCTTACAGTGTCAGCATGATGCAGTTCCTGTGGCCAGCTCCAGTATGCACTCCGGCCAGTGTGTTTTGAGCCCGGTGCAGTTTCTGAGTGCATTTCAAAGACAATCCCATGTACACTGTATTGCCATCATCTCTACCCTAGATGTCTGCTGGACTACAACTGGAGTTCCTGTGGCTGGGTTCTGATCTTCCGATCGTTGGCTGATTTGAAGCAGATACTGGGCACTCTGTTTTTATGTAGGCCACTGGGTCGCACCGCTGCCGAAAGAACCCTCGCGACGGTTGGAGCCAGGGATCCACTGTCCTCATTCGGTTCAGTTTCTGGGTTTTTGCTCCCCGCCAGCCAGCCAGACCAGGAGACAGGGAACTCTCTGGAACACCTGTGGGACCGCCTCCTCCTGGAAAGCAGAAATGGCATCTAAAAACTCGGCTTCTCTGGCCAGTCTTTGTTGGCGTGCTTGCGTTGTTAAAGAGGCCTTTCAGTGAGTCAGGACAAAATCACACGTGTCGCGTAATGCACAGCTAGTATGGAATGGGGATAACCACACAGGGAAGGTTGGTTTGCCGTTCTCTGGGGTTGCTTTTGTTCACACACCACCCCATCAGCAGCAGATTGGCCCGTCTGAATTCATCAGAAGCTGGCACAGGCTTTCAGTCGGTGTGGGGCAGTCTGCAGGCAGTCTATGGTTTGGTCAAGGCCTCCTGTGCTAGCGGCTGTGAACCTCCGAGTGGGCCCTGGGGGGATCCCCTGGAATTACAGGTCATCTCCAGACTACAGAGATCAGTTCCCCTGCCAGAAAATGGCTGCTTTGGAGGGTGGGCTTGATGGCACTCTACCCCACTGAGGTCCCTCCACGCCCACCCACCCCCAGGACTTTCCCAAACCAGAGTTGGCAGCTGCACTGTATACTAGTCCTGTCATCTATTTCTGCATTCTCCATCAGCTCTCATTTTATGAATGTGGCTCTTGTGTGTGTTTTTAATGGGGTGTGTGTGTTTTAATGGCTGTGCATTGCACATAGCTCTGTGTATATTTGTGTGGGGCCCCCCCCCTCCTCTTGGCAGAGCGACGCTCGGGGGAGGTTGAAGAGAAATGATTAAGGGGGTTGTTCGCTCTCTTTTGCCAGAAGAGGCACTCGAAGGCAAGTTGATTGAGTTCACATGACTGGCTCTGCCAGGGCGAAAGGGGGGCACCAGAGAGCAGGGCCAGGTTCTGAAGCACACGCAGGCCGGGCTAATCAGGTGTTTACCGAAGGCAAGACTTGGGCACCAGCGTCCCAGCACAGCCTGTTCTGCGTGTTTGCAGCTTGAAAGACCACTGATAAGGAGGTGCGAGAAGAATGCGAGGACGGCAACACGTTGGCTGTAGTTAAAGCCGCCTGGCCCAGCATTTCATTGTTCCCCGCAAATCAACCCATTCTGGTTTAGAAACATAAAATAGGCGCAGCGGTAGACGAAATCAGCAAGGAGAACAATGCGTCCTGTGGCACCTCTAAAAGCTAGCGTGTGCACTGCGGCATTTTATTTTGTTATTTTTAGGACTGTGGTGGTGTGTGTGTTTGCCTCCTTGTGGAAATGGAGAGGCGAATATTTATTCAGAGAACAGCCTAAAGCTGATCCCAACGATGAGCGGAACAAGGGCCCATTTAGTCCAGCAGCTTTTCCACCAGTGGCCAAGCCCAGTGCTCCTGGGAGGACACAGAAGCCAAAGCCACCTGTTGTTGTTGCCCACCTGAAACGGACGCTTGTAGGTTTTGGTACATCCCTTAATATTAGGGCTGGATTAAACAGTCTGTTGCATCTCCTATAAAGCAACACTGATTCAATTTGGGGCGGGGGGAGAGAATAGCTGCTCTCTGAGTTGCACCAGAAACATCTGTGAATCCTGATTTCACTCCGCATTTAGTGACTGGCCAAATTATGATTGGGAGACGGCGTGCATTCCGTGCCAGCTGTTCTGGATGGGGATGACTTTAAAAGATCTGCCTGGAGCAAGCGGTGCCACAAGCAGGCATGAGTTACAGTCTGCGGTGCCGTTTTAGCCCTGGCAGCCCTGGCACGGTGCCGTCCTGCTTAACGTCGAGCCCAGCTTTGAGTTCTTTGACGCCAGTGTGGCATTCTTGCGCTTCAGAACGGGACGTGCTTGTCTGCTCACCCGCAGCATCGAACACCCTGGGTGGGGAGAGATCCATGCCCTGGGAATTCTAGCTGAGTCACGTTAGACTAGCAAAAACAGAGGACAGCTCAGTCTTAGTCCAGAAGCACCTTGGAGACCAACAGGATTTTGGGGGGTATGAGCTTTTGGGAGTTAAACAGGAATTTCGGGGTGTGAACTTTTGGGAGTTAAAGCTCCTACCCCGAAAATCTGAAGCTAGAACCTTTTGAAACTAAAAACAGAGGGTACTCTTGTGGCGCCAGATACAGTTGACGTTTTGGCGCAAGCTTATGCGAGGGGAGGTCTAGCGCAAGGGTGTCGAACTCATTTGTTATGTGGGCCGGATCTGACATAAATGAGACCTTGTTGGGCTGGGCCATGCGTGTCATAAAAGGTAATGCCAGGTAGCGGAGATACAAACTTTATAAAGGACACAAGCACAAAGATTTTTTTTTACTTAAAATAAAAACATGCTTGAAACAGTAGCATTCTTGCAGTATTTTGTTTATTTAGCAGTATCTGATGACTGACGCCCCTTGCTCTGAATTATTGCATCAAAAAGTCTGTGCTGTTGCAATCTTGAGTATGCTGTGCAAGTGTGTACAAGTAAGCTGCAAACCTACTTTTGATTGATCGACACTCACCACGGAAACCTCGTGCTCAGAGTTCTGAGTCTAGCACCCTGGTTAAAACACGAAACGGCTGAGCGATTGAGAGGGTCTGGCGAAGCAAACTGTGATGCAGCAGCAGCAACGGAACTGGAAGCAGGAGATGGCCAGTTCCAGTGCGGGCCTGATAGAAGCCCTCCGGGGGGCTGATCTGTCCCCTGGGCCACAAGTTTTACACCCCTGGTCTACAGTATCCAAAGAGGCGAGACCGCTGCCTGTGCTCCACACTCGGCCATTCGGTTTACAAAATTGGCCTTTGGAGTCTCAGTGACAACAACAGACAAGCTTGGGAAGAGGGTGCCCACCCTGCTCCCTTTCCCTACCTCGGGTTTGGAGGCCGGGCAGATTCCGCCATGAGCCTTGGGGAAGCCGGATGGATTCTGGCCAACGTTGCTGCCTTGAGTCGCACACTGTACCGAGGACAGCAGGGGTCCTTTGGCAATGGCCCAGTGGCGGTGTGTACTATGTCGGATGGCATTTTACTGCAAGCGTCTTTCACTCCCAGCAATGTGTTGTCATTTGGGCCCGACTAGGATGAGCCGCCAGCACAGCACGTGAGGGGGCGGTTAATGGCGGCTCTGCAGCCTTGACCCTGGCCGGGCCTGATCTGGTCAGGTCTCGGAAGCTGAGCAGAAACCGCCACTTTGACGGGAGACCCCCAAGGAAATCCAGGGTTGCAGCGCAGAGGCAGACAGAGGCGCAAACCACCTCCAAATGTCTCTTGCCTTGAAAACCCTACAGAGTCATCGTAGGTGGTTTGTAACTTGACAGCACTTTTCACACACACGCACACACACAACTCTGCAGTTGTGAGGCCACATGTTTCATATCCATCATAAAATGTGGGGATTGGGCCCCTGTGCACCTTCCCCTTCCTCAGTCAGAGAGCTGCAAGGCCCCCTTTTGACAAGACCCAAAACTGGCTGCCCTCTCACCACCATCCCTGCGGCAGGATCCAGTCCCAAGGTAGAACACGGTCATGACTGGGAGGGATGTCGACACCGTGGGTCCGGGAGGGGAGCCGAGGCTGGTGGGCCGTCCTGCGTTTCGAGATCCCTGTCTGAAGAAGATTGCAGGGTAGAATGACTAAGAGAAAACGAGGACAGAAATCGTGCTGGTTTTCTGCAAGGGACTTTGACGTGTCTCTCGCCGAGGACCTTTCAGTTGCTGCCACAAGAAGGCTTTTAAAAATAGACTTAAATGTGCTCTGGTGGGGCCGGGAGCATCACTTTGGGCTACAATCAGCTGCTCTGGGTGTGCACGGCTCAGAAGAGCGGTTCTGCCTTCCTCCGTCCTGCCCCCAGCCGTCAGACTGGCCTGGCTGACCTTGCTGAGCCGGTGCTCCTGCCCAGCCTCTTTCTCACCTGGGGAAGTGGTGGGATCAACCAGAAACAGAACGGCCCTTCCAAGCCTCCTCCTCCTGCGTTGTCTCACGAGGAGCCGAAAGACCTTGTTGTCTCACGAGGAGCCGAAAGACCGCTCGCTAATACACCAGGCAGCCCTTTTGTGAAGGGCCCTTTTGATCAATGATTGCCTGTGTTAATGTTTCAGTAGGCTATTGATTTCCGCAGCCACTTTTGTTCCCTGAATTTATGCGCAATGGATGGGCCTTCTTCTGTGGCGTGCTCTCTCTCTCTCTCTCTCTCTCTCTCTCTCTGCTTGTTTGATTACGGTTCAATTGACTTGACTTGCAGCAACGACGCTGGGAGCTGCGTCTGTGTCGTCTCCCTGTTTGTTGAGCCCAGGCTTCCTGGGCTTCTCTCGTGTGTGTGTCTGTGTCTGTGTGTCTGTGTGTGTGTGAGAGAGAGAGAGTTCAAGCTCTTGCCACCCAGGCAGCCACCAATATGCCGTTCCTAATCCTCTCCAATTCACTCCACTCCAGCATTTAATTCCTTTGCTAGACATGATAGCCTTTGAGAGTGCAGGCAAGGCAGCTGGTAAAACCTGGGGCGGAGTTTGTGTGCGTGGCGCGCATAGCTGAGCATGCAGGCAGAGGGTTTTTTTTTTTCAAGTGGCTGCTAATTGTACGCTTGTTCTCCCTTGTTCAGATGACACGCATGGATTGCAAAGGACAGAGGACGGTTCTCAAGTTAGCGTGTTCAGAGAGAGCTGCCGACCGTCCCAGACTGGCGTCTTTCCCCTTGTCTTTCCCCTTGTGTTGCAGGTTTTTAACAGCAGCCGAGGTCTGCCTCACACATACTTGTGTATCATATGGCTGGGGGTAGCCTAGAGCCTAACAGAACAAACTGTGACCCGGGGGGCCATCTCTGCCACAGAATTTTGCAGAGGACAGAGGCAAGCAGTATTCTTTCAGCTTCACCCCCCCCCCGGCCACAATCCACAGTATGAGAATAATAACACTGATTGACCTTGCAGGGTGGGTGTGAAGCAGGGCTCTCCAACCTTTTTGAGCCTGTGGGCGCCTTTGGGTTATCCTATAATCACACACAGCTGGAAGGGGCTGCGCAGGCCCTCTAGTCCAACCCCCTGCTCAATGCAGGATCAGCCTAGAGCACCCCTGAGGCTGCTTCAAGACCACCAGTGAGACAGTGAGACTGGCACAGCATGGTGGGCACAGCCACAGAATAGCAGAGCCAGGCACAGAATGTCTGCCGCGACTTACCTTCAGTCGCACAGTGAAGATCCTTGGGGCCATGGACGGCAGCTGCTGCCAAGGCATAAAAAATGTTTGAAATCTGCACAGCCTATCAAATGTCCAGTGACCCGCCAGAAGCCTTGCTTGGAAAAAAGCCCTGCCTGGCTCCACCCTCTTTCTAAAAACACTTGGCTGGCGCTGGGACAGATGCCACGGGGGCGCCGTGCTGGGGACCCGTGGAGTAAGGATTACAGTGAGGTGATATAGGCAAAGCGCGCCGAACCCCAAAAGCTCTATAAAAATGCTCAAGGGGGTTATTAGTCACGCAGCTCTTGACTCACAGCCGAATGCAGGGAAAGGTGTGTTTTTTATTTGGTATCGGGTGATAATGAGCAGCTCTTGCTTGGTGTCAGCTATCACTTGATGCCCCAGTAACCAAGTGATGAGGCAGGCCAAGGTCGTCAGTACTCTTTTGTGGAGGACTGATTCTTTTTTTCTTTCTTGTGTGTGTGTGTTTTAATTTGAGAATTTCTGGGAGAACGGTTTTGAACTCCTTTCTGACCTTCCATTCCTTGGCAGAAGCATAACGAGCTAATTTTGCACCCGAGGCGAGGCGACGAGATTGCGCCCTCTGTCCTTTCGTGGTGGTTATTTTGGTGAAAAAGACAAATTCATAAATAACAAGGGTAATAATAGCACAAGGATTATTTTAGTCATAATATCCTTTTTCTGCGCACCCCCCCCAACTTGGCTTGCCCTTGTTACAGCTGCGTTCCTTAAACACAGGTGCCCCACACAAAACACGGGTTTCAAAGCAGGATTATATGCAAGTTTCAGAAATTATTCTTGTCAGGCCTGCTCACCCAGGTTTTTGATTAAGGGGTTGATTTAAAAAAAAAAAACACCCTTGCTTTCATCTGGAAACTGTAATTTTAAACTGTCGGTGTTCTGGTTTTGTGGTCTGTGTCATTACGCTGGGCTAGGTTTTTAATGCTGGGTTTTTCTTAATATTTTTTAATGTTTTGTTTTTATCATTTTTATTTTGTAAGCCCCTAGGGGGCGGGTTCCTGGAGAGGTGGCGTAATTCTTTCCCCCCTAATAAATAATACCGCGCAGCTTCTGGCCTTATTTGAAGTGTCTCCCTTGCCCTGGTTGCATTGACAGTCCCAGTGGTACTGAAGCTGTGCCAGTAATCCCCCAGAAGTTACCAAGGGTTGTCCTACCCTGCTTTAACCATGCTTACCTCTGTCCGTGGCAAGGTGATGGACCTGCAGTCAACAGCCCCCCTCAGTCTGCTTCTGGTTTATGCAGTGGAACTCCAGGTGGTTGTGTGGAAGCCATCGCTGCTCGCCACGGGGTGAATGGCTGTTTACAGGTCTGATCTCTACAGACATGAGAGGGGCTGGAACCCAGTGGTTTTGAACAGGTGTCAATCCTGGGCATCTCCAGTTAGAACAGTGTCAAGGTAGGGAAAGTTAGGGAAGGATTTCTTTCTGCCTGTGACCTGGAGTAACACACCGCATTGAACTAGACAAGTCTATGGTCTGTTTTACTAGGAGGAAGTTTTGTACATTCAGAATTGGAATAAAATGAGGCAGATATAATCTTGGGGTGGAAGGAAGAGGAGGAGGAGGAGGAGGTGGTGGTGGTGGTGGTCGGATTTATACCCCACCCTTCACTGCCCAAAGGTGTCTCAGAGCGGCTTACAAACTCCTTTCCCCTCCCCTCCCCACAACAGACACCCTGTGAGGTAGGTGGGGCTGAGGGAGCTCTGACAGAAACTGCTCTTTTTCAAGAACAGCTGTGCCAGAACTATGGCTTGTCCAAGGTCATCCAGCAGCTGCGAGTGGAGGAGTGGGGAATCAAACCCGGTTCTCTCAGATTAGAGCCCGCACACTTAACCACTACATCAGACTGGAAGTGATCGGCAGGAGGGTTTGACACTCTCTGGAGCAGGGGGGGATATCACCCCACTGCTTAAATGTGGTCTGTGGCATAAGCTCCTTTTACCTGGTACAAGAGGTGGGTGGCATAAGGAAATTGCCACATACGGCACTGGGCTGCTACTTTTTGTGCTGTGCCACGCAGTTACTCATTGTCACCAGTCTTCATATGACGGATGCCTGTCTGCACATGTGTATGTTGTACACGTTATGGTTGGCTGGCGAACATACATTGTGACTGACAAAGGTGCAGAAGGTGTACTCATCTTGATGTCAGCGGGGTGGGGGGTGGGGTCGCACATTGGCTGTTTGAATTGAATGGTGCCCAATGAGTGCTGGAGAGTCCGAATTATTCAAAGATACTTCATCCTTGACCTAATTCTCTGCATGGGAACTGTCCGTATTAGCTACAGTCACAGACTAACCTTAATGCGCCTTTGTAGATGCTGCCAGGTTGCACGCCATTCTCCATTGTCACTTGGGAAGGATGCTGCACAATGTATGGAATCCAGTATCGTTTTATGCTTGTTCTTTGCACATACGCGTGAATGTACATGAACCCGTGTTCTCCATTCAGCTTGCCTTGTGCACTTTGAGAGTTGTGGCTGTACACAGTTGTGCTAGCTAGGGCGTCACAACTGTAATCACGGCAAGAGTGTTAACGTTGGCCCTCAGAACAAGGGCTGGTTCTGCTCCAAACGAAAGCAGCAGTTTTCTGTAGCTTATCCTGCGTTTTCCATTTCACATTTGACGTCTTTGAAAAACCTTGAGTAGCATTGGCTAACCCTTGTAAGAGACTTCTTGGTTTGCTTTTTCATTTAGCAGCTCTGCCGCTGTGGTCCCGTTTGTGTCTGGGAATTGTCACCCACGCCGGCCAGGCACACAGGTCGAGTTTTTATAGGGATTAGATCATACAGTTGATTCCAGGAGGGGACCCCCCCCTTTTTTTCTTTTTTTGTGAGCAATTGAGCTATGTTTATTCTGACTCCAGTTACAAGAGGCCAGTGAGGAACACCTCCAGTCCTCTTGCAGCTTGAAAGAGGCAGTGCCTTTCCCCCCCCTTCCCCTTGAGGGGCGGGGCAAGCCACTTGGAAATGATGGGGTTTCAAAGCAAAAGGAGAGGAGATTAAAACCCCATGCTGCGCTTTAGCTCGGCATTACACCTGCTAGTTTGAATATCGCCTGCTCTGGTTTTTGAATGCGAGCCAAGTTCATTACACTGCGGAATTATCTTGGTATGTGCTTTTACTGTCTAATTATCTCAACACGGCCATATAGATTCAGATTTTAAAAAGAAATGGATTGTTTTAATACGGCCTCAGAGTTTTTAAGGGCTCTGTCTCATATGCTTTCATCTCAGGTGCCGTTTTTTCCAAACCCAGAAGTGTTACCAGTAGCATTTTGTTGGTTAATGTCCAAAAATAGAATCATATTTTTTTCTTTCTGATGGTAATTCTTTCCAAATAGTAAAGTCGAAGTTTATGGTTCGTGTGTAAGTGCTGGTTTAAAAAAGCACAGCTGTGCTGTTCCATGGTGTTTGGGGGGCACGTCTGCGCCACGAGCGGCAAATATTTCATTGCCAGCCCTTCCTCGGGTGGTGGGGAGTTGTTCTCTGAAAAAGGCTTCCTTGGAAGTTACGGTGAACTTGAGCTTGCAGAGATGGGGTCAGCCTTTTTTTTATGAAGCCTAAAGAAACTAGAACATCTTCACACACACACACACAACCGTCTCTCTGTTCCCCATGCCCAGGTGTTGCCATTGCTGGCTTTTGCGCAAGTGCACATACAGAGTTGACATCAAATCAGCTCTTGAGTGGGTGGGCCTCGCCCTCATCCTCCGTCCATTCCGTTAGTGGGAAACATAAGATCATCAGCACAGGCTTGAGGTTCTTTGTGGTGGTTTGTGGTAGTGTTTCAGTACAGCCTCAGTTCTCCCCTGACCCATTCTGGACGGTGCTGCTGCTACCTCCGTTTCCTGATTCAAGTCCATCAACCTCCATTCCTTTTCTAGTCTCTGAACATAAGAGCTGCCTTGCTGGATCAGTCCAAGTTCTCCACAGCCCAACATTCTTGCTTCCAGAAGGGACCATCCAGGTATCTCTGGGGAAGTTCACAGACAGGGCATAAAAGCGGGGGCCGTCCTGAGAACGTTAGAAGATCCCTGTTGGATCAGGCCAGTGGCACATCTAATCCAGCATCTCGTTTCACACAATGGACAGCCAGTTGCCCTGTAGAGCCAGTAAACAGGGCACAGAAGCCGGGGGTCTTCCTCTGCTGTGGATTCCTAGCACCAGGATTCAAAAGTCTACTGCCTCCAAATGAGGAGGTTTCCTTTAGTCATCATCAGTGTTCCCTCTAAGCTGAGTTACTATGAGCTAGCTCACAGTTTTTTAGCCTCCGGCTCACAAGTTTTTGTCTTCGCTCAGGAAGGATGGCTCCAGAGCAAACTAATTAGTGCAGAAGACAAATCGCTCACTCAGAACTTTAATGCCAGTAGCTCACAAAGTAGAATTTTTGCTCACAAGACTCCACAGCTTAGAGGGAACATTGATCATCACAGCCATTGGCCATTGACAGACCTATCTTGTGCAAATCTAATTCCTTGCCGTCTACACAGACTTTACGGCATGAGAGCTGTCAGAAGCCTTTTGGATGTCCAAGTATATAATGCCTCTCGGATTGCCCTTGTGCAAGGGCCTGTTAACCATTTCAGAACAGTCCAAACGATTGATGAGGCAGGACTTCCCTGTCTTTCCGCCCCGTCGTTGCCTGTTTCCCCCCCAGTTTCTGGTCCTCAGCAGAGTACTGCCTTGGCAGTGGAGGTTGCATGTAACTGTCAAGGCAGGAGCCATTGATAAACTCATTCTCCACAAAGTTGCATAATCCCATTTGATGTTGCAAGGCGGTTCCACTCAAGGGGAGGGACTGCAGTTCAGAGGGCAGAGCAATAGAAGGTTCAGTCCTGGCAGCTCAAGTTGATTCAGGGTTCCCCATCATAGTGCCCATCAGTGCTTCCCTTGGCACCTACCAAGCCTTTCAGAAGCTGAGCGTGCCCGTTGTATGGCCGGGGCTTATTCCTGGCTGCCCTCTTTCAAAGGAAAGGGGTTTTCTACTGGGGGTATCAAGCGGACTGGTAAGCTGCTGGGCGTTCCTTTGTCAGGGTGTGGTTCCATTTCCCCTTCAGGCTGTCCTCCTTCCCAGGAGATATGAGGAAGGAGGTGTTCTATTTTTGCCCCGCCCCCCGAGGCAGCCAAGTTGGGTTTGGCTCCACCCCCGAGGCAGCCATTTTGGGGCGGTGCTCACCAACCCTGCTTAAAATTCCCAAGGTTTTGCCAGCTCAGAAAAGTTGGGGAATGCCTGAGTCAGTGAACCTCAGGGAGCACGTGCTGGTCATGATCTCGCTCTGCCTAGAACGGTGGACATCTGCCGGCAGTCAGAGCAGACAGTGCTGTCCTGGGTGGATCGGTGACCCGACTCTTTATAAGGCAGGCTTGCATGTGTCCGTATCATGTCCACTCCCTGTACAGCGGTTGGGCATCTCTTGGCTAAGAGCACCAAAACTGAAAACTGTATTCCCCCCCCCCGTAGACCCTCCCTCCTGATTCTGCCCCCCTCCTCCCCCGTGATATCCAAGGATATTTTTACAGGGATGTGGTAACGGCAGCTTTCAGAGCGTATTGAGTGCCACGGTTCAAGAGGATTGTGTGTACGAGAGAGAGTGTGTCCGGCTGTCATTTTTGACAACACTGCAATTCTTCCCCCTTTCGCAGGGAGAACTGATCACCTTCTATTACTACTGGAAGAAAACACCCGAAGCCGCGAGTTCCCGGGCTCACCGCAGGCATCGGAGGCAGGCCGTCTTCCGGAGAATTAAGACCCGAACGGCTTCCACGCCGGTTAACACTCCCTCCAGGCCCCCCTCCAGCGAGTTCCGTAAGTAGGAGGCTCAAAGCAGTGCATTTATCTCTGTTTAGACGCACAGGGCCGCAGAGGAAGGTAATAGCTCTCCGCCTCTGACCGAACGCAGCCAGGAAAATGGAGTTCGAGCCCTTGTCTGCGCTCGCACTCTCTATTCATTATCCCCACGGATGGCGGGCGGCTGGGATCAGCAGGCAATTGGCTCACACTGGTGGGAGGCAGTGTAGGCCAAAAAAGGGGGGGGGCTGCCGCGGAGAGATGGCCAGCTTGTTTAGGCTTACATTTTATCCAATTTGCATGGGAACATTATGAGGTTTTCTCCTGTGCTGTCTTTTGCGTGGAACAAGGACCCTCGTGTGTGCAGCCCAGCAGTACAAAGTGTGCCTCTTCCACCTGCATCTGACAAAGACATAATTCCCGATCTCATCGGCTGGTAGATGCCGGGCTGAGTGTTTCAGAGGGTGGTCTCGTTGTCTGCGGTAGAACGGCTGGATCTGAGTCCAGTAGCATCTTAGAGCACAACAAGATTTTCAAGGTATAGGAGCGTTTGCGAGTCGAAGCTTCCTTCGTCAGGTACAAGTAGGAATGGAGGTCCCCGAGTCCTTATATCCCAACCTGAAGGGTGAGCCAGGCATTGGAAAGAAAGGAGTCAGGGTGCAGAGGTACAGTGCAGAATTGTATCTCTGCATCCTGACTCCTTTCTTTGCCAAGAGAGCTTTGCAAGGCAGAGGGAGCGTTGACTCTCGAAAGCTCGTACCCCGCAGATCTTGTTGGTCTCTAAGGTGTGACTGGACTAGGACCTAGCTGGGCTGTTTGTTGTGATTCCGCAGGAGCGCAGGAAAATATGGTATGCAGTTCTGGCTGCAGGGTTCTGCTTCAGGAAATTGGAAAGTGCGCTCGCATGACTCCAGCTGTCTCTGAGGCCAGAAGGCATCTGTATGAAAAGGTTTCTAGTGTTTGAGGGTCAAGACAGCGGGCTTCCGTTTGCTGCCTGGCATCCTGAGGACCAAAAACAAAACAAATGATGTAGAATGAGAAATCACGCACATGATTTCTGGAACATGCAGAATCCAGCTTCCCCTTGGTGCAGAATTTAGATTAACTAGTAGAGGCATTTCCCCCCTCTTTGAATACAGACTATGCACCGTGCTGAATGTACCTTTGGTAATAACTTCAGTTAGGGAATCAGTATTAATTCCTGACAGTGTCATGTATTTTGTTGGGCTCAGCAACCCGTTGATCTAGTGCAGCGTGGGTGAGCTGAGACCATCCCCACAGGGTGCCTGGCAGGCGATTCTGGCAACAGGATGATCCGTGTGACAGACTGGTGTCAGAATGCCTTGCTTCTGCTGCGGGTGATCTGTAGCTCAGAAGTGGAGCACACGCTTTCCCTACCAAAGGTCCCATCCCTGGCTAAAAGGATCCAGTTAAGATCTGCCTCTCAAACCCTACTCTTTGCGTGCTCCCCCACCTCAAAGGTGACGTGGGTGAGGACTGGAAGCAGGGCATTTTCTGTGGTGGCCCCTTACCTTTGGAACGCCCTCCCCCTTGAGGCTCGCCAGGCGCCTGCCTGCGCTACTTTCTTTTGGTGCCATGCCAAAACACATCTTTTCACCCAGGCTTTTTAATGGGTGTTTTACCTTACCAGCTTTTAATGCTTCGCTTCTGTTTTATGGGTAGTTTTTATGCTGCTTATGCCCAGCGGCTTGTTTTAATTGTAAGCCGCTTCGAGCAGGACTTTGAGGAGGTGCCGTAGAAATACCCCAAACAAATAAAATGAAAGAAGGGAACTGGGTGTCAGGAAGAGACGCTGCCTGAGAGGCACTGCCAGTCGGGACGGACCGTGCCAGGCTAGGTGGGCCCATGCTCTGATTCAATATGCAAACAGCTCCTTAGGTTCATCTGTGCCTTTCACTGTGGCCCGAAGCCAAGGCCCTGGAACGCCTCGCCCTAGACTAGCACTTTGGAGTCTGTTCCACAGTCACCCTCCTGCCCCATCAAGAGCTTTGCGTGTATTTGTGTAATTGATCCTGCTTCCGCTAGTCGTGAAGGGGACCGAGGGAAGCCTTTGTGACCCTGAAGCACCTCCCTTGACCTCTGGCAGACCTCAGTAGCGCCCCCATTTCTTGAGGCTTCCCTTGACACTCTCCGCAGCCTTTAACACCCACCCTTCCACCAGCAACACCTAATCTTCAGAGCTGTAGAGGTGCTGGAAATCTGTCTTTGCCTTGAGTTGACAGGCTGCCAGAGTCTGTGCTGAACGGCCGTGCTGTCGCAGAATCGATCCCCACAGTGTTAGCTGAAGCCGAGAGGGCCAGATGTCTCTCTTACTCCCTTCCCCTGCCAAGGGGGCATTAAGGAATCCAGAGTTATTTCTCTTTGGGAATTTTAACTCCAGTGCCCGGCGGTTTTTGAGTTGCCGATATTGCACACACAAAGAAGACAGCATGCCGACCTGCACAGTGGGGGGGGTGTCTGTGTGTGTGTGTGTGTTTGGTTTTGGTGTTGAGCCAGAAGGGAGCTTTGCCCTTGGTCGAAGGGTGCTCCCGAGCTCTTTCTGAGCCAGATCCTGACCAGTTTATGGGGTCCAGTGTGACAGACTCCCAAGCTGCAGACAACCTCGTGCGTGAATGTGGAGTTCTTGAGGGTGGCACGACGAAAAAGCAAAGATGGAGAAATCTCGGTGATTTGTTCTCCCCCCCCCTTTTCTTTGTGAATTGCAGTGGATCTGAGTTCAGCCAGCGAGGATGACTTTGACAGCGAAGACAGCGAGCAGGAGCTGAAGGGCTACGCCTGCCGCCACTGCTTCACCACCAGTAGGCGTCTTCATCTCTCTCCTCTCTCCACGCCCCCCCCCAGGCCCCTCCCCAAAACCCCTCCTGAGCACTTCCCACAGAGTAAGATTGTGACTGGATGGGTACCTGTACTTGATGCCCCTTCCACCATTCTGGAAGCACGATGCAAAAGTCCCTCGTTCTGGCCCTTGGGAAAGACTTTCCCTCGTGGGAAAACAGAGACAATGCCTCCCGGCATTGCCAGGGCAAGACAAGGCTCAAAAAGGTTCAAGCATTCAAAGTGCTTAACGTTACCTGGATACAGCATTGCTTTTTAAAATATATATATATTTTTTTAATTAAAATTTTCAAATATTTAACAGAGCAATACAAACATTGTCGACTTGGTGAGCTACATTAAGAAAAGCATTCTAAAAAAACCCCAATTTAATAATACATTTTAATGTGCCCTTATACTATTTAGTTGAGTAGTGCTAATTACATAGATATTTTGTTTTGGGAGGCAATTTAAAGAAAAAGACTGAGCTGACTAAGTACGGATCTTTGACTATGAAAGGGATGTTAACTGCTTTTTAACTTTACATCAAGAGGTCTGGATACAGCATTGCTGTGGGGGGTGGGGGTCAGTATTCTCTCTGTGTTGCAGATGGGAAATAGGAGGCTAGGGCTGGGTCCTGAGCAGTGTTCCCTCTAAGCTGAGTTAGTGGGAGCTAGCTCACAGTCTTTTAGCCTCCGGCTCACACATTTTTGTCTTAGCTCAGGAAGGAGGGCTCCAGAGCAAACTAATTTATGCAGTAGCCAAATCTCTCACTCGCAGCTTTAATGCCAGTCGCTCACAAAGTAGAAATTTTGCTCACAGGACTCCACAGCTTAGGGGGGGGCATTGGTCTTGAGGTCCTCCTAATGATTCACTGCACAGGCGAGATTTGTGCTACGAACTTCCCCCGTCCTACATTGGCTCGTGCGCCGAGACCACAATTTTTTGGCCATTGTGCCAATTCATTTCAGTTCGTATCCTGCTGTCAGGTGGAGGCCTAGGGTGGGTTTTAATAAGTGCAGAACAGGAAACAAACCCCCAGAATACATACAAGAAAACATATTTCTCAAAACTTAAAAAAAAAAAATTAACAAACCGCAGTTGGATTTTAGATGTGTATCTCAAAACTGTTTTTGGGAAGACAAGCAGCATTTAAGATGGTAAAGGATTTTGCACATTCCAAGTTGCACTTTTGGTCTACAATGACGACCCAGTTTGCTTGCCTTCTCTTTTGACCGCAGCCTCCAAGGACTGGCACCACGGCGGGCGGGAGAACATCTTGCTGTGTACCGACTGCCGTATCCACTTCAAGAAGTACGGGGAGCTCCCGCCCATCGAGAAGCCGGTGGACCCGCCCCCCTTTATGTTTAAGCCTGTCAAAGAGGAAGAGGATGGGCTCAGCGGGAAGCATAGCATGAGGACACGGCGGAGTCGAGGCTCGGTAGGTTGCTTGCCACCTTCCCCGCCGTCCCATCCTCTATATTGCAGGGGGAACTTGGAACTGTAAACCTGGTTGGTAGAACAGGACGCTGTTCTGACCGAGTGCTCTCTTACATCTTGCATCTGTCACTGTTTTGTGTGTGTGTGTGCAACAGTCAACCCAAAATACTCTTTGAGGAGCATAGTCCTTTCTTACATCTCGCATCCGCCACGTGTGTGTGCACGCACACATGTGTGTATGTAGCAGTCAACCCAAAATACTATGTGAGGAATGTAGGCTTGGGTAGCTTCCAAGCATGGAAGGTGCTTCATTGGTGAGTGCAGCCACTTCCCGGCCAGCACCTGTAGCAGAGCAAAGATTAAACTTCTGAAGAGGTGCAGAGAAGCCTGTCTGCCTGGCATGCATGTCCCCGGGAGCTGTGGCTGCCTGTGCAGAGCCAGTTTGGTGTCATGGTTAAGAGCACGGACTCTTAATCTGGAAGAACCGGGTTTGATTCCCCACTCCTGCATGCAGCTGCTGGTGGGACCTTGGGTCAGTCACAAGTTCTCTCAGAGCTGTTCTCAAAAGAGCAGTCCTCGAAAGTGCTCTCTCAGCCCCACCTCCCTCACAGGGTGTCTGTTGTGGGGAGGAGGAGGGAAAGGGAAATTGTAAGCTGCTCTGAGACTCCTTTGGGTAGTGAAGGGCGGGGTATAAATACAATCTCTTATTATTATTGTTGTTCAGGAGGGTCGAGCCCAAATAGTGGGCCATCTTCTCAGCCCTGTTTGTAAGCTGTGAAAAGGGGCTCTGCCTCAGGCCTTCCTGGAAAGGGGATGCTTGACCACTGACTCCTAGCCTCTTCCTGCACAGAATCTAGAAGTAGTTTTTGGGGGTGTGCAGCAGGAGCTGCTTGTGCAAAACAGGCAGGCAGGAGGGGGAAGGTTGCGTACCTTTTAGGGGCGTCTTCTCGTGCAAGCTGATTGGTTGGGGTTGCCAGGCAGCAAGGCTCCTCCCCCTTCTCCTTGGCCAGCCTAACCACTCTTTGGTTGCACTCGTGTTCCCATTGCTGCCAAACACCTTGTAAAGTTGCTCTTTCAGTTCTTTGACTCAATTTCATCATTTTTACAGCTATCCAAACAGCTGCTAAATTAGGAAGGGAGCAGATGACAACGGTGTTAATTGTTGTCGCGTAATCTTGCTGGTGCGTTAGGAATGTGCTGAAACGTGAAGGGCTGCCTCTGCCTTTCTCTGGAGATCTGCTCTTCATCGTCTTGGTTTAGTTCAGCAAATCTTTTTATTTCTCATCAACTGACCTCTTCGTTTTTTGTATTAAAAAAACGAGGACTAAGTTGTAAGGGGTACAGCCGCCCTTGGTTTTAGCTGACCAGATTCTGAAAAGAGCTGCAGAGCACGGGTAGATAGAAACATCAAAAGGGGGGGGTGTCAGAGCGTCATTTTACAGGGCCGAGGTTTTGAAATAAATGTTCTTTGTAGGACCCTGAGATTCAGAGAGAAGGACAACAAAGGTCTTGTTCTGTGTCAGCCTGAAGGCTGCCAAGCTGGGAGTTTTGCTCCTAGTGGGGGAGAAAATCACACAAGACTATATTAATCAGCTTATAAATAAATAAATGTCTAGTGGCTGGTGATAGTCATGGTGTGTGTGTATATAAGTAACATAGTTATACATCAGCGTGGTGTAGTGGTTAAGAGCGGCAGCCTTGAATCTGGAGGGGTTGGGCTTGATTCTCCTCTCCTCCGCATGAAGCCTGCTGGATGACCTTGAGCCAGTCATGGTTCTCTCGGAACTCTCTCAGCCCCACCTGCCTCACAAGGTGCCTGTTGTGGGGAGAGGAAGGGGAGGTATATTCTAGACAGCTTTGAGACTCCTTAAGGTAGAGAAAAGCAGGGTATAAAATCAAACTCTTCCTCCTCCTCTTCCTCCTCCTTGTGGTATCCACCATTGAAAGCAGTTTCGTCTCCCTGTTGAGTTTTATCCTGTTCTGGAGCAACAGCCAGCGGCACATGTCCCTTTATGGAGACCCATCCCGTCCTCCCGGAAGATTCCCAAAAGAGTCTATTACTGTACTGTAGCTTTCTGCTTCTGTTAGCTGATTTCTTGGGGTATAGTAGAACAAACAGGAAAAACGATTATTTACTGTATTCTGAGATGTCGCTGCGACCGGCGCTTTAAAAAGGCACCTGACTGAAAAGATCAAGGGAGGGCTTCACTGGGATCCGTTGGAAGGGAAACGTAACTGACAGTTTTGCCCCCCAAAGTCGGCGAGGCAAGGCACATATGCGACAGCCCTTGTCACCCTTCCTACCTTTCTGTGTCCACCAGCAGATGTCTACACTACGCAGTGGTCGTAAGAAGCAGCCCACCAGCCCCGATGGTAGAACCTCCCCCATCAACGAAGACATCCGGTCCAGCGGCCGCAACTCTCCCAGCGCTGCCAGCACTTCGAGTAACGATAGCAAAGCGGACTCAGTGAAGAAGTCCACCAAGGTAAATTCTGACGGTTCCAAGAGACGCTCGTGAGCCTGTTCCAACGTTGGCCAGTTAAATCCATAGAGGGGAGGGTTGCTGTGCTGAATGGCACAGTGGAACGTCCTCCATGCTGTGAGGAAGCCTGCCTCTTGAGTACTGGGAAGGGCAGAGATGTTGGTGAGCATGGAAAACGGGATGGTGGCCCAGTTGGGACATAATGGTGGTTCTTCCTATAATTCACATGGGATGGAGAGACACCGCTGCCTGGGTGAATGCAGATGTCTGTTAACCGCATGAATCTGCTGCTGCCCAGTAGCTCCACGGTCATCCCCCCCCCTTAACACGGTCTTCCTTTCTGCTTCTCATGTGTGGTAGAAGATAAAAGAGGAGGCATCCTCTCCCCTCAAGAGTTCGAAGCGGCAGCGAGAAAAGGCAGCGTCTGACACGGAGGAGCCTGAAAGAATCAACGCCAAAAAAACCAAAACTCAAGTAAGTCCCACGAGGAAGTCTTCTGTCTTGGGGGTGGCCCCTTTCCACTTGGGCAGCGGGCTGGGAACAAAGCATATATTTTCTTGGCAGGGGCCGTCAGTAAGGAGAGCAAAAACCACCCCAGTAGGGTTACTCTACCCCACCCTCCCTAAATCTGTTCCCTAACGCTGGCCGTACGCAGATTTCCTGCCCGGGGTTATCACCATCTGCAGAAGCCCCTGGGTCTGGGCGTTGCCCCACATCATGGGCGAATGGGTCACGCTCCCCGGGACAGCTGATGGGTTCTTGGGGTCCGGGGGGGGGAGCAGGTTCCCTTCCCCCTCAGAGACTGGCAGGAGGAGGTGGGCAAAGTGAGGGGCAGGTAAGCCCTGATCCCCTCAAACACAGTGCACCAGGAAGTTCTTCTCTCACCGCTTCTGTCTGCGGGGGGGGGCAGTCTCAGGAGACCTTCCCACAGGATCCCGTTCAGTGTTGAGTTGTTTGAAGCATACCCGGATTTTCTGTTCGGGGCACTCGGGTTCGCCTGAACTGTTCCCCGTTCGGCATCTACTCAGGATGTCAGACGTTGGCCACCACCGGTTCCGAAGCGACGCCCTAATCCTTAAGAGATGCTTTTCATCCTTCCCTCTCCTCCACCCCCCAGGAGATCAGCAGGCCCAACTCCCCGTCGGAGGGCGAAGGGGAAGGGGAGAGCTCCGACAGCCGCAGCGTGAACGATGAGGGCAGCAGTGACCCGAAGGACATTGACCAGGACAACCGGAGCACCTCGCCCAGCATCCCCAGCCCCCAGGACAACGAGAGCGACTCGGATTCCTCGGCCCAGCAGCAAGTGCTGCAGGCGACCAATGGCCCCTCCCAGCCCCCGCCGTCCTCCCTCCCCGTGTCAACGCAGCTGCCCACCCCGTTGCCCGTCACCTCCAGTGCCCCCTCTTCGGCACCCTCCCATGTTTCCCCGGCATCCCAAGCCCCCAGCCAGCCGCTGGCCCCAGCGCCCCCTCATTCCCACATCCAGCAGGGCCCCGCCCTCCACCCCCAGAGGCTCCCTTCGCCTCATCCGCCCCTCCAGCCTCTGACCGTGCCCCAGAGCCAGCCCCCCGTCCCTGCCACCTCTCAGCCGCACCAGCAGCCTCCGCTCCACGGGCAGATCCAGGCAGTCCCTCACGGCCTCCCGGGCCAGCCCCTCCTGCCTCACCCGGTCTCCTCTCAGCCTTTCCCTCTCCCGCCTCAGTCGTCGTCCTCCGCTCAGTCTCAGGTTCCCCTGCAGCCGCCCCACGCGGCACTGCAGGTCCCGGCGGCACAGCCCACCTTGCAGGCGCCATCACCCATGCAGCAGCCGCCACCGCCACCCCAGCCGCCGCGGGAGCAGCCCCTGCCCCCCGCCCCCATGTCCATGCCTCACATCAAGCCGCCCCCCACCACCCCGATCCCTCAGCTCCCCACCCCAGCACACAAGCATCCCCCCCACCTCTCGGGGCCTTCGCCGTTCTCCATGAACTCCAACCTGCCACCCCCGCCCGCCCTGAAGCCGCTCAGCTCCCTCTCGACGCACCACCCACCCTCCGCGCATCCGCCTCCCTTGCAGCTGATGCCGCAGAGTCAGCCCCTGCAGCCTTCTCCGGCGCAGCCCCCTGTCCTGACGCAGAGCCAGAGCCTGCCTCCCTCGGCCAGCCACCCCTCCTCTGGCCTCCATCAAGTCCCCCCACAGCCCCCGTTCTCCCAGCATCCCTTTGCCCCTGGGGGCCCACCCTCCATCACGCCGCCCTCTTGTCCGTCAACTTCCACGCCACCTTCTGTGCCTGGCATCCCACCTCAGGCCACGGTCTCCACGTCGGCGGCTTCCTGCGGAAACGTCCCGGTGGTGACGTCGTGTACGATACCTCCCATCCAGATTAAAGAGGAGGCCCCGGATGAGGCCGAGGAACCGGAAAGCCCGCCTCCCCCGCCCCGGAGTCCATCGCCTGAACCGACGGTGGTGGATACGCCGAGCCACGCGAGCCAGTCGGCTAGGTAAGGAGGATGCAGGCAGGTCTCCTCCACTCACCTCGGTGGGGGTTGCCAGCTAGGGTTGCTCTCGCTCTCACCTGGGGGTTTTACCTTGAGAAACAGCAAGTCGTGGATAAAAGTTTACTCCCTGCAGGAATGCAGCGTTCCCTCAGTGGGGCTTGTCTAGACTCAGACTCTCACGGCAGGGGGCGAGGATGGCGAGCTCCCGCAGAGCAGGCACGCAGCAATATGGAAGCTTCCCCACAGAAAACTGTCAGCTATGTCCAGGAAATGCCACAGTCCAAGAGAAGAATCAGTCTCGTGATGCAGTTTCCACGGGCTGAAAGGAGGAAGAGACGATTTCCCCTTGAAGATGCTGCTAACTTCAAAAATGGTTTAATGTTTTGCCCCTGACCTGGATAGCCCAGGCAAGTCCGATCTCGTCAGATCTCGGAAGCTAAGCAGGGCCGACCCTGGCTAGTTATTTGGATGGGAGACCTCCAGAGAATACCAGGGCCGTGAGGCAGAGGCAGGCTATCAAGCCACTTCTCTGAACGGCCTCCATGACCGAAGTAGGAGTCGCCAGAGGTCACCGTGACTTCCAGGCAAGGGCGCACAGGCACACACGCCAATGGGAGAGGGTGGTATATAAATCTAATTAAATAAATACTCTAAAAAATGCAAGAACAAAAATGGTCTAATGTTTCATTCCTTGCCATTTGGTGAACTAAAACCTCTGCTGTTTCAGGCTGCTTCTCCAGCAGCTTACCCTGTCTTTGTTCTAATGTTCAGGTTTTACAAGCACCTGGATCGTGGCTACAACTCATGCGCAAGAACGGATCTCTACTTCATGCCGCTAGCAGGTTCCAAGCTGGCCAAGAAGCGCGAGGAGGCCATTGAGAAGGCCAAGAGGGAGGCAGAGCAGAAGGCAAGAGAAGAGAGGGAGAGGGAGAAAGAGAAGGAGAAGGAGAGGGAGAGAGAGCGGGAGCGTGAGAGAGAAGCGGAAAGAGTGGCGGTAGGTTTGTCTGTCTGTCTGTCTGTCTGTCAAGCCCAGGGGTCTTCCAGGCGGGTTCCGACCTAATGGAGACCCTGATTGCATGCAGCCCACTGGTTGTTTTCACAGGGCGCATTGCTAGGACTCCACTGGGATTAAGCTCCTACGTTATGCAGTCCGAGGTTGCCCTCTTTCCCCTGCTCCCTTGCAAACCTCTGGTCCTCTCCTGCATGCGGAGGGCGTCCTCTTTGCTCCCAAACAAGGAGCCGTCGGGCTGCCGCTTGATGCCCAAGTTCAGGGAACGGTTGATGGCGGAGAAAGAAGGGGCCTGTGTTGGTGCCACGTAGGTTTGGTTCCCCATGCAAGGCTTCCAGTAGTGCCATAAGGGTTCCAGACTTCTGCTTCCCTCCTTAAAAATCTTGCCGTGGTTCTTTTCTTTATGTCAGTTGTTTTCAGAAATTCGCTCAGGCGCCTGTTATGTGTGATAATTAACAGCAGCTCCTCCCGGGTTGCTGGCCCCCGTGCCCTTCAGTGCACCAGTATCTAGAAGCTCTGACACTTTCAGAAAGGAGTCTTGGGGGCTGCGGGGGGTGGGGGGGGGTCCCTGGTTCCCTTGGGGGTGTGGCGAGTCAGCTGAAGTGGTTCTAGCCTAGCTGAGAAGGCAGGACTGCCTGATGTGTTCTGACTGCAGCGAAAACCCACCTGTCTGATTTTCATGGGGCCGTTCCTTGGTTTTGGGCACTGAACACCTCTCCTCTCCCCCCCTCTCCTTCGCAGCAGAAAGCATCCAGCTCCTCCCACGAAGGTCGCCTCGGGGAGTCCCAGCTGAGTGGGCCAGCTCACATGAGGCCTTCGTTCGAGCCCCCTCCCACCACCATCGCCGCCGTTCCCCCTACATCGGGCCGGACACGCCGGCGCTACGGACTCTCAGCGAATACGCGCGCCCCCACGTCATGTCCCCCACAAACCGCAACCACCCGTTCTTTGTTCCCCTCAACCCCACCGACCCTCTCCTGGCCTACCACATGCCCGGCCTCTACAACGTGGACCCCACCATCCGGGAGCGGGAGCTGCGCGAGCGGGAGATCCGGGAGCGGGAGATCCGGGAGCGGGAGCTGCGGGAGAGGATGAAGCCCGGCTTCGAGGTGAAGCCTCCGGAACTCGACGCGCTGCACCCCGCCACCAACCCCATGGAGCACTTTGCCCGCCACGGCGCCCTCACCATCCCCCCCACGGCAGGCCCTCATCCCTTCGCTTCTTTCCACCCGGGGCTGAACCCCCTGGAACGGGAGAGACTCGCTCTGGCAGGCCCCCAGTTGCGGCCGGAAATGAGCTACCCGGACAGACTGGCCGCCGAGAGGATACACGCCGAGCGGATGGCGTCGCTCACCAACGACCCCTTGGCCCGGCTCCAGATGTTCAACGTGACGCCGCATCATCACCAACACTCACACATACACTCGCACCTCCACCTCCACCAGCAGGACCCGCTCCATCAAGGTGAGCCGGGGCGGCCCGGGCCGCGTCACCTCCAGGCGCTCCCCCAGTGTCGTCCTTTTTCTCTGTGAAGTCGGGTCGGACCTACCTGTGCAAGCAGGACTGGGTGGTAGAACAAGCTGCATTGCTTCACACTTCAAGGGGAGATGGGTTGTCAGCAATGCTCCCTGTGAGCTATGGAGTCCCGTGAGCAAAAATTCTACTTTCTGAGCTACTGGCGATTAAAGTTGGGAGTGAGCGATTGGGCTCCTGCATAAATTAGTTTGCTCTGGAGCCGCATCCTTCCCGAGCCCACGCAAAAATGTGTGAGCTGGAGGCTAAAAAACAGTGAGCCTGGCTCACACTATCTCAGCTTAGAGGGTACACTGGTTCTCAGTCACTTCTTTGGGAATGCGCCTCGGCCGGGAAGGAGGTAAGTAGGAGCTCCTTAGAAACCAGAGAGGATTTCATCTCTTGGACATCCTGTTGGTCTCTGGGGTGCTACCGGACTCGAAACGAGCTGTTCATTTTATTTATTTATATATTGGATGTATTAATCGCCCTGTCCTTGCTATTGCAGCACTGTGGGTGCTGTACAGTATCCATAAAAGACAGTCAGATAAAACCACTAAGACATTAAGAACATGTGTTTGAAAAAAGATGGTGAATATTAATCCAATTTCAGACTACTTCGCAGGCGGGGGTGCGGGGAGAAGGCCAAATAAGGTAAAGAGCAGGGGGGATGAGAAAGGGTGCCAGCTGAAAGGAAACCGTGGCTGTCCTCGGCCAAAAGCCTGGTGGAACATCTCTGCCTTACAGGCCCCTGCAGAATTGCGTAAGGTCCCATGTAAGGTCCCGATGGTATTTGACAGAGAGTTCCACCAGGTTGGGGATACCCTCAGGGCCAGGGACCACCAGCAAGTAGTTCTACTGCAGACCAGCACGGCTGGAGAAGAAGAGGAAGAAGAGATTGGATTTATACCCCGCCCTTCACTACCCAAAGGTGTCTCAGAGCGGCTTACAAACTCCTTTCCCTTCCCCTCCCCACAGCAGGCACCCTGTGAGGTACGCAGGGCTGAGAGAGCTCTTGACAGAAACTGCTCTTTTTCAAGAACAGCTCTTATCAGAACTACGGCTTGCCCAAGGTCATCCAGTCAGGTGCAAGTGGAGGAGTGGGGAATCAAACCCGGTTCTCCCAGTTTAGAGTCCGCACACTTAACCACTACACCAAACTGCCCTCTGAAGCGCCTGAGAAGGGGTGGGGCGGAGTGAAGCAGACGTAGAAAAGTAGCACGGTAGCTGCCACCTTCCTCTCTGATTAGCTCGTTCTCCAGTTGCGGGGAATTTTGGGCACAGGGGAGTGTTTAGAAATGGCAGCCCCTTCACCAGCATTCTGAAGTGATACTCCTGACAGCACGGCATAAAAAAAGGGCCGTTGCTGGATCAGACCAAAAGCCCGTCTGGTCTCCTGCCTTGTTTTCTGCAGTGACTGACGGGGGCACACAGAAGCCCCGGCTTCTCGCCACCTTGGACTCGTTCCAGCGTCTCCTTCTTTTAAAGATCACCTTCCTTGTCGGGGGGGTGTCTGTCATTTGAACCTCCTGCTAAGTAAGAAAGAGGAGAAGTTCTGTAAGCCAGCCTGGGATGGGCGATTCTCGTAAACCGCTTGTCCTGCGCGCCCTTGTGAAAGGAGGGTGGCGTGGGGCATTGGCCACACTCTGGCTGTGCTGAGGCCTGGAACCCCACCAGTCTCCTTTGCCCTCACTGGGTCTGCCCTTCTTAGACTCGGCAGCTGCTTCTGGCTTTTCGGTAACAGCAGGATTTCCTGAAGCGCGGTCAGCCATCTTGCCCCTTAAACTGCAGGGCCCGAGAAGATGCAGGTTGCACTGGGCCTCCATTTTCCCTCTAGGCCACTCCAGGGCCATGTCTTCTCTTTGTCCCCCGTGGTCCCCATTGGCCCTCGTGGAGTAGGTCGAAGGCAGGCTTTGAATCTAGGTCTCCCCTGCCCCAATCGTGATGCCACGTTGACCTTCTATTTGCTTTATGGAAAGCTCTTTGGTGGTCTCAAAACGAAAGTGCATGTGGGGGGGGGGTGTAATTCAGTTCACCCTCCTCTCCTCGCACAAACGGAAATCACGCCACCACCCCCTCGCTGCCAGCTGTTATTAGCCCTGCGAGGGAAATGGGCAAAGAGAAGATAATCTTTTTCCCCTTGTCTCCCAAGACTAACAGGTTTGATTCTGAC
Organism: Gekko gecko; assembly: GCA_029375565.1. Classification (NCBI taxonomy): domain Eukaryota; kingdom Metazoa; phylum Chordata; class Lepidosauria; order Squamata; family Gekkonidae; genus Gekko; species Gekko gecko. The sequence continues at coordinate 24,379,501 of JAPDNY010000016.1, forward strand.
TGGCACAGGGATGGGAGCAGGGTGGAGGAATGGGTTAAATCCTCCCCCTCCCCCCATGCCATGGTCTCGGATCAGGGCCCTCTTGGCTGCAGTTGCTCCTTGGATAACTCGGGGGGGAAATGCAGTCACGGATCTTCCAGGATCTCTGCTGATCTGGCCCTCACCTCGATCAGAGATGACAAAAGGGAGAGCTGGTTTGGTGCAGTAGTTAAGAGCGCGGACTCTAATCTGAAAGAAACGGGTTTGATTCCTCACTCCCCTCCACATGCAGCTGCTGGTGTGACCTTGGGTCAGTCGCAAGTTCTCTCAGAGCTGTTCTCTCCAGGGCATTCTTGGGAGAGCTCTCTCGGCCTCACTTACCACACAGGGTGTCTGTTGTGGGGAGAGGAAGGGAAAGGAGATCGTAAGCCGCTCTGAGACTCCTTTGGGTAGTGAAGGGTGGGGTATAAGTCCAATCTCCTCCCCCGCCTCCACCTCGCTGTGATGGATCTAGCCCTCGTCCCTTGAGAACGGAGGCGGCTGCTATCTGCCCAGCAGCCTCCAGAGGTCTGTTTCTTGGTTGCAGTGCAGTGGGGCATTGTGCATTTGTCCGTGCATAACGCAATGCGCTCTCGTCCCATATCGCTCTTATTTGTGCAAGATCCTGTTTACACCATCTGGGTTTCCCGATTTCCCCACCAACGGCCACCACTTCATGGGGCAGGAAAAACAGAGAGGACCGGGAGCAGCACCCTGGTTCTGTGTTCCGTGTCATGATACGAAGGCTCTTAGGATGAGGCCGGCGGTCTGCAGAAGGATGTCAGCTTATTTTCTCTTGCTGCTGTATCGACAATGGCAGAGCTAATTGAGGCACCAAATAGCCATGCGGGGGGGGGGGGGCGGTGCCTGCGTGCACAAAGCAAGGTCAGGAACAAAAGCCTTTTCCCCGGGACAGAGTGTGCCATCCCATTAACGTATCAAAGTGCAGCTGTACTTTTTGTGCAGGCTGATAGAACAAAGTGAATCCTGGAGAGGCTGCGTTAAAAATAGATGGGGAGCGTCTCCGCTTTCTGGGCTAGGAAAGGAACGGCAGGAGCGGTCGCGGGAGGAAGACTCTCTGAGGCTCTGCGGAGCCGCTTCGCCCTGTGGTTAAGGAATACCCCAAGGGGGTTCTGGATTAGGGTAGCATCACGGTGTGCGTTTTGCGTTGTGCTTTTTAAAGCCCTGTACGGTGCGCATCTCCATTTTGGAAGCTGTTGGTCATGTTGCAACAATTACCTCTATATAGAACACCAGGGTGTTGTTTGGGGTGTTTTTGCAACTGGGGGTGGGGGAGGGAATTGTTCTCAGGAGAGACTCAGAGGCCGTCCAGCCCAGCCTTAAGTCAGAGAATCGCAGAGTTGGAAGGGGTCCCACCGGCCATCTAGTCCAACCCCTGCTGCTCAGTGCAGGATCAGCCTCAGACATCCCTGGCGAGGGTTTGTCTCTGTTCACCGCTGCCTGAAGACTGCCAGGGAGCGGGGAGCTCCCCACCCTCCCCAGGCAGCCGATTCCACTGCTGAACTGCTCTTACTGTAAAAACTTTCCCCTAATATCCAGCCAGTATCTTCCCGCCCATAATTTAAACCCATTACTGTGAGTCCTGTCCTCTGCTGCCAAGGAGAGCAGCTCCCTGCCCTCCTCTAAGTGACAGCCTTTTCAAATACGTAAATACGTAAGTCCCAAAGACGAGACCGTTTTTGCAACCAGTGCATGCACCCTTAGGCTCCAGTGCTTTACGATTCCCGCCCTGAGGGGTGAGGAGGGCATCTCGGAATGGGCGGTTCCCACCGATGCCTCGGGGAGGCGGGACTAAACTCTCCGGCTTCCTGCCTCCCAGCTGGGAAGTCACCCTGGCTCAGTTTGCTTCCTGCCTCCTTGGGGAGCACAGCTCCGGAGCTGAGCTCTTTGCTCTTTCTTTTTCTTTTTTTACTTGCTTTTCTCTTGTTTTTTCTCCTGGAGCGGTTCCATACTTGAGGGAGAGCTTCCTGACCCTCTCCCGCCTCTTTCTCCTCTCTCTTCACACCTTCTTTCACACCTCCTCTTGGCTCTGCTGCTTCTCTTGTCTTTGCAGGTTTTTTTCTTTGCTCCCCCTCCCCTTCCTTGGAGGAACGTGGAAGGGAATGGCCCAGTGGCGAGCCTGGGGGAGGCTCCGGAGGGACGTAAAAGAGGAGAATTTACCTCTGAAAATGATGGAGACCCTCTCCTTCCTTCTGTCTCTTGCAAAGAGAGCTCCCTGGCTTAGCCTAGCCCCGAGCTGCTTAAGAAGAGCCCTATAAGAAGGTGTGAAGATGGCTCTTCAGCAGTGTTCCCTCTAAGCTGAGTCGGTGTGAGCTAGCTCACAGTTTTTAAGCTTCCGGCTCACACATTTTTGCCTTAGCTCAGGAAGGATGGGGCTCCAGAGCAAACTAATTCATGCAGCAGCCAAATCGCTCGCTCACAACTTTCCTGGCAGTAGCTCACCATGGAGAATTTTTGCTCACAAGACTCCACAGCTTAGAGGGAGCGTTGCTCCTCAGGTGCAAATGGCTCTCTCAGCTGCCAGTTCGACCCCTGTAGGCGACCGTTGGCATGCCCGGCTCCCTCGCTGGACACCCTCTGGCTCTCCACAGATTGCCTTTGTGGAGGCTCTATATAGTTCTTTCAGCTCTCACTAATCCCCTTTCCAAGTTCTTAAGAGAAGTTCCCCTTAAAATGACTATGCACGAAAACCCTCCTTCTCACAGCTGTGATTTTGGCTAGAAGGGGGTCGAAACTGCAAGCCTTGTCAGCCAGGAAAGGCCTTCGTGTCTTCCACAAGGAGAAGTCCCACCTGTACCCACCTGGGTGAACTCAGCTCCTCGCAGGAGTCACCCTAGGCACCCCAAAGACAGAGAGTGTCGTGGTTAAGTGTGCAGACTCTAATCTGGGAGGACCAGGTTTGATTCCCCACTCCTCCACTTGCAACTGCTGGATGACCTTGGGCAAGCCATAATTCTGTCAGAGCTGTTCTTGAAAAAGAGCAGTTTCTGTCAGAGCTCTCTCAGCCCCGCCTACCTCACAGGGTGTCTGTTGTGGGGAGGGGAAGGAAAAAGACTTTGTAAGCCGCTCTGAAACTGCGAGTGAAGGACGGGGTATAAATCCAATCATTTCTTCTAATATCTCTGGGGGACCTCAGAATCTACCCCCAATGTACAGAATCCATCAGAAAGATGGACTCTCTTTTCATTTCATTAACAGCCCCCAATAAGGGAAGGTGATGTCCCGACTGGCCATCAGCTACACCATTCAATAGTGCACCTCCCATGCCTACAATGCATGCAACGTTCTGGTTCCCACTGGGATCATGGTCCACTCAGTGAGAAGTACCGTAGACTTTGATCTTCATGCCTCCGTGGAGGAAACATGCAAGGCGGCAACGTGGTCTTCAGTCTCGGCCTTTATCAGACCCTGCAAACTTAATTCCTTCTCCTCCGCTGATGCCGCCTTCGGGCATAGAGTGCTGCAGGGTATGGTGAAAGGTTGTCAGTTCCCACCTGTCAGTGGGACACTTACCGCTACTGGAAGCCCCGTTCCAAGATGCTGCCCAAGAATGGAATCTCGGACGCTCGCCGTAAAGGTTCCTTCTGCTCTGAGGTTAGGAGGGCCTCTTGCTCCACTCCCCACCCCCCCAAAGAGAAAGAACAGAGGGGTGTCTACAAAAACAGGATCGTGAGTTCGACCGATCCTATGTGATCAAGTCGCGGGGAAGGGGGAGGGGGAGATGGCTGCCACCTCTAATCCGTCTTTAACCCTGTTCTTATCTCGTCTCTGGTTATCATCCGTTAGGCCTCTAACAGTGATTCACTCTAACAGTGACTTATCTCTGTTCTGCTCCCTCCTGCCCCTGGGATCATCAGCTCGTGGGGTAACCAAACTGAGCCCGGGCGATTCCCAGCCGGAAGACAGGAAGCTGAAGGGTTTAGTCCTGCCTCCCTGAGCCATTGGTGGGAAATCACCCATTCCAAGATGCCTTCTTCCAAAGGATCCGGCTGGCTTTTTCAAGAGTGGCTCCACCACAGCCTTTTTCAAACCCTCCATCGGTTTCTTTCGACCCTCCTAAAGGCAGCAGCCACTCAGAGCCTAAGGAAGGCCCACCAGCGGAGGAGTTTGTCGGGGAGCAGATCAGTGTTCCCTCTAAGCTGAGTCGGTGTGAGCTAGCTCACAGTATTTTAGCCTCCGGCTCACACATTCTTGTCTTAGCTCAGGAAGGAGGGGCTCCAGAGCAAACTAAATTTATGCAGTAGCCAAATCACTTGCTCACAACTTTAATGCCAGTAGCTCGCAAAGTAGAATCACAAGACTCCTCAGCTTAGAGGGAGCATTGGAGCAGATCTGTGCCACCCAGCATCCTACCTCTGCAGCAGGTGGTCCTCCGTGGCCCTGCGGAAGGCCCAGCAGCAGCAGCTACATACGTTGGGTGCTGGACATGGGTCTGAGTTCAAATCCCAGCTTATAAACTCAGCAAGCAATCGTGCAAGTGTACTTTCTCTCTGTTTAAGTTCTCACTTTGTGCAAGGATATAAATTGTGACCCTTTCCCAGAGAGTGACGATGATATCACCATAGTCACATGGAAAGGGACTTGCGGCCGCTTCCTGGCTCGTTGCCTGGCAGTTGCACAGATGGTCTGCTGGGGCTGAGAGACAGTGCCTCGCGGGGGTCTCTCACGCCCTGTGCCAGACATTGGCCGTGGCCCAGGGACTATTGAGGGATCCGTCTCCAAAGCCTGAGTCCTGCCATCTTCGTAACTGATGCACATACCTGTGTGGACAGTTCCCCCCTCACACATGCACAGTAACAGAAGAGTGCTTTTGGCACATCAGCAAACTGGTTGCCGGCCTGGTTTCCCGCTGGCCTGTCTGTGTATATTCTGTTTACTGACTGGGTGTGATTTGAACCTGCCTCGGCTTGCCAGGTGCCCTCCCTTATCAGAAACGAGAGCTGCTAGAGGCGCCTATCTGTCTGGGCATATCGGCCTTCCTCTTGCTAACCCCTGCCGTGGTTCAGTGGCTGGCTGGTCAGTTTTCCCTCTAAGCTGAGTTAGTGTGAGCTAGCTCACAGTTTTTTAGCCTCCAGCTCACACATTTTTTGTCCCAGCTCGGGAAGGAGGGCTCCAGAGCAAACTAATGTATGCAGCAGCCAAATCGCTCGCTCAAAACTTTAATGCCAGGTGCTCACAAGGGAGAATTTTTGCTCCCAAGACTCCACAGCTTACAGGGAGCATTGCTGCTGGTGGTGATGCAGTTGTAAGCTCGCTCTGAGAAGAGACACAGAACGTAGTAACGGTTAGAGCACTGGTTCCCAAAGTGGTTAATACCACCCCCCAGGGGGTGCTGGAATGATCCCGGTGGGCTGGAACGATCTCGGTGCAGATTCACAAAACTGCATCTTTTTGTCCGCTTCTTTCCTGAAAAGGGGGCAGTAGGCCAAATAAGTTTGGGAACTTCTGGGTTAGAGCATTCGACTAGAACGCGGGGTGGGGGGCAATCTGGATTCAAATCCACGCTCAGCTGTGAAGCGACCTGGGGCCAGTCACACTCGCCTGGTCTCACGGGATTGCTGTTCAGATCAAATGCAGGGAAGAACCGTGCACGTGGCTTTGTGCTCCCGAGTAGGATACACAGCTAAAACTTAGGCGCAGCGAGTGCATTCTCTTCTTTGCTCGCCTTTCTCTGGGGGCAGGATTGAAGGCCGGGATCCCCCGAGTCTCTCTCCCTCGAGGGGCCCACGCAAAGCTGCCGCCGAGGGCAATCCCCTGACTCCCAGATTCAGTGGGGGGTTGAACCCAGGCCTCCCAAATCCTAGTCCAGGACTAGACCCGAGCGTTCCCAAGGTGCTGCGGCGCTACAGCGATCCATCAGTGGGGCCGGGGGTTGTTCAAGCCGATTGCCGCACAGATGAGAGAAACTCGGCTGAAAACCTAGGATGGATCTGTGTCGGGTCTTGTTCATGGCCCGCATGTCGGAGCGTCACCCTTTCCAAAGGAGGGATTCTAGAGGCAGCGACATGCAGAGGAATTGGCGGGGGGGGGGGCAGCCTCAGGGAAGCGACACAATCGGGATTGGCAGGAAACCTTCCCTTGCGGATGTGCGGATGCCAGCCATTCCTCGCTACAGGAATCCAGGGCGGGCGCCGGGGGGCACCCTGACATCGAATAGCTCTCGTTGCCAAGTCCTCAGCAAAACATCCCCATGGCAGCAAGAGGAGAATCGGGGTCAGGACGACCCAGCCCTTTCCTGGCTGCCTCAAGGAAGCAATGGTGTCGGGGAGATCGGCGTGAGCGGCTGAATCCCCCGAGATCTTCACAGTCTGTTCTGAAGCTCTACCTTACGGGGCTTGTGCCACTGCCAGCCCACGTACGCAGCCCTTCTCTTCGCAGGCGAGGGTGGCGTGCCCACTGAGTTCCGCAGCTGAACGGGGATTTGAATTTGGGTCTCGCTCTCTGTCCAGTGAGGTCCAAGCCAAGGCTCCCTCTAAGCTGTGGAGTCCCGTGAGCAAAAATTCTACTTTGTGAGACACTGGCATTCAAGTTGTGAGCGAGCGATTTGGCGACTGCGTGAATTAGTTTGCTCTGGAGCCACATCCTTCCTGAGCGGAGGCAAAAATGTGATCCGGAGGCTAAAAACCTGTGAGCTAGCTCACACTAGCTCAGCTTAGAGGGAACACTGGTCCAAGCTGATCGTCACTTTCTGGAGGGCTTTTTTTTTTTTTTTTAAATGAAGATGGCGTTCAGTCTCTGGAAGGGGCGGCCATTTCCCAGGAGCCTCGACTGGTGGTGACCAGCTGGGGCATTCTTCCCTTCCCTCTGCATGAGCCACCTGGCAGTAGGTGTCTGATGCTGGCGAGGGGCTGGTGTTGGTGGCTGGGAGCAGGCCCGTGTGCCTGGGAGCAGGTGGAAAATTTGTTCCGGGTGGGGTTGTCCTTTGCCTGAATCAACAGGCTGGCAGAGAGAACAGCCCTTCACCAGGCATCAGTGCTTGATTCTCTGGGCCTCTGTGTGGGTACACAGGGCCTGTGTCCAGCTCTGACCGAAGCGCAAAGCCCTGCCCTGTCAGAAGAACGTAGGAGAAGCCCTGCTTCTCCCAGGAACTGTTGTTCAAAGATACACTGCCTGTGCACATGGAGGTTCCATTTAGGGGTTTCTTTTTTGGGGGGGGGTGTTGTCTTTTTGATAGACCTGGCCCTCCATGAATATCTCTTTGACTACCTCCCTCAATTCCTTTTTAAAGCCTCCTGATCGGCTGCCAGTACCTCTGGTAGCACCAGCTGCTCATTATGTGAAGAAGTATTTCATTTTTTTCCTGTATGTTTTTGAAGTGTTTGGCATCTGGTCCCTCCAGTTCGGTGTAGTGGTTAGGAGCTCAGACTTTAATCTGGGAGGAACTGAGTTTGATTCCCCACTCCTCTACATGCAGCTGCTGGTGTGACCTTGGGTCAGTCACAAGTTCTTTCAGAGCTGTCCTCTCAGGAGCCGTTTTCAAAAGAGCTCTCTCAGGCCTACCTCCCTCACAGGCAGTGTTCCCTCTAAGCTGAGTTTGTGTGAGCTAGCTCAGTTTTTTAACCTCCACCCCTCACATTTTTTGCCTTCACTCAGGAAGGATGGCTCCAGAGCAAAAGAACTTTATGCAATAGCCAAATCGCTCGCTCACAACTTTATTACCAGTAGCTGACAAAGTAGAATTTTTGCTCACAAGACTCCACAGTTTAAGAGGGAGCCCAGCAGTCGCAGGATGTCTGTTGTGGGGAGGGGAAGGGAAAGGAGTTTGTGAGCCACTCTGAGACTCTCGGGGGAAGTGAAGGGCGGGGTATAAATCCAATCCAATCCTCCTCCTCCCTGCAAGACCTGTCCACTGTCACTCAAGACTCGTTAAGCTCCAGGTTAGACTGCTGTATCATTTTCTCTGTGGGGCTGATTTGGAAGACTGTTTGGAAGCTCTCCCCCCCCCCTTTGCTCCAGAAGGCAGCAGCCGGGCTGATTCTGGATTCTGAGAGCATTTCCCGGTGTTATCCGAACGAACGCCTTCTTGCCTGGATCCCACCCGCCTGCTTCACCATCATCCAAGGGGTGCTTCTGCCTGCCTTCGCCCGGGGTCTGTCTCGTGGCAATAAGGTCTGCAGCCATTTGGGGAGCAGCACTTTCACTTCTAGGGGGGAATCCAAGGAGCTCCTCGACTGGCTGGTTTTAAGGAACTGGTTTCAAAAGCAAAGCAAAACAGAAACTGTCTTTTTTCAGAATGCCCTTTCCCCTGTGAGAGTCCCCGTCAGTTCTTATGTTTTGTGGCGCAGTTGGGTCTATTTCTAAGCCTTTTATCATGGCAGATCTCTAGCAGATTTTGTATTGTGACTTATTTCAGGGGTGTGCTTCCGGGAGCAGGAAACAGAAACAAAACGAGTGAATTAATGTCAGGTTGATGCACAAGTTCTCCTGGCACATTTTCCAGTTTCCTTGTTGGTGAAAAATCTGTAGCTTGTTCTTCCCCCTACACACACACACACACACACAAGCTTAATTCTATATATTTTAACAATTAAAGACTGTCTGGCAACTTGATGTCCTTTCAGACGCTCCAGAGAGTGTCGTGGGCTTTACGGTTGGAAAGCGGAGCTCTCCTGCTTGTTACTAGTTAAATGCTGGGCGTTGCACAGGCACTGATCATACTGGGCAGTGGGTTTTTTTTCCCCCAAGCAGGTGTTAAGTCTTGTGTGTGTTGCTTCCCTTCCTTCCCCTCCTCCTCCCGCAGGCTCAGCCGGACCTGTCCACCCCCTCGTGGATCCCTTGGCAGCTGGACCCCACTTGGCACGCTTCCCCTACCCACCCGGTACCATCCCGAACCCATTGCTAGGACAGCCGCCCCACGAACACGAAATGCTCCGGCACCCAGTTTTTGGTGAGTCTGTGTCGTGTCGCCGGCCTTGGTGCGTGAGGGCCGCCTTGCTGGATCTTACCCAGGTCCGTCAAGCCCAGCATCCTACGCCAAAGAGGTTAGGAGTGCGGACTCTTAATCTGGGAGAACCGGGTTTGGTTCCCCCACTCCTCCACATGCAGCTGCTGGATGACCTTGGGTCAGTCACAAGTTCCCTCAGAGCTATTCCCTCAGGAATAGTCCTCAAAAGAACTCTCTCAGCCCCGCCTACCTCCCAGGGTGTCTGTTGTGGGGAGGGGAAGGGAAAGGACTTTGTAAGCCGCTCTGAGACTCCGAGTGAAGGGCGGGGTATAAATCCAATCCTTTCTCTTCCTCTTCTCCTTCCAGCCTTAGGCAGCCAAATGCCTCTGAGCGGAGTGTGCTGGCCCTCCCCTGTTGCTTGACCTCTTCCCCCGAGGGTCCCAAGGCAGCTTGCAGCTTAGAGGCAACGAAGCAGTTGACACTGAAACAGGATTTAAACACCCTAAAAAGCAACACATGGGTCAAAACGGATAATAAAAGCCTGCGTGTGACAGAGCAGCCTGGATAGCCCATACTAGCCTGGTCCCATCAGACCTTAGGAGCCAAGCAAGGTCAGCCCCGGCGCATGCTTAGGTAGGAGACCACCAAGGAAGGCTGGGGTTCCTAGGCAGGGGAAGGCGCAATGGCCCATCTGCCCTGACCTGGGTGGCCCAGGCTTAGCCCCGTCTCGTCAGATCTCAGGAATGAAACAGGGGTCGGCCCCGGTTACTACTTGGATGGGAGACCACAAGGAAGTCCGGGGTGTTGCTACGCAGGGGCTGGCGACAGCAGACCGCCTCTGGACATCTCTGGCCTTGAAATCCCTCTGAGGTCGCCATAAGCCAGTTGTGACCGGAAGGCACCTGCGTCTAACAGAAATCAGTACGGATTTCTGTTCATCTTGAGCGAACAAGGAGTGAGGGAAAGTAAGCGATTCGGCCACGCAGCCTGAAAAGGGGGGGCGGGGGGAGGAGGTCAGGCCGGGCTCCTGAAGCAGTGCCTTTTATACAGGTAGCTCTTGATGAGTCGTCATCTCCCCCGCCCCCAAATTGGGCAACTCCTTTTTAAAAATCATCTAAGCTGATGGGAGTCGCATATCTTGCAGAAGGGAGTTCCATGGGGAGACAGACGCGTTTGTTAGAGCTTCCGCTGTCTTCTCTGGCCTCCTCTACACAGTCAGAGCTCCAGAGAGGTTGGTCAGCACCACTCCTTCCACTGCGGGCAATTACGTAAGAACATAAGAGAAGCCAGTGTTGAATCAGGCCAGTGGCCCATCTAGTCCAACATTCTGTGTCACACAGAGGCCAAAAATACCAGGTGCCCTCAGGAGGTCCACCAGTGGGGCCAGGACACTAGAAGCCTTCCCACTCTTGCCCTCCCCCCCCAAGCACCAAGAATACAGAGCATCCCTTGCCCCAGACCGAGAGTTCTTATCTGTACCTTGTGTCTAATAGCCACCGATGGACCTCTGCTCCACATGTTTAACCAATTCCCTCTTGAAGCCATCCATGCTTGTAGCCACCGCTGCCACCTCCTGTGGCAGTGAATTCCACATGTGAATCACTCTTTGGGTGAAGAAGTCCTTCCTTTTATCTGTTCTAACCCGACGGCTCAGCAGTTTCCCTGAGCGCCCATGAGATTCAGTCGTCACAGTCCCCGGGTAAAGAGCAATACTGCACATGCCTCGCCAGGGCAGCCAGTTCCAGCAGCACGCTGACGGAGAGCGCAATCGCTTTTTCTCTTGCAGGTACCCCCTACCCGCGTGACCTGCCCGGTGCCATCCCCCCGCCAATGTCCGCTGCCCATCAGTTACAGGCCATGCATGCCCAGTCAGCAGAGCTCCAGAGACTAGCGATGGAGCAGCAGTGGCTGCACGGACACCCCCACATGCACGGGGGCACCTTCCCAGTCAAGAAGACTATTACAGGTAAGGGGGGGTGGAGGGAAGAGACACCCTTCTGTGGTCAAGCAGAAGCCCTGTAAATGCCTGTCCTTTTAAACATACATTGTCACCATCAGCTTCTTCTCTGTGATGCCGGCCCAAGAGCTTGACTTGGCAGACGGGAGAGGCAGAATCGGGAAGCCGCAGAGGGAGAAGGAGCAGGCTCTACCAAGGGAATGCCTTTGCACAGCTAAGCAGCTGCGGCTTGGCGGTAGAGCCTCCGCTTGGCGTACAGAAGGTCCCAGGTTCGATTCCCCAGCATCTCTAGTTAAAAGACCAGGCGGGTGGTGATGTGAAAGACCTCTGCCCGAGACCCCGGAGAGCCACTGCCTGTCTGAGTAGACAACCCTGCCTTTGGATGGGGCAAGGTTCTGATTCAGTATAAGGCAGCTCAGTGTGCGTTCATGTGAGCTCTGGCCTGAACATCCCCGTTCGTTTGAAGGTAGATTTGAGCTGCGCATGTTCCTCCTCTCCAAACCGAGAGACAGTTTGGTGAAGTGGTTAGGAGCTCAGACTCTGATCTGGGAGGAACCGGGTTTGGTTCCCCGCTCCTCCTCCGTGTGCAGCTGCTGGCGTGACCTTGGGTCAGTTACAAGTCCTTTCAGAGCTGTTCTCTCAGGAGCAGTTCTCCAAAGAGCTCTCTGAGCCCCCACCTACCTCACAGGGTGTCTTTTGTGGGGAGGGAAAGGAGATTGGACGCCGCTCTGAGACTCCGAGCGAAGGGCAGGGTATAAATCCAGTCTTTTCTTCTTCTTCTCTTATGGAGTGTGTTCTCGTCTGTCTGTATAGAGCTGGGCTTCTTCTTCTTTTGCCTGTTCCTGATCTTACAAGTGAAACCCTGTTGGGGAGTTAAGCAAACAAGTCCATGGTCACGTACTTTCAAAGCATGCAAAGTCCCAGGACAGAATGGAAGGGGAAGGGTTGTCAGGGAGGGGCCACTGTGTATCCCCCTTGTTCAAAACCTGAATGTGAGTTTCTCAGCCTGAGGTCAGTGCCATGCGCTGGATGCAGGCTGAGGGGTACTGGGCCGGTGGGCAGCGCAGGCAAAGGTGGAAGGCCGGGAACACTTTTATTGATGCCAATCCCAGCCAGTCCAGAGTTTTCATACTGCTTGCCAGTCAGAGAGGCTGGTACTGAATCCCCTTCTTCCCTTTTGTGCCTGAAGAGAGCCCCGGGACCCAATCCTCATGCTGCAAGGTTTTGTCAGTCCACTGCTGTCCCCCTGACCCGGACAAGGAGGCAGATCTCTGCAGTTCTGACCCTCTGCCTCCACATGCAACTGTCTTCTCCTTCCCTGGACTCTTTAGTTCCTTAGAGGGTAGTTTGTGGGGGGAAGAGTCTCTCTCTCTCTCTCTCTCTCTCTCTCTCTCTCTCTCTCTCTCTCTCTCTCTCTCTCTCTCTCTCTCTCTCTCTCTCTCTCTCGTCTTTCATGATTCCTCAAAGCTGCGAGGAGGGGGCGGGGGTCCCCAGAAATCCCTGAGATGATGCTGCTGGAAAACATTCCCGGCCCCAAAAGCCCTAAACTCTTTTTCTTTCTTCCCCCCCCTCTCCCCGTCCTAGTCGGCTGAAGAAAGAAGGCGACAAGCAGTTGTAATAAATTATTTATTGGCCAGGCCAGCTGCAAAAGAGCCCTGTCCTTGGGAAGGAGGCGACGCGGGAGGAGCCCCGTCTCAGAAGGTCGGAAGGGGAGAGAGACCATCTTCGGAAGAGGCCTTCCTCTGTTGATTAAAAAAAAGGAAAAGCCCAAGAGATAGAGACTTGCATCAGCGCGTATATTATGGGGTTCATTTGTAGAGAAGATTTCTCAAGACCGTTTTTGGGGCGGGGTGGGGGGAGATCTCCTTGCATGATAAAAAACCTGTTACAAAGCCTATCGAAAAACACACAGGACTGGAGGAAATATTCAGAGACGTTCCCTGGGCAGTCTAAGGGGGTGGGGGGGAAGGGTGTCGGGTTGGTTTTTTAAAAAAACTTTTATGTTCGTTTTCGTTTCTTTTCCTTTCGAGTAGGTGCTAGAATCAGGTTCACAACATAATGCAAGCCACTGTGCGTAAAAAAAAAATACACTCAATTTATATATAGATATATATATATATACTTTAAAAAAAAGAGAAAAAAAAACAAATTAGAAGTTAAGTGGCATAACAACCTCTGAAAATCCAAGTGCTATAACAAGAATTTTAAAATAAATCTACTTTTATTTTAATACATTGTAGGAAAACGTCATAATTTTAAAGAGAGCTTGGCAGCATGGCTTTATAAGTCTGTAAATAATTTTTCGGGTTAGGGGCTAAAAATTATTATTATAATCTCCACAAAAATCCTGATTTCCCCCCCCCTCCTCCTCCTTCAGTAACATCATAATATCCTTCTTACCTGGTGTTGACAAAGTACAGAGTTGATTTTTTAATATAAGAGGAATATATATAATTATCCCTTTAGTTAAAGGGAGATGACGGGGGGTGTCGATGATTTCAAAACGGGGAGAAGCCTGACTTTCTGGTTTGGTAGCAACGTGAGCATTAAAGGGAGTTGCAGGGATAATGTTACAAAACTACCCTTTTCTTTTGCGTGCGTGTATGTGTGTGTTTTTTTTTTAATTTAATTCCTTTGTTCTACGGTTGTCATAATCGCCTCCCATCCTGGACAGTTGGTTTTGTCATAATTCAGTTGCTCAGTGGGTAAAAATGCATTACATCCTCCACATTTCAGGATAGGTTATTGAAGGCAAAAATAAGGCCCGTATCAGAGCCTTCACTTGGTGTGCCCCACTGGTACGAGAATGTCAAGCGGACAGAGTTTGTGCCGGTAGCATTTGCTAAAGTCGTGGGTTTCTTGCAGAATTCAGGAATGTTGGACATTCCCAGAACAGCTTTAAACAAACAAAGGCTATTCCTCTTCCTTTATTAATGTAACATTAGCCTGGAACGTTCCATCTTGTAAAATGGGCATGCACCTTTGCGCCATCAGTTTTAAAAAGATTGGCTAGGTTTTTGTTTCAGCCACAGGAAGCTCCACGTGAGAAAGGGTTTCCACACCTAGCGCATTCTCCAGCTTTTGGAAAGAACCTGTGTATTTGGAGCCTGCATTTGAGGCACCTGAGCTGCTGAGCCCATACACGTTTTGATAGAACGCAGCAAGACACACCAAACTGCTTGGGTGGGGGAAAATAATTTTGTACATATGCTGAATTAGATCTCGTCATTCCCAGGCCTTTAAGCATTTGGGAGGGAGGGAGGAATAGGCAAAAAGGGGCTGTCTTCAAACAGCTTTCACAACGGCAAAATTTAAGTTGCACTTACTGTCAAAGGTGTAAGCTCTTTCATGGTCTGCATTTCCTTTTAATAGGGCTGATCGTTGGCAAAGCTTTGCCAGTAAGGCCAGCACTGCAGTGGACCACCAGGCTAAGGTATCACCTGGACCTAACCCAGAGGGCATAGTCCGCCAGGAAGTTGTCTGGGTCAAGCGCTGTGGAAATGATCAGCTCCTGCACATGACTTGGCTGAAGAGAAAGCTGCAGAGGAAAACTTCCTGGTGGATTGTGCCTCAAACTCTTCCCGCCCCCCACACACACAGACACACCAGCTTAGGCATAGCAGCATCATGCTCTCCATCTGCAGTACTTCAGGGATTATCCCATTTGTTTCAGAAGGGTCCTCCGTTCTCGGCAGGAGGGCAACCATACAGCCGGTAGGCAACTTTTGAGGCCAGCACATGACAAATGTTCATCTCCCACCCACCCACCACCACCCCTCAGACTGTGACTTTAGATACAAAGGCAAGTAGCGCCGGAGGCTTGAAACGTCTGTGTTGCCAGTTAATGGTTCTTGCGTTCCTTTCATTCACCACCACATTTTCTTTCTCTTCCCCCCCCCTTCCTCTTTCGGAGGGCTGCTATCTTTTTCTGCGAAGACTGTTATCCATGGCGGGCCTCCAGAGAGCTTCATTGTGCTGCATCAGATAACCCCGTAGCTAATCATTGGCCGTCTCCAAAGATGCAGGACAGGGCAGGGCAGAGTTTAAAGCCCGCCTGCCGGAATTCGGGATTCTCTTTCTGCCTTGGATCAGAGAAAGGGGGTTTCTTTGCTTGGCATCCCACCCCTTCCCCAATTCCTACCCTACCGTCCAGAGTTGTTTCTCGTTCTGATTCCATTCCAACCTAGTAGCACCAGCACATTGTGCCAGTCCCTGTCCTGCCACTTGGTAAACGGTGGCACAGTCTACGGGGTCCTCCACGGAAGATGGTTTTCAGATAGGGCTGTCCGAGAAAGAGGCACGTGCACCCTTCTCCCAGAATATATCTTGTACTTTTGGCAGCTGAAATGCTGAATTCAGGAGTGCACCAATTTCTGTAATTCTGGATGCTAAATTCGGCTGTCGAAAACATGACAAAACAGGATCCCCGAAGCTTTACTAGTCCAGAGTTTTCCTGTTTTTAAGGCCAACATTTGAAAGTTTAATATGCGTAACGGGCAGGGCATTCCCAACAGATGCGGTTGTCTTTAAGGCACATCCATATGATCACCGGTTCTTCTGAAGGAAACCCAGAGGATGGCAGCTTTTGTAAGGGTGACTCTGAATTCGTAAAGATCTCCCATCCCTTCCCAGAACTACAATTCCCACAGTTCCTTAGGGGAGATAGTTTAGCACGGATGAACCTCAGTTCAAGATACCGTGAATGTCAGCTTACCCCCCTTCCCTTTCAGTTTACATGTAGCACTTTGCGGTTTCCGCCTTGGAATCTGATAAGTCTATTTTTTAATGTTTAGGGTTAGTCTTTTGAATCATTCCGGGGTGCCAGAGAAGTCCGGAGGCTGTTTGTTTCTTGGGTCTAATGATTAACTACGGTGTTATTTGCTCTTGGTCTCTGAGGCCGCCATGCCCTGTTCCAAGCTCCCAGACATTTTGGGGTTATCTTTTCGAAATTCTTAATCCCCCCCCTTTGAATTTTTTAAAAATTGTGTTTGCTTTTCATGTCTCCCTCTCCCCCCCCTTTTCAAACCGTCTCTCGTTCTGTGTCGTCTCGGTTTGACCTAGTTTCACTGCGCCGTTTAAAAAGCAGAATATACATTCTGACAGCTACGTTTATATATATCTTGAGGCTTAGTGTATATATGAGTAGTTTGCCATGGGATAACACAGTGTAAAACAGAGTAGAAAACCCAGAAATCGTGACTTCTGTGTTCTCTCCATTTGAGTATTTTGTAATTTTTTTGAAATATTTGTGGACATAAATAAAAACCAAGCTACACTACAGCAGTTGAGTTTCATTTACCAAGTGTGTGTGTGTGTGTGAATAGGCATTGGGGGGGTGGTGTTTAAAATCCTGGGAATGGTTTTGTGCAGAGATCCCCATGCTTCTTGAGCCGGCGGGCACATTTGAAATTCTGAAATGGCGTGGTCGGCACAGTAACAAAATGGCCGCCTCGGGAGGTGGAGCCGGCCACAAAATGGTTGTCCCGATTAAACTTTGGTAACACAGTGTTGATCATTGTGCTGTGGAGTGCGCAACTATGGACTGCACAGCCAGTAAAATCTCCAGTAGTCAAACCAGAAGTCATGGTGGGCAAAAGTCCTATCTAGTCCCACCCAGTTCCAAAAAATGCTTGGGGTGTGTGTGTGTGTGGGGGGGGAAGACGCCTGGTTTTGTGGCTTCCGACTGCTACACGGGCAGCCCTACACTGAGGTAAGGGCAAGAGATTTCTGGTGCCACGAGGGACAGACGTGGTGCATGAGGCACCAATATGAAACCCACTAAAATGAGAGCTCTGGCCGAGGAGAACTTCCCGGGGGTGGGGGGGGATGAACAGGAAAACTGGCTTAACAGTGGCTACCAGGCTGCCCTACAGAACTACTTAAGGATGTCAAATCCTGTGCCCGGTGACTATGCTGTGATTGTGCCACATATCCTAAACAAGACTAGCATGCAGACAGGCGGGAGTTCCTGATTTCCCCACAGTCAGAGCTCTTTTATTTTGGCAAGCATCTCTAAGGTGGAAATATGCCATGTGCAGATTTTGCCTGCACAGGATTGGACCGTGGTTGAAACTTCTCCTGGCGTTTGTTAGAGGAACACAAGCTTGCTCTAAATCAAAAGTTGCCAACTGATCAGGGAGAACAGCCTGGCTTGTTCTTAGGACCCTTAGCAGCCACAGATCTGCAGAAATCAGCTGATGCTTTTCATGGCAAGGAGGTGAGCATCGTCACCTGCTAATATTTCTGATCAAATGACTGTTTAAAAGCAGTGGCGCAGGAACTGGGGGAGAAGTTGGCAGCCCTGTGCAGAATCAACACAAACATCCTTAAGAAAAGCCACTATATTAAAGCCACTGTGGTGTAGTGGTTAAGAGTGTTGGAGAACCAGGTTCGAGTTCCTGTTCATGCCATGGAAGTTTGCTGGGTGCCCTTGAACCAGTTTGACCTACCTCGCAGGGCAGTTGTGAGGACGAAATGGAGGAGAAGAGAATTATGGAAGCCGCTTTGGGTCCCCATTGAGGAGAAAGGTGAGATTTAAATTAATAATAAAAAATTAGCTTTAAGGCTGGTTTTCCCAGTACTGTTAAGAGAAACCTTTCACCAGCCACCTGTGGAGGTGGCGGGGAGAGTACTTCTGCTTTTCCTGTGACTGCAAATGGGGTGGAAAAGAAACCGGATTTTCTTGTTGCAAGGAGCCTGTAAAATTATCGATTTCCCTTTTAATTAGTCTGGTATAAAGGGGAATGAAATCAACAGCCTGGTCCGACAGTTTAACTTCCTGGTCCTTCTATTCATTTTTGGACATGGATGTAATTAAATGTGTTGATCGTCCTAAAAAGTGAGCTCACCTCCCTGCTTTCAGCATCACAAAGTGTGTTTCCACTCTGCACGTTTCTGACAATCTGAGTGTGAAGCAAAAGGCTTGTTAATTTTACCGGCTCTTCCCCTCCTGGAGATCAAAAATTAAATCTGCTTTTGGCCTGCAGACGTTGAACTTAAAAGAGTTCGTTCCGTCCAGCCATGCCTTGGCCAGCAGCTTTCGTTGCGTGTCTACCCTGAAGATGATTTTTAAAAGAGGATTTAATAAATTAAGACTCGTGATGCAACCAACGGGGGCTCGAACCAGGTTAGTTCACAGCTGCAAGGAATCCCTGGCCTTAGAATTTTTGATGGTCTTGTTCCCCAACTCTTTCTGCATTACATTTTTAAAAACTCCTCATCGTTCCTCAACCATGCAGCTGGAGGCCACTCACACTGGACCCCCAAGGTGGTCTCCCATCCAGGCACTGCCCGGAGCCAGACCATGTTCACCTTGGCTGCTTTGTCATGCACCATCCTTACGACTGGTGCTCTGGGATCTCTTCTGATGCCAGAGGGCGGGAGGGAGGCCAAACTCTTCCTTCGCATTTCCTCTTTGTCACAGAACGGCACCATCTGCCTCTTCGCTTCAGGCAAATATCCGACTAGTGCCACGTTATTTGGCGTCGTCCCCATCCTCTTTCAGACAGCAGGCATCTTAACCTGGCGCACCTGCCCTTTCTCCCCTTCTTCATTTGTCAAAACAACCTTATGAAGTCGCTGCAACTGAGCATTATCCCAATGCTGCCGTTGCTACTGCATGAAAGATGCTTGACCTGAACTCTGCATCCTTGGTGTGGCGCAAGCTGTTCTGGCAGGGCGGACAGGGCAGCCCTCCACCAGTTCAGGCTCCCCCAAGCCCCCCTCCTTCGTGCCTCCCCAGTGTGGGGTGCCAAGTTATCAGCAAAGTCCATTTCTGCCTTGTCGATCTTTGGTTCAGCACTGCAGGCCCACCAGGTACCATCCTGACAGGAGCAAAGGGCCAGTTTGGTGTGAGAGCCAGTTTGGTGTAGTGGTTAGAAGCATGGAATCTAATCTGGGAGAAGCGGGTTTGAGTCCCCACTCTTCCACATGCAGCTGCTGGCGTGACCTTGGGTCAGTCACAAGTTCTCTCAGAGCTGTTCTCTCAGGAGCAGTTCTCAAAAGAGCTCTCTGAGCCCTGCCTACCTCACACAGTGTCTGTTGCGGGGAGGGGAAGGGAAAGGAGATTTTAAGCCGCTCTGAGACTCCGAGTGAAGGGTGGGGTATAAATCCAATCTCCTCCTCCCCTCCTTGAAGCAAGGCCCATCCATGTTGGGATGCTCGGTCATTGGGCAGAGAGCCATTTTCAGGGCCCCCTCTGAGTCCATGCTTGGTCAGTGGGTCCGTGAGACTCCATTATCCAGGCCTGTCAATCCCTCCGCAACCAAGCACTGGCCGGGATTACATGGAGTTGCCATAACCAGAAAACCCAGCGTTGCCAACCTCCAGGTGGGTAAAGTAAAATATATCAAAGGACCATAGTATATATGTAGAAAATACGAAAACAACAGCAACAAAAGACTAAAAGGGTTGGGTCTGTTTAGCCTAGGAAAGAGAAGGCTTAGAGGGGACATGATTGCAGTCTTCCAATATTTGAAGGGCTGTCATGTAGAAGCTGGAGCAGATCTATTCTCTCTCGCTCCGGATTGCAAGACTAGATCTAATGGGTGGAAATTACAAGGGAGTCAATACCAGCTGGATATCAGGAGAAACTTCCTAACTGTCAGAGTGGTTGAGCAGTGGAACAGCCTGCCTCGGGAGGTGGTGGATGCTCCTTCTTTGGACGCTTTCAAGCAGAGGCTGGGCAACCTTCTTTCGGGTATGTTGTAGGGCTACCTTTTGGCTACGCTCCTGCAGAGTGCAGGGGGTTGGACTAGATGACCTGCAAGGTCCCTTCCAACTCTTAACATTCTATGATTCTAACCACCACCCCACAGTAGAATAAAGAACTAAAAATATATTAACTAATGTTAATTTCTGTCTTTTTACAAGTAGCCTTTCTTGCTACTATATTATATTGCCTTTCTGGTAATGTTCTTTGATGATGGTACAAAAAACAGAATCGGAGACATTAGTTAATATGCTATTATTTATTCCACTGTGGTTTTTCCTCAGTATTTTGAACCTCCGGGTGGGGCCCGGAGATCTCCCAGAACTCCAATTGACCTCCAGGCAACCGAGACCAGTTCCCCCTGAAGGGAATGGCCGCTTTGGAGGGTGGACTCTAAGGCACTGTAACCCACTGAGGCCTCTTCCCCTTCCCAAACCAGGCTCCGCCCCCCCAAATCTCCAGGAATTTCCCAGCCCAGAGCTGGCAACCCTAACCGGTCGCTGAGCACAGCCTGGCAACCTTTCATCACGCCGGTGCTTTAAGGCCTCCATTTTGCCCCTCCTCCAAGACTTCAGGCCTCTGCAAGGCGGCCATTTTGTGTCAGTCTGAGGGGGAACCTGCCTGGACAGGAGGCCTCAGCCAGGTAGGCGTCTCACCCTGAAATCTAGAAGCTTCTCTCTGAGGTGGTGGGGAGGGGGGGAAATATTGTCCTCCAGCCTCTGAGAAGCTCAGAAAGAGGGAAGGGAGGTTCACTCCTTCGGGAAGTCAATGGTTGAGCAGAAAGCTGGAGGTATCTCTCCCCCCCCAGCCCAAGAAATAAATATCTTCCTTGCCTAAAGCAAACCCCAAACGTCTTTTGGACCACCATTCTGACTTCTGCAGCCCACAAGAAGAGGAAGAAACTGGATTTATACCCCGCCCTTCACCACCCAAAGGAGTCTCAGAGCAGCTTACAATCTCCTTTCCCTTCCCCTCCCCACAACAGACACCCTGGGAGGTAGAAGAAGAAGAAGGGATTGGATTTATACCCCGCCCTTCACTACCCAAAGGTGTCTCAGAGCGGCTTACAAACTCCTTTCCCTTCCCCTCCCCACAACAGACACCCTGGGAGGTAGGTGGGGCTGAGAGAGCTCTGAGAGAAACTGCTCTTTGTCAGGAACAGCTCTGACAGAACTATGGCTTGCCCAAGGTCATCCAGCAGCTGCGAGTGGAGGAGTGGGGAATCAAACCCGGTTCTCCCAGATTAGAGTCTTAACCACTTAACCACTACACCAAACTGGCCGACTCTGGGTTTGGAAATACTTGAGATATCTGAGGGTGAAGCCTGGGGGAAGCGGACTTTATGGAGGGCAGGGACCTTGGTGTAGGGTATAACGCCCGTGCGGCCCACCGTCCAAAGCAGCCCTTTTTGTCCAGGAGAAGGGGCAGTAAATGTTTTAAATAAATAAATTAAGCTTTCAATAAATAAATGATTTATGGGACTTTCAGTTGTGACTCCAGCCGCCACCTGGAGTTTGGCAGCCCTGGTCTGCAACCCATTTCCTCTAGAACCAGTTTGGTGTCATGGTCAGGAGCGCGGATTCTAATCTGGGAGAGCCAGGTTTGGTGCCCCACTCTTCCATGTGCAGCTGCTGGTGTGACCCTGGGTCAGTCACAAGTTCTCTCAGAGCTGTTCTCTCAAGAGCAGTCCTCGGGAGAGCCCTCTCAGCCCCACCTGCCTCACAGGGTGTCTGTTGTGGGGAGGGGAAGGAGATTGTGAGCCACTCTGAGACTCTTTTGGGTAGTGAAGGGCAGGGTATAAATCCAACCTCTTCTCTTTCTTCTATTGGATATTTAGCAGCTCTTGGGGTTCAATTAAGCATGGAGAGGATCCCACCATTAAATTAAAAGCACATTTTCTAATTTTGCTAGCTGTTTTTCTGCGAAATGTTAGCTCCTGGCAGGAAAGTCCTCAGTCTCTCATCTGGAGCTAGCCTGAATCTGATTTGGGCTGGTTATAGGCAATTAAGTACCCTCTGGTGGGGGGATGCAATGCCTTTGACTTCTATCTAGGTGTGTCCAAAAGCCTCTTTGCTTTGTGTTACTTTAGGCTAGAGCATCAGACTACTCTCTGGGAGATCCAGGTTCGAATCCCCACTTTGCCATCGTGGAAGCTCTCTGGGTGACCCTGGGCCCGTCACACCCTCTTAGCCTGACGTACCTTACAGGGTTGTCGCTGTAAGGATAAAATGGAGGTAAGGTGAATAACGTAAGCCGCTTTGGGGAGAAAAAGCAGCGGGTATAAATAAAGCGAATACATAAATAAATGTTGCTGAAGGCTTTCATGGCTGGAGTTCATTAGTTGCTGTAGATTTTCTGGGCTGTGTGGCCGTGGTCTTGGCATTGTAGGACCTGACGTTTCGCCAGTAGCTATGACTGGCATCCTCAGAGGTATAACACAGAAAGATGGTGTACTCTGTGTGTCAAGGTACTCTCTATGTCAAGGCTCACCTTGACACAGAGAGTACTCCATCTTTCTGTGTTATACCACTGAGGATGCCAGTCACAGCTACTGGCAAAATGTCAGGTCCTGCAATGCCAAGACCACGGCCACACAACCCAGAAAATCTGCAGCAACTAAAGATAAAGAGATGCTTCCCTACAAAGAGATAGTATAAAAAGGGCTTTGTGTGCAGAGACTTAAACCCGGTACAGTAAATCTAAACAAAGAGACAGACATGCTGCAAGAAACGCTAGATTCTTTCATGCATCTCAATTACACACATGTCCGTGTATTTATGTCTTTCACACCATGTTAATTAAAGTTTGTGTGTGGAGATGCAATTTGGGTTTTCCACATGGAGGACCCCATCCCACTGTGGACCACCCCAGATGGAGGCACGTCTGATCCTCTCTTTTGTCAGTCTCTCTGATCCATCTACCTTGGACTCCTCTTCCCCCCCACCCCCACAAGTGTCCTTGCATTCCTGAAGACGGAGCCCGGTGCCCGGAATCCATCCATCCATCCGTTTGCCGAAAACACCTTCATCTAAATGTAAATGCTACTTCTCTGCCCGAGGCTTTTTTCTCTCTCTGGGAAACGGATACAAGGTAATGGGCTCCCGATCAATTTTTATTCATGTCAAGGAAAAGCTTTGTCCTAATGCTTATTTGAAATGTATTGTTCTAGGATGATAGAAGCAAGCCCCTTCGTTTTTTTGGACCGGGAGGAGAGGGGAAGTAATGAGAAATTGTCACCTTTCAGACAGGGATGGGGAGAAACCCCCGCAGGGGGCTGGTGGGGGAGGGGGAGGGAAGCGATGGCCCAGCGAGGAAGGCGAAGGAAGGCCGAAGCCTGCTCCGTCGTTTCCTTCCTTCCCTTCTCCTTTTAAAAATTTCTCTTATTTAAGAAAGCGCCACCTTTATATACCCTTCCATTTCCACTGAGTAAAACTGGGCTTCAAGACGACTAGAAACATAAGTCGATACATTCATTTTTTAATTTTATCGCGTTTTTATCCCACCCTCCCCGCAAACGGGCTCGGGGCAGCTCACAACAAGGGCATCAAGTGTCAAAGATAAAACATTAGAATCAGGGTAAAACAACCAAATTAACATTAATAAAGTGCTCCATGATATTATTACTGTAGACATGTCAAGATGGGGCTTGTAGATGTTAACCCCGAGCCCGTTTCGGCGGCACCGATCCATCACAATACTGTAGTGGTCTTATATTGGGCCGTCCCATTACCCCCAATGTTACTACAAGATAGTTGTTGGTGGTGGTGGTGGTAGTGGTCAATGTTCCCCCTAAGCTGTGGAGTCTTGTGAGCAAAACTTCTACTTTGTGAGCTACTGGCATTAAAGTTGTGAGTGAGCGATTTGGCTGCTGCATCAATTAGTTTGCTTTGGAGTCATCCTTCCTGAGTGAAGACAAAAATGTGTGAGCCAGAGGCTAAGAAACTGTGAGCTAGCTCATACTAACTCAGCTTAGAGGGAACACTGCTGGTGGTAGTGGCAGCTCCTAATTAAAAGCCTGGCAGAAGAGCTCCATCTTGCAGGCCCTGCAGAACTTTGAAAGGTCCCATAGGGCCCTGATCTCCTACAGGAACTCATTCCACCAGGTAGGAGCCACCACTGAAAAGGCCCTGGCCCTGGTTGCCACAAGCCTAGTCTCTCTGGGGCCTGGGATCACGAGCTGATGTTGGGCCCCCGACCGTAGTGCTCTCTGGTGCATATATGGGGAAAGTAATAACAGAACATAAAACCACCAACCTCCCCCCCCCTCAGCAGCATAAAATATAGCAGCAGCAGTAATTAAAAGGACATTAAAAATCCTCAGCAGTCGTCATCAAAAGCCATTTTGTAAAAACAAATCCCTCTGATGAATGTCTCTAGATCAGCAGGAAGCAGAACAATAAATATGATGCTGCCTTCTACTGAATCAGACCATCGGTCCATTGAGGTCAGTCTCAGACTGGTAGCAACTCAGTCCAAGGTCTTTCATGCCAGATCCTTTAACTGGAGATTTCAGGGATCGAACCTGGGATCTTCTGCTTGCCAAGTAGACGCTCTGCCACTGAGCCACACATGAAGCTGTTTTATATTGAATCAGACCTTTGGTCTATCGAAATCAGTATTGCCTACTCAGACTGGCAGCAGCTCTTCAGGATCTCAGGCAGAAGTCTTTCACACCACCTACTGCCTGGTCCTTTTAACTGGAGATTCCAAGGATCAAACCGGGGACCTTCTGCATGCCAGGCAGAGGCTCTGCCACTGAGCCACACAGTCCATCAAGGTCAGTCTTGTCTGCTTAGACTGGCAGCAGTTCTCCAAGGTCTCAGTGAGAGGTCCTTCAACGTCACCTGCCTGGTCCTATTTAAGTGGAGATGCTGGGGATTGAACCTGGGACCTTTGGTATGCCAAGCAGATGATGTTGTTGTTCAGTTGCACAGTCGAGTCCGACTCTTTGCGACCCTATGGACCACATCACGCCAGGCCCTCCTGTCTTCCATCATCCTCCAGAGTTTGCTCAACTTCACGTTCGTTGCATCGATACCCAGGGGTAATTTCCTGCCGGAGCGCGCCGGAGCGGCACTCCAGGAGTAAGAAGCCCAGGTGCGGCCTGAGGGGATTTAAATGCCTTTCTTTTCCTTCCCCAGATGTGGAAGGGAAAGAAAGGCATTGTAAACATGCCTGGGTTTCCTGCCCAATCTTCTCCAGGTGCCCCGCAGTCACTCCAGGTGCCCCACATCTGGGGAAGGGAAAGAAAGGCATTTTAAACATACCTGGGTTCCCTGCCCGATCTTCTCTGGGTGTCCCGTAGCTGCAGGGTACCTGGAGAAGATCGGGCAGGGAACCCAGGCATATCTGCCTGCCCGCCCTTCTCTTGCCTTCTCCAGCCAGGCTGCCGAGGTGGGTTGGCTAGGGAGGGGAAGGGGAGGCGGGCAGACATGCCCCCTTTCCCCCCTGAGCCTCTCTGCTTTTGTGGAGAAACTCAGGGAAGGGGGAGGGGGATTTAAATGCTTTTCTTTAAATGCCATTTTAAACATGCCTGGGTTCCCTGCCCGATCTTGAGAAGATCAGGCAGGGAACCCAGGTATGCTCGCATGCCTGCCCTTTGTCAGGGGGTGTGGCATATGCAAATGAGCTCCTGCGCCTCTTTTTCTACGAAATGACCCCTGTCGATACCACTGTCTGACCATCTCATCCTTTGCCGTCCCCTTCTTCTTTTGCCTTCCGTCTCTCCCACCATCAGGGTCTTCTCCAGTGAGCCAAGCAGATGCTCTGCCACTACGCCACAGCCCCAAATAAGCTTAACCCTGCCTCCCCCCCACACCCCAGTCCTCATTGTTGCTCTGTGCTGGATTTCACCTGGCTGAGTTTAAGTCTCCCTACAAGTTATTTCCAGGCTAGAGGACAGCCTTTCAAATTCATTCACAAAAGTGGCCAGTGCTATCCAACATGCATGCTCACGGGAGCCACTTGGAGCCTGGGAGGCGGGGTGGGGTGGGGGAGACCCTCCCTTTCGACAGAAAGCCCCCCCCCCGCCTGCTTGCCAGGAGGTGGTGTGGTCATGGGCTGCAGGCACAGGTGGTATTGCCAGCTCTGGGTTGGGAAATTCCTGGAGTTTTGGGGGTGGAGCCTGAGGAGGGCGGGGTTTGAGGAAGGCAGGGTATGATGTCACAGAGCAGCCATTCCCTCCCAGGGAACTGTTCTGTGTAGTCTGGGGCAGTGTTTCCTCTAAGCTGAGTCAGTGTAAGCTAGCTTCCAGTTTTTTAGCCTCCAGCTCACACGTTTTTGCCTTAGCTCAGGGAGGAGAGCTCCGGTGCAAACTCATGTATGCAGTAGCCAAATTGCTCTCTCACAATTTTAATGCCAGGAGCTCACAAAGTAGATTTTTTGCTTTCAAGACTCCACAGCTTAGAGGGAGGATCGGTCTGGAGTCCAGTTCTAATTCCGAGAGAACTCCAGGAGGCCCGGCCTGAAGGTTAGCAACTCTAAGATCGGGGCTAAAAAAAGTTGAATTGACCCTGCTTAGCTTCCGAGACGGGGCTGTACGCTGCCGCCTTTCCTCCCCGGGTGACTCTCGGCCGGTGCTTGTAGGTCCCATCCTGGGGCCCAGGACTCTGTTGTCTGGCTGGGAACCTTCCAATCCCACAGCTCCAGGGACCCTCCTGAGGGCCGTGGCTCAGTGGCAGAGCACCTGCCTGGCATGTCGAAGGTTCCAGGTTCAGTCCCCGGCACCCCCACTTCGAAGGAATGAGGAAGGAAGGAAATGAGGTGGAAGGCCTCCGCCGGAGAGCGGCCCCCAGTCAGAGGAGGCGAGGCTGACCTCGAGGGACCGGTGTCTGATCCAGTACAAGGCAGCTTGTTGGGATTTTGTCTTTCCACAGAGGCTGCGTTAGTAGACAAGAGCCACACCGGGCTCAGGTTTTAAGGAAGCTTAACTTTACTGAAGAAAACAATAGGAAAGGGTACTTTGGATAAAAGAAATAAAATAATACATTCTAGCAACTGACGACATCCTATGAGTTACATTGCCATGGTGGTTCTCTTTCCTTCTTGCTGGAACAAAGAGCCAGAAACCCGTGAATACATGCATACAAGATCAAAGCATTTTCTGCGAACAAGATGCTAAGTGACCAATAGAAGAGGTTACAGGTCACTTCATTAGGAGAAACAACTCCCACAAATTTCCCAACACTACACCTGCAGGCCTTAGGCCAGATAACATCACGGGCTGTTAACTAACAAAAAACATTTAACTCCATCACGACTGAAACGTAAGCCGCTTGCAACTCCCAACACCCCTTCTCAAGTCGCAACGTTTAAGTCATGAGTAGGGTCCGTTAGGTTCATCGTCTTGCATAGATATTCTAACTTGAATTTGTCGAGCGGCTTGGTCATGGTGTCTGCGACCACTTCTTCAGGAGGACAATGCTGTACTTCAGTCGGTCTCCCCGTGACCGCAAATGAAAGCTGATTCCTAGAATTCCTGAGATCCTTTTGACAGACGGTGCTGGAGGTTGACCCCAAAACCTTCTGTGTGTGAAGCAGCTGCCCTGCGGCTAAACTAGGAGCTCCCGCTCCCAAAGGCCCTGGCGGGTCTTTCTCGGTATTCCCAAACCAGAGCAGTCCGGTCAGACTCATCGAATTCATTTCAGCTGCTCTCTCAACCCCTGCACCCCTTTCCGCAGGCTGATCATAGTTCCGGAGGAGTCTCTTGGCTGGATTGTGCCTTCCCAAAATAAGTACAGTTGACATACAACCTCCCGGGTTAGGTACTGACATGGGGCAGGTGAGCCACCAATAGGCTGGAAACTAGGACAGTAGTGTGGCCAAGGAAAGAAGCTGTGAATCAGGAAGTCCCCAATTCAAGTCTCGATTCTTAGGAAAGCTACTCTCTTGTAGAAGAAGTTGGTTGTATACCCCGTCCTTCACTACCCAAAGGCGTCTCAGAGCGGCTTACAATCACCTTCCCTTCCTCTCCCCACAACAGACACCCTGGGAGGTAGGCAGGGCTGAGAGAGCTCTGAGAGAACTGCTCTTGAGAGAACAGCTCTGAGAGAACTGTGACTGACCTAAGGTCACCTGGCTGTTGGTGGAGTGGGGAATCAAACCTAGTTCTCCAGATTAGAGTCTGCCGCTACCACTACACCAAACTGGCTCTCTTGTGGCCTCAGCCCTTCCGACACCTATAGTGCCGGGGTGTTATACCCCTGATACGCATCGTCTTGTAATCTTTGCAGCAGCCTGGTAAGGCAAAGATTACGTGTCAGAAAGTTGTACAAACGTGGTAATTATTAATAGTAGCTGTACCAAAATGGTTGGTTTGGCTGTCATTTTAATGTTGTGTGCTTGAGCTGTGAATCTCTGAGTGATTGGGGATGGGCAGTACTTTAAAAGTGGTTACAGAGACCTGTGTTCGAGTCTAGTAATTGTGGGTAAAATTATTTGGCCTTTCCCCTCCATCTCTGGAAAGGCTTGTGCAGAATTCCTGAATATAGCCAGTAGGTGGCAGTGTTGGCTAAGGAAATCACCTACTATTGAGTCTTTTTTGTACACTGGCACAGATTGAAGGGGGAAATCAAGTCTTTGCTTTAAATTCGAGTTTAAAATGCCAGTTGGGGTTGTCAGTAGGAGGAGCCCCAGCCCGCTGAGTTGGGCTCAGCTGTCCCTAGAGGGGCCTAATTTGTGCCTTGGGTTGCCAGACTCCAGGTGGGGCCTGGCATTCTCCTGGAATTACTTTGGGAAGACATTAGAGAGAGGTTGGCATTGATCCACATTATTGTCCTTCCTGCAGTGCTCCATCAAGAGATGGGTGATGAACGCCAACAGAGAGAGGTAGAATTGATAAAGATATCCGAAACTGCTTGTTAATTCTAGGAAAGCTCTCTTGTATTCCTTGGATCCACACATTTTTAAACGAAGGAGTGATAAATGCTACTTAGGAGCTTGAATATCTGCATCAAGATTTTGTGCTCACATCATTATCTACTGGCTTTGCCTGTGTTTATGGCATGTATTTTACATGATGACGATTGTTGTGTAATATAGGAAATTGGCATTATAAACATTATAAAAAGTACAACCAAGTGTGTTAAAATCATAGAACAGTGGTTTTCTTCCGTGAGCTTATTTTATCCTCCTCCCCCCGCACCCGGAGAAAATGGCAGGTTTGGAGGGTGGACCCCATGGCATCCCAATCCCTGCAGAATGGAACACAGCAACTCAGGCGATGAAAGTGGAGTGGAGAGTTTAAAAAGGGACAAAATAAGATGAATAATAAACAAAGCACAGCAGAATGGGGAGGGAGGGTCACTTGGTGCCAAGTGAACCAATGTGGGGAGGAAATCCCAGAGCTGAGGCACCACTTCGGATAAGGCCCTGCATTCAGTGGGGAAATGTTTTCTCTTCTCTGCTTCCTGGCCTGCCTATCAAATAGGGCTGCCAACTCTGGCTTGGTGAATTCCTGGATATTTAGGATATTTAGAGAGCCAGTTTGGTGTAGTGGTTAGAAGCGCAGACTCTGATCTGGGAGAACCAGGTTTGATTCTCCACTCCTCCACAAGCAGCTGCTGGTGTGACCTTGGGTCAGTCACAAGTTCTCTCAGAGCTGTTCTCTCAAGGGCAGTTCCCAAGAGAACTCTCTCAGCCCCACCTCCCTCACAGGGTGTCTGTTGTGGGGAGCGGAAGGGAAAGGAGTTTGTAAGCCACTCTGAGACTCCTTCGAGTAGTGAAGGGCAGGGTATAAATCCAATCTCTTCCTCCTCCTCCTCCTCCTCCTCCTTTTTCTTCTTCTTCTGTGGTTGGGGAAGGCAGAGTGTGGAGAGGCGGTGGCAGTTCAGCCAGAGATGTGATGATGTCATATAGAGTCTACCCTCCAAAGTTGACGTTTCCTCCACAGGGACTGGTCTCTGTAGTCCGGAGATTAGCTGTCATTCCAGGAAACCTCCAGACCCCAGCTTGAGATTGGCCACCCTACAACACAGTGTGTGGTAGCTTAAGGATGCGTTTGGTGTTGTGAGGGGAAATCCTTTGCTCTGAAATCCACCGCTGCCATGCTGTGCTTGAAATTCCTCCCTGTGGCCACAGGATGGAACTGCTGCCTGTGTTTTGATGAGCCCTTGTCACTTGGAGACCTCCCAGTCCCGGGTACAGCTGTAGTCCGTTCCTGTAGACCTCTTGCTATCAGGAGAAGGAGGCTCTTCATCAGCCCTCCAAAGTGACTCCAGGTGCTGCTGAGC
The DNA here is from genome assembly GCA_029375565.1 of Gekko gecko. NCBI lineage: Eukaryota > Metazoa > Chordata > Lepidosauria > Squamata > Gekkonidae > Gekko > Gekko gecko. The sequence goes on from JAPDNY010000016.1 coordinate 24,409,320, forward strand.
TGGAGAATTGCTCCAGTGGCACTTGTGCTCCTCTCCAGCATAAGTTATTGGCTGGTCTCCTATCATTTTTATTCCATGCATTTATTCATTTTATTGGGTTTGTATCCCATGCTCCCTACATAGCAGGCTCATATGGAAGCAGTATCTGTTTTTTTCCCCCTTGGGACACCGCCCCCCCCCCAAAAAAAAAACCCCTTCCTGCCCTCTCTTCCATCCTTTCTTCCTTAGCGTCACGGCAGGCCACAGCTATTTCGGTATCTGCCGAATGCAAAATTGCCAGCAAGATGGCTGTCTTTGGGTTCTGCTGTCCCCGTCCCCCGCCATAACTATGCAGTTCCAACTCTGCAAAATGCTGCATGTGCTGTGGTGTGTATTAAAAGTTCTCTTCTTTAACTTTTTGGATCAGAAAAAGGCAGTAAAAAAAGCATTTGTTTGGTGCTTCCGCTTCCGGTTGTTTTCCATTTCCCGGTAGCAAGTCTTGCATCTTATTTCAGCTGGATTTGAGTCCAGCCACTCTTCAGAGACCAACAAGATCGTTGAGGTATGCACTTACTAGATTCAAAGCTCTCTGACAGTGTCTGACAAAAGGAACTTGGAACTCTCAAAAGTGCATACCCCAAAAATCTCGTGGTCTCTGAGATGTGACTGGACCTCGAACCCAGCTGCTCTGCCACAGACCAACACTGCTGCCCTCTCTGAAAACCCTCTGCCCAATGTCTGCCAGCAGGTGATTCTGTTTCTTGGTCCTGCCCGTGCATAATAAAGAGACAGAGTTGAGTGTAGGCGCCACGTTGAGAGCACAGCATTCCTACACCCTGCGGCCGGTACTGTGTGTAGGCTGATCAGCGGGGGTCCTGCCTGACAGTGGGAGGCAGGAATCCCCCCGGGCCTTGCTGACCCCCACGGACTAACCCTCAGGGCCACCATGGACATCAGACAGGATGTACCAAATAAGCCGTCCCTTCTGAAACAGTCTGCAGCTGATTCCAATGAATAACTTGTATAAGGGCTGAATTAGTTTTCCTCTCCCCACGTGCAACTTGGTGCATGCGCACGTGCTAGAAAAGAGCAAGAGTCCAGTAGCACCTTAAAGACTAACAAAATTAAAGACGAACAAAAAAGACTAACATGTGCTGGGGCCCCGTACACGCCAGGAGGCCCACTTGTGACTAAGGCGTAGCAGAAACAAGACTTCTGGGTGAATGAGAATGTAGTCATAGAATCACAGAGCTGGAAGGGGTCCATAGAGGCCATCTAGTCCAACCCCTGCTCGGTGCAGGATCAGCCGAGAGCATCCCTGACAAGGGTTTGTCCAGCCACTGCTCAAAGACCGACAGTGAGGGAGAGCTCACCACCTCCCTAGGCAGCTGACTTACTGTTGCACAGCTCTGACTGTCAAAAAGTTTTTCCTAAGATCCAGCCGGTACCTTCCTGCCCTGAATGTAAACCCAGGATTGCGAGTCCTCTCCTCTGCGGCCAACAGGAACAGCTCCCTGACCTCCTCCTAAGTGACAGCCCTTCAAAGACTTCAAGAGAGCCATCATGCCCCCCTCGACCTCCAGACTGAACATTCCCAAGTCCCTCCTGCTCTCTTCAGGTCATCCACCCCATCAGCAGTGATGCAACTCCAGCCATCCAGGAACATCTCCCCCCCCCCCCGCGCTATCAAATTTTCCCCAACGCAGCCCTTCAACTTGATGGGCATTAGTGCCTGCAATGTTTCTTGTGGACAGCAGAGGGCGCTCGTGGAACACGCAAAACACAAAGGCCCTCCTGAGGGGTCTCTTCTGTGTTCATGATGCTGAAGAGCAGAATCCCTGCCGAACTTTTTACGGCCGCAACTAGAAAGGAACCAGCACCGGAAGGAGGAACATTTGGACCCCCTTTACTGGTTTGCTGGCTGTGGAGTTGCTGTTTTTTCCAGGAATCTGTACAGGGAAAAAGCTTGGGACAGGACTGTGACTCAGAGATAGAGCATCTGTTCGACATACCGAAGGTCCCAGGTTCAATTCCCAGCATCTTCAGTTGAAAGGCCCAGGGTCGTGGGCAATGCTCCCTCTGAGCTGTAGAGTCTTGTGAGCAAGAATTCTACTTTGTGAGCCACTGGCATTAAAGTTGTGAGTGAGCAATTTGGCTGCTGCATAAATTAGTTTGCTCTGGAGCCGTCCTTCCTGAGCTAAGACAGAAATGTGAGAGCAGGAGGCTAAAGAACTGTGAGCTAGCTCACACTAACTCAGCTTAGAGGGAACACTGGTCGTGGGTGACGTGCAAGACCTCTTCCTGAGACCCTGAAGAGCTGCTGCCAGTCTGTGTAGACCATACTGACCCTGATGGACCCAGGGTCTGATGCAGAATAAGCAGCTCCATATCTCCAAGCTGACTGGCACCATCATGCCGGCTATAATCAGCAACAGAGCTCAGGACCAATGTGTCTGCTGATAACTGGGGCTCTGGGTATACCACAATAGTGATTAATTAATTAATTAATTATCGTATTGCATGTGTGTAGAATAGCTAGGAGATCCAAAGATTGTCTGGCCGCCACCAGTTCTAGCTCTTAGTGTCATGCAGGCTTCAAGTGGAGGAGTGGGGAATTGAACTCATTTCTCCAGATGAGGGTCTGCCGCTGTTAAGCACTACACCAAGCTGGCTTTCCGCAGGAGTGAAATAAATCAGTTCTGCACCGAGCAGCAGCAGAATTCCACAATCTGAATAAATCAGGCAAACAGACCGTTTTGCTGGGTTCCCCTCATCTTGCATACCTAGTGCGAGGGCAGCAAAGCCCTTTCGCTCCCTGACCGCTGGAAACCATTTTCATACAGCCTTATGGCTTCCTGGATTCCCCCAGGCACTTTCATGGATGCCTTCACAGCCACGAGGACTGGAAACTTTAGCCTTGCAAACCTTTTAAAACATTTTTTTTTTAAGTGTGCAGGAAATTTGTTTTCAGGCTCAGAATTGCATCCTGTGTCTCCCCGACTTTTCCTATGGAGTTGCACCATGGGAGGGGCCATAGCTCAGTGGCAGAGCACCTGGTCGGCATGCAGAAGGTCTCAGGTTCAATCCCCAGCATCTCTGGTTAAAAGAAGAAGAAGAGATTGGATTTACACCCCGCCCTTCACTCGGAGTCTCAGAGTGACTTACAAACTCCTTTCCCTTCCCCTCCCCACAACAGACACCCTATGAGGGAGGTGGGGCTGAGAGAGCTCTTTCGAGGACTGCTCTTGAGAGAACATCTCTTAGATAACTTGTGACTGACCCAAGGTCACACCAGCAGCTGCATGTGGAGGCGTGGGGAATCCAACCCGGTTCTCCCAGATTAGAGTCCACGCTCCAAAGGATCTGGCAGCAGGTGATATGAAAGAACTCTACCTGAGGCCCTGGAGAGCTGTTACCAGTCTGAGTAGACAATACTGACTCTGAAGGCGGCTTTACCTGCCGTGCGGACAGAGTTGCATTCGACCAATGCAGCTCCTGAGCCAAGGCACCTTTCAGTGCCCTCAAGTGTCTGGGCATGGAGGCCCAGATCCGCTTAGCTGGAAATCCCTTCCCCCGTCCTAACTTGCCAGTGGCCTCCTGCCCCAGTTCTGTCTGGCCGACCACTCCCTCCTTTGCATGCGTTCCTGTTTTAAAGTGATGGAGCCCGGGGCTTCTTTAGTTCTGACGTGGCCTTGAACTGATTAGACGGCTGAGGCCGGAGCTCTGGGCCAGCCCCGTCTGCTTCCCAGTTTCCAGGCACGGCTGGTTAGCAGCCGCCAAGGAAACAGCCAACTCACAAGAGATGGGGAAATTCCGAGGCGGATGTGGGCCAGGGCAGAAATCCCTCTTGCCCGCAACACCCCCACCCCCCACCCACCCCCACGCAGTGATGAGCTCAGGTCGTCTGGCGGGCGCTGGCTGTCAACAGGCGCTGGCTCACCCGGCTCAGCAGCAGCGTGTCTGTGCAAGTGATCCCCTGTGACGTGTTTGCACCGCCACGCCTGACCTCCCGCCAAGGAGGGCTGTGCCAAGAGGCAAGCGAACCGGCGAGCGTTGCGCGCCACACAGAACGGAGGTGCCCTTGCACGGAGCCTGTGTCTGGCTGGGAAGCCCTGCTTTCCCTGCATCCTCCCCCGCCCCCTCCGCCCCGTTAGGCCCCGACCGTGTCCTCCGAGCTTAATCGAAACTCTCTGCCGCAGCATCCCAATCTCTCCACCGAGAGAAGATGAATTCCGTGACTGGTGTCAATTATGAGAATAAATTACACAAAATATTAGAGTGGGGGGGGGATGCGGAAACATCAGTAGACGTGATAAAGAGTTACTCGATTTATTCCTCGGCATTTCAGATTGTGTGCGTGTGTGTCTATGTAATTTATTCCATTTCCATTCGTTTTGGCATCCTCCGCCTTCAGCAACAAGAAACTTTATTCAGGCAGCCGCTCGGGCTCCTCTGACAGTCGGGGGGGGGGGGGCCTTCTCTTACAACCTTTCTGCCTTGTCTTTGTTACTGTCACAGTCAGTCGCGGATGGTCAGCCTTCCCACCCCGTCATGTTTCCCACTGGGGTGCTATTCCACACGTCACACCAGGTTCCCATCCTCCGGGTGGGGCCCGAAGATTACAACTGGTCTCCAAGTCTACGGGGATTGGTTCCCCCGGAGAAAAGGGCTGCTTTGGAGGGCGGGTTCTGTGGCATTCTGGCCCCCAGAGGCCCCTCCCCCCAAGCCCCGCCCTCCTCAGGCTCCACCCACATCTCCGGAGGGGTGCACCGATGATCCACCGCTCACGACCGGTGTTCCCTCTAAGCCGAGTTAATGTGAGCTGGCTCACAGTTTTTTAGCCTCCGGCTCACCCATTTTTGTCTTGGCTCAGGAAGGGTGGCTTCCAGAGCCAACTAATTTACGCAGTAGCCGAATCGCTCGCTCACAACTTTAATGCCAGTCGCTCACAAAGTAGAATTTTTGCTCACAAGACTCCACAGTTTAGAGAAGAAGAAGAAGAAGAGGAGGAGGAGATTGGATTCATACCCCACCCTTCACTACCCAAAGGAGTCTCAGGGCGGCTTACAAACTCCTTTCCCTTCCCCTCCCCACCACAGACACCCTGTGAGGGAGGTGGGGCTGAGAGAGCTCTGACAGAATCTGCTCTTTTTCAAGAACAGCTCTTATCAGAACTATGGCTTGCCCAAGGTCATCCAGCAGGTGCAAGTGGAGGAGTGGGGAATCAAACCCGGTTCTCCCAGACTAGAATCCGCACATTTAACCACGACACCAGACTGCCTCTTAACTATGCTCAACTGTGCTCCTAAGAGAAGGCTGCGGGGGGGGGGGGGGCCATTCCAGAATGTCTGCTGCCCTTAGGCGGAGAATTCCTGGTTGTCTATTTCTAATGGAGGCCTCTGTGGAGGGGGTGGGGAGGAACCTGTCTCTAGGAGCAGAGCTGCAAGCAAAAACTCAAGTGCTAAGCTGGGGGGGACGACATATGGGGATGCAGGGGCTGAGGCCGTGTCCAGAGAGGCTTCCTCTTGTGGCACAAACCAGTGGGGCAAGCTTGAATCACGAAGCTTTTGGGGGGAGCATCTTGAGTTCTCTCTTGGCCTGACTTGCTGCTGCGGATCCCTCCTTTGGCCAGAGCCAGATGGTGGTGCACAGAGTCCGGATCCTGATGAGAACATCAGAAGAGCCCTGCTGGATCAGGCCAGTGGCCCACCTAGTCCAGCATCCCGTCTCACACAGAGGCCAACTAGTTCCTCTGGAGGGCCAACAACAGGGCACAGAAGCCCTGTCCACTGTGAGGAACATCAGAAGAGCCCTCCTGGATCAGACCAGGGGTCCCTTCTAGTCCAGCCTCCTATCTCACACAGGGGCCAGCCAGTTCCTCTGGAGGTCCAACATCAGGGCAGAGAGGCTGAGGCCTTCATAAGAACATCAGAAGAGCCCTCCTGGATCAGACCAGTGGTCCCTCTAGTCCAGCATCCCATCTCACACAGGGGCCGACCAGTTCCTCTGGAGGGCCAACAACAGGGCAGAGAGGCCGAGGCCTTCCCCTGATGTTGCCTCCTGGCTGTGGGATTCAGAGGCTGAGTACCCCTGAATGTGGAGGTTCCCCTCAGCCACCGTGGCTAGATCGGGGATGTCCCGTCCTGAATCCTGCAAAGTGTGTCCCTTCAGCCTCCCCTCCCCTCTCCTGAGCTCAAAAGAGGCCGGTCTGATGACTTCTGGAAAGAAGAGCTGCTCTGCAGAAGCCCCCAGTTGCCGTAGTCTGACGGCTCTCCGGGGTCAGGCGCCAGCGGATTTACCTTTGATTGAGGGGCCCTGTCTCTCATCCTCCGGGAGGCGAGGTCAGCCGCTTAGCTCCTGCCCTCCGCTTGTCACCAGAGCATCAGAGGAGCCGGAGCGGCCCTCATCTCCGCCACTGTTCAAAGCAGGCCCCTCCTGCTCTCTCGCCCCAGCCTCTCGGCTGGCTGGGGGTCGGCGGCTCCCTTCCTTTGAGAGGCGAGGGGTTCATCTCACCGCCAGTGTTCCCTCTAAGCTGAGTTACTGTGAGCTAGCTCACAGTTTTTTAGCCCCTGGCTCACACGTTTTTGTCTTAGCTCAGGAAGGATGGCTCCAGAGCACACTGATTTATGCAATAGCCAAATCGCTCTCTTACAACTTTAACGCCAGTCACTCACAAAGTAGAATTTTTGCTCACAGGACTCAACAGCTTAGAGGGAGCATCGCCAGCAAGCCAGCCACCCTCAGACTGATGCAGAATGGACGACATTGGCTTGTGGTCACGCCTGGTCCATCTAGCTTGGTTGCATTTTAAAAAAATCATATCTTACTTTTGGTCTCGTGGTTAGGAGCACTGGCTCTAATCTGGGAGAACCGGGTTCGTTTCCCCACTCCTCCATATGCAGCTGCTGGTGTGACCTTGGGTCAGTCACAAGTTATTTTGGAGCCATTCTCTCAAGAGCTGTCCTTGAAAGAGCTCTCTCAACCCCACCCACCTCACAGGGTGTCTGTTCAGGGGCTTGCCTTGCAATAGCTTGTCTCCTTTCTCCATGGTCGGGGACAAAGGGTGGCGTTAGGGGAACAGCTCTCCCAGAGACACCCACTAGAATGTGGAGTGTCTCAAGGGGCAGCGCCCCATCGAAGGTCGGGAGTGGGATCCCTACCCCTGGACCACCCCGACTCAAGCACAGGACCTCCATCTTCATCGGACTGAATTTCAGTCAGCTCAGTCTAAGCCAACCAGCCATGGCTTGTAATGCCCGTTCCAGATCTTCTGGTCTAGAGCCAGACCGGCTGCCCAACGTCAGACAGAGTGGAGTGTCATCCGCATACTGGTGACATCCCAGCCCATAACTCCGGGCAATCTGGGCAAGGGGGCGCATATAAACTCTCTTCTATCCTGTTGAAATTGTGTTTATGTTTATGAATTTCAATGGCTTCCCTGTGTAATCTGACGTGGTAATTGGAAGTGTTGTCCAGCCTTTCAGTGTCTTGGAACAAAATACTGTGTCCTGTAACTCACCTTGACACAGAGAGTACTCCATCTTTCTGCGTTATACCTCTGAGGATGCCAGTCACAGTTCCTGGCGAAACGTCAGGTCCTACAATGCCAAGACCACGACCAGAGAACCTGGAAAACCTACAGCAGTTAGTTTTGTTGTTGGTTTTTTTAATAAGTTTTATTGTTTTTTATATAGTAGACAGAAAACCAAGAAAAACAGTAGAAGCAAGACAAACAGTAAGACATAGAACAGAAAAAACAGTTAGGTGCTGAAGTTTATACTCTACATTAACTATAAACCAATGCGTATTTCAAATCAGTTTCATTTATGTCCTTTGCTGGTTATTAAGATCTATCCCTTATTCTACCCTGATATTTTTGTAACCAATTATAAAATCTCTCTCATTTTTTTTTCAAAGTCACTTTCAGGTTTTTCATGTAGCTGTTAGCGTTAGTTTATCCATTTCTGCTGCATCCAACAATTTGAATATCAATTCTTCTTAACCTTTCTTCATAGGGAAAGTGTTCCAACCCTTTTATCATTCTGGTTGCCCTTTTCTGCCCTTTTCCCAATGCTATAATGTCCTTTTTGAGGTGTGGTGACCAGAACTGTACACAGTACTCCAAATGACGTCGCACCATCAATTTATACAGGGGCACGATGATACTGGCTGATTTGTTTTCAGTTCCCTTTCTAATAATCCCCAGCATAGCATCTGCACCGCCCACCCGAACGGGGCATCAGAGCAAGTCTGGGGGACCAGCTGCAACCACCCGGGGAGATCTGGGGAGCTGGAGGAGCCGCCGAGTAAGGCCTGGGGTGGCTGTCTCTGGGTTGGGAGATTTCTGGAGGTTTGGGGCGGAGCCTGTGGTGGGTGGGGATCGGGGAGGAGCCTCCGTGGAGTCTAAGACCATAAGCTCCACCCTCTAAAGCAGCCTCTATAGCCTGGAGATCAACTGTCACTTCAGGACATCTCCAGGCCAGTGTTCCCTCTAAGCTGAGTTAGTGTGAGCTAGCTCACAGTTTTTTAGCCTCCGGCTCACACATTTTTGTCTCAGCTCAGGAAGGTTGTGGGTCCAGATCGCTCGCAACTTTAATGCCAGTCGCTCACCAAGTAGAATTTTTGCTCACAAGACTCCACAGTTTAGAGGGAGCATTGCTCCAGGCCCCACCTGAAGGATGGCAACCCTAGCTAAGGCCTGGTTCACAGATGCAAGAGGAAGAGATGGTGAATGGGGGGGGCAGCCTGAGGTGACAGAATGGACCGCAGCGGTTCTACCTGCATGGAGAGGATCTCGAGAGCCAGTTTGGTGTAGTGGTTCGGAGCGTGGCGTATCGGGATCCAGCAATGGCTTCTCTCATGCTCTGTCATGTTCTCATGTTAAACTGTTTCTCTTTCACTGGGACCTTTTTGGCTTTATTCTTGGGAGTCATTTTGTTTGTTTGTTTTTCTAGAATGGATCCGGCCTCTTATTTCTCCTGCTAATCACAATGATTTTCTGCTTTTGTGGGTTTGTAAAAGTGCCCTTTATGCGGTCGTGTTCTTTTGCAATGCCATAAATCGCTTTCATAACAACTATCGAAAAAGCCAGTTCTGAAATTAGTCAGTGGATGAATAAGTCAAGGGGCCCGGGCTTTTGAAGAGCAACTTGGCAACTAGAAGGGGCTAGAAAACTGGCTTTGGTGAATGGATAATATTCTTAGAAAGTTGGGCTCCCTTTCCTTATCTGCTTGTTTTTCTCTGCAGCAGTTACTCTTGCTCCAAGTAAGCCTATAGGCTGAGCTTTCGGAACCTCTTCGACAAAATTCTTTTTAAAATGTTTTAAAGTTCATGAATTTTCAGTGTTCTTCATTTCCCTCTTGAGAGTTCCAGCACTTCTTTTCCCAAAAAAACCCATCCCTGCCTGTAGGTAATGCCTGCTCTATACCCCCGTCCGATGCTTTTTTCCATTTTCGGTAATGCAAATCTTCGTGGAATTTCCCTGAAACCTGCCGTTTGCTTCCCAAAGTGATTTTAATCGTATTTTTTTTAAAAAAGCACAACCAACCACAAGAAAGAGTGTGCATGTGTGTGTGTGCCCGCTCCCATTTATTTCCATGGAAACTGCCAGGAGGCCAGGGGGGATGGCAGAGCAAAAGCTACTTTGCAGCTAAAATTGCCCATAAAATCATTTGTGACGTGCGCTCCGCAATTAGGCTATTTTTCTTTGCCCTCCGCAGCCACGGCCCGGCTCCTCTTGATATGTTTACTTTATGCCGCTTCCCCCCCGCATTGGCACCCGTCCCCCATGCAGAGACGTCAGTTTCAAAACTCAGAAGACGTCATTTCGACTGGGCAGTCGACCTCCTGGGAGACGGAGCCCCATCGTGTTGGCCCTGGGCTTCCTTTCGGTCTGCACGGAATGTGAGCCCCTTCTCTGCTAAAAGTGCAGCGCTTCACGGAAGCTGGGCCCTTTAGGACTCTTTACTGCTATTGATTATATACATTTATATTCCGCTTTTCAGAGGCACTGTCGGGGCAGCTTACAATTAAAAAAGTTTTAAATCAGCACTGTAACAATAAGAACAGGACATCCGAAGAGCCCTGCTGGATCAGAGCAGTGGTCCCTCTAGTCTGGCATCCTGTCTCACACAGTGGCCGGCCAGTTCCTCTGGGGGTCCAATGACGGGGCATAGAGGCCGAGGCCTTCAGAAGAACATCAGAAGAGCCCTGCTGGATGAGACTAGTGGTCCATCCAGTCCAGCATCCCATCTCACACAGAGGCCAAACAGTGCCTCTGGAGGTCCAGCAACAGGGCATAGAGACCAAGGCCTTCATAAGAACGTAAGAAGAGCCCTGTTGGATCAGACTAGTGGTCCATCTAGTCCAGCATTCTGTCTCACATAGTGGCCAACCAGTTCCTCTGGAGGGCCAACAGCAGGGCACAGAGGCCGAGATCTTCATAAGAATATCAAAGGAGCCCTGCTGGATCAGACCAGTGGTCCATCCAGTGGGAGAGGGGAGCCAGTTTGGTGTTGGACTAGATGATCTGCAAGGTCATTGGACTAGATGACCTGCAAGGTCCCTTCTAACTCTAACATTCTATGATTGGTGTAGTGGTTAAGTACACAGACTGTAATCTGGGAAAACTGGGTTTGATTCCCCACTCCTCCACATGCAGCTGCTGGTGTGACCTTGGGTCAGTCACAAGTTATCTCAGTGCTGTTCTCTCAAGGGCAGTTCTTCAAAGAGTATCTCAGCCCCACCTACCTCACAGGGTGTCTGTTGTGGGGAGGGGAAGGGAAAGGAGTTTGTAAGCTGCTCTGAGACTCCGAGTGAAGGGCGGGGTATAAATCCAAACTCTTCTTCTCCCCTTCTTCTTCTTTCTCCACTCCATGCATAATTTTATAAATCTCCGTTATGTATCCTCCCGCCGCCCCAGTTGTCTGAGAATCCCTGGTCTCTTAGCCTTTCCTCTAACCCCTTAATTGACTCGGTCGCCCTCTCCTGCACTTTGCCCTTACCTACATTGAGTCCGAAGAGATAAGTGGGAAAGAAACGCCATAAATAAATTAAAGTAATTGAACTTAATTCGCCACATTGCTGCCCGCTCGCCTGATCGGGAGAGATTATTCCTGAAGGTCTTCAAAATTCTCCGCGAGTTTTACTATCCGGAATCATTTGCTGTCGTCTGGAAATCTTGGCCCACTGCTCGGCTTATCCCCAGCGTCGATCCGTGTGGAATCGCACCGCTCGCTTTCCCCTCAGCTTTTGTAAATAGGGAAAAGGTAAGGAAAAAAACCTGATGGAGGGCCAATAGTTAAAACCTCATATAAACTTATAAGTAAAAGTAAAAAAAAAACATATAAGGGCCCAGTGGAAGCCTCATTAACAAATACAAATGACAAGTATACAAGGAACAATTATTGTGACCAAATGTGTGTCAGCCCAACCAGGCCTTCTTCGGAGGTCAAACAACACGAGGTACATAGAGGAACATGTTAAGGAAGAAATAACAGAGAATATGTCAATACCGGACCAAAAAAGGAACGTTCCAAAACAAAACTATTAGACACAGGACAGGATTGTTTATGAGGCCTCTTAAGATTGCATCCTCTGTCCTGTACATGTGCACAGGTGGTAAATGGTGTTACTTTTGTGTATCTAAAATTATAAGAAAAAGTATCTACTAAAATAATATAGGTAAAACGTAACTGCAGAAACTAAAACATCAATTGTGTTAAAAAAAAAATTCCCTTCCGATTGTGGTCCAGAAAGTAACGGCGTAACCAATTAATACGAGCCAAAATGTCCTCATTAGAAAGCAGCGCAATTAGACAGGTGTAGTTAGCTTGTATAGTCTGGTAGTGAATGATGTAATCCTAATGCGACTCAGGATAATGGTCACGTGTTCACTCACTGTCAGTGGGATAACGCATCAATATTCAAACACTAGAACAATACGACAACGGGCCAACAAAGGTGGGGTGGTGTATCACAGGGTCGCCAAGGTGGGAGCCGCGTGACAGTGCGCCTCTATCATTCGTCTGCCCTGGTGAACGGATTCCGGCCCAATCCCCATGCCTGCGTCCTGGGTCTTGTTTGATGGTCTTTATTTTATTTTAATTTTTGCCATCAATTCGCAGGCAGCTTATGGCGACCCGCACAGAGTTTTCAAGGCCAGAGACCTTCAGGGGTACTTTGCTGTTCCCGGGGTTCCTTGCTGGTGGTCTCCCATCCAAGTACCAGCCATACACAGTTTTCTTTTTCACCATGATCTGGATTATGTCTCTTGACTGGCAAAGGCTGCGGGGCTCTCCATCTCAATAGGGGGTCTCTTTGGGGTCTCCCTCAGGCCCATGGCTACAGTGGGGCATCTCGGGGCTAGGCCCCCCGACTTGCTGGCAAGGCCCCCCTGACTTCCCATCCAGCCCAGGGTGTCACGGCCTTCTCCACCGGGTTAATTTCATTAGCCAGTTGCCCCCTAAGAAATTTAAATGCCCCCTGACTTTTAAAAAATTTCCTGGCTTTCGGCCTGATCTCTCTTATATATTATTCTTTCGTCTGATGAGGGATTTTCTCCTAAGATCCTGATGGAAAGGGCCATCAAGTGGTACCTGACTTAGGGCAGCTCCAGAGAGTTTTCCAGGCATGCGACATTCAAAGGTGGCTTGCCATTGCCTGCCTCTGCACAGCAACCCCAGACTTCCTTGGTGGTCTCCCATCGAAGTACGATTCCAGACCGAGCCTGCTTCGCTTTTGAGATCTGACGAGGTCAGGCCAGCCTGTGTGACCCAGGTCAGGGCCTCTCTAAGATACCAGCAGGTGATTTCCATTTCTCTCTGGTAGGCTTGCTTCCCCCCCCTTTTTTGGGGGGGGCTTTTCCTTCCAGAGCGATCTGACTCCTTGATGTGGCCCTTCAAAGCGCTTCTCTCCTCCCCCTGCAGACCTCCTCCTTCTCGCTGCTCCGACACCAGGCACACGCACACACACACCTTCAGTCGCTTCCTCTCTTCTGTGCGGCCCATCTGTGGATTCGCCTCGGAAAAAAAAAAAATTCAAAGGCTGCGTTTCTGGCTCAGAAAACATCTCGACACTATCAAAGGCCGAGTCTCGACTTTGAAATCAACACGGCACAACCGGCAGCTCTAGCCGGCGCTCTGAGTCTATCAAGGAGTGCAGGAAGAGAGAGAGAGAGAGAGAGCATATATATAAATAAATAAAAACGCTCGCCCTTGCCACGCACATAAGAATCAAGGAGGCGCATCTTTTAAGATGCTGCACTAGGACTGGTGGCGGCGTTCTCCCGTCTCCCTTCCTGGGCATGAAATATTAATCCCTCTCCGTGATATTGTGGGAAGGGTGGGGGGGACTGAACTTTCCCACTTAAAACAGGCCCGCCTGAGCGACTTGATCTTTGGACCGCGTGGCGTCGAGGCGGATGGTTTTCCCGAGGATTCGGTGAGCCTGTCGTGCGGGACCGCTGCGGTCGGCGCATCTGCGCTCATCTGGGACCCGCAATCTAATTAGCGATGATTGGGGAAGGAGCCGGCTCGTTAAGGATCAGGAAGCAATAAATAAAATATTACAGGCAGCCAAAGGAGCAGGCGGGGGGGCGAAACGCAGGCCTCTCTGAAAGCCTTTTTTTTTTTTTTAAAGGTCTGTGGTGCAGAGCTGGTAGGGAAGAGAAGAGATTGTCAAAGAGAAACACCTTTTCCTTCGACGCTCTGCCTCATCTCAGAAGAAGGCCTGGAAAGTACAGAATGCGCTTGTGATGTAGCATAGAAACCTAGAGCTGGAAGGCACCCCAAGAGTCATCTAGTCCAACCCCCTACTTTCCCCTCCGCACTCCCCCAGTGACTCCCACTCAATGCCCAGAGGAGCTCCCCTTCATGACTTTATTTATCACTCTAATAGGAACCCAAAGCAGCTTAGGTCGTTCTCCTCTCCTCCATTTTATCCTCACAACAACTCTGTAAGGTAGGTTAGGGTGAGAGTGGGTGACTGGCTCAAGGTCACCCAGCAAGCTTCCATGGCAGAAGTAGGGATTAGAACCTGGATTTCCTGACCTGGACTGACACTTTAACCACTACCACACACTGTTTCTCTGTACTGGTGTAGCTTCCCCAGGAGGCACGGGCTGGGGTCCAGCAGGGCAGGTCACAGGCAAGATTGTAGAGAGCAGGGGTTCCAGAAAGCAGGTTTACCAAAGTCCAGTCTAGGGTCAAGGAGTTCCAGGCAGCAAGTTCAAGTCCAGTGCAAAGTCAGGGATTCCAGAAAAGCCAGTTATCAGATCCAGTTCAAGGTTGCAGAGGTCCACTAGCAACAAGGTTGGTGGCTGAGTAACAAAGTGTACATCTTGCATCCACAAACTGCTGCTTCTCCCGGCTGAATTTATAGCCAAGGGTTAATGAGCTAAACTCCCAGCCAATTCCTTGGCAGTCTTCCTGAAACTACTCATTCATCTCTTCAATTGACAGCTGACAACAGGCCATGAGTCTCACACTTCTCCTTTCTTGCAACTCGATGTGTCTCTGACAGCATCGGTGCTGCAGGGGTGTGGGTGAGCTAGGTGGGCTGGGAGTGGTTTCTGAAGACTTGTTTACTGCTTCAGAGCCACAAGGTGTTGGCTCAGTTTCAGCTGTAGGCTGTAACTCCTGATCAGCTACTAACCTGGTCTCTTTTGTTCTCCTTCTGGCTCAGAGCCAGCTGCAGCCAGCTGTTCAATTACCGGTTGAGGGCTAGCAGGCAGCTCTTAGTCTGAGAAATCTGAGCCATCACTCAGCACAGACTGACTGACATCATTCTCTTTCCTACAGTTTTGTTTTCTCAGTATCAGAAATGGAGTTTTACTTAACACACACAGAGTTTTTCTGTTAAGGATATGAGAAAATCCTCTGAGATCAGATCAGTGGTCCATCTCGTCCAGTATCCTGTTTCCACCAGTGGCCAGCCAGCTGCGATCCTTGAATCTCATGTGGCAGCATGAAAGTGAACAGTTTCCCCCCTTTTGGTTGTCGTCCAGCCTCTTGTACAAAGTGGTATACTGCTCCTACCCTTGGAGGTTTCATGTAGCCCCCATAGCTCATAGTGTTTACGGAGACCCAATCCTGCCTATATTTCTGGAACCCTTCTTTAATATTAGTCCAATCAGTGGCAGTCACTGCAACAATGAATGATGCGTTCCCTGAAGAGGGAATTTCTTTTGCATGTCCTGAATCAACCACCTGTCGATGTCGCATGGTAGGAGGGCAGACGGCTTCTCTCTCTGCACCGTTGGTAGTTTTCAAACCCACCCGCACGTTGCAGCGTTTGCTGCACTGACTAAATTACAAGTCCTTTTTCTCCTGTTGTTCCTTACAGCATTGTGTGGGTGCTCTGCAGAAAAAAAAAAGACTCCCTCTCCCCCTCCCCGCCCCCAAATGCACGGTCCATATTATGCCCATACGACTGAGGCAGAGAGGAGAAGGTGGCAAACCGACCGTGTGACTCCTAACTGGGGCTGCGCGTGCCCTGTCCCGAGCAAACGAGTGTGGGTGGGGCTAGAAAGTGCTGTCAAAGTTGCAACCCAATTATGGCAACCCCAAAAGGCTTCCAAGGCAGGAAATGAACAGAGTGTGGTTTTCCATTGCCTGCCTCTGCATCGCAACCCTGGACTTCCTTGGTGGTGTCCCATCCAAGTACGAAACAAGGCCAACCCTGCTTAGCTTCTGAGAGCCAGGGATATTTTTGGTCAGGAACGCACAGGAATTGCGTTCCGGCTGGCTCCCAAGTTGGCCACACCCAGCAAGAACTCATTCGCATAATAGGCCACACCCAACAGCAGAAACTCATTAGGATTGGCTGCATTAGGGGTGTGTGGCCTAACATGCAAAGGAGTTCCTGCTACAAAAAAAGCAAAAGGTGGATGTGGCTAGATGACCACACTTCTGGTAGCATGGGCGTGTGGCCTAATAGGCTAATGAGCTGTGCTGTCAGGGGTGTGGCCTAATATGCTAATGAGTTCCTGCTGTTGGGTGTGGCCTATTATCCTAATGAGTTCCTGCTTGGGCTTTTTCTACAAAAAAAAGCCCTGCTGAGAGCTGATAAGATAAGGCTAGCCCGGGCCATCCAGGTCAGAGCAGATGAACAGAGGTGGTCTGCCATTGCCTACCTCTGCGTCACAGCCCTGGTATTCCCCGGAGGTCGCTCATCCAAATAGCAACTAGGGCTGACCCCGCTTAGCTTCCAAGATCTGATGAGATGGGGCTAGCCTGGCCCATTCAAGTCAGGGCAGACGGACAGAGGCGGGTTGTCATTGCCTGCCTCTGCAGAGCAAACCCGAGGATTCCTCTGTCCCTTCCCATCCAAGCACTAACCGGGGCTGACCCTGCCTAGCTTCCAAGATCTGACGAGATCGGGCCAGGCTGGGCATTCCAGGTCAGGGCGTGCTTTCGCCAGTAGGAACAGTCGTCCTAAACGGAGAGATTGCTCCGCTGCAGAGCAGGACCCCTTCGGTTTGTGTAGGAACGGAGGAGAGGGGTGTGAAGCCACTGCTTCTGAATGCGGAGAACGCCACCACCCCCACCCCCGCGTGTCAGACATCCACCACCACCCCAACACAGACACTGTCGGTCTAACCAAGGCGGGGGGGGGGTTGAGCCAAGCTTCCCCTTTTGGAGGAACACCCGAGGAGCGCCTGACCCGCCAGCCAAGCGGCTCTCCGATTGTTGGCCTGACGGAAGCGGGACAGAAGTTCAATATTACCCCCGGCTGAGCCTCTGGATAATGAGGGCAGAGACAGCCGAGGCCGGGCTCATTAGCCATTCCGCTGCCCAATTAGGCTGGGAGCTAATTGCTCATTAACGAGGCCATACCTGCTGAGGCAGCTGGGCCTCTCCGAAAGCAGCAGTGCAGCCAGAGACATTTGTCCGGGGTGTGTTGGGCGGGGGGAGGCCGAGAGATGCCAGCGTCTAAATGTGAGCCTCGGCTCTGCCGCTGCTGCTGAGAAGAGCCAGTTTGTTTCTGCTCCTGCCGCCGCCGCCACCGCAGCTCCCCTGGGATGCCGGTTCGATTCCTGTCTCCAACCACGCCTGAGCGGCGCGCATCAATTAGCCCGGGGCTGCCGTGACTCCGCCTGGCGGTTTCCTTCTCCGCTGCTGCTGGCATCCCGAATCGCCCTGCAGGCTATTTTGAAGAGAGAGGGGAAGCAGTCAAGCGGGAGGCAGAGAGAGGAGGAGGAGGAGGAAGAGGAAAGGTTGGGGCAGGGGAGATTAGCCAGGCTTGCCCGCCTTGCAGAGCCCTGCGGCATCCTCCTGACGGGGCCCTGCGCTTTGGGGAGGGAGGGCAGCAGAGAGGAAAAAGGATTCTTGACAGGCGAGAGGGAGAAATCAGGCCGCGCCAGGGGAGGAGAAGTGTGTCAGCCAGCGATTGCCAGGGTCAGGCGGCGAGGCAGAGGCCTAGCTGTGGGACATGGGAAGGCCGTGAGGAGCCGCAGATCCACGCGGGTCCCCAGATGGTTGGGGACGGGGACTCCAGACAGGGCCAAGTGGCTGGTGGATGGGGATTCCAGACAGGCCGACAGTGTCCCTTCAGGATGGCATGATTTGGTGGGGGCTGTCCAGAAGAGGGTGGAGGGAAGAGTGGTTCTTATATACCTATGGAGGCACTTGAGGCTGAAATGACAAGCTATAGGCCTGTCCCAGTCATTATAAACTGGGAAGAGGAGACCAGAAGCCCAGTTCTTTTTTTCAGAGCCAAAGAGGTACAAGGGGAGGGGGGCAATGAACACCAACAGCTCCCCTACTTGCAGCCCATCTCCCACCCACCCCCTTTTCCCCTTCAGCTGAGCTCCAATATACCCAGCTAGGACAAAGATCAATTTCCCACAAGCAACCCATGCCACCCTCGGTCTTCCCTCTCCCAATTGTATTCGTCAATTTCCCACTACTTGCTGTGTGGCCACATTTTGACCCACAGCATCCCCCGATTTCCCCCCGTCTTCTCAATCTTGGAAAACAAGGATCAAGAAGACGTGGGGGGAATCGGGGGGGATGTCGTGAGTCAAAATGCAACCACACAGCAAGTAGTAAGGGTGGGAGGGCTTCTGGAGTTCTGACCCTGCTGGTGCACCTCCTGATGGCACCTGGGGTTTGGCCCGTGTGTGACACAGAGTGTTGGACTGGATGGGCCATTGGCCTGATACAACATGGCTTCTCTTATGTTCTTATGTCTGCGGCACTGATGCTTTGAATTCTTGGTGCTTGGGGGGCAACTGTGGGAGGACTTCTGGAGTTCTGGCCCTGCTGGTGCACTTCCTGATGGCATCTGGGTTTTGGCCCGTGTGACACAGAGTGGACTGGATGGGCCATTGGCCTGATCCAACATGTGAACTCTTATGTTCTTATGTCTGAGGCAGTGATGTTCTGTATTCTTGTGCTTGGGGGGGCATAGTAGGAGGGGTTCTGGAGTTCTGGCCCCACTGATGGACCTCCTGAAGGCACCTTGTATTTTTGGCCACTGTGTGACACAGAGTGTTGGATTGGATGGGCCATTGGCTTGATCCAACATGGCGGCTCTTATGCCTGGGGCAGTGATGCTCTGGTATTCTTGGTGCTTGGAGGGGGCAACAGTGGGAGGGGCTTCTAGTGTCCTGGCCCCGCTGCTGGACCTCCTGATGGCACCTGGTATTTTTGGCCTCTGTGTGACACAGAGTGTTGGACTGGATGGGCCACTGGCCTGATCCAACATTGGCTTCTCTTATGTTCTTATCTTTCCACATTCCTTTTGTTGTTGTTGTTCTTTTTAAAGGGAGAAAAGAGAGTCCAGTCATTGCCCACCTGGGAAACCACAAGGGGCTTCGGTTGTTGCTGTCATCGCAGACTTTGGGTAAGTCATGTGACAGATTCCTTTGGGGGGGGGTTACAGTTCTTTGCACACAACATGGTTCGAGGCCTTGATCATCACCGCTGTGAGTTCTGCTAAGAGGCGTTTTGTTGGCTATTTTTTAATGATGTTTTTAGGAATCCATTCTTGTCCTTCAAGGTCTACCGTGGAGTTTGGGGTGGGACTTCTGTCATGATGAGGTAGCAGCCGGTGCAGTTATGTCAGAGGAAGGACATGGCAGGAATGGCAATTGGGATCCTCTCACTTCTGCAGGTGATCTCCCGACTACAGAGAAAACGGCTCCTTTGGAAGGTGGACTCTGTGCCGTTGGACCATGTTGAGGTCCCTGTCCCTCCCCAAACCCCGCCCTCCTCAGACCCCAACCCAGAAATCTCCAGGTATTTCCTAACCCAGGGCTGGCCGCTCCAGACCATAATTGGGTCTCTCCCCCTCAGCTGTTTAAATAGGGAAAAGGTCCTTCGCCCTGCTTCTGCTCTCTGTGTCTCTCCTTCCAGCGTGGTGCCGTGTTCAAGAGTGGCAGACTCTAATCTCTGGAGAACTGGGTTTGATTCCCCACACCTCCACATGCTGCCCAGCTGGGTGACCTTGGGCCAGTCACAGTCTTCTCTGAACTCTCTCAGCCCTGCCTGCCTCCCAGGGTGTCTGTTTGTGGGGAGAGGAAGGGAAGGTGATTGTAAGCCACTTTGAGACTCGGGGCAGAGAAAAGCAGGGTATAAAAACCAACTCCTCCTCCTCCTCTTCCTCTTCTTCCTCCTCCCTCTCACAACTGTAGGATTGCCAGCTCCAGGTTTGGAGATTCATGTAGACTGAAGGAGGAGGAGGAGGAGACTGGATTTATACCCCACCCTCCACTACCCAAGGGAGTCTCAGAGTGGCTTACAGTCTCCTTTCCCTTCCCCTCCCCACAACAGACACCCTGGGAGGTAGGTCAAGCCTGGGGGAGGGTGGGGTTTGAGACTTCAGTGGGGTACAATGCCATAGAATCCACCCTCCAAAGCAGCCATTTCCTCCCAGGGAACCGATCTTTGTAGTCCGGGCATCAGTTGTAATTCTTGGAGAGCTCCAGGCCCCACCTGGAGGTTGGCCACCCCACCCCATGTCCCTCGATTGTCCTTGCAAAGCCTGTGAAAGGCCAAGAGGTGCCCCGGGGGTCTGGTGGCCTTGCCCACCCCCCGCCCCCACCCCGCCGAGTCCTTCTTTTCTTCCTTTCTTTGTCGGGACGAAGAGAAAGCAAAACCTATTGATTGTCGGCCTGGCCCGGAGCGAAGCCCTTGTGGTGTTCACAGTCCTTGGCCGTCAGCCAAGGCCTTTCTGTCCGTGGGGGCCGGGCCGGGCGAGGTGGGCGGCGGAGGAGGGGGGAGGCTGGGAGCCGCTTTGAAAATTAAATCTCTCAAGAGCTCGAGAAGCTGTTACTTGACCTTGGGTTAAACTCGGCAGCGGAAGGGACCACCGCTGTATCCTCGGTCGGGGAGAACTGCCGGGCAGGGCACAGAGGCTCTCGAGAGGGGAAGGAAACGGGGGGAGGCCTGGAGGGGACAGAAAGTTCAAGTGGGTGAGCGGCATAGAGGACGGGGCCGTGACCAGGGCTGTGACCCCTCCGCCCCCTCCTCTTGCGTGCATTAGGCAGGCCCTGCTGGGCTGTGGATAAATGTCACACAGTCCTCCTCGCAAGCCCTTCGCTTGGCACATCTCCATGGAGGCAGCCTTGAAAGACGTCTGACATGGCATAACTACGGTTACATGTGGGTGGAAGGAACACGGGGCTCTGCACCTGCCCACGGTGGAGCCAGGAGAGGTCCCTGCAAGTGGGCCGCCAGCCGGTTGGGTGCAACTTCCTCCACACAGCTGTGCCCAAGGGAATATTCTCCTTCAGAGGCCCATTGGATCATCTGGCTGCAGTGTTATTGAGGGGTGTCTCCAGCTCAGAGCGGTCCTTGGCTTGGTGGAGGAGGCAGCAAAGAGGTTCCCAGCCAAAGCCCAGCCAGTTTGATGTAGTGGTGTAGGAGTGCGGACTCTAATCTGGGGGAACCGGGTTTGATTCCCCACTCCTCCACTTGCAGCTGCTGGTGTGACCTTGGGTCAGTCACAAGTTCTCTCAGAGCTGTTCTCTCAAGAGCAGCTCTCTCAACCCCACCTACCTCACAGGGTGTCTGTTGTGGGGAGGGGAAGGGAAAGGAGTTTGTAAGCCACTCTGAGACTCCTTTGGGTAGTGAAGGGCGGGGTATAAATCCAATCTCTTCTTCTTCTTCTTCTTTTTCTTCTTCTTCTCTTCTTCCCCAGAGGTGGGGCTGGGGGAAAGGGGAATTTTCTGCATTGGCTCAGTGGCGTAAATCCAGCTTGTCTAGAGTGTCTTCAGATGTTCACATCTCCTTGCCTTTTGGAAGAGTGTAGCTGTCTCTCCAGGCAGAGGAGGGCCAAAATCCTAGCTTGCCCCTATCCCAAGACCTTGCTGGAGGTGGTGTGGCCAGATGGAAGACTGGCACATAGGCACACCTGTCCAAAACACTGCATCACTGTGAAGCATTCAGGTGCAGAGGAGGTTCTCTGCAGTGCTTCTATGTGAGTCAGTCCTCTGGCTCTGGGATCGCCTCTGTCCAATAATCCGAGTCTTTCCCTTGGGTGTGATTGGCTCATTCATTCATTCATTCCCGAGGCAGACAGCAAGAAGAATATCAGAGGAGGCTGTCCGCAGTGTCTCTCCTTGAGTCATGGCTCTCAGCTGGCCTCCTTTCCAATCAGAAAGAACCTGAGACTATGGCAAAAAAGATATGTCGTGGACTCTCCTGGGGGCTGTGTGTTCTGAGAGGGAATCGTGAAGCATGCCTCACATTTCGGTTCCAAAAAAGCGTGCGCCTGACCTGGGAATTTGGGGGACCGTTGTGTACTGATTGAGGACAGCACACGCGATCACTTTCGCACGTGGGCATGCGAAGGGGCAAAGCTTTGCCTCCTGAGACAATAGCCAGTACAGATCCTAGGACGGACCGATCGGTCAGCCAGGATCCAAGCAGTAACCGATGGGGAATGGGGGGCACTGTAAATAAGCCTGTCACGGGTGTGGGTTGTGTGTCAGGTGTGCTTTGCAACGGGGTTTTAAGCAGGCCTCAGGTCCTGCTGGCTCTCTGTCTTTTGGTGTCTGGAATAAATAAACTAAGGCGTCCGGAACCCGGTACTTTACAGGGACCCTGGAGTACATTATCCTGTGTTACGTTCTGCCAATGCAACAAAGCCCTCGGATAGGACTTTGGGCATGGGGGGCCAAGACATGGCCCTGCTCCATCCCACTTCCTCCACGGTGCCACTTTACCTCTCAGGGGGTGAGCTGCAAGATGCAGGCTCCTACGCTGCCGAGCGTCGCCACGACTCCTCCGACTCCTCCGTCCTGCTCTGCTCCCCGGCGTTTGTTCTTGCCTCGGCCGGCTATTTTTGTCTCCGGCTCCCAGCCCAGAGCGCCTGGGAGCAATTGAGCTTTCCTGTTGCTTCGCCTCCTTCTCCCTCTCCCCCACACACCCCCTTCCCATCCCTGTCGCAGGAGGAAAAGCCAGCCAGATGGAAGCGCCAAGCCCACCCTCTCCGACGGAGCCGGGGTGGTTTCTAATTAGGACTCTGCCGCCTATTATCCCCTGACAGCTGACTCGAGGTATCCAGGCAGCCCCAGAGGCAGAGAGAGGAATGCTGGGCCCATTTTTAAAAAGCCTGGAACGGTTTTCCCCGCTGCCGTATCGCACAAACCGTGGCAGTGACGACGTCCCACCTGCTGGCTGTTGTTTGGAGGCCAGCGTGGGTGCAGACGGTGGCGCTGGAGGGGTAGGGGTTGTGAATAGATGGGGCAGAGGTGGAGAAAGGGGGGGAGGTCTGGACGGGATGCAGCCAACTCAGCCTCCAGAATTAGGCCTCTGATTTCAGGACTTTTCATCGAATGTCAGCACCATCCAGAGCGTTTGGGCCAAGGCCAGGAAATGCCTCAGTTACAGGCTCACTAAGGGGTCTTCATTTCTTTCCTTAGCCCTGCCGCAGCATTTATTGAGGGAGGAATTATATAGAGTACTGTCTACAGTTCTGGTCACCGCGCGGACAGCTTCAAGAGGGAACTGGATAAACATCTGGAGCAGAGGTCCATCAGTGGCTGTTAGCCACGAGGTACAGACAGGAACTCTTGGTCTGGGGCAAGTGATGCTCTGCATTCTTGGTGCTTGTGGGGGCAACGGTCGGAGGGCTTCTAGTGACCTGGCCCCACTGCTGGACCTCCTGATGGCACCTGGTATTTTTGGCCGCTGTGTGACAGAGTGTTGGACTGGACGGGCCATTGGCCTGATCCAACACTGGCTTCTGTTATGTTCTGTTATGTTCTTATGTTCTTCTGGGTTGTGGTAAGGAAAGGTTGACTGAGATACACAGAAGGTGCTTTTGGGACTCTAAAGAGGCACAGACATGCCACAGCTAGGAGACTGTTATTGTCTTCACTGACAGTTTAGACATAACACCCAACCTTAAGACAGAGAGAACTTGAATTTGGGCACCCTGTCCCTTCGAGCACAACCATGCCAGGTATATGCACTTTATCAGCAAACTGCAGTTTGCCATTATGTCTGCTCCAGCAAACTGTGGTTTGTATTTCCTTTCAAACAGAGATTAAGGCAGTATTTTCAAAGAATGTACCAATTATAATTCACAGTTTAGACAGAATATTAAGTGACGTCTGCCCTGAGCACCTTTAACAGCAAGCGTGCGGTAGAAGAAACTTCTGCAAAAGCATTTAATAGGATTGTCTCCTGGGAGTGGGAAGAACGCACATTTGAGGATCTCCCAGGCTCATGCACAAAACATATAGCTTGCTGTTATGTCTGAATCAAGCCTCTCTCCCTGTTCATTTCCTCGTCCAAAATGCTGGATTTGACCTCAGACCCCTGAATGGGTTTGGGGTCAGGCTGTCTTAAAATTCCCTCCTCCCCTTATGTCCTCAACAGAGTTCATGTCCTGTGTCCCCTTCCCCTCCGAAGGAGAGGCAGAGGGTTACAAATTGCAGGGCCTTCTCTGTGGTGGTACCTTTCAGACCAACCAAGTTTTAGTCAAGGTGTAAGCTTTCGTGTGCAAAGCCAGCTTGTGTGCAAAAGCCAGTCTGGTGTAGTGGTTAAGTGCATGGACTCTAATCTGGGAGAACTGGGTTTGATTCCCCACTCCTCCACTTGCACCTGCTGGATGCTCTTGGGCAAGCCATAGTTCTGGCACAGCTGTCCTTGAAAAAGAGCAGTTTCTGTCAGAGCTCTCTCAGCCCCTCTTGCCTCACAGGGTGCCTGTTGTGGGGAGGGGAAGGGAAAGGAGATTGTAAGCCGCTCTGAGACACCTTTGGGTAGTGAATGGCAGGGTGTAAACCCAATCTCTTCTTCCCTCCTCCTCATCCTCCTCTTTCTCCTCCTCCTCCTTCTTCTGAACTGCAGTCTTCCTAAAGCCATAAGTGAGAATTCACCGTCTCTGCCAGCACCTCCATCAATCCAGCACCGGCCCAGGAAGCTCAAAGGATTATGGGAAAGTGCTGAAATTTTGGAAACAGCCTGAGCCGGATGGTCTTCTCACTGTCCAGTTTCCAGGATCTGCAGAGCAGACCTCAGCGGCCTTTTGGTTCTGAGAATTCCCTGGCGGCCGCCCAGCCAGCCTGGCCCATGACACGTAATCCTCTGCTCCTCGGGGGGCCGTTTTGTATTGTCCCTGCCTGAATGTCCTACAATGCGGGCTATTCTTCCCCTCCCTCCCAGAGACCTTTGTGAGCCCTGGCCTCTCCCGGGCCCCACCGCGGGGTCAGCCCTGAATGGGCCACGCCACAGGGGTCAGAGTCGAGAGCGGGCGGATGCCCCCTGGGCTCTCACGTGTCCCCCGTGGAGGCTGACCTCAGTCCCTGGCCTCCTTCCCAGATCCCCCCACATATAGATCTTCTGCCAGGGCTGGAGGAAGTGAGTCAGTCTCGGGAAGAAGAAGAAGGGGGACGGGGGAGTCCCGCTGCTCCCCCGCCCCTCCCCTCCTCTCCCCTCCTGAGTTGCTCAGCCCCCCTCCCCACCGCCAGCAAGGCCCGGAGCAGCAGACGAGCTTCGCTGGGGGGGGGCGGGGGGGATGGAGCCGGCTCTCGGTTCCTGTTTGCATCCCACACGAGTGATTCCCCGCGGCCGCCCTCGCCTCAGTTCATGTGCTTCTGATTAGCTTGAGAAAACACGCACGGCTTCTCCTGGAGGAGAGGCGCATGATGGCAGGGGGGTTTAGCAGAGGAGGGAAATGGGGGTGGTGGTCACACCAAGAGCTGGGCGCAGTGTCGAGCTGCAGCTATGCCTGGGTGTTTGTGTGTGGGTGTGTGAAGCAGTAGCAAATAGGAGTGCTCTGAGCATGGGCAAAGGGCACTTCTCTGACTGCCAACTGCGCTAGCCCTATAGATCTAGGCCTTAAGGAACAGGGTGTACTTTTTGAAGCAAGGGCATACCCTCAGCGTCCTGCCTTTCCCTTGTGAGATTATTGTGAACACTAGAAATTGTCTATAGAAGAGGAGGAGGAGGAGATTGGATTTATACGTTGCCTGTCACTACCCAAAGGAGTCTCAGAGCAGCTTACAATCTCCTTTCCCTTCCCCTCCCCACAACAGACATCCCATGAGGTAGGTGGGGCTGAGAGAACTGCTCTTGAGAGAATAGCTCAGAGAGAACTTGTGAATGACCCAAGGTCACCCAGCAGCTGCATGTGAAGGAGTGGGGAATCAAACCCAGTTCTCCCGGATTACAGTCCACGCTCCTAACCACCACACCAAACCAGTGTTCCCTCTAAGCTGAGTTAGTGTGAGCTAGCTCCCAGTTTTTTTAGCCTCCAGCTCACACATTTTTGCCTTAGCTCGGGAAGGAGGGCTCCAGGGCAAACTAATTTATACAGCAGTCAAATCGCTCGCTCACAGCTTGAATGCCAGTCGCTCACAAAGTAGAATTTTTGCTCACAAGACTCCACAGCTTAGAGGAAGCATTGCACCAAAATGGCTCTCAGGAGTACAGGAGTTCCCTGCAAACTTTGTTACTGGAGGGGCACTTAAGCACGTGCCCTCGTGGTGCAAACCCAGGGCCTTGAAATAATCTAAACGTTGGTTCAGTCCAGCCTGTGAAACGCAGTCCTCCTGACCCCCTTCTTGGCATTTCTCCCCCCGCAGCCCTGCCACCCCCACTCCCAGACCCACAAGCTCCGGAGCCCTTTCCCCTCTTTGCCCCCTTCCTGCCCAACAGCCCTCCAGCCCCTCCTAGGCGAGGCGTTTTCCCTCCCAGCCCCAAGGATGACCTTTCACTTCCCTCGGAGAGCAAGACCACTTATCAGCATTCCATCACTGAGCCCTTCCCCCGGGGCCATTAGGATGCTAGCAAAGGGCCATCGCCCACTCATAGAGCGAAGGAAATAAAACCTTTTAGACTCGTTCATAGAGCTAGGAAGACTATTTCAGGTTTGTAGGCAGCGGCATTAAAATGTTGGTGTGCCGGCATCGGATATTCATGCGGTGGGTCGTTCTAGCTCTGCTGAAGCAAGAAGGGTGTTCAGAGCGCATTCCGGAGTACCGGAGGGCTCCCGGGAAGCCGATCTCCGTGTCCTTAAATGCATAACAGCAGATGAAAGGCGGCTCTGCCCACCACTAACAGTCCTCTGTTGCAATGTGCGACCCACAGAGGAATACTGGGAATGCGCTCCCTGTGTGAGACGTGTCCTCAGTTCCTGTGAAGTGGCAGTGGGGCCCAGTTTGCCTGGCTGGTGCCCCCCATTGCGAGGGACTGAGGGGCATGTGAGAGCGTGCCCTGGAATCTTCTGCAGACATGCAGGGTGGTGGATGAGAGGCTATGGAAAGAATTCTGCAAAGTCCGGAGCGATGAAAGCCATGCAGGTCTGCGTAATCCTGGATCTGTGTGCCATCGAAGCAGCGTGCGGGATCTGTTTCCCGCCTGTATATATAGGGTTGCCAACCTCCAGTTGGCACCTGGAGACCTCCCTCTATTGAGATCTCCCTCCACCAAGAGAGTTCCCCTGGAGAAAACAGCTGCTTTGGAGGGTGGACTCTGTGGCATCATAGCCCACTGAGGCCCCTCCCCCCCAGACCTCGTGCTCCCCAGGAGGCTGAAGTTGGTTCCTTCTTCACAGTTCCTTATTCATTCCTTATCCGTGACTTATTCATGAAATCATCCAGAAACACCGAGGAGAGTTGGAAAACTCTGAACCCCAAAATAAGGTCTGGAACACCACGTATCATATACACCCATGTTCGGGGGACTCTCCCCTTCAAGAAGATATATCCTGTTTCCTGGTCCAAAGCACGGTCCTTGTGCCAGCTGCTCCAAAGTGCGGCGCCCCCAAGAAAATCAAAGAAGCAGACACCGGAACCAGGCTTGCAACCTCCCAAAATCATTGGACCACCCCAAACGACACATCACTACACTCTGGGGACCGCCCTCTGCAAAGAGACACATGGCGCTGCCTGGTCTAAACACTGGTTCTGGCCCCACCTCCAGGACGACACTATTTCTGAGAGGATTTGAATAAGGAACCAACTGTGGATAAGGAACCAACTTCAGCCTCCTGTCCTCCCCAGGCTCCACCCCCACCCCCCCAATCGACAGGTATTTCCTGATCCAGAGCAGGCGACCGAATGGAAACTGAAAAGTTTGGTGATTCATTTTTTAAAAAACTGCATCTCCTCACACAGTCCTCCGTCTTGCTGGGTTTACTTCCTTAAAGGAAAAATAATAATAATAATTGGGTTTTGCATTTCCTTCTGAGTCAAAAATAATCAGCAGACTGCAAGGAGGGAGAAGAGAAGCCTGGGCCGGGGGGGGGGCACTTTTCCATCGCTGGAGTTGAGGCACTCTAGCCCACAAATATTCCTCCTATTTCCCCTCCCACCTCTAAACACTTTTCCCTCTTCTCTGTCACCTTTTCTTGGGGGGGGGGGGCTTATAACCACTTCCAATTGGCAGATGGCTCATGTTCTCAGTCTGCTCGGGGCAATCTCATTTGCTCCCTCTGTCCCTGACAATCAATTCACGGTCT
This sequence comes from Gekko gecko, assembly GCA_029375565.1. Taxonomy (NCBI): domain Eukaryota; kingdom Metazoa; phylum Chordata; class Lepidosauria; order Squamata; family Gekkonidae; genus Gekko; species Gekko gecko. Next base: position 24,437,214 of record JAPDNY010000016.1, read on the forward strand.
CACTTTGCTGGGTTATTTTTCAGTCTCTACTGACTCCTTTCTGCCCTCTGTCCCCCCTGCACACACACACACACACAACATGCACGTGTGGCACAATTACCTTCATGCATCAGTCCGAAAAGGAGTTAAGAAAATCTGAACTGGGTTATGCCTGCTCTGTGCCAACGTGCATGCCCAGTTTGCAAGACCTGCATTTTCTGCAGCCGTTAAGAACACTGCTGGGTAGGTTTAGCGGGGAAACCTGATTGGCAAGGAGATACTTAGAATTATAGGATTGGAAGGGACCTCTAGGGTCATCTAGTCCAACCCCCTACGCAATGCAGGAATTTCACAGATACTTCCCCCTCCACACCTGCCGTGACCACTGTTCCATGCCCAGAAGATGACAAAAAATCCTTCCCGGATCCCTGGCCAAACTGGCCTGGAGAAAAATTGCTTCCTGATTTTATTTTGCACTTCTTGGCTCTGTCTTGTTGGCTGCTTTGTGATTGGTTCTGTTGCGTTCAGTGGGGCTGCTGATGGGGAACCTTTTGGGTCCGCAGCCTGCAGATGGGTCAGTGGAAGATCAATGAATCTATCCCCCCCCACAGTTTTTAGAACTTTATACTGCAGCCATGCTGGATCCTAATTATAATCAAGGCCGCGTTGGGGAGGGGGAAGGAGAGTTAACTCTTTGTCCCCATGTTTTTAAAAATCTAAATACAATACTTGTATGTTTCCCCATTTCAGTCCAGACCCGGAAGGGAAGAATCTAGATTATGCAAACTGATTAGGGAAGATAGCGCTTTGTTTGCATACCGCCAAACAGATTGTGTTTTGTTTACAAGCTGCTGATTGGAGAAGGATGTGGCCGTTCCAGTGGAGGGTGTTATCATATTGTATTTCTGGACAAATACATATTATTTCCACTGTGGGCAGTGTGAGGTAACCTAAGGTGAAGGAACTTGTAATGTTTTCAAATAATGTTTTAAAGGGCCCAGTGAGTGATTTGGGAACATCGGGTTCTTTGGCCGTGGATTACCCGATGAAGTAACCTAGACGGGCACCCATATTCAGCATATGCATATAAGGAACTACGCAAATACTTGAAAGAATTAAAAAAAATACAGAAGAGGAGGAGATTGGATTTATACCCCGCCCTTCACTACCCAAGGGAGTCTCAGAGCAGTTTACAATCTCCTTTCCCTTCCCCTCCCCACAACAGACCCTCTGTGAGGTAGGTGGGGCGGAGAGAGCTCTGAGAGAACTGCTCCTGAGAGAACAGCTCTGAGAGAACTTGTAACTGACCCAAGGTCACTCAGCCAGCTGCATGGGAGGAGTGGGGACTCAAACCCGGTTGTCCCAGAGTAGAGTCCACGCTCCTAACCATGACACCAAACTGGTACCGGATTGGGGAATAATGCAGGAAGATGGCATCATACGCAGGGACTAGACGCTTTCCACGCCGGAGAGGCAAAGGCAGATTCTGCTTGCAAAGAAGAGATGACTGTGTGTTTGAAATATATATTTAAGTAGCGAGTGTGGGATAGAAATGCTTTAAACAAATAGGAGGAAAGCGCTTTGGGAGGCGTTCGGCACATTGCCCTCCGGTTTCCACCCGGCAAGAAGGCAAAGCCCCAAACCCGAGGTGGTTTCTGACCTTGTAAAGCGAGGCGCCCCACCCGCCTGAGGCTCGGCCAAGGGGGCAAGCCGCCCAGCCGACGACCACGCTCCCGCCTAGTTCTGGTCTGCCAGCCAAAGCCCAGGGCAGCGGCAGCAGGAAGTGGGTCATGTCTGCTTTCTGGCAGATGGGCTGCATGCTTGCCTGCAGCCGCCAGCGCGCCGGGAGGGATGCGAGTGTTTGTCTCTGCGCGAGCGCATGCAAGCTGTCCCTCGAACCTCTCCTTTTTCACTGCATGGCACAGCCGGATGTAGGGAGCGTCTCCGGACTCCTGCCTGGAGCTGAAATGGGAGCTTCCCGAGGCGGGGGAGCCGGCCAGGAGGGCCGTTGGAAGGCAAAGCATCAGCCAGATGGTTGCGGAGGAAGGAAGGAGAAGGAAGGGAGGGGCTGTGGCGGCGCGCTCCGCTTTCCACATGGGCTTTGGCGGCGCACTCTGCAGGCCTCCGGGATTGGGGAGCGGAAGACTCAACAGGCTCCCAACTGTTATGCCAGCGAGAGGGGCCCCAGAGAGTCTGCTAGAGAATCTGTAGGCGGAGCTTGCGCCTACTGAACTCCCAGCACTGGGCACAGGGTTGCCAACCTCCAGGTGGGGCCTGGACATCTCCCGGAATTACAGCCAGTCTCCAGACTACAGAAATCAGTTCCCCTGGAGAAGCAGCAGGTCTGGAGGGCGAGGTGTCCGGCACCACACCCCTGCTGAGCTCCTCCCCACAGCTCCCCAAATTCCAAACCCCCAGGAGCCAGTGTTCCCTCTAAGCTGAGTTAGTGTGAACTAGCTCACAGGTTTTTAGCCTCCAGCTCACACCTTTTTTGTCTTTGCTCAGGAAGGAGGGCTCCAGAGGCAAACTCATTGATGCAGTAGCCAAATCGCTCGATCACAGCTTTAATGCCAGCGGCTCACCAAGCAGAATTTTTGCTCACAAGACTGCACAGCTTAGAGGGAGCACTGGAGGCCACGGTTGGTGTAGTTATGCCAGGCCTGGCCGGTCCAAAGTTTCCATACTGCCAGATAGATGGAAGAGATGCTATAGCGGGCGCCTGTTTGCCTCTGTGCCAGCAATGAACTCTGAGGTTTAGCTGCAGAGAGTCCCTGTGAGTTGCTTAAGCCACGGGCCACCAAGTTTCCAATTCGAGAACTCGATTCTCTTGCAAGCCTAGACTTTTTCGTCACTTAACCACTTCAGATCCATTCCCAATATATCCTGCTTGGAGTGTAAAACGCCAAAGCAGTAGCTCAGGAAACAGCCATCCGGAGATCTGCGAATCTTCCTTGCCTTGAGCTTTCAGATCGACCTGCATTAACGGGCCTGGTGAAGTGCAGGAAGGCTCTCCTGCGTCAGCAGCAGTCTTCCCTCTAAGCGGAGTTAGTGTGAGCTAGCTTGCAGTTTTTTAGCCTCCAGCTCACTGTTGGACTGGATGGGCCATTGGCCTGATTCAACATTGGCTTCTCTTATGTTCTTATGTTCTTATGTGGAGCCTGGGGAGGACAGGGACCTGGTGGGGTAACACTGCCACAGAGTCCACCCTCCAATGCATCTGTTTTCTTCAGAGGAACTGATCTCTGTAGTATGGAAATGAGCTATAAGTCTGGGGGATCCCCAGGCCCCACCTGGAGGCTGGCATCCCTAACTAAAAAGATGAACTGTTGGCACTGCCGCCCCCAACACTGATCAAGGCTTTGGGGGGGACCCTCTGTGATGCGAGGCTGTAAGCCACTCTGACATGGAGAGGACCTGTGGCTCAACGACAGAGCGTCTGCTCGGCATGCACAAGGTCCCAGGTTCAATCCCTGGCATCTCCAGATAAAATTACCAGGCAGGAGACGATGGGAAAGACCTTTGCCTGAGACCCTGGAGAGCAGCTGCCAGTCCGAGTAGGCAAGACCGACCTTGATGGACGGAACGTCTGACTCAGTAGAAGGCAGCTGCATGTGGTGACATGTGCCCTACAGCAGCTCCTGGGTTTGCCCCAGAACTGATGTGGGAACGACTTAAACAGACTCCCGCTTTCAAAGCAAACAGACCCGGCTTTCAACGCAGGTGGGCCAGCCGTCTTCCAAAATATGGAACACCTCATAAAGCCAGGGAGGAAGGGAGGGCCAGGTCGCTGCCAGCCACGGCTCTAAATTTTGCAGGAGGTTCCGAGTGCGAGGCCCAGGGTATTGGCTCAGGATGCCCATGAACGAGTTTTTTTAAATGAGCTGTCATTCCGGGCAAGGGTTGTTGGAAGCCCAAACAAATAGGTGAGCGACAGACCAAAAACCCGGAGCAATCCATCGGGGTCGGCCGGGGCCTTCGGAGGTTGGGTTGCCGAGGCCAGAGCACTGCTGCTGCAAAGCTCCACGGGCCCTTTAAGCCACCCTGGCCAGGCCCGTGTCCATTTGGTCTGGTGCCTTCTGCCTGGAACACGCCATTGGCAGAGACCCATAAATCATCCCGCGCTCTGTTGTCTGCAGTCCGGCCCGGCCTCCCAGCCCTCCTGCCCGGAGCCTGGCAGGGCACTGCTCTTCTGTAAATGAGGCAAGCCTGGCCGGCTGGCGCGCCCTTCCCCTCTCTTTGGCAGCTGTCCAGATGTGCTCTCCAGTGGGCCTAGCCATGTCCCGGGAGGGGGGCGGGAAGGAACGGGCCAGGAAAGTCTCCGTCAGTTTGGAAGGCTTTGCCTCTCACTCTGCCGCAGCCAGCTGGAGTTTTCCTCCGAGTCCCCCCGATGTAGGATTGCAAACTTGGGTCCGGAAGTACCGGGAATTTGATGGTGGAGCCCTGAGAGGGCAGGGTTGGGGGGGGCAGGTAGAGTACAATTTATTTATTTATTTGTTGTCGAAGGCTTTCACAGCCGGAGTTCATTAGTTGCTGCAGATTTTCCGGGTTGTGACTTGGCCAACATGAAAAATCAGCAGTGGCTGAACATAGCCTGACCCACACAGGACATAGCATTTGGTTCTAAAACACTGAAAGGCTGGACAACATTTCCAATTACCATGTCAGATTACACAGGGAAGCCATTGAAATTCATAAACATAAACATAATTTCAACAGGAAAGAAAAGAGTTTAAAAATAAATAGGGCACGGTTTCCTGTCCTGAAAAACGCAAAATTCTCTACAGCTGACAATAGCACTACAGATAAGATTAGAGTTTCAATAGCCATTCCACACACAAAAGAACCTCCTCAAGAAACAGGAAACCTCCTCAGGAAACAATCCATAGACAAAAGAACCTCCTCAGGAAAGCTCCTCCATTAGCATGTTCATAGCCTGGAGAACTACTACAAGATAATGACTCAGCCCTACCCCACCTTCCAGGGTAGATATAAATTACCTGCCTACCATTTTTCTGCTCACCTTGACATAGAGAGTGCTCCATCTTCCTGTGTTATATCTCTGAGGATGCCAGTCACAGCTACTGGCAAAACGTCAGGTCCTACAATGCCAAGACCACGGCCACACAACCCGGGAAATCTACAGCAACTATTTATTTATTAAATTTGTATCCCGCCCTGCCGGCCATGGCAGGCTGCGGGCGGCTTACAGAATATATTTTTCTTTTTATTTTATTTGTTAGATTTTTATCTGGCCTTCCCAGCCTGGGCCAGCTCAGGGCGGCTTACAAAGAAAGTAAAATTCCAGCAACGCAATCACATAAAATCACATAAATCAATAAATACAGTATTAAAACTCAGACATAATAAAGTGCTAGCTAATTAGATATATATCAGAACACCGGAATATGTTAAAACACAGAATTAAATTAAAATCACAGCATATAAAATCATAAATCCTCAGAGTGTAGATGTTGATAAGAGATGGTGGTGTTCTCTCAGCATTGGAATGGTCGCCTACCGCCATCATCCAGGCTCCTGCCAGGTTGATTGTCGAGTTGGTGCTGATGTTGTTGTTGGGGCCAGGGGCCTTGATTTTAGAAGGTGGCACCCTAATCAAAAGCCTGGTGGAAGAGCTCCATTTTACAGGCCCCTGCGGCACTGTAAGGTCCCACAGGGCCCTGATGTCATCCGGGAGTTTGTTCCACCAGTAAGGGGCTGCCACAGAAAAGGCCCTGGCCCTCGTTGCGGCCAGCCTGGCTTCTTTAGTGCCCAGGAGAGCCAGGTGGTTTTGGGATCCCAATCTTAGTGCTCTCTGGGTGCCACGCATCCCACCTTCCACCTTCCAAAGTGGCCGTTTGCTCCAGGAGAAGTGGAACAAATGTTTTAAATAAATCAGGAAGAGATCAATGTAGTCTGGAGATCCTTTTTGTACAGTTGTGCCTCTGTGGCCTTCTGCAAATGCATTTTATCTTAACACCATGTTGTCGTTGGATTCTCTGGGCCTGCAGGGAACCACCCAAAGCTGAAGAAACCAAAAAAAAGGATACATATATGTGTGTGTGTGTGTGTGTGTGTGTGTGTGTGTGTGTGTGTGTGTGTGTGTGTAAAAATAATATTAAATGCCAAGTTCACTATCAGTATAACTGGATGAAGCCTAAGTATTCTTACAGGGAACAACACTAATGCTTATCCTGTGCTTTTGCAGCCTGACCCTTTGTTTTAATTAGTGCAGTAAGATCTCTTACCACTTGACCTGTGGGGCTGCAGCCTGATACTTGAATATAAATTGTGATGCAACACATGGTCCTTTGTGATTGATTAAACTGATGTCTGTATGTGTTACTACTGAGATCGGGGTGAGTTTCTCTGTAGTTTTGTATCTATGCAATTCATGCATATTGTTTGGTTATCCTCATCTGCGTATGCCTTGAATTTGCATTCAGTCCCACTGTAGCCTTTCGGCTTTGAAAAAGAATTATTCGTAACGCAGCAGCTTGCATCCAGACTATGCGTCTTTTATGGTTTATGGACTTCAAGATTATTTGGATCCTCCTGGAACTATATGAGTCCACTCCATGATGAATGCATGTCAGGTTGGACTATGAAATTATAATACAACAGGAGTGAGACACATTGAAATTTTGGGGATTTACTTCTCTGTACTCTTGTGACTTTATTTTTCTGCATTAGTGCTGTTCCTTGTAAGGCTACTTAGGCTTCATCCAGTTATAATGGCTGAGTTCAGACTGACAATTTGCCCCCCTATAGCCACGTTTCAGTCACGTTTCCCAAGCGGATTAAAGGGGGCATTCACACAGGCACATCTGTCTGGCGTTACCCACCCATGCTGTTCCGCTTCACTCCCGGGATTAAAAGATACTTGTTGAAAGTGGTAGGAAATCCCGGAGAGTGCCTTTATCCCGCTGCATTCTGCTTCCGGGAAGTGTGAACGCTCAGCCAAAAAGCTGGGAGCAACTTGCATTGCGCATAAGGCAGCAGCGATATGATTGGCTGTGCTCTGCTCTACCGCCCAATGCGGTGCCGGCGCAACGGGATCCAAATCGGTTATGTGTGTATGAGCGCATATGCGCTCATGCACTCATACACACATAGCTGATTTGCCAGGAAAAAGCGTTTACAGCCGCGCCTACGGGCCAGCAGTCTGAACGCTCCCATGTGCCTTCTCCCGGTATGCCCCTGCATCGGTCGGCGCAGTGTGACCGGGAAAACCCAGAACAGTTTGTTACGGGGCTTTTTGGTCATGACTGGCTCCTGCTTCAAACTGCCAGTCTGAACTCAGCCAATGATAGTGAACTTGGCATTTAATATTATTTTTACACACACACACACAAACATACACACACACACACATATATATAGTTCACTTTACTTGATTTCAGCCAGCGGCCTCCTGTGTTTTGAACCACCGAAAGTTAGCAGGATGCTCAAGGGCTCTAACGCAGCACAGCTGGGACTAGGTGTGGCGACAGACTTACAAAGTTACACAGAGTCAGCAAGCAGTTCCAAAACTAGTAAGTAACTTTTATTAAAGGAAATACGTACTGGAGAGTGAAGGTAAGAGACAGATATAGATTATCTGCTCTGCCTGACTAGATGGCGTTGGAAGCTGGAGGCATGTCCAGCCCCCCTGGTGCAAGACGGAGAGATCAGGCACCTTCTTTTGTGTGCCTGCGGGAGAAGAGGTATGAGAGCGGAAGCGGAGGGAGTTGCCCCTAGGAGCAGCATCCTACTTCAAAGGAAAGGATCAGAGCGCAGGAAGGAAAGGATGCTGCGTGTGTCCTGACCTCTCTATCTTGTCTAAACTCTTTGGTGTCATCTCTGAAGTTTGAAACAGGAGACAGAGCAAAGTCCTCCACTTCTAACAGTCGTCACCATCTCCCCTCCAGGAACAGTTGTAGGGGATGGAGCTAGTTCTGAATTTCAAATGGAGAATTATGCTGTGGACGTGCCTATCCGTTTCATTGTGATCTCTTGGTGCTCCGGGCAGATTTATTTATTTAGAATCATAGAGATGGAAGGGACCCCCCAGGGTCATCTAGTCCAACCCCTCACAATGCAGGAAATTCACAAATCTCTCTCACACACACACCCAATGATCCCTGTTCCATGCCCAGAAAATCTCTCTCTCTCTCTCTCACACACACACACACAAACACACACATACTGGCTTGGAGAAAAACTGCTTCCTGACCTGAGCCCAAAGTGGCAATCAGCATTTCCCTGGGCATGTAGGAACCTAATTTATACCCCGCCTTTCTCCCCAATGGTGACCCCAAAATAGCTTATATCCTTACATCCCTATATCCTTCTTATAGAGCTAGTTTATTGTAGTGGTTAAGTGCACGGACTCTAATCTGAGAGGAACCAGGTTTCATTCCCCACTCCTCCACTTGCACTTGCTGGATGACCTTGGGCAAGCCATAGTCTGTCAGAGGTGTTCTTGAAAAAGAGCAGTTTCTGACAGAGCTCTCTCAGCCCCACCTACCTCACAGGGTGTCTGTTGTGGGGAGGGGAAGGGAAAGGAGTTTGTAAGCTGTTCTGAGACTCCTTTCGGTAGTGAAGGGCGGGGTGTAAACCCAATCTCTTCTTCTTCTCCTCCTCTCGTCTATTTTATAGTCACACAACAAACCTGTGAGGTAGGTTAGGCTGAGTGTGCGTGACTGGTGAGCTTCCATGGTACAACTGGGGACTCGAACCTGGCTCTCCCAGAGCCTGTTCTGACACCTTAACCACAACACCGCAGGGGCTATGACATGTTCAGCTGTACACACGTTGACTGTAACATGACAATCATGCCATTCACATACAAAGAAAAATCAAGCGTTCATTGTACACGGCTTGTACCTGTGTTCACTGTAACCAGTTTGGTGTAGTGGTTGAGTACGCAGACTCTAATCTGGGAGAACCAGGTTTGATCCCCCCACTCCTCCACATGCAGCTGCTGGTGTGACCTTGGGTCAGTCACAAGTTCTTTCAGAGCTGTTCTCTCAGGAGCAGTTCTGGAAAGAGCTCTCTCAGCCCCACCTACCTCCCAGGGTGTCTGTTGTGGGGAGGGGAAGGGAAAGGAGATTGTAAGCTGCTCTGAGACTCCGAGTGAAGGGCGGGGTATAAACCCAATCTCTTCTTCTCCTTCTCCTTCTAATTTGTAAACAGGGCTAGTGGGCCGCAGTGATTAGATTACTGGTCTAGGGTAGAGAACACAGGGGATCCGGTCTCCCCCCAAGCCTTGTGGGTAGTCCAGGCCTGGTATCGCTCAGCCTACATTCCCTCAGAGGGCTGTTATTGGTATATAATTGGGGTGGGGGGCCCAAGAAGTATTTTGCCCAGAGCTCATTACACAACGGACGTGATGAAAATGTGAAACATCCAAATGACCATTAATCTTCAAAGTGAGTGACGTATTTGGAATGTATGTTGCTTTTACCTCCTTTTAAAACGCGTGTGTGTGTGTGGGGGGGTCACACTTGAAACTCAAACCACATCTCCAGCATCCTGCCCAAAGTTCCAGCATATCTGTGCTCAAGAGAAGATATCACATTACAAGGGAACGGGGAATGCCCGGCCGGCAAGCTAAACTGGAGGGTCTCTCGTCGCTCCGCCGATGCTTGATAAAAATAATGTCTGGCGATGCCTGGGCTCTGTTGAGGCGGGATGGGTTGCTTCATTGTGTATTTTTTTTGCTTGCAAAGATCTGGGATGCATGTAATGCCGGGCCCAACTGGGTGTATTCAAATGGTGATTTAGTGCGGCTTGCCTGGAAAGGGGGAGGGGGGGACCGGAGGACCCCCCCCCCCCGCGGCCTTGAAAGTGATCCGCCAGCGACTGCTGTCTCCCTGCTGATGGATTTGCTGTCACCTCTCCCTGGCACCAAGTGACAGATTTCCGCACCGCACGGAGCCAAAACCAATAGCCATCCATCAACGCAAGACCGACAGGAGCAGGAGCGGAGATGGAAAAGCACGGGAGGGGTGGGTGGTTAAGGGGGGGGGGGAGACCGTGGCAAAATACTCCCCGGGTGGTCTTCCCTGCCGGCCGTTGGTGTGGCAGAGAAACTGGTCCTGTCTGTGTTCAGGACGGAGTGGCACCACAAAGGGTACCCTGAAAACAAACGTCTCAGAATGTGGGCTGGGCAGTTTTGGGTCATCCATGAACGTGTGTCAGTTTCCCACGCCCACAGCTGGGGACTTGTAGCACTGGGCCCCTGGGAATCTCAGGATACAGGACCAGAAAGGGCTTGTGGCTCTCTAGAAGAGCACCTGCTTTGCATGTAGAAGGTCTTGGGTTCAGATCCTGGCCTGTCTGGTTAAACGATCTCAGGTACCCAGGGTCGGGGAAAGGCCTTCCTGTCTTGGAGCACTGCTGCTGATTGGACCCGAGTTTACTGGATTGACGGTCTAACTCAATATATAAGACGGCTGCATATATGTCTTGTAAGGTCTGCAAGGCGCAGAATCTAGCTGTTGATAGTGCAGAATTCGGCAGGGGTGGGTGAAGTTGTCAGTTCCGAGTATACACCGGCCTATACTTAGCTAAACCAGGGGTCCCCAATGTGGCGCCCACGGGCACCTGCTGACACCTTTTATGGTGCCAACCAACTGTTTTTAGGAGGTGGGAGGGGCCAGGTAGGGCTTTTGTCCAGCCAGGCTTCTGATTGGCTGTTGGTGGTTTGATTGGCTGTTCAGATTTTTTTATGTGTGAATATTTGTTTGTGCGTGTGCATGTTAGCCTGGAAGCCATGGTGACCTCTGGTGACCCCTCTTTGGGCTAGGACGTTTTTTCAGAGAGGCAGCTTGATCGCCTGCCTCTGCGTCCCGGCCCTGGTATTCCTTGGAGGTCGCCCTTCCAAGTCCTTGCCAGGATCGGCCCTGCTTAGCTTCCGAGATCTGACGAGATCGGACTTGGCTGGGCCATCCGGGTGAAGGCAGCTGTGCAGATTTTTTTTAAAAAATGGTGCTTGGCAGCAACTCCCACAAGAATCTGCACCATGTGACTGAAGTTCATCTGTGGCAACCACTTTGTGGCCGGCTCTGCCTCCTACAGCAGGCATTTTGTGGCAGCCATTTTGCTGCTGCGCCCACCGTGCCGTGTCAGAACTCCAAATGTGCCCGCAGGCTTAAAAAGATCGGGGACCCCTGAGTCAAACCCTTGAAGGCCTGGGGAGGGCTTTGCTTTATTAGTTTGCTCGTTTATTAACACATTTACATCCCACCTTTCCTCACAGTTCAAGGCAGCTTACAATAATGAGAACGTCTCCAGCTAAAGCCAAAAATAAAATAGTGAACCCCGAATCCCTCCCCCTCCCCCCTTAAAAGATGCTCGCATTTCAAGCCCCACCCCCAAAAAGAGCCAGCAAACAGGCAGGCCTTGCAGTGCCTTCTGAAGATCTCCGGGGGGGGGGCGGCTCACCTCTTCAGGGACCCCTTCCACAGAGCTGGAGCCATGACGGAAAAGGTCCAGGCTCTGGTTGACGCTAGGCAGACCACCCTCAGTAGAAGAAGAGTTGGGTTGGGTTTTATACCCCCCTTTTCTCTATCCGAAGGAGTCTCGGAGTGGCTTACAAACTCCTTTTGCTTCCCCTCCCCACAACAGACATCCTGTGAGGTAGTTGGGGCTGAGAGAGCTCTGAGAGAACAGCTCCGAGAGAACTGTGAGTGGCCCAAGGTCACCCAGCTGGCTGCATGTGGAAGAGTGGGGAATCAAACCCGGGTCTCCCAGATCAGAGTCCGCGCTCTTAACCGCTACACCAAAGTGGTTCTCAATTAACTGTAGACTGAACTCTTGCTCCTTGGAATGTCTGTTCTTCCTTCCAGCCGACTGAATTGTTTTCTTGTTTACGTCATTTCTTGTGTACGTCATTTAGAGTCCACCTTTCTCACTTGGACTCAAGGCGGGATCGCACAGAGCGGGTCGATACAATCGACAGGGCGGGGGGTGTTCAGTTAACCAGTGCGATAGGATTAGGGTTGTCAAACCGATCAGAAATCTAAAGGCAGAATGGAAGCAAGGCATAAGTCTTGACACGGCACATTAAACGATGCAGAAATTACATAGCAGGACCCTAGTTTCAGCAAGCTAAATACCATAATCTAGACCACAGTCCCTAATAATAATTTGTCCAAGTAACTCCGTGACTCATTTACTCTGTTGCCCGCCTGTTCTTGCATTTTGCTGTCTCCCCGTTCACTGAGGTGTCGAGGTCCGCCTGCAACTGTAACTAGAACCACAGTCAGGTGCCCCTTTCCGTTCCCAAGGAACAGGAGCCTGTTCTCTCGGGGATGGTGGGGGCAGGTGGTGGGGGCACAGTTATCGTCATAGCTGTCCACTAGAACTTTCTTTGCACTTTCCTCTGTAGGGGAAGCAGTAATGTAAAAACCCGGGGGGGGAAGGGAGCACAACATTCACTATGGATCCTTACTTGTGGCCGGGGCCTCTGGCTTGGAGGGAGAGCATCCACTTTGGATGCAGAAGGGCCAAGTTCCATCTCCAGTGTCCGTCTTCAGTTAAAGGGCGTTAGGTGGTGGAAGCAACAAGTCACCAACTTCTTGACTCATTGACTACAGCGCTGAACTCTGCTCCTGCAACTCTTGGACCAGCTCTTGATTCTGGAATCTTCCTCCCTGCACGTGTGAATGACATTGGACTGCTGGAAGTGGCTTCCTGTATAGCGTGCTGAACTGGACTGTGCTGTTTCGGTAACTGATCTTTGGGTTGAACTTTGGAACTTGGCTTGGACCGACCCGAGATTCCGAGAGCAACAAAGGTCAGAGGGTTTATGAGGCCTGGGGAGGTGGGATATTGGACCTCGGCTGTTCGCCCTTACGAGCCCCCCCCCCCCCGTGTGTGTATGAAGCCAGCGGATCAGAGGCAAAAATTCACGCATGCACAGACCAAGAATTCTGGTGAGCAATGTGACAGGGCTGGGGCAGAGGCCCACAATATGCGCAGGAGCCAAGACAGAGGACCCCTGGCTTTGGGGGAGTCCCAAATGGGGCAAGATGCCCATAGGGCAATGGGGCAAGATGCTCCCATTCCCGTGCCCCCCCCTTTCTAGGCAGCTGTCCCAAAGGATGCCACCTCATCCTGAAACTGCTCTTTCTGTCACATTCGCTAGTCCGTCCTTCCAAGAAGGCCCAGGTGTTACCTTTGTTCTCGAGCCGCACGTGGGATTCCTGCCAATCGAGAGCCAGGATCAGGTCCCCCCGCTCATTTTGAAAAGCGCCCATTTGTCAAGTCTGCAGCATCGCGTCGCCACTTCCCGCTCTTTGCGCACACGGGTGTGTAACCGACGCACAGCCCAAGAGAGGACGATTTGACTTGTGTGCTAGCCGGTGCCCTGGAACTATTGATTTATTAGCTTTCCGTGCGAACGGTGGGAAGGTGTTTTTTATCTGCCGGCTGCAGCCAAGGAGCTGACAGGAAAAAAGGAGGGGGGAAGGATGCTTTCGCAGGTGGCAACTTTATGACGCCAAAACGGCAGAGGACTGGATGTCACAAACCAATTTGAGAGGGCCCATTAAGGGTAACGGAGTGCTCCGGGAGCCAGGCAGGAAGCCAGGTTGCTGCCTTGCCGGTCAGGGGCAGAGCGGCTTTGTCGGAACAAAGCATTTCTCCCTCTGCCTGTCTAGGCCGCAACCTTTAGCAGATTACCCCGACCGATTCCACAAAAAACATCCTGATAGCCTTGAAAGGTGCCCTCTGTTAATAGGGCAGCGGGTTTTATAAACCGTTAAAGAGCATTTTTCAAATACAAATGCGTATCACGGCTGCAGGTGGCAAGTGCTGTTTTAGAAGAGACCGGGGGTGAGAGAAGACGGCAGGCAAGACTCGAATTTGGTCCTCTCTCTCTCTCTCCTCTCGCTCAGATCTCGAGCCTCAAACACAAGGAGCGAGAGCCCAAGAGAGCCCCCTGCTCTTTGGTTTTGGAAGAAGTCCCCCTGGTGACTTATTATCAGTTGTCACTGTTAACTTCCTACCCTGCCCGTCATTACCGCTCTCACGCCACTGCCAGGGTCGTCTGCCAACCACGGTATTGACCAAGCTGTGTTACCATCTTACTTTTAAATAAGGTGACGGTTGTCACTTACCCTTCGCCCATCCTCAGGCGGTGGGACAGCCCTTGCACAGTGTGTCTTCCATGTGGACACTGAATGAAGCATGAAAAAGCTTTTCCCCAACCTCTGCGGAGGGGAAACCCAAGTCAGGACAGAGAAAGTAATCCCGCCCCGTCCCCAAAACACAGGTCCAGTTCCCATTAAGGAAGTGTTATTTATGTATTTATTTATTCATTTATATACTACCTTACTCCTCGGGGGCCCCGAAGCAGCTTATGTAATTTCCCTGTCCTCCAATTTGTCCAAGGCTGCTAATGACGGGACATTTTGGAGGTCTTTTATGCAGGGGGTTGCCATAGGTCGGAAGAAACTTGACGGCACTTAAACACACAAACACTCCACTTTATCCTCACAACACCCCTATGAGGTAGGTCAGGCTGAGAGTTTCTGACCGGGCCAAAGTCACCCAGCGAGCTTCTGTGGTAAAGTGGGGATTCGAACCTGCGTCTCCCAGATCTTAGACACGGTAACCACTACATCATAACCACTACTCTCAGTCTGGTGTCTGCGCTATCCACCTGCAACAAAGGGTAATGGGGTCTCACAATAGAATCTCCTCTGTGCGATGTAATATCCCCGCACATAAAAAGCTAGCCTGTCAGGGAAAGGACTCTAACTCAGCATTTCCCCCGGACACATTGGCTTGCAACACGCAAGGGGTTTTTCTGGTTTTATGAAAAGGTGTTCTATCATGTGAGCCCCACCACCACCTGCAGTCCGAAGCAATCCATTCCAGGTACAGATTGACCATCTCCGTGAAAATCAGGCCTGCGTTTGCCGGGCTTCCATGCTAGAATTTCCCCTTCCTGCTTGTCGTTCGTCCTTGGGAAGAGGACCCCCCCCCCAGCACCTGAGTGGGGCAAGCACACGCTAAGCAGGGTTTTAAACCTCCATATCTGTAATGAATTGTTGAAAGCAATCAGCTTAGAGTGTGAAGAAAGAGCCAGCCTCTCTAATCCATGCTTAGTTTATAAACTTCTGGATCATATGCCAATGCTTGCAATGTAAAGCAGAATAAGGGGGGTAGGGTCTCAGGAAATTGTTTAGCCAGAACCCCCAATTCTGCCATAAAGGAGATTTCAAATTTTGTGGCTGGAATAGATCTTTGCACATTGGGAATGGTGCGCAAACACGCCCTCGTGAATGTTAAGGCTCTCGGAGGTGCACGCCCCGGAGTTTCGCTCACTGCTGTGACTCACTTGACATGGCTGATAAGAGCTTGTAGGGCAATTCTGCTTTTCTGGTTTTTAAGCAAAGGAACAAAGATGGTCTTGGCTTGTAAATCAGTCCAGGACAGTCAATCGGAAGGGAAACTTATGGCAGGCAGGTCCTGCTGCACAGTGTCATGGGAGGTTTATAAGATTATGCATGGGATAGAGCAGGTAGAGAAAGAAGCACTTTTCTCCCTTTTTCACAGTGCAAGAACTCAATGAAATTGCTGAGCATTCGGGTTAAAACGGATAAAAGGAAGTACACCCAAGGTGTGATTAACACATGGAATTCACTGCCACAGGAGGTGGCGGCGGCTACAAGCCTGGACGGCTTCAAGAGGGAACTGGCTAAACATATGGAGCGGAGGTCCATCAGTGGCTATGAGCCACAAGGTACAGATAGGAACTCTCGGTCTGGGGCAAGTGATGCTCTGTTTCCTTGGTGCTTGGGGGGGGTAACAGTGGGAGGGCTTCTAGTGTCCTGGCCCCACTGCTGGACCTCCTGATGGCACCTGGTGTTTTTGGCCACTGTGTGGCAGAGTGTTGGATGGGATGGGCCACTGGCTTGATCCAGCATTGGCTCCTCTTAGGTTCTCTTATATTCTCATGGGAGTGCCCACGCAGCTGTCTGCCTCAAGGTATTTTGCTGCCCCACGCAGAGTGGTGACGGGGCAGGCTGGTGAGGTTCCCTGCTGCCCTTGTCTCCGGAGCTTCTGACTGCCAGATCTCCTGGTTATCCTACACTCAATGCCAGACTATGATGATGATGGTACGTCATGCCCCCCCATCCAGAAACGCTCCTCCCCGTGGCTTTTGGCAGCTGAGTTTCACATTTAGGTATGGTAACATGAACCCCCAGACTCAAGTTCTGGGACAGTGTGGCCCAGCAGTTAGAGTGCCAGATTAATGACAGGAAACTGGTATAAAAATGCAATGGTTTTCATGTTGTTTTGTTGAGGTTTGGTTTCTGTAGCTTTAAAATTGTGTTTTTATGGATATTTTTATTAATTAAGTACACTTTTCTTGGAAGCTGCTTTGGAATGTACACCCCATGTTCACTCTGGTGCGTTTAAAGTGGTAGTTAGGTATCAATGAAATACAATTCACTTTTTTAAAAAAT
Organism: Gekko gecko; assembly: GCA_029375565.1. Classification (NCBI taxonomy): domain Eukaryota; kingdom Metazoa; phylum Chordata; class Lepidosauria; order Squamata; family Gekkonidae; genus Gekko; species Gekko gecko. Next base: position 24,453,656 of record JAPDNY010000016.1, read on the forward strand.
AGGACCTAATTGTCATACCCGAATCCCAGTGCCTTTACTATTGGTGCCAACCCTGGAAGTTAGGGCAGTGTTTCTTCTCAAAAGAGCAACAAGGTCGAATGCTAATGGGTTGAACTGGGCTGGGGCTACTGTACTCCAATCTGGGTTGGATTTGGTTTGCTTGCTTATCCATGCACCCACAACAAGCCAAGACAGCTTCAAGAGGGGAATGGATAAACATATGGAGCAGAGATCCATGAGTGGCTATTAGCCACAAGATGTAGATGGAACACCCTTTCTAAGAAAGTGATGCTCTGTCTTCTTGGTGCTTGGGGGGTAACAGTGGAAGGGCTTCTGGAGTTCTAGCACCACTGGTGAACCTCCTGGTGGTACCTGGGTTTTGGCCCCTGTGTGACACAGAGTGTTGGACTAGAAGGGCCATTGGCCTGATCCAACATTGGCTTCTCTTAGGTTCTTACATCCGGGGCAGTGATGCTCTGTCTTCTTGGTACTTGGGGGGCCCACAGTGAGAGGCCTTCTGGAGTTCTGGCCCTACTGGTGGACATCCTGATGGCACCTGGTATTTTTGGCCACTGTGAGAGACACAGAGTGTTGGACTGGACAGGCCATTGGCCTGATCCAACATTGGCTTCTCTTATGTTCTTATGTCTGGAGCAGTGATGTTCTGTATTCTTATTTATTTATTATTTCAATTTATATCCCGCCCTTTCTGTAAACCGGCTCTGGGTGGCTCATGGGAGAAAATACAATAACTACAACAATCTAAATTAACACAGTAAATAATCCAATAAAACCCGTTAAAAATGTAAAGTCTTAGTGCTTGGAGGGCCACAGTTGGGAGGTCTTCTGGAGTTCTGGCCTGGCTGGTGGACCTCCTGAGGGATTTGGGGCACTGCGCAAGGCAGAGTGCTGGACTCCTGGATGGGCCACTGGCCGGATCCCGCTTTTATGTTCTTAAGCTTGTTTTTCTTTGAGGGAATCCTGAAACTCTGGGATGGGGGGGGGCACGGCCCTGGGGAAAGCCTGCCCTCCTCCGGCTGGAGAGAACCGCCCTCGAGTGAAGCGCCCCCCTTGAACCGCGCCCTGGGGGCTCCAGTCCCCCCTGGCGCCTGCTCCCGCTCTGCCCTCCCAGAGTCAAGCCGGCGGGGGTGGGCAAGCGCCGCCCGCCCACCTTTCGCTCGGGAGGGGGAGGGGGCCGCCAGCAGCTGGCTCCCCCCCACCCCACCCCCGCCCGCCCGCCCGGGCACCTCCCGGCGGCTCCTTGGCGCGCGCGCTCTCCAGGGCGCAGCGCTCCCCAGCTTCGACAGGCCCCTCGTCCTTTCCCTCCTCCGTCCTCCTGGAGCCGCAGCGGGTTTTAGCGCTCCTGGCGCTCGGCCAGGCCGCCGCCGCCGCCTCCTCCTGCCGCCGGCCCCTTCTCCTCCGCCCCGCGCGCCCACGTGGAGCCGGCGCTGGAGCAGCGGCTGCACCCGCTCCCTCCTCCTCCTCCTCCTCCTCCCCGCCGCGGGGAGAGATCAAGGCGGGGTTAATGGAGCGGACGCGGCCGGGGAAAGGGGGGGCGGCGGCGGCCACGTGGGGAGCGAAGCGGCTGCAACCAACGGGCGGGCCGGGGCGGCGCTTTCTCTCCCTCCCTCCCTCCTTCCTTCCTTCCTGTGCTCGCCGCGCCTCGCTCGGAAAGTCCCTGCTGCGGTGTCACAAGCCCGGGCCCCGGAAGGAAAGCCAGCCAGCTCCTGCGCGAGGGGGAGCGCTCCCAACCCTTGCCCCCCCCATCGGCCTAGGCCGAGTCTTGCCCTCTCCTCCTGGGGTCTCCCTGGACCCGGGAAATTCCTGCAGGCGTGCCGGCGGAACCTGGGGAGGACAGGGTGGCCAGCTCTGGGATCATAGGGTTGCCCCTTGCCCGGTCTCCCCTGGCCACCGGCGGCGGCTGAGCGGCCAGATCCAGACAGAGAAGTTCCTGGAGCGTGGGGGGGACAGGGACCTCAGTGGGGGTACCGTGCCACAGAGTCCACCCTCCAAAGCAGCCATTCCCTCCAGGTGTTTCTCAACCTTTTTCCAACCGTGGCCCCCTTCTGACCATGTTTCCTTCCTGTGGCCCCTGTGTCCTACCGGTATAAAGGTAGCTATTTTATATGCCAATAAAGGTGTTGTACTTGAAGGTAGCTATTTCAGTGGAATATCCTGGTGCCCCCTGGGGGGCCACATGGCCCCAGGTTGAGAACCACTGCAGGGGAACTGATCTCTGTAGTCTGGAGAGGAGCCTGGATTCTGGGGGGGATCCCCAGGTCCCACCTGGAGGCTGGCATCCCTAGAACTTGGGAAGCACCTGGAGATTTCGGGGGTGGAGGTCGAGGAGGGTGGGGTTTGGGGAGGGGAGGGACTTCAGTGGGTTATGATGTCCTGGTAGAGTCTGCCTGGAGATCAGGTGTAATCCCAAGAGATCTGCGGTCACCTGGAGGCTGGCAACCCTACTGAGGAAAGCGGTGTTTTGGGAGAGGAGGGACCTCGGCAGGGTACAGTGCCATGGAGCAGGGGTCCCCGACATGGTGCCCATGGGCATCACGACGCCCACCGACAATTTTTCTGGTGCCCACCTGGTGAGGCTATTGGCCAACAAGGCTTCTGATTGGCCACTGGAGATCTGATTGTGCAGATTTTTAAAAAATGTTGCTTTGGCAGCAACTGAATATAAGCAGCAGTAGCCATTTCATGGCCAGCTCTGCCTCCTGCGGCAGCCATTTTTTGGCAGCCGTTATGTGGCCCCACCCAGCAGACTTCCAAAGGTAACCACAGGTGCAAAAAGGCTGGGGACTCTCCAAAGTAGCTACTTACGCCAAAAGAACTGATCTCGCTATTCTGCAGGTCAGATCACCAGACCCCGCCTGGAGCTTGGCAACATTTACTGCTGTGTCTTCTGGACAGCTCTGTGAGATAGGCTAGGCTGAGAGGTGTGTGACTTCTGCTGCGCAATGGTGCATGTGGGGGGGGGCAACAGTGGAAGGGGCTTCTAGTGTCCTGGCCCCACTGATGGACCCCCTGATGGCACCTGGTATTTTTGGCCACTGTGTGACAGCGTGTTGGACTGGATAGACCATTGGCCTGATCCCACATTGGCTTCTCTTATGTTCTCTTACGTGTGGATTTTGTGTGACTTGGCTCCCGTATTCTGAGCCACACAAACAAGGATGGCCGTACAGAGAATACACTGCACTACTCTGACCTGCACATGGCCATGGTATGTATAAGATCAGCACTTTTTAGGCAGAGTCAAAGCCGGTGTCACTAAAGATGCTATCACATGTTTGGAAGATGCTGTCAAATGTTTGGAATCATTATCTCCCCCCCCCCCTACACACCCACACACCATCGGGAATAAGTTTTGACAGAGTGAGGACTTGGTATGTGGACTGATATTAACTGGTGCCTAGATCCAGTCGGGCCTTGATCCCCACAGAAATCTGTGTTTTAAAAACAACGCCTTGTGTCTAAATTCTTTCTCGTCCGACATCTGCAAAAAACAAACCCCAAACACAATCCGAGCCTTTCTCTCCGGAGCCGAGAGCTGCTACGCTCGCTGGGAACTCCCCCAGGAAAATTCCACCCTTTGCAAAGGCCGTAAATATCTCAGCCGCCTGACGCTGCTGGCCCTCCCCGCCCAGGGAAGGACTGGAAGCAAAGCAGGGAGGGGAGCCAAGCCCCGGAGATCACCGGCTCGCACGGTCTCATCTATCACCTTGAATTGTGTTGCAGGATAAAATTACTCATCCGAGCCTAATGATAAATTAAATCAAGTCTGGAGTAAAGAGGATTAATGGCCGTGTGGCGCGCATGCACATGGGGAGGCAGCCGTGGCCGGGCGAGGGGTTTTTAAACGCTCATTAAAAACAATAAAGCCCATCGCTGGGTGGAGATTCCTCCTCCCTTAGAGGGGGCAGGATGTGAACTGCCCCCGCGAAAGCGCAGTACTTTTTATCAGTTTGTATGGTGCTTTTTGTAATGCGCAAAAAAGGCCTTCAAATCTCACTCAGGAATTCTCAGGTGATGCACCTTGTGATGAAGAAGTAAAGAGATGTTTTAGGGGCAGTGAGCCTAGAGGAGGCTGCCCGCAGAGTCTCTGCTTGATTTGCTGTTCTGGTTTTTTTTCTTCCTTTGCCTCTGCTGGTGGGGGGGGCAGGGCGCAGAGTGTGAGCAATTCAGAATTAGTTGTGATGGTTCATTTGTTTCTGAGACAGCTAAATTACCCTGCTCTTAAAAGAACCTTCCCACTGAAGCTCTGCGTGGTCTTGCCTTTGCATCCTTTGAACCCACCTCTCTCAAGAACAGTCTCTCTGCTTCGGCTAAGACAGTTGCTCCTGATACAGACACTGCAGGGATATCAGCCTACGAGTTATCACTCTGCTTGAGTCACTGCTTTGGGCTTGACTCTTTCCCTCTTGGGAGGTGCACCCAGAACAGTGACTCGTGCAGAGATGAAGGACCTGGGCTGCCTCCTCGAGGGTGAGCCGGTTGGATTCCTTTTGCTCCCTCCGCGTAAACCTTCGGAGCGTTAAGACCAAAGTGTGCCTTTGGTTTGACCTTGGGGGAAAAATTCAGAGGGTAGCCATCAATGCTCCCTCTAAGCCAGGGGTGTCGAACTCCTTTGTTATGAGGGCTGGATCTGACATAGATGACACCTTGGTGGGCCAGGCCATGTGTGTCATCAAATGTAATGCCAGGTAGCGGAGATATAAACTTTATAAAGGACACAAAGGGTTTTTTTTTTACTTAAAATAAAAACATGCTTAAAAATTAGCCCTCTTGCAATATTTTGTTTACTTAACAGTGTCTGATAAATGACACCTCTTGCTCTGAATTATCGCATCAAAATGTCTGTGCTGTTGCAGTCCTGAGTATGCTGTTCAGGTGTGTACCTGTAAGCTGCAAACCTACGATGACACGGCAGCAGCAGAACTGGAAGAAGAAGCAGAAGGCAGCCGGTTCCACTGCAGGCCTGAGAGAAGCCCGGGGGGGGGGCTGGTCCGGCCCCCGGGCCTCATGTTTGACACCCCAGCTCTAAGCTGTGTAGTCTTGTGAGAAAAATTCTGCTTTGTGAGCTCCTGGCATTAAAGTTGTGAGCGAGCGATTTGGCTGCTACACAAATAAATTTGCTCTGGAGCCATCCATCCTGAGCGAAGACAGAAATGTGTGAGCCGGAGGCTAAAAAACTATGAGCTAGCTCACACTAACTCTGCTTAGAGGGAACGCTGGTAGCCGTCTTGGTCTGACTCTCAAAAGCTTATCCCCCAAAACTCTTGCTGGGCTCTGAGGTGCCACAGGCAGTGTTCCCTCTAAGCCGAGTTAGCGTGAGCTAGCTCACAGGTTTTTAGCCTCCGGCTCACACAATTTTTGCCTTAGCTCAGGAAGGAGGGCTCCAGAGCAGACTAATTCATGCAGTAGCCAAATCGCTCACTCACCACTTTAATGCCAGTAGCTCACAAACCACAACTTTTTGCTCACAGGACCCCACAACTTAGAGTATAGGCCACCGGACTCAAATCTGGGGGAAAGTGCCACTCACCTATAGTCTGCGCCCTCACACCCACCCTGTCAGGCAGGCCCCTGCACCCCCGGTTTGTACACTGCCCCAGATCCTTGTTTCCACCAGAAAGGTTTGCCACAAGCCAGGCCGCCAGTCATCCGCAGTTCAGGGCTCCTCCTCCTTCCGACGGCCTCCTTTCCCCCCTTGATTTACAACCGCCCGGCATTTCTTCCAGCGCCAACAGTCCCGTAAAGCCCTCGTAACTTGGAACAGATGCTGGGAACAGCCCAGTGCTTAATCTCACGGCTACCCTGGAGAGGGGGGGACACCCCCCCCTCGACCCACAATAAATAAATCAAGTACCTGAGGGTGGGGAAGGAAAGGCCCCCTGTACACGCATGCAAAGGCACGGTGCCAGCCTGCGGGGATTTCTCTGCCTCTCGTGGGCCCGGGTCGGTTGAAAGAAGAAGACAAAAACAACAACAAACAGACCGCAAGAGGAAACATGTCACGGTGCAAACTGGAACCAGATGGCGAGGGTGTGGGAGGGAAGAATGCGAGTGTGTGTGTGTGGGGGGGGATTCTCCAAATGGAACATATTTGTCAGAACGAGGGGCAGGCATCCCAGAGCCGTCTCCTTTGGTTTGCGGGTACCCTCAGGCGTCCCGCTGCGGAAGGCCGGCGTTCGGGCAGCTGATCGGAAACTGGCAGGGACAGAAGGAAGCCTGAAGGGCGGTTCTCGAGAGCCTGGAAACCGCATCTTCCAGTCGTTGGGAAGTTTCCTCCTTGCCCGGTGGCGCCCCTGAAATCCTGGAAGGGGGTGTGATCAAGCCGTGGTCTGGGCAGTGTGCCGTGCCTAGTGGTGAAGAGTGTCGGACTGGTATCTTGAGACCTGGGTTCACATCCCCGTGCGCACCATGGAAGCTCGCCGGGTGACCTTGGGCAGGTCGCATGTTCTCAGCCTGACCTACCTCACAGGGTTGTGAGGATAAAGCAGAGCAGAGGAGGAGGATGTGAGCAGCTTTGCGGGGGAAGGCCGGGTATAAAGAAGGCAAATTATTTATTTATTTACTTTGATTTGTACCCTGCCCTCACTGTCACGGCAGGCTCAGGGTGGCTAATATCATTAAAACTAACTTACATCATATAAAGTCCTAGTGACTAACTTACAGTATTAAAAGGTGGTCACTTTTGGTATTAAAGATAGTTCCTGTATAGACATTCAGCTTGATGGTCACTCTCAGTTTCAGCCGGCGAGCACAGGCTGTCGGTAATAGACCAGGCGCCAGGTTTCTATTATCAATAAGTTGTTAAAGTTGGTATTCAAAGAAGTTAATATTGACCATGATGAAAGTGGTGGTGATGGTGGTATCGGTGGCCGCAGCTCCTAGTTGAAAGCTTGGTGGAAGAGCTCCATCTTGCAAATGGCAAATAAATCATAGAATGTTAGAGTTGGAAGGGTCCTTGCAGGTCATCTAGTCCAACCCCCTGCACTCTGCAGGAACATAGCCAAAAGATAGCCCTACTTACCTACAACATACCGGAAAGATGGTCGTCCAGTCTCTGCTTGAAAACGTCCAGTGAAGGATCATCCGCCACCTCCTGAGGCATAAATGAAAGCCAGTTTGGTGTAGTGGTTAAGTGCATGGACTCTAATCTGGGAGAACCAGGTTTGATTCCCACTCCTCCATTTGCAGCTGCTGGATGACCTTGGGCAAGCCACAGTTCTGTCAGAGCTGTCCTCTCAAGGACAGTTCTGGAAAGAGCTCTCTCAGACCCACCTCCCTCACAAGGAGTCTGTTGTGGGGAAGGGAGGGGAAGGGAAGGGAAAGGAGTTTGTAAGCTGTTCCGAGACTCCGAGCAAAGGGTGGGATATAAATCCAATCTCTTCTCTCCTTCTTCTTGTTGGCTATAACATGATGGCACTTCCCACCCCTTTCCCTGACCCATCTGGCCCAGGCTAGCCGGATCCCGTCAGATTTTGGAAGCTAAGCAGGGCCGGTCATGGTTAGTATTTGGATGGGAGACCACCAGGGAAGTCCAGGGTTGCGATGCAGAGGCAGGCAATGGTCAACCACCCTTGAATGTCTCTTGTCTTGAAAACTCTACGGGATCGCCATAGACTGGCTGCGACTCAATGACATTTTACAGACACTTTCTTTCCACCATTGTTCACCACTGTCTGGGAAGTCCATGGATGGCAGGAGCTACCTGCCCAAGCATGATGCTGCAGGAGGGAACCGGAAATGCAGGAAGGAGATGGAGACGCCTACCAGGATCAGGGAAAGCCACTGCATTGTTCGTGGTTAAGCGTGTCCGATGGTGACCCGGGAGACCTTCATCAAATCCTTGCTTATTGTGTGAACTTGGGTGTGCTTGCTCTTCTCCACCCTCGCCTACCTCGTAGGGCTGATGTGTGGAGCAAACACAGGAGGGCAGACTCATGCCCACTGCCCAGAGGTCACTGGAGGAAGAGCAATTTAAAAAACCAAAATGTGACAAAATAGATTTGAGCTTAGATTTGCCAGGACATTTCATTTCTACTAGGTTCAATCCCCAAAACACATGAAGAAGAAGAAGAGATGAGATTGGATTTACACCCCGCCCTTCACTTGGGAGTCTCAGAGCGGCTTACAGACTTTTCCCTCCTCTCCCCACAACAAACACCCTGAGACAGCTCTGACAGAAACTGCTCTTTTTCAAGAACAACTCTGGAAGAACTTGTGGCTTGCCCAAGGTCATCCAGCAGCTGTGAGTGGAGGTGCCGGGACTCAAACTGGTGATCGTGTAGGGTTTTCAAGGCAAGAGACATTCAGAGGTGGTTTGCTGTTGCCTCTCTCCATGTCATGACCCTGGTATTCCTTGGTAGTCTCCCATCCAAGTACTAACCAAGGCCGACCCTGCTGAGATCTGATGAGACGGGGCCATCCTGGGCCATCCAGGTCAGGGCTACTGAAAGAATAGTCGGGGGGGGGCACACACAAGTGGGTACCAAAGGCCAAGTTCCATATATATTTTCATGGGAAATTGCCTTTTTAGATGACTAGAAGTCTGTACAGCAGCATTAAGCCTCCTCCCGAACTGGTGTCTGGCAGATTATTTGGGTTGGGAAGTGCTTCAAGATAGGACTAGACTAGACACGGGGAGGGGGAACGCCAGCGGGGTTGGAACAGCGACTGCGCACTCCTGTAACTGTTCTGTTCTCCTTCTCTGGATTAAAGGGGGAGGGAAACAGGAGCCAAATGAGTCATGGGCACGACGTCACCTTGACGTTCCCAGGGCTTAGGGCTTCCCGCTGCTCGTGGAAAAAAAATCCCCCTATGGAAGCAACCCAAGATCCCAGAGCTGACCCAGTTCCGTCTCTGCAACCCGTCCCTGCGGCTTTCCTCTCTGCCTGGGTCGAAGCTTAATGCTTCTCAAACGTTTCGAAGCAGAGCCCGCTTCTAAACTTACTGTCCCTTTCCAGGAAACCACCCCCATGCTGTATGCTCTCTCCCCAAAGGTTGCCAACCTCCAGGTGGGATACAAGATGAAAGGCAGTGGCACTCAGAACAAATCTTCCATAAACAATGGGTAGAGATTCACTGGTAAAGTTGATCACAGATAGAAATTCACAGGTGGAGTCTTTCCACCAACAATTTGTAGTAAAGAAAAAGTCCTTGAACTGTAAGGATGTCGTAGTGTCTCTGCCAGCTGACTCAACGGACCCCCTGCGGCTTTCCTCTCTGCCTGGGTCGAACTTTAATGCTTCTCAAACATTTCAAAACAGAGCCCCGCTTCTCAAATTTGCTATCCCTTTCCAGGACCCGTTTGCAAGCCCCCCTCCGCCCGCTATATGCTCTCTCCCCACAAAGGTTCCCAACCTCCAGATGGGGGCTGGGGATCTCCCAGAACTCCATCCATCCATCCATCCATCCATCACATTTGATTTCTTAACCACCCTTCTCCACTTGCTCAGGGCAGTTTACAACAATTAATTCAATACATTATAAAATCAACTAAAACTATTTTAAAAAATCAGTATTAAAAAAACATTCAAAGACATTTAAACACTGAGAAACAATTTAAAACAAGACGGCAGTGCTAGCATTCAGTCACGGGTGGGGCAGGCAGATGCAAGGAACCATCACTGGCCTCAGCCAAAGGCGTGGCAGAACATCTCTGCCTTAACATGCCCCACAGAACTTTAATAAGTCAGGCAGGGCACAGATGTCATTCGGCAGAGAGTTCCACCAGGCTGGGGCCGGGGTGGAAAAGGCCCTGGCCCTGGTCGAGGCCAGCCGGACATCTAATCTCCAATTGACATAAAATCATCCCTGTGTAATCTGACATGGTAATTGGATGTGTTGTCCAGCCTTTCAGTGTCTTGGAATAATTATGATAGTGTGTCCTGTTTGAGTTAGGCTATGTTCAGCCACTGCTGATTTTTCAGGTTGGCCCAGTCAGGTTGGCCCAGTCTTTCACATTCTTTTATTCTTGTCTGAATGCTACGCTGTGTGGTCCTGATGTAAACCTGTCCACAACTGCATGGTATGCGGTATACTCCTGTAGAAGTGAGGGGGTCTCTTCTTTCTTTTGCCAATCGTAGACACTGAAAGGCTGGACGACATATCCAATTACCATGTCAGATTACACAGGGAAGCTATTGAAAGACATAAACAGAAATACAATTTCAACAGGAAAGAAGAGAGTTTAAAAATAAATAGGGCACGGTTTCCTGTCCTGAAAAACCCCAAATGCTCTAAATCTTACAATAGCTCTACAGATAAGATTAGAATTTCAACAGCCAATCCACATGCAAAAGAACCTCTTTAGGAAAGCTCCTCCATTAGCATGTCACAGGCTGGGGAACTCCTACAAGATAATGACTCAGCCCTACCCCACCTTCCAGGGTAGATACAAATTACCTGCTTGCCCTTTTTCTTCTCACCTTGACATGGAGAGTACTCCATCTTTCTGTGTTATACGTCTGAGGATGCCAGTCACAGCTGCTGGTGAAACATCAGCTCCTACAATGCAAAGAGCATGGCCACACACCCCAGAAAATCTACAACAACTAATGAACTCCGGCCGTGAAAGCCTTCGACAACATATTGACACAAAATCACTTATGTATTTATTATTTATTGACTTAAAACGTTCCACTTCCCCTGGAGAAAACGGCTCCTTTGGAAGGCGGCCTGCTTGGCATTATACCCTTCCAAGGACCCTCCCCTCCTTACACCCCACTGCCCCACGCTCTACCCACAAATATCCACGTATTTCTGAATCTGGAGTTGGCAGCTGTAGCTCCGAATATCACAATAGTGCTTATAATTAATTGGCTGTGTTTAATATTTGATAAACGCACAACTTTATCGAGCAGCATGGTCGTTTCACATGCTGTGTGGAAGAGACCCCCGTTTTCCTGGTCGAGCTTTCCATCTCAGCTCGCTCGATCCCTCTTCCTCCCTCCTGGCCGTGAGCCTGCCTGCAAGAGTGGGCTGCCGGCTCTGGGTTGGGAAATTCCTAGAGGTCTGAGGGTGGAGCTTAAGGAGGGACCTCAGCCGGGTATCGTGCCGTGGAGTCCACCCTCCAAAGCTGCCATTTTCTCCACAGGAAGTGAGCTCTGAAGTCTGGAGTTCAGTCGTAATTCCGGGAGATCTCCAGATCCCACTGAAGAAGACGAAGAGAAGAGAGTGGATTTCTACCCTGCCCTTCACTACCCGATGGAGTCTCAGAAAAAGTTTACAATCTCCTTTCCCTTCCCCTCCCCACAATGGACACTCTGTGAGGTGGGTGGGGATGAGAGAGCTCTCTCAAGGACTGCTCTTGAGAGAACAGCTCCGAGAGAACTTGTGACTGACCCAGCGCAACACCAGCAGCTGCATGTGGAGGAGTAAGGAATCAAACCCGGTTCTCCCGGATTTGAGTCTGTGCTCCTAAACACTACACCAAACTGGCTGTCCTGGAGATTGGGAACCCTGCAAGTGGCAGGTGTTACGTGACCCAGAGTAGGTAGTTCTGAGCTGTGGTGTTGGTAAGGGGAGGGGAACTTCTTTATAGCATTTCGCTTGATTACATCTAACCATCGATTTCTCTTCTTTTTTCAAAGAGGGATTTCGCTTTCATTTCTCTTTGGAGCGAAATCCGTGCACCGACTGGCGACTCTTTCTGGGGCTCCTGAGCAGGTTGCAAATAAAATCCACCAGCTCAATGTTCTACCCCCCCTTCCTTTTGCAAGTCTGGCTGGTGCCAGAAAGCCATCAACAGCTGGGGTTTGGTTCAAAGTACCTGCCGGAATGGCCGGTTGCCATAACTGGAGGGAGCGAAGCCAAACAAAGAATTCCAGCAGAGCTGGGGAATTGGAGGCAGGGGGGGGTGTTCCTCCTGTCTGTCCACACATGTGGACTTATTTTACTTATTTATGTTACTTACAGCCCACCTTTCTCACCGTGCCTCCAGGCCGATGACACAGCGTGGGTCAAACGCAGTCCCAGCCTCGGCTGCGTCTTGGTGCTTGAAAGCATTGTGTTGTTGTTTTTTTCAGTGAATTGGTGCCGGCCAGCCGGTGTTTACGAAGCGGAGATTCCAGGTCAGAGCAGAATGACCTGCCTGTGAGTTCCTCTCCCCTTTCTCTCTGTATTTTGGTTAGAAACGATCCATTGTGCCCTTCACCCCCCCCTCTAGACACAACTGACTTCTGGCGACCCCCTGGGGCTTTCAAGGCAAGAGACGTCCAGAAGTGTTTGGCCATTGCCCGCCTCTGCATAGCCGCCCTGGGCTTCCTCGGTGGCCTCCCGTCCCAATACCAGCCAGGGCTCCATACTTGGTATCTGGAAGGGAGACCTCCTTGAAACAACAGAGGCGGGAAGCGGGGGCAGGCTTGATTCAGCCACCTCTCTGACGATCCTCCAGGCCCCTAGTAGGGGTCCGTCAGCAGAGGTCGCCATGACTTCCAGGTGCGTGCGCACATGCACATATGAAAAATGCTCCCCCAAAAAGAAACCCAATAAAACAAATGAAATTTAAAAAACAAACCAGGCAGTAGGTGATGTGACACAACTCCACCTGCGACACCAGAGAGCCGCTGCCAGTCTGAGTAGACAGTACTGACCTTGATGGGCCAAGGGTGTGATTCAGTAGGCCGCTTGATGTAGGGGTTAAGTGCGCGGACTCTAATCTGGGAGAACTGGGTTTGATTCCCCATGCCTCCACTTGCAGTTGCTGGATGACCTTGGGCAAGCCGTAGTTCTGTCAGAGCTGTTCTCTCAAGAGCAGTCCTCGAAAGAGCTTTCTCAGCCCTGCCAACCCCATAGGGTGTCTGTTGTGGGAAGGAGAAGGGAAAGGAGTTTGTAAGCCACTCTGAGACTCCAAGCGAAGGGTGGAGTATAAATCCAATCTCTTCTCCTCTTCTTCATGTGTTCAAGTGTTCAATCAAAAAGCAAGCACTTATTTATGAAAGAGCCTGAGTCTCAGTTGGAGAGCCTTTGCTTTGCTCGCACAAGGTCCTGGGTTTCAAACTCAGGCCCTCGGGGTCCTAGCCTGCCAGTCTATCCACTCTACCACATTGGTTCTCCTTGGGAGCTAGTCAGCTAGTCAGCCTGCCCGTAGATAAAATGTTCCGCTTGCTGAATTGTCCGTTTCCCCTGCTCCCCACTGGTATGTCTCACCAGCCACCTTAAAACTCTCATCCGGGGCCACCAAAAATCATTCTGAGACCGCGCCAGGATTGGCCCAGCACTTGGTGCCTGCCTCCTTCTCCCTCCCCCGTGCCCGACGACCCCAGTCTCGACTCAAACAACTGCTCTTGCATAACGAATCAGGCCGGCATCCTGCCAGTCCCTGGATTACCGCACATCCTGCCCTGCAGAAGGCACTTAATCCTTGTGAATGCCGACTCTGTCTCGCAGCCAGAGCAGCTGCCCCTTCCTCGGGGGCAAGAACCGAAGTCCTGGGCGTGGGGACTCGCTCGCTGGATCCAGAGGCCACCGGAAATTCTGGAGCGGGCTCAGTTCCCCACGCCACACTGCTGCGTGCTCTGGCCCCAGAGAAGGCGCTGCGGCTAATGTTTTCCATCTGTCAACTCAGGGATAACGCCAGCTTGACAAACAATGTGTGCGCAGAGGGGCTGAATCACGGGATTGTTTTCACATGGCAAAGCCGAGGCAAACGGGGGCCTTGACTCTGGCCGCGCCGTCTCTAGAGTCCGTCTGTGCAGTCCTTCTTCTGAATTCCAGCGTTTAGGCTTGGAATACTGGTCTAGTGGGGGCCGCAGCGGCTCAGAGGTTAAGACGCCGAGATGAAGACCGGAAGGTCTGTAGTTCGGCAGTTCAAGACCCGAGAGCTGCGTGACGGTGAGCTCCCGTCTCTGGCCCCAGCTCCTGCCAACCTAGCAGTTCGGAAGCAAGAAATTGCAAGTAGATAAACAGATACCGCTTCGGTGGGAAGGTAACAGCGTTCCATGTGCCATGGCGTTTAGTCATGCCGGCCACATGACCACGGAGAAGTCTTCAGACAGTGCTGGCTCTTCGGCTTGGAAACGGAGATGAGCACTGCCCCCCCCCCGAGTCGGATTCAACCGGCTTTCGAGCAAAGGAAACCTTTACCTTTACCTTTTTGCTGGTCTAGAGGTAGACCCTATCCCTGTCGGTCAGAAGCAGCAGAACAAAGCTTGGGTCCCGGGGCACCTTTATTCAAGGCTTAAGCTGAAGAAGTGTCCTTGCACACCAAAGCTTATACTTCGAATGCAACTTTGATGGTCTCAAAGGTGCCACTGGACTTGAACTGTGTTCTGGTGTGGAGATAGTATTTATAATAATTTGATTACAGTTTTTGCAAAATTTTATGTAATTTTGCATAATTTTAGCATTTTTGGTAATTGGCATTTTTATTTCCAAACACAAGGGTGGGTTTTCCCCCTCCTCCTTTTCAACCGTTTTGATTACCTGGTCTGTTCTGGGCCAAACTTTTTCTCCCCCTCCGGCCACAACAGGCCCTGTGAGTTAGTTTTCGGCTAAGGAGAAATGGTGGGCCACTCAGCTTGCTGCACAACTGATGACGGATTTGAATATCTTCCCAATCCTAGCCCGAGACTCTAACCACTAGCCTCTTCTGTCTTTCACTGGGAAGCCTTTCCTTTTAATACCAGAAGGGTAGCTACTTTTGGATACTCAGGGGCAGTCTTCCCTCTCAGCTGAGTCAGTGTGAGCTAGCTCAGTTTTTTAGCCTCTGGTTCACACATTTTTGTCTCAGCTCAGGAAGGGTGGGGCTCCAGAGCAAACAAATGTATGCAGCAGCCAAATCGCTCACTCACAACTTTAATCCCAGTACCTCACAAAGTAGAATTTTTGCTCACAGGACTCCACAGCTTAGAGGGAGCGTTGCTCAGGGATACGGAGAAGAGACAGGCTCCCTCGTAGAGCCCTTGCCAGGAGCCTAATCAGTGCCTAATTCTGGTGCAAAAAGTCCTGGACCGAATTCCTGGCATCTCCAGTTCAAGGCTCTGAGGGAGCAGATGTGGGGAAAGAGACCCTGGAGAGCTGCTGCCGGTCCGAGCAGGTGATGCTGAGCTACACTGGACCCACGGTCAGACTCAGCAGAAGGCCGCTTCATAGCCTGTTTTCTTCACCTGAATGAACAAGTATTAAGACGAAGATTGCACCCTTAGCTCATTCCCGCCACCCTTCCCATACCATGGAGAGCCAGTTTGATGTAGTGGTTAGGAGTGCGGACTCTGACCTGGGAGAACCGGGTTTGATTCCCCACTCCTTCACGTGCAGCTGCCGGTGTGACCTTGGGTCAGTCACAAGTTGTCTCAGAGGTGTTCTCTCAGGAGCAGTCCTCAAAAGAGCGCTCTCAGCCCCATTTAACTCACAGAGTGTCTGTTGTGGGGAGAGGAAGGGAAGGAGATTGTAAACCCCTCTGAGACTCCAAGTGGAAGGGTCTGGCTAAGAATGGAGATGGGGGGAGATCTTGCGTAAGGCAGGCCCATCTTCCCTTCCCCTTCACTCGGCTTTTGCATGGAAGGAAAGCAGGACTGCATCTGCTCGCACCCCTGGAACCCGGCCTTATATGGAGGGCCTTGGCAGTGTGGGCTCCCACTGCCATCCAAGTTCAAAGGGAGCTTCTATCCCCCCTGGGGTTGCCATCCTCCAGGTGGGGCCTGGAAGCCTCCCGGAATCACAACTGATCTCCAGAGATCCATTTCCCTGGAGAAAATGGCTGCTTTGGAGGGTAGACTCTGTGGCATTATACTTCGCTAAGGACCTTCCCCTCCTTGAACCCCGCCTTCCCCAGGCTCCACCCCCAAATCTCCAGGAATTTTCCCCACCTGGAGTTGGCAACCAATGCTCCCTCTAAGCTGTGGTGTCTTGTGAGCAAAAATTCTACTTGGTGAGCTCCTGGCATTAACGTTGTGAGCCAGTGATTTGGCTGCTGCATAAATTAGTTTGCTCCAGAGCTCTCCTTCCTGAGCTAAGACAGAAATGTGTGAGCCAGAGGCTAAAAAACTGTGAGCTGGCTCACACTAACTCAGCTTAGAGGGAACACTGTTGGCAGCCTTCTCTCCTGCTGTTGCTGCCTCGCCTCTCCCAAGTGCACAGGAAAAACTCTGTTGGAGAGACCAAGGGAGAAATCACCATGGAAATTATCTGCCCCATTTGGGGTGTTTTTTAATCAAGAGGAGGGGTAAATGCCTGACCAGACGGATGAATTGCATCCCTCCCTTGTTTGCATTGTCTTCTTAATTTCCCCCCTTACCCTCTTAAATCCCCATTTTCTTTAATTGCCTTAAGAGTCCAGTGTTTTGTAGCTGGCTGGACCCACAAGCATGAGAAATAATTGATTTGGGTTCTCCCAGCGAACATAAGATCCAGACTTTCAAAAGGACGTTTTTCTTCATGCCTTGTGCAATTAACTTATGGAACTCACTGCCACAAGATTATAGCGGTGGCTGCTGGCTTATAGGGCTTTTTGAAAACAAAGGCAAATTCAGGGTGGACAGGTCCATCTACAGCTATTAACCATGGTAGCTAAGAGGTCAGAAGCAACAAACCTACTCATGGGGTCTTTTCTGCCTTGCGTTAAATAGCTGGTGCTCGGAAGCTGCCTCAGTGTGTCCAGCAGGAACCAGTTTCTGCAAAAGAAACTCCAGGCTGGACTCGGACCCAGGATATTCTCGGCACTTTTATTGTTTGGTGCGGTTGGGCAAGTGGCCAAGCCCATGTGACTAGCTGGGGCATGTCAGAATTTGCGGCAGACCTTCTCCTTTTCTGGGCTCCGGAAGATTGGAAAACATTGATCTGGTGCCCGGTGACATCCTGCCCAGTTTCTATTTAAAATATTTGCCACATTGCTTCACAAATTAAGTTTCTTCGAAGCTTTTTGGACAGAGGGGCTTGTTGCGTGGGAGAGGCAGAGCAAAGTTGACTTGAGCTAAGGTTATTCGGCAGCTTTGCAACTGAGTAAGAATGGTTTTCTGCTTAGGCAGACCCATTTTGTGCATCCTTTGATGTTTATTAGGGTTACCATCTTTTGAAAAGCTGAAAAGAGGTAATATTTCCCAGCTGACCACTTCAAACCAGTGATCACTATGACAAATCTCATTTGAAATACACCTACTCTTTGAGCTGTGATAATTGCTGCTAACTAGGAATGTTCCTAACCTTCCAGCCCCAAAAGAGGGCATTTTCAACAGTTTTTAAAAAGAGAAGAAGAGGAGTTGGATTTATACCCTGCCCTTCACTTGGAGTCTCAGAACAGCGTACAATCCCTTTCCTTCTATGAGGTAAGCAGGGCTGGGAAAGCTCTGAGAGAACTGTGACTCAACCCAAGGTCACCCAGCTGGCTGCATGTGGAGGAGTAAGGAATCAAACCGGTTTCTCCAGATTAGAGTCTGCCACTCTTAGCCACTACACCAAACCACTACACCAAAAAGAGGATGGACTCCCAAAAAAGAGGACATCTGCTACCCCTACTATGTCTAATACTTATGCTTTAACTCAGATTTCTAAGAGTTGAGTCCAGTGGCACGAAAATACCCAGGCTAGAAGCTTTTGTGAGTCAAAGGCCATTTTGCAGATACTTTGTACCTGCATTTGACCCAGTGAAGTTTGACTCACAAAAGCTTCTGGCCTGGAAAAATTTGTTTCTGGACTCTTAATTTTGTTCTGCTACTACAGATTTGCAATGGCTGCCCACCTGAAACTATTTTCAGGTTTCTATGATCTTAGTCTTATTCCCTCGCTTATTAAATGTGTCATGTTATTGACTGCAGTGACTTAAAAGTCTGTAATCCACCTTGCATCTCAGTGAGAAAGACGGATTATAAAGATCATGAATGAAATAAATATACCTGGATCTGCCAGGTCTCATACAGCATGCAAATCACTACACCTGTTCTACTGATGTATTAAATATCTATGCGTTAAGGGTATTGTCTATGTGCCAAATCAGTTCTGTAAGAGCATGCAGGGAAGCATGGTGGTAGTTGTCTGGTTCTCTTCCCCGGAGATTTTTCCAAAGCCTGGGTCTCTGCATCTACCAGGAAAGCCATAAGAAGTTTTTATTCAAACCAGCTTTCTGAGGTTGGCACTACATATGGTCATTAATCAACACATATAACCCTTCCCCTGAGCTCGTGGACTGGGGCAAACTTTAAGTCCAACTATTAAATAAATGGAGCCTTACTAAGCTCTGGAAACAATCTAGGACACAATAGGCTAGAGCAAAGGTTGGGCTGGAGCCATAGTTGCAGAGTGAATGACTAACTCCAAACCTATATTATACCAGAAAACTGTTATTGTTCCATGAGCAGGGAAAAAAATCCACAGAAGAGGCTAACTGCTGCAGCTCTGCAGGAGTCACTGCTCTAGCTTTACCGTCATCCTTTGCAGGGCTTTTTTTGTAGAAAAAGCCCAGCAGGAACTCATTAGCATAATAGGCTACACCCATCAGCAGAAACTCATTAGATTATTAGGCCACACCCCATGTTACCAGAAGTGTGGTCATCTAGCCACACCCACCCACCTTTTGCTTTTTATCCTGTTTACCTTGTTTGTTGTCAAAACCCAGGGCTTTTTTTGTAGCAGGAACTCCTTTGCATGTTAGGCCGCACACCCCTCATGTGACCAATCCTAATGAGTTTCTGTTGCTGGGTGTGGCCTATTATGCTAATGAGTTCCTGCTGGGTGTGGCCAGCTCGGGAGCTAGATGGAACTCCATTCCTGTGCGTTCCTGCCCCAAAATAGCCTTGATCGTTTGTTGGGCACATGTCTGAGATGCTGAATAGCTGCCACTTTTCAGAGCAGACCCTATAAAGCTGTGTTCTGCCTCAGTATAAGGTGGGAGCTTCAAATGTTTATGTGTAGTTTTGCTACATCGTTGCACAGAATGCAGGTGGCTCATTCAAGCTCTCATGATGTGAGAATATAATAGTTAGGAGAGGCTGCCCATTGGGTGTTGGATCTCTGTATGAGTCACTGCTCAAGGCTTGCTTCCTGCCAGTCACAAAGCACACCTTTGCATGGCACACTGCACTGTGGGAAACCAGAGACAGAGCAAGAGAGTTCACAGTCTTCCCCTCCCTCTGTTTCCCAGGCGCCCACTGATGGAGCTTTTCCATAGGGACTCCGCCCCCAGTGCATAGGTGGTAGTGGATAGTGCCCTCAAGTCACAGGTGAATTATGGTGCCCCACTAGGGTTTTCAAGGCAAGGGAAGAAGAAGAAGAAGAAGAGATTGGATTTATGCTCCGCCTGTCACTACCCGAAGGAGTCTCAGAGCACCTTACAATCTCCTTCCCCTTCCCTTCCCCACAACAGATACACCCTGTGAGGCAGGTGGGGCTGAGAGAGCTCTCTCAAGAACTGCTCCTGAGAGAACAGCTCTGAAAGAACTTGTAACTGACCCGAGGTCACACCAGCAGCTCCATGTCGAGGAGCGTGGAATCAAACCCGGTCCTCCCAGATTTAGAGTCCGCGCTCCTAACCACTACATCAAACTGGCTCTCGGAGGTGGTTTACCATTGCCTGCCACCACGTCAGAACCCTGGTGTTCCTTGGTGGCCTCCCATCCAAATACTGTCCAAGGCCGACCCTGCTTAGCCCCCGAGATCTGTCAAGATGGGGCTGCCTTGGGCAACCAGACCAAAGTCGCCTTCCATGCCGGGTGGCCTTGCCTTCCCTGCCAAGGATAAGCGGGGATGTCTGACCGAAATCAGCGTATCTGTTGAATATTCAGAAGGGGGAGGGAGGGCCGGCGGGCGGGCGGGGAATTAATCAAATCAACTACGGCGGCGATGACTCTAAAGGAAATAAAGCTGTGATAAAATTCTCCACGCCGGAGTGGCGGCGCACAGTTTAATCACCAGAGATGGAGGGAAGCTGCAAACGTTTGGAGCCGTTTTTATTCCCGCGGCTCGAGCCTTTTCAGATAAAAAGTAATAAGCTAATTAAAACGTGCCCAAGCGTGGCTGGGAGCAATAAGATGAAAGCGCGGAAAATAAAGACAAACAAACAAACAGAGAGGGCCCCACTCCCCCCGGTCTCTTCCCCTGGTCCAGCTCCGACCCCAGGCTGGGTACCCAGCGAGTCTGAAGTGGGTCAGATCTGGAGCGTCTTCATCAGCCCACCCAATGGGGTGCCAACTCCGGTTTGGGAAATTCCTGGAGATTTGGGGAGGGTGGAGCTTGTTGAGGACAGAGTTTGGGGGGAGGAGGAGCTCAGCGGGTATGTTTATTTATTATTTCATTGGATTTCTTAACCGCCCTTCCCCGCCTATGCGGGGCTCAGGGCGGTTTACAAGATCATTCCATACAGTTATAAAACCAATTGAAGCCATTAAACTTACAATACTGAACAAACAACATACATTTTAAACATTCCAATAACAGGTGGCCTGTCTCGCATTCAGATTTTTTGGAGGATGGGAGAGTACTGGGCAGATGTAGGAAACCGTCGCTGGCCTCTGCCAAAAGCCTGGCGGAACATCTCTGCCTTGCATGCCCTGCGGAACTTTAATAGATCAGACAGGGCATGGATGTCATGCGGCAGAGATTCCACAGAGTCCGTTCTCCAAAGCTGCCATTTCCCCCCAAGGAGAACTGATCTCTGTGGTCCGCAGATCCACTGTGATTCCAGAACTCCAGGCCCCATCTGGAATTTGGCAACCCCAGTGGCAAGACAGTGTGAGAGCCGTCAGATTGCTCGAGGCCCAGAGCAGAGGTCCTTGGGAGCCCCCAGGCGGGTGAACATCTGCTCACCTCTGGCGAGGGAATTTGTCTTCAGGCAAGGAAGCTTTTGAGGGTCGTAAGAGGAGCAGGGTCCCTCATCTGGTGTGGAGTTTTAATTTTTGTCAGGCCATTCCCCGAGGTGTGAAGAAGTGTTGGAATGGAAGCCTCAGAGAGAGACAGAGAGAGATTGGCCGGTCTCCTTCCAGGATGGGCCTGTGGCTCAGTGGCAGAGCTCCTGCTCGGCACAGAGAAGGTCCCAGGTTCAATCCCTGGCGTCTCTAGGTAAGGGATCTCAGGCGGTTTTGGGAAAAGATGTGCCTCTGCTCCAGGCATTAGAGACCCGCTGCCAGTCAAAGAAGACAATACCGAGCCCTGGGGACCCCTTTCTAAGGCGGTTTCATGTGTGCTTTAATGAGAGGTCTGTGCTCTTGCTTCCGCCCTGCTTTAATTCCTCTCTCAGGGCTGTTTCAGACATTTGTCGGTTCTCACCTGGCGGAGATGCATGTTTGAAATGGCTCCCTTATAGTAATTGAACCCCCACATCGAACCCGCTTCTGAAAATCTTCTGCTTGGGGGGAGGGAGAGACTTTGACATGCTTTTCTGTAGGGAACAGCTTTCACATGGGGCTGTTTTCAAAGACATTTCTCCCTGTGCAAGCATGGAGAAGTCAGAGCCCTCCGAGAGGACTGTACCATATCAGGTTCCAAATGCTTTTGTCGTTTCGTCAGCCACCTTGAACTGAATGTTCCTTCTAAGCTGAGTTAGTGTGAGCTAGCGCACAGTTTTTTAGCGTCCGGTTCACACATTTTTGCCTTCACTCAGGAAGAATGGCTCCAGAGCAAACTAATTTATGTAGTAGCCAAATCGCTCGCTCATAACACTAATGCCAGTAGCTCACGAAGTAGAATTTTTGCTTACAAGACTCCACAGCTTAGAGGGAGCATTGGATGAGACATATTGGTATTTCCAATCAATCAGTTAATTAATACATAAACAAATATGCTTTGAATATTCCCATGCAAATCAATATGCCAAACTGTGGTTTGATCTTGGGTTGTAAGGAGGAGCGCAAACCATAGTTCGTGGCTCGGATATAAGGGCAAATCAGTTTGCAGCAACAGGGCAATAATCGAGTTTGATTGCTGGATGCAAGGGAAGGATACAGGTGGAGAAGGGAACCTGCAGGCCCCAAGATTCCCCAGGCTTGAGTGTGGTGTGATCAACTGTGGTTTGCCATGACATCCATCCCAGGCTTGTGCCTTGACATCTGAGCAGTACTTTTCTGAAATACTATGATTTCTATTTTTCTTGAAAAATTGACAAATTCTGATATTGTACCACCTCACTGAGGACATCTGCTTGGCATCTGTTGACCTGGGAAGAACTGTGGTCTGGTCCAGCATAGTCTGTCCTTACGTCTCCTATGCAAACCAGCACACTTGTGGGTCATCTGTCTCACTTGCACGTTGGAAATGCCTGCCAAGGTGCCCTAAAGCAGCCAGGTTGGCTGTGAGGGGAGGGGGCCATGTGCTCAGTGTTAGAGCATCCGCTTGGCTTGCAGAAGGTCCCAGGTTCAATCCCCACCATCTCCAGTCAAAAGGACCAGGTCACACGTGAAGTGAAAGACCTCAGCCTGAGGCCCTGGAGAGCATCTGCCAGTCCAAGTGGGCAGTCCCTACCTTCATGGGCCAAGGGTCTGATTCACTGGAGGGCAACTTCATGTGTGGGTCAGTGGGAGAGCATCTGCTTGGCTTTCAGAAGGTCCCAGGTTCAATCCCCAGCATCTCCAATGGAAAGGGACCAGGCAGGAGGGGATATGACAGACTTCCACCTGAGACCCTGGAGAGTTGTTACCAGTCTGGACTGTTGGACTGGATGGGCCATGGGCCTGATCCAATGTTGGCTTCTCTTACGTTCTTATGTCCTTAGGTCTGAGTAGACAAAACTGACTTTGATGGACCAAGGGTCTGAGTCAGTATAAACCAGCGTCATTTGCGTTTACGTGTGCGTATCTGGGCATGCAACTGATATGCGTCCAACTTCATGAAAAGCTGGGCTGGGATTCTCTCTTCCTGCAGCCGCCTCTGTGGTGGGGGAGTGTGTGGGTGAAGTCAAGTTACAGGAACGGTGTGGACATGGCGGGTGGGGGGGTGCTCCTGTACTCCTGCTGACACCCCCCCCCCCGGTGTCTGCATGCATGTGAGAGAATTGGACTGGAGGCGGTTTCCACTTTCTGCCACAGAGCAGAGCTTGGGGTGGGGGTGAACCGAGAAAGCAAAAGGTGATCTTCTACCTTTCCGTGAAGATGCCTTCCCACCCACGCTGTGGAACAGGGGAAGTCCTGAACGGGGAAGCCCAAGCCGCAGGGCACACCCCCAACCCCACACGCACGTGGGCCGCCCAAGCCTAGCCGTCACCTCTACCCTTAACCTCAGGGGCCCCTCTGTGCGTCTCAAAGGGAAACATCTGCCGATGCGGAGAGACGTTTCCAGTAAGTGTCTCCCACGTAGGCGGTAGCTAATTTCCACCTTGCAGCCTGAATGGGGTGCCCCCGTGCCACATCGGGAGGGGGGAAGCAACACCCCCACACACAAATAAATAAACGAAGCCACGGCTTCAAGCACAGGGTGAGGGAAGCACATCAGACGTGTGCTGCGCAGACAGACGTAAGCAATCATTTCCCGAGCTTTGCACATCTGGCGGGATGCCTTTGAAGCAGGGATTGTTGATGGCATAACGGGCCCGGCAAGCCGCCCTGGGAGCAAATCTGTTGGTGGTTAAAGGGGCCTTATTTGAACCAATGCAAACTGAATGCAGGGCGTTCTGCGACCCCCAGTATGGTTTTGTAGCCTCAGAAAGCGCCCATGGGACCCCCATTAGAAGTGGGCCTGTGGTTTGGGACACGGGGGAGGCAACTCTGTCCCTCTTGTGCTGTTGTCCGGGTTGAAGCTTGTTCCTGCAGGCTGCAGTTAACCCTAGTAAAGGAAGAAGATACATTGGGGAGGGGGCTGTGGCTCAGTGGCAAAGCATCTGCTTGGCATGCAGAAGGTTCCCAGGTTCAATCCCCGGCATCTCCAGCTAAAAGGTCCAAGTGGTAGGGGGTGTGAAAGACTTGTGCTCGGAGAGCCACTGTCAAGTCTGAGTAGACAATACTGACATTGATGGTTGGGTAGAGGTTGTGGCTCAGTGGCAGAGCGTCAGCTTGGCATGCAGAAGGTCGCAGGTTCAGTCCCGGGCACCTCCAGTTAAAAGGACCAGGCAGGAAGTGATGTGGAAGGAGCTCTGCATGAGACCCTGGAGAGCGGCTGCCAGTCTGAGAAGACCCTCCTGACCTTGATGGGCTGAGGGTCTGATTCAGTGGAAGGCAGCTTTGCGTGTGTTCACGTGTGTGTACTTTCCCTCTCTTTACTGTTCGCTGTAGCGGTTAAGAATGGCGGACTCTAATCTGGAGAACCGGGTTTGACTCCCCACTCCTCCTCCTCCTCCTCCTCCTCCTCCTCCTCCTCCTCCTCCGCATGCAGCCAGATGGGTCAGTCACAAGTTATCTCAGAGCTTCTCTGTCGAGCAGTTTCTCTCAGAGCTCTCTCAGCCCCACCTGCCTCACAGGCAGTGTTCCCTCTAAGCTGAGTTAGTGTGAGCTAGCTCACAGTTTCTTAGCCTCCGGCTCACACATTTTTGTCTTAGCTCAGAAAGGAGGGCTCCAAAGCAAACTGATTTATGCAAATTGCTCGCTCACAGCTTTAATGCCAGTGGCACACAAGGTAGAATTTTTGCTCGCAAGACCCCACAGCTTAGAGGGAACATTGCTCACAGGGTGTCTGTTGTGGGGAGGGGAAGGGAAAGGAGACCATAACCCACTCTTGAGAATCCAATTGAAGGGCAGGGTATAAATCCAGTCTCCTCCTCCTCCTCCCCCTCCTCCTTTTCTCCCTACTAGGGAAAACGGCACCCTTGGAGAGGAAAGAGTTAAACCCTCTCCTTACCTGCTGCCTATGGCCTTGTTCTCTAGAAGCGAAGTCCCCAAACAGTGGGTGGATAGATGGTATCGCTAATAATACGCATGTGTGGGGATGCAGACGCATGCATGGTAAGGCACTGCATCATGCTAGGAGAGGCACCAGCCCCCCCCCCCCATCGCTCTTTCTCCACCCAAAGGAGGGAGGAGAAAGGAGGGCAGTCTCTTCCCCCCACGTGCCCGGGCCCTTCTGGGACTTGGCAGAGGGCTTGCAGGGGCTCCGGCCCACCTCACACTGGGCAAGAGCCACCCCTTGCTTGGCCCTGCTGGTGGTGGCAGTGGGGTGGGAGCAGTGTTCCCTCTAAGCTGAGTTAGTGTGAGCTAGCTCCCAGTTTTTTAGCCTCTGGCTGACAGTGCCCTAGACTCCACCTTCCAAAGCAGCCGTTTCCTCCTGGAAAACTGATCTCTACTGCCTGGAGATCAATTGTGATAGTGGGATGTCTCCAGGCTCTTCCTGGCGGGTTGGCAGCCACATGCTGGGGCCCCACTCTGGGCTTTTGCCCAGGACAGTGTTCCCCCTAAGCTGAGTCAGTGTGAGCTAGCTCACCGTTTTTTTTAGCCTCCAGCTCACCCATTTCTGTCTCAGCTTAGGAAGGATGGCTCCGGAGCAGACAAATTGATGCAGCAGCCAGATCACTCACTCACAACTTTAATGCCAGCAGCTCCCAAAGTAGAATTCCTGCTCACAAGAGGGAGCGTTGGCCCAGCAGGACCCCAGAATAGAAAGGCCACTGTCTCGGTGATTTGTCCTCGTGAACAGTGACCCCTGGGGAGTCTCCCCAAAGGACCCATTCACAAGAGACAGTCCCTCCCCAGGGTGCTCAAGGTTTGGGCCTCACCAAAGCCCCCGCACGTGTGCTCTCTGACAACATCTGCACTGGGAATGCTACATTTGCTCCATCAGTACTGTAGGCACTAAAATATGTTGTGTTTGGCAGCCTGACAGTCGTAGGTATGCTGCTGACAGCAGAGCTGGATTATCCGGGATCATCGGCTCCTTTGGCCGGAGGGCTGGCGGCTCCGCAGAGGCAGTGAGGGGGCCAGGCCTCCCAGCTCCATCCCCTAAAACCTCGTGCTGCACGCAGGTCTCCTTCCGCCAGCCCGGTGCCTCCTTCCAAGCGTCTCCAGTCCTGATTTCCATTCATCCGCTCGCGCCGGAGGGCTGAGCCAGGCCGGCAAGCACAGAACCTGGGCTGTTGCCAGGGGCTTCTCGGAATACAACGGCTCCCTTTGAGGACACCGGGGGCGGGGTCCCGTTGGAGGGGTTACCCCCCCTCCTCCCGGACGCTGTCGTTCTGCTCCAGCGTCTTTCAGATTTCACACTTTCCCCTCCTCCCTTTGCTCCGCATCTCCTCTATACCTACCTCCCATTCCCAGCAGCCTCCGCATCCCATCGAAGAAGAACCCAACCTGCTCACATCTGTCTCTCTGCTCAAGGCGGGCTGCGATTCAAGCCTCGCTGTCCTTGGCCTGCCGCCTGCACGCCAACAGGCTAATGTGCTGAACAGCTGTTCAAGAGCCATATTTCACGTTCATGCTGGCTCCAAACCTCTCTAGCATGGCTTTACTCAGACTCTGGGGCGCAGGCCTTCTTTCCGTTTTTCAGCCTCCTCCCCGACCCACGCGGGAGCAATGCAATGAACCCCCCTCACCCCATACACACTCCGTGTTCCCCCTTCTTTTCTCATCGTGGAGTCCTTCTTTCCATCCGGTTATCTGTTCCTCCTCGGGGCCACGTTGTTTTAAAAGTGTGCGTTCGTCGATACTGAGTCCCTGGTCGCCCTCGATGAGTACAAATCTTCCCCAGGTGATCAGACAAACATGGGGTTTTGTATTTTTTTTTTTTTTTGGTAGATCTAAAGAGTGGGGGTTTCCTCCCTTTTCTTTCAGGCCCTGCAAGCGGTGACGCAGTGGGCGGATATGCTTGTGAAAGTGTTTATCAGTTACTAATGTCAGTGACTGTATTTGCTGGGCTGAATACTTGATAGTGTGGCGTCTAACTGCATTTTCAGCAGTACCTTCGTGCAGCTTGGCAGCAGTTCGCAGCACCGTGAATTGGTTAGAAAGAGAGGGTGCTTTCAGTTGTGGCCAGTTTGCTACAATCGTCAGAAGGAGTCAGGAGCGAGCGAGGACCACAGTGGCCTAGAGTTGCCATCAGCGCTCGAGTCTGGCCAGAGAGGGATCTACAGATGGTTAATCTTGCCTCCCCCAAACAACTGCACACCAGCCGCAGCTGAGAAGCAGGGGGTTCCACCAAATGCAGCCCCAAAGCATGTGGGAGGGGGGAAGCAGCTGCCTTGAGACAGAGTTTGAGTTTAAAACTTGCTGTGAAGAAACAGCACGCGAGATGAAGGCCGAGGCTAAAAATACAAACCATCTGGCTAGCTCTCCCCCCACTCCACCCCCTTTGGACCGGGGATATAAAAATACACTTTTAACTTCCCTTGCCTTTTGCATTTCTTTTTGTTTGGCTCTGCAAGGATGAAGCTGCAGCCGGAGGCTTGCCTCTGGTCTTGCCCCCCCCTCTATTTTTGGTAATACCTCCCTTTGCTCGATTTCCATCCATCTGCCCACCCCTGAAAACAGAAAACACTGCTGCTGTGTGTGTGTGTCCCACAGCAGGGAGCCTTCAGATTGTTTGGTGCACACATACACACACAGGAGAGAGCGATGCTACATTAACCCTTTCCCATCCTGTATCACATCTTGGCCCCGACCTGGATAGCCCAGGCTGGCTCGATCTCATCAGATCTTGGAAGCGAAGCAGGGTTACTGCTTGGATGGGAGACCAGCAAGGAAGCCCAGGGCTGCTACCCAGAGAGAGGCAATGGGAAACAGCCTCTGAGCGTCTCTTGCCTTGAAAACTCTGTGGGATCACTGTAAGTCATCTGTGACAGCGTTTTCCATCAACGTACACCATAGCTTCAAGAGGGGATTAGCTAAACATATGGAGGAGAGGTCCATCAGTGGCTATTAGCCACAAGGTATAGATGGAACACTCTCTCTGAGGCAGTGATGCTCTGTCTTCTTTGGTGCAGTGGTTAAGTGCACAGACTCTAATCTGGGAGAACCGGGTTTGATTCCTCACTCCTCCACTTGCAGCTGCTAGATGATCTTGGGCAAGCCATAGTTCTGGCACAGCTGTTCTTAAAAAAGAGCAGTTTCTGTCAGAGCTCTCTCAGTCCCACCTATCTTGTAGGGTGTCTGTTGTGGGGAGGGGAAGGGAAAGGAATCTGTAAGCCGCTCTGAGACTCCCTTGGGTAGTGAAGGGTGGGGTATAAATCCAATCTCTTTCTCTTCTTCTTCTTCGTGGTTGGGAGGCAAAAGTGGGAGGGCTTCTGGAGTTCTAGCCCCACTGGTGGACCTCCTGTTGGCACTTGGGTTTTGGCCCCTGTGTGACACAGAGCGTTGGACCAGATGGGCCATTGGCCTGATCCAACATGGCTTCTCTTGTGTTCCTGTAGATGGAACTCCCTTATCTGGGGCAATGATGATCTGTCTTCATGGAGCTTGGGGGGCAAAAGTGGGAGGGCTTCTGGAGTTCTGGCCCCACTGGTGAACCTCCTGATGGCACCTGGTTTTTGTCCACTGTGTGACACAGAGTGTTGGACTGGATGGATCATTGACCTGATCCAACAGGGCTTCTCTTATGTTCTTGTGGCTGTTCTGATTGGCGAGATATATCTATGGATGTGTAGCATGGCTGTTCTGATTGGTCAGGCCTGAGCTGGGAATGAAAACTGCTCATGTGAGACAAAGTGCTAAGCCAGCTATGGTAACTCTATCAGGACACCGTACCAACTAGTTTCTGCTCCCTACTTTTATCCGGGGCCATCCTAGAGGGACGATTGTGTTGCCCTGCTGCAGCCAAATCAGCAACACTTTAATGATGAACACACTTATTGTGGCGGAAGCTTTTATAAGCATGATCAGATTCAGTGGGCAAAAGGTTATATTGTTGTGCCATTCCTTTTCTTTGCATGGACAGGCAAAATAGCTTTATTGGGGTTAACTGCTGTAGTTAGTCCAATTACCACTAGTTAGCAGAGTGCTTAAATAAAGTCACAAACCCCAGAAGCGTACTGGGCCCATAACCTATTGAGCTTAACTGGTGTGGCTATTGCAGTTACCACTAGTTAGCAGAATGCTTAAATAAAGCTACAAATGCAGGAGCATCACTCTACCAGGTTACTCAGCTACAATTCTACACAGAGCCACGTTGCAAGTTTAGAAGAGAAACACTTCTCTCTTTAGTTGTTGTAGATTTTCCGGGTTGTGTGGCTGTGGTCTTGGCATTGCAGGACCTGACGTTTTGCCAGCAGCTGTGACTGGCATCCTCAGAGGTATAACACAGAAAGATGGAGTATTCTCTGTGTCAAGGTGAGCAGAAAAATGGTAGGCAGGTAATTTATATCTACCCTGGAAGGTGGGGTAGGGCTGAGTCATTATCTTGTAGTAGTTCTCCAGGCTATGAACATGCTAATGGAGGAGCTTTCCTGAGGAGGTTCTTTTGTCTTTTGATCGTTTCCTGAGGAGGTTTCCTGTTTCTTGAGGAGGTTCTTTTGTGTGTGGAATTGCTTTTGAAACTCTAATCTTATCTGTAGTGCTATTGTCAGCTGTAGAGCATTTTGTGTTTTTCAGGACAGGAAACCATGCCCTATTTATTTTTAAACTCTCTTCTTTCCTGTTGAAATTGTGTTTATGTTTATAAATTTCAATGGCTTCCCTATGTAATCTGACATGGTAATTGGAAGTGTTTTCCAGTCTTTCAGTGTCTTGGAACCAAATGCTGTGTCCTGTTTGGGTTAGGCTATGTTCAGCCACTGCTGATTTTTCAGGTTGGCCAAGTCTGCAGTGTCTTTCATGTTCTTTTATTCTTCTCTGAATGCTACGCTATGTGGTCCCGATGTAAACTTGTCCATAACTGCATGGTATGCAGTATATTCCTGCAGAAGTGAGGGGGTCTCTTCTGTCTTTTGCTGATCGTAGCATCTGTTGTATTTTTCTGGTGGGTCTGAATACTGTTTGTAGGTTGTGTTTTTTTCATAAGTTTTCCCATCCGATCAGTGATTTCTTTGATTGATTTATTCCTTCTCTCTTTATTTGAGAAGTACACTTTGGGTAGGAAAGAGTAGGGACAGGACAGAGTACTAACTTACTAGCTAAAGGACAGAAGCAGATGGCAAGAGGCCCATCTGCCTCATGGTGCCAAGAGAGAACCGCATATCTCTCTCTCGGTGCCTGCAGGGAGAGAGCTTGTCTTGTGAATGACAGAGAAGGGAAAGAAGGGGAAATGGTCCCTGGGAACCCAATCTGCATTTCAGAAGAGTAAAGGCAGGAAGAAAGGTCAGTGTGTCTCTCTAGCTGTCTAGCCTCGATCAGGGTCAGGGCTTTTTTTGCCCTGGCCCCCACCTGGTGGAACACGCTCCCTATTGAGATCAGGGCCCCTGCGGAATCTTATTCAATTCCGCAGGGCCTGCAAGACGGAGCTATTCCACCAGGCCTTTGGCTGAGGCAGTGGGCATCCACATATGCGCCCCCCCCCCAGGTTGCGGTCTCCCACCGATAACTGGCCATACTTAGTTACATCAATGGGCCGGACTCTCCCTACGGCAAGTGTAACTACTGTTTTGATATGTTTTAATGTGTTTTAAATTTTATTGTATTTTTTTAAATGCTGTGACCTGCCCTGGGATGGGCGGGATATAATGTGAAACATAAATAAATAATAAATAGCCTCTCTGGCCACAAAGACCAGAGGTCTGAGCCAGAGGGACATCACACCTGGAACTCCCAGCAAGCTTGAGGGTGCCCACTTGTGTCTCGTGCATCGGGTACAGGATAGTGCGTCTGCTGCCCCGTGTGAGTCAGCTTGGCCTTGAGGCAGGCATGTAGATTTACAGATCAAGCGAGTATTGCAAAATCTTCCGAAGTCTCTAATGTTTTGTCCTCTAAGGGGAGCCAATTCAGGCAGTTCTGCCTCTGGAACGTCTCTCCATTCAGCGAAATGCAAGGCACAGAACAGTCTACACAAGGCTGTAGAGAAGGGTTTTAAAATAAATAAATAAAAATAATAATATATAATAACATGGGTTTAAAAACTGTTAGCTTACATTAAGCCCTTCGAGGATAGGCAGGTTATGCATAGTTTAAAATGAAATAATAAATGAGGGGAGTTGTTTTCCCTGTAATTCCTTGTAGGTTCCCAGCTTGTTGTCTGGATTGATCCCCCCCCCCCCCCAAGCAAGAAAACACAGCCCTGCCTGGGAAGGTGGACGCAAGTCCTGCACACAGACCCACTTATGTGGTGGGGGAATGTGGAACCGACTGCAGAGCCCTTGCTGTCGACGTCTTTCCCCCCCATCCCCACTTGCCAACATAAGCAAAATAACTCAGCAGCACCTCATCAAGACAAAGGCCGGGTCCAAAAGAGCTCCTTGCCTGCCGTTTGTCTGCATCCATTTCCTCAACACCCGGCTGGAACAAGTTGCAGAATGTTCATGGCTTTTGGAGCAGGGTGACCTCAGACCCAAACAGAAAGCAGAGCGCACTCTGGCAAGGGGGTGGGCGCTTGGGGCTAGGTCTGCCAGGTCCCCCCTGGCCATCAGCGGGGGATGAGGGAGTAGGGCGGCCGGATCCAGGTGAAGAAACTCCTGGAGATTTGGATATGGTGCATGGGGAGGGCAGGGACCTCAGTGGGGTGCAATGCCACGGAGGCTACCCTCCAAAACACCTGTTCTCCCCACTTTGGTGTAGTGGTTAAGTGCGTGGACTCTAATCTGGGAGAACCAGGTTTGATTCGCCTACTCCTCCACTTGCAGCTGCTGGATGACTGTGGGCAAGCCATAGTTCTGTCAGAGCTGTTCTTGAAGAAGAGCGGTTTCTCCCAGAGCTCTCTCAGCCTCACCTACCTCACAGGGTGTCTGTTGTGGGGAGGGGCAGGGAAAGGAGTTTGTAAGCCACTCTGAGACTCCTTTGGGTAGTGAAGGGCGGGGTATAAATCTAATCTCCTCCTCCTCTTCTTCTTCTCTGTTTTCTATAGTCTGGAGATGAGCCGTCATTCCAGTGGATCCCCAGGTCCCACCTGGAGGCTGGCATCCCCAGACTCTAAGTACTGTTGTGGATTTTACTCTTGCCCAGCACAAAAAGGTGAGGATTTCTTCTCAGCTACAAAGGAGGTCACTCGTGTTTTTCCAGTGGGTTCTTGCCTGTTCCTCGCTTTCTGTCACAGCTCGACGCGGGAAGCATCTGTGATCTTTTCCAGGATGTAGTGCCTTAGCCTAGGTGTAATCATATCCAGATGTTTGAGAGCACAGCTGTGACGTTCTGTAGTAGAAGAACAAGATTCAAATCTAGTAGCACCTTCCAACAAGACTTTGTCAGCTACAAGTAGGAACGGAGGTCCCTGACTCCCACTTGTACCTGATGAAGGGACCTCTGACTCTTCAAACCTTATACTCCCAAAACTGTGTTGGTCTCCAAGGTGCCACCAGGCTGGAATCCAGCCTATCCTTTAACTGGACTCTTTTCAAAGTTTTTGCAAGCTTTCCAGTGCTGTAATAATTGCCTTGCTGGATCAGGCCACTTTCTGTTTCCAGCCTGCAAGACCTTTGCCATCGGATGCCAGCTTCCGGTGTCCAGAGGTATATTGTCTCTGAAGAAAAAGAAGGGTTGGTGTTGCGTCGTGGTAGCGGTGGGGGCATCCCTGAGCATAAAGCCTATAGTTCTGGCTATGCACCTGACAATGTTGCATCGAAGGCATTTGCACTAAGTGACACTTGAGGCATGCTTTGGCTCCTTGTGCATTCTTCATGGGCACTTGAGAACCGGGGTGGGACTGTGGCAGCATGGAAAGAGGATCTGCTTTGCATGCAGAAGGTCCCAGTTTCAATCCCCAGCATCTCCAATTAAAAGGGATCAGGTGGTGTGAAAGACCACAGCCTGAGACCCCGGAGAGCCACTGCCAGTCGGAGCAGACAGAAGAACTTCAAAAGAGCCCTGCTGGATCAAACCAGTGTTCCATTTTTTAGCCCAGCATCCTGTCTCACACAGTGGCCTAGCTGGATAAGTTTTGGGCGCCCAGTGATAACCAATTTGCCAGGGTTTGGGTTAAATGGTTTTGTGATGTTTGCGCCCTTTTTTGGTTGTGCTTGAAACTTCCTTGTATCGACTGCCCCTCGTTTTACCGCGCCTCTTACTCTGCCGGTTGATTCTCCTGCTTTTATCGATTTTTGTAATCATTTTTACCATTGTGATTGCATTAACGTTGTACGCTGCGTCGAGCATTTTCCGAGAACGTGGATTACGAGAACCTGAAATAAATGAAGTGGCGAATCAAATACACTAGAACTGGCTCAAGCGCCGTGCGTAGTTTTTGACAGAGCTGTCCTACACAACGTGTGGCCCACCAGCCAGTCAACTGTGGCTTGCTAGATTCTTGGAAATGCCCAGTTCCAGGCAGGCAGTAAAATTGGGCAGTGGAGTGAGACCCTACTGGGCCATTGTACCTAGTAGAGTTGCCAGCTCCTGGTTGGGAATACCTGGAGATTTTGGGGATGGAGACTGAGCAAGGCGGGGTTTGGGGAAAGGAGGGACTTCAGTAACATATAATGCCATAGATTCCGCCTTCACTTGCAGTCTCAGAGTGGCTCACAATCTCCTTTCCCTTCTCCCACAACAGACACCCTAGGCTGTGAGATAGGTGGGGTCGAGAGAGCTCTCTCAAGAACTGCCCTGGAGAGAACAGCTCTGAAAGCACTTGTGACTGACCCAAGGTCACACCAGCAGCTGCACGTGGAGGAGTGGGGAATCAAATCCGGTTCTCCCAGATTACAGTCCGCGCTCCTAACCACTACACCAAACTGGCCATTTTCTCCACAGGAACTGGTCTCTGTCACTTCGAGATCAGTTGTAAACCCAGGAGATCTCCAGCCACCACCTGGAGTTTGGCAGCCCTACTCACTGGATGGGCTAGGTGCATCTTGGTAGGTCATCGTTCGGGGAGGTCTGAAGCAATGCTCCCGCTAAGCTGTGGAGTCTTGTGAGCAAAAATTCTACTTTGTGAGCTCCTGGCATTAAAGTTGTGAGCGAGCGATTTGGCTACTGCATAAATGAGTCTGCTCCGGAGCTGTCCTTCCTGAGCTAAGACAAAGATGTGGGAGCCGGCGGCTAAAAAACTATGAGCTAGCTCACACTAACTGAGCTTAGAGGGGACACTGGACTGAAGTCTGAGCCGCTGTTTGCTTGTCATGCCTGGGAATTCTCTTCTGTTAATACCGCCGCCAGCCATCCTCCGAGAGAGGGGCAGCAAAGAGTTTCCATTGGAAGGAACCGCTGAAATGTTGCGTTCCCGTCAAGGTAGTATGAAAGGCTGAACTTTCAGCTTTTCCCGAGAGCCGTGAGTGTGCGAGACGAGAGATGTGGGTACACGGAAAGGAACCTGAGCAACATGGCCCAGCGGGGTCACAAAAGCAAAGCTCACAACAAAGGAAATTTTAGTTAACACCTCTGCATAAAAATAGCTTTTTTTAAAAAAAAAGTAGTAACAGGAAGTAACCGTTACGTTTTCAGATTTTATCCCTTATTAGTGCTGTGGTGAATGGTCACTGTATTTACCTTGCATATTATTGAATGCTGAAATGTCACACCCGCTTGCTTCTTTGTGGCTTTTTTGACTTTGCTGTTGATGGGCGGTGTGTGTGTGTGTGGGGGGGGTTCAGGTTGCCAGCTCCAGGTTGGGATACTCCCGGAGATTTGGGGATGCAGCAGGGTTGCCAGCAGTGTTCCCCCTAAGCTGAGTTAGTGTGAGCCAGTGCACAGTTTTTTAGCCTCCGGCTCACACATTTTTGTCTTCGCTCAGGAAGGACAGCTCTGGAGCAAACTAATTTATGCAGCAGCCAGATCGCTCGCAACTTTAGTGCCAGGAGCTCAGACAGTAGAATTTTTGCTCTCACAGGACTCCACAGCTTAGAGGGAGCACTGGTTGCCAGCCTCCAGGTGGGGTCTGGGGATCTCCCGCTTTTAGAACTGATTTCCAGCTAAGAGAGATCAGCTCCCCTGGAGAAAATGGCTGCTTGGGCATTCTACCAGGCTGAGGTCCCCCCTCCCCAAACCCCGCCCTCTCCCAGATCCGCCCCCAAAGTCTCCAGGTATTTTCCACAGGAGGTGGTGGCAGCTACAGCATGGACAGCTTCAAGGGGGGATTAGATAAGCCTATGGAGCAGAGATCCATCTGTGGTTATTAGACACAAGGTATAGATAGGGTCTCTGGGGCAAGTGATGCTCTGTCTTCTTGGTGCTTGGGGGGTCAACAGTGGGAGGGCTTCTAGTGTCCTGGCCCCACTGGTGGACCTCCTGAGGGCACCTGGTATTTTTGGCCACTGTGTGACACAGAATGTTGGACGGGATGGGACATTGGCCTTGATCCAACATTGGCTTCTCTTATGTTCTTATGTTCAACCCAGACCTGGCAACCCCAGGATGCCGCCTGGGAAGGACAGGGACCCTGGTGAGGTCCAGTGCCATGGAGTTCACCCTCCAAAGCAGCCATTTCCTCCAGGGGAACCGACCTCTGTAGCTTGGAGATGAGCTGTAAGTCTGGGGGGGGGTCGCCTGGTCCCACCTGGAGGTTGGCATCCGCAGGTGGAAGCCCCCCCCCGAGGACTAAGGCCGCCGTCTCCGGCGGGGAAACACAACCGAAGGGCCCTTCTTTGGCGGCTAGCGCCTGGCAGCCACCCGAGAAGGAGGCCAGGGCGCACCGCGGGGACGCTCCCCAGCCGCGGCGGCCTCCCTGGGCAGGGCCTCCCCCTCCCCTCCCCTCCCCTTCAAAGTGGAGCAAAAGCGGCGCCTCCGCCGCCGCCGGCTCTCCCCCCTTCCCCGCCCGGCCCCGCGTCCTGCTTGCGAGTCACCCGCCCGGCCCCCCGCCTCGCCCGCCTCGCCTCGGATTCCGGGAAGGCTGCCGCGCTCCGCCTCCCCTCCCCCGAGCGCCGCCGGTCAGATGAAAGGCGAGCGGCGGCATCGATCTGCCCGCCCGCC
This sequence comes from Gekko gecko, assembly GCA_029375565.1. Taxonomy (NCBI): domain Eukaryota; kingdom Metazoa; phylum Chordata; class Lepidosauria; order Squamata; family Gekkonidae; genus Gekko; species Gekko gecko. The sequence continues at coordinate 24,489,427 of JAPDNY010000016.1, forward strand.
CGCCCGCCTGCCTGCCTGCCAGCGGGGGAGTCTCGCCGCGCTGCGCCGTCTGGAGCGGGCGGGCCGAGGAAGGAGGCGGCGGCGGCGGCGGCGGCGGCTCCACGCGGGAGGCCCGCGACTGCCGGCTGCAACTGGCAAGCCGCAGCGGAGCCGGAGGCGACCTGACCCCGCCGCCCAGGGAGGCGCGGCGGCTCCCCGGCCCAACCCAACCCAACCGAGCCGGCGGCAAGGCTGCGCGGGGGAAGGGAAGGGAAGGGAGCCGGCTGGTGCGCCCGGGCCGGGCAGGCCGGGTCCCTCACTGGGGGCGAGGTGGGCACTCCACGGGCCTAGAGGCAGGGATGGGGACTCCGGGCTGCCAACCTCCAGGTGGGGGCTGGAGCTCGCCTGAGATGACCACGGCTCCTTGGCTTCGGGAATCCAGCCAATGCATTGGGAAGGTCTTGGGTTCTGCTGTTAGAGAGTTAACCTGGCGTGTTTCCTTCAAGAGCTGAGAAGTAGAAATTGATCAGAATTGTGATTGCTACACACTCAGATAAAGTAGTTCTTGTGAAACGGGTTTGTTTATATTGCTCAGGATCTGTTGCGTGTGAGGGATAATAGAAGATAATTTTCTGCAGAATTACTACAGTAAATGATTTTGTGGGCTTGTCTTTATTGACTCACCCTTATTTTTGTCACTGAAGTTGTGTTTGGATTTCCCCTTCCTCCCCTGATGATTCATGTTTGGCTTCTACAACCTCCAGGTAATGGCTGGTAGGTCTTCCACTGTTACAACTGATCTCCAGGCCATAGGTACCAGTTCTCCCAGATAAAATGGCTCCTTTGGAAGGTGGTCGGCATGACATTATACCAGGGTTGACAATCTCCAGGTGATGGCTGGAGATCTCCCCCTATTACAGCTGATCTCCAGGTATCCGTTCACCTGGAGAGAATGGCTGCTTTGGGGGGTGGACTCTCTGGCATTAAACCCCATTGAAGTCCTTCCAAAGTCTGCCCTCTTCAGGCTCCACCCCCCAAAATCTCTAGGAATTTCTCAGTTCAGAGCTGGCAGCCCAAATTATGCCCCCTCCCTAAACTCCACTCTCCCAGACCTTCAGGTTATTTTTCTAGAGGGTGTTGCCAGCCTCCAGGTAGCGCCTGGAGATCTCTGGGAGTTGTAACTGATCTCCAGGCTACAGAGATGAGTTGCCATGGAGGAAATGGCAGTTTTGGAGGGTGGTCTCTGTGATATACCATAGACACAAGGAGAAACTGAAGTCCTAGAGTGACATCTCTTCCCTGCTGAGCTCCCTCCCCTCCCCAAATTCTACTCTCCGCAGGCCCCACCCCCAAATCTTTAGGAATTTCCCCAACCTGGAGTTGGCAACCCTCGGCAGTGAAGATTCTGGGGACAGCAACAAGGCTCCCTGTTCTGAGATTTTGAGGGAATCTGGTTGTCCCTTGTGGCAAACTGGATGCTGGTCTCTGTGGGCCTTCAGACTGACCCAGACATTTTTGGTGTAGTGGTTAGGTGGGCGGACTCTAATCTGGGAGAACCGGGTTTGATTCCCCACTCCTCCACATGCAGCTGCCGGTGTGACTTTGGGTCAGAAGAGTAGGGTTAGCTGTGATCCCTTGTGTTTGCCTTGTCGTGACCTTGGGTCAGTCACAAGTTCTCTCAGAGCTGTTCTCTCAAGGACAGTTCTGGAAAGAGCTCTCTCAGCCCCACCTACCACACAGGGGGTCTGTTGTGGGGAGGGGAAGGGAAGGGAAAGGAGATTGTAAACCGCTCTGAGACTCCAAGTGAAGGGTCGGGTATAAATCCAGTCTTCTGGGTTTTTTTTATCCCAGTGTGAAATCCTGCACCGCCATAGAGGAGGGGGTGCCAGTTCCTCAGGAATGAGTAGGGAAGCACTCTGTGTGTGCTTCAAGATGCTGCTGCCTGCCACAATTCTGACTCAAAGTCACCACCGTTGAGTTTTCCTGTGAGTGCATTAAGTGCTGCCGACACTATAAAAAGATCACAGGAGAGACTCCCCCTCCCTCGTCTCTTCAGACTGGCAGCGGCCCTCCAAGGTCTTGGCCAGAGGCCTTTCCCATCATCTGCTGCCAGATCTTTTAAATGGAGATGCCGGGGATTGAACCTGGGACCTTCTGCATGTCAAGCAGATGCTCTCCCACCGAGCCACAGCCCCTAACATGAATCTGCCATGCCCTGAACCAGACCCTCGGTCCATCAAGGTCAGTCTTGTCTCCAGGGTCTTAGGCAGAGGTCTTTCACATCACATTACTGCCCCATCTTTTAATTGGAGATGCCAGGGATTGAACCTGGGAACTTCTGCTTGCCAAGCAGATACTCTGCCACTGAGCCGCAGCCCCTCCCCGTTCTCAGAATAAGGATCCCTTCCCAAGGCTCTACCACCCTACGCCAACACTGCCCATTCCAGAAAGCTCTACTCTGTGCTGAATTGGTTTACTCAACCATCACTGTTTCTAAAACCCACATGGAGTGCGTTTTTTAGGCTAAAGGAAACCAATGACCATGCAATGTGTGACCAGTGGTTCCAAGTGAGTCTCCCCAGCATGTGCAAAGTCATGCTTAAGACCCATACGCATGCATTGAATGCACATCAGAGACGGCATATCTAGATTTAGGAGCCTTAAGAGTCTTGCTGGACTGGGCTGATATTTCGTACGTTCCGGCCTCCTGTTTCCCACCGTGGCCAGCCAGACGCACCTGAAGACCTACTGGCAGGGCACCAATACCAAAGCTGTGCTCATTGTGGTGCCTCAACAACTAGTATTCAGAGGTACACTGCCACTGAAAATGGAGGTTCCATTTAGCCATCAGGGTGAGTAGCCACTGATGGACCTTTCCTCCCTGAGTTTCCCCCTTTAAAGCTAAGGTAGTGACGGTCCAAACTGTACCTTGTGGTAGTGAGTTCTCTAAGGCTGTGGTCACACACACTAAACAATCCACTTTCAATCCACTTTCAAATTGGATCTTGCCAGCTCACACAGTAAAATCCAATTCTGAAGTGGATTGAAAGTGGATTATTTAGTGCGTGCGACCACATCCTAAAATAAGCTACTTTGTCCTGTCTGTTAACAGCAAAATCCTACATAAAATAACACAAATAGCTGTTTACATAAGATGCTTCTATGTTTACAGCTGAAATGTAACATGGAAAAGTACCCAGGAGCTGGAGGTTTATTTCATTTTAAGACTAACGCGGACAGAAACCTCTTCTAAAAAAACAACAACGCTGCTTGATGTTTGTGTTGTATTTATTTTTTCATCAGCTTTGGGTATCGGTATTTCCCGTCTGAATCTAGTCGCCCCGTAGACTTCCATCAATGGCTTTTATTTTAAGCTGACAACTCCTGGCAGCAGCCCCGGGAAGGAGGGGCGCCGGAAACTGAATCAGGCCGTGCTCATTGGCAGCCGATTTTTCAGATGTGCTGGAGAGAGGCCCTGTTCCTAATGAAATCAATGATCCAACTCCAGGATCCCTGGGCAGGGGAGGAAATGGCTCTTTGAAACACCTCCCCTCGTCCGGCGTTGCCGCAGGCTGTTGGCTCCAATTGGAGGATGGCCGCAGTATCTCTGAACTGGTATAGCTAGGAATGCATACCCTGTGCTCGGACTTTCCTGGCGATTTCCACACTAGACCTCTAATCCTGGTTCAACCCTGTCTCTTAGAGAGCCAGTTTGGTGTAGTGGTGCGCAGACTCTAATCTGGGAGAACTGGGTTTGATTCCCCACTCCTCCACTTGCAGCTGCTGGATGACCTTGGGCAAGCCATGGTTCTGGCACAGCCGTTCTTGGAAAAGAGCAGTTTCTGTCAGAGCTCTCTCAGCCCCGCCTACCTCATAGGGTGTCTGTTGTGGGGAGGGGAAGGGAAAGGAGTTTGTAAGCCGCTCTGAGACAAGGGTGGGGTATAAATCCAATTTCTTCTTCTTCTTCTCTTCTTAATACGAGCATGACCACTGCCTCCAGTAGAGAGCCAGTTTGGCGTAGTGGTTAGGAGCATAGACTCCAATCTGGGAGAACAGGGTTTGATTCCCCACTCCTCCACTTGCACCTGCTGGATGACCTTGGGCAAGCCATAAGTTCTGATAAAAGTTGTTCTCTCAAGGACAGTCCTGGAAAGGGCTCTCGCAGCCCCACCTACCTCACAGGGGGTCTGTTGTGGGGAGGGGAAGGGAAAGGAGTTTGTAAGCTGCTCTGAGAGTCCACGCACTTAACCAAGTTACTCCCTCTGCCTCACCTTCCCATTTGCTTAATACTCTTAGTCTCCCCTGCAGGGCTGTTGTAGGAATTGCAGTGTCCAGTACTAGGAAGATAACGGTAGCTGTGTTAGTCTCCAGTAGAAGAGCTCAATTCGAGTCCAGGAGCACCTTAGAAACCAACAAGATTTTGGGGGTATTGGCTTTTGAGAGTCAAAGCTCTCATATCGGACAAAGGGAGCGTTGACCCTCCAATGCTTACACCCTGGAGACTTTGTCAGTCTTTTGTGCTCCTGGACTTGAACCAAGCACCAAGAAGAAGCCCCAGATCAGTAGATACATAAACAGAGGATGCTGAGTGGTAGATGGGAGGGGGTAAAATTTGTGCCAAGGAAGACCCCTATTTTATTTAAAATGTATCTTTGATCGTGAGCAGTACAGATAAGTAATACTGGCATTTCTTTCATATAAACCCATTTGGTCTTTCGGCACTATTTCCTTCTGAGTTTGGTGTTTGAAATTTTGCAGAATGATTGAATTTCTTTGACAAGAGAAGACGGTGCAGTAGCAGGTGGCAGATCGTTTAAAACTAAAGAAACCCTCTTGATTTTTCACTTTTAAGAAACAAATGCATGAATGTGGGAGTGCCCAATGTAAAATATAGATATTTTCACGTTTTCAGAATTGGAAGATTCAGAAATTGAGCATTTGCAGCCATTTAAGGAACGACCTTCCCCAAACCCACACGCCCAACTGCAGCCTAGTCCTAACTGTGTTTACTTAAAAGTAAACCTCAGTGAGTTTGGTTGGACTTTCAATCTGTATTAATGTTTCAATCTTTATTAGAATGGTCATAGACCAGCACAAGTCACAGTTCGCATAGATCACAATTAAATATAGGTATGCTACAGTGGGTAAACATTAATTAAATAAGTGAATAAGTGCAGTTATTATTAAATTTCTTCAATATGCAGAACTTTCTGATGGATTTTTGCCAGCCACTGTGTACAAAACTTTGTGCACAAAACTTTGTACTAAGAGCTGAAAAAAACGTTGAGTTTTCATCTATAAGTAACATCCTGACATACACCGGATGTCTCCTAAGCAAAGGGAGAATAAAGTTAAGAGTGAATCTCTTGATAGGAAGGGCAGTGACGTAATATGTGTCCTATAATTTCAGTCTCCCCGAACTACAGGGGCAAAACCTATCTGCCTTGGGAGCCTTTTTTATATCGCCCCTCCAGAACCACGGAAGGGTTTGGTTGGACTTATTCCTAGTGAGCATTTGGCTGAGGCCTTGGGTCCCCCTTGCCCCCGGAAGGGAACATTTCTTCATAAAGAAAGAAGATTCTTCTGGTCGAAAGAGCTGATAATATGTTTAGAAAATTCCCCCGTGCCAAGTGATGCTGAACGTGGCGTGTTCATTCAACGGCCGCTTCTCTAGCTGAAATCTGTTAGGTTTATAACCCGCTTTTTGGACAGTTGTCCCCCGAAGCGGCTCACGTCAGTCCAGAGCTCTGGTTTATAAACTGAAAAGACTGGGGGGGGGAGATTAGTTTGTCAGTAGCAGCATTTATAATGTGACGTCATATTATAAATTGATGTCACCCAGTGAGTCATGGATGTCATCTGGTGAAGTCATTCGCAGAGCAGCATCAAGCCCAAAGGGCCTTTTCAGTGGTGGCGCCGAAACGATAGACTTCCCTCTCCCGTGGAGCGTGAGTGTCTCAAGCTGACTCTCTCCTCTTTGGGCAACATTGCTGCCGCTGAGCTGTTCTTCTGCTGTTGAACTTGTGGGTGTTTATTGCACATGTATAAGTGGCTTTTAATATTTTGATGCCGCTATGCCAAAAGATAGGATGGAAGGTGCTTTGAGAAACAAAGATGTAAATATCTCTCGTTGGGGCCAAGCTGCGTGACAGAAACAAGAGGAAGCCCCCCCACCCAGCAGCTCTTAGACATCTAGCCCAGGAGTCCCCAGCAAGGTGCCCCGTGCCATGAGATTTCAATATTTTATAGGACCCTGTGAGCCCAAGTAACCACCTGCAGAGGAGGTTGCCTGTTGTATCTCTCAAATGATTCTCTTCTCTGACCTTGTGCCTTCCCAGTTGTCCTTGTCTGGAGGTGTGGTGGCAGGGGAGTAATGTTGCTGTGTCTCTGCTTCTGATGTTCTTGGATCGTTCGATCACTGCTTGAAGCAGAGATGTAGTAGAATCACTCATCCCGTGAGGAGGCTGCCCGCTGCATCTCTGGATGAGTCTCTGACTGAATCGGGAGAGGGCTCAGAACAATAATGCAGACAGACACAGAGGAGCTGGGATCTTCTGAGGGCAAGACATTCTTTCTTCGTTACACTTTGTGTGTGTAAAAGGGACGTTTGCCTTCGGTTATGCTTTAAGAAAAAGTGACTGGGAGTTTGAAATGTGCCAACTTCTGGGTATTGGCAGGGTCAGTCAAGGATGGTCGTGTGTTCAGAATCCCAGCAGTCCTTCTTTGAAGTGTCACCCAAGGGACGTGGCAGGGATCTACAAGGCAGATTCACTGAGCTTCCTGTTTTCTTTGGAGGAATCAGGAGAGCCATTCTTCCCTGACAGACGTCACCCGCTTTCGGTTTGCATGTGACCCAAGGTCCCGAGTACACTCTCTGTGTGTGACAGGTACTCCCAAAGGGCTGGAGCCAGCCTCTCCCCCTCCCACAAGGGTCTGAGCACTTCAGAGAGCTGCCTCGGCAAATGACCTCACGCCCCAAGATCATAAACCGGTCATCTGTCCACTTGGGCACCACACTGCCCGATGGCTGCTGCACCTTTTATGCTCTCTTTCCTCTTCCCTTGCCCTCCCCAAGCCGACAAAATGCAAAATTTCAGCGTTTTCCTGCAAAAAAAGGGAGAACTGGGATGAAATATTTACAGCTCTTTTCTTCCTTTCCTTGTTGCCCGGCAGCGCTTTGGAAGGGGAAAGAAAATCGAGAGAGGCATGTGGAAAGATCTTCGGTATAAATGTGTCTGTCTATTTATTCTGCCTCCCCCCCCCCCCAGTATCTTTGGCTTTTTGGAGTTTGGTTTTTCAAAAGACAGACACGGTCGACTCCTTCACATAAAGACATGCGGCAGGATTCCCAGCACGGGGGGGGGGGGATGGGGAGGTCAGAAACAGCAGAAGGGTGGTTTGGGAAGGAGGCAGAGCCAGTGCGTGTACTGTTGCGGACTCAGTATTCCCTCTAAGCTGAGTGTTCCCTCTAAACTCACAGCTTTTTAGGCTCCGGCTCACATATTTTTGTCTCAGCTCAGGAAGGATGTGGCTCTGGAGCAAACTCATTTATGCAGTAGCCAAATCGCTCGCTCACGACTTTAATGCCAGTTGCTCACAAAGTAGGATTTTTTTTTGCTCACAAGACTCCACAGCTTGGAGGGAGCCTTGGTGGCAGTCGGCGCAGGTCGTCCCTGAAACAGAAGCTGGACCTTCCCAGGGCGCGTGGAGGGGGGAGATGCTCAGGCCCCGGGTGCAAGCCGAGCGGCCACCTGGCGAGCTGTTTAGCGGTGGAATTGCTTTCACCTGCCCGCTCTCTTTTAACAGAGAATCCAGGCGACCTCGTTGGCAAACTGGTCACATTATTAGGCGTTTGATGTACCCTGACGGAGGGGACACTGGGAGAGTTCGTTCTCTCCCCTGTGGCTTCCCCCCCCCCAAAAAAAAACCAAAGTATTTTTCTGGAGAAGCAAAAGGCAAGTCTTGTTGGATTTCAGAATGCCTGCTCTTCTTTGAAGCCTTTGGGCTTTGATCCCGAGCAGGGTTACGAGGGTGCAAGTCTCGCTGAGCGCAGTGGGCTTTATTCCTCTGTAGGCAGGCTGAGGATTGTGCTGCTTGATTCCTAATAAGTTCTGGATCGATGGTTCGCTTGGCACGGTTATCCCTTAAGGGACAAAAAAAAGGGCGGGGGGGGCTTAGCCCTGGAACCTCGAGGATCAAGGACCTAAAGAGTTAAGTCAGACAGAGCAGAGGGCCAACAATAAAAACCCAATGTATATAATAATATAAAGATACATGTATTTATTAGCTAAGAATCAAAAAGAATATATAAGGGCCCAGTCATACCCCATGTAGAAATACCAAAATCTTACACACAAGGGCCAATGGACTTGACCTGACGTCTTTTGGCCTGTAGGGGCCTTCTTCAGAGAATCAAACACAAACGAGGAACAAATTGGCTTACGTCATAATACAACACACTTAAATAGCATGGATACAAAATGGACCAGGAAAGAATTGCTGTAAAAACAAACAAACAAAAGGTGAAATTAAATACATATAATAAATAGGGTTGCCAGCCTCCAGGTGGGGCCTGGGGATCTCCCGCTTTGACATCTGACCTCCAGCTGACAGAGATCCACTCCCCTGGAGAAAATGGCTGCTTTGGAGGGTGGACTCTGTGGGCATTGGACCATGCAGAGGCCCCTCCCCTCCCCAAACCCCGCCCTCCCCTGGCTCTACCCCCAAAGTCTCCAGATATTTTCCAACCCAGACCTGGCAACCCTGAGAATAAAATGAATAAATAAACAATGCCTATATTCTACTAAAAAAGACATAGTGACTTACTTCCAAAGTGAAACCACTAGGCACAGAATAAAAGCATAAACGAGGCCTCCAAAGATGCAATTATATGCCAAATGATATTTCACTGATAATAATCTAGAAGCAGCAAATAAATAAATAAATAATAGAGCACGGCGCCTACAGCAACTTACCTTTACTCACACAGTGAAGATCCTTGAGCTGTGAAGGCAGCTGCTGCCGAACCAACCTTTTTAAAGACCCTTCACAGCCAATCAGTGCAGTCAGAAGCCTTGGTGGGCAAAAGCCCCATGAAGAACACTTGGCGGGTGCCAGGAAAGGTATCAGTGGGTTGTTGTGGTGCTCACGGGCACTCCTGTGCTACAGTTCGGAACGTGTCATATCTCCGTTCCCCTGATGCGACTTTGATCCAGTCACATGTCAGGTGCAAGGGCAGTGATGTGGGCGGAGACGTGGCTTTAGCTGTCTTCCTGGCCTGAAATGGTCCCAAGAGGGAGGGCATTATTGGCCATGATTGAGCAGGAGGCAGGCCCGTAGCCACGGTAGGGCTTTTGGGGGCTCCACCCCCTTTCTTAAAGGCACAGCCCCACAAGAATTTTTCCTGTAAATACTTTTTCCAATAATTTTAAAACATTTTTAAGGTGTGCGTTGCTTTAAGCAGAGTAGGGTGCTGTAGTTGACTGATTCCCGCACTGAGCAAGGGAGTTGGAGTAGGTGACCTCTAGGATCCCTTCTAACTCTGTGTCAAGAAACTGGTTTCTGTGAAGAGAGTTTTTCTGCCTAAGTGTTAGCTTTCTTGACTATAGAAGTCATCACCCCCGCCTGCTGGCTTCTTCTTAGAATTGTTGCTTAGGCTGGCAGAAGTGATTTACTTGCAGCAGCTGAGAACTGTCCTCTAAAGTGGCTGACAGCTTGCAATTTAGAGATCTATCCTGGTAACAGCTTTCTATTGGCTAAAGGGCTTTTCTTTCTGCACTGAGAATTTTAGCCCCACCAGAAAAAAATTTGCCTCACAAGCCACAAAATCCTGGCTATGGGCCTGGCGGGAAGAGGGCTGCACATGTCCCAGTGGGCTCCACATGCAGACCTCTGCCAGGGCCCACAGTGCTGTGCCCCCCACTCCCATGGAAGAGGTCAGAGGCAGCTCAGAGGTGCAAGAGAAAACCCCTGGAAAAAAGATCTCTGCACATGACCTGCACTTACCATTTCGCCCAGGCAGAGGCAGCTGATTGCCTTTCACCAGTTGATCCCAAAAGGATCGGGATGTCATATATGATTCTCCCCTCCTCTATTTTGCCCTCAAAGCAACCCTATGAGGAAAGCTAGGCAGACAGAGAGTGACTGGCCCAAAGTGAGGTCGTGGCTTAGTGCAAATTTGAACCTGATTCTCGCCGGTATGAGTCCGACTCTCTGACTTGCTGCACTGCACTGCCTCTGGCTCAGAGGTTGGCTGGGCTGGAACTTCTGCTTGAGGGAGAACCATGGGACTGAGTGAATGATGCTTCTTTCATCCTGCCCCCCACCCCCCAGTGAGCTTTCCTAAAATGTAACCCATGCTGTGATCCTTGATGTGTTGAGAGTAAAAACTGGGGTGCAAGAAAGGAGTAGCAGGAAAGATCTCGGGGGAGCGCCTGTTCCCCCTTGGAGTCTGCCCTGCACATTAACCTCTCCATGGAGGGTGAACACACATGATGCTGCCTTACACTGGATCAGACCCTTGGTCCGTCAGAATCAGCATTGTCTACTCAGATCGGCAGCCGCTCTACAAAGTCTCAGGAAGAGGTCTTTTGCATCACCTGCTGTGTCACAGCCAACTTCTGGTGACCCCAGTAAGGGGCTTGCAAGGCAAGTGAGAAGCAGCGGTGGTTGGCCACGGCCTTCCTCTGCAGAGCCTTCCTTGGTGGTCTCCTTTCCAAGTGTTGGCCCTGCTTAGCTTACCAGATCTAACGTGATCAGGCTACACCAAGCCACCTTCCTTCCATCGCCTACTACCCAGAGATGCCGGGTACCGAAACCGGGACCTTCCATGTGCAAAGCAGAGGCTCTTCCACTGAGCCACAGCCCCTCCCCTGGAATCCTTCCACACCCACCATGGAAATCTTGCAGGATTCTGGGACTCCTAAGGGACAGGGCTCACTTCCTGCAGGTCTGCTGCCCCCCTTGAGCTAAGAGCACACCTGAAGATTCGCCCCGGTGGCTGCAGAGGGCAGGGAAGACGGGTAGCGGGCAGGCCGTTTTTCTTCCTGGGATGTCTGCTGTTGCAAGTCTTTGCAGTCTGAAACTGCCGATAAGCCTTGGAGAGGCCCCAGAGTTCCTCGCAAACGCAGTTTGAAAACAAAACAAAACACCCTTCCAACCGGTTCTGTAACCCCCGCCTGAAAGAATAATGCTTAAGACCCCTGGGAAAGCCGTGTGCCTGTGTCGTTCCAGCACAGACGGATCTCGGTGCCTGTTCTTTGCATCCCAGTGGCTGCATGGAGACCAAAGATATATTAATTAGAACTGCTGGAGGCAGCAATTAAGGGAGGAGGAGAAGAGCGGGAGGGGGAGAGAAGGAAGTCGAAATCAACAGCCTCCCCCCTCCCCCCAGAAGCCCGTTATTAATGCCCTGAGCGAGAAGCCGCGCCAAATTTTCTCCCAAGAAGCGTCGGTAACTGAATCCGGCTGCGTGGAACCCAGAGACACATTGTTCTGAGTTAATAATTAATGCAGAGTTAATTGAGGCTTTTACTGAACTAGTGTGTGTGGGGGGGGGTGCTCAAAAGGCCCTGCCAGTATGGGGGAAAGAGGGCTTTTTCGGTCCCTCTTCGAATCCCTCTTCTGTCCTCTTTCTGCTCCCCTTGCTCTGAAGGGGTTTGGTGTGCGAATTCTTCTGCTCCTAAAAGTGAGCTGAGTATGGCGGTGGGGGGGGGCAGATGCATGCCCGGGGGTGGGGGGGCACATCTTTCTCTTCCGCTCTCCCGCCGGTTGGTTCCTTGGTCATTGCTCGTGATAAATTTCCTCATATTGTCTTTGGCTGCGCAGTTAGCTATAAATGAGGCTTCCGAAAGAGACAGTCGGGGAGAGAGAGGGAGGCCGGCTCCGTGTTATCCTTGGGGAAGCAAGAGCCACTGAAGAAGGCCGAAGTGCAACAGAAAACGATTTGGCAGTGGAAACAGCACACAGTCCCTGCCAATACACTCCCCCCCCCCAGGCCAAAGATCCCTTTCTGTTTGGCTAGCATCTGGAACCGGAGTTCTGCCTTCAAACCCATTTGACCGGGTTTGGTTCATGTTGATCGATGTACCGACAGACTCCGTCAGTCAACCGTGTTGGTCTAAAGCAGCAGAACAGAGACCAACAAGGGTTTATGCAAGGTATGAGCTTTCCTGTGCACACAGACTTTGGTGTAGTGGTTAAGTGTGCGGACTCTAGTCTGGGAGAACCGGGTTTGATTCCCCACTCCTCCACTTGCACCTGGCTGGATGACCTCGGGCAAACCATAGTTCTGGCAGAGCTGTTCTTGAAAAAGAGCAGTTTCTGTCAGAGCTCTCTCAGCCCCACCTACCTCACAGGGTGTCTGTTGTGGGGAGGGGAAGGGAAAGGAGTTCGTAAGCCGCTCTGAGACTCCCTTGGGTGGTGAAGGGCGGGATGTAAATCCAATCTCTTCTTCTTTTTCTTTATCGTGTGCGTGCACACGAAGGCTCATACCTTGAATACACCTTTGTTGGTCCTAAAGGTGCCATTGGACTCTACATTTGTTCTACTGCTTCAGACTGGTAGACTACAGGGCCTGGGGCATAGGGGAGTCATGGGGGAGCACTGGGTTCTTCTGGGGAGCAGACAGAGGTGTGTGTCCAGTCTGCAGCGTGTCCTGAATTGGGGCGCATGTTGGCTGAGTGTTGTCTGCTACTTCTGGCTAAGGAAGGCAGCTGCAAAACCAACCAGTGAGGAGGAAGAGGAGGAGGAAGAGGAAGAGGAAGAAGAGTTGGATTTATACTCCACTTGGAGTCTCAGAGCGGTTTACAATCTCCTTCCTTTCCTCTCCCCACAACAGGCACCCTGTGAGGCAGGTGGGGCTGACAGAGCTCTTCGAGAACTGCCCTTGAGAGAACAGCTCTGAGAGAACTGTGGCTTGCCCAAGGCCACACCAGCAGCCTGCATGTGGAGGAGGAGTGGGGAATCAAACCAGATTAGAGTCCATTCTCCTAACCACTACTCCAAACTGGCCTAGGAACCTCAGCACCACCGGACACACAGGGATTCTCTCAAGCCTAAGCAGAAATGAAGAAGGCCTCTGTGCAAGCAAGGCGTGAGGCCCCTTAGTTTACGGGTCTGCCCCGGGGACCTTTTTGACCAGATGAGGTTCCATGAAACTAGATTCCCATGTGCACGCGGGCCCAGTTCAGGCCGGGATTGCGGCACATGGGAAGAGAGAGCTGAAGCCCTGTGTTGTTTTCTCAACTTGAAAGAACCCTGGGAAGCCACCGCTTGCCCCCTCTGGGGAAACTGAACATGTGCCCATCAGGTTCCCAGCTAGGACTGCCAGCCTCCAGGTGGGGCCTGGCTATATCCTGGGATTAGAACTCGTCTCCCGGTGACAGAGACCAGTTCCCCTTAGAGTTGTCAAGCTCCAGGAAGGGCCTGGAGAGTTTCCTGCTATTACAATTGATCTCCAGGCAATAGAGGATCAGCTCCCCTGGAGGAAATGGCTGCTTTGGAGGGGTGGTCTCTATGCCATTGTACCCCGCTGAAGTCCCTCCCCTCCCCAAACCCCGCCCTCCCCAGGCTCCGCCCCCACAATCTCCAGGTATTTCCCAACCCAGAGCGGGTAACCCTATTCCCGGCAGACCCCTCCCCTTTAACCTGTGGGAAATGCCTACTCTGTCAGCTCAAACCAACTCAGAGTATTTCCCTGGAACGAGATAGCCTATATGAGGGCTGCTACAGAGCAAGAGCGCAGGAAGAGTTTTATGCCCACTCATTCACCCACACACTCACTCACGAGTTCTGAATCCAAATGTTTGAATCTGGACTGTCTGAGATGAGGATTCCAAACTGACCGTGCAGTCGTTCAGCCTGGCATCTCTGCCCACACCGGGAGCACTGGGCCTCACCCTGCAGATTCTTTGCAGAGCGACTGTGAATGATGGTTGCCGGCAATGCTCCCTCGAAGCTGTGGAGTCTTATGAGCAAAATTTCTACTTTGTGAGTTACTGGCATTAAAGTTGTGAGCGAGCCATTTGGCTACTGCATAAATTAGTTTGCTCTGGAGCCCATCCTCCCTGAGCTAAGACAGAAATGTGTGAGCCGGAGGCTAAAAAACTGTGAGCTAACTCACACTAACTCAGCTTAGAGGGAACACTGCTGCAGGGCACTTACCATTTTTCTCCAGTGCAAAACTGTCCAAGCGGCATGCAGAAATGGAAAAGAACCACACGGGCCCGGCCGAGAAGTAGGGGCTGTGCATATCCTGTGATTCTGGGACTGCCGGGCACAAACAGGTGCAGAATTGAGAATTGTCCTCCTCTGAGGCAGCTTCTGGTCTTCAGGGGGGCTAAGCTACACCTAAATAATGTTGGGAGTGACTGGTGAAACCTCAGGTGCAGGAGAGATATCTTAAAAAGCGACTGGGATACGGCCTGAGAGAGGCCCAGAAGTGCAATTTAATTAGTACAGCTTGCAAAAACAGGGCTTTGGTACAGGGCTTTTTTATGTTGGAAGTTCCAGGTGCGACGTCCCCCTGTCTCAGACCTCCAGACTCCGTGGCAAGAGAGGCTAGATAGCTAGAGAGGCACATCGACCTTTCTTCCTGTCTTTACTTTTCTGCCACTGTCCCCTTTGAAATGCAGATTGTGTTCTCAGGCACTGTTCCTCTTCCTTCCATTCTCTCTCATTCACTCAAAGACAAACTGAGAGAGACATGCGGTCCTCTCTTGGTACCATGAGGCAGACGGGCCTCTCGTCATCTGCTTCCATCCTTTAGCTCAGGGGTGTCACACATGGCCCAGGGGCTGGATCAGGCCCCCGGAGGGCTTCTCTCAGGCCCGCAGTGGAACTGGCTGTCTTCTCCTGCTTCTTCCAGTTCTGCTGCTGCTGCGTCATCTTACGTTTGCAGCTTACAGATACACACCTGAACAGCATAGTCAAGATTGCAACAGCACAGACATTTTGATGCGATAATTCAGAGCAAGAGGTGTCAGTTATCAGACACTGTTAAATAAACAGAATATTGCAAGAGTGCTGATGTTTTAAGGTAAAGGTAAAGGTTCCCTTGCTCGAAAGCCAGTCGAATCTGACTCTAGGGTTGCGGTGCTCATCTCCGCTTCAAAGCCGAAGAGCCAGCGCTGTCCGAAGACGTTTCCGTGGTCATGTGGCTGGCATGATTAAACACCAAGGCACACGGAACACTGTTACCTTCCCACCAAAGTGGTACCTATTTATCTACTTGCAATTTCTTGCTTTCGAACTGCTAGGTTGACAGGAGCTGGAACTAGAGACGGGAGCTCACCCCATCATGCGGCACTCTCGGGTCTCGAACTGCTGAACTACTGACCTTCCACAGCCTGCAGTTCAGCGTCTTAACCACTTGAGCCACCGCAGTTTTTAAGCATGTTTTTATTTTAAGTAAAAAACAACCCTTTGTGTTTGCGTCCTTTATACAGTTTCTGTCTCAGATACCTGGCGTTACATTTTATGGCACGCATGGCCTGGCCCAACAAGGTCTCATTTATGTCAGATCCGGCCCTCGTTACAAATGAGTTCGACACCCCTGCTCTAGATAGTAAGTTAGTACTCTATCCTGTCTCTACTCTTTCCTATCCAAAGAGTACCTCTCAAATAAAGAGAGAAGTATTTCTCTTCTAAACCGGCAACATGGCTCTGTGTAGCTTTGTAAGCTGAGTAACCTGGTGGAAAGTACTGGGTTCGCCGCATGGAAGACTCGAACTACGACATGCATTCAGGCGCGTTTATGGTGCTTCACACACTAGACAAGGAAAATGGCCCTGCAAGGCCAACTATATACGCTCCACCCGGCACACCCATTGTCCCCATTGGAAGGTTTGAATTTCCCGCCGAGGTTCTATTGGTGGACTCGAGGTGGACTAGGATCCTAGGTCCCCTTTGTGTTTGGGGACTAAGCTCTGCTTAGCCGCGGACCCCTGGTGGTGGTCCGCATACATAACACCTGGTAAAGTGACGCTGCTGTTTAAGCACTCCGCTAACTAGTGGTGACTGGGGAAACTACACTAGTTAACCCCAATATTTTACACACCGCAGTTCAGCGCAGAAGATTAGGTTGGGGAATTCCTGGGGACTTGGGGGGGTGGACCCTAGGGAGAGAAGGGTTTCGGAGAGGGGGGAAACCTCAGCACGATATAATGCCATACAGTCCACCTCCAAAGTAGCCATCTTCTCCAGGGGAAATTATCTGTGAAGTGTGGAGGTCAGTTGTCATCCCCAGAGATCTCCAGGCCCCATCTGGAGGTTGGCAACACTATAAATTTACCCCTGCTCCAAGGCTGGTACACAGGAGGGGTACTTCAAATTTCCCCCCTCACATATCCAATGCTCCCTCTAAGCTGCGGAGTCTTGTGAGCAAATATTCTACTTTGTGAGCTACTGGCATTAAAGCTGAGAGTGAGTGATTTGGCTGCTGCATAATTTAGTTTGCTCTGGAGCCCTCCTTCCTGAGCAGAGACAGAAATGTGTGAGCTGGAGGCTAAAAAACTGTGAGCTAGCTCACACTAACTCATCTTAGAGGGAACACTGCTCATATCATTCCCCATGTAGAAAATATAGCTCTGGTTGGAAAGTTGAGCAGACAGCGTTCGATTCTTCCCTGGGGCTTGCTTTTCCTGTGAGTGTTCCCTCCCTGAAATACTTCCCCAACCAGCCTTCCCGCCAGGAGAGCCTTCAGCCGGCTGGTGGAAGAGGGGGGGGGGCGGGAGAGAGGAGGCCTTGAGCCAGTCTGGTTCTTTCCCTTGCAGATGGAGGTAGCGATGGGGCACCTTAACGCATGCCTGAGTCTGAAAAAGAATCAAGCCCGCTAATCGGGCTGGGGAGTGGGGGGGGAGACGCTGGGCGCATATGGCAGAGTGGCCGAGTCCCTCCTGTGTCCTCGTTCCCCCCCCTTCACCTCGAGTGGCTGATTAGGGAGGTCACTTAGCTGCTGGTGCCTGGGAGAGCCACTCAAGCGGGGCTGACCCCGGGTTCAGGCCTGGCCGGCCTCTCTTCCCCCACTCCCCCCCCCTCGCCGCCGCCCTGCTCTCCCCGCCATCACTTTCCGTTCCCTAATTAAGGGCTTTTGTGCCTGGCCTCCCCTTGGGCTTTCAGCTGCCAGTCATTTTCTGCTGTGAAGCATCGCCCGTGAAGCATCGCTCGGTTGGGGAGGGGGCGGCGGCAGCTAATGTATTCATTTAGACTGGAGACTCCAATTGGAGCAATTCGGGTTGTAATGGGGATTATAGAGGAGAAAGGAGAGGGGGGCTCCTTCTGGTTGTCTTTGTAGCACACACACACACACACACACACACACTCCGCTCCTTCCCAGCAGAGTTTCTGTCTCCTCGGTTTCTCCTTGTCCTTTGAGGGACCGCAGCAAGGAAGGGCCTTGTGGCTGGACGGCTCAGGGCTTGTTTTATTTTATTTGTCTGTGTCCTGCCTTCTTTGTTCCCAACGGGGACCCGAAGCGGCTCGCATCATTCTCCTCGCCTCCGCTTTATCCTCACAACAACCCGGTCAGGAGGGTTAGGCTGAGGGGGGGGGTGATTGGTCCAGGATCACCCAGTAAGCTTCCATGGCACAAGAAGGAGGGGATTGGATTTATACCCCCTGCCCTTCACTACCCGAAGGAGTCTCAGTGCGGCTTACAATCTCCTTTCCCTTCCCCTCCCCACAACAGACACCCTGTGAAGTAGGTGGGGCTGAGGGAGCTCTCTTGAGGACTGCCCTCGAGAGGACAGCTCTGGGAGAACTTGTGACTGATCCAAGATCACAAGAAGGGATTTGAACCTGGGTCTCCCAGAGACTACTCCAACACTGTTAACCACTACACTGTGCTGGCTCATAAGGGTGGCCCTGATGGATCAGACCAAAAATCCACTTCCCCCGGTTTCCTGTTTCCAACAGCAGCTGGCTACATGCGTCTGGGATGTTCACAAGCAAAACCCTCTCCTATTGTTTGTTCTCAGTGTCTGGTTAGGAAACTTGAGTTCACACTGTTCTTGCCATTTGTCCACATGCATGAGTCATTGTAGCACATGTGCGCTAATGCATAACTGATTTTATGTTGTTTGGTTGCTTCTGTTCCTGCTTTTTGGCCCTACAAAGCTGCTAATGACGTTGAAACAATTTAAAACGGTCATCTAAAAACCGAACAGCCTTAACCAACAATGAGCAAGTCTGCCATAAAGCAAGGCCCAAAGCCCATCTGAGGGTGTCCTGCCTCTGAATATGGAAGCTTTGTTAGCCATTGCGACTGAGAGTCGTTGGTATATTCAGAGGTCATTTCCTGCTGGAACGTGCCAGAACAGCGCTCTGGCAGTAAGGAGCCCGAGGGTAGCCCCCCCTGCCACCTTGGCCCACCTGTCCAGGCAGATGGGCCACGGAAAGCCTGCAGAGGCCCCCCACGATGGGGACCCCCATCTGGGGAAGGGAAAGAAAGGCATTCTAAACATGCCTGGGTTCCCTGCCCAATCTTCTCTAGGTGCCCCGCAGTTGGGGGACATCTGAAGAAGATTGGGCAGGGGACCCAGCCATGTCTGCCATCCTGCCCGTCCTTCCCTTCTCCAGCCAGCCTGCCGCTGTGGTTTGGCTGGGGAGGGGAAGGGGAGGCGGACAGACATGGGGAAGGGAAAGAAAGGCATTCTAAACATGCCTGGGTTCCCTGCCTGATCTTCTCTAGGTGCACCTAGAGAAGATAGGGCAGGGGACCCAGACATGTCTGACTGCCTGCCCGGTCTTCCCTTCTCCAGCCAGCCCGCCACGGCAGTTTGGCTGGGGAGGGGAAGGGGAGGCGGGCAGACATGGGGAAGGGAAAGAAAGGCATTTTAAACTGCGGGGCATCTGGAAAAGATCAGGCAGGAAACCCAGGCATGCTTGCATGCCTGCCCTTTTTCAGGGTGTGTGGCATATGTAAATGAGTTATGCAAATGAGCTCCTGCACCTCTTTCTCTGTGAAATGACCCCTGGGTATATTGCAGAGGTCTCCAATGTAGTGCCTGCCAACATCTTTCCTGACGCCTACCAAGAGTTTTTAGAAAGTGGGCGGGGCCAGGTCAGGTACAGCCGAGCTTCTGGTTGGCCACCACAACTCAGATTGGCTGGGTGGGTTCAAATCATGTTGTTTCAGTGGCAGCTACAGTGTTGGTTTGGTGTAGTGGTTAAGTGCGTGGATTCTAAACTGGGAGAACCGGGTTTGATTCCCCACTCCTCCACTTGCGGCTGCTGGATGACCTTGGGCACGTCATAGTTTTCTTGAAAGAGCAGTTATCTCAGAGCTCTCTCAGCCCCACCTACCTCACAGGGTGCCTGTTGTGGGGAAGGGAAGGGGATTGTAAGCCACTCTGAGACTCCGAGTGAAGGGCAGGGTATAATCCAATCTCCTCCTCCTCTTCTTCTTTTTCTTCTTCTTCTTCTTTCCTCTCTCACTCCTTTCCCCCAGGGTATTGTTTAAAATATGCCCCTTTACCCCATGTCCCTGGGCTAACTCTGTCTGCATGTGGCTCCGCCCCCAGCAACTGCCATTTTGTACTTGGTTCCATCTTGTGTGGCAGCCATTTTGTGGTCGCACCTGCCACGCTGTATCAGAGTTCCAAAGCTGTCCATGGGCTCGGGAAGTTTGGGTGCCCTGGTATACCCAGTCTATTCAACGTGAATTTGCTAAATCTTGAAATGGGGATGGAGGATCGCAGGCCAGGCTAGGACAGTATCATGCATTTGCCTGTGCAGTCTTACCGCTTAAACCACGTTCTATCAGGTCAAAACGCCAGAAAACTCCCACTAAACCACCGGGGCCTGTCCCTGACCAGCGAAGTCTCAGCACGGCTTCATTCCTCACCTTTGGAACTGGAAGCCCTGACTTGCTCGGTTGCTTCAGGTCCTGCCCGGCTCTGCTGGCCCTGCCCAGCTGAGTGAGGCGGTGTTTTGGAAACAAAACCCTGGCGGCACTGTACCGGGAATGACCCACTTCGAAGTGTTCTCTCAGCCGCTCGGCTGCGCCGGGAGGGAGAGACGGCCGCGCTTGTTCTTTTCTTTTTGCCGGAATAAAAGAGTCCCTGCGTCAGACAGCGTCTCCTTCCATTTTTTAAAAAGAAGGAAGGAAGAAAAGAGCCTCCCTGCTAAACACATTAAGAGCCCTCCTGCCTTTCAAAGAGCCGAGGCCGGCCGGAATTTATGACGTGCCCCTGTCTCCGTTGCGTGCGGCCGCTGGCTGCTGGGTCGGAAGCGAGATCTGTGGAGATGCACTCCCCTTTATCTTCCTCCTGCTCTCTCTTGAATGGATGAATGAATGAATGAACTTTCCTGGCACGGAAGGGCGGCTCGGAGCATGCCAGGCCCGGAAACAGGCATGCATATTAGGGATGCTTGCTTCCACTGCTCCGCCCTACACTTCAGGAACCCACTGAACATTGTGGTCCAGTGGGGGGAAATATGCCTCAAGAGGATGTGGGGAGGGGGGCAGAGAGTATTGAAGAGGGCAACTGAAGAGAAATATAATTGCATGGCTATGAGGAGTGAGGGATAAGCAAAGTTCCTTAGAAAGGAGTCTTTTCTGAGGGTTCCAAGTGCTGCCGGATCAGGAAGGCTTCTGTTAAGATCTTGTCTCTGCCACAGACTCTCTCGCTGGCCTTAGGCAAAGCCCGCAGCCTCCAATCTACAATAAGGGGATCAGGCAGGGATCCCCAACCTTTTTGAGCCTAGAATCATAGAGTCGGGAAGCCTGTGTTCCCTCTAAGCTGAGTTAGAGTGAGCTAGCTCACAGTTTTTTAGCCTCCGGCTCACACATTTTTGTCTAAGCTCAAGAAGGATGGCTCCAGAGCAAACTAATTTATGCAGTATCCCAATCACTCACTCACAACTTTAATGCCAGTAGCTCACAAGGTAGAATTTTTGCTCACAAGACTTCACAGCTTAGAGGAATGCTTTTGAAAGACTCACCATGACCCAGGTGGTGTACAGCTGGACTGGACTAGCAGAAAGGGGGGTTGTTGGAGATGTACTGAAGGAGCCAGTCTTGACACGAGTGCCCTTCCAAGCTTCCTTGCCATGTGGGAAGGGAACTCAAAAGACCTTTGGGAAACATGCAAAAATAAGATTTCTGGCATGGCTATTTGTGAGGCAGGGCTTTTAATTAAGGGGGCGAGGCCCCGGAATGCCCCACTGTCGCTACAGGCCTGCTTGGAGGGGTTACTCTCCACCTGAAGGAGCAGGTTTGTAGCTGTTTTCCCCCCTAAGAACTGACACACTCACTGCCCTGTCCCTTGAAAGGAAGGGCTAGAAACAGGCTTGGAGCCCTCCCCCCCCTTTAAAGATAGGCATTCGGATGTATTTAATTAACTGCAGTTTAACTGCCCCCTTGAAAATTTAAATGCCCTCGAACAAAAAAATCCCAGCTATGGGCCTGCCTCCAGGAGTGTTTGAAAGTTAGGAGCACCGTGGGGAGGGGCTGTGGCTCAGTGTTAGAATATCTGCTTCAGGCCGTAGCCAGGATTTTTGAATTCGGGGAGCCTTTAAATAAGTCAGGGGGCACCCTGCACACACCCCCAAAGGAGTGCCACAAATAAAATTTAAAAATTGGAAGTTGGGGGGGGTTCCTGGGTTGGATGGGAAGTCAAGGGGGCCTTGGCAGGGGGCCAGGCCCCGAAACGCCCCACTGTAGCTACGGGCCTGTTCTGCTTGGCATGCAGAAGGTCCCAGGTTCGATCCTCGGCGTCTCCAGTGGAAAGGACTAGGCAGGAGGTGATGTGAAAGACTTCCTCTGCCTGAGACCCGGGAGAGCTGCTGCCAGTCTGAGTAGGCAATACTGATTTCGATGGACCCAAGGTCTGATTCCGTATAAGGCAGCTTCATGTGTCCGTTTAACACCTGGGAGATCATCAACCCGGGTCCTTTCTAAAGCACGAGAGCGAGCCGTTTGGAGGAATTAGACTCAGGACCAAAACTGCCTGGAGTACTCGTCAGAAAAGTAGTATATACATATTTAAAATAAATATCATCGTCTCTCTCGGACACCACGGCTCTCGATCAGGAGCAGCTTCTAAAAGTCGGGGGGGCTTCCAATGTGCCGTGTGCCGTGGCACCGAGCGGAGCCAAAAAACCCAGCACTTATGAGTGTGAGGAAACGGCCTGGCTCGTTAATGGACTTTCGGGAGGGTGGCCAAGGTGGGCCGGAGACGTCCTATCTCGCACCGAGGTGCGCTTGAAGAGCGTGGCCAGAGCCTACAGTCGTCATCTTTGTCTCCGGATTAGGGTCGTGTGTGTCTTACTGAGAAGAATGCTTCGAAATGCTGGCAGTTGGGTAGAAAGCGGTAGAAAACCGTGAGCCCCTAACGAAGCAGAAATCAAATGCAGAAGCCAAGTCAGTGGCCATTTTACCTGTGCAGAACCATCGAGAAGGAAAGGGGGCTAGATTCAAAGGTGTGTACACAAAGCTGGCTAAGTGCAAACATTTAATTCGAGTAGTAGTAGTAGAAGAAGAGGCAGGATTTATACCCCACCCTTCGCTCAGAGTCTCAGAGCGGCTTACAAACTCCTTTCCCTCCCCCTCCCCAAAACAGACACCCCTGTGAGGTAGGAGGGGCTGAGAGAGCGTTTTGAAGAACTGCGCTTTCAAGGACAGCTCTGAGAGAGCTATGGCTTGCCCAAGGTCATCCAGCAACTGCAAGTGCAGGAGTGGGGAATCTTCAAACCCAGTTCTCCCAGATTAGAGTCCGTGCACTTAACCACTACACCAAACTGGGTCTTAGTTAAAGCCAGTTGGGAATGTGTGTGTGTATATGTGTGTGTGTGTGTGTGAATAGTTTCGGCCTGATGGGAAGATTGGCATTCCTGAGTCCAAACGGTGCGTTTGCAAGACCCTTACCAGTACAACGCTTTCCTTGAGTCGACCTGAGTAGGATTCTAAGTAGACCAGTTTAGAATTGCTTAGTTAAGAGTGTTTGGCCGTAGTGGTTAAGTGCACAGACTATAATCTGGGAGAACCGGGTTCAATTCCCCACTCCTCCACTTGTAGCTGCTGGATGACCTTGGGTGAGTCACAGTTCTCTCAGAGCTATTCTCTCAAGGGCAGTTCTCGGGAGAGCTCTCTCAGCCCCACCTACCTCACACAGGGTGTCTGCTGTGGGGAGGGGAAGGGAAAGGAGTTTGTAAGCCCCTCTGAGACTCCGAGTGAAGGGCGGGGTATAAATCTAGTCTCTTCTCTTCTTCTCTTCTTTTAGAGGACAACTGGAAGGAGAAAGGAAAGTGTGTGTGTGCTGGGGGGGGGTCAGGTTGCAGCTGGATCGGCTCCCCACTGAGTGCCCCAGAGGCAGCCCTACAGATGAAGACGTTTTCCGCAGGTGGCAAATTTGGGGGCGAAGAAAACGACGGTGGGATCTGGCTCATTCAGGCACCAGCGGCAGAGACACGCTTTGAGGCAGGCCCCCTTGCAATTAACAAGAGCTGAGCGGGAGCAGGGTAATTTATGCTCAAAGGGGAGAGCACAGGATGTGAGAGGAAAACTGTAACCCCGCAAATTAGCATTTTAACTGTGGTGAAAGCGCTGCTTGTGGAAATGAGCCCCTCTGGGAGGTATTTAAAGGGAGAGGGAAAGAGAGAGAGAGGCGGCATTGGTATTCCTGGGGGGGGGATTCAGGTATAAAGGGCAGCGGGGGAGAGTGGGTAGAGGTGATGCAGCGAGCAGAAGGCTTCAGAGAGGCCCGAACATGGGGCGTTCGGAACTCGGGGAATCCAGATTTGGGGGCTAGTCAGGCCCATAGCCAGGATTTTTTAAGTCAGGGGGCATTTACATTTCTTAGGGGGCACTGGCTAATCAAATTAATCTGGGGGAGGAGGCCGTGAGGCCCTGGGCTGGATGGGAAGTCAGGGGGCCTTGCCAGCAAGTCAGGGGGCCTAGCCCCGAGATGCCCCATTGTAGCTACAGGCCTGGGGCTAGTCAATATCTGGGGCAAGATTAAAAGACAGCGAGCCAGAAGGCGGAGAAAAGGCCGGCCTGCTTGGGACAGAAAGAAACATAAAAATGGGTTTCATTCCTACATCATTCAGTAGGGTTTCCAGCTCCCGGTTGGGAAATACTTCGGAGATTTTGGGGTTGGAGGCCAAGGAAGGCGGGGTTTGGAGAGGGGAGGGGCTTCCGTGAGGTATGAGGCCACGGACTCCGCCTTCCAAAGCAGCCATCTTCCTCGTGCCAATCTGATCTCTGTCGCCCGAAGATCAGTTGCAATGCTCTGTCTAAGCTGTGGAGAGTCTTGTGAGCAAAAATTCTACTTTGTGCGCAACTGGCATTAAAGTTGTGAGCCAGCGAGTTGGCTGCTGCGTGAATTATAGCGATGCCAGCCTCCAGGTGGGGCCTGGAGATCTCCCGCTTCTACAACTGACCTCCAGCCGACAGAGATCAGCTCCCCTGGAGAAAACGGCTGCTCTGAAGGGTGGCCTCTGTGGCATTGGACCATGCTGAGAGGTCCCTCCTCTCCCCAAACCCCGCCCTCTCCCGGATCCACCCCCAAAGTCTCCGGGTGTTTTCCAACCCAGACCTGGCAACCCTAATGAATTAGTTTGCTCTGGAGCCATCTTTCCTGAGCTAAGGCAAAAATGTGTGAGCTGGAGGCTAAAAAACGGTGAGCTAGCCCACACTAACTCACCTTAGAGGGAACATTGGTTGTAATCCCAGGAGAGCTTAAGCCACCGCCTGGAAATTGGCAACCAGGGCCATAGCCAGCAGTGGGGCATTGGGGGCGGTCCCCTCCATCACTTACCCTAACGCCCCCTCCCACCTCTGCCTCCTTCCCTCCTCCCTTTAGGCTCTTGGAGAGCCAGGTTCGAATCCCCGCTCTGCCTCGGAAGCTTGCTGGACCAGTCCTTGGGCCAGTCATAAGAATATAACATAAGAACATAAGAGAAGCCAATGTTGAATCAGGCCAATGGCCCATCTAGTCCAACACTCTGTCACACAGCGGCCAAAATATACCAGGTGCCATCAGGAGGTCCAGCAGTGGGGCCAGGACACTAGAAGCCCTCCCACTGCTGCCCCCTCCAGCACCAAGAATAGAGGGCATCACCTGCCCCAGACTGAGAGTTCCCATCTATGCCCTGTGGCTAATAGCCACTGATGGACTTCTGCTCCAGATGTTGATCTAATTCCCTCTTGAAGCTGTCCATGCTTGTAGCTGCCACCACCTCCTGTGGCAGTGAATTCCATATGTTAATCACTCTTTGGGTGAAGAAGTACTTCCTTTTATCTGTTCTAACCCGACTGCTCAGCAATTTCATGGAGTGCCCACGAGTTCTTGTATTGTGAGAAGGGGAGAAAAGTACTTCTTTCTCAACCTGCTCCATCCCATTCATAATCTTATAAACCTCGATCATGTCACCCCTCAGCCGTCGTTTCTCCAAGCTAAAGAGCCCCAAGCATTTTAACCTAAATTTTTAATTTAGCCCCAAGTCACACGCTCTCAGCCTCACCTACCTCACAGGGTTGTTGTGAGGAGAAAATGGGAGGAGAGGAGAAGGATCTAAGCCGCTTTGGGTCCCCACCGGGGAAGAAGGTGGGATATGAATAAAATGGAGGAGACGAGGATGATGCGGGCTCCTTTGGTTCCCCACTGGAGAGACAGGCGGGATGAGAATAAAGTAAATTAAGTAAATAAATAAAATAGGTGGACGAGTGGTTCTGATTCTGCCCCTTCTGGGTAGAGTTCACTTGCAATGCTCCCTCTAAGCTGTGGAGTCTTGTGAGCAAAAATTCTACTTCGTGAGCCACTGGCATAAAGTTGTGAGCGAGTGATTAGGCTACTGCGTGAATGAGTTTGCTCCGGAGCCCTCCTTCCTGAGCTAAGACAAAAATGTGTGAGCCGGAGGCTAAAAAACTGTGGGCTAGCTCACACTAACTCAGCTTAGAGGGAACACTGCTCACTTGTTTAGCACGTTCAGGACATCTCGGGTTCGGTGGGGAAAGACGAAGGCTCTCTCCTCCATTTAGATGCTGCCGATCACAACGCACAGCTCTGGGCCGGATGAACCGGTGGCCTGATGCGCCGTAAACCAGCCGCGCGTGTTCCAGAGTGCTGAGTCACGGCGTGATGTGCACAAATGTGTGACTCATCAGCCTTAATTGCAAATTATTGGCTCTCTCTTCTGAGGTTTGTGCTGGAAAATGACCAGGAGGCCCGGCGGTGTTCACAGTCGTGGAAGCCAATGAAAAAAAGGGCTGGGAACAGAAGGCGGGTGGGTGCTGCCGCTAGCCGACTCCTTGCCCTGACCGAGACTAGCGTAGGCCTTCAACTCGCTGTTCCTCCTGCCTCGCTTTGGATTTATGCTCAGATTGAAGAGCACTCGTTACTTGCGTCTCCGCAAATTCACCCTACTCGGCTTCCTCATCATCCCTTGCTGAGACACAGTAGCGTGCCCTTCCCAGTTACCTTCACCGGAACTGACTCTGTATCTTAGTCATATGGTTGCCAGATCCAGGGTGGGGAACTCCTGGAGATTTGGGGATGGAGCCTGGGGAAGACAGGGATCTCAGTGGGGTACGACGCCCTAGAGTGTGTGTCCCCCCTTCAAAAGCATCCCTTTTCTCCAGGCCAGGGGAACTGACCTCTGTAGTCTGCAGATGAGCTGTAATTCCAGGGGATCTCCAAGTCCCACCTAGAGACAGGCATCCCTATAAGTCCACTGGAATGCACTCTTCAGTGCTGGAGATAAAGGGAAGTGCCGACTTCCGGGTGGTGTGCTGGCTGCCGGGAGGAGAAGAAAGGGGGACAAACCTGCCAGTGATTCCCACAGCAGTGGATATCTGAAGAAGTGAGCGGTGACTCGTGAAAGCTGTTACCGTGCCAAAAATTTTAAGTCTTTAAGGTGCTACTCGAGGGGCCGCGGTGGCTCAGAGGTTGCTGAGCTGCAGACTGGAAAGTCTATAGTTCAGCAGTTCGAGACCCTAGTGCCACGTGATGGAGTGAGCTCCCGTCTCTGGCCCCAGCTCCTGCCAGCCTAAGCAGTTCAAAAGCAAGAAATTGCAAGTAGATAAATAGGGACCACTTCGGTGGGAAGGTAACAGTGTTCTGTGTGCCTCAGCGTTTAGTCATGCTGGCCACATGACCATGGAGAAGTCTTCAGACAGCGCTGGCTCTTCAGCTTGGAAACGGAGATGAGCACCGCCCCCTAGAGTCGGATTTGACTGGCTTTCGAGCAAGGGAACCTTTACCTTTACCTTAAGGTGCTACTGGACTCTTGCTCTTTTCTACTCATAGCAGTGGAGTCGTACTTTGTGCCTGTGCGAAGAGCCGTCAAGTCGCTTCCGTTCCGACTCACGGTGACCCTTATGAATGAACAACTTCCAAAATGCCCAGTCGCCAACAGCCTTGCCCAGGTCTTGCAAAAAGAGGGCCCTCGTGGCTTCCTCGATTGAGCCAATCCGTCTCCTGTTGGGTCCTCCTCTTTTCCTGTTGCCGCCAACTTTTCCTAGCATTGTGTTTTCTTCCAGTGAATCTCGTGTTCTTGTGATGTGCCCAGTGGGCCACAGTGGCCAGAACTGCACCTTATGGCCAGTGCATAGTTGCTACCTAAAGCATCAGCCCCATCTCACCGTCTCTTCCCTCCCCCCTCGTGATGCTTAGTGAAAACAGTGTGGCGCCCTTGCATTACAAGCTTTCCCACTTCCACTCCTGCTTTGCGTTGGCAGACTCCAGGTGGCGACTGGAGATCTCCTGGGATTACAACTGGTGTCCAAGTCACAGAGATCAGTTCCCCTGGAGAAAATGACCGCTTTGGAAGGTGGACTCTGTGGCATCCATGCTGATTCTGTGAACTTGGGCAGATCCGGAGAGGGAAGGCAGGAAGGGTTGCCTCAGTGCTTAGTTTTTGTGGCCCTTTCTTACACGCCCGGGAAATGCCGATCGCCACTTTGGGGTCCAAAAGCCATTTTTCTCCAGGCCTCTTTGGCTGAAGATCCTGAAGGGTTTTTTGGTCATCTTCTGGGCACGGAGCAGGGGTCACTGGGAGTGTGGGGGGGAGGCATTTGTGAATTTCCTGCATTGTGCAGGGGGTTCGACGAGATGAGCCTGGGGGGTCCCTTCCAACTCTACGATTCTGTGCATCATAACCTCACTGAAGTCCCTCCCTCCACAAACCCTGCCCTTCCTGGGCTCCATGTTGGGATCTGCAAGTCGTCAGGAAAGAGTGAACCGGTCTGTTCATGCAGGCTAATTGGCCCAGCACTCCACCCCCCAAAACCTCCAGGTATTTCTCAGCCCAGAGCTGGCAATGCCACTCCTCCTCTGCTTTCTTAGAGTCATGCTGCATGTTTTGCTTTACTGCCTGCTACCAGCGAGAGTGAGGAGAAGTGGGGTGGGGCCCTGGCTCAGCAGCAGAGTGTCATCTTTGTCTTTGCAGGCAGAAGGTCCCGAGTTCAATCCCCAGCGTCTCCAGTTAAAAGGATCAGGTAGTAGGTAATAAGGATGCTAATTAATCTGCTCTCCATATCTTCTTACTCTGGTTAGTGACCTGCTGCAAACAAGGCTAGGTCTCTGCTTCGTCGCCACCTTGCCCAAAAGCAAGCGTCTGCAGGTGTCTTGGAAATCCAGATGCAATGGTGCAGGGAGGATCGCATGCATGCCTCAGCAGAGTCACAGGACAACCCTTTGGGGTCACATGGACATGGGAAGCTGCTTTATACTGAATCAGACCACTGGCTGATAGAGTTCAGTATTGTCTGCTCAGGCTGGCAGGGGCACTCCAGGGCATTAGGTCAAATTCTTTCACGTCACCCAGTCCTTTTAACTGGAGACGCTGAAGATTGAACCTGAGACCACCTGCCAAGCAGAGGCCCTACCGCTGAGCCAGAGCCCCTTCCAACAAAGTGATGTTAGCCCCATGGGGTTGACTGGCATTCACCACAAAGCCCACGCACCACTGCCCCATGAGGGGCATGCTTGTCTGGAAGTCCGGCAAGTAAGTCAGTGCAGTACGAGACTGCAGACAAGCTAAATATTTCCTTCTTTAAAACATTTTTATGCTGCCAGTTTGGTGTAGTAGTTAGGAGTACATGCAGCCAGCTGGGTGACCTGGGGTCAGTCACAGTTCTCTCAGAGCTGTTCTCTCGAGAGCAGTTCTCAAAGAGCTCTCTCAGCTCATACTCTGAAACTCTTGTTGGTCAGAGGAGCTCCTGGACTCAAATTGTACTGTTCTACCGCAGACCAGCACAGTTGCTGTCTGAAATGGTTGTCTCAGGCTGTATTTTGACCTGTAAGGAGGGAGAGGTGGGAGTTAGGATGGAAGACTTCCCAGACTCCCTCAGGTTGCCTGGTCACTGGTGGGGGATGGGAGCCGAGGGTGGCCAGATCCAGGTTGGGGTGCTCCTAGATATTTGGGGATGGAGCCTGGGGAGGATGGGGACTTCAGTGCCAGAGTCCACCCTTTAAAACACCTGTTTTCTCCAGGAGAACTGATCTCTGTAGTCAGGAGACGGGCTGTAATTCCAGGAGATCCCCCTGGCCCCACCTGGAGGCTAGCATCCCTAGCTGGAAGAGAGACAACTTGGGATCTCCAAGAGGGCTTAACAGGGATCTGCTAGCAAAGCTTCCTCTTGGCTCTACAGGAAGCCAGACAGATAAAGGGTAGAGTTCTAGGGCAAAGTCCCCCAAGGTGTGAGGCAGAGAGACTTACCACTGAATCTCTTCTGGCCTGCTTACTGTCACTCGATATTTGTGTGCTGGGAGGAAGGGGGGAATACAGCGAGAACCTGAGAGAAGCTCTCCCATCCTCCTTCCCTTCTCCTCCCCCCTTGCACAAACTCTCCCCACATGCCCTGGAGGTGAGTAATGAGGAAGCTTGGGAACCTCTGGGGCCCTCCGTAGTGGTGGCCGGCCTGGAATACCCAAGCAGGCCTCATGCCGAGCATCTGGAATTTACCATCTTTCCTCCCAGGCGAGCTCCAGGCTAGTGAATATGGTCTGCAGGATCTACAAAGTAGATGGTCTATATGTCCTGCCCGGCTGTGCCTACCTCACCAGGAGGGCGTTTATTAGCTAGCGGCAGCCTTGGGGTCGCCCAGCTTGTGGTCCTCGAAATTCAGGTTAAATCTGAATGTGAGGTGAAAATCGATCAGAGCGTCACTCTTCCTCTTTCCCTGCTAGCTTCAGCATTTTCTACCAAGACTGTCTTTCCCAGTGACTCGTGTTTTGTCATCATGTTACCAAACTATGATAGCCTCAGTCTGGTCATTTTAGCTTCTAAGTTCGGGCTTGATTTGATCGTGAACCTGCGTATCTGTCTTTTTGGCAGCCCACGGTAAAACTCTCCTCCAGCACCGCATTTCAATGGAATCAACTTTCTCCCTGGCATCTGTTGTTGTTCAGTCGCACAGCCAAGTCCGACTCTTTGCAACCCCATGGGCCACATCACGCCAGGCTCTCCTGTCCTCTGCCGTCCTCTGGAGTTCGCCCAACTTCATGTCTGTTGCAGGAACTCATTAGCACAATAAGCCACACCCAACAGCAGAAACTCATTAGCATATTAGGCCACACCCTGACAATGCAGCTCATTGGTGTATTAGGCCACACCTCCATGACTTCCCTTGGCTTGCCCGGGCGCCCAGCCCTTGGACAGGCCGGGGAAGGCATGGGGAGGCATTTAAATGCCTCCCCGATCCTTCCAGGGCCCCCCTGCCCCCCCTGCCTTGGAGTCGCCGGAGAGGGGTCGCTCTCCAGGCCTTCTCTCTGTAGCCACGCACATAGAGGTTTTGGCTATAGCGGGTGTGGCCAGATCTGAAGCCAGCCGGAACTGTGTTCCTGTGCGTTCCTGCCCAAAAATAGCCCTGTTAATAACACTGTCTAAGCATCTCATCCCTGTCTTCTTTTGCCTTCAGTCTTTCCCAGCACCAGGGTCTTCTTCAGTGAGGGCTCCCTTCTCACTTGGTGGCCAAAGTATTTGAGCTTCAGCTGCAGTATCTGACCTTCCAGGGAACAGTCAGGGTTGATTTCTTTTAGGACTGACTAATTTGATCTCCTTGCCGTCTTGGCATCTACTTACCATCGGCCCCGGGTATCCACCCACCCCTGGAGTTAGGGAGCAGGGGTGAGTCTGTGCATTGAGCCATTAACCACCAAAGACGAGAAGTTAGTTTAATAGCACATACCAGAAATGACTCATGGGAAGTGTCGCTGGCCAGAGCTATGCTTATCTACAAATCTGGCAGGGCCCTTCTGCCCGTCTGGTAACCTTAACTTGATCTGGGAAGCCCGCCCCTTCCCCAAGGGCTAGGTGAGTCAGAGGTGACTCAAGGCCTGCTGGAGGCTGCTGCCCATGTGGGATCAGCGGTTCAGGTGACAGGATTGCTTTCTGGGAAGGTCACCTAGCTTGAGTTACAGAGAGGGCATTTGTGGAGCCAGCCAGGGATCCGGAGCACGTCTCCAAAAAAGGGCCTCTCCCGGAGGCCCGCCTCGATAGAGGAGACAGGAGCAGAATTTTGCCCGATCAAACCAACGTTCCACCCAGCTTGGCCAAAGTTCCCCAGGTAGCTCACAAGCCATGCCTGAAGGTGGGAGGGGCCTTCCCCTGTTTTTCTGTCGCCTAATCTGGTTAGGGACCAACTCACACTCCGCTGTTGCTGTTAATGCACTCGTGAATAATCATAGCACATGTGCTCTGGGGCATAAGAACGTAAGCAGCCTTTCGTTATCAGACCCGGGGTTCATTTGTTCCAGCACCCCATTTGCCACAGT
The DNA here is from genome assembly GCA_029375565.1 of Gekko gecko. NCBI lineage: Eukaryota > Metazoa > Chordata > Lepidosauria > Squamata > Gekkonidae > Gekko > Gekko gecko. The sequence goes on from JAPDNY010000016.1 coordinate 24,521,124, forward strand.
GAGAACATAAGAACATAATAGAAGCCAATGTGGGATCAGGCCAATGGCCCATCCAGTCCAACACTCTTGCCAAAAAGACCAGGTGCCATCAGGAGGTCCAGCAGTGGGGCCAGGACACTAGAAGCCCTCCCACTATTGCCCCCTCCAAGCACCAAGAATACAGAGCATCACTTGCCCCAGACTGAGAGTTCCTATCTATACCTTGTGGCTTATAGCCGCTGACAGACCTCTGCTCCATACGTTTATCCAGGGCTTTTTTGGTAGAAAAAGCCAAGCAGGAACTCATTAGCCTATTAGGCCACACCCCCATGTTACCAGAAGTGTGGTCATCCAGCCACACCCACCTTTTGCTTCTTATCCTGTTGTTTGTTGTCAAAACCCAGGGCTTTTTTTGGAGCAGGAACACCTTTGCATGTTAGGCCACACACCCCTAGTGTAGCCAGTCCTAATGAGTTTCTGCTGTTGGGTGTGGCTTATTATGCTAATGAGTTCCTGATGGGTGTGGCCAACTCAGGAGCCAGCCGGAACTCTGTTCCTGTGCATTACTGCCCAAAAATATCCCTGCGTTTATCCAGTTCCCTCTTGAAGCCATCCAATGGGCTGCCTCCAAGAAGACTACAAAGGGGGCATCAAGGCAAGAGCCCTACCTCCACTGTTTGCTCCCCAGCATTCAGGTATACTGCCCAGCCCCGTAGCCAGGAATTTGTCAGGAGGGGGTGCCAGGGCACTGGGGAGCACCAATTAAATTCCCCTGGCCTCTCCCCCACACACCATCTTGGCTCTTTCCTCCGGGAGTGCTTTTTCCCCGGAGCAGAAATGAGCGGAGTAGATTGACCCCTATGCTCGGGCTGGAGAAAAAAGGGAAAGCAGGCAGGAGGAAGGGGCCCCAGGATCTCTGAGTGCCCAACCAAGCTGGGACGGGAGAGAATGGTCTTTGAAGAAGAAGAGAAGAGATTGGATTTATACCCCGCCCTTCACTACCCAAAGGAGTCTCAGAGCGGCTTACAAACTCCTTTCCCTTCCCCTCCCCACAACAGACATCCTGTGAGGTAGGTGGAGCTGAGATAGCTCTGACAGAAACTGTTCTTTCAAGGACAGCTGTGCCAGAACTATGGCTTGCCCAAGGTCATCCAGCAGGTGCAATTGGAGGAGTAGGGAATCAAACCCGGTTCTCCCAGGTTAGAGTCCACGCACTTAACCACTACACCAAACTGGCTCTCAGTTTGTAGCAATTACCCTTTTTTTTTTCCTTTGGATGCAAGATCCGAATCTGCTCGGGTGCGTTTTAAAAGCCCTCCTCCAATTTTGTCATATTTTTCTCCCCTCGGACCCACCATTTTCCTGGCCCTGACACTGGAAGGCTTTTAAAAAATAGATCAGTAAGTCCTACAACGCTATAATGCATAGTGCTGTAGCAATTACCCTTCTTCTTTTTTAAAAAAGGCCTCTAGTAGCATAATATGGGTATGTGCACGTGTGGGGAAAATGCAGAGAAAATCAAGGCTGATGGAGGAAAGTATAGAAGAAGAAGAGGAGATTGGATTTATACCCCGCCCTTCACTTGGAGTCTCAGAGCGGCTTACAAACTCCTTTCCCCTCCCCTCCTGACAACAGACACCCTGTGAGGTAAGCAGGGTTGAGAGAGCTCTGAGAGAACTGCTCTTTCAAGAACAACTCTGACAAAACTATGGCTTGCCCAAGGTCATCCAACAGCTGCAAGTGGAGGAGTGGGGAAACAAACCCGGTTCTCCCAGATTAGAATCCGTGCACTTAACCACTGCACCAGACTGGCTCTCCTCCCCATGTGGATGTGAATGCTTCTAAGTCAATTAATTCCAGACAAAGAATCCTTGCAATGGAGATGTAGCCTAAGTGAATGGCTATCCTCATGTCTTACAATAGTGAATACCAAGCATTAATTATGTGATTTGGGACCGCTATCTTTTGTCTGCCCTGAATCGGCTTCCTTTTGTCAGTCCAGTCCTGAACTATTTCTAAAAAGGATCCATCTGCTGTGGAGCCCCTGCACGTCTGCCAGGGACACGATCGAGGTTGTCAGTACCGGCTGGCAGACAGGCCCATTCAGCACTGTTTCCCTGAGCGAACTGGGAGCTCACTTCAGAGGGCCAGCTCTTTTACTTGCCCAGCTCAGCCCAGAAGCTCTACCAGTAGAATTGGAGCAGGTAAAGCACAGAGATGAAGTGATAGCTGCTTAACGTTACCCGCATCAGGTCTGTGAGTCAAGGAGCTGCTAAAGGCAGGGAGCTGAAGCAGCAAACCAAAACTGTTTTGCAAGCTGTCTTGCAAGAAACTTTGTCTGGCATGACTGATCTTTGAACTGAAGAGCCCCAACAAACTTTCGGGGAATCCCGGGTTTTACCAGAATGCAGTTCAACATTCATTGCTGTAAATGTTTGGCCGAGGGCAGCCCATCTGAATGCCGAGGGACAGCGATTTCCAGGTTCTCTGTATAACGTCACAAAAGTATCGCTTTAATTTTGGCACACCAGGGCTTGCCTTAAATATCTGCAAAGAGATTTTCTGAACAATCTTGATAGACTTTCATCCCCTGCTCCCCTTTTAGAGGAAGAAATAATAAGTGTGTGTGTCTTTCCCAGCTAAGCTGTCAGTGGGCCCTGGGAACAGAATGGTATGTCACTGGACCTCTTGGCCTGGTCTCATCATACTGCCAGCAATGTAGCACTGGAAACAACCCAGAAACCCAAGCAGGGCAGGATACTAAATCAGTAATTCCCAAGATGCATGTCATGAGAAAACAGCTCATGTGTTGAAATAAATTACATAAACCATGGCCCCTATAAATCCAGGGGAGTTTGTCTGCTGTGTCTCTGCATGATTTCTTGTCTGGCATTGTCGCCTTCCATTCAGCCTCCGCTGGGGCAGGGAATCCCACCAGGACTCTGGACTGGGTCATTGAGCCACTCCTGGAGCAAACACAGAGTGGAATTATCAACTGTCCTTGGAGGTACTCCCAGATCAGCAACTCATGCAGAGACACAGTGGCTAGACCCGGTGGTGGAAAGCAGTCATGTGTTCTAAAAATGAACCTTTTGTGGTATAAGATTGAAATGCTTTACCAGCTTTAATTCTGGACAGCGGTGTGTGCTTTGGATATCAGAAACTTGGATAGCAAAGTGCTAGCTAATTTTGAGAAGCTGCAGGCAGCCCCGTAGCCAGAAAATTTTTGATAGGGGGTGGCAAAGAGGGGGCATGGTCCTAAGCTAATTAGCACTTTTAATTAAATTGTGGCTAATTCCAGCTCCTGCCAACCTAGAAGTTTGAAAGCAAGAAATTGCAAGTAGATAAATAGGTACCGCTTTGGTAGGAAGGTAACAGTATTCCGTGTGCCTGGGCATTTGGTCAAGCCAGCCACATGACCACGGAAACGTCTTCGGACAGCGCTGGATCTTCGGCTTGGAAACAGAGATGAGCACCGCCCCCTAGAGTCGAATTTCACTGTCTTTCGAGCAAGGGAAACCTTTACCTAAATTGAATTAATGTTGCCACTCACCCCACACTTCCTCCCCCTCCACTACCACCTCCTCCTGTGGGCTGCTGAGAGAGGAGGAGGAGAAGAAGAGGTGCCACAGAAAAGGAGAAGCCTGGCCTCCTCTGGTGCAGAGCAGGAGGGCGGTGGCTACCAATATTGTTATCTCACTACCAATCTTTCCGCAAGAGCGAGATAAGAAGTGAGAAATACTATTGGGAGCCGTCACCTTCCTGCCCACTCTGCGCCCAAAACCAAGGGACCCCTGCCCACACCAGTTGGTCTGACATTCTCCCAGTTTGCGGTAGTGGTTAGGAGCATGGACTCAATCTGGGAAGAACTGGGTTTGATTCCCCACTCCTTCACATGCAGCTGCTGGTATGACCTTGGGTCAGTCACAGTTCTCTCAGAGCTGTTCTCTCATGAGCAGTCCTCGAAAGAGCTCTCTCAGCCCCACCTACCTCACAGGGTGTCTGTTGTGGGGAGGGGAAGAGAAAGGAGATTGTAAGATGCTCTGAGACTCCTTTGGGTAGTGAAGGGCAGGATGTAAATCCAGTCTCCTTTCCCAGGGTGGTAGGGCTGATCTAAGGGGGGGCATTGCCCCCAATAGCCCCCATGGCTATAGGCCTGGCTGGAGGTAAGAGGGACTGAGAGTGAGCACAGCAGAGATGACATTGCAAACCTTCCAGCTTGGAATTGGAACCTGTGTTGGAATGGCGCAAACGGCACCTCTTCAGCTGTGCCCCATGGGTGCCCCTTTTGACTGCTCACCCAGTCGAATGCCTTGGGTGTTCTAGGGGCCACCTGCGCCAGAATCTAACTCACACTTTTTATACCCCACCATATCCAAATGCTTCGGGGCTGGGCTGATGTATGGATGAGGCTGACCAGTCTCCCACCCACCCCGATATGCCCTTCACCCCCTCCCCTCAGCCGGAAGATGACAAATGATGTGATTGTGCCATTCGAATTGCCGGTTTTCATAACAACACAAGGAACAACCTTACCTTGACAAATCAGGAGCAATACAGGTTTTCCAGAATTTGTCGAACACCTTTCGTGCTGGGGGTGGCTGGGTGGGGGTTAGATGGGAGCCCCAGTTTGGTGTACTGGTTAGGAGCGCGGACTCTAATCTGGGAAGAACCGGGTTTGATTCCCCACTCCTCCACATGCAGCTGCTGGTGTGACCTTGGGTCAGTTATTTATTTATTTGTTTGTTTATTAGATTTTTACCCCGCCCTCCCAGCAAGGCCGGCTCAGGGCGGCTTACAACAATGTAAAACAGTACAATAAATAGTAAAACCAAACAAACATAAATTAAAACCGTAATTATACAACTTAATAAAGTGCTAGCAGTAATTCCTCAAACACGGTCAGCATCATATTTTCCTACAGATGTCCCAGGCACTCGGGTCAGGCTATATTTGGGGGGCCCAGAGGGTCGGGCTCGCTCCCCAAGAACTATCAGATGTCGGTGGTGGCAGCTCCAAAGGCCTGGCGGAAGAGCTCTGTTTTACAGGCCCTGTGGAACTGTAACAACTTAACAAGTTCTCTGAGAGCTATTCTCTCAAGAGCAGTCCTCGAGAGAGCTCTCTCAGCCCCACCTACCCCACAGAGTGTCTGTTGTGGGGAGGGGAAGGGAAAGGAGATTGTAAGCTGCTCTGAGACTCCTTTGGGTAGTGAAGGCTGGGATATAAATCCAATCTCTTCTTCTTCTTCTTCTTCTTCTTCTTCTTCTTCTTCTTCTTCTTCTTCTTCTTCTTCTTCTTCTTCTTCTTCTTCTTCTTCTTCTTCTTCTTCTTCTTCTTCTTCTTCTTCTTCTTCTTCTTCTTCTTCTTCTTCTTGCGTGTGTTTTGTGTGGGTGAGGGGGAGAGGTAGTCTCCAGTGTGATATTACAGAGATCTGTCATCTAGACGTTTGTGGGGGTGTCTGGGCTTTTGGGCCTGTCAAGGATCAGAGTTTAACTTTGCGGAACTGGGGCGAGTGTCTGTCTGGTTTCAATCCTGGCCGTTGCTGCTTCTGTCTCTCCCTTTCCGTGCTGCCAGGATAGCAAATGACTCACGTAGGAGGCATTGCCGGGGCAGCCTCGCTAATTGAAATGTGCCACCGCCGCCAACTCAAACAGCCCCACCGACCTCACAAGGTGCCTGTTGTGGGGAGAGGAGGGGAAGACAATTGAAAGATGCTTTGAGACTCCTCAGGGTAGAGAAAAGCAGGGTGTAAAAACCAAGTCTTCTTTTTTGTCTTCATTCTGTTTCTAACAGCAGCTAACCGCATGCCCCTGGGAATTGCACAACCTGGGCGTGAGAGTAACTTACTTACTTGCAAACTTATTGGGATACATGGTAAGGGATTGTGGCCTATACTGCTGTGTATTTGTTGTTGTTTAGTCGCACAGTCGAGTCCGACTCTTCGCGACCCCATGGACCAGATTACGCCAGGCCCTCCTGTCTTCCGCTGTCCGCTGAAGTTTGCTCAATTTCATGTTCGTTGCATCGTTGACACTGTCTAACCATCTCATCCTTTGCTGTCCCCTTCTTTTTTGACCTTCAATCTTTCCCAGCATCAGGGTCTTCTCCAGTGAGTGCTCCCTTCTCATTTGGTGGCCAAAGTATTTGAGCTTCAGCTTCAGGATCTGGCCTTCCAAGGAACAATCAGGGTTGATTTCTTTTAGGATTGACTGATTTGATCTCCTTGCAGTCCAAGGGACTCTCAAGAGTCTTCTCCAGCACCATAGTTCAAAAGAATCTATTCTTCGGCGCTCGGCCTTCCTTATAGTCCAACTCTCGCAGCCATACATTACTACAGGGAATACCATTGCTTTGACCATGTGGATTTTTGTTGGCAAGGTGATGTCTCTGCTTTTTATCATGCTGTTTAGGTTTGCCATCGCTTTCCTCCCAAGGAGCAGGCGTCTTTTAATTTCATGGCTGCAGTCACCATCTGCAGTGATCTGGGATCCTAGGAACGTGAAGTCTGTCACTACTTCTACGACTACCCCTTCTATTTGCCAAGGAGTGATGGGGCCAGATGCCATGATCTTAGTTTTTTTGATGTTGAGCTTCACGCCCACTTTTGCGCTCTCCTCTTTCACCCTGAGCAAGAGGCTCTTTAAGTCCTCTTCACTTTCTGCCATCAGAGTGGTATCGTCTGCATATCTGAGGTTATTGATCTTTTCCCCAGCAATCTTAACTCCAGCTTGTGATTCATCCAGGCCAGCATTTCTCATGATGTACTCTGCATATAAATTAAATAAGCAAGGTGACAATATACATCCTTGTCGTACTCCTTTTCCTATGCTAAACCAATCAGTTGTTCCATATTCAGTTCTAACTGTTGCTTCTTGACCCTTATACAGGTTTCTCAGGAGACATGTGAGGTGGTCCGGTACTCCCATCTCTTTAAGAACCTGCCATAATTTATTGTGATCCACACAATCAAAGGCTTTAGCATAGTCAGTATAAGCAGAAGTAGATGTTTTTCTGGTACTCTCTTGCTTTCTCCATAATCCAGTGAATGTTGGCAATTTGCTCTCTAGTTCCTCTACCTCTTCGAAACCCAGCTTGTACTTCTGGCAATTCTCTATCCACGTACTGTTGGAGCCTAGCTTGTAGGATTTTGAGCATGACCTTGCTAGCGTGTGAAATAAGTGCAATTGTGCGATAGTTTGAACATTCCTTGACATTGCCCTTCTTTGGGATTGGAATGTACACTGACCTTTTCCAATCCTGTGGCCACTGTTGTGTTTTCCAAATTTGGTGGCAAATTGAGTGCAGCACTTTAACAGCATCTTCTTTTAAGACTTTAAATAACTCAGCTGGGATACCATCACCTCCACTAGCTTTGTTGTTAGTAATGCTTTCTAAGGCCCATTTAACTTCGCTTTCCAGGATGTCTGGCTCGAGGTCAGTGATTATACCATCGTGGTTGTCAAGGACATTGAGGTCCTTCTTGTATAGTTCTTCTGTGTATTCTTGCCATCTTTTCCTAATCTCTTCTGCTTCTGTTAGGTCTCTACTGTTTTTGTCCTTTATCTGTGTATAGCTTATTGTAAATAGGATCCCATTACGTAATTTTTGCACCGTTTAATGCGTCATGCTAAACACTTGTGCTATGCTTCTGTTCTGCCTTTTAGATTTCTTAGGTTGCTTCCAGACTTCTATAGTCCTAATGCATTGGCTAGTGAATGTCCCATTTCTTGTGATGGTACTGGAGTCACTCTGTGTAATCCGCACTGGGCCCCTGTGAGAAAGGCGGATTAGAAATAATGTACATAAACGGATAAACAAAGAACTTTCCCTGGCATGTCCCCAGCATCAGAGACTTGCTTCTGCTGTCCATGGAAATTCCATCCCTAATAATGATGCCTAATGAGACTGTAGACATCGCTTGGCTGGATCAGGCCCATCTGATCACATTCTGGTTCCAACGAGAAACCACTCTAGTGCTTCTGTGAAGCTCACAGGCAGGGCACGATTGCAGTCACCACCTTCCCTTGCCTATTGCCAGCAGGATATTTATTTATTTGAAATTCTTCTGTGGGTGTAGAAAATGCCGTCAAATTTGCAAGCGGAGTCGGAGAGAGATGTTTGGAGGCGGTTTGCCATTTGCCTGCCTCTTTGCAGCAACCCTGGACTTCCTTGGTGGTCTCCCATCCAAGTACGAACCAGGGCCAACCCTGCTTAGCTTTTGAGGTCTGATGAGATGCGGCCTGCTGGGGCCATCCAAGTCAGCTCAAAATACTGATATCCCACCCTTATTTCCTTAGACTCCAGGCGGTTAACGAGGCAGCCCATTCAGAATGTAAAAAGGATATTGAGTAAAAGGATCTTGGGGAGTGAGGAGCTTCAGAGCCCCCCCCAGGTTTTAACTATAGATCCTACAAGAGAAACTCCAAAAAAACCCAAAATGTGAGACGGCGTGATTTTCTTTACGATTGTTTTCCCCCGGCGAATCTCAGCCACACGCCTACTTTAATATATCTTCCTGTCCGAGGCTGATAGAATTAAGCCCCCCAAAGACAGGTCTTCAGTTATTATCAAGATTGCACGGGCGAGACTGGAGTGAAGGGTCCCGGCGAGAGATATCCAGGGGCTGTTTTGAAAAATGGTGTGTGGATGGACCACCCACCCGGAGGCTTCCTGGCACAGGTCTGACCTGTTCCGCACTGCAGGCAGGAGTCCAATTCCATCTGCATGTCAGCTGTTGAACTCGCCTGGCGGAGTCTCCCAAAGATCCGTCCTTCTTCTTGTTCGGAGCCCCCTCCCCTCAAATTTCACGGGGATACGGCTTCCCCTCGGCCTGTTTTTGGCGGCCTCTGTGGCGGAGGGAGCGATTTTTGGCTCCGCAGGAATGTGACTAAGAAGATCTGCGGGTGGTGGGAGGTGGGCTGGGCTTGGGGGGGATGACTGCAGAGTGCAGGGAGACGCCAGGTGCGGATCTTTGGAGAGGCCTTATTTTAACGAGGAGGGCCTGCTGGCACCCCGCCATCTTATTTTATAGAAAGCACGACCTTGACAGCTGCTGGTGGCAGGAAAACAAATTCTGTATGGATCTTTGACGAGAGAGAGAGAGAGGCAAGAGAGACAGCGCTCTAGTAAATGGAGGAAGGAATGATAAATATCCCGAAATGCCGAGGAGATCAAAGGCTGAGCCAGCGTGTTCTTCTGGGAGCCCTTGGGAGGTGCCCTTTGGTGTTCCGGAGGCTCTGGGGTCACCTGGGATACCAGATGAGGAGTGAAGGATGGATCATCCGGATGACCCCAGTTATTTATTTTCTTTTTTGCTGTGCCCAGAGTTGTCTTTTTTTTCTCCCAAAGAGTCCAGAACTTCGATGAACCCTCGTTCAGGACAAAAGTTAGCTTTGTTGTTCTGAATTAAAGAGGTTGAGGGATTAGCACTGTGGCTAGAGGCTGGGGGGGGACATCACATTGGGCAGGGTTGCTACTTTCTCATCAGCTTTTGGGGGTCAGCTTGCAGGGTTGCTGTGCAGGGTTGACAACCTAGGGTTGTCAGGTCCAACTCAGGAAATATCTGGGGATTTTGGGGGTGGAACCAGAAGAGTTTGGGGGTGGAGCTAGGAGCAGGGATGTGACCTCACTTTTGTGATGGCACTAGGTGATTGAACTCCACAGGAGTTCTAGCTGTCACGTTTAAAGGGACTGCATTCCTTTTAAATGCCTTCCCCCTATTGGAAATAAATGGAGCATGGGGGCACCTTCTTTTGGGGCTCATAGAATTGGACCCCCTGGTCCAATCTTTTTGAAACATGGTGTTGTTTTTCAGGTGAGGCATCACCAGCTATGTGGAAAAATTGGTGCCTCTACGTCAAAAAAAAGCCCCCCACCAGAGTCCCAGATACCCACAGAGCGATTCTCCATTATATCCTATGGAGGTCGGTCTCCATAGGGTATAACGGAGCGGCCATCTGCCCCGCCCCCCTGATTTCTGATGGCCCTGAAATTGGGGGAGGGGCTCCAAACCAGGGATCCCCTGCCCCCAACTGGGGATTAACAACCCTATGCCAACCTCCAGGTGGGGCGTGGGGATCTTCCAGAATTACAACGGATCTCCAGACTACAGAGATCTGTTTCCCTGGAGAAAATGGCTGCTTTGAAGGGTGGAGTCTACACCATCAAGTCCCTGCTGTGCTTCCTCCCCTCCCTGACTTCCATGCCCTCCCAGCAGGGCTGCCAACTTTGGGCTTGAAAATACCTGGAGAGTTGACAGTGGAGCCTGTGGGGTTTAGGGAGGGGTTTAGGGACGGGAGGAACCTCAGGTATAATATCACGCAGTCCACTTTCCATTTTCTCCAGGGGTAGTGGAATAAATATTTGAAATAAATAAGCGATTTACATAGTCCGGAGAGTGGTGGTAATTCTAGGGGATCTCCAGCTACCATCTGAAGATTGGCAACCTTACCTCCCAGTCACCAGCCCCCAATCTCCAGGAATGTCCCCAACTGGATCTGACAACCCAACAGCTGTGCGCGAGTGCCCGTGAGTGCCCGTGTGAGTGTGTTTTGCTGAGTCCTCAGTGCAAGGTAAACGGGCAGTTTTCAATGTGCAGGCATTTAAAGGACGCGCACAAATCAACTGTTGCCTGGGAAAGAGGGCTAGTAATCCCTGTTCCTGAGTTATAGCATCGTGAAGGATAAGCTGTGTCAGGAGGGGCCCGAGATGAGAGTGTGTGTGTGTGACTAATTGCTAGCGTTTCCACCACTGGGGCCCTTGCCAGATTTCTCTTGGACTCTTGCCAAAGGCGTTTCTAACACTGTCCAGAAGGACAGTGAGTTGAAAGCTATTTTGAATGATTTCCCTCGCAGGGGTGCTTACGTCGCCTCCCCGGCACATCCTGTTGCGCTGTGGCTTCCAGACCTTATAGAAATAGTTGACGAAAGGATCAGTCGTGCAGCTCCTGCGTTCACTGACAAATCTCCCCCCCACACACACACACTTTATATTTGCATTCTTTCCTTCCTTCCTTCCTTCCTTCCTTCCTTCCTTCCTTCCTTCCTTCCTTCCTTCCTCGGGTCTTGCGGCAGCTATTCTTACACTTATGCCTGGCATTTGTGACACACTCCGGATTTATTATTCCCCCTCCCCCCGCCCCCCGTCTTGATTGTGGCTCAGCTGAGTATTCCTAAAATATAATTTCTCACCGGGGAGTGCTTTGGGATTGTGTGTCTGAACAATATGAAGCCGCATAATTCTCCCTCATCTGCTTCTTCTCAAACTCCGGGGTGGTTTGTGGGAGCTTGGGCAGGGTTCTGCCAAGGCTGCTGTGCTGGGCTTGGGAGACGGGAACTGGAATCCGACTCATTGGCTTCACTTGTTTCCAGGAGGCAGCTGCCTGGACTCCCCTTTGAAAGCTGACCCTTTTCCCTGGGATGCTCTGGCACTCAGGCCAGGAAGCCAGTCCTAAAGAATGCAGCACTCAGGCATGCTGTTCCCTGTCTGTCATATAGATTGGCAGGAGAAGAATGATCCTGCAGGTGTGGGTTGTGCAGGGTTGGAAACAGCATGCCGTATCCCTGTGGTTCTTGCCACCTGGACTCTGGGTGCCTGTCTATAAAATGGGCATTCAGAGGTACATCTCATAAGAACATCAGAAGAGTCCTGCTGGTTCAGAGCATTGGTCCATCTCGTCCAGCATCCTGTCTCACAGTGTGGCCAACCAGTTCCTCTGGAGGTCCAACAACAGGGCATAGAGCCCAAGGCCTTCATAAGAACATCAGAAGAGTCCTGCTGGTTCAGAGCATTGGTCCATCTCATCCAGCATCCTGTCTCACAGTGTGGCCAACCAGTTCCTCTGGAGGTCCAACAACAGGGCATAGAACCCAAGGCCTTCATAAGAACATCAGAAGAGTCCTGCTGGTTCAGAGCATTGGTCCATCTCGTCCAGCATCCTGTCTCACAGTGTGACCAACCAGTTCCTCTGGAGGTCCAACAACAGGGCATAGAACCCAAGGCCTTCATAAGAACATCAGAAGAGTCCTGCTGGTTCAGAGCATTGGTCCATCTCGTCCAGCATCCTGTCTCACAGTGTGGCCAACCAGTTCCTCTGGAGGTCCAACAACAGGGCATAGAGCCCAAGACCTTCGTAAGAACCTAAGAAGATCCTTGCAGGATCAGAGCAGTGTTCCATCTAGTCCAATATCCTGTCTCACAGTGTGACCAACCAGTTCTGGACATCCAACAACAGGGCATGGAGGCCAAGGGCTTCATAAGAACATTAGAAGAGCCCTGCTGGATCAGACCAGTGGTCTGTCTAGTCCTGTACCCTGCCTCACACAGTGGCCAACCAGTTCCTCTGGAGGTCCAGCAACAAGGAACAGAGGCCAAGGCCTTCTCCTGATGTTGCTTCCTGGCACGGGAATTCAGAGGCTGACTGAAACTTGGAGGTTTTCCTTGGTCACCATGGCTAGTAGCCACTGATGGAATCTATCTAATCCCCTTTTAAAACTGTCTCTTCCTGTGGCCAGTCTCCATCTGCTTGTAAGCAGAACTGGCTCACTAGTCAACTAGGTGTTCCCTCTCTATCTGATTATTCTTTGGAAATGAAGAACGGAAAGATTCTTGCTGCTGTCAGTCAGTAACAAAGAAGGACTTCTTGTGTCAGTCCAACTTCAAACAGGGCAGTCTTGCAGATCCTTGCAGTCAGTGAAAGGAACTGCAGATGGTTCCAGCTGGGACATTCATTCCACAACAGTCTAACAGCTTACTGGTACTGAGACTCAGGTGATAGCAAAGGTCCACTCTTGTTTCGCTCCCAGAACTGCAGCTTTCCCACAGTCCAAGGAGGCTACCCGTTCCTTCCACCTATACTTGTCTGCCATCTGCCCCAGCTCTTTGCCTGCCCTTGTGCCAACCATATTTGAGCTTCAACAAACAGCGCCTGTTAGGCACTAGCCTTCACAGCCTCCTGTGCAAAACAGAATTCGAGCATGGAAATATTGGACACACAGTGTGAATGGCAGACCAGGTAGATCTCGCGCTGTGGATGTCATCCTCGGTTTGAAAAGATCAGTGAGTCACTCACTGTGTTGCGTAACCGCTGGGGGGCCGCATCGGGCACTGAGTCATCCATCTTGGATTGACACCTTGTCCTTCTGTGTGTTCCATTCTCCCTCTGTTGCGCCTCCCCCTGCGACGGAGGAGAATGTCTTGCCTTGCTTTCCGTAGAAACAAGTGCTGGGGCACTGTCAGCACCCATCACATTCTGCTGTTGTTTATGAAAAGCAGGCCTAGCTCAGGCTGGACCATACTGGTCCATGGATATAGGAGTCATGCCCCATCGACATCTGATGAAGGGTGCTTTGACTCTTGAAAGCCTATACCCTGAAAATCTGTAGAACAAATTTAGAGTCCAGTGGCACCTTTAAGACCAACAAAGGTTTATTCAAGGCATGAACTTTTCTGTGCATGCACATTTTTCTAGATACATTGGAATGGAAGGTAAGAGTTCAAACACGACTGCCCACCTGGAACTTCCTGAGAATCTGGTTAATCTCTAAGGCAGGGGTGTTGAACTCATTTGTTATGGAGGGCCAGATTTGACATAAATTGGACTTTGTCGGGCCGGGCCATGAAAATGTAATGCCAGGTAGCGGAGATATAAACTTTATAAAGGACACAAACACAAAGATTTTTTTTTTACTTAAAATAAAAACATGCCTGAAACATTAGCAGTCTTGCAATATTTTGTTTATTTAACAGTCTCTGATAACTGACACTTCTTGCTCTGAACTATTGCATCAAAATGTCTGTGCTGTGGCAATCTGGGAGGGGGAGGAGCATAAGCCCAGTGCGGGGAGCAGAAGCTTGCCTATCAATCTCTCCTGAGCGATTGAGAGAGTCTAGGAAAGCAAACTATGACACAACAGCAGCAGCAGAACTGGAGGAGGAAGCAGGAGTCAGCCAGTCCCTTGCGTGCCCCCGGGCCGCATGTTTGACACCCCTGCTCTAAGGTGCTGCTGGACTCAAATTTCGCTCCATCAGCATTTGTACTCTAAACAGAGGGAACATGCCTGGGAATCCTCCTGTCGTCTGAATGCTTCCTGTCCCTGTGTCTGGAGAGGCCACTGTCTTTCCTTCTCTCCTTTTAGGTCCATCTGGACGGCAGCTCCCCACGCCGTCACTGTCCCTTCACACACTAAGCCAGAAATCCAGGGGGATTTTCTTGTTGTTCAGTGACTGGCAACTATGCTCTGCCACAGAGACTTGACAGGCAAAACTGAACCGTGGATGGTGGTGTTACCCAAATCCAGACCTCCAGTTGTGTGTTCTCCAAGGCCAGTTTCTGGAGCCCAAAACAGGGACGGAACGAGGTTCCAGGCAAGGCCAGTGTTCCCTCTGAGCTGAGTTAGTGTGAGCTAGCTCACAGTTTTTTAGCCTCCGGCTCACACATTTTTGTCTTAGCTCAGGTAGGATGGCTCGAGAGCAGACTAATTTACGCTGTAGCCAAATTGCTCACTCACAACTTTTAATGCCAGTAGCTCACAAAGTAGAATTTTTGCTCACAAGGCTCCACAGCTTTGAGGGAGCATTGGGCAAGGGCACAAGGCCAGGGTGCGGGCCATTATGCCAGGCCTGGCCAGTCCAAAGGTTCCATACTGCCAGATAGATGGAAGAGATGCTATAGTGGGCTCCTGTTTGCCTCTGTGCCTGCAGTGACCTCTGAGGTTTAGCTGCAGAGAGTCCCTGTGAGTTGGCTGAGCCATGGGCCACGAGGTTTCCAGTTCGAGAACTCGATTCTCTTGCAGGCCTGGACTTTTTCATCACTTAACCACTTTGGCTCGATTCCCAATATATCCTGCTTGGAGTGTAAAACGCCAAAGCAGTAGCTCAGGAAACAGCCATCCGGAGATCTGCGAATCTTCCTTGCCTTGAGCTTTCAGATCGACTAGGGATCATTAATGGGTCTGGTGAAGTGCAGGAAGGCTCTCCTGTGTCAGCAGGTGAGGGGCCATGGCCCACTGGCAGAGCCTCCGCTTGGCATGCAGAAGGTCCCAGGTTCAATCCCTGGCACCTCCAGTTAAAGAAAAGGATCAGGTATGAGGTAATGTGACAGACCCCTGCCTTATAAAAAATATTTTTTTAAAGACCTCCACCTGAGACCCTGGAGAGCCACTGCCAGTCTGAGTAGACGGTACTGATTTGATGGACCAAAGGTCTGATTCCGTATAAGGCGGCTTCACTTGTTCCAGTCCACCAGGCTACACGTTTGCTTTTCTGCACCGCATCCCATTGTCTTTGGTCAGGGGTCCCCAACCTTTTTGAGCCTGTGGGCACCTTTGGAATTCTGACACAGTGAGGTGGGCGCAGCCATCAAAAGGGCTGCCCCACAAAAGGGCTGCCACAGGAGGAGACGCAAGCTTACCTTCAGTCGCACAGTGAAGACCCTTGTGCTGTGGTGGCTGCTGCCGCCAAAGCAGTGTTTTAAAAACCTGCACAGCCAATCAAAAGACTTCCTGGCAAAAGCCCCACCTGACATCACCCACTTTCTAAAAACACTTGGCGGGCACCAGAAAATGTTCCAGTGGGCACCGGGCGGCACATTGTGGGCTGGATCTTGAGCTTGGCCTTCCACCCCCAGCTCCGCTGCTGTGGAACCTATTTCTGCAAAGAGCTCCAGGCAACCCCAGTGTGGATGGAACCCTTTACCCTGCCTCTTCACCTCCTGGCTTACGAGGAGACCGCTTGGTCATCCAAATGGCCATCGGCCCATTGTAGGCTGGTGCTCTGTTGTCTGAGTACCACGGAGTTACATTTGTAATGCGTCCCAGGCGTCCGTCCCACGTAGCTAAGCACGGGGGTGGCTTGCTGAGAAACATATGCAACCATCTTGCTAGTATTCCAGATGGATATCTTGTCAGAACTTGGCAGGGTGGTGGAAGGCTGTCATGTTGTCATTCCTGGCTGCTGTCAGCGAAGGGCGTGTTTGTTAGAAGCGGAGCTGGCAGTGTGGTGGAATACCTGGCTGTCTCCACAGGCGGTTGTGTGCACACAAGCAAACACAAGATAGCGGGCACACCTCGGTTGCCAAGGCTGGGGGAGGGCTGGAATGCCTGAGACGGTTGTATAATGAAAGGCTGAATAACCGCTTCGCCCCTGCAGCATAAAATAAGAGCAAGACTCGGGGGCTGGCTTCTGGCGATTCAGCCGTGGCAGCATGAAAAATGAAGAGGAGAGCGATAAGAAACTAATAATTTATGTTCCAAGCACAGCCTCACACCGGCACGGAGGGGAAATTTGTGCCAATAACTCCTACTAACTCAGAAAGGCACGCAATCTTTTATTGCACAAATTATTAACGACCAGAAAATAAATGACTCTGTAATCAGATCGGTGCTGCCGGCACTTTGAGTTTCTTCCTTTATTTGTATAAATTCTGAAGCCGGTACGCCCCTGGAGCCTAGGCAAAGGGAGAAACTTTTACTGGCCCGCCGCCCTGCCTGACAACAGAGCAGATTAAACAAAGACGGAGCGGGAACATCCTGGTTATCTCTCGTCTTGTCTGAGGCGTATTTGCTCGATAAACAAGCCGTGGCCCAGTTTCTGCCATACGGCAAGGTTGTGCGGAGAACCTGGCTTTGGAAGCCAACGGCAGTCTGACGGGAAGACTAGGATTTTCTTTTGCGAGAAAACAGGGGTGGCTTCTTGCCATGTTACGTTTCCTACCCACCAAGACCATCCAGCAACATGAGCGTGTTAAGGACTCTCAAGTTGCTTCAGACTTACGGCAACACTATGAATCAATAACCTTCAAAATGCCCTCTCATTAATAGCCTTGCTCAAGTCTTGCAAATGGAGGGCTGCAGCCTCCTTGACTGAGTCAAGGAGTTTGGTATAGTGGTTAAGTGTGAGGACTCTAATCTGGGAGAACCAGGTTTGATTCCCCACTCCTCCACATGCTGCTGCTGGATGACCTTGGGTCAGTTGCAAGTTCTTTTTTATTTTTTTATTATTTACATTTATATCCCGCCCGTCCTGTGGGCGGGCTTAGGGCAGGCAACATCACTGAAACAAATACAATTTCAGTTTAAAACATTAAACATTAAAACATAATAAAACACTATAACAATTAAAACAATGGGTACAGCTTGGAAGAGCATAAGTTGGGTATGAAATTCTAGCCCGATGGTACAATGAGTTAAAGGCCAGTGGTCAGTAGACAGGTGACAGATGGGTGACAGGAACCTCAGGGAGGCCATAGATGGGCGCCTGATGCCTCAGCCAAAGGCCTGGTGAAACAGCTTCATCTTGCAGCCCCTCCGGAATTGAAGAAGATCCCGTAGGGCCCTGGTCTCAATAGGGAGCGTGTTCCACCAGGCTGGGGCCAGTACAGAGAAAGCCCTGGCCCTGGTTGAGACAAGACGGATGTCCTTTGGGCCAGGGACCACCAGGAGGTGTTGATCTTTTGAGCATAACGCTCTTCGAGGTGTATATGGGAAGAGGCAGTCCCTTAGATATGTTGTTCTCTCAGGAGCAGTTCTCTGAGAGCTCTCTCAGCCCCACCTACCTCACAAGATGTCTGTTGTGAGGAGGGGAAGGGAAAGGAGCTTGTAAGCCACTCTGAGACTCTAAGTGAAGGGTGGGGTATAAATCCAATCTCCTCCTCCTCCACCACCTCCTTTTGGGTTTTCCTCTTTTCCTGCTGCCTTCAACTTTTCCAACATTGTTGTCTTTTCCACTCATGTTAAATACCTCTAGCCAGAACAAGAACCTTGTAACGTAACAAATCCTCACATTCTGTACAGACTATGTAAATTCTGTTCTGAAGCTCATGAACTAGTAGAAAGCCCAGATGGATTTATGGGGGCTCAGATCCTCCTGAAGATGCATCAGAGCCCTAGCCTGAACATAAGCGTGAAACTCATGTGAGATCCATTTCAAACGTAACAAGTTTCATATGCAGACAGATGTGTATGATATAGATGTGTGTGCTTGCGCATGCGCACATCTGCGCTAGGAAGCCACTATCTAGCCATTGCCTTTGAAATCGCCGAAAGCCAGATTTGTAAAGTCATCTGGGATTTCGGCACTACTGGAAAGCTGGATAAAGCGATTTTAGAGATCGTCATTTCCAGGCCGGGCAATCTTTGAGCGGATCTGGAAAGGGATATCTTTGCTCAGATTTATGGCGGGTCAGTGTCTCCTGTGCTAGGAAATAGATGAGGTTTCTGAATACAAAGCTTTGTATTTTTCACAATGGCAAGCAAAAAGAGATTAAAGACCAACAAATGATGCCCAGAGATGGTAGAAACCAATTCCCCCCCCTCACAAAGTTGACTCCTGTTTCTCTTGAGCTCTCTCCTTATTCTGTTAATTCCAAAAAGATTAATCATTCATCTCTGAGCTAGGAACTGTTGTTTGGGTGCAAATAAGGATGACGGGACAAGGTGGATTTGGGGAAAACAATTTCTTAACTTTTCAGACAAGCGTTTAAAAGAAGGTAGTGTTTAGGGTGTTGTCTTGGGATGCTAGGATCAAGATCCTACCTCAGTCATGAACTCATTGTGTGATTCATGAACTCTCTCCCTTCTTGGCCTCATTCTCTCATCAATAAAAAGAGAATATAGCCATTGCCTGCCTTATATGTTTTTTGCTGGGGTAAATACAGTTTTTAAAAAGGAGTACAGCAGATTACTTGCTTTGCATGCAAAATGATTCAGGTTCCAATTAAAAGTGTCTCTGGTTCCAGTGCTGGGAAAGACCTTTCTCTGCTTGAGAGCCTAGACAGATGGTACTGAGATGGATGGGACCAAAGGTTTGATTCTGTATGAGGCAAATCCATATATGTTCAAGGATTGTGAGAGAGCTTATACACTGGAAAACACTGCCAAGTCCATTTTTCCTGTGTCGTTCCCACCATATTGAACAGTAGAAACCTCATGACATCAGCTGTGTTTCAATATAAACATTCGTATCTTACTCTCCCTCCAAGGAATTGAAAAGTGTGGCCCTCTCCTCCTGTATTTTATCCTCACAACAACCTTGTTAGGGAGGTTAGGCTAAGAAAGAGCAACGGGCCAGAACAGAAGCAGGGCTTAAAAAGATGACTGCAGCAGTTGGGTAGGTTCATAAGAACACGGAGTGGGAAGAACCAATGCTCCCTCTAAGCTATGGTCTTGTGAGCAAAAATTCTACTCTGTGAGCTACTGGCATTAAAGTTGTGAACGAGCCATTTGGCTACTGCATAAAAATTTTTTTGCTCAGGAGCCATCCTTCCTGAGCTAAGACAAAACTGTGTGAGCAGGTGGCTAAAAAACTGTGAGCTAGCTCACACTAATTCAGCTTAGAGGGAACACTGGGCAGAACCATTAAATGGCTGCAGTGAGGGGCCAGGGCCAATCACAAAAAGGCTACCAAGGAAGCAGGGCCAATCGCAAAGTGTTGGGAGATTTGAAGCCAAGGATCTTCCCATAATGGAGGCAGTGATTTCTGAGTGGGTGCTGCCTACAGGCACAATGGTAATTCCACCTGGGTTCCCCTGAAGCACCGTCTTCTGCTCCAGTGAGGCGGAGGAAAGCCAGGAGTAGTTATTTGCTTTGGAGAAGAAGCAAATGGAGGGCAGAAAACCAGGAATTCAAGCTGGGGATCGCTGCCCTAGCTTGAATTCTTGGCTTGGTGCCAGCCAACATACTACCCATTTGAACATCTGCGTTCAGACACCACAACTTATGGGGGGTGTAATCAAACTACAGTTTATAAATTGTGTTTTATTATGATATATATATATGGATAAGGCCCCAGAGTGGCTAAAACATTATTCAGTTGTGCTCTTTGTTTGCTCTCTCTGGTTTCAAACGAACTGGCTGCAGCTGAGGTAATTGTTATCCACCTCGCTGGAGGAGAGTTTTCAGTCCCTCCTCTGGTGCAAACAGAAAGGCTGTTTCTGATTGGTTAAGGCATTTCCACTGATTGGACAGTCCTCTCTTCAGTCTACCCCCCACCCCCCACCCCCGCCACCAGCTATAAATTGGTCAAGCTGAGGTGACATTTCTGCCTCAGGTAAAATTTATATAGATGCTACTTCTGAGGTAAAATTTATATAGATGCTACTTCTGTGGCACATAGTATCTACTTTAGTGGCAGTGGCACACTGAGAAACGAAGTGGAGGCTGGAGGTTATTGCGGCAAGTGGAGTTGAGTTGGGACGGGACTATCAAGAAGAGTGATAATCACATTTGGGCTTGATGGAGCTGAAGCAATCGAAGCCTCATTTCATATTTTCCTGTTTTCCCCCTCAGTCGATGTGTTTGCAGTTGGTTCTTTAAAGTTAAGTGAACCTTTTGAGTTGTTTCAGATGCTCACAGGTGTCCTCATGATAACATCCCCATGCTTACAGCAGCCTTGTGCGTTCACTCTGTCCCCCTCCCCAAAAAAACTATTCACCCAAACAAATGTTATTAGCCTATTTTTCCACAAATTTCCTACATTACATTTTTGTAACACATCAACGGCCTGAAAGGGGAAAAAAAGACCACCACCACCACCCCCGTTTTCAAAAGCTTCCTGTCTGTTTGCCCAGAGGCCATTCTTACTTGCCACAGGGTACCATGCTGGTGGCTAATTACAAGCCTATTGTATGGTTCTTACCACCACGTTTAATTATTTAATATTAGCTGAGCGCCAGTCTTCTAGGTAACAGACTTTCACAAGTCCATGTGCTGACCCCACAAAACCCCGACCCAGCTTCGGGTTTGAAAGGCTCAGAAAACCTCTGGTATATTGATGCTGTTCATTGGCTCCGCTTCTTTTAGCAAGCGCTCACAAGGTTTGTACTTCTTATTTACTCAAAAGAGTTTGCACGGATGAAAAGGCTGTTGAGCTCTCCTGGCGCAAGCTGTAGCTCAGTGCAAACAGGGCGCTTAACCAAGGGTAGAACTCATCCACGGTTAGTCGCCTTTACACTTAAAATCGGCAACAAAACCACCATTTATCTGTAGGGTTGCCAGCTCCAGGTTGGGAAATGCCTGGAGATTTGAAGGTGGAGCCTGTGGAGGGTTTGGGGAGGGGAGGGACTTCAATAGGCTAGAATGCAGCCCTGATTTGGATAGCCCAGGCAAGCCTGATCTCGTCAGGTCTCGGAAGCTAAGCAGGGCCGACCCTGGCAAGTACTTGGACGGGAGACCTCCAAGGAAGACCAGGGCTGGAATGCAGAGGGAGGTAATAATAAGCCACCTCTCGGAAACATCCGAGCCCCACTAGGGGTCGCCAGGAGTCAAGTATGACTTCCAGGCATATACACACAAAAAAACCCCAACAACCCCCCCAAAACCAGGGTATAATGCCTTAGAGTCCACCTTCCAAAGCGGCCATTTTCTCCAGGTGAACTGATCTCTGTCACCCAGAGATCAGTTGTAATCCCAGGAGATCTCCAGCTACCTCTCCCAACCTGTTCAGTCAAAATTTGCTTCCCACAGATGGCAGTTAGTAGTTGAGAGAAGGAGGGCTCTTGCCTGGATCTAGGCATGGTAGGAGGATGCCTGGCTGCTGCCTCATCTGCTTTGGGCCTCCCTGATTTAGCTTACTTAGCAAAGCCCTGCGCTCTGCAGCTGTTGTGTAGGGAGACACCAGCTAAACCAGGGGTCCCCAACATGGTGCCCATGGGCACCATCTTGCCCGCCAACACTTTTCCTAGTGCCCATCAAATGTTTTTAGAAAGTGGGTGGGGCTGGTGGTAGGGCTATTGGCCATTGGAGACTTGATTGGCTGTGCAGATTTTTAAAAACACCGCCTTATATAGCAGCTGCCACCACAACACAAAGATTTTCACAGTGTGACTGAAAGTAATCTGCGTCAGCCATTTTGTGGCTGCATCCACCATGCCGTGTCAGAGTTCTAAAGGTGCCCACAGGCTCAGAAAGGTTGGGGACCCCAGAGCGACGCCAACCACTCAACTTGCAAGTGGAAACTCTTGCAGAAACAAGGATTGCTTTCCATCGAATTCTTGGACGTGGTTTCCTTAATAGCCATGGCTAACTCTCTGTTAAGAAAACCCTTAACCATTGGTAAAGGGGAAATCAGCCATGGTTAAATTGTTGTGTCCACATAGGGGTTGCCTTGAATCTCTTTGGAAAGGAAAAAGTACCCATCCGCCAGTCTCTCAGGTGCCACTGGAGTGGAATGGTTGTGCAGTGGAACTGAGCAGATAGTACTAGATTACTTGGGTGTCTGTCCTCTTTCCTCTTGGAAAAGGCCGGACCGAACCAGTCACCAGTTTCTCCTCCTGGCCTAAAGCCTATTTTGAGGCTCGTGTGCTGCCAGGATTTCGCCTCAGGGTACCAACCTCCAGGTAGCACCTGAAGATCTCTCACTGTTCAAATGGAGCTCCACTCCAGATGAGCAAGGTCAGTTCCCCTGGAGAAAATGGCTGCTTTGGAAGGAGAAGAAGAGATTTATACCCCGTCCTTCACTACCCGAAGGAGTCTCAGAGCGGCTTACAATCTTCTTTCCCTTCCCCTCCCCACAACAGACATCCGGTGAGGTAGGTGGGGCTGAGAGAGCTCTGAGAGAAGAAGAAGAAAAAGAGGAGGAAGAGGATGAGGAGGAGAGGAGGAGGAGGAGATTGGATTTATACCCCACCCTTTACTACCCAAGGGAGTCTCAGAGCAGTTTACAATCTCCTTTCCCTTCCCCTCCCCACAACAGACACCCTGTGAGGTAAGTGGGGCCAAGACAGCTCTGACAGAAACTGCTCTTTTTCAAGGACAGCTGTGCCAGAACTATGGCTTGCCCAAGGTCATCCAGAGCCACAAGTGGAGGAGTGAGAAATCATACCCGGTTCTCCCAGATTAGAGTCTGCGTACTTAACCACTACACCAAACTGGCACAAGAGAACTTGTGACTGACCCAAGATCACACCAGCAGCTGCTTGTGGAGGAGGTCCGCGCTTCTAACCACTACACTAAACTGGCTCCCACCGATTGCATGGCATCACTGCTGAGGCCCCTCCCCAAACCCCACCCTCCCCATATCTCCAGTTATTTCCCAACCCAGAGCTGGCAGCCCTTATTTCACCCCACTGATGGTTCTCCCGATGTGGCGGGGGACAGAGCATGAAACCAACTTCCTCAGTTTCAAGGCACGGATTTCCCTAGTTCCTCTCCCCCGGCCCGCCCCCCCCCCACTGCCCCAGGACCATTTGACAAGGCAACGTTTTCTGTCGTTAATTCAGGCCATTTATTACAGCTGCCGTTATCTCCTTGACGGCTCCTTCCGAAATTATGGGGGAAGGGGGGGGAGGCCGGCCCTTTTAATGGCATGGGGGGGTGTTTCTAAGAGAGACTACAAGGCTGCAATAATGAATTATGTTCCTGAGAACTGTAAGTGTTTTATTAAGGCTCGGTTGTTGATTCCCCCACCCACCCACCCCTTCTTCTCCCTTTCCCCCTTTTCAGACTGAATGCCCAATCACCACAGAACCGTGAAACTCAAATTGCCTTACGGCTCTCTCATGAACATACTTTTAATCTCGTTGACCTGTCGTTATGCTATGAGGCATAAATTCAGATTTGGAGATCTTATGTTCAATCATAAATTGGGCTGGCAGGCTTCCGATCAACAGAATAAAACTGTCTCCTTACGAGGTGGGTTTTTTATTCGCCGGAGCTGTTCCAGGAGGCGAAGCGGAGGTAGAGTCAGCTTTTCTTAATAAACTATCATTTAGAAAAAGAGAGAAAGAAAGGGGGGAGAGGGAGAGAGAGAGAGAAAGAAGCCCAGAGATGAAATCCCTAAGAGAGTGAAGGAGGGGGGGAATAAGGAGATGTTT
Source organism: Gekko gecko (assembly GCA_029375565.1). NCBI lineage: Eukaryota > Metazoa > Chordata > Lepidosauria > Squamata > Gekkonidae > Gekko > Gekko gecko. The sequence continues at coordinate 24,544,909 of JAPDNY010000016.1, forward strand.
AAATAACATTAATGTCGAGCATAAACATACGGAACGTGGGAAATTCTGAATTAAGACCGGTGTAATGGGGGTGGCTGGCGGTGCCCGTTTTTTTTGCAACTGGGAAGAAATTATGAGACAGCAAAAGAAAAGGGAGGAGAAAAACAACGGCTATGGGTAATGCTCCCTCTAAGCTGTGGCGTCTTGTGAGCAAAAATTCTACTTTGTGAGCCACTGGCATTAGAGTGGTGAGCGAGCAATTTGGCTCCTGCATAAATTAGTCTGCTCTGGAGCCACATCCTTCCTGAGCTAAGACACCAATGTGTGAGCTGGAGGATAAAAAACTGTGAACTAGCTCACACTAACTCAGCTTAGAGGGAACACTGGCTATAGGGTAGTTTCAGCTGGGAGCCATGTTGGGCTGCAGTGGGACAGCTAGATTCAAGTCTGGGGTCCGGGATCGATGTATCTTCGGGACCGCCTTGCCCGATATGTGCCCCAAAGGGCATTAAGATCAGCAGATAAGACTCTTCTGGTGGTTCCCGGCCCCAAAGATATCTGGCTGGCCTCAACCAGGGCCAGGGCCTTTTCAGCACTGGCCCCAGTGTGGTGGAACTCTCTAACAAATGGCATCTGTGCCTTGCCTGACTTATTAAAGTTTCACAGGGCATGTGAATAAAGAGATGTTCTCCCAGGCCTTTGGTTGAGGCCAGCGACGGTTCTTCACATCTGCTCAGCACCCCCCCCCCAAAAAAAAAAACCCTGAATGCTAAATATGACCATCTTGTACTCAGAATGTCTTTAAATATTCATGTTTGAATGAATGTTAATATGGAATTTTTATGGTTGGTTTTATGATGTAATTGGTTTTATAATGTATTGATTTATTTTTTTTTGTAAACCGCCCTGAGCCCCATGTAAGCAGGGAAGGGCGGTCAAGAAACCAAATGAAATAAATAAAATAGAATAAAAAGGAGCACCGTAGACCAACAAGAAGTTCACAGTACGAACTTTCAAGAGTCAAAGCTCCCTTTGTCAGATATGAAGGGAGTGGGATAAAGAGCTGATCGGCTCCCAGCTGTGTGAATCCTGCACCCCCTACTAGTCTCCAAAGTCCTTGTCAAGCCTGGGAAGACTCTGCAGTGTGAGAATATTTCTTTTCTAATGGATCGAAGTGCGTGGTGTTGCATAATTAGTGCGGCATCCAAACTGCAGTGCCCGGAAAACAGATTTTAGACTCTTTTCGTGGATTAGAAGGATGCAGGGTGCATGCGTGTGAGTGTGACGTACTGTCACGTCACAGCTGACTTAAGGTCTTCAAGGCAAGTGATTAAGCAGAGGTGATTTGCCATTGCCTTCTTCTGCAGAGTCTTCCTTGGTGGTCTCCCATCCAAATACTAAGCCTGCTTAGCTTCTAAAATCCAACAAGATCAGGCTATACTATACCATTCCCCATCGCTGCAAGGGTACTTAGGAAGTAGTAGAGAAGGTGGCTTGCTGGAGAGGTGGGCTGCCGGGACAAGCAAGGCTGGACTTCAGACACAGGAACCACCTTTCATCTCAACCTGCAGTGGTGTCCACTACTGTAAAAGAGGCCCGGACAAATTCATGGAAGAGAGAATTGTGCACAGCTATTAGCCTCGATAGCCAAATGGAACTCCCATGCTCAGAAGCAGTGCGTCCATGAATGCCAGTTGCCAGGTGGGGCGATGAATAAGAGAGGGCTCTTCCTTTCCTGCTCTGCTACTGGTCTTCTTAGAATCATCTTGTTTGCCAGTGTGAGCAATGGAGTGCTCGACTAGGTCAACCTTTTGGCTTGGGTTAACACATAAACCTGCTTATAGCTCACTGTTTCATTCCATGAGCTTTGAACCGTAAGAACATAAGAAGAGTCCTGCTAGATCAGACCAGTGGTCTATCTAGTCCAGCATCCTGTTTCACATGAGGGCAACTAGAATGATAAAAAAGCTGGAACATTTTCCCTGTGAAGAAAGGTTAAAGCACTTGGGGCTCTTTAGCTTGGAGAAATGACTGCTGAGGGGTGACATGATCGAGGTTTATAAGATTATGCACGGGATAGAGCAGGTAGAGGAAGAAATACTTTTCTCCTTTTCTCACAGTACAAGAACTTGTGGGCAGCACTCCATGAAATTGCTGAGCGGTCGGGTTAGAACGGATAAAAGGAAGTACTTCTTCACCCAAAGAGTGATTAACACATGGAATTCACTGCCACAGGAGGTGGCGGCAGCTACAAGCATGGACAGCTTCAAGAGGGAATTAGATAAAACATATGGAGCAGAGGTCCATCAGTGGCTATTATCCACGAGGTATAGATAGGAACTCTTGGTCTGGGGCAAGTGGTGCACTGTCATCTTGGTGCTTGGGGGGGGTCAACAGTGGGAGGGCTTCTAGTGTTCTGGCGCCACTGGTGGACCTCCTGATGGCACCTGGTATTTTTGGTCACTGTGTGACAGAGTGTTAGACTAGATGGGCCGTTGGCCTGATCCAATATTGGCTTCTCTTATGTTCTTATGAGTAAAAACCAATTGTCCTATAGAGCCCGAAACAGCATAGAGGCCAAGGCCTCCCCCTGTTGTCCCCTACTTGCACCTGGTATTCAGGAGTGTACTGCTGCTGACCATGGATTGCCTTTAGTCCCCATGGCTAGTAGCCATTGATGGACCTCTCCTCCACGAATCTGTCGAGTCCTCTTTTAAAGCTATCTGCGTTCGTGGCCATCAGTACATTTGCTGCCAGTGAATTCCACAATTCAATTACTCATTGAGTAAAAAAATTATTCCCTTTTGATGTTGTAAGAAGTTAAGAAGCCTCCCTGGGACCTACTTTTAACTTCATACAGTATATTCTGTCTTTTTTTTTGGGGGGGGGGTGTTTCCCATCAGCCACATGTCCTAGGGTCAGCCTTTGTTAGGCCTGCAGCCAGGTTGGGGCCCGTGGGGTGACACCCCCTCCTGAACAGGTGTTCCCTCTAAGCTGAGTGTGAGCTAGCTCCCAGTTTTTTAGCCTCCAGCTCATACATTTTTGTCTTCGCTCAGGAAGGATGGCTTCCAGAGCAAACTCATTTATGCAGCAGTCACTTGCTCATAACTTTAATGCCAGTAGCTCGCAAAGTAGAATTTTTGCTCACAAGACTCCACAGCTTAGAGGGAGCATTGCTCCCGAATCTACCCCCTCCCTGCTCCTGCCATTCTCTGGCCCTGAAGGGTCTGCCCTGCCAGCTGCCAGCCCCCCATGCCCCCCAAATAACCATGATGATAGCAAAGGGGTTTGTTTTGCTGTTCCCTTCAGGGTTATTTGAGATGCTCGCTAGTAATTGTCAAGATGTTTAAAACAAACACCTCTGCTCAAAGAACGTATGCTAGTTGGTTGGATTAGTTGTGCAAAAGCCAACATGTGGGCAAATAGCTTGCGTCCTTGCTCCAGTAATGCGGAGTGGCCCCACGGTCTCACCCATAAGCTCCTTCCCCCCATGCTGAAGCCCCGTTTGCTTGTTAGGCACCAGCGCCATCCATGGATGAAGCTGGAGGTTCTTTGGACTGGGATGGCTATCTGCTCCCCAGCAAGGTGTGTTAGTATTTAATTCTGGTGTAAGTTCTGCTGACAAGGCGAGGGAGGGGGGAGGGGGGGAAGAGAGCAAACTCTGGAAGGAAACCCATGGCAACAGAACGGGAAATGCGAGGATTAGAAATCCCTCTCTGTACCTGGCTCTGCCATCTCGGTTAATTAAATGCAAGTCAGGAAGCCTGGCCTCGGAGGCAAGGTGCAACCGCTTGCAGAGATGCCGTGGGAAGGAACACAGGGGGGAGGACCAGCTTAGTGGCCCGTGGGCAGAGGCACCGGAAGCGTGGCAGGCTAGGCTGAGGGAGAACGTCAGGTTGCGTGTAGGATGATCCCCGTCTCCAGCATCCAGCCTGTAACTAATTCCCAGTGAGTGCGCTCTCTCCCTCCCTCCTTCTCCCCATCATTGTTCTCTCTCTCTAGTTGGGTGCTGCCCATGTCCCTTGATTTCCCTGCTGATTTCCTCCCCCTTGTTCCAGGAATGAGGAGTCCGCCCATACCTATTGGAAGGAACCTGGAATTGTGGCTTTTGCAGTGATTTTAAAGGAGCGTTTAAAAGAAGTACTTTCCGTTCTGCTGCGCAGCTTTTCAACAAATGGATCCCAGGTGGGTGGTTTTTTTTTTAAAGTGTGCATGTATTTGGAGCAGGGATGTCGAACTCATTTGTTATGAGGGCCGGATCTGACATAAATGTCACTTTGTCAGGCTGGGCCATGTGTGCCGTAAAACATAATGCCGGGTCCCAGAGATATAAACTTTATAAAGGACAGCAACTGGCAAGCTGCGAGTTAGTGCGTCCTCACTGCAAGGCCGCATGGGCTGGGCAGGGGGTGCAGAGGAAAACCCACGTGAGCGGACTGGAGACCCAGCAGTGCAGCGCTGGGCAGACGCTCCCATGCCCGAACAGAGGATTGTCTGCACCCGCCCCACATGCAAATGCTGATCCCCGAGGCCATCCAGGACAGCATCGCTGGAGCTGCAGGCCAAGCGGAGAGTTACGAACGTGGCTGCAGTGGCTCCCAGCTCACCAGTCCCTGAAGTGAAGGGGTGCTGCTTGACTGCTGCAGATAAGGTTGTCCCACCGCACTGAAGCTGCAATCGGAGTGGTTCCGCCCATCCACCTCCGAGCAGCCTCCTGTTCCCTCCCTTGCACCAGTTGCTCGCGGGCCACATAACAGCCCTGGATGGGCCGGTTCTGGCCCCTGGGCCTTATGTTTGACACCCTTGATTTGGAGGGTTAATAAACCACTTCCACCTCTGTTCTTGTCCAACTGAGTGTGGATTCTGGATGGGGGATTCCAGCTGGCAAAAAGAGAATTAGGTGTCTTGGCCGCTGTGTGCCTTCCTCTACTAGAAGATTTCAGGTACTCAGGGTGCTATTTTTTTTTAAATCTGGTGGTCTCAGAGCTGCAAACCTAAGAATACCTTCCTGAGAGTAAATCCTCATGAATAGACCTGCATAGGATCCTGAGTAGACCCGCTTAGGCATGCAGCTCGAAGGGGAACACAACACAAAAGATGCCTCAGTAATTCCAGCAACTTTCTCCCTCAAAGAGGTACTCTGGACTCTGGCGACAGTACTGGGGCCTGAAGATCTCCTAGAATTACAACTGATCTCCAGAGAACAGAAATAATTTCCTCTGGAGAAAATGGCCGCTTTGGAGGGTAGACTCTGTGGCCATATACCCTGCTGAGGTCCCTAACCCTCCCAAAACCCTCCCCTCCCCAGGTTCCAATCCCCAAATCTTGGGGAATTTCTCAACCCAGAGCTGATAACCATACTCTTGGTACCTTTTTCCATATGTGGTGGGACTGTTTAAGAATATAGGGAAATATACAGAAAAGGACATTTGGGATTGTGGCTATGGAAATATCGCAATCACCACTTATATACTTGTTAGGATATGATATAGATCAGCTGCCACCCAAAACCAGTATTATTTAGTGTTGGTATCTAGGGGTGAGAGAATAGTAGCTCAGAATTGGAAGTATCATAGGCTACTGATGAGGGAGATACGGCTCTGCAAACTCTGGTTTACTACGCTGACAGTTAAAATCATGATCAAGGCTGAAACAAGATCATTTAAAGAAGATACACATACAGAATTGGTTTGTTCAGTGGTGGTCTCTTTTTGTTGAATATCGGAACAGGGATAGTCCATTAGAGCCATCGAGACAGATGGTATTGAACTGGATATAGGAAGGTTTGGACTTCATAATTCTCAAGTGTCGCCGGGGAGCTTTTTAGTGTGTTTAGGTCTAGAGTTGTGTAGCGTTTCATTATAAATAGATCTGTGTAGTGTTGCCATATGGAAAGAAAGACAAGCAACCCATGCCCCGTCAGGACACCGACAGATTTGGAGGGAGACCGGTTTGGATTTCACAAGTGGGTGGCAAAACTTTTGCACAGGTGGGAGCCCTTTTTAATCCTTGCTTCCACTTTGAGGTACCTCCCGTGTCGCTTTTCTGGCAACAGGAGGGACCATTGCATGCAAATGCCTTGGAAGGAGTACGTGCGGTGTGGAGAAGAGTGAACCAGACAGGATTGCAATCTAGAGGTGCAATCAGTATTAAGCGTGAGGACTAGAAGCTTGATTTGGTGTGGAAACCAGCAGAGATGCAGAAACTGGTGCGTGATGCTGATGCTTCTGCAGGCGGCGGAAGGGGGGAGGTTCTTGTTTCCACCACGCTTTGCGTCCTCCAAATTTCCCAGGAGCCAAATTCGCCCATAAATAAGCTTGTTCCTCTCCTCCGCCTCCTTGATTTCTCAAGCAGATTTTCCTTCCTGTTCCAGTTGTTCCGCCTGTAATCTCCCTGGCAGGCGCCACTCTCCCCTCCCCTCGCTTTCTCCTGTGGGGCTCCCACGTGGAGCGTATAAAGCCCGTCGTTCAGCACTATCTGACTCGTTTTAATCATAGCATTTTCCATTTAATTAGGAAGGAAGGCACACTTTGCATATTAATACGGCACGGCCCGTTCCTCCCCGTGCATCTGAGAGAAGATTTTGGGAATAGTGGATTTCCAACCTGCAGCAGGCTGTGGTGTAGTAATCATGTTTTTCTCCAGACTTGCCCCTCTGGCCCAAAGGGTGTGTAGGGTCTGCAGTCAGGGCTGCCCCTCTCCCGTTTTTTCCCTAACCCAGAACAAGGAGAGGGGACTCTTGCTGACATGCCCTTATTTATTTTTTTACAATGTGTACTGGTTGCTGGTGCATGCCTAATTTGCAGCTATGGTTAGCGCACACCGTATCCTCGGACTGGGTGGACTGTTTGTCCTCCAGCAACTTTACTTGTAGTAAGCGAAGTCTGAAATCCTGAAGGGTACAGCATTTAGAAGCTAGATGTTCATAGCTCAGTTTTTTTTTAAAGCAGATTTCTGATAGTGTAACGTAACACTCTCCCCCCGCCCCCGCAACATTTTCCTCACCCGCATTTCCTTTTAAAGGGGAGGGAGCCATACGCTGGGTTTTTTGCATTAGTGTTTATTGAATATTTATTGTTGTTGTTTTAGAGCGCAGGTATTATGAAACGTAGTAATTGCACGGTAAATATGTACGAGGAAATTGCAGGGAAAGGTGGAAATTGCGTCCCTGGAGATGCTTATTTGACTGGCAATCTTTAAGTCTTTTATCTCGGCTACTTCTAAAGCAGCTGGTGGCCTCAAAGCACTTATCATACAAGCCAGACTGTTGTCCATCCAGAGACAAAACGCACATTCTGGAAGTAAAGGGGTGAGACTTGCCACCCAGGAGAGCCAGTGGAAACAGCTGGTGGTGACAGCTACCTGCAGACAGCAGCGGCCAATCCCTAAGCTGCCCAATCCAGTGATCAGGCCTCACCCATCAGGGGTCAGGGTCTGGGGTGCGAATGGACTGCCCCGTCTGGTCTCTCCACAGTTCCCTTCTTTGGCTGGAGCTGAGCGGCAGCATGGAGGCTGCACCTCTGCTCAACATCCGTCAGGCCGCTGATTCAAAACCGGGCTCACGTCCTGAGAAAGACTGTGAAGAACAACGGCTTCCTATTTCCATCTGAAAGAACAGTTGAGAGAATACAGAGAGGGATGTTCGCCTATGCCTTATGTTCAGCTTCAGACAATGGGGTTTATTTTCCGCGAGCTGAAGGTGGTATGCAATAGACGTCTTTCCCTATGGTGTGCACGCACTCGTCCCACTGTTGTCTGTGCAGGTTTTACAGTTTGCAGTTTTGTTTTCTGGCAGCGCTTCAAAAACCTGTCGTTTGCAAGAGGCAGTAGTGGGTAAGTGCCCACGCTCAGAGAAGACTCCTCGTATCACAGCTCCTCATTCTCTCTTAAAAGCTATTGCTCACCTCCAGCCTCGGAAAGCACTTTCAGGCCAGCAGGGCACTGGGATTCCCTTTGGCATCGAGTCAAAGAGGTCTTCCCTCTGCCTCCCACTATCATCCCCCTCCCCTTCACACAAACACGCACAGAGAGCCCCAGTTTTAAGCCCCTTGGCACATAATCAATCCGGACACACATTTTATCCAAGCAGCTGCTTCTAGAATGAACCTAGCAGCCGGCTTCATGCAGTTTAGTCTTTAGGAAGGAAGGTGGCTTCCGTGCCCCCTCCGGTGCATTGGGCAGGGCGGTGTTTTTTTGCCAAACAGGTCACAGAGATCACAGCGCAGATGCCTACCCAGTCTACAGATAACCAAGGCCCCAGGAGTGATGAAAGTGTTGCTATTTATACAAAGGGCAGGTCACAGAGTTCTATGAAATGCAACCGGTTTGGTCGGAGTCTAGCGAGAGCCAGATAGGATCTACAGTCTGTTTCACCAAAGCAGGAGGCTTGAACCGCCAGCAGAGATCCTAATCTCCAACAGCAGAAAATGTTGGGGGAGACCTGCTTTCAGAAGTGTAGCTGTTATATCACTCCTAGTCGCTCTTTAAAAAGAGAGAGAGAGAATTTCCAATAGGCAACTGGCAACTTGAATCTTGGCTGTACCAGAGATGCCAGACAGCTGAGGGTTCCTTTAACTCCCCCACCCGTACGAATTGCTACCAAGCCTGTGTCTTGATTCACCCATGAAAGGGAGGCACTGGAGTTCGAAAGGGGGAAATACTAATAGAGCTTTGGCGGCGGCTGGTCCCCTGGGCCCTGGGTGGCTGTGGTGGGAGAACCCACTTTACCCACGTCTGAGCAAAGTGGTTCTTTTGCATAATAACGTTGGAGAGTTACAAATGGACATTTCCACTTAACAATTAATGGAGTTTTATGAACACACACATGTGAAGCTGCCTTATACCAAATCAGATCACTGATCCATCAGGGTCAGTGTTGTCTAGTCAGAGTGACAGCGACTCTCCAGGGTCTCGGGTAGAGGTCTTTCCCATCACTCACCACCTGGGTGTTTCAACTGGAGAAGCCGGGGATTGAACCCGGGACCTTCTGCATGCAAAGCAGAGACTCCTCCACTGAGCCACAGCTGTTCCCAGTTGGTTGCTCTAAACCAATCCCCCCCCCTTTAGTTAACACAGGGTTAACATAGGGATGTGTGAGGGCAGACAGGCTAGGGCATTTTTTAACAGGCTAGCCACTTTTTAGCCTGACTTGAAAGTTTGAGCTGGGCTAGGGCATCCATGCTCAGGAGGTGGGCCGGACGAACTATTTGGCTCGGTACCAAGTAGAGCAGACTTCGATGTGTTGGAGGAGGAAAGGTTCCTTATGATCAGGCCATTACAAAACTCGAATCTTCCTGAGGCTGGCAGCTTGCACCCGGCTGTCATCCCTCTGCAGCCGCCGCCGTGGGGCACAGCCGTCTTCGTCGCCCTGGTCTGCCATTCAAAGCAGTGGCAATGAGCAGAATGAGGCCTGGCTCGCATGTGGCTGAGTGTGCAGCATCTGAGCCACACCTGTTTTGAGATTTTAAGGAAGAAACAGATAGCTATAAAGGGTACCAGAGACAGAGAGTGTATCTGTCTGTCTATCTATCTATCTATCTATCTATTTTATTTCATTAGATTTATAGTCCGCCCTCCCCACGAACGGGCTCAGGGCAGCTAACAAACTGGGCACATATGCCAATTATTAAAACAATTAAAAACAGAATAAAACAGTCAATTACAGCCAGAAAACAATACAAGTGCTCTTGTTGTCTCAGAAAGGTTCTACAATGACAGGATGGCATCCTGGTGGTCGTAGTCCCTAGTCGATGGCATCAATTCCAGGCAGCACTGTCATTCATTTGTCCCCGGGCCATCTCAACGCCCCCCTCCCCCCTGTGATATTACCCACCCTAGTTGTTGGTGGTGGTGCAGCAGCGGCGGCTCCTACTCAAAAGCCTAGCAGAAGAGCTCTGTCTTACAGGCCCTGCGGAACTGCGCAAGGTCCCATAGGGCCCGGATCTCCTCTGGGAGCTCATTCCACCAAGTAGGAGCTGCCACCGAAAAAGCCCTGGCCCTGGTCACTGCAAGTCTGGCATCTTTGGGGCCTGGAGTTACCAGGAGATGTTGCGTCCCCAACTGTAGTGCCCTTGGGGGAACATACGGGGAAAGGCAGTCCCTTAGGTATACTGGACCCTGGCCATATAGGGCTTTACTGCTCATACGGCTATCACCTTAAGCAGAGAGTAAAACTCAAGCAGAAGTCCTTTGGCTTAGACAGTAGGTATATACCTTTGCCCTGCCTGGGATAGCCGAGGCTAGCCTGATCTTGTCTGATGTTGGAAACTAAGCAGGGTCAGCCCTGGTTAGTACTTGGATGGGAGACCACCAGGGGCACGACACAGAGGCAGGCAGTGGCAAACAAACCGCCACTGGACCTCTCTTGCCTTGAAAACTCTATGGGTTGCCGTAAATTGGCTGCAACTTGATGGCAACTTTCCGCTGCCACCACAAGACTTTTACCAACATTATCTGTCATTTGTTTATCCTGCCCTTCCTTCCAAGGCAGCATACGGTGGGTCTACCTTAGCCCCCCAGAGGAGACGATGTCAAAGACAACCTGTCACGCATCACCTACCAAAAGTCACTGTCCCAGTGGGTGACCTCATGCACGCCACAGCAACAAGTCACACAGGAGCCTCTGTGGCTTTTAAGAAGCCCACTGGTGCCTGTAGCAGCCAGCAGTCCTGAGAGCTGCAACAGGCATCCACATAGAGGGCCTCCTTCTCAATGCTGTTTCCGCCTGCCTTCTTTGACATGTTGCAGAAATGCACGAGGAAGTCCCGCTGCCGCACCGGTGGGCGGCTTGAAGGATTACCCACCTTTAATCCTAGTTCTAGACAGTAGCTAAGATTTCGTAACTCCCCCCCCCAGCAACACACCTATAAGGCACAGTTATAGGGAGAGAGATGACAGCTATATGGGTTTTGGCCACACACTTTTTACGAGCTGCAGCGCACGTAACACGTGTGACATATCTGACCCGAGTTGGCCTCCATCCAGAGACTCCATTAAAACACCAGGACTTCTCCCTGGCTTTTTTCGGCGTTGCGGGCCTCTCTTCCTTCGCGTGCAAAGGGCAGGGCTGTCCCTCTCACGGAGCAGACAGAGGGAGTGTCTTGTTCAAGGTTACATGGGGGGAAGGAGTTGAGCCAGCATCTCCTGCGCCTCAGGAAAACCGTCCTAATAACCAAGCCGTCCGCCCTCTTTCTCTGCCTCCGGTCTCATCCATCTGGCGTACTCACGTTTAAATTTGCATTCAGGAGGTAATTAGGCAATCTGCGCATGCTATCGGCGTGGCTTGCCCCAGTTGCACCCTTCCCTCGCAGGAAGCAAATGCCAATCATACCCCAGGCCAGGCCGTACCCTCACCCTACTTACGGGGGCACACGGAGATGCCAAGAAGCCGTGGCACGTTGCCCTGGCGACAGTCGCATGGGAAGTCTAGCGGAGAGGCCTAGCCCTCCTTTCATGTCTGCTTCCCTTCCTCTTGCCCCCTTTCCCGAGTGAGTTTAAACTAGGTTCTTTTTCTCCCCTCCCCTCCCCCAACCCTGAGCTATTATAATTACAGACATTTGCCAAACTCGTTCTACCCACTTCTGGTGTTAAAAGAAAAGGGGAGTGGAAACAAAGAAGAAGAAAAAAGTAAACCACAAGAGAGGAGGCGAGGGTTGGTTTCTGGGCGTGTCGAAGTCTGAGCGTGGGTGAAGGATTCCCCTGTTCCGAGAAGGCAGCTCTTGTTTCCCCCCCCCCCCACCTCTCTCTCTCTGTCTCTCTGTGCTGAGGGCGGCTGGCATGATAAAAGGGAAAAGCCAAGCCAAGCACATAAGCTGTCTCTCGCCACACAGCAGATCACGGGCGGAACCTTCATCCCCCGCTCTTGACAGCTCCGGATTAAAAAAGGCCACAGAACAAAGGAGATAAAAAGAAGAAACCTGTTCGCTTAACACTTTGAGGTTTATTACTTTAGAAACGGTAGCACCCGGAGCTTGTGTTGAATAAATCCCGGGATTTCGGGGCACGCATCCACTCCCGCCTGCTTGTTAAAACTGGCTAAAGCTACCCAAATGCTCCTGGCTTCCCAGCAAGTTGCTCTTTCCCCGTCAGGCGCAATGTTTATTCATCACAGTGCATCAGCGGCGGGTACAAGCGGAGGAAGGTGGTGGAGATCCAGAAAAAGGAAATGGGACCTAAACTCCAAAGAGCCACATTCTGCTGCCTGCGCACGGTGTGCAAATTAGGCACCCTTTCCTCTTGTTTTCGTAATTTATTCTACCATTTTTCCTATTGTGCATGATTTGTTCTGGCTGGCGTGGCTGAGTGCTGCAGGATAGTAAAACCTCCATTCCCAGCCACTGGGTATTGTACGCTGCCATCCATGTTTCAGTAAGGCATCCACAAGCCTGTCTTTGCTTCTTCAGAATGATAGCTGTGACTCTCAGAAGTGCACCCTGAACCACTCACCGCTCTTTTGCAGAACTGTGGCACGTGGTGGCGGTGTGATGGAAAGTACCGTCAAGTCACAGCCGACTTTCGATGACCTCGTAGGGTTTTCAAGGCAAGGGACGTTCAGAGGTGGCTTGCCATTGCCAGCCTCTGCGTAGCGACCCCGGGCTCCCTTGGTGGTCTCCTGCCCAAGTACTAACCAGGGCGGGCCCAGCTTAGCTTCTTGTCCATTGGCCTAGCCTGGGCCATCCAGGGCAGGATTACTTGGTGGGGGGAAGTGAGCTATGGCCCAGGGAACCGTTTCTCCCTGCTACCCTTTTGAACAATTATCCGATAATCTATTCCAATATCAAACAGGGCACCTGTCCCATCTTGCAAACGGTGGATCAGGGGAAGAAATAATTGTCCCGTTGAGAAGCTCTGGCAACAGCCACTCGGAGACATCTAAACCCACCAGCGCAGAAGTTTCTGACAGCTTGTCTATGCAAAACTAAGCCCGTCTGATTTGGAGACCAAGGGGGACACACACAGCCCTTAACCTCAGAAAGTCCAGCATGAAGGTAGATTTTTTTAATCAGGACCTGGACTTACAAAGGTCCTTCTTTTGGCAATGGCATTTGGGCGTGATCGTTGGCTTTGTTGCTCCTGGGCATGGCCCTACAGCAGTTGACATCCCTGGTCTCTACTGGCACTTCTGGACTGGGCACACTGGCAAGGGGAAAGGGGGGGGTCATTTTCTGACTGTTTGTGGGCATAGGGCCATAGAATGCTCTGAAAGCATGAAGCCCTCCTTAAAGCGACCAGGTTTCATAGAATCCTAGAATCACAGAGTCGGAAGGTGCTATACAGACCATCTAGTCCAACCCCCTGGCCAAGGCAGGACCAGCCTAAAGCATCCCTGACTAATATTTGTCCAGCCTCTTCTTGAAAGCTGCCAATGAATGGGAGCTCACCACCTCTCTAGGCAGCTGATTCCACCTTTGAAAAAGTTTTTCCTAATCTCCAGCTGATACTTTTCTGCATGTAATTTAAACCCGTTGCTTCGGGTCCTCTCTGCTGCCAACTGGAGCAGCTCCTTGCCCTCCTCCAAAGGACAGCCGTTCAAATATTTCAAGAGAGCAATCCTGTCCCCCCCTTAATCCTCTTCTCCAAACAAAACATTCCCAAGGCCCTTAGCCTTTCCTCGTAGGGCTCAGTTTCATATCCTGTCCCTTCGTCGAAGGAACGTTCATGGGATCCCCTCTCCCCCATGCTAATCCTCCCAACAGCCCTTTGAGGTAGGTTCGGTTCAGTGGTGGTGACTGTTCCGAGGCCTCCCAATTTGCTTGCTGGCGGTTTCAAGGTCCAGCAAGAGGAGACTCTGGGCACAGAGCAGGAAGAATCACTGAAGGGGGGGTGGAGCTGTGAATTCCCTGCACTGGGCCGGGGGCTGGCCTAGATGACCCTAGGGAGGGAGGGAGCCCTTCCGGCTCAATGTTCCTCTGTTTCCCTCATTTTGGCCCTGCCAGCTGCCCAGTCCACATCCTCCCCTTGGAATTGAGCACCGCACTGGTGGGTTCGGCATGTGGCTCTGCTTTCCTGTCTCTGCCCCCCCAGTTAGGGATGCCAGCCTCCAGGTGGGACCTGGGGATCTCATGGAATTACAGCTCATCTCTGGACCAGTGTTCCCTCTAAGCTGAGTTAGTGTGAGCTAGCTCCCAGTTTTTTTAGCCTCTAGCTCACACATTTCTGTCTTAGCCCAGGAAGGATGGCTCCAGAGTGAACTAATTTATGCAGTAGCCAAAAGGCTCGCTCACCACTTTAATGCCAGTCGCTCACAAAGGAGAATTTTTGCTCACCAGACTCCACAGCTTAGCGGGAGCATTGCTCTGGACTACAGAGGCCAGTTCCCCTGGAGAAAACGGGTCCTTCGAAGGGTGGGCTCTCCAGTGAGCTCCCTGTCCTCTCCAGACCCCATTCCCAAATCTCCAGGAGTTCCCCAAGCGGGACCTGGCAACCCTAGACGGAGGCTTGGCAGGCAGGGCAGGAGGTGTGGGGGGAGGCAGAGGCCGGTCTCTTCCGCCCCCCCCCATTCCAGGAAGCCGGCGCGGAGCCAGCGAGCGAGCCAGGCTGCCTCCCCCGTGCGCCTGGGGCGCTGGCCCGGCCGGCCCGCCCGCCTGCCTCCCTTCCTTCCTCCTCCGCCCCGCCTGCCCGCGTCTGGCCGGCTCCAGGCGCTCGGGGGCGGGGAGCCCTGGAGGAGTTTCCAGCAGCAGCAGCAGGAGGAGCGGCTCCGGCGCTCTCCTCGCCGGGTTATTTATTACCTCTCTCCCGCGGCGGCGGCGGCAGCGCTGCGGCTCCGGGGAGGCTGCCAAGGAGCCCGGGGAGGCGCGGCAGCTCCGGCGGCGGTGGCGGCCGCGGAGGAGGGAGGAGGAGGGGGGGAACCCCGCGCAAGGGGGATCCCGAGCAGCGACGCCTTCTTCCCAGCAGCAGCAGAGGCAGAAAAACAGACCAAGTGCCAGACCAAGTGCCAGGAAGCAAAGTTCAGCTCCATCTGTGTAGCTGAAGCACTGGGCGCACACACCAGAGCTTGTTACACCTAGAATAAAACTCGGTTGGCTCCCAAAGGTCCCACAGTTGGACTTGAACTTGGCTCTGCCACTTCAGACCAACAGGGCTACTACCCACCCACCTGGATCTCTCTCCAAGTTCCAGAAAGTTGGGATTTTGTGCTGGTCTAACACTTTTTCCTAGGGAAGCTGCCTTTGAGGGGCAGGAAGGAATCTTTGCTTGGGCAGAGACTGAAAGAGCTGCCCCTGTTGAATTGCTGCGTGAAGTGTTGGGGGAGGGGAGGTGCAGGCAGTCCGGATTAGAAAGCAGTGCCCCCCCCCACTCCCTTCTCCTGCATTGCCAGAGGTGGCTCTACTAGGAGGCAAGGAATACCTAATAACGCTGCTTGTTGTTGTTGTTGTTCAGTCACACAGTCGAGTCCGACTCTTCAGGACCCCATGTACCACATCACACCAGGCCCTCCTGTCTTCCTTCAATCTGGAGTCTGCTTAATTTCATGTCCGTTACATCAATAACACTGTCTAAAACCATCTCATCCTTTGCCCTACCCCTTGTTCATTGACCTTCCATCTTTCCCAGCATCAGGGTCTTCTCCAGGGAGTGCTCCCTTCTCATTTGGTGGCCAAAGTATTGGAGCTTCAGCTTCAGGACCTGGCCTTCCAGGGAACAGTCAGGGTTGATTTCTTTTAGGATGGACTGATTTGATCTCCTTGCAGTCCAAGGGATTCTCAAGAGTCTTCTCCAGCGCCATAATTCGAAAGCATCTGTTCTTCAGCGCTCGGCCTTCCTTATGGTCCAACTCTCGCAGCCATACATTACTACTGGGGAAACCATTGCTTGGACCATGTGGACTTTTGTTAGCTGGCTGATGTCTCTGCTTTTTATCATGCTGTCTAGGTTTGCCATCGCTTTCCTCCCAAGGAACAGGCGTCTTTTAATTTCATGGCTGCAATCACCGTCTACAGTGATCTTGGATCTCAGGAACATGAAGTCTGTCACTGCTTCCACGACTTCCCCTTCTATTTGCCAAGGAGTGATGGGGCCAGATGCCATGATCTTACCCAACGCTGGGTGCCGCTTATTTATTATTTATAATAATAAATTATTATTAATTTATTAATAATAAATCAATTTATTATTAAGGCAGTCGGGGCCTTGAGTCGCAGTGGGCTGGGAAGTTTTCCTGCAGATGCCACCGTGAAGTGGGAATACTCTTTCAGCCTTCTCCGTTCACTTACGGAAAACTTCCCAGTGGATTGTGGGCCCCGCCTTAAGCAGTGCATTGGTTGGTGGTGGGAGGGAGAGAATGCCACTCAGATTTTGTGGGCACCCAAACATCTTGAGATGATTCTTCCTATTGCCACAGATTGAGGATGGGTTTTTTTATCTCTTATGATCCAGATGCTGCATACCCAAACAGTGGTGTGTTTCACTGGGAGAGGAGAGACCCAGATGGAAATCCCGTCTCTTTTGAGAAGACAGGGACTGTCTGCACCAATTTGTTCAATCTGCTACGCAGGGTACTCTCAGAGGGTGGCCGCATTGGTCTGCAGTCCAAGAGTTAGAACAGGATCCAGTTCTAGCACCTTAGAGGTCTTCTGGGTATAAGCTTTTGGGCATCAACTCAAAGCTCTGATGAAGGGGGATTTGCCTCTTGAAAGCTTAGGCAAAGGCTTCCTTTGCTTGAAAGCCAGTCGAATCTGACTCTAGGGACACGGTGCTCATCTCCGTTTCGAAGCTGAAGAGCCAGCGCTGTCCGAAGACTTCTCCATGGTCATGTGGCCAGCATGACTAGACATCAGGGCGCACGGAATGCTGTCACCTTCCCACCAAAGCAGTACCTATTTATCTACTTGCAATTTCTTGCTTTCGAACTGCTAGGTTGGCAGGAGCTGGGGCCAGAGACAGGAGCTTACTCTGTCATGCGGCACTCGGGTCTCGAACAGCTGAACTATTGACCTTCCAGCCTGCAGTTCAGCATCTTAACCACTGAGCCACCTCAGTTCTTGAAAGCTTATGCCCCTCCAAATCTTGTTGGCTTCTAAGGTGCTACCGGACTCGGTTCTAGTTCTTCTACCTCACAGGGTTGTTGTTGGGATGAAACGGAGGAGCAGAGAAGCATGCACACCAAGCTCAGTTTGTCAAAAAGAATGAATTAATATCCCTCCCCTTACAGAGGTTGATTAGTTTGGCTCTCTCTCTGTAACTTCCGAATGGGATTTACTTACTGTGTTGCTTCCTGCGTTTCCCTTGATTAAACTTTATTACTCTAATCCTACTTGGCTTGGGTGTCAACAGTTGGGAGTGGTCCTCCTCACCCACTCAGAAGCGATCGATTACTCTCTGGGCTGGATCTGGTTCAGACTGGCCTCTCTTTGTAGCCTCTCCCTCCCCCCCACTCCCCCCACGCCCACTGTTTTGTTTTTAGTACAAGTGCATTGGCCTAATGGGTGTAACACTTAAGGTTGGCAAACTCCAGTTAGAGCCCAGAGATCTCTCAGAATGACAACCAGTCTCCAGGCTACGGAGGCCAATTCCCTTGGTGGAAAGGGCTGCTTTGGAGGGTAGACTCTATGGCATTAAACTTCCCTGAGGTCCCACCCCAGGCTCCACCTCCCCACATCTCCAAGAATTATCCAACCTGGTCTTGGGAAGAGGAGGAGGAGGAGGAAGAAGAAGAAGAAGAAGAAGAAGAAGAAGAAGAAGAAGAAGAAATTGGATTTATACTGTGAAGTCCATTTTGTGGCTTGTGTGCTACCAGGATTTCACTTCAGGGTGCCAACCTCCAGGTAGCACCTGGAGATCTCTCACTGTTCAAATGGAGCTCCACTCCAGGTAAGCAAGGTCAGTTCCCATGGAGAAAATGGCTGCTTTGGAAGGAGAAGAAGAGATTTACACCCCACCCTTCACTACCGAAGGAGTCTCAGAGCGGCTTACAATGCCCCTTCCCCTCCCCTCCCCACAATAGATAACCTGTGAAGTAGGTGGGGCTGAGAGAGCTCTTTCGAGAACTGCTCCTGAGAGAATAGCTCCAAGTGAACTTGTGACTGACCCAAGGTCACACCAGCTGGCTGCATGTGGAGGAGTGGGGAATCAAACTCAGTTCTCCCAGATTAGAGTCCACGCTCCTAACCACTACACCAAACTGTCTCTCAACCCTGTGTATACTTCATGCATGCAATGAAATTAGCTGCGACCAGTGTTCCCTCTAAGGTGAGTTAGTGTGAGCTAGCTCACAGTTTTTTAGCCTCCAGCTCACACATTTTTGTCTTAGCTCAGGAATGATGGCTCCAGAGCAAACTGATTTATGCAGTAGCCAAATTGCTTACTCTCAGCTTTAATGCCAGGAGCTCAGAAAGTAGAATTTTTGCTCACAAGACTCCACAGCTTAGAGGGAGCATTGGCTACGACGCACTTATACTGGGATAAATGTTGTCAGTCTGTCAAGTGCCACTGGACGCTGGTTTTATGTTGCCGCTCCAGGCGAGCGTTTGCCACCCATCTGTTGGACTAGAAGTTCAAGAGCCATTTCCTTGTTTCTCTCTGACACTATTCTGACACTTCCTGCTGAAGAGGAAGTTGAGTCGTCCCCCTGCTCGAGCTTGTATCTTCTTGACTGTTCAGTGTCTTGTGTGCCTTTCGAAAAACTCCGGGGCTGGATGCTCTGACATGTTTTATTCCAATGATTTCCAAGCGGTTTACAGGCCTTAATTAACATTTCACCCTTTTTCGGGGCTGGCTGATTTCCCTTTGCGTAGATTGTCCCACTTTGCCAGGCCGTTCATTATCCAGCTTGTCAATCCGAGGGGCTTGGGGGGGGGGCTTCTTGGGGGGGGGTGAGGCTGGAAGGAGCTCTGACTTGTTTTCCTGGCTTTCTTGTTAAAGCGCACGTCTCTGTCATAGTGCAGTAACAGCCTCTGCAGTAAGCTGAGCAGCAAACAGCCTCTGTCAAAGCTTAAGCATTTGGTGTGTTGGGCCCCACACCAAGTTCTCATGCCTAGCTCCACACTTCCTATTCAATACATAAAATCTGATGAGTCTTGAAAGTGGGGGAGCAGTGCACAAAGGTGATTCCCTTCCCCCTGTGATTTGTTGCTAATGGGGATATGCTGTCTTTGCACATGGAGGTTTTACTTAAGCAGTTATAGGGATAGCCTGAGGTCCTCAAGAGCCACAGAAGGAGGAGGAGGAGGAGGAGGAGGAGGAGACTGGATTTATACCCCGCCCTTCATTACCCAAAGGAGTCTCAGAGCGGCTTACAATCTCCTTTCCCTCCCCCTCCCCACAACAGACACCCTATGAGGTAGGTGGGGCTGAGAGAACACTTTTGAGGACTGCTCCTGAGAGAACAGCTCTGAGAGAACTTGTGACTGACCCAAAGTCACACCACCACCAGCATGTGGAGGAGTGGGGAATCAAACCCGGTTCTCCCAGTTTAGAGTCTGCACTCTTAACCAATACACCAAACTGGCTCTCACACCAGACTGCTAGTCAGAGTGGACAGGACAGAGCTAGATGGACCACAGACAGACTCCGGTGGTTATAATGAACCCACAGGGGAACCAACATGTGGGGAAATGATGACTCACAATTTAGTGTGGGGTGATCTCTGTTATCAGCATCATACGCCATTGCACCTGTTTCTGACTGACACTGCAGAAATCCAGAAGGGGCCTAGATTCATGGGCCAGAGTAGCTATTATATGACAGCTTAGCATAGGACCTCCCCCCTCCCATCCTACATTTTTGGATCCAAGATTTGCACTCCAGCTAAGGGCAGAGCATCTGACTGACCCCGCTATCTTCCATCCGCTTCCCCTCCTCATTTTCTCCAGCAGCGAGCTATATGGAGGGGGGGGAGAAAAGGATGGACATAAATATCCTCTCCCTTTTGGCTAGCCGTATTTCTTTTCCACTTGCTGCCTCCTCCCCTCGCTGTCTGCAGACCCGCTAATGTCCCCTGAGCTCCCGAGCCCATTTTCCCATCCGCTCTCGGCTGCCTGAAGCGGGGCTAATGCATCCCGAAAGGCCTCCGCTCCTTGTCAATTACAACGGGAGAAGCCACCGCCGCTGCCTGGGGTGTGCGCTGGGACCGGGGCGTGCAGGTGGGCGAGCGAGCGGGGGGAAAATCAACAGGCTCGAGAGCGAGGTGCGAGAGGGCCTGGGAAGCAACAGCACGGCGGCTTCCCGCACTCTCATTTTCATGTATTAGCGTGGAAACGGAAGTAGAGAATGGAATCCTTTTCACCTTCGGGATGCGACCCTACTGTTTTCCAGAGTTCTGGATGTCTTGCAGAAATCTGGAAGCCTTTTCTTTTTTCTTTGCATTTAACGAGCGCTATAAATGCGTCCTGTCCCTAGGCCTTACAATAGCCCTGGTGGAAGCACGCTCAAGTTGCAGCAGACTTATTTTGACCCTGTTGGGTTTTTGAGGCAAGAGAGGAAGGTTTGCCATTGCCTGCCTAGCAGCAGCAGCCCTGGACTTCCTTGGCGGTCTCCCATCCAAACACTAACCCCGGGCTAACCCTGCTTAGCCTCCCAGATCTGACAAGATTAAGCTAGCCTGGTCAGGGCAGATGAACAGAGGTGGTTTGTGTTAGGGATTTCAGTGTAAAAGCAGTGGAACACTTGCATCAGCTTTTAGACAAGAAACTTTACTAATGAGGGAGGGTAGACTGGGAAATACTAGAAACCAAACAAAGGATCAACACCTTCTCTGACTGTACTGACCTTACATCTTGACTCTCTAAAGTCTAAACGACCTGAGGTAGCCCCAGGCAAGAATTAGAAACAGAGAGCAATAAACTTTCTAAGCCTCCACCCCTGGGATGCCTTCTGATCTATTGATTACCCAATGGGAGAATCCCAAATCTGTCTTACTATGCATTTTATCGCCTGGTGGCAAATATGTGCAGGGTCTATCACTGGTTGTTGTTGCTGTTCAGTCACACAGTCGAGTCCAACTGCTTGAGACCCCATAGACCATACCACGCCAGGCCCTCCTGTCTTCCATTGTCCTCGGAGTTTGCTCAACTACATGTTCGATAACACTGTCTAACTATCTCATCCTTTGCCATCCCCTTCTTCTTTGACCTTCAACCTTTCCCAGCATCTGGGTCTTCTCCAGTGAGCGCTCCCTTCTCATTTGGTGGCCAAAGTATTTCAGCTTCAGTATCTGACCTTCCAGGGAACGGTCAGGCTTGATTTCTTTTAGGATTGACTGATCTGATCTCCTTGCAGTCCAAGGGACCCTCAAGAACCCCAAACCTACCTTATTATGCATTTATCACCTGGCGGCATATACGTGCAGGGTCTTTCACTGGGTCTCTAACTAAACAGCTAGGCTATCAGCCTGCATGAACAAACATGTAAATTCTTCCATGACTCCAGGGAGAGAACTTGCAAGCTCCAACAGTTTGCCATCGCCTGTCTCTCCGCAGTGACCCTGGACTTCCTCAGGGGTCTCCCCCCCCCCAAGTACTAACCAGGGCTGAACCTGCTGGGCTTCCCAGATCTGATGAAATCAGGCTAGCCTGGGCCATCCAGGTCAGGGTTCGGTAGGCCATTATTATTATTACTACTCTCAAGGTCAAGGTTTCCCTTGCTCACCTCCGTTTCCAAGCCGAAGAGCCAGCGCTGCCTGAAGACTTCTCCGTAGTCATGTGGCCAGCATGACTAAACGCACACGGAACACTGTTACCTTCCCACCGAAGTGGTACCTGTTTATCTACTTGCAATTTCTTGCTTTTGAACTGCTAGGTTGGCAGGAGCTGGGGCCAGAGGCGGGAGCACACTTTGTCATGCGACACTCGGGTCTCGAACTGCTGAACTACCGACCTTCCAGCCTGCAGTTCAGCATCTTAACCACTTGAGCCACCGCAGCGCACATTATTATTATTACTACTACCACCACCTTATTTATTTATTTATATTGACATTTGTTATATCCCACCTTAACTTAAGTGGCTAACAAAGCAACAGCACGTTGCAAACAAATGAGTTGTGCACAAGGGACCGAGCTTGGTGGCATATTCAGATGCTGGAGGACTGCTTAGAGAGGGGGAAGTCAGCTACTGACAAAGATGTTCTTTTTAAAAAATTAATGCCAATATTCCTGGATTCACAGAAGCTAGGAGGGAGGCTGAGCGGAATTACGGGAGGCTCAGAGACAGCGTCAGTGGGGAGGGGCGCAAGCTCATTGGCAAAACTCGTGCTTTGCATGCAGAAGAGACCGAGGTCAGTCGTGGGTGTCTCTAATTAAGTGGTTCTCAAGTAGCAGGTTTGGGAAAGATCTTTGCCTGAGACCCCTGGAGAGTTGCTCCCCTGCCTGTGTAGACAGCACCGGGTTAGACGGCCTGACTCCGTGCAAGCCAGCTTCGTGCGCTCCGCAGAGCTCATTTCCCTTCCTCACATTGAGCAAAAGCGGGGGGGGGGATATGCAAAATGAGCTACGTTTATAAGCCTGTTTAAATTATTTAGGTCTCGGAATTCCGCTCTGCTGCAGAATCTGGATCTCTCTCAACAGAGTAGGCACAACCCGGGGGGCAGGGCGGACTCCTTCTCAGAAATAACGTTCCCCCCTCCCCCCAAACCCCCAGCATGCTAAATTTTGCAGCCTAAGCCCCAAGAGAGCATCAGCAGACAGCATTTCAAGGAATGTCCATCGCAAGAGTCCTTTGAAAAGGACAGCTCCATCCTGGTGGCTGCTTACGCGTTAGGCTTGGTCGCATTTTTTGCCTCCCACTCCTTCTCCAACTAGATTTAAAAACGCTTGCAAGATTCACTGTTGCTTCTGAGCACAACAGCACTTAACCTCAGTGAACTAAAGGGATAAGCAAGCCTGAAATCTCATTAGGATAAGCTTTCATTGTCTTTGGCCTGGCCAAAAAAAAAAAATTATGCTTTTGGGCGCCTGGAACTTTCCAGACCAGACATGTCCAGTTCAATGCAGGGAGAGAGGGGCTGTGCTCAGCTAATGGGGAGAGTGACGGGTGGATATCTGTGTTCAGAGACAGAGCGAAGATGCCGTTTACTCACATCTAGCATCTGTGCTATGTTTGGGGTGAGGCTTGGTTTCCAGGGCAAGCAGGCCGAAGAGCTGTTTGTTTGCGACATTGGCAAGTCACTTATTATTTATTTGATTTGATATATATGTAGGCTCAGGATGGTGTACAACAATTAAAATACTGCAGTTAAAACAATGAAAAGGCCCTGGCCCTGGTCGAGGCTAATCAGACATCCCTGGGGCCGGGGACATAAGAACATAAGAGAAGCCAATGCTGGATCAGGCCAAGCTCCAACAGTTTGGAGGCCAAGCTCCGCCCCTCTATTCACACAGTGGCCACCAAGAGATGTTGATCTGTGGACCTCGGTGTCCTCCTAAAGCTGTCAGAAGAGCCATGCAGGATCAGACCAGTGGTCTTGTCTAGTTCAGCATCTGTTTTGTTAACTAGCTTCCCAGGAGGGGCCAACAAACAGGGCACAGAGGGTAAGCCGCCGCCCCCCCTTATTGCCTCCTAGCATGATTATCCAGAGGTATACAGTCTCTGGATGTAGAGGTTGCCAGTGGACCGCATCTCCGTGGCTCTCTCTAATCCCCTTTTAAAGCCATGTACATTTTTGCCCTGACCTGGATGACCCAGGCTAACCCCATCTCATCAGATTTTGGAAGCTAAGCAGGGTCGACCCCAGTTAGTATGCCAAGGAAGTCCAGGGTCGCTACGCAGAGGCAGGCAATGACAAGCCACCTCTGTTCTGCAGCTGGGCATGGGGCTTCAAGGGTCTCCTCTTCCCTTTTAGAGGAAGTGATGAGGCTGCGGGAACAGAGGCAGTTTGGTGTAGTGGTTAAGTGCGCGGACTCTAATCTGGGAGAATCAGATTTGATTCCCCACTCCTCCACTTGCACCTGCTGGATGACCTTGGGCGAGCCATAAGTTCTTTCAGAGCTGTTCTTGAAAAAAGAGCAGTTTCTGTCAAGAGCTCTCTCAGCCCCACCTCCCTCACAGGGTGTCTGTTGTGGGGAGGGGAAGGGAAAGGAGTTTGTCAGCCGCTCTGAGACACCTTTGGGTAGTGAAGGGCGGGGGGTATAAATCCAATCTCTTCTCTCTTCTTCTTCTTCTCTTTATCTCTTGCCTCGAAAACCCTGCTGGATTGTCATAGGCCGGCCGTGGCTTGATGGCTCTTTCCAGCACCATGTTTGTGCCCACTCCTACGTCCACTGGCCATGGATTCCACAATTTCATTACTCATTGAGTGAAGGAGAACTTCCTTCGGTCTCTTCCTAAATCTGCCGCTCATCGACTCAAGTGGGTGCCCCAAGTTCTCGCGTTGTGTGAAAGGGAGAAATGGAGGAAGAAGAAGAAGAAGAAGAAGAAGAAGAAGAAGAAGAAGAAGAAGAAGAAGAAGAAGAAGAAGAAGAAGAAGAAGAAGAAGAAGAAGAAAAACTCAGAAGAACTCAGAAGAGGAAGAAAAAGAAGACGTTTTATACCCCGCTTTTCTCTACCCCTCAGAGCGGCTTACAGTCGCCCTTCCTTCTCTCCCCACAACAGGCACCTTGTGAGGTAGGTGGTGGGGCTAAGAGAGTTCAGAGAGTACTGGGACTGGCCCAGGGTCACCCAGCTCGCTTCATATGGAGGAGGAGTGGGGGATCCAACCTGGTTCTCCAGATTAAAGTCCACCACTCTTAACCACTGCACCATGTTGGCTCTCAGCTCAGAGGCAGTAAACCTCTGAACGCCAGTTGCAGGAGACAACGTCAGCGGAAGACCTTGACCCCGGCGCTTGGTTTGTTGCGTTTGCTTTACACAGGAGAAACTGCTTGGAGATGCCACGGAGCCACTGGAAAGGGGATGGAAACCTGAGGTCTTGCAGTCGAGCATGGGGCTTCAAGTGTCTCCTCTTCCCTTTCAGAGGAAGGGATGAGGCAGCGTGAAGAATGGGCACCGTCTGGGTCCCAGCCTGCTCCCTACGCTTGAGATGCAGCTCTGTAAACAAACAGACATTGCAAAAGAAGCCCTCCGGTGCTCTCTTTTGGGAAGGGAATCGACCTTTTAGAAGGCTGCCCAAGCCCTGAAACCCCCGATCCCTTTGGGGACGCAAGGCATGAGAAACTGTCTGAACGAGGGCTTATGAATCACAGCCATGCCTGCAGCTGCTTCACCGTCTGGCACCTGAAGCCAGGTTTGGCCAGGCCGGCTGAGTGCTTCAAGATGTGTGCCTGTGCCTGTGTGTCTGTGCCAGAAGTGGGGGGGGGGAAGCTGCCCCGCTGTCAGATGTGTGGATAAGCAGTGAATGTTTGCAGGCTCCTGCGATACAACCCAGACCCTTCTTTTCGAGAGGACAAGCGCAAAAGGGGGAGGAGGGCGCGACGGGAAACTCAGATGCCAAGTGACAAATAGAAGCAGACAGGCTTCCCAGCGCAGCCTTTGATGTCGGCTTGACCCGGGCGGGCGCGGGCTCCAGGAGCAGCTGGCACACAGACGAGCGAACTCTTGTCGACGGGCAGGTTAAGGGCCGCCACCACCCCTGCCGGATCAAGGAGGAGTTCCTGAGTGCTGCTTGTTGAGCAGCTGGCGTGATGCTGGAGGCAGGATGGGTCCCGTTTGGCCCAAGCTGGTGCTGGTTTTTGAAATTGTTAGGGGGGGGTGCTAAAACCAGGGTTTTGGGTCCCCCACCAACTGTCAAGTTGCAATTGACTTATGGTGACCCCGTAGGGTTTTTAAGGCAAGAGATGTGCAGAGGTGGTTTGCCATTGCCTGCCTCTCCTTTGCTGTTGTTGTTCAGTCGCTCTGTCGAGTCCGACTCTTCGCGACCCCATGGGCCACATCACACCAGGCCCTCCTGTCTTTCTCCGGAGTTTGCTTACTTTCATGTTTGTTGCATTGGTAACACAGTCTAACCATCACACCCTTCTTCTTTGACCTTCAGTCTTTCCCAGCATCAGGGTCTTCTCCGGTGAGTCCTCCCTTCTCATTTGGGGGCCAAAGTACTTGAGCTTCAGCTTCAGCATCTGGCCTTCAGGGCACGGTCAGGGCCGATTCCACATTAACAAGCCTGGTATTCCTTGGCAGTCTCCCATCCAAATACTAACCACAGTCAACCCTGCTTAGCTTCAGAGGTCTGACAAGATCAGACTAGGCTGGGCCATCCAGGTCAGGGCAGAGACAAGCAGAAGTGGTTTGCTACTGCCTGCCTGTGCATAACAATGCTGGACTCCCAAGGCTGACCCTGCACATAGCTTCTGAGATCTGACAGGACTAGGCTAGCCTGGGGCATCCAGGTCAGGGCAAGCGATAGAAAGTGCCATCAAGTTATAGCTGACGGACAGCAACCCCCGCAGGGTTTTCAAGATGAGAGAAAAACAGAAGTTGTTTGCCATTGCCTACCTCTGCATCGCAACCCTGGACTTCCTTGATGGTCTCCCATCCAAGTACTAACCAGGGTCGGCCCTGCTTAGCTTCCAAGATCTGACCTGGGCCATCCAGGTGAGGGAAGGGGGTGGGAAGTGCCATCAAGTTATAGCCAACAAGGCTATCTCGTGGGGTTTTCAAGGCAATAGACTTTCAGAGGCGGCTCGCCATTGCCTGCCTCTGCGTAGCAACCCCGGACTTCTGTGGTGGTCTCCCATCCCAGTACTAACCAGTGCTGACCCCGCTTAGTTGCTGAGATCTGACAAGATTGGGATGGCCTGTGCCAGCCAGGTCAGGGCAGGAGACAAACAGAGGACGTTTGCCTCTGTTTGCATGGGCATGAGAAACAGGGACGAGGCACCGTGGGCCTCTGACCTCAGCCAGAGGGCAGGAGGTTAACTTGCAGAAGTCCTCCTGGACTTTTGGCTCTTTCAAATCAGAGAATCCCTTCTGCCTTAGCCGCTTCCTCTTACCTGTGGCTTCATGGTCATGCCTGCTTCCTGCCTCCTTTGTGTCCCCAGTAGGACTTTACCCTTTCACCGAGTCTTACTCATGAGTAGAGTGTTTGTGAGGAGAGAGGCTTCCTGTGCATAGAAAACAGCTGATCTGTCATGTTTTTATCCTCTCTCCCTCCAAGGAGCTCAAGAGAGAGTAGTTCCACCCATTTTCATTTTATACTCACACAACAACTCTGTATTGGGGGGAGCTGAATCTGGGTCTTCCCAATCCTAGCCCTACACTAGCTTTTACTCCATGTTGACAACAGGAAACGACTGCCATTCCCCACAAGATTCTTCTTTCTGTGCTCTTCCCCAGCCTGTCTCTGAGGGCTTTGGCCAGACTGTGTGGCTGGGAGCTGACCCTCACAGTAGGTTTAGACCTGACAACTTGCTGGGGGGAAATATCAGCTGCTAGAAGCGATGGGCTTTCTTGATTCTACCTGGCTTGGCTCCTTGGCAGAATGAAGAAAAATGAAAATCCTTTTAGTGGTTTTATAAGTTTTCCCGGCAGAAGGGAGCTTTCTCTGAAACTCACTGGCTTTGTTTTTTGATTTATCTCTAAACAAGCCCAACCTGTGTCTGCTGTGGGCAGGTACTAGTTAGGCACTCTACGCAGCACCACTGGCGTGAGATCTAGCAGAGGTGCAAGAGTCCCTCCACAAGTGTTCCCCTTTAAAGTCTCCAAGCTCTCCTTTGCACTGACTGTGTTCTCAGGTGTGCTGTCAGAGGAGGGGCTTAATTTCTCCTAAATGTGAGTTCCAGGGCTTCGGCCTATGTGGGTGCTGCTCTGCCATCGGCCCCAGAAGGAAGCCCCATTCTTTCATTTTGGGTGATTTTCGTAGGCTGCGGTTGGTCAGCACCAAGGGAAGCAACTGTTTGCGCCCAGAGGCACTTCTGTTATTACCTACCTGTTTCTTCAAAGAAGTGTGTGTATGTGTATAAATTCATAACCCTATAAATTAATAACCTCCCGAACATCCTGTCCTTAGCAGCCTAGCTCAGGTCCTGCAAACAAAAGAGCATGGCTTCCTTAATTGCGTCCATCCATTGCGCATTAGATACGAGGTGTCAAACATAAGGCCCAGGGGCTGGAACCAGCCCATCCTGGGCTCTTATGTGGCCCGCAAGCAACTGCTGCAAGAGAGGGAACAGAAGACTGCTTGGGGGGGGGAACTGGGGGGAGCCACTCCTATTGTGGCTTCAGCACGTTGGAAGAACCTTGTCTGCAGCAGTCAAGCGGCGTGGGAGCGTCTGCCCAGTGCTGCGCCCTTGGCTCTCCAATCTGCCCATATGGGTTTTCCTTTGCAACCCCCTCCCAGCCCATTGGTCCTTGCAGTGAGAATACACCAGCTTGGAGCTTACCAGCTGCTGTCCTTTATACAGTTCTATCTCCAGTACCCAGCATTACGATTTATGACACACATGGCCTGGCCCAACAGAGTGATATTTATGGACCTCCTCAAGGCACCTGGTATTTTTGGCCACTGTGTGACAGAGTGTTGGACTGGATGGGCTGTTGGCCTGATCCAGCGTTGGCTTCTCTTATGTCAGATCCGGCCCCCATAAGAAATGAGTTTGACACCTCTGAATTAGAACTTCCTCATTTCCTGCTGCTTTCAGTTTCTCCCAGCACGATTGCCTTTTCCAGGGAGTCTTTGTCTTTTCATAATGCGACCAAAGTATGACAGCCTCAGTTTGTCATTTTAGCTTTTAGGGAGAGTTCAGGCGTGACTGGCTCTAGAACCCACTGATTTGTCTTTTTGGCAGTCCACGGTATCCGTAAAACTCTCCACCAGCACCACACTTTTACCCGAAGAAGTGTGCAGGTACACAAAAACTTTTACCCAGAATTAAACTTTGTTGGTCTTCAAGGTGCCACTGGAATTAGACAAACATTTGGAAGCAGAGGTCCATCAGTGGCTATTAGCCACAAGGTATAAATAGGGACTCTGGGGCAAGTGATGCTCTGTATTCTTGGTGCTTGGGGGGTTGGGGTCAGCAGTGGGAGGGCTTCTAGTGTCCTGGCCCCACTGCTGGGCCTCCTGAAGGCACCTGGTATTTTTGGCCACTGTGTGACAGAGTGTTGGACTGGATGGGCCATTGGCCTGGTCCAACATTGGCTTTTCTTATGTTCTCACGTTCTCAAACTTTGTTCTATTCTTTCTTCCAGCCAGCTTTCTTTACTGTCTAGCTTTCACCCATACATACAAGAAGGGGTGTAGCCAAAAATTGGAATAATTAATAGTGGGAAGGACAACTAAGGGCCAAACTACAGTCAAAACCCCTGGTGCATCAGTTGACCCCCCAAAAAAAGCTGCATGGGAACTTATGTGGATTGAGACGGGGGTGGGGGAATTGTGGAAAGCAGGATTTCGTTCTTCCCACATCTTTTCTGGTAGGGAGAAAAGGACAGACCCGATACAGGGCCTGTCTTTTTCAGTACTGGAGCTTAAAGCAGCTCAGAGGGGCCATCTCCAATCCGGGAAACAGGGCAGCAGTGGGCGGGGGGAGCTGAGGACCTTTCCCCATCACCAGCGTGTGTACTGGCCCACAGTGGCTGCTGTTTGACACATCAGAGAAGAAGAGATTGGATTTATACCCCACCCTTCACTCGGAGTCTCAGAGCGGCTTACAAACTCCTTTCCCTTCCCCTCCCTGCAACAGACACCCTGTGAGGTAGGTGGGGCTGAGGGACCTCTTTCAAGAACTGTCCTTGAGAGAACAGCTCTGACAGAATTATGGCTTGCCCAAGGTCATCCAGCAGCTGGAAGTGGAGGAGTGGGGAATCAAACCCAGTCCTCCCAGATTAGAGTCTGCGCACTTAACCACTACGCGTGCCAGGGATCGCAAGACCAGTGGGCAGTGCTGCTGGAGGATTTTCTCCTTCCCCCGTTTCTCATTTTGGCTCGCTTTGTTGCAGGTGGCACCACAGGGAGAGGATAATGGGAAGGGGCTGATGGGGGAAGTTGGAAGAGAGAAGGGAGGGAGGAGTGGGGAGAAGGAAGAGAAGCTCTGCAGAGCTTTCAAGTAAGGTAGCTGTGAGACTGTATGGTTGCCGGCTCTGGGTTGGGAAGTTCCTGGAGATTTTGGGGTGGAGCCTAGCGAGGATGGGGGTTTAGGGAGAGGAGAAACCTCGGCAGGGTGTAATGCCATAGAGGGGCAACCTCCAAAGCTGCCGTTTTCTCCAGGGGAACTGATCCCTGTAGTCTGGAGGTCAGTTGTAAATTCCAGGAGATCTCCAGGCACCACCTGGAGGTTGGCAATCCCATGTGAGAGGCCGTTGCTGTAGCTGGTGGTTGCTGCTGCTGCCCAACGGGAAGACCAAGAGGAAGAGTTTTTCCTCCCTGCTATCGTAGAGTTCTGAACAAAACAAAGCAAAAAATAGGACTTTGAGGCTCAGAGAGATTCCATACCTATCATTTTGCATCACTACCACAGGATAATTTTTGTTGCTGTTGTTGTTCACCTTCCTACCCCACTCCGTACCCACCGCCTTGCTTCTGGATTTTGCAAAGATCTCAAGCTTATCCCGTGTTGGAACCCTAACCGCTTTGGGATGTTTAATCATTCTTCTAAAGGCTGGAGATCTGGGGTTCTGCAGCGATAGCCTAGAGACACCTGCCTGGGTGCCCTGGCCCTGGGCTTGGCACGGCAAAAGCGCTGGCAAGCCTCAGACACTGACTGCCGCCCGCCGTGCCCCCCCCCCCGATCTTGCACGTCAGTGGGATCTGCGTGAGAGCCTGTCATCAGGAGAATTATACCTCCCTTTTGATGAATTGCAGGCGTGTCTGGCTCCGGAACGGCCCTTGTGGGAGGCAGCCTTGAGGAGAGGGGGAGAAGGGACAGGCGAAGCGGACCGGAGCAAATGGGCCTTCTCCCCCCCACTGGTGCCGCCTGCTGAGAAAATGAGCACGGGGGCGGCTAGAGGAGCCCTCCCTCCCTCCCTCCCTCTCATATATCCGTATCTTTATCTATCAATTGATCGATAGGTATCATTACTCGCTAGCTTTTACAATTCACCGAATCCTTATTTTCAGAGGAGGCAGCTATGCTCATCACGCCAAACACGTGGCCGGTAATTGTGCATGCTACCCTGGAGCAAACTCCAGGCTTGGAAAGGGAGGGGGGGAAAGGCACGCTCACGCACACAGATCGGCTGGGGAAGAACTTGGCTGTGTGGCTAGCATGTTCGAGATAAGCCATCGGGATCTATTGAGCCCGCCCGGACACGGATAGCCCGGGCTATGGCCTGATCTCGTCAGATCTCAGAAGCTAAGCAGGGCTGGTCCCAGCTAGTTTTTGGGTGGGAAACGACAGGCAACGGCAAACCAGTTGAGCTGGTTTGATGCAGTGGTGAAGTGCGTGGACTCTAATCTGGGAGAACTAGGTTTGATTCCCCACTCCTCCACTTGCGGCTGCTGGATGACTTTGGGCAAGCCATAGTTCTATCAGAGCTGTTCTTGAAAGAGCAGTTCTGGGAAGAGCTCTCTCAGGCCCACCTACCTCACAGGGTGTCTGTTGTGGGGAGGGGAAGGGGATTGTAAGCCACTCCTCGTGAAGGGCAGGGTATAAATCCCATCTCTTCTCTTTTCTTCTCCTCTGTTTGTCTCTGCCCTGACCTGGGAGGTGCAGACTAGTCTGACCTCGTCAGATCTCATCAGCTAAGCAGGGTTGGCCCTGGTGAGTATTTAGATGGGAAACCACCAAGGCATACCGGGGTTGTGCCGTGGAGGAGGCAGGCAATGGCAAACCACCTCTGTTAGCCTCTTGCCTTGAAAACTCTACAGGGTCACATAAGTTAGCTGTGACTTGACTGTCATCCCCCGCCCCCAAGACATTGCTGCCCCCAGGCTCTGGACAGCCAGTTGCATGGCACAGGAGCATGGCAGCATGCGTTGTGGGATGTGGCTGCTGCTCAACATGGGATTATCATCACAGCAAACTAACCCTATTCGTAGCACTGGCAAAAAGCTACCCTAGAGCTTGGGAACAGCATCAGAGTGGGTTCTTACACACGACTGGGGCAGCACTAGCTTGAACCTCCCTTTTTCCTGCCCATCATCATCTTCGTAATGGTTGTGGAAAGTGCCCTCTGGTTGTAGCTGAATTACAGTGAACACTAAAGGGTTTTGAAGAAAAAGAGGAGGAGGAGATTGGATTTATACCCCACCCTTTGCTACCCGAAGGAGTCTCAGAGCAGCTTACAATCTCCTTTCCCTTCCCCTCCCCACAACAGACACCCTGTGAGGTAGGCGGGGCTGAGAGAGCTCTTCCGAGAACTGCTCATGAAACAACAGCTCTGAGAGAACTTGTGACTGACCCAAGGTCACACCAGCAGCTACATGTGGAGGAGCAGGAAATCAAACCCAGTTCTCCCAGATTAGAGTCTGTGCTCCTAACCACTACACCAAACTGGCTCTTAATCCAACCTCCCCACATAATTTTAACCCCCATTCACTTCACTTGCTCAAGCCTCAGTGAAACGAGGCTTCCTGTAGTTTCAGTGGGGCTTTTGGAAAAGAACTTCCCTCCGCTGCCTGGAATGTCCCCCTCAATCAGCTACCCGAGACAACCTTAGCTCAAGGTAGGGTCAGCCGGCCTCCGACTGGTCCCAGCAAAAAATCCCCAGTGGCGGCATCGCCCGAGAGAGAGAGACTGCCTCTCCACGCTTTGCCGTTTTTCATTGCAGGGTATTATATTTTTGTTTTGTTTTGTTATCATTACCTCTCTTTCCCATCTTATCGGAGTTTTGTTTGATTAAAGCTCCATGTTGCGTGGTTGCCAAGGCAACAGGTTTACTCCAATTAATCCCTTGCCTAGGGAATCAGACAAAAAAGGAGGGAGGGGAGGGAGGACGGGAAAACAGCAACAACAAAACCCCAAACCCGGGGGGGGGGGCGTCTCGGAAAGGAGAAGGAAGGTCTCTGCTCAGCACTCCTCGGCACCACTCAGAAGGGGGTCCGGTTTCATCCCGTTATTTATCGGGGACCGACTGTTTTGCAGCTTTGATGGGATTCCTCAGTCAGGAAAAGGTGTGATTTTATTTTTTTGGGACACTTTGCAGTGTCTGAATGCTTCTTAGGGAAAGTTGGTTGCGTTTATCAATATTTCCGCCGTTCGTTCTGCAAAACGGGTGTGTGGAGCGTTGGTCTTGGCTGTGTCCACTGGAATAAAGTAGGGAAGACTCAGGATCTTCTTTCTAGTCATCACACACACACACACACCTTTTAAACAGGGCCCTCACTCCTTGGACCCTCTACCAATGCTCCCTCTAAGCAGTGGGGTCTTGTGAGCAAAAATTCTACTTGGTGAGCTACTGGCATTAAAGTTATGAGCAAGTGACTGCTGCATAAATGAGTTTGCTCTGGAGCCGTCTTTCCTGAGTGAAGACAAAAATGTGTGAGCCGGAGGCTAAAAAACTGTGAGCTAGCTCACACTAACTCAGCTTAGAGGAAACAATGTTCCCCCCACACACACACACCAGTGCTTTGTCTACAGTTCCTCTCTCTGCCTGGCTGTTTCTCCCCTAATGAAGCAGTCTGGCCTGAGGCGAGTCTGACCTCCAATACCGATCATGCCGAGCAGGACTCCGGGCCCTGCCGGGCTGCCCGCACAGAGCCTCACGTGTCTGGAGCTATACGGGGCATGGAACAAAAGGGGGCTGGAGGGGGCACAGAGCACAGCTCTGGGCCTCCCTCGAGGAAGCAGAGGCAGAAGCCAGACTGACCCGAGGATTTAGCGTTGGCTGCTGAGCTGGTCTCGCTCCGGCCTTTTCAGCAAGCAGACACGTCCCAGAATAGGTGCCAGGGCAATTTCATCACTCTGGGGACTTTAAAATGTCAGTAGGTACGGCTATTTGTAGTGCAGCAACAGGGAAGGTCTCAAGCTGAGGGCAGCACAAAGGAACCCAGAGGCCAGTGTAATTGCAAAAGCCCAACTTATTTGGGCCCGCAAAGCAGCCCTTCCGCGGGGGAATGGAGTGCATTTGGAAGATACAGTTTTATAACGGGAGAGTGACTTATTTGCTTGACTCTCCGCTTGCCAGCCTGTATCTCTGAAACGTGCACATTTCCCCCAAGGAAGAGCTGTTCTGTGCTCTCAGAGACATTGGTCTTTTGTCAGATACGTGTGTGCGGTCTGTGTCTTGTCCCCTTCGATTTGATTTCTTCAATCGATCGCCCAGATCTGGTCAATGCAGGCTATTTCTACCATGATCTATTTTACGTAGCACCCTCTGAGTTTGTGGGACTTCACAGAGCAAATGTGCCTTCCCCCTGGCCTGAGGAGCTGGTGGTCTAGATTTTGGCAGGAGGGGAGGGGTGCTGTTGGGATGGGACAGATTGGAGCAAAGGCTGGGCTTAGACCTGGTTTTGTTTGGAAGGAGAAGAGAAGAGAAGAGATTGGATTTATACCCCGCCTTTCACTGCCAGAGCGGCTTACAAACTCCTCCCCCCCCCATCCCCACAACAGACATCCTGTGAGGTAGGTGGGGCTGAGAGAGCTCTGACAGAAACTGCTCTTTTTCAAGGACAGCTGTGCCAGAGCTTGTAACTGACCCAAGGTCACATCAGCAGGTGCAAGTGGAGGAGTGGGGAATCAAACCCGGTTCTCCCAGATTAGAGTCCGCACACTTAACCACTACACCAAACTGGAAGGGAAGGCTCGGCGGTTAGGCCCAGGGTTTTGTGGAGGTGGGTTCGGAGAAGAGATTTGGAAGATGGAACCATGTCAGTGTCCTGATAGGGAGCTCCAAGTATAACAGGTGGGAAGGGAGGTATAATGGGCGGGAAGGGAAGAAGGGTGCAGTGGCTTAAGAGCAGTGTTCCCTCTAAGCTGAGTTAGTGTGAACTAGCTCGCAGTTTTTTAGCCTCCGGCTCACAGATTTCTGTCTTAGCTCAGGAAGGATGTGGCTCCAGAGCAAACTAATCCATGCAGCAGCCCAATCGCTCGCTCCCAACTTCAATGCCAGTCGCTCACAAAGAAGAATTTCTGCTCACAAGACTCCGCAGCGGAGAGGGTGCGCTGCTTAAGAGAGGTGGGGTCTTTGGGGCAGCTACAGTGGTGGTGGAGGAAAGCCATCAAGTCGCAGCTGATGTTCTGGCAACCCCCGTAGGCTTTTCAAGGCAAGAGACATTCAGAGGCGGTTTGCCTGTGTCCGCCTCTGCATTGCAACCCTGGACTTCCTCGGTGGCCTCCCACCCAAGCACCAACCAGGGCCGAACTTGCTTAGCTTTCGAGTTCTGACCAGATCGGGCTGGCCTGGGCCCACCAGGTCTGGGCAGGGGAGGCAGCTACAGCAGGTGGGGGTAAAACCCCGTTGACTTTGGAGAGCCTCCCTCCTTTGTGCCGGAGGGACCCAAACAGACGGGAGATCTGTAACTGGACGTCTTTTCCCGCTGATTGTTTCCAAGCAGTACTCTTCCTTCCATTTAGGGCTCCTCATTTGATTGGGGAAGTATTGCTTGGCAGGGGGTGTTTCCCTGCTGTGCTCTCTCCCTTGAAGAAAAAAAAATCTCCCCGGCATCGGGGAGGAGGGTGCCTGTCCTGTGCCTGTATTCCCACACGCCCATCAGCCGCTGGGCGAGGAAGATGGCACAGTGGGAGGGGGAGACTTCCCTTAGCGCTGCTTTCATGATTCAATTTGGGCTCCTTCACAGCTGCTTTGAAGGAACAAAAAGGTATTGAGAGACTGAATCGAGAATCTCCGTTTGGCCCTGAGAATTATAGCTTCGGAGGAACTGGGTTCAAGGACAGGTATATGTCAGCATGCCAGGAGAGGAACGTGGCGTAATTCATGTACGAATGGGCAGAAAGGTGCAGCCTGTGCGTGCCCCGCTGGCTCCCTGATAGCCTCTGAATCTTAGAGTGGATAATGCCATAGGTCAGACTGATGGTTGTAAATTGCAGTCTGAAGCAGTCACAGGCAATGCAGGGAACGGGGGATCTCATAGTGAAAAGGAGGCACGGGTGAGGGAAGCAGAATCCTCCCCCTGGCCCATCAGCAGGCTCTCCCCACCCAAAGCCCTTTTCTCCCAGGCAGGGCTTTTTTTGTAGAAAAAGCCCAGCAGGAACTCATTAGCATAACAGGCCACACCCAACAGCAGAAACTCATTAGCATATCAGGCCACACCCCTGACAGCATAGCTCCTTAGCATATCAGGCCACACCGCATGCCTTCCCTTGGCTTGCCCGGGTGCCCCGTAGCTGCTGGGAGCCCGGGCAAGCCCCCTTGAAGGGAAGGGAAAGCAGTTTAAACTGCCTTCCCTTGGCTTGTCCGGGCATCCCACGACTGTGGGGAGCCTGGGTAAGCTGGCCCTTGGACAGGCTAGGAAATGCATGGGGAGGCATTTAAATGCCTCCCCGATCCTTCCAGGCCCCCACCCGTGAACCACCCACCTTGGAGTCCCCGGGGGGGGGATGTCGCTCTCCAGGCTTTCCCTCTGTAGCCATGCACACAGAGGTTTTGGCTGTAGTGGGCATGGCCAACTCGGAAGCCAGCCGGAACTCCGTTCCTGTGCGTTCCTGCCCCAAAATAGCCCTTTTCTCCCAGGTGAGCCGACGACTCCTGGTATTGGCGTTTGACTGAGAAGTGCCCCTGGGGAACAGATTGCACAGGGAAGGTGGCTGCGGGCGGGCATTCCCTCTCCCAGTGCCTATCTTGCTCTAAAAATCAGCACAAACACTTCACCTATGACTTCCGAAGCGGCTTACCTCCGATGCAGCTCGCGTTTAGACATACAAGTCATTGTGTCTAGTTTGTTTGCGCTGAAACCCTAATTGAGAGACCAGCATTTGTGTGTGCACGTGTGGGTATCTTTAACTGGGGATCCAAATCTTGGTTCCAATCATGTCACCTGCAAGATGCAGGAACGAGGGGGCCACATTCCAAGCACATAAGTAACCCCCCCCCCAGGCTTCCGCTGATGAGTGTGAAATGAGGAATGGAGTATTCTTGGAGATTCAGGTGGGGGCCGCCGTGTTGGTCTGAAGCAACAGAACAAAATTTGAATCCAGTGGCACCTTTAAAACCAACAAAGCTTAGTTCTGGGTATAAGCTTTCGTGTGCACTCCCACTTCTTCAGATACATTGGAATGGAAGCTGCCAGTCCATACATATAGGCAGAAGGTGAGCAAATCTGTTAAACACCTTCATTATGCTGTATGCTAATTTGCTGCTCACCCTCTACCTATATGTATGGACTGGCAACTTCCATTTCACTGTATCTGAGGAAGTGTGCGTGCACACAAAAGCTTAAACCTTGAACTAAACTTGGTTGGTCTTAAAGGTGCCCCTGGACTCAAACTTGGTTGTATTCTTGGAAAGTATGTGCGGCAACCCTTCGTCCCTCCACTTCACAGCTGTGATGTAAAGCCGGTCTTCCCTGGCGGGACTGTGGGGGATGCCAGCAGGTGAAATGTAACCCAGCCTGGCACCTGGGTGGGCTCCGCTTCTCCTGCCTGAGCCAAGCGTTTGCAGTCCCGCCCCCTCAGACTTTCAGAATGCTTCTCGGCTCCTTAGCTTGGCATTCTGCACATCACGCCGTAGATATCCGTGTTGCTGTCTGTATTCCGCTGCTTCCTGCTTTTGCACACACATGCGAATCTGCTAATTAAAAAAATATGTATATATCCACCCCCTCCCCTGTCTCTGGTGAATCTTTTTACACTAATCCCAGAGAAATTGTTCCTGCCCATGCTGGGAGCTATGCAACCGTGGGCTTTCCCACTGCCGAACTCAGCCAGCCGAGCATTTGGCCTCCAGCAGGTGTTCTGGGGGCTTATTAAAGTTGGGGCGGGGGTGTGTGAAGATTATGGTTCTTGTGCAGACACAGACTGGGTGTGTGTGCGCGTGTGTGCTAAGCAGGCAGAAACCGTGTCACACTTGAGCACGCCCATGGAGCAGGCTTCCGCTGAATCAGACCCTGGGTCCATCAAGGGCAGTGCTGTCCGCTCAGACTGACGGCAGCTCTCCAGCAGCTTCACGTCACCTACCGCCTGATCCCTTTTAACTGGAGATGCACATGGTTGAAACCTGGGCTCTCCTGCACGCCAAGCAGGTGCTCTGCCACTGAGCCCTGGCCCCTTCCCTTGGTTCCAGCCTCTGAGAACCTTCCTGGTAGATCTTTGCCAACCATAGTCTCCTCCCTGCCAGTTAAGGTTCTTGGCAGTTGCCCTGCTTTCCAGCACCCACAGAAGTGCCAGGGGGAGGGTCACCAGAGATAAGGCCTCCTCTGCAGCATGACTTTGTACGTGTGGAATTCCTCGTGTCCAAATTGGGTATATGTAACCCAAACGGTGTTTTGATTGTGTACCTTCCTATTTTGGCCCAAGAGAATCCATTTGAAAAAACCACTTGGAAGCCAGTGTAACGTACTAGTATTATTATTGCAATAATTGAGCATGAGGTCCCAATTGTGAAAATTGTATGATTTGAATTTATATTATTTATATATTGACTTCTTATGAAATGGATATCGGTCCCCTCGATTTGTATCCAATTGACCTTTTTGGTTCTTAATCCATCTTTTTGGGTTAAGCTTTTGTTCCCCTCCTTCTAGCAACAAACGAGATTTCCAGGGTATAAGCTCTCCAGAGTCAAAGCAACTTCCTTCCTCTGATACTTTTTGAAAGGGGCTTTTTGACTCGCTAGAGCTCATAACTCCCCCCCCCAAATCTTGTTGGCCTCCAAACTGCTCCTGGACTCTTCTATTGCAGACCAATAGGGCTGCCCTCTGACACTAGATCCTACGGAGACTCCCTTGCAAGATCTTAGCTCCTCTGCATGACTGCAGAACACGTTGCGGTTCAGTGATCTGCGGACGAGCCCGTGGGACCAAATTAAATCCCGGGCATTTCTAGTTGAAATCTCGAAGTCTACGGACTTGGCGGCCCTGCAATTTTTAGAGAGCTGTGTGCTCCATGCGGAACGGCTATTGTTCTGAAATGTCGGCTGGTCCAAACAGTACGGCTTATTAACTGGAGTTTGCCACAGAGCACACACGGGAGAGGGGGAAGAAACAATGACACGGACTCTCAGAGTCTTCAGGCAAAGTTCCAAGTGCGGGTGTTGACCTTTGAAGCCATCAACGGTCTGGGACCAGGTACCTTAAATCCACCTCATCAGCCTTTCCTGAGGCAGGGCTCACCTTTGACCCCAACCTGCAATATGGAACTCGCTTTTAATTTTCTTGGCACTTGGCTGTCTTTTGCTTTCTCTTCCTCCCCCTTCCCCCACCTTGAAGGGGGGACGGGACATTGACGGTGTGCTGGCGGTGTGACCAGTCGTAGGCTGAGCCCTACCCCCCAATGATCAGTTTTGTAAATGTCTCCTTCGATATGTACATTTTAGCAATCTGAGATCATTTTTATTTGTTGATCGACTCATTTCATTTGTAGTCTGGCTTTCTAGCTGAAACTCAAGGCAGATTGTGGGTGGAGGAAAGCACTGTCAAGTCGCAGCTAACTTATGGCGATCCCGTAGGGTCTTCAAGGCAAGTGACGTTCAGAGGTGGTTTGCCACGGCCTGCCTCTGCCTAGCAACCCTGGACTTCCTTCGTGGTCTCCCATCCAAATACTAACCCAGGCCAACCTTGCTAGCCTGGGCCATCCAGGGCAGGGCAGGCAGCTCCAATAGGCCAGGGGGTGGTGGTAAAATCCCTTTCACTTCAGAGAGCTTCACTCCTCTTTACTGAAAGGGCCAAAATAGACGGGAAATCTGTAACTAGATGTTATGAGGAGAGGGTGGTGGTGTATTTCATTTGAGAATCGGCAGAAAGTGGCAGCCTGTGAATCTCAGGGTTCTTAAGTGTAGAGAATGCTTTACCAATGATAGCAGTCAGACCTATTTTAAACTGCAGTCTGAAGCAGTCACATGTAAGGCAGGAAGCAGGGAGATCTCACAGTGAAAAGGATGCACGGGCGAGGTACCTTGTGTTTGAGATAGTACAGAGGCACCAGTGCTGTGGCTCAGTGGCAGAGGAGCTGGTTGGCATGCTGAAGGTCTCTGGTCTAATCCCCAGCATCTCCTGTTTAAAGGATCAGGCAGGGGTTGATGTGAAAGACCTCTGCCTGAAGAGCTGCTGCCAGTCCAAGTAGAAAATACTCACCTTGATGGACCAAAGGTCTAATTCAATATATGGCAGCTTGATATGTCAATGTGTCAGTTGGTGGTATGGGATTAAGTGGATCATGGCCATTTCCCTAGGTTTTGGGCATGTGCGTTAGGAGTTTACATTGAAGAAGCAGTTTTGGGAAATCTACCGTGGTCACGCTATGATGGGCCCCTCACCCCCACGGCTGCTCTAAGAAAGAATCCAGTCACACGACCCTCGCCTCTGTTCTAGTTTGCCTTCATCATACAAAAATTGTCTTGCTTCTTTCAAGGGCGGTGTACAGTCCAGTATACCTTCTCTGTGCACTTGAGCTACACTATTGCACAGAGGATTGCTGAGAAAGATCGTGGCTCCTGAGCTCCTGACGGGCGACTCCTAGTCAAGGCAGGCATGTTCAGGCCTAGGTGGACTCGTTTTGCAAATGGGAACAGAGGTGGATCCATGTGCAAAAGCTCTTTTAACTCGCCCCAGGAAACCTCTGGCCCTCCGGCATATCCCGGTGCCTGGCCCAGAGCACTGCAGTCTGGGTGCAGCCAATAATGCACTCCTGGAGAACGGAGCCGCAATCAGAAGCCGTCCTTCCTGGCCTCTGTGCAAACACCGGGTACAGCAGCAGGATCTCCTAGCGCTTTGGCAGGAGCACTGGGCTTTTGATGAACCGTTTTGTCGCCAGTCATTGCTGCTGAGGTCCGTGGAGACGGAAGGTCCTACTGAGTTCTGCCTTTGCAGCTCTGGAGGAGGTTTTGCAGAACTCTGGACCACTGCCCTGACTGGGGTAGGCCAGGCAAGCGGGATCTTGTCAGACCTCAGAAGCTAAGCAGGGTTGACTGTGGTGAGTACTTGGATGGGAGACCTCCAAAGAACACCAACAGTTAGGAGGTGGGGGCAGGCTTTATCCAGCCACCTCTCTGAATATCCTCCAGGCCCCAGTAGGGGTCAGTCATCAGAGGTCACCATGACTTCCAGGTGCGTGCACACACACACACACATATATTAATTTAAAAAAAACTTTCTGGACCACTAGTGGTTGCCCTGGGATTTGTTTGAGGCAAAGGGGTGTTTTGTGGCAGGTAGTGTTCCAGCTTGCTTTTTAAAGCCACATTTTTTCCATTAACCTTTTCTAATACAAAAAACAAACAGGCAAGTAAAACATGACATTTCTCAGTGTATTATTTTGAATTTTATTTATTTACTTCACCTGTACCCTGCCTTTCTCCCCATGGGGGGACCCCAAGAGGCTTATGTTGTTCTGTCGTAGTTCTATCAGAGCTGTTCTCTCACGGGCAGTCCTCAAAAGAGTTCTCTCAGCCCCACCTGCCTCTATTGCGGGGAGGGGAAGGGAAAGGAGATTGTAAGCCGCTCTAAGACTAAGGGCGGGGTATATATCCAATCTCTTCTCTTCTCCCTTTTATCAGCATAACAGCCCCATGAGATAGGGTCGGCTGAGGGTGTGCGACTGGCCCAAAACCAGCCAGCAGGTTCCCATGGCACCAGTGGGGATTTGAACCTAGTCCGACACTCTGAACCACCACACTACATTGGCTTTCTAGTTACTTTTTGCAGCCGGTTATGTAAGAGTGTTTGTACCAGATCAGCCACTGTTCAGAGCACTAATGACACACTAGCCTGTGCCTGATGGGAGCCATTCCCAGTTTTTTAGGTCAAGAATGGGTATCTGGTGTGTCTCCCATCCCCTCAGCCAAAGGTAGCCTGAAGTCATTTTACTTGGTGCCCAGTGGCCCTGCCAATTTCTTTTTTAACACTGTTAAGAAATAGAGATTCAGCACTGCTTCTGGTAGCTTACAGTCAAAATGAGAGGTTCTGCTGTGACGTATTGTGGATAAAGCAAGGGGGTACCAGAAAAATATCTACTTCTGTTTATACTGACTACGCTAAAGCCTTTGATTGTGTGGATCACAACTATGGCAAGTCCTTAAAGAGATGGGAATACCAGACCACCTCACATTTCCTGAGAAACCTGTATAAGGGTCAAGAAACAACAGTTAGAACGAGATATGGAACAACTGATTGGTTTAGCATAGGAAAAGGAGTATAACAAGGATGTATATTGTCACCCTGCTTATTTAATTTATATGCCGAGTACATCATGCAAAATGCCAGCCTGGATGAATCACAAGCCAGAATTAAGATTGCCGGGAAAAACATCAACAACCTCAGATATGCAGATGATACCACTCTAACGGCAGAAAGTGAAAAGGACCTAAAGAGCCTCTTGCTTAAAATGAAAGAAGAGTGTGCAAAAGTTGGCTTGAAACGAGCACTGGAAGAACTGAGGTCATGGCATCTGGCCCCATCACTGCTTAGCGAATAGAAGTGGAAGTCGTGGAAACAGTGACAGACTTCACGTTCCTGGGATCCAAGATCACTGCAGATGATGACTGCATCCATGAAATTAAAAGACGCCTGCTCCTTGGGAGGAAAGTGATGGCAAACCTAGACAGCATGATAAAAGGTAGAGACATCACCCTGCCAACAAAAGTCCGTATGATCAAAGCAATGGTATTCCCAGTAGTAATGTATGGCTGCGAGAGTTCAACCATAAGGAAGGCCAAGCACCAAAGAACAGATGCTTTTAAATTACGGTCTGGAGAAGACTCTTGAGAGTCCCTTGGACTGCAAGGAGATCGAATCAATCAATCCTAAAGGAAATCAACCCTGACTGTTCCCTGGAAGGCCAGATCCTGAAGCTGAAGCTCCAATACTTTGGCCACCCAATGAGAAGGGAGCACTCTCTGGAGAAGGCCCTGATGATGCTGGGAAAGACGGAAGGTCAAAGAAGAAGGGGACAGCAAAGGATGAGATGGTCAGATAGTGTTACTGATGCAACAAGCATGAAATGAAGCAAAGTCCGGAAGATAGCAGAAGACAGGAGGGCCTGGCGTGATGGGGTCCGTGGGGTCATGAAGAGTTGAACCTGACTGTGCAACTGAACAGCAACAAAAGTGTGACGTACATGAGGGTTTGGATCTGACCGTGGCTTGAAGAACATGGTGTAGCAGTTAGAGTGACAGTCTAAGACCTGGGATACTTGGGTTCAGATTCACACTCTGACCTGGGAGCACGCTGGGTGACCTTGAGCCAGCCAGTCTCTCTCAGCCTCACCTACCTCACAGGGTAGTTGTGAGGAAAAAATGGAAGAGGGGATGACGATGCCATAAGCTGCAGTGGGTCCCACTGGGGAGAAAAGTGTGGTATAAATATCTGGATCAGTAAGTAAATAGTTAATATTTAGGGGCATTCTGAAGAAGTGAGCAGTGACTCACGAAAGCTCCTCCCCGACACATATTTTGTTAGTCTTTAAGGTGCTGCTCTCCTGCCAACCTAGCAGTTCAAAAGCAAGAAATTGCAAGTAGATAAATAGGTACCCCTTCGGTGGGAAGGTAACAGCGTTCCGTGCGCCTTGGCGTCTAGTCATGCCAGCCATGTGACCACAGAAACGTCTTTGGACAGCGCTGGCTCTTCAGCTTGGAAACGGAGATGAGCACCGCACCCTAGAGTTGAATATGACTGGCTTTCGAGCAAGGGAAACCTTTACCTTTTTTTAAGGTGCTGCTGGACTCTGGCTCTTTTCTTATGTAACAATCTTCAAGTTTACCCGCTTTTATCTGCTTCTGCTGCTAATTCATTGATAGCGATGGATTTATTGCGAACAACTATTCAAGATTTTTATGTGGCTTTATCTTTCGTCGGGAGCCACGTCAGAAGCCACCGGCAAGAAGTTTTACAGGACGCACGTTTTCGGAAGCAAAGGAATGGCATTGCTAGGCTACGTAACTCGATGGAGGCCCTCTAACAGAAACTTCATTTTTTGTAAGAAAAAAAAAAGGACTGCCGGGGCTCAAATAAAATAAACATAGTGTGGCCAAGAAACCCCACTTGTTTTGATTCGAAAGGACCTCCTAAACCCTAGAGCCCTGCATGGTGAAGAGGGAAGGCTGTTTGGGCCTCTCTCTAAGACCAGGGAGCCCAGCCCTTAACAAAGGCTCTAATGCACGGTGCACCCTGCCTGGAAAGGCAACCTGTGTGGACAGGTCGGCCCATAAGGCGGTTCACTCACTCCTGATAGATCCAGGTGGAAAATAGAAGAAATTGAGAGTCCAGTTGGGCACCTTTAAGACCAACCAAGGTTTGTTCCAGGTATGAGCTTTGGTGTGCAAGGCAGACTTCTTCAAGACTTGGAAGGGTGAGTTAAGATTCAAACTTATAACTCACTCCTGAGTCTCACTTTGGCAAAGCGGCTTTCGGTGAGGGTTGTCCCTCGCTTACCCCCTTCTCCCTGGGAGTCCCCCCACCTT
Organism: Gekko gecko; assembly: GCA_029375565.1. Taxonomy (NCBI): domain Eukaryota; kingdom Metazoa; phylum Chordata; class Lepidosauria; order Squamata; family Gekkonidae; genus Gekko; species Gekko gecko. The sequence continues at coordinate 24,589,197 of JAPDNY010000016.1, forward strand.
CCACTTCGGGCTCCCCCCCCCCCGTGCTGTTTAAATGGGCCAAGTTAGAGAAGCGACGAGGAAGGGGAAGCCTGTTTGGCCGGAGTCGCTCTGAAGGCCAGGAGGACTTCGGAGAATCTATCAATATACGTTGCTATCATTCGGGGGGTGGAGGGGAGAGGAGGAAAGGCGGGCAGGCCGAGCCTCCCACGCCTGGGCCAAGGCACGGGGAGGGGGGGACTTTGTTTGACCCCCTCCTTTCAGTCGTCCCTTTAAAAAAAACAGATGAATTTTTAGCTTAGGCGCGGAAACGGACTCTCCCGTCATAATAAACCCAAAAGGTGTTGGGGGGGAGGGTGTGGAGGGGAAGCCGGCCGCTCCGCAGGTGCCCACGTGGACTCGTGTCTGCCTGTGTGTACGGGGCGGCGGCAGGGGGGGGGAGCAGGGGAAGGAAAGTTCCTGCCGCCAGCGAAGGGCGGCGGGGGATTGATCCGTTGCAAAGCGTCGCCGCGCTCGAGCGGGAGAGGCTGCAATTATAAAAAAAGAAATTCTTTTTGCGAGCGCGGCGAGGAGGGAGCGGGCGGGAGCGCGGGGGGGGGGGAGGAGAGGGCGGGCGAGCCCGGCGGCCGGCGGCTCCGGGCTTCCGACGGAGACTAAGTTAAAAACAGCCACCACCACCACCACAACAACAAAAAAACCCCAAAGGCGCCGGGCGGAGCAGGGTCTGCGGGGCAAGGTCGGGGGGGGGTCTCTCCAGGAGCAGCAGCAGCAGCGGGGTTGGCGGCGGGGGGGGGGGAGAAGGGCGAGCGAGGGAGCGAGCGGGAGGAGGCTGGGTCGATCGGGGCGGGCGGGCGGATCAATAAACCTTTGGCGACCGAAATCATGTCTCCGGCGGCGGCGGCGGCGGCGGCTGTGACGGCGGCGGCGGCTGTGTCGGCGGCGCCGTCGCCCCGGCCAAGATGTCAAGCCTCCCCCCGGAGGGGCAGCTGTGCAGCCGCGGCGGCTGGGAGCTCGCGGCGGGCGCGTTAGGCTGGGCTGCTGCCGGGTGGCCGCCGCCGCCACTGCCGCCACTGGAGCCCGGCGCCCCGGAGCTACGCCGCTGGGCAGCTTGGCGAGCCGAGGAGTGGTGGCGGCCGCCTTTGCCTGTGCCTGTGCCTGTGCCGCCGCTGGTGCCGCCGGCGCCTGCCAGGTGCTGCTGGTGCCGCCGCTGCTGCTGCTGCCGCCGCCTGTGCCGCTTGTGCTCCTGCGGGCGGCTGATTCCGAGCCGGGAACTTGCAGAGGAGCCAGCGCCGCCGGAGCGCGCCGGCGAGGCACGGGCGGCCGCCGCCAGTTGCACCACCGCCTCCTCCGCCGCCGCCGCGAGCAGCAGCAGCAGCACCATGCCGGCCATCAAGCGGGAGCGGCCGGACCGGGAGGAGCTGGCGCTGGCCGCCTTCAACCAGCCCATGGAGACCTTGCCCGACTACCTGGTCCCCTTGGCGGCCGCCGCCATCCCCGTGGTGACCCCCCACCCGCCGCCGCCGCCGCCGCCGTACGAGCAGCTCTTCGCCGCCCACCACCACCACCACCACCAGCAGCAGCAGCAGCAGCACCACCCGCCGCCGCCGCCGCCGCCGCGCGCCTACCTGGGCGGCTTCCCCGAGGGGCCCCCCACGCCGCCCACTCCCACCCGCCCCCCTCCCCGAGGAGCTGATGCTGGAGCGCTTCTCCTCCATCCCGGACTTCCAGCCCTTCTTCGACAACGGCGAGCCCTGCCTGGAGGTGGAGTGCGGCGAGAACAAGGCGCTCCTCTACATCCACAAGTTGTGCCAGGGCAGCAAGGGGCCCTCCATCCGCTACCGGGGCGAGTGGCTCACCCCCAACGAGTTCCAGTTCGTCAGCGGCCGGGAGACCGCCAAGGACTGGAAGCGCAGCATCCGCCACAAAGGTAGGCAGGCGGGCGGGCCGGCGGCCCGGAGTGCCGGGCGGGATGGGCGAGGGGTGGGTTGGCGGCGGCACCCACGAGGCGCCGCGGGGTGCGTGCGCGTGTGTTGTGGGGGGAGGCAGGCGAGGGTCGAGCCGGGGGGGGGGCTTTTAGCTGCTCGACTTGGCCGCCCCTGGAAGAAGGGGCCTTTGGGGTGGCAGGCTTCCCAGCCACACAGGGATCTTCAGCAGATCTCTCTTTTTTGGGGGGGGGGATTCCCTGCAAACAGCCGAAAACAGTCAGGGCTCCGTTTTGTCTACCGGTTGCATACTCTGCTGTGGAAGTCCTGTTCCCCCATTCCGAACGCGCGTCTTGGGGAAAGGCACTCTGTACGTGCACAGAGACCACTCTTACTGCTTCGCCTACTGTGGGGGTTCAAGGGCTGGAGTGGAGCGGGGAAACGCTTTACAGGAGGAGTGTCCGGAGGTTGACCCGGGGTATATCCGGCAGGGCGGGCGGGCGTTCCGGGAAAGGAGCTCTGTGAGGCTGGGAAGCGGGCGCAGTTGCCGCCAGCCGAGCCGCGGCCCACTCGCTATCTCTCCCCGCCTGCCCAACCGAACGGCTCGCGACCCCAGCGCCGCTGCCTCGGCCCAACTTCGGCACCTGCCCCAGGGGCGCCGCAGCAGCAGCGGGACACCTCGGAGGAGGGAGGGGGGAGGGGGCGAGGCTCGTGCCGCCTCTCTCGGGGGGGGGGGGTGTCTCTCTTGGGCGCGGGGACGTCGCGCGCGGCGCTTTCTCGGCAAGGCGGCTGGGGGCCGGGCCTGATTCCTTATCACTGGGCGAAGTTTGCCGCCACGCGTGGCCAGAAAGTTGCGCGGAGAGCGCGCGGGAGCGCCGGCGAGTGACTTTGGAGGTGCGCCCGGCGCCGGGTGCGCGCGCTTTGGGGAGGGGGGGAGCGTGCCCCGGCTGGGCGGGGAGGGGGGTGGCTGGTCGGTCGGTCGGAGGCGGGTCCCTCTCGCCGCCTTCAAACGCCAGCCGGGCGCGCGGCGAGAGGAGCAGGCGCGCGGCGGTCCGGGGCTTGCCGCCGGGGGAGGCCAGGCAGCGGCGGCCGGGTCGGGCAGGCCGGGAGCGGGTCTCTGCCAAGGGCGCGCGGGCAGGTCGTGGCCCGCCCTCCGCCTCCCCCCTCCTCCGCCTCCGCCTCCTTCCCCCCCCCCCGCCCGCTCCTCCGGCGTCTGGGCCCGGCTGCGGCGCTGCGGCTTGGCCCCCCGGGCGGCGTTCGCAGTCGTGTCTGCACAGCTGTTGTTTATGTCTCGCTCGGCTCGCGTGTGAACGCCTGGCCCCTCCGGTGAGTGGCGCGGGGGAGCCGGGGCCGCCGAGCCGGGGAGAGGAAAGGCCCGGGGGGGCGCGGAGGAGGGGGGGCGCGGTGGAGGGGGGCGGCCTGCGGAGCAGCAGCAGCAGCAGTCCCGGGCGCGGGGCCTCGCCTCGGCGGAGGAGGTGTCGAGTAGGCAGCGAGCGGCAGGGGGGTCACCACGGTGGGGGGGGGTGGCTCCTTCTCCGCCCGGGGTGGGGAGGGAGCGGGGCGCGGGCTAGCGGCGTGCGGGGCCCGGGAGGGAGGGAGGGAGGGAGAGGGGGGGGAGTCGCCACTTCGGCCGCTCCCGCGAGTTGGAGCCCCGAGTGCCAGCGCAGCAGCCGCGCAGTCCGGACCTGCGCCGGCGCCGAGGCAGGTGGGTGGCGGCGAGCTCCGCGGGGGGCGACCCCACCCCCCGCCTCCGAGTCGGGGGAAGAGGGGAGAGGCTCCGGGAGGGAGGAGGAGAAGGAGCCCCCGGCCGCCGCCGCCGCCGGCTGACAGGTCCCCAGCTGCGCCGCCGCGGGTCCGAGGAGCGGGGGGGTGGGGGGGTCGCTGGGGGGTGAAGGCCGGCTGCCCCCGGGGGATGGGTCGAGGGGGGAGGGGGGCTGGCGGCGCTAATGATGCGCCTGGCTCGGCCTCCCGGGCTGCCTCCGGGACAGCTCCGCGCTCGCCTCTGGGGAGAGCTGATGCGCCAGGCAGGCGGCGGAGCGGACTGCCTCGCCCGCCTGCCTTCGTTATCTCTGGGATAACAACCTGCCCCCCCGCCCCTTGGCGGCGGCGGCGGCGGCGGTTAATTGTCGGAGCCGGCCTCTTTAATGCGGGCGGGCGGGCGGGCGGGGAGCGGTCGCTAGGCGAGGGCGTCGGGCTCCCGGAGCATCTCCTCCTCCGCCGCCGCCGCCGCGGGCCCCCCATTCTTCCTCTCCTCCGCCCGGCCGAGGCTTTTCAACAAGGTTAGACGGGGCGCGGGGTGGGGGGTTAATGAGGGCCGCCTCCCTTTCATCACGGCCAGGGGGCAGGAGTTCAACTCAGGTGCCGTCGGGGCTCGGGGGGGGGGGCGGGTGGGCGGGCGGGCGAGGGGAAGGTCTGGGTCGGTGTGTGTCAGTGCTCCCTCTGAGCTGCCGAGGCTGGTGAGCCAGCGATTTGGCTGCTGCAGAAATTAGCTTGCCCTGAGCCAAGACGAAAATCTCTGAGCGGGAGGCTCACACACTGACTCAGCTTAGAGGGAACACTGGTGTGTGTGTGCATGTGGCTTTAGCACCAGACAAGCCAAGTTAAAAATCTCTTCCCCCCCCTTCTCTCTCTCTCAAATTTTCTGTCTCTAGGAAAAAGTCTGAAGACTCTTATGTCCAAAGGAATCTTACAGGTACATCCTCCAATCTGTGATTGCCCTGGGTGTCGAATTTCGTCTCCAGTGGTAAGATTATTGTTAAAAACAACCCCCCCCAAACGAAAAAGAGTCTGTTTTTAATTTTCTTGTCTCATTCACTTCTATATTTTGTTTGTTGCAATTATGATGTGGAGGGAGGGGGGCCCCCACAAGTTCGGTGCCGAATGCTGATGAAGGGCCCCGGTTCAGAAAGAATCCAGGCTGTAGCGACTTTCCTAGGCTAGGTGGGGGCCAAGTGGTGTTCTAGAGAGGCAGAATGCGATGAGCCCATTCAGGAGGGTTGCAGGGGAGGAATCGCAGTTTACAAAATGTCCATCAGCCGGTTTCATCTTCCTTTCCTTTTATCTTGTGCAGAACTGTGATGTTGCTAGTGTAAGAGAATTTGAGGCTGACATGCTTAGGGAATCGTTATCCCAAAGATCGGCAGAATAACAACCCTATCTTAAGAAACAGGGAAGAGGCACCATTTTAAAGTATTTTTAATTCTTATTGGGGAAGATGTTTGCAACATTTCTCTTATAAGGTTACTTTAAAGACACAGCTCTGGTCTCAGTTGCATTTAATTGGGGGGGGCGTGTTACACTTAAGATTGTTTACTGCCGATTGACTTTGCCTCTTGCCATATTTCTAAACCGACCTGTTGTCCTCTAAGTAAGAATGGTGGAGAGGAAGTATATGTTGAGTACAGAATGAATTAGAATTCCAGGTTATTTAAGGCAGTGAGCACAAGGGCATGGTGCTGAATTGGTGTTTCACCTTGTGGATCAGTGTTTCACCTTGCGGAACTGCTTGCCTAGGAACCTTTTGAGGCTTGCATGATGTCCCAGTCTTCCATCTGCGCCGTTGGTCAAGTAAAGTACACATTTGTATAGGAACATTTGGAAATACAGTGATAGAGGCATTAAATCATGCATGAAGTTCTTTGGCCGGCGGTTGCATTTGAATCCTGCGGTTCCTGACATCGGAAGGGGAGCTGGTTATTTTTGAGGCATTTTCCTGGATGACCCAGGCTAACCTTGTCAGATCTGGGGAGTTAAGCAGGGTCGGCACAGGTTAGTACTTATATAGGAGACCGGCAAGGAAGTCGGGGGCTGCTACCCAGAGACGAGCAAAGGCAAACCACCCCTGTCCGCATCTTGCCTCAAAAACCCTCTGGGGTTTGCCATAAATGGGCTGCAACTTGACAGCACTTTCTACCAGTAGGAGCTGTGTCTGTGTGTGCTAAAAGGAGGGGGGGAAACAAAAACCTCAAAGTGGCTCGACACTGTTTTCAGTAAATAACGCCGCTGTGTCCTAAGAGAGGCGTGCAGTGGAGGCCACGCATGGCTCAGCCTTTTCACCATTGGGGGGGGGGGGCAGCCCCAGGCTGAAGAACCCGGCAGTAGGTACAGGTCCTGTGGGGAAGTGGGTCTGTTTGCTGTTGTGGAAACCTTTGGGGAACCTCAGAGGAAACAGCATGCACCAGCCACACAAGGGGAGCTATATTACCCTGTTTGAGACAGTCTGGGAGAGCCAGATTTGAATCCTCAACCTGCCGTGGAAGCTCGCTGGGTGACCTCAGACGGGTCACACGCTCCCGGCCTAACCTACCTCACAGGGCTGCTGTGAGGATAAACTGAGGGGAATGATGTAAGCTGCTCTGGGTCCCCACTGGGGAGAGAAGTGAGGTATAAATGGAAGAAATGATAAATGGAAGAAACCTGAGCCGTTGATATGTCGCAGGGCGTGCTCTTGCATGGGCAGCTTGGTGTTTCCCCGCTGAACAGAAAGCGAGCAGAGCAATGCCTGCTCCGCAAATCAGAACTATGCTGGGAAAGGTTCTCTGGGGCTCTTTTGCCCCCTCGGTGACACCCCCCCCCAGTGGTTCGTGGTGTTGGACCGCATGGAGATCAGCCAAGTTGCCTTTGGCTTTTCAGGGCCTGGGCAAGCAGAAAGGGTCAGTGGGCCCCAACAGCAGCCTTGGGTGCTGGTGGGGGAAAGTGAGCCTGTAGGGTCATCAAGGCAAGAGATCTCAGAGGTGCTTTGCCATTGTCTGCCTCTGCATGTGAAGCCTAGAATCCCTTGGTGGTCTCCCACCCCGGGACTACCCAGGGCCAACCCTGCTTCTGAGATCTGACGAGATCAGGCTAGCCTGGACTATCCAGGTCAGGGGAACTCTTGTAGGAACCTGGAATCCGAAGGAGGGACCTGCTCCAAAAAAGTTGCCTGGCATATCTTCACTATCCTATTGCTTTTCCACTTCCATTTCCCCTCCCCACCCCTCTAAGGAGAGAGCTATAAAAGTACTTCTGTTGTAGATAATTACTTCAGTTTTTTAGCTGAATGTAATCTAAAGAGCAGAATTCCTTGGAACGGTTGCTAGCCGGAGATGCGAATAAAACACCGAGGATTCTCTTGTTTGTTTTTAAAGCAAGGGCGCAATAGTTTCGGACTTCCGAGAGACGTGCTTGGGCTTGGCTTGCAGCTTCAGCTGGTGCCTCTCTTTTTTCGCCCTGTCAAAACGTGGATGCTTAGAAGCAGTGTGCTGTTTCGATGGTTCGGGGCCTTAATGACCGCAAAGTAATCGGATGCGTCGCTGATTCAGGTTTTCTCAAGACGGCCGTCCTGCGAGGTTGAAAAATGCCAGATTAATTTTGGCGGTAACGTGTTTTGCAGCCGTGCTCTGTGCCTGGAATAAAATTCTCAACGTGGATGTACAATTTACATATAAATGCAGGTCTGAATGGAAAGTCCGTCTTTTGGGCAAAGAAAGGAGAGTATTCGACATCTGCTCATCATAAGAATATGTACTGGCGATTTTACAATACGAGATGGTTTCCCAGGGACAACTTAGGTTCCAGATCGCTACCAGTATACGGCTGCCCAACTGAGGCAATTTTGTGTGGTGTGTATTCAGCACAATGTTGATGTGGACCCGGGGCGGGGGTCCTTCATGGCCCATTCTGGAGGACCATCTGCCAAAAATATCGGAGCACAAACAGATAGTCAACCTGTTAAGTGCCTATTGTACAACAGCACAGGTGCATGGAAGCTGGGGGGGGGGGATATGTCTGTTTGTGTAAAGATGTCCATGGTCCTATGAAAGCCCCAGTGTACCTAGAAAGGGCCCTCTGACTCTACATAAGGGACTTCAGCTGGGCTGTCCATGATAAAGAGGGAAGACGGGAGACCAAGAATAGATTTCCACCCAGTGTTTGCCACTGGAATATTATCCCTCTCTCTCTTGCACCCCCCAAATTAGAAATAAACTACGCAACTGTTATTTTGTTTTCTCTTCAGTGCAGTTGAGAGAAGCTTGTTTGGTTAGCTGTTTATACTTGCCTTGTCTCCCTAATGGGACCCAAAGCAGGCTGCCGTGTGACTTCCTCTGTCTCCATTTTATCCTCAAAAGAACCCTATGAAAGAGGCCAGGTGGAGGGAGAAAAACTGGTCCAAGTTCACCCGGTGAGCTTCCATGGCGGAGCAGGGGTTTGAAACCAGTCCCTCAAACCCTAGCTGGATATCCTGACCACAGTACCATGCCGACTCACAAAACATTCCAATGCTTTCTCTTTAAATGAGTCCAGCTGCCTGTACAGGAGTCATCTGTGGCCTTAAAGGAAAGGGGGGAGCCAACATTTTGTAAACCTCCCTTGCCTGATTGGTTGGATCTATTTCTCAACTCGCCAGAGGTGACCAGATAATTTGGCTGTTTACAAGTTTGATTCTGATACGGTAACTTTGGGGTGTGCAGGGGGGTTCCTCTAGATTATGGGCAATGTTCCCTCTAAGCTGAGTTAGTGTGAGCTAGCTCACAGTTTTTTAGCCCCCGGCTCCCACATTTTTGCCTTGGCTCAGGAAGGATGGCTCCAGAGCAGACTAATTTATGCAGCAGCCAAATTGCTCGCTCACAACTTTTAATGCCAGTAGCTCACAAAGGAGGAGTTTTGCTCACGAGACTCCTCACTTTAGAAGGAGAATTGATTATGGGTGTATGAATATTCCCTTTCTTGCCTGTTGTTGCGTGCGCCATTTCATTCCAGCCATTCTTTGTTGCTGATGTTCCCAGCCTGTTTTTCAGTAAGCCATTCTTGGGCTGTTATTGCAAAGAGAGGCGTCGGTTTTAATGGTCATAATTTTACCCATTTTGTTCGGGCGGTCAGGAAAACAGATGAGTGGAAATTTGTCCTGAGTGGGGAGAACCCACACCAGAAATAGAGGATTTCTGATCTAAACTGTGCTCATGAGATCTGGTAACTTTCCCACTCCAGAGAGCACCCACATCTCCATGCCAGCGGGGTTTAGCGACCCCGTTTTAATTCCTCCTCTAGAGAATGTGATGACCGCTTCAGTGTGTAATGCGTCTCCCCGCTACTGGGAGAAAGGCTGCCATTCCCTAACTAAAGCAGGACTTGCGTGTTCGCGCACAAACTTTGGATCTAGGCCATTATCTTTTACTGTTTAACTTTTGCCGGAAGGTCATCTTGATGGTTTTACGTTAGACTTTTCACAAGCGAGGAAATGTTTAACTAGTCAAAGTATTATTGGAGCCGGTCCACCGAATGCGGTCCACTCCCTGTCTCTTATAACGCCGCCGTGGCCATAACTTTTGGTTCCTTTCTTGGAATAGTAAACTCGGCAAGCCCACAGAACAATGGCTGGCTTGCGAAGCCGGCGATACCATCTCCCGGCGAAGGCAGCCATGCCCCAGTGCCCCTCTCGACTGCCGTGCCACAGTCAGCCCTGCCAAAGTTTTCCTCTCATGGAGGAAGAGGGAGAAGCGGTTCCAGTGAGGAAGCTGAACCTGTTCTCTGGGGAATGGGTGTCCATTGCGAGGGTAGAAGGAGAACAGTGTTCCCCCAACTGTGGGTCCCGACCCAGAAGCGGATGGTGTGATTGTGGCTCCCAGCAGGCTTTTCCAGTTTTCTTTTTTCTTGTATTTTTGCATTTGTGTGTGTGCACGCCCATGCCTGGAAGTCATTGCAACCTCTGGCGATTCCTACTGGGGCATGGAGGACATTCAGAGAAGTGGCTTGTTGATAGCATGCCTCTGCCTCCCGGCCTTGGTATTTGAGAGCCGGTTTGGTGTAGTGGTTAGGAGCAAGGACTCTAACCTTGGAGAACAGGGTTTGATTCCCCACTCCTCCACATGCAGACAGCTGAGTGATCTTGCATCAGTCACCGTTCTCTCTGAACTGTTCTGGAAAGAGCAGTCCTCTCTCAGCCCCGCCTACCTCACAGGGTGTCTGTTGTGAGGAGGGGAAGGGAAAGGGAGATTGTAAGCTGCTCTGAGACTCCTTTGGGTAGTGACGGGCGGGGTATAAATCCAATCTGTTCTTCTGCTACTACTCTTTGGAGGTCTCCTATCTAAATACTTGCCAGGGGTCAGCCCTGCTTAGCTTCTGAGATCTGGCTTGCCTGGGCTATCCAGGTCAGGACGCTTTTTCAGCTCTACTGATTTATGCATGTATCTATTTGTGTGTGTGTGTGTAGTGGGTCTCCATACCAAGGAAATTTGGACTTGTGGGTTACCATACCAAAAAGGATTGGAAACCATTGGAATGGGAGGGCTGTCCAGCCATATATAGAACAGTGCAGTTGAGAGGTGCTGTTGGTTATATACGTGCCCTCAAATTGCAGCAGAGAGAGCCAGTTTGGCATTGTGGTTAAGAGCGATGGACTCTAATCTGAGAGAACCAGGTTTGATTCCCCGCTCCTCCACATGCAGCTGGTGGTGTGACCTTGGGTCAGTCACAAGTTCTCTCAGAGCTCTCCTATCAAGGGCACTTCTCTCAGAACTCTCTCAGCCCCACCTACCTCACAGGGTGTCTGTTGTGGGGAGGGGAAAGGAAAGGAGATTGTAAGCTGCTCTGAGACTCTTTCAGGTAGTGAAGGGCGAGGTATAAATCCAATTTATTATTATTATTATTATTATTATTATTATTATTATTATTATTATTATTATTATTATTATTATTATTATGATGATGATGATGGTGACCCCCTCATGGTGTTTTCAAGCTAAGAGATGTTCAGAGGTGTTTTGCCATTCCTTACCTCTGCGTAGCAACCTTGGAGTTCCTTTGTGATCTCCCATCCATGTACCAAACAAACCGACCCTGCTCAGCTTCCGAGAGCCGATAAGATCAAGCTAGCTTGAGCTACCTGGGTCAGGGCAGATGATGGTCAGCTGTCGTCTGCCTCTGTGTAGCAACTCTGGAATTCCTTGGTGGTCTCCTGTCCGAATACGAACCGAATATGGAGCCTCCTTAGTGTTCAAGATTGGGCTAGCCTGGGCTGTTGGCAGCACTACTTTTTAAGCGTGCCCTTTACAGTCATGCCACCCCTTTGGTAAAAAGAAAAGTCACGAAGCATGATAAAGAATACCTTTGAATATGTACGGCAGCATCTTTCCCTTTCAGCCTAGCAATTAAATGAAGGAACAGTGCTCCAATTCAGAGCCGAGGGCGGGACACGCAGGTACATGCAAGCTCCCAAAACATATATTTTTTTTAACAACAAAGCACTCCACACCCCACGACCCTTAACTGCATTCTGAACTCACATGGAACACACATTTGGGGAGAAACATTTAAAGCGTATGGTAGCGCTCTCTTCTACCACCGCTAAAACTTTTTCCAGTTCCCCCAGAGAGCTAGATCAAGATGGGCAGCTGTGTGAGTCTCCCAGCAACAGCAGAAAAGAGCCAGAGTCCAGGAGCACCTTAAAGACTAACAAAATTCGTGGCAGGGGAGGAGCTTCCGTGTATTTGAAGAAGTGAGCCGTGACTCACAAAAGCACCTCCCCTGCCACAAATTTTGTTAGTCTTTAAGGTGCTGCTGGAGTCTATTGCTCTTTTCTAAGTTCCAACACACACACACACGTTTCGCTTTACTGCTGTTCCCCCGTCTGTTCCCTGGCCTGAGGCTGTACACGTTTCCTAAGAAGTAAGGCCTACTTACTCTCAGGTAAGTGCACCTCAGTTTGTACCCTGCGAGTTCTCAGGCAGTACTCTCTCTGTGAAGTAGCCCCATTGTACTTTAACTGTAAATACAGGTGGCGGATTACTACAGATACCGGCTCTCCCACTCAAGGGCAGGACCTTGCATTGGATGCTGGTTGATGAGTGAAGCCCACCAGTTTTTATTATTATGCAGTGGGGGGGAGCTGTTGACAGATAAATGGCCCTGCCCACCCTGTAGAGCCAGGCCAAGGGACGAGGAACACAAGTCTCCAGCCCAGCGTTCTTGTTCCTTGCAGAGATTAAACTTAATTTACCCGGTCCCTCCCGCCCTCCCTCCTCAGTCAAATCAAATTTGTAGTGTCAGGGGCTTTAATCAACTTCAGTGAACGGTTAGAGACCACGTCAGCCACCCAGAAAGGGAGGGGCGGCTGCGGTGGGAGGAATTGATTCGAAGCGGAAATTGCATCTGGCGATAGACGGAGCTTGGAAATCAGCAGGGCAGGAAACCGGTCCCAACCACATCTTGTGCCTGAAGCCTCTTTTGCAGCTGGATTCCCCCCCCCTGTTTTTTTAATTAAGCCTCGGTAGCCAAATCTGGAGTTCTGGATACGTTTCCATCCTTTGTGCGGGGTCGCTGGGACTGAAATTCATCTATGCCAGTGGACGGCCCATCCTCCCATATAAGAACGACCCAAAGAGCCTTTCCACCAAGTTAGACTATTGGTTCTTCTAGCACAGTATTTTCTCCGTGCTTTGGGGCCCCTGTGTCCCTTTCATAGGATCCAGAGACTGAAGTCAGGACTTCTGGAAGTGCTCTGCTGCTCCGACTGAGCCATTGCGTCTCCCCACCGGTGTTCCCTCCAAGCTGAGTTACTGTGAGCTAGCTGTCAGTTTTTTTAGCTTCTAGCCCACATCTTTTTGTCTTAGCTCAGGAAGGATGGCTCGAGAGCAAACTAATTCATGCGGTAGCCAAATGGCTCGCTTACAACGTTAATGGCAGCAGCTCACAAAGTTGAAATTTTGCTCACAAGACTCCACAGCTCAGCAGGCAAGCCTCCTCTGCAGGGTCTGACCGCTTTGCACGACAAGCAGCAATTTGATTGGGGACGTTCTCTTAGCTGTCGCTCTCGGCGTCTCCGTGCCACACGGAAGGCTGCAGGTGTCTGGCATCTGCCTCCGGCGCAGCTGTCAACAGCTCGCAAGAAAACACCGAGCGGCCTCGGCCTCCGATTCTCGTCACCTAGCATCTTGCTTTTGAACAGCTGGCTGTGGGAAAGCAGGGTGTGCGTGTTCTGGGTTGCGGAACGTGCGCTCTGCCTATGTTCGCTCGCCCTTTCTTAGGGGACTGAGTTCAAATTAAGGCCAGCTCTCAAAACATGTGTTTTGTTTTTTTGGTGCGTGGGGATTCCTGGCTGCTAAAGTAGCATTCTTTGCCGTCGGGATCCACCCCTTTCCCACAAGAAAAGAAGAACTCTTCCCAGTCTGTTGAGGGATGCCAACCACCAGGTGGGGCCTGGAGAGCTTCAAGAATTCCAGTGGCTCTTCAGACTAGGAGGCCAGTTCCCCTGGAGGACACGGCTGCCTTGGAAGGTGGACCCTTACGGCACAATACCCCACTGAGGGGCCTCCCCAGGCTCCACCCCCAAACCTCCAGGAATTCCCTAGCCTGGAACTGGCAACCCTAATTGTCCTTTTCTCGGAGCAGTAGAAAAAGACCAAGAGTCCAGTAGCACCATCCGAAGAAGTTGGCAGTGGCTCCGGAAAGCTCCTCCCCTGCCGGATATTACGTTCTTTAAGGTGCTGCAGGACTCTGGCTCTTTTCTGCTGCTACAGACGGACTCACACGGCTGCCCATCTTTTTCTTGGGAGATCCGAGACGCCAGTTCAAGCCACAGCAGTCCTTTGCAGATCAGAGCTGCCAACCTCCAGATGGGGCCTGGAGATTTCCCGGAATTACAGCTGCTCTCCAGGCAACAGATCGGTTCCTCGGGAGACCTCGAACGGGTGGGCCAAACAGCCATGCTGCGTTCTCCCCCCCATCCCCCTCCCTCCAGTTTCCAGGAATTTCACAAACTGGAGTTAGCGACCTTGTGTGGCAGTCCAGCCTGAGCGTTTATGCAGAGGACCTGCTCCCACCGGTCCTGCAAACAGAGCCCCTCTGTCCGACAAGCTGCTGGGCGAGTTCTTTCCCCCCGTCTTTAGTCGGTCCCTGGTTGCGCCTCGGCCCTGCTCCGAGCCAAAGTATGTGCAGCAACCGCGTGTCTCCAAAGGGAAGGGGGGCTGGAGACTCCTCTAACCAGCAGCGCCCCGGGTTCTCGGTCCTACCAGTCACATTCGGACATCGATTTGGGACCTGAACTAGTCGGCGTAGAGCCGACCCTGTCCGCGGGAAGGGGCCATGTGCTCGGGGTTGGAGCCCGCTGGAGCGCGCGAAAAAGAAATCCAGGCGGGGGGGGGCGAACTCGCTGCTTCCCTTTTTCCCGCCACGTGTGGATCCGTCCCCGGATTTTCTGCACGTGCGTCGAGGCGCGTTTCCAGGCAGCGCACGCAGCGCCCCGGGTCGGGAGACGGGGGCTGCCTGGAGGGAGTGCGGCGCCGCGGCCCGGGTTCTTGCCGGCACTGCAGGGCGCGCGGAGGCGCAGCAGCCGCGTCTGGCCCGCTCCTGCCTCGCCGCCGCCTCGTCGTCCTCCAGCCGAGCGTGTCTTTCCCTCCCTCCCTCCGCCGCCATCGCATCAATCAAAGCGGCGCAGCTGAGCGAGGAGCCCACCCGGCGGCCGGGCGGCTAATCGGGCGGAAGGGCGCGGCGGCAGGAGGGGAAGGCAGGCGGAGAGGTCACGGAGGGGCCAGGCGGGGGAGAGCCTGAGCGGGGCGGCCACCCGCTCTCTCGGCAGAGGCGCGCCGCTCCCAGCCCGCCCGGGGGCTTCCGACCGGCCTCGCCGAGGGGGCACAAAGCAAACCTGGCGGTTCTGGGTCAGCCATCGCCTCGGGAGGAAGGGCGCCCGCGGAGAACCGGTTTCCGCCTTTCACACGTGCGCGCCAAGGGGTAGGCTGCAGATCCTGGCCTCGCTCGAGGTTCGAACACGGGTCGGCCTGCCTCCCTGAGGAAGGAGCCACCCCCCCCGGAGTTATTTCCGGGCAGCTGCACATTTTGGCCCTTAAAGCTCCGTGGAATGGCCCGCCCCGGGGTGCTTTTGACCACACTGCCCCAGCCAGTGCTCCCTCTGAGCTGTGGAGTCTTGTGAGCAAAGATTCCACTTCGTGAGGAACTGGCATTAAAGTTGTGAGCAGCCACTTGGGGAGACTGGGCTAGCCTGCCTATCCTGGTGGGACCCCAAATTTAAGGGTCAAACTAAATGCAATGATTGGGGGGGGGCATAATTTTTTATTTTGCAGAATTGCAAAATGCAACCTCGGGATGCCCCAGATTAGGGTTGGAGTTATGGCCCTTTCCCCAGCATGACCATGTTTGGAATCTTCACTTCCCCCTTCCCGCCCCGAGATACTATTTCCTCCCGCTGTACAGTGCCAGATGGGCAACCTAGGCCTTTAGGGTTACCAAGCTCCATCTCCCTTGAGATTGGTCTTGGCTTCTTTTGTGTCCTCTCGGTCACCCCTCCCTATTTACCCCACAGCAGGGGAAAGTGTCAGGGATGCCAACTCTGGCTTGGACCTGGTGATGGAGCTCAGCAATTAAATGATGCCACTCGAGAACTTTGATTTTCCTGGACTCTGTGGTATACCTCTGAAGCTGCCATTTTCTCCCAGGGGAACTGATCCCTAATCTGGAGGTTCGTAACCAGCAGCTTGAACGGCCTCAGGCTCATGGTGTTGTGAGGTCAACACTTTCGGTTCTGTGGCTCTGGTGAGATTTATCTTGTAGGCTCTTCCTGGGTCTGGAGAGCAATGCTCCCTCTAAGCTGTGGAGTCTTGGGAGCAAAAATTCTACTTAGTGAGCGACTGGATTAAAGTGGTGAGCGAGCCGTTTGGCGACTGCGTGAATCAGTTTGCTCTGGAGCCCTCCTTCCTGAGCGAAGACAAAAATCCGTGAGCTGGAGGCTAAAAAACTGTGTGCTGGCTCACACTCACTCAGCTTAGAGGGAACACTGCTGGAGAGCTCCCTGACTTACTGAAAGAGACCCCCTGCGTCAGCCCATCTATCCCCACAGTTGCACACTGAGCGCTCCTTTACGTGTCCCTTCATGCAGCTTTGAATTGGCACTTCTTTTGGTACATTGGGTTGGATTTATTGGGAGATGTTGTAATTGCCCCCTTTGGAAATCTCAGTATTTAATGAACATGTGTGCGCAAGGGGCTCTGGGGGCTTTTGGTGGGCAGGCGAAGGGACTGGTACGGCTGGCTGGCACTCGAGCCTCTTGGGGCCCTCATCTGATCCTCTCTTGCCATAAAAAAATGTGGTTTCATGGGCCGCATTAGCTTGCAGAGGCTTTGGGGCAGGGATTCCTTCCAGCTCTCTGATTCTGCACAAACCCATCTGCGTGACATTGGGAGTTGTTCCAGTCACTCGTTCCAATTTTGTTAACTCTCCGTAGGGATGTCTTGTTCTCACATTGGATATGTTTAGATGGTGCTAAAAGTGGGATTCCCATCTGCTTGTAAACTCACAGATAGACTTTTTAATTGTCGTCGAACTGTGCTCAGTAAACGGAGGAGAAGATGTGTCGGCGTTCAAAGGCTTGCGGTGCAGGAGCAGGAATGAGCAAGAGTCCAGCGGCATCTTAAACACTAACAATATCTGTGGCCGGGAAGGAGCTTTCGTGAGTCACTGCTCACTCTAATCTGGAGAACCAGGTTCGACTCCCTATTCCTCCACATGAAGCCAGCTGGGTGACCTTGGGTCAGTCACAAGTTCTCTCAGAGCTGTTCTCTCAAGGGCAGTTCTCTCAGAGCTCTCTCAGCCCCACCTGTCTCACAGGGTGTCTGTCGTGGGGAGGGGAAGGGAAAGAGATTGTCAGCCGCTCCAAGACTCTTGAGTGCTGCTGTGTTGTTGCTGCTGCTGCTGCTGCCGTGATTCCCGTAAGCTCCTCCCCTGCCACAGATTTTGTTAGTTTTTAAGGGCTGCTGGACTCTTGCTTTTTTCTACTGCTACAGACAAACACAGCTACCCATCTTGTGGTGTGGGGCTTGGCATGGGAGGGGAGGGGAATTAAGGGGAACAGAAGTATATAGGAATACATATCGTTAATAAAATTTCACACTTCTATAGATCTTTTGAAGTTTCTGTAGCCCAAAGGGGCGCATTGCTTGTGCCACACGTGGCCCTCGAGGGACATGCCCTGTGGCTTGCAGCCCCTGCACCCCACAGTCTGCCTCACTTCTCCCCCCCCCCAAACCATCTGGGCCTTTCACTGTAGCCATCCAGGATTCTGTGGTCTCCATGGCAGGGCCTGGTGGTATCCAAATGTAGGGCCCATGGAGGCCCCTGAAATTTTTTGCATTGTGCCACCCCTCCATAGAGGGTGGTCACAAACTCTCAGGAGCACCCATGAGCTCCACCTTCTCTCCTTGTGGAAACAAATGTGGTATAGAGGCTAAAAGGACTGGGACTGATTAGGTCCCTGATTCAAATGTTGCTCATGGCCATGAAGTCACTCGGTGGCCTGGGGTAAGCCTGCCTCTACGTTCTCCCCAACCCTCAGATCTGTACGGGGGTGGGGGGGAATAACACAATTTCATTTATTTAAAAGACAGAACCTCCAGGTTCAAGTCCAGCAGCAACTTAGAGGCCAAGAAGAAAAAGAGATTGGATTTATGCCCTGCCCTTCACTACCTGAATCTCTCAGAGTAGTTTACAATCTCCTTCCCCTCCCCACAGCAGACACCCTGTGAGGTAGGTGTGGCAGAGGGAGCTCTTTCGAGAACTGCTCATGAGAGATCAGCTCTGAAAGCACTTGTGACTGACCCAAGGTCACACCACCAGCTGCATGTGGAGGAGCGGGGAATCAAACTTGGTTCTCCCAGATCAAAGTCCATGCTCCTAAGCCTGACCTGGATAGCCCAGGCAAGTCCGATCTCGTCAGATCTCAGAAGCTAAGCAGGGCTGATCCTGGCCAGTACTTGGATGGGAGACCTCCAAGGAATACCAGGGCCAGGAGGCAGAGGCAGGCTATCAAGCCACTTCTCTGAATGCCCTTTGTATGCCAGCAGGAGTCGCCAGAGGTCTCCATGACTTCCAGGCATGGGCACGCACACACACAAATGAGAAAAAATACCAAAAAGATTTAGGTATGAGCTTCTGAAAATCAAAGCTCCCCTTGAACCTGAACTCTCGAAAGCTTCTACCTCAAACATCTTGTTGGTCTCTGAGGTGTGCCTGGACTCAACCCTGGTTGCCCTTCTGCAGACCGACACGCCTCCCCTCTGAAATTAAAAGTCAGGCAAGCCGCACTTTCTTGCGACAGGCTTCCAAACTGGCGTGCAGTTTAAAAAACCAAGCAACAGATTTTTCTGGGCCCTTGGGACAAGTGGGCCCACGAGCCTACCTTAGAAGGGTGTTGTAAGGATTGCGGAGATCCTGGTGGCAAGAAGAAGAGAAGAAGAAGAGATTGGATTGGGGCTTCCCCGATTAGGAAAAGCAGCGCTGTCTGAACCGGCCGAGTTTTCTGCAAATCTCAGTCTTGCATTAGTCAACCAGAGATTTGGTTGGGCCCTATGGGACTGGGGGAGGGGGGGTGGACTACCCTCCTCTTCCTCCTCCTTCCTCATCTCTTCTGTGGCCTGGCAGATGGGGACCCTGAGGGAACTGGGCTGTCACTTCTCTTGCAATATCCACGAGCCACCTAACCCTGGCTGAATACACTGCCAAAGGCTGGGGGTTGACGGTTCTTGCTTCTCCTCGGCTGGCGGGTGAGCCATGGAGTTTCAGGTGAGCTTGTTACGCTGGGAGAGACTGGGGTGGGGGAAAGGAGACCGGGGGTGGGGGGGAACGCTAATAAATTAATAAATAGGGAGGCCGAAAAGCGCCGTCATTTCGTTAGCGATGTGTCAAGGGCAGTGTAAAGGTGAGCTCGGATAAGTAATTTTGCTGTCACAATTATTTAGAGATGTCATTAAAAGCGCCTGGGGCTGTCTCCAACTGCTCCAGGGCATGAGCGACTGTTTTTAATTTGCGGTGGCTCCGTTGTCTCGACTCGCTGGCAGCTTCGCTCGGAGGAGCCGGCGGTGGCGGGGAACCTCGCGCGGAAAGATTGGCGTAAATTCCCCAGTGGCCGCCGTGGTGTGCCCGTCTGTCCCGAGGGCCCAGACGGCTTCCACCCCCGGGAGCAGCTGGGATGGAGAGGTGCGCACGAGAGAGAAAGCGATGGGTGGGGGAGGATTTTTCTTGCAGCGTGTGCGAAAAATTAAAAATACGTTTGTCTCTCCCTCTCTCCTCCCTCGAATTACCTAATTCCTTGAGTTGTCAGCTGGTGTTTTCTGCTCTGCACAGTCTGTTTCCTCCGTCCAGAGACTTGGCAAGCGTCTCGCTAGGCGACAGATGCCAGTGCGGAGTCTTCGATGACAGAGGCAGCGACACCTCCTCGCCCCCTCTCCCAAGTGCCTCGTTGCCCAAGGACTGGGACTTCGGGAGAGCCACCCTCCCTGCTTGCTTGCTGAGCATTGCTCACCGCGCTTCATGTGCCCGCAGGAACTCTCTGGCTGTTGGATTTCCTGCTACCGAAGTCACCCTCTCCCAGGTGACATCCAGAAAGGGGTTTGAATGACCCCCTTAAGAACATCAGAAGAGCCCTGCTGGATCCTGTCCCACAGTGTGGCCAACCAATTCCTCTGGATGGTCAGCAACAGGGCATAGAAGCTGAGGCCTTCCCCTGATGTTGCCTCCTGGCCCTAGGATTCAGAGGTTGACTGCCTCTGAACGTGGAGGTTCCCTCTAGCCAACACCATAGCTACCAACCACTGAGAGACTTATCCTCCATGAATCTATCCAATTCCCTTTTAAAGCTGTTTATTCCTATGGCCATCACTGCGTCCTCTGGCAGCAAATTCCACATTTTAATCACTCTCTCTGTAAAGAAGTGTTTCCCTTCCCCTCTCACCTGCCACCTTGAAGCTGACAGCTGCCTCTTCTGGCCTTATGTCATGCAATCCGCCGTCCCTCCTTAACAGCCCCGCTTTCCCAGCTCTAGGCCTTCGCCCTGTTGTCTTTGCAAAATTAGCAAGGCGGGAGAGGAAATTGCTCTTTCCCCTGGGCCGAAAATATAATCTAATACAGGATTCCATTGTAACGTGCCTAAAGGAGGTAGAAAGGCGAGAATTCCCAGACGCACGGAAGAGAGTCTTGCGCACATTCTGGATCTGCTTAGAGCAGAGGGTTTAATTGCTCTTGATTCCTTTTGCACATGGCCGAGGGGAGGACACCCTTGAGCAAAACCACTTTCCAGGTCCAGTTGCCAAATTGGCCGGCCTTAAACCAGACCGTCTCGGTATTTTAATTATCTGGATAGATTTGGTGTTTAAACGCCCAGTTATGCAATCGTTCATTTGCCTATTTCTTCCAATGAATGATGGACTCTCTTGAGTTCATCTGCTTCCTGTTCCTCAAAAGGGAGGGGTGCCACCCCCCACTTTTGTAACTCTGAGAACCATGCCTTACTACTGGAACACTTTTGGTAATTAAATTTATCTGTATTGTTTATAAAGCTGCCTTTCTTCCATAAGAAGATGAGAGCAGTGGTCCATCTAGTCCAGTGTGCTGCCTGACACAGTGGCTGGCCAGTTCCTCTGGACAGCCAACAACAGGGCTTAGAGGATGAAGCCTTCATAAGAACATCAGAAGAGCCCTGCTGGATCAGACCAGTCATCCATCTAGTCTTTCTGGGGCAACAGTCTTTGCATGATTGATCCAGCTAGAGGTCTGGCAGGGTGAAATCAAGGGAGAGGGAAATACTCTTGGACGCTTTCAGTTTATTTTCTCTGATACATGAGGACTAGTGGCTGTCAGGCAACCCACCTTAGGATTTGCAAAGCCTTTGCATTTGGTTCTGTCTCTGTGCTTTAAAGTAAATGTTAGATCTGCGGCTTTTGCGATTTTTTTTTTTTTTAAAGCCGAGCATTTATCGGTTTTCGAAGACAGCTCGGATTAAGTTTTGTGTTTGTTTTCTTCTTTGGAGCAAGCGGTGAGAAGGGATGTGAAGTTTCTTCCAAAAGATCCTGGAGATGAGGCGGGGTGTGTGCTTCTTTCTGGGGCTCGTGGTGGCCTCTTTGGGCCGATCACCTTGAAACGTCAGCTGCTGTTTTGCCATCCTGTGTGAGAAGAACCCTTGCTCAGCTCAGTTCTCTTCAGCACCTGCCCATCTCCCACCTGAACACATCTGAAGCTGCTTTCTGCTGAGTCAGACCCTTGGTCCATCAAGCTCAGCATTGCCTACTCAGACTGGCAGCCGCTCTCCTGATATACTTAGCTGTGTAGCTAGATTGCTTGCTGTGTCACGACCTCCCAACTGTCCCCTTGCCTGGCTTGGCTCTTGACACCTACTGGTATATCCCTTACTCCTAATTCATCGCAGGCCCACAGCAACAGTGGGGCATTTCGGGGCCCTGCCCCCTTAATTAAAAGCCTCGCCCCACAAATAGCCATGCCAGAAATCTTATTTTTGCATGTTTCCCAAAGGCTCATGGGAATGCTTTTGAAAGACTCACCGTGACCCAGGTGGTGTACAGCAGGACTGGGCTAGCAGGAAGGGGGGATTGTTGGAGATGTATTGAAGGAGCCACTCTTGAGTGCTCTTCTAAGCTTTCTTGCCCTGTGGAAGGGAACTCGAAAGGCATTTAGCTGCCTTCTGAAGGCAATTAAATGTTCTCTGAGCCGCTTTTTTTCTCTAAGAACTTGGGCATTTGCTGCCCTGTCCCTTAGAAGGGAAGGGCTAGAAACAGGCCCAGAGCCTTCATCTTTAAAGACAGCAGGCCTTCAGATGAATTTAATTAACTACCCTTTAAAAATTTAAGTGCCCCCCACCCCGCCCCCAACAAGAAATCCTGGCTACGGGCCTGATTCATCCATCCCTTTCTGCTTTCCCCCTGCTATTTTTGTTCTGCCTGCCTCACGTAGACTGTACCAGCCACCAAGTAGACCTCTGCCTCACGCCTGCGCTGTGTACGGTGCCAAGTGAGCACAGCCTTGGAGAATGTAAACGTGAAATAGTTTTGACGCGAGCCACTGGAGCTCAGATGAATGCAGAGAGCCGCCACATCCGGCAGAGCTGTGCGGAAGCTTCAGCCGCCCCAGAACGGAAGCTTCTGCGAATGGGAATTTCCCTTCCCTGATTTGCCAAGCAAATGCATCTTTTAGGAAGGGGAATCCTCCTGTTTTTCTCCTGCCGCAATTTCTGGGTCAAGACAGGTGTTGGCCAGGCAGCAAGCCGCCGCATCATCGGTGAGATTTTTAATTAGCTTCCAATTAGCTTATTAGCTTGCTACATGGCACTGGTGAGTCCAGGCACACCTGATCGGAGCACGGCCAGTGGAGGCAAGACAGTTATGGGATTCTCTTTTGCAGGAGGTTTGCCAAAGCTCGTCTCTTCTGTCATTTTTTTAGGAAGTGACATTTGAGTTCTTATAGGGTTTAATTTTAAAAAAAATCCTGATTAGGATCTCACTGCCGGCTTTTGCATTGAGATTGTCGCTGTGGTTTTTTTGGGTGGTTTGGCTTGCAAACGATCCTGTGTTCGAGTTTTTGTACCGTCATCCGCTGCGAGTTCCTGTTATAAATAGACTAGCAAACTTCCTCGTGATGGTGGGGATGTGGCTACAGCAAGAGCACTGTTTAAATGTCAAGGGCCTGAGTGGGGTAACGGGAGGGGTGGGCGGGTACCATGTGGGTGGGTGAGGCTAGTCTCCACACCAGTGGGTCTCATGCTGAATCCTCTCTGCATTGCCCCATTTCGTGTTCAGCCAGTGGAGAGCCAGTTGGGTGTAGTGGTTAAGAGTGGCAGACTCTAATCTGGGAGAACCGGGTTTGATTCCCCACTCCTCCACATGCAGCCAGCTGGGTGACCTTGGGTCAGTCACAAGTTCTCTCGGAGCTGTTCTCTCAAGAGCAGTCCTCGAAAGAGTTCTCTCAGCCCCACCTACCTCACAGGGTGTCTCTTGTGGGGAGAGGAAGAGAAGGAGATTGTAAACCGCTCTGAGACTCTGAGCGAAGGGCGGAGGATAAATCCAACTCTTCTTTTTCTTCCTCTTCCTCCACTTCTTCTGCCACACCACCATGTGATGGATGGTTAGCCCCTGGCATAACTGTGTTGAAGAAGAGATTCAGCTTGAACTGGGCATTCCCTGGTTCACATCTCTCAGGCCGGTAGCTGGGATTTTGTGGCCTGTGGGGCAAATTTTTTTTCTGGTGGGGTTGAAGTTCTCAGTGCAGAAAGAAAAGTCATTTAGCTAATTGAAAACTGTTACCAGGATAGATCTCGAAATTGCAAGCTGTCAACCACTTCAGATGACGGCTCTCAGCTGCTGCAAGTTGATCACTTCTGCCAGTCTCAGCAACACTTTTGATAACAAGCTGACAGGTGGGGGTGATGACTTCTATAGTCAAGAAAGCTGATACTCAGGCAGAAAAACTCTCTTAAAGGAGACCAGTTTCTTGACACAGAGTTAGAAGGGATCGTAGAGGTCACCTTCTCCAACCCCCTTGGTCAATGAGGGAATCATTTAACTACAGTACCCCACTCTACTTAGAGGAGTGCACACTTTTTAAAAAAGTTTTTAAGTGATTGGAAAAAAGTATTTGCAAGGAGAAATTCTTGTAGGGCTGTGCCTTTAAGAAAGGGGGCAGAGACCCCCCAAACCCCCACCTTAGCTAGGGGCCCAAATCCCATCTGCCATGAGCTCACCAAGTGACCTAAGGCAAAGCCCCGCCGCCTGCCCCCTCCCCCCCCCCTCTGCGTTCCACCTGTTATGTGGGCAGGGCTTTTTTTGTAGAAAAAGCCCAGCAGGAACTCATTAGCATATTATGTCACACCAAACAGCAGAAACTCATTAGCATTTTAGGCCACGCCCCTGACAGTGCAGCTCCCTCCCAGGATCAGCTTCCCCAGGTGCCCCATGGCTTGCGGGGCGCATGGGGAACCCAAGGGAAGGGAGGCAGTTTCTGGATCGGCTTCCCCGCAGCTTGTGAAGTGCCTGGGTAACCGGGGGGTGTGGGGGAGGCTGTGAGCGTGGCCAGCTCAGAAGCCAGCCGGAACTCCGTTCCTGTGCGTTCCTGCTCAAAAATAGCCCTGCATGTGGGTATAATAATACTGACCTACTTTACAGGGATGTTGTAAGGTTTGTGGGAAAAGAATGGGTGGGATCCAGATTCAGTTTTACATTTGGCAGAATGGAACTTTACTGGCTCCCCCTTCCCACTGCAGTCCACTGGTCTTTGTGAAATGGTCAGCTGACTTAATGTTGACCCCGTAGGGGTTTCAAGGCGAGAGACGCTCAGAGGTGGTTTGCCGTTGCCTGCCTCTGCACGGGAACCCTCGGCTCCCTTGGAGGTCTCCCTTCCAAATACACACCATGGCTGACCCTGCTTAGTTTCCAAGATCAGAGGAGATTGGGCCATGTGTGCAGTGCCTTCAACATTATTACCTACTCTCAGGTATGCGTAGCTGTTTTCAACTCTTAACGTAAGCCATTCCAGAGCTATAAGAACATAAGAGAAGCCAATGTTGAATCAGGCCAATGGCCCATCTAGTCCAACACTCTGTCACACAGCGGCCAAAATATACCAGGTGCCATCAGGAGGTCCAGCAGTGGGGCCAGGACACGAGAAGCCCTCCCACTGCTGCCCCCTCGAGCACCAAGAATAGAGTGCAGCACCTGCCCCAGACTGAGAGTTCCCATCTATACCCTGTGGCTAATAGCCACTGATGGACTTCTGCTCCATATGTTTATCCAATTCCCTCTTGAAACTGTCCATGCTTGTAGCTGCCACCACCTCCTGTGGCAGTGAGTTCCATGTGTTAATCACTCTTTGGGTGAAGAAGTATTTCCTTTTATCTGTTCTAACCTGACTGCTCAGCAATTTCATGGAGTGCCCACGAGTTCTTGTATTGTGAGAAAGGGAGAAAAGTACTTCTTTCTCAACCTGCTCAATCCCATTCATAATCTTATAAACCTCGATCATGTCAAGTTAGAAGGTGGGATACACAGAAACAAATTATTTCTCTTCGTCCTCCCTTTCCTAGTTGGATGGCTGCTTGCTGCTTTCATTCTTTCTTACAGATGGCTGGGATTCTGAGTTAGGGGTTGATTTTCCCCTTCCTCGTGTTTATGCATACAGGGCCTGTGTACCTGTGAAGTGCTGAACACTGCTTGGTATGTATGTGAATCTATATGCATGTGGTTTCTTAAAAAAATAAAAAGACCTGGAGATCCTTGCGATAGGTGGTACTCGGACTCTGTAGAAACAGCTTTTGCTGTGTTGCCAAGGCGACTGGAGATAGCACCTTAAAACAGGAACAGGCAGGCCTTCCTCTCTGCTACGGTGGTGCCTCGGTGATCAAATGGGATTAGATGGGGTGAGATAATTCTGAACGACACTGTGGTTTCGATGCCAGTTCTTTATTAAATAAGAGGAAGTGCCGTCCTCTCGTAGTCAAAATGAATTCTCTCTTGAATCAATATATGTCACCCCGCCCCCTTGTCTCTGTGTGAGCTGCGTGTTTAAGGTGAAGGCCGGGCAAACAACCCAGGCAAACTTTTTAGCAAGCGGTGTGGGTTTATGGCAGGTTTGTAGATGGTTACTCATTTGTTTGCAAGCAGCTGGTAGGGCCTTGTTCACAGGAGATGAGGGAGAGGTAGGGTTGCAGGAGAGGAGGGGACTTGCTGGGAGCAGCAGGGAGGCCCATCTGACTTCCAGCGAAGTCTCTACGTCACTGCCAACATGATCTGGAAGTGCTGTCATCGCGTCTGGGACCGTGGACGTTGAGGTGATGCTCTGGTATTTGGACAAAAACTCTGTGATAAGTTTGGCTATTACCATAGAGTTTCTGCCCAAATACCAGAGTGTTGCCCGACGTTCTGATATTTGGGCAAAAACTCTGTGGTAAATTTGGCCTCTACCATAGAGTTTCTGACCAGATACCAGAGTGTTGCCCCAATGTCTTGGATGTGATGATGTCACTTCCGGGTCACGTGCGCAGTGATATAGACACATCGCTGTGCATTGGATGGACCTCCTTTTTCGAGGTAGGTTCCCCCTACCAGCCAGCTGATCAGTGGCTGGGAGGTGGGGCCTGCCAGCAAGAGACTCTTGCCTCCACCGGCGGAGGGGGTTGTCTGGCAACCCTCGGGAGTGGAGAACTGGGGGGTGGGATGGGTTGCCGCCACCTCAAACTGCCAGGAGCGAGTTCCAGGTTTGAATGTTCTGAGTAAAAAACTTGGATAGACGGGACAGTGAGGGGTTCTGTTCCTCTCGTGGCTCACTGTGCCAGCTTTCTGTCTGCATGGTAGGGTTGCCAGCTCTGGGATGGGAAATTCCTGGAGATTTGGGGGTGGAGCTTCGAGAGGGTGGAGTTTTGGTGGGGAGGGACCTCAGGAGGACATAATGCCATGGAGACCATTTTCTCCAGGGGAACGGATCTCTGTAGTCTCAAGATGAGTTGTACTTCCGCATTCCTTCTCAAGGCTGGCATCCCAAATTGGCAGGGAGTCTGGAACAGGCAGGGAACATTCCATGATACGGTCCTTCCACCTGAAGCGGTGCTGTCGGTTCTGTCACATCGAGTCTCCGGCACCTGCGCCTGGGAAGAGTTGTCTTCAGGAGGCAAGGAAGAGAAACTCTGTTTTACAGAACTGTTCTTATAGTTCACACATGGCAAACGTGGACCATGTCGAAGGCAGGCCAGCTAGTAAAACATTAATTGGAAATTAATTAATTTTTTTTTGTCAATTTACTTGCCAGTCTGGGTTATGGTCAGGGCTGCTTGTCATTCATGCTTCAAAAAAGAAAGAAAGAGAGAAAGAAGGGAAAGGCGGAATTCTGTGCCAAGGCAAATTCTTCGCCAAGAATCCCTCGGTGCTGTTTGCACAGTTCCTCCTGTTTTGCATAATTTATTCATAGTTTTACTGTTTTGCATATTTTTCCACGAAGAGGCAAAGTTGAATGAGAGTAGAGGTTACAGCGCTAGACCAAGGCTGGAGAGACCCGGATTCAAATCGTCCATCTGCCGTGAAGTTCATTGAGTGACATTGGGCTAGTTACTTTCTCTCTGCCCAGCCAACCTTACAGGATTGCAAAGAGGATAAACAGGGTGGCAGGTGTATTATAGATAATATTTGGAAAGGATATTCTGAGCTTAACGTAGCTACAGCACTGATGGGAGTAAGCTCAAATGCAGTTATTTGGGGAAATTTATTGGTGAGGTTAAATGCCTCCCTTCTATTTAATTATTCTGTTTATTTAATTCATTTGTACCTCACCTTTCTCCCTGATGGGAACCCAGAGAAGCTTACATTGTTCTCCTCTCATCCATTTTATCCTCACAACCACCTTGTGAGGTAGGTTAGGCTGAGAGAGTATGCCTGGCCCAAGGTCACCCAGTGAGTTTCCATAGCATGGGTAGGGATTCGAACCCAGGTCTCTCAGATACTAATCTGACACTCTTAACCACTCTGAACTGAACTTTAGTCCATTAATGGTGCTGTTTGGGTGTGTTTAGGATGGGGCATACTGCATGCTATGCCAGAAAAATAACGTAAAATTTACTAACAGGCATTGGATTTGTTGTAGCATAAAAAGGGTAGAATCCTTCTGTATCCAACTGGATGTGCCAGGGTCTTATGATTGTAGATAAATTGCCACAGTGAAACAAAGTTTTGAGTCCAGTGGCACCGTTAAGACCGACAAAGTTTAATTCTGGGTATAAGCTTTTGTGGGCATGCCCACTTCTTCACGAACACTCACATCCAGAATCAAACTTGGTTGGTCTTAAAGGTGCCACTGGACTCAAACTTTGTTCTATTGCTTCAGATGCTTACTGAATCTTGCCACAATGAGTCAGAGAACAGAGCATTCTCTGGAGGAATGGTTGGTTGGGAGAAACCAAAGAGATACTAAACATATTTGTCTTAAAGCTTTAATAATGAATATATTCTACGTGGATTAAGTTACTTTGGATGGGGGTGAGAAACGGAGTAGGTGAAACGTTGGGATGGCGTCTTTTGTTCTGTGTTGTGACATGAAACTGAAAAACAAACAGTTGCATTACAACAAAGCACACAGTGGGGGGTAGCAGCAGGGCCCCCATTTCTGCCACCCTGAGCTCCTTGGGGTGGGGGAACGGTGGGGAAACAAGTGATCAGTAAATGAAGCCGTGCCTCCTTGACCACTGGAAATCCCCCCCCTGCCCAGCCCCCCCCCCATTTCTGAGATTTCAGCAGCCATTCATTGGCCTGCACACTTTCAGTCATATCTTTGCATCCTTTAAGGATTAGAAATTTGAGTTCTAAATTAAAACCGGGATTTAGGGGAGGGGCTGTGGCTCAGTGGCAGAGCATCTGCTTGGCATGCAGAAGAGCCCAGATTCAGTCCCTGGCGTCTCCAACTAAAACCATCCGGCAGTAGGTGAAGTGAAAGACCTCCACCTGACCCTGGGGAGCCGCTGACAGTCACAGTAGACAAGATGACCTTGATGGACTGATGGTCTGGTTCAATATAAGGCACTTTCATGTGTACGTCTCCAGGAAGTTGTAGCTGGTGACACTACCTGGCCCCACTGCTGGACCTCCTGACGGCCCCTGGTATTTTTGGCTTCTGTGTGACAGAGTGTTGGACTAGATGGGCCATTGGTCTGATCCAACATTGGCTTCTCTTATGTTCTTACGTTCTTATCTGGAGGTCAAATATGTTTTCCTCACAAACCCCAAGTGTGAGGATTCAAACGTTCAAAATACTGGCTCACTGGTATTTAACACCACAAAAACTCTCTCATATCTTTGCGTCATATGTTGGAAGAAATGTGGGCAGGTAGGAACCTACGCACATTGTTGGTGGCAGTGTGAGAAAATTAAGCAGTTCTGCCAGACAGCGTTAGATCAGATATTCATAATGACTGGTTATGAAGTCGACCCCTGTTCCCCTGAGGTAATATTTTTGCATTATTGGCGGAAGCCTCAGTCCCATAGGTTAGGAAAAAAACTTCTCCCTCCTCCTTGGGGGGCAGATTGCGTTCGTTTTATGTGTTTGAGTTCATGTAATAACGTCAAATTTATATTCTGGTGTACTGTTTATAGCTTTTTATTGGTTTGTTTTAGTGTTCTGATGTTATCGATTTACGATACGTTTGAAAATAAAAAAAAAATGGGAGGAAAAGGTCATGTGCCTGGTGCCCTTTTCTGAGCCTCCCCTGTGGAATTGTGGCCTAAGCATAGCCCAAGTAAAAGCATCCTCCTGACATTTCTCGTGTTGCGCTTCGGCCTGTTTCAGTCCTATGAACGTGCTCCCCTCCACCCCGAAAAAAGTCTGGTGTCGTGTAGAGATGGCGTGAAATGGCATCGCTTAAAAAGTTTTGGACCAAACCAGACTTATTGCTGCACCCAGCTTTGCACTGTTTTCTCTGACGGGAAGTAGTTCTGCAGAGTCTCAGGCAGAGAAGGATCTTTGCCCTACTCCCGAGTCGCAGCCCAACTCAGCCGCCCCTCTCTTCAGCACAGAAATGCGTCCCTTCTCTTAAGGCTCACGTGGGCAGGAAGGAAGGGACGGGAACTGGAGCTTCAACCCCTTTCAAGCCTTTGTTTGTTACCTGGCTGGGAAGTGAAGCCCCCATCCCAGCCCACCCACCATTGCAGCCGGGCCTTTCAGCAGCCAGCAGGGACAATCGAGCCTTTGAGGTTTCCTCATCTGTCCTGTTTATTTCGTTTTCCCCCTGGCTTGGCAGTTTCTTGAAAGCGTGCCACTAAAGCTGTCACTTCGTGAGCATGGCAGGGGAAGTCTTACCCTCTTGAAGCTCATAGGAGCAGTAGTGGAAATTTTAAACTCTTTCTCGGGGAAGTAAGAAGGGGCTGGTGAGAAAAGGATAAACACACACACACACAAACGTATTTTACCTTTCTGAGAGTCAGAGAGTTGTGTGAGGAAATCTTGCTCGCTCTCCACTCTGTCTTCTGGATGATATTTCACCCAATCTCAGGAGACGTCGGGTGAAATCTTCTGCAGGGCTAGGAACTTGATTTTCTGGAAACAAATATTTGTTTATTTAAGACTGAGCGCGCTGAACGGCGGCAACTCTAAATTCCTCAGTAAAATTACCAATCGATAACACCCCCAGGGCTCCGTGCAGCATATCGAATCAACAATAGCAAACCAGAAAAGGCGGAATTAAATTTATAACTCTTTACCCAAGAGGGAGAGCAGGGAAATGGAAGGTTGAAATCAAAGAAAACAAGCCCATTCAGTCAGATCAGGTACCTGGGCAAATCGCTTGTGGAGGAAGGCCTCGGCAAATGACCTAAGTTGTTGGGCAAGTTGTTGGGCAAGGGCTCCCCAACCTTTTTGAGCCTGCAGGCAACTTTGGGATTCTGACACAGGGGGTGGGTGCAGGCAGTATGGCTGCCCCGGGAGGCGGAGCCAGCCACAAAGTGTCAGGTATTAAGGTTATTTATAACTCTAAGGGGCCGCGGTGGCTCAGAGGTTAAGACGCTGAGTTGCAGGCCGGAAGGTCTGTAGTTTGGCAGTTTGAGACCAGTGTTTCCTCTAAGTTGTGGAGTCTTATAAGCAAAGCTTCTACTTTGTGAGCTGCAGGCATTTAAGCTGTGAGCAAGCGATTTGGCTGCTGCATAAGATAGTTTGCTCTGGAGCCATCCTTCCTGAGCGAAGACAGAAATGTGTGAGCTGGAGGCTAAAAAGCTGTGAGCTAGCTCACACGAACTCAGCTTAGAGGTAACACTGTTCAAGACCCAAGTGCCGCGTGATGGTGAGCTCCTGTCTCTGGCCCCAGCTCCTGCCAACCTAGCAGTTCAAAAGCAAGAAACTGCAAGTAGATAAACAGGTACCGCTTCGGTGGGAAGGTTACAGCATTGCATGCACCTTGGCATCTAGTCATGCCAGCCACATGACCATGGAGAAGTCTTCGGACAGCGCTGGCTCTTTGGCTTGGAAACGGAGATGAGCACCGCCCCCTAGAGTCGGATTCGACTGACTTTTGAGCAAGGGAAACCTTTACCTTTATAACGCTAATAGCAACTCTCTTTAAAAAGGTGCCTTTTAATCCGCCCAGCCCATTAGAAGCCAAGCTGGGCAAAAGCCCCATTTAGCCTTGCCTACTTTCTCAAAGCATTTGGCGGGCACCAGAAGAAGCGTCGGCAGGTGCCCCTGGTCTAGAGCGAGCAGAAGTTCATAAGTTCTCGAACCCATCCCGAAGCCCACCCTTGTGCATGTTTCCTCCTTGCCCTTGTTTCTCTGTGAAGGTACCGCTTTGAGGGACAACTTTCGTGAGCCCTGGCCGTGATACAGTCGCTACCCACTAGCTGTGGTGTGTACAGTTCCTACCCAAGCCGGGTGCTTGCAGCTTGACTACAGACTGGGTCAGCAGACCAGAGGAGCCGCGTTTCGCTCCGCTTCACCCGCCTCCCCCCCCCCCAGCTGCAACAACGAACCCTCTTGTGGTTTCCGTGTGCCAGCCAAGCCGCCTTTCCACACCTGGATGCAATTGTAGCCCGGAGCCCTTGTCTGCCTGCTTTGTTTTCCTCGGAGGTCTTTCCTGTTTGGCCCCCGCGCGGGTAACAAAGCAGGGTGGCGTTTCAATTATCTAAATAACTGATTAGGGTCTGTTTTGTCAAGACTTGCACCTCCTTAAACAAACAAATGCTCCCTTTTTCCTTGATGTTTGCTTTAACGATCTTGGAAGGATGTCAATAGCAGCGGGTTCTTTCGGGAGGGGGGAATAGTTGGGGCGTAACGCTTCGGTAACTTCGCTGCACGCTAGGATAACTGTCAGGAAATATTATGACTTCTTTGCTTCCTCCCCTTCCCCCCCCCATTTATAATGAGAGCTGTCCCCTATAGCAAGGGGCAAACGTTTGGCCCAAAGGCAAGTAATAGACGCGTCAGGCTTGGTCACATATACTTTGACAGAATTCAGTTACCCGCACCTGTTTATGCTGTATTTCAGTTACCTCGTACCAGGAATGTAGTCTTTTGACGCCTTCCAAATGTTCAGTTACTGCAGGGTTGGCAAATCCATGCCAGTTGGTCACCACTTGCCACAGCTGCAAGCAAAACACCTTTAGAGCATTAGCACGATACCGTCTCTCCCAGTCAGCAGAGCGCTAACAAAGCGCTATCGTTTCCCAGGACTCGGGTAGCCGTGTTAGTCTGTCTGTAGCAGTGGAAAAGAGCCAGAGTCCAGCAGCACCTTAAAGATTGACGAAATTTGTGGCAGGGGAGGAGCTTCCGTGAGTCACGGCTCACTTCTTCACATACAATGAGCAGTGACTTATGAAGGCTCATCCCCTGCCACAAATTTCGTCAATCTTTAAGGTGCTGCTGGACTCTTGCTGCTTCCTAGGACTGAGTGGGTTGGAAAAAGAGCCAGTTTGGTGTAGTGGTTAAGTGCGCGGACTCTAATCTGGGAGAACCGGGTTTGATTCCCCGCTCCTCCACTTGCACCTGGCTGGATGACATTGGTCAAGCCGTAGTTCTGATAAGAGCTGTTCTTGAAAAAGAGCAGTTTCTGTCAAGAGCTCTCTCTCAGCCCCGCCTACCTCACAGGGTGTCTGTTGTGGGGAGGGGAAGGGAAAGGAGTTTGTAAGCCGCTCTGAGACACCTTTGGGTAGTAAAGGGCGGGGTATAAATCCCACCTCTCTCTCTCTCTTTTAAAAACCCATCCCTTCTACTTCATTCCCAATGGTACTTTCTTCTCCTGTTTAAATGCATGTAGGCAAGGCATGCCCACAACCAGGGAGAGGGGTTGGATGGGGGGATATGGCTATCCCAATCAATCCTCTCCACACCCTAGGCCCCCTATGCTGATATGTTTTGTGTGTGAGCAAAACACAATCACCTTCCGAGTATTAGCACAGTACTGTCTCTTCTAGTCAGCAGAGTGCTAACAAAGCACTATCATTGCCTACGACTGAAGGGGTTGAAAGACCCTATCCCTCCTAAGCTGATGCATTCTGTGTGCAAGGCTAGCATAGGGTGAAATGTAGCGGGTAGAGACTAACACTTGGTCCAGAGAGAATTGAATTCGAATCTCTGTTGAGCCATGAGACTTGCTGGGTGGCCTCAAGCTTCTCTCTTTCAGCATTACTTTCCTCGCAGGGTTCCCGTGGAGGGGGGCAGAGCAAAATCAGATAACCGATGGATGCTGTCCTGGACTCCTTGGAGGTATGGGAGGGAGGTAATTAAATGTCACATCAGTGGTCACTGCTGAAGTGCAAGATACAAATACTTCAGCTAAATTATTTATTAAGTTTATATCTCACTTTTCAACCAAAACCAATTCACAAAGAGACTCACAGGAACTAAAAATGGAAATGAACTTGAAATTGGATTGCAGATGTTCCATGGATTGGGCGCTCTCAACTGGAACTGGGTCCACGGCCGGGCAGCTTCTTGTCCTGTCCTCTGTAGTCACCTGACACACTTAGCTCTCTTTAAAGTTATGGGGGAAGAGGGGCTGTGGCTCAGTGGTAGAGCCTCTGCTTGGCACGCAGAAGGTCCCAGCATCGAACCCCAGCATCTCTGGTTAAAAGGGCCGAACAGTAGGTGTTGTGAAAGAGCTCCGCCTGAGACCTTGGAGAGCGGCTGCCAGTCTGAGTAGGCAAGACTGACCTTGATGGGCTAAAGGTCTGATTCAGGATAAGGCAGCTTCATGGGTTTGTGTGAAGGATCTCTGCCTGAGGCCCCGGAGAGCTGCTGCCACTCAGTAGACATTTCTGACCTTGATAGACGAAGGGTCTAACTCCACATAAGGCCTCCTTGTGTATTCATCTGGTGTGGTATCACCAGTGTTGAGTTTACTTGTTAAAATTGCTACCAGCAAGGCCGGAGAGAGGCGAGACAGCGGCCAGCTGCCCTTCCATCAGATCCAACTCCCGCTGAGAGCCCCAAACACCTTTCCCATTAGACTCTTAATTGACACTTGTATTGTTTTTCAATCTCTGCAAGTTGCTTCAGGGAGACTGTTGTTTTTGGTCCAGGAAGCAGACCAAAGAACGAGGGACACTTGGGGGTGTCAGAAGATGCAGTCCTTCCACCCCAAACCACCTCGGTGGTATTTACACCGCAGAGGTTATTACACTCATGTAGCGACGAGAACGCGTCAGTATCTGGGCCAACCGGGCTCCAGTTTCAGCCATCGGGAGCCGTCGCGTGACTCAGCCTGAATGCTGGCAGGCCAGAGGGTAAAATCAATGAGGCCCTTGATCAGGGAATCGTTGGGCCTTGATCAGAAAATCGTGCTAATTAAGGCCTGGAAAGACAAATGGCGCTTCTTGCCCGGGTGCGCTGCGACGAG
Source organism: Gekko gecko (assembly GCA_029375565.1). Classification (NCBI taxonomy): domain Eukaryota; kingdom Metazoa; phylum Chordata; class Lepidosauria; order Squamata; family Gekkonidae; genus Gekko; species Gekko gecko. The sequence continues at coordinate 24,623,214 of JAPDNY010000016.1, forward strand.
GTTCTGGGGAGCGGCGGCTGCTCTCAATCGATCCTGCGCTCCCCTCCCTTCCCCCAACCCTCCACCTCTCTTGACCTGCATGTTCTTCTGAGGCTCATCTGAAAAACATGCTCTGTTAAAAAAAAAAAAATATATATATATATATGCACAGTGTATCTGGAGCCGTCCTAGCTCCTGACGCGTGCCCCTCTTGTTGCAGAACGGCATAACCCATTTCAGAGGCGGAGGGGAAACGGCCTTATTGATTAAGGGGACAGGCGGAGAGGGAACGCCGCCTCGCCTGGGGCACCTCAATCGAGTTACTTCCACCGCCGCTTGCCGTTCCAGCTGGAAAATTGGGTTAGGAGCGAACAAATAAATAAATAAAGCAAAGCAGGCCGAGCTTGACAGACAACCAGATGCTGACCCCGAGCACGGCCTCCCCTGGGCTAAACGAATGCAGGCCTAATGTCAAGAATCTCGCCCTCTGCTCTCTCTGTGTCTGTGTGTGTGTGTGTGCAAGCACACTGTGGCGGCAGCCAGGGAGAGTGTCGTGAACTTAGCCTACCATGATTTCCACCCGAAAGCATGAAGGATTTGGGGGGGGGATACAGGCAGCACTGTGGCTGAGCAGATGGAGCATCTTACCTTTGCCTCAGCTTTCCATGGTTGCCGGAGCTCACGGCTTATGCCACAAACACCCCCTCTCCCGCTTCACTCATTGGCCTTGTGCCATGCAAGCAGGGGAGTCTCCGTGAGGAACTTGAGTCCAATGCTCCCTCTAAGCTCCAAAGTCTTGTGAGCAAAAATTCAATGTTGTGAGCTACTGGCATTAAAGTTATGAGCAAGCAATTTGGGTGCTGCATAAATTAGTTTGCTCTGAAGCCATCCTTCCTGAGCTAAGGCAAAAATGTGTGAGCCGGAGGCTAAAAAACTGTGAGCTAGCTCACAATAACTCAGCTCAGAGGGAACACCGGATGTGACCCTTTGTGGGTTGTTCTCAGAGCACATGGACGCAGCCTTGCCTCTTGTGCTCGCTTCTTGGTGCTTTAGTGCATGACTGGGAGAGCAGGATGTTCTGGGGAGAGGCCGCATCCATGCTTGGTGACAGAAGCTTGCCCTCCCAGTGTTTGTAGTAGTACAAAGCCGTGCCATGCTGTTCCCCAACAGCTGAACTGCTTGGCTTAATAGTGGCTGACCCAGTTCTGTCACTCCTCCTTGTTGTATGTCAGGAAGACAGTGCTTGGGCTTGAGATGGGGGCAAAAAAAGCGGGGAAAGTTGCCCCATTACTTACACCAGGGGTCCCCAACCTTTTTGCGCCTGCAGGCACTCTTAGAATTATGACGCAGCACGGTGGGTGCCGCCACAAGATGGCTGCTCTGGGTGGGGGGGAGCCAGCCACAAAACGATGGCCACAGCTAAACTTCAGTCACACGGTGAAGATCCTCATGCTGTGGAAGCAGCTACCGCCAAAACAGCATTTTAAAAACTCTACACAGCCAATCGAATGTTCAATGGCCAATCAGGCTTACAAGGCAAAACATAAGAACCTAAGAAGAGCCCGGCTGGATCAGAGCAGTGGTCTCTCTAGTCCAGCAGCCTGTCTCACGCAGTGGCCAGCCAGTTCCTCTGGGGGCCAACAACAACAGGGCATAGAGGACGAGGCCTTCATAAGAACATCAGAAGAGCCCTGCTGGATCAGACCAGTGAGAATCCATCTAGTCCAGCATCCCGTCTCACACAATGGCCAACACTACCTGGCCCCACCCACTTCCTAATAAACACTTGGTGGGCACCAGAAAAGGTGTCATCGGGTGCCATGGTGCCCCTGGGCTCCACAGTGGGGACCCCGGATTTATACTGTTTTCTCAAAGTGATCATCCATCCCAAATTTGATTTTCTTTTATCAGTGTAGGCAATTGGTTGTCAAAGGACACTCCAGACATCCATCACGTTTTCCCCAGAAATTCAGGAAGGATATTTGAAGAGCCAGTTTGGTGTAGTGGTTATGTGCGCGGACTTTAATCTGGGAGAACCGGGTTTAAGTCCCCACTCCTCCACTTACTGCTGCTGGATGATCTTGGGCAAGCCACAAGTTCTGTCAGAGCTGTTCTCTCAAGAGCGGTTTTCAGTCAGAGCTCTCTCAGCCCCACCTACCTCACAGGGTGTCTGCTGTGGGGAGGAGAAGGGAAAGGAGTTTGTAAGGCACTTTGAGACTCCGAGTGAAGGGCCAGGTATAAATCCAATCTCTTCTTCTCTTCAAGGTCAAGGGCTCCTGCTTTGTTTGGTCTTTTCCTCATAGCTTTTCTGCATCCCCCAAATGGAAGGCAAGCAAGCTTTGCTGACTGCCTCAGTAGGAAATGGTAAACCTCACTACTACTACTACTACTACTACTACTTCTTCCCCAGATTTTTTTCTTCCAAGCAGTGAGGCTGTAGTTATAGAAACACAACAGGATCGATCTTTTCTCCGTACGCCAAACATGCGCGCGCATCGCATTTAACCCAACAGGTATTTGTCATTGGATCTATAGTTCTTCCGTGTGATAAATTCATAAAGAGGAAGGAAGTTAATAAAATATCTGCTGGAGAGGAGCAGAGTTGAAAGCCAGCTTCTGAGCGGTAGGAAAATAGCTGAAAACATGCTCCCCGTTAACTGACCGCCGTGCCGACCTGGATGCTTGGCAAAGAGCAGCGATCCCCCAGTGACACGGTACATTCCCCAGGAAAAATGCTAACCGGCCTTAAGAATCAATTTAAGCAATTAAAGGCTTCTATAAGCCTAACTCACCCATGGTGGTTTATTGCCCTGAAACCTTCCAACCTTGACTCTTTCCAATCAGTTTCCATTAAGGGTGGGTAACAGTTCGAGACCCGGGTGCCGCATGACGGAGTGAGCTTCCGTCTCTAGTTCCAGCTCCTGCCAACCTAGCAGTTTGAAAGCAAGAAATTGCAAGTAGATAAATAGGTACCACTTTGGTGGGAAGGTAACAGCGTTCCGTGTGCCTTGGTGTTTAGTCATGCTGGCCACATGACCACGGAAATGTCTTTGGACAGCGCTGGCTCTTCGGCTTTGAAACAGAGATGAGCATCGCAACCCTAGAGTCGGATTCGACTGGCTTTTGAGCAAGGGAACCTTTACCTTTACTTAACAATGCTCCCTCTAAGCCGTGGAGTCTTGTGAGCAAAAATTCTACTTTGTGAGCTACTGGCATTAAAGTTGTGAGTGAGTGATTTGGCTAGTGCACAGATTAGTTTGCTCTGGAGCCCATCCTTTGTGAGCGAAGACAAAAACGTGTGAGCTGGAGGTTAAAAAACTGTGAGCTAGCTCACACTAACTCAGCTTAGAGGGAACACTGGTGGGTAACCCAGCCATTGAGCTTCACTTGGTCATTCAGTCTCTTCAGAGGCAAAGACACAGTAGAATTACCTGCCTTCAGAGGAGGGGGGGCTCTGGCTCAGTGGTAGAGCTGAGGCAAGCAGAAGGGCCCAGGTTTCAACCATGTATATCTCCAGTTAAAAGATCTGGCAGTAGGTGATGAGAAAGACCCCTGCCTGAGACCCCGGAGAGCTGCTCCCAGTCTGAGTACACAAGGCTGACCTTGACAGACCAAGGGTCTCATTCAGTATAAGGCAGTTTCATGTGTTTCGTGAGGCGGTGTGTTGCCTCTCTGCACAAGTCACTGCTCTGAAATGGCCTCCTTTCTGTTTGGAGGTGTGCCTGGAACATTGACATACAGCCACTGGCCTCCACAGTTGGTAATTCATACATGCTTTTCTCATTTGCAAGCAAGGTTATACTTCCGGTTTTAAATTCAAGTAAATAATCGTGTTTTGGCCATGGGAAAGTTAGTGACGAGAGGGAAGGTCCGCTGGATGGCTGTGAATTTGCACGTGTGGGGGGTGGCTTTGGGAAGCTTCACGGTTGCTGGTTGGTTGGGCCTCTGGCATTCCTGTGATGCCAGGGGTGCTTTTTTTGGGGGGTGGGGGATATCTCTGCCAGTTTAGAGGCACTGTTTTTTGTACAAGGTGGTAGGTCCACATGAGTTGGTAGAAAAGTGGATTTTCAAATGTTTCAAATCAATGAAACTCAGTGTGAGATCTGGGCACAAGCGCTGCCTGTCTTCTCAGGGTGTCCGATCGGGGCAGCTTTAAGACAGTTGCAGTCGTCTCAGAGAGACCCAGACGGCCACACAATTTGTTGCATTCCCCCCCCCACATCCTGTGCAGTCTTTGCTTGTGAGAGACATCAAAGGCCCCTTTCCCCACCACCCGCACTCTCCTTGCTTACCTCTCCAGGTGAGGCAGTCAAAGGTATCCACTGCAACTTGGCTTTATTCTTCACCAGGAAACCTGGGTGTCCCAGCCTTGCGATCTGTGCTAATGGCCCGTGCAACAGCTGCCCCCCATCCACAATCCACACCCAGTCTTTCCAAGCAGGTCCAGATCCCCTGTGGATCCAGAAGCGCCATTTTTAAGGCAGGAGGCGGGAAGCCACAGCGGTTTATAGGAACCCCTTGGAGGCTGAGGGGCAGCTACCCCAGAATTGTACCCAGGAGTGTGGTTCAAATACGGTGCTGGAAAATGCCATCAAGTTGCGGCTGACTTATGGTGACCCTTCACAGGGTTTTCAAGGCGCAAGAGGCAAACAGAAGTGGTTTGCCATTGCCTGCCTCTGCGTAGCAACCCTGGACTTCCAGAGCCAGTTTAGTGTAGTGGTAAAGAGATGCAGACTCCAGTCTGGGAGAGTCGGGCTTGATCCTCCACTCTTCCACAAGCAGCTACTGGTGTGACCTTGGGTCAGTCACAAGTTCTTTCGGAGCTGTTCTCTCAAGAGCAATCCTCGGGAGAGCTCTCTGAGCCCCACCTCTTCCTCTTCTTCTTCTTCCTCTTCTTCTTCCTCCTTGGGGGTGTCCCAATCCAAATACTAACGAAAGGCTGACCCTGCTTAGCTTCCCAGATATGATGAGATTGGGCTAGCCTGGGACATCCAGGTCAGGTCGGTTAAAAAACAAGGCCATTCAAGTGACCTGAGTTCACCCAACACACACACACAAACACACCTTTTTAAATTGCCCTGTGTATTCAAGGCCATTCAGTCATCTTAGTTCACCCAACTCTCTCTCTCTCTCCCCCCCTTTTAAAACTGCCCTGTTTTGCTCAAGGGAGTGAAAGAGCCAAAATCAGCCTCGAGCTTTTAAACTTTGGGGACGTTTCATAGCCTGTTTCGAGTAAGTCCGTCTTAAAGCGGGGTGGGGTGGGGAGGGGGCTGGTCCGAAGCTGAGCGAGGGCGGCTTCCTTGAGCACCTACTGAATCTATGGCAGAGGGGAGATTCTTTGAGTCTGGTAACCTCCTCTTTTCTAACGTGGTCACGGAAACGGCCACCGAGTCTCGGCCGGCTCATGGCGACCCCGTAGAGTTTTCAAGGCTAGAGGCAGGCAAGGGTTGGTTTGCCATTGCCTGCCTCTGCGTAACTACCTTGGACTTTGCTCGGTGATCTCCCATCCAAGTGCCTAAGCAGGGCCATCGGCTTTTGAGAGCTGATGAGATGGCACTAGCCTTGGCCGTGGCCATCCAGGTTAAGGCAAAGGACAAGAAAAGGTGGTTTGCCATTGCCTGCCTGTGTGAAGCAGTCCTGGCCTTCCTGGGTGGTCTCCCATCCAACGACTAACCAGGGCCAAACCTGCTTAACTTCCGAGATCTGATGAGATCGGCCCAGCCTGGGCTGTCCGGGCCAGGCCCCTTTCCTCATACGGCCTTTTAAATTATACGTGAATTCTGCAGGGTTTCGCATTCCTTCCAGCGAGTACCGGGGGCAGGAAAGCGGGAGGTGTAATTGCTTCGGATTGAGGAATACAGGGTGGTACGAGACTGTGAGAATTTCCTTTTGTCTTCTGCAGCGATGTTGCACATGCAGATGAGGGCTGGCACATCCGTTCCCTGTTCTACATTCCACTAGCCTCGCCATGCGCCTCGCACGCCAGGCCCTTGGGCCAGCGCACAGTGCGTTTGCACGAGCAATCGATACTGTCAGGGGCCTGACACTGCTCCGGCTTGAACAAATGCTCAGGAGGACCTTTATTTATTCAGCTCGGTATTGATCTGCTGAGCTGGACGTTGGCCGTGGGCTGTGGTTTCGGGGGGGGCTCCATCCAGGGCTGTTGCGTGTGTGTGGAAGGGCAGCATACACACACTTGTGGGAGACGGAACATGGAGTGAACACAGACGCATGAAGCTGCCTTCTACTGAATTAGACCAATAGAATTAAAGCAGAAATTGGAATTTGCTAGCACTTTAACACCATCTCGATTTTAACATTGTTTTTATATTGCTGTATTATTATTTATTAGAAATTGTGTTAATGAAATGAATAGTGCTTTTTTGTATTACGAGAACTTTTATCCTGCTATAAGCCACCCTGAGCCAGCCTAGGCCGGACAGGCAGGATAAAAATCAATAAAATAAATAAATAAAAGGTCAGTCCTGTCTGCTCAGACTGGCAGCAGCTCTCCAGGGGTCTCAGGCGGAGGTCTTTCACATCACCTGGTCCTTTCGTCTGGAGATGCCAGGGATTGAACCTGGGACTTTCTGCATGCTGAGCAGATGCTCTACCACTGAGCACGCGGCCCAAAATTATACTGAAGCTGCCTTATACGGAATCAGACTCTTGGTCTATCAATGTCAGTATTGCCTACTCAGACTGGCAGTCGCTCTCCAGGGCCTCAGGCGAAGGTCTTTCACATCATCTACTGCCAGATCCTTTTGACTGGAGATGCCGGGGATTGACCCTGGTACTTCTGCATGCTGAGCAGCAGATGCTCTCCACGGAGCCACAGCTCCTGCCCCAAATTATACTGAACAAGACCCTTGGTCTATCAAGGTCAGTATTGTCTACTCAGACAGGCAGCAGCTCTCTAGAGTCTCAAGAAGGAGGTCTTTCACATCACCTACCGCCCGGGTCCTTTTAACTGGAGATGCCGGGGATTGAACCTGAGATCTTCCGCATGCCAAGCAGATGCTCTGCCACTGAGCCAAAGCTCATCCCCCAAAGTATGGCTAAGCTGGAAGGGTTTGTGTGTTTAGTGGGTGCAGCTACTGTGCTTTGTTCACTACTTCTCCCTATAGATAACAAAAGGTATCAGTAGCAAAGGCGTGCATAGTGAAGCTGCTGGGGAGTAAATCCTGTTGAACGTAGCGATTCTTTACCTCTGAGTAAATATGCATAGAGTTACTACTGCAAATGACTCAAACTGAGAACTAAATCCTGCAAACGTGCTTTAAGTTGCCAGTTGTGTGCACTTTGCAGAAACTGGTGTTCTGGGGTGGAGTCTTGGTGATTTTCTTTGGTGTGAAACCTCCTCTTTCCTGTGTTGTCAGGTGGGGCCAACTGGCTGAGCTTAGGGTTGCCAGCCTCCAGGTATGGCCTGGATATCGGTTCCGTGGAGGAAATGGCTGCTCTGGAAGGTGGCACCGCATCCCCCTGAGGTTTCTCCCCTCCCTGAACCCTGCCCTCCCCACGTCATGGCCCTGGGTAGTCCTGCCTTCAGGGCCAGAAAGGAAACCGTGCTGGAGTGGAACGGGTAGTGCAGTGGCAGATTGACCGTTAAGCAGACTTAAGCACGTGCTTAGGGCACCAGGGCCAAAGGGGGCACCACAAAGTTGGGAAAAGGGTGAAAAGAAAAGAAAAAAAAGAATGAAGATTTGTAAAACAGATGTTGCATTGCATTTTTGTAGAACTTTATGTCGCCAAAGCTTGGCTTAGTTGGAACAGTATATTGTGTTATCATATGAATCAGTTTTCGTACTGCTGCAACCTGCATTGTATATCTGGTCAAGACAGGTCAGCAACTAAAATTTGTTGTTGTGGAAAGGAGGGGGGGGCGCCAAGATTGGTCAGTGCTGCTTAGGGCACCAGGGAGCCTTAATCCGCCCCTGGGGTCATGGGTGGGTTGAGGGGAGGCTGGGTTATCTTTGCTCCGTTTCCTCTTCTGCCATTCCACGTGTCTGCCATGGTAGCCTCTGCATGGGGTCTGTTCCGTGTTCTTCCTTCTTCCCTGTCCCTGCCCTGACTCCTCTTGCGTCTGTGCAGACATGCACATCACCAATGACTCTGAAACACAGCAGCTGTTCAGCGCATCTGTGAAGCTGCCAAGGGCCAGCGCAGTCTCCCCCGCTCTTGCTCTTTTTTTCGGAGCTGCTCGGCTCACTCACCAGGGGGAACCTGAGAGCATTTCGAAAAACGATATCCGGGGCGAAATGCAGCATGTTAATGAGAACAGGCAAATTCCCCATTGCATTGTGGGTAGGAGTCCTGGCTGATTTGAAATGGCTGCCTTTTTCTCTCTTTGCTGCTTCTCCTCTAGAGACGGCCACCCATGCTTTGACAGTTTCCTGAAATGCCTTAGAAAGGACACCCAGGTGAATCCAGCAAGGGAGAGTGAAATGCGGGCGCTTCTGGGGTGGGGGAAAGGACCTCCTCTGAGGAAGAGAGAAAATCCAGCTCTCTCCTTTATCATATTTGGATCCCGTCCTTCCCCCAAGGAACTCATGACAACATACGTTAGGGTTGAGAACTCCCTGGGTTGGGAAATTCCCGGAGATTTGAAGGTGGAGCCTGTGGAGGAGGGCGGGGTTTGGGGAGGGGGGACCTCACGGGGGATGTGAGCCCATAGACCCTTCCCCCGAAGCAGCCATTTTCTCCAAGGGAATTGATCTCTGTAGCCTGGAGATCAGTTGTCATTCGGGGAGATCTCTGGGCCCTGCCTGGAAACTGGCAACCTTTAGCATAACATAGTCCCCCTACCCCTGCCCGATTCCATCCTTATAATGATCACCTGAGCGAGGTTTACATACCAGAAGGCTTATTAGCCATGCTTTCCAGAATTGCAGTTTATAAGTAGCCAAATTTGAGTGAAAATATAAAAACAGAGTCAAAACAGCCACAAAGACCACGCTCAACTCAGGACCTGCCCATTCGTGACAATTCTGTACTTATCTTCTGAACATGGAGTGATCCCCAGCGTTGTGAATGAGAGGGCACAGCGTAGATGCAAAGCCGATCGGGGATTCTGGAGCTTGAACTGGGGCAAGGTTGGGATTCAGCCTAAGGAGAACGTTGAGCGGAGGGTGTGTTTAGCGCCCTCTTCAGGTACTAAAGGGAACAGAGAGGTACAACATCTGCCCTTGTGATTGGCAGTCAGTCTGGAGCCTCTGGATTGGCCAAGCCTGGCATTAATACTCTTAGTCTTTTTAAAGAAATGAGGTAGGGTTGCCAGTTCTGGGTTGGGAAATACTTGGAGATTTGGGGGGAAGAAAAAGAAGAAAAAGAAATTAGATTTATACCCCACTCTTCACTACCCGAAAGAGTCTCAGTGCAGTTTACAATCTCCTTTCCCTTCCCCTCCCCACAGCAGACACCCTGTGAGGTAGGCGGGGCCGATAGAGCTCATTTGAGAACTGCCCTTGAGAGAACAGCTCTGAGAGAACTTGTGACTGACCCAAGGTCACACCAGCAGCTGCATGTGGAGGAGGGAATCAAACCCGGTTCTCCCAGATTAGAGTCTGTACTCCTAACCACTACATCAAACTGGCGCTCTGGTGCCTGGGGAGGGCAGGGATTGGGGAAGGATTGCAGCAGGGTATAATGCCATAGAGTCCACCCTCCAAAGCAGCCATTTTCTCCAGGGGAACTGATGTTGGTTGGCTGGAGGTCAACTGTAATAACGGGAGTTCTCTAGATGCCACCTGGAGGCTGGCAACCCTACAGCAGGATAAAAGTGTATTATATAGATCAGTTCTTGGAGACTGATCTTCTTGCCTTTGTCTGGTTAACAGGATAGGGCCTCCTGCCCACTGTCAGTCAAGCTCAGCTCTCTGCTCATAGGGGTGCCAACTTCCAGGTGGCAGGTGGAGATCTCCCAGAATCTTCTGTGTCTGGATTCTGGTCTGGGTGCCCAGAGCACCGGCTTGTCCCTGAAACATTGAAATTTCCTGCAGAACTTGGGATTCGGCTGTTTGTGCTGAATACCGTCAGTGTGCAGTGGGGGAGAACAAAGCTCTGCGAGAGAGCGCTGCAGTTAGGGGACCCGTGACTAATAAGACAATCCCTTCAGTATGAAGCCCGGTCCCCTCCCCAATTTCAGGCAAGCACAGGGTCACGATAACCGCCGGCGATAAGCTCGGGTCTCGGAGAAATCCAGGAAAATCACTCTTTGTTACGTGGCAAATAAAGCGAGCCTATAGGGAAAATAACCATAAATGTTCATTATTTGTACAGGAAAATCAATTTGTAGGCCAATTGACCAAACAAAGTAATGCAATTTGCTGGAAAGACACCCTTCCCCCCACCCCCAGCGTGGCAGACAAATCGTCGAGCCGGTTGCAAATGGAAATTGCAGTTCTCAAAAAAACCGAAGACCCCACAACCCATGCGAGGGGGTGGCTTTGGGGACTGGGTGTGGATCCTGTATATGTGAGTGAGAGGCTCTGAAGAAAGTGTGAGGGGACTGAAGATTTCAGCATGACAGGAAGCTAAACTCTTTCTGCAGAGGTGTGTGTATGTAGCAGAATCCAACCCTCCCTGTTCTGGCCAGGAGTCATCAAGAAACTCTTACATGGAGCGTGGCATTACCTGGAGTCTAAATGCCATCTGGGAGTGCGCAGACTCTAATCTAGGAGAACCAGATTTGATTCCCCACTCCTCCACATGCAACTGCTGGATGACCTTGGGCAAGCCATAGTTCTTTCAGAGCTGTTCTCTCAAGGGCAGTTCTCAAGAGAGCTCTCTCAGCCCCACCTACTCACAGGGTGTCTGTTGTGGGGAGGGGAAGGGAAAGGAGTTTGGAAGCTGCTCTGAGACTCCAAGTGAAGGGCGGGGTATAAATCCAATCTCTTTTCTCTTCTTCTACGGGGGGGCTCCAGTTCCATCGGGAAGATGGTACTGGGTGGTCTTCTCAAAGGAGTCACCTGCGATTGATTTCCACCCCTCCTCCCCTGCCACATCAGACGTTCCCAGGGCAGCACCCTGGCCAAGCGTGAAAGTATTTCAGGTTAGTCTGTCCCTGTTGGCTGAAGCAGCTTTGGCTATGGAAAGAATTTGATGTGTGTGTAGGTGTGTGTGTGGGAGGGACTCTTCAGACTTATCTTTCATCTGGGGAAAGAAGGAAGTGTTTCTGCAATGCCATTCCTTCCAACTTCTGGACCAGGAGGAATGCTTTATCTCAAGACTCATATGTTTACAACTCAGCTGACAAAGGGGGCGTGGTCCTTCACTGACTATTGTGGGCATCCCAGCAAGCCAAAGTTTGTTGCTATGGCCATGAACCTGAGGGAACCCCCCCCGCTGTCTTTCTCCCTCCTCCTTTTTATGCGCAGCCTGAAAATGAATGTTTTCCATTTTCATAGCAATCCAAAGGCTTGAGTCCCACCTACATTGGTGCTGGGGGTGGGGGGGCTGATTTTTACCAAACAGACCCCCCCACAGGAGACCACTGATTCCCCCAAACTATCCTGAGGGGGGGAGGGTGTTCTCTCCCTACCAGGAGCAGCATTTCAGAGTCTGTTTTTGCTGGGTGAAATGTAAAAAAATATATATCATTTGCCTTGGAAGCGCAGAAGTTTTATGTAGTCTCCCTGATCCTCCACGATTCCCCGTTAAGGGGAAAATGCTGTTCAAACAAATTACAAAGATGATCCGACACCAATGGTCACAAGAGAAAGAAATTTTACTTACAAAAATAGAAGTGCATCTTACATGACGTATCCATTTAACTTATTGTGAACAGATTAACTTCCAAAAGGTTAGCTTGCTACAGCTCCAAGCCCAGGGAAGAGAGAGAAGAAGAGAGGTTCCATATAAAATGAAACCGAGGGCAAACAAGGGCCAAAGAGGCTCAACATCTATAACCAGTGGGAGGGTGGTGCCAACTGCCAAGTGTACCCCCCCCTGAGAGAATTCTCTTAACTCTTTCTCTCCCAGGTCCTCTTGCATGCAGAGTTACAATATCCAGGGCTTTTTTTTGTAGAAAAAGCCCAGCAGGAGCTCATTAGTATAGTAGGCCACACCCAACAGCAGAAACTCATTAGCATATTAGGCCGCACCCTGCCAGCACAGCTCATTAGCATAGTAGGCCACACCCCCATGTTACCAGAAGTGTGGTCATCCAGCCACACCCATCTTTTGCTTCTTATTTGGTTTACCTTGTTTGTTGTCAAAATCCAGGGCTTTTTTTGGAGCAGGAACTCCTTTGCACCTTAGGCCACACACCTCTAAGCCAATCCTAATGAGTTTCTGCTGTTGGGTGTGGCCTATTATGCTAATCAGTTCCAGCTGGGCGTGGCCAACTTGGGAGCCAGCTGGAACTCTCTTCCTGTGCGTTCCTGCCCAAAAATAGCCCTGACAATATCCAACAGTGTTGGGCTGCCATGGGAGGGAGGAATTGGCAAAAATCCCCCCACCCTTGCACTGGTAGAAATCAAGGCAGGATCCACGCCAGAGTTTGATATTAGCTCTGAACCACCCTGTTACCCAGGATTTCAAACAAGCATAAAAACAGAGTTTCAAATCCTGATTTGCAGGGAAAGCGCAAACTGCCGTTTGGCGATTCAGATGTAAGGCCAGACTATAGTGACACAACCACATTGTTCTCTATCTCTTGCCATGACCATAATGTGAAGACTATGAAGGAACTGCAAGGTCTCTCTGGAGGTAATAATGACTCTTACTTTCAGGAGGTTATAGTGTGTAGAAACCCGCAGCTAGACAGTACCACTGATGATCTTTTAATCATATATTTAATTTCAACAAATACCTTGCCACGCAGATTAATTTAAAAAATCCACACATTAGGGCCACCTGGAAGTAGGGGTAGATGTTTCTGCAAATCCGAGGCACCCTCCAGTTAGCAAAAAAAAGTCTTAAAACTAAAAAAGGATTGAGAGATATTCTCTCTCTCTCTCTCTCTCTCTCTCTCTCTCTCTCTCTCTCTCTCTCTCTCTCTCTCTCTCACACACACACACACACACACACACACACACACCCAGAGGCAACATCTGTCCAAGCACAGACACAGCGAGTGAAGAACAAAAACCTGAATGCTGTCCAAGATATTGTAAGACTGTGTTGTGGGATGTTGGCCACCAGGCTAGGATTCCTGGGCAACTCCATAGAACACTGTTATAACTCCTTGAAAGAGCTCTCTCAGCCCCACCTTCCTCACAGGCCGTCTGTTGTCGGGAGGGGAGGGGAAAGGAGTTTGTGAGCCACTCTCTGAGTGAAGGGCGGGGTATAAATCCAATCTCCTCCTCCTCTTCCTCCTTCTGCTTTTGCTATTCCAAGGCCTCTTCCCGTCCTTGCGTCCTTTGGTCTTCCTACGGTTCCCCTTTGCTTTTTCACTCCCATCTGCTGCCCCCCAGAAGAACCTGAATCTTGGAGGCAGCAAAATAAATTAACACAAAGAGCATAAACACATTGCAGCTCTGCTTAACTTGAAAAATGTCTTCTGTGCACAGACTCTGGATCTCTGTTTCCTGTGTACTATAAACGTATCAGCAGCCCCGCTCCTGGATCTGAAAATGTTTTACAGAGTTGCTTCTGGGCTACATATGGTGGATTCCGGGCATAAATAACGGGCCATGACTTGGCCGAGGTCACACATGGAATGGGGAATATTTTTTCTCACTTTGATCCCTTCAACTTCCTCTCCTTCCAAGCTAGCAGGCGGTTAGGATAGGGTGCGTGCTCCCACCTCCGGAATGAGTGCGGAGGCCGGTTCCAAAGGGGGGGTGCTGTCGTTCCTGTCGGGTCCCCTGCAGTGCTCCCTCTAAGCTGTGGAGTCTGGTGAGCAGAAATTCTACTTTGTGAGCTACTGGCATTAAAATGGTGAGCAAGCAGTTTGGCTGCTGCATAAATCAGTTTGCTTTGGAGCCCTCCTTCCCAAGCTAAGGCAAAAATGTGTGAGCCGGAGGCTAAAAAACCTGTGAGCTGGCTCACACTAACTCAGCTGAGAGGGGACGCTGGTCCCCTGTGCTGTCTGGATGTCGCCCAGCCCAAGGCAGCTAGGGATCAGCTACCTTCTGCCTTCATTTCATGTTCATTTATTTACACCTCGAGTAAATGCAAGCAGATTATCTCCCAAATCCCGACTTTTCTTCCGTTCATCCCCCATCTCGCCTTCCCAAGCAATAAAGGGTTTCTTAGCCGAAGCAGCATCTAGATCTAAAGGGTAATTTAGACGGAGGCCCGATTTGATGGAACAAAATTGTTCGGGGGCTCCCTTGACAAAGCTATTAAGGAAACTTTCTAGATTTCGACAAATTGCAGCGGTCCCCTGGGGAACCGGGCATGCAAGATGTGGAGCGCGAAGACTCACGAACGCCCGCCAAGGTCAGGAAGTGGGTTGTTTCAGCTTTTTCCACCAGTTGTGTGCCGGGAAACATTTCTTCCTCCTTGTTGGCTTCAAGGAGCAGGCCAAGGCACAGGTAGCCATTAATAAATTCCAGCAAACTTGGGTCTGTTCTTGGTCGGGAAGCGTTATTCAGAAAAGAAAGAACTGATGTTAGATGCAGAAATTACTGACGGGAGCTGGCATGGACTCAGGGGACAAAGGCCAAGTGATGTGATGCCACTCCCTGCGTCAACGCCAGGCAGATAAAGTTTGGCACCAAGCCCCACAGAAGCTGGTCGGCCTGCCTTCTTGCTGAGATAAGTGCAGGATATTTGGAAGCAGAGGGTAAGAGTGGGCAGCAGGTGAAAGTGGTGAGATTTGTGGTAGAGCTTGCGATACACGAGCATCTCTAGTGCCCCTCCAGATTCCCAGCGAGTTTGGAACCCTCTGGTCTCCAGAGAGTCTGCCTTCCGAGGAGGAGGAGGCCTGGCTTTTGGCAGCTCAAATAAACTGTTTTCTTTGCTCTGAGTTTGGGCACCCAGACAAGATTTTGCCCCCCAGAGGACGGGAATCCTCCCGAGTCCTGACAGATGTTCTGCCAAAATAATAACTGTTATCTGGAATTTCCCCACAGTGGGATTTACTGGCATCCCTGGGCAGCAGGAAAACACAGCTCTGCAGGGCTAAAGGAAAGTATAGGAGTGCCAAGCCTCCCCCCCCTTTTCCAGAGTATGAGTGGATAGCGCCGATGTGCGCCATTTTGTTCCAGAAGCCAGGAGGCTGGTTTTTACACGATGGGTTTGTCTGTCCGCACGGAAGAGGGTTGTGTGCCAAAGAGCGTTACATCGCGGATGTTGCCCAGGGTTGCGTGTTCTTCACACTGCGAAAGTCTGTGCCAAGAAAACCTGGGGTGCTGTAACCTGTTGATAGAGTTGCCAGTTTCGGGTTGGGAAACCCCTGGAGGTTTTGGAGATGAAATCTGGGAGGGCTGGCGTTTGGAGAGGGGAGAGACCTCAGTGGGGTATAAGGCCATAGAGTCAGTTTGGTGTAGTGGTTAGGTGGGTGGACTCTAATCTGGGAGAACCGGGTGTGATTCCCCGCTCCTCCACTCACAGCTGCTGGATGACCTTGGGCCAGCCATAGTTCTGTCAGAGTTGTTCACTCAAGGACAGTTCTCTCAGAGCTCTCGCAGCCCCACCTACCTCATAGGGTGTCTGTTGTGGGGAGGGGATGGGGAAGGAGTTTGAAAGCCACTCTGAGACTCTGAGTGAAGGGCAGGGTATAAATCCAATCTCCTCCTCCTCCTCCTCCTTCTTCGTCTTCTTCTTTGTCGTCTTTTTCTTCTTCTTCTTCCAAAGCAGCCATTTTCAAACCTCCTCCTCCTCCTCCTCTTCTTCTTCCCCATCCTGGATCTGGCAACCCTACCCGCCCCCCAATCTCCTGCCACTGGCCAAGGGGCACCTGGCTACCCCACTCCTCCCAAAAGCCAAACAACTGAGGAACATATAAGGAGGCCAGGTCTACCTTGACACTCTCCTAAACCCTGTGGAGACCTGGCCCCAGAGGGTGGTTGTCCGTTCTTGTGAAGCAGCGACTGGGGTCTGAATCACAGCTGGCAGATAGCTTTAGTGCTGCCCGCTGAGTGTGTGTGTGTGTGTCGTCGTTCCCCCCCCCCAGTGTGGGAGTGTTCGTTTTTGTTTGTTTTTTGTGCCCAAGCCGTGCAGCTCTCCCCGGGAGAGGATGCTTGACTTCTTGACCTGTTCTTTCGGCTCGCGTCAAATTGCTTCTCCAGGTTGCGTGCCCTTCCTTCCCCTTAGGCCTGTCTTGCATTTCTGCCTTTGGTTCGGTCTGGAGAACTTTTAAATTCTGGGGCCGCCTACAGATCCGTCAATCAGCAGCCTGTTCCCGTTTCTGCAAATCAATGCACTGACCGTCTTAGAATGCGAATAGGATGGTACCTGAAATGGTACCTTGAAAATACGTTAGTAGAAGTAGTGCCGAAGGAACTCACTCGCAATAAAAGCAACAGATTTCTGTGGCACTCGGAAGAGAGGCATGTTTAATTGTGGGACATGCATCTGTAGAAGAAAGCTGACGGAAAGAAAGCGGATGTGGTGTTGGAGGAGAGTTTTGGGGCTGCTGTGGAGCACCAAAAAGACAAGTCAGTGGGTTCTAGATCAAATCGAGCCTGAACTTTCCCTAGGAACTAAAAGGACTAAACTGAAGCCATTGTGCCTTGGTCACATTCTGAGAAGACAAGACTCACCGGAAAAGACAATAACGCTAGGAAAAGTTGGAGGCAGGAGGAAAAGAGGAAGACCCAACAGGAGATGGATTGACTCTTATAAAGGAGGCTGCAGCCCTCAGCTTGCAAGGCCTGATCAAGGCTGTTAACAAGAGGACATTTGGGAGGACATTAATTCATAGGACAAAGTTTGAGTCCGGTGGCACCTTTAAGACCAACAAAGTTTAATTCTGGGTATAAGCGTTCATGTGCATGCAAAATGTATCTGAAGAAGTGTGCATGCGCACAAAAGCTTGTACCCAGAATTTGGTCTTAAAGGTGCCACTGGACAAGACTTTGTTCTCTTGTTCCAGACCAACACGGTGACCCACGGCAACCCACGGCGAATCCATAGGGTCGCTGTAGAGCAGAAGTGGCTTGACAGCACTTCACACATGCACACACACATCTGAGAGCAAGAGGAGGATGCAATGGTCCTGTGGGTTGGTTGGGTGCACACCAGTATAGCTGGGGGCCGGGGGGGGGACATAAGAACCAGATAATCAGAACCTTTGGCCTATAGCCCCAACCCCTACCCAAAGCATGACTCGGATGCAGTTTTCGCAGAACGTGTCCATCTTTCTGCTTCTCTTGCTCTCTGCCTTCCCTGTTTGTTTTCTTCTTCTCTCTCTCTCCATCAATTTCTTCCATTTAGGCCCTGCCACTTTCAGATGGGGCCACACTCCAGTTGCAGAGACCAGCGGGGCTGGGATTTCTCCCACCTCTGTGACCCAGAAGCAGCATTTCTTTGTTGCCTCAGGAGGATTTTTGGAGAGTGAAACGTGCCCCTTTTTCTCGACGGGGCCTGTAACCACGGATAGGGATGCCAGCCTCCTGGTGGGACCTGGGGATCCCCTGGAATTACAGCTCTCATCTCCAGACGACAGAGATCAGTTGCCCTGGGGAAAATGGATGCCTTGGAGCAGAGCTGTCAAACTCATTTGTTACAAGGCCCGGATCTGACATTAATGTCACTTTGTCCAGCTGGGCCCTGTGTGCCATAAAAAGTAATGCCAGGTACCGGGGATACAAACTGCATAAAGGACAGCAGCTGGCAACCTCCGAGTTATTGTATCCTCACTGCAAGGTCCCCTGGGCCGAGAGGGGGGTGCAAAGGAAAACCCACATGGCTGGACTGGAGAGCCAGTGGTGCAGCCCTGGGCAGACGCTCCCACACTGCTTGACAGCTGCAGATGAGGTTGTTCTGCCATGCTGAAGCCACAATCGCGATGGCTCTGCCCACTCCCCCCAAAAGCAGTCTCCTGTTCCCTCCCTTGCACTAGTTCCTCGTGGGCAGCATAAGAGCCCTGGACGGGCCGGTTCTAGCCCCCGGTCCTTCTGTTTGACACCCCTGCCTTAGAGGGTGGACTCCGTGGCGTTGTACCCCACCGAGGTCCCCGTCCTCCCCAGGCTCCATCCCCAAATCTCTGGGAGTTTCCCAACTCAAACCTGGCAACTCCATCCCCCGCCAGTGGCCCAGGCAGACCCGGCAACCTAATGGGGCAGCCGGCCCCGTTTCCTTCCTTCGCGGTTTTATGAGGCGGATCACCGCCAGCGTGATCGGCGAGCCGCATTAGCAATCCGGCGAAGAACTAGGCTGCTTTTGACAGGTGATGAGGAAAAAGCGCTCGGCGGGCAAAGCTGCCGAGAGTCGGCTGTTCTTTTATTCATTTGCTCATTACTCGAGCGGCGGCAGCGGCGCAGGCCACGAGATGGGGCCCGGGAAGCTTGTTTTATCAGCGGCCTCCGTTTTAATAGCAAAGCTGGTTAAGCGCCGGGAAAGCGAGGCGGTGGCCGCCTCGGCCCTGGATTTACTATCGAAACAATCAGCGATGTCGAGGCGCTGGCCTGGGAGGGGTAATGAAGGCCTGGGGGAGAGACGGGGGCTTATGGGGGGGACCCGGCGTGACCCTCTCAGTAATCGCAGCTGAGGCTCAAACAGGAAAAGGAGGGAGGGAGGGCAGAGAGCAGTCGGTTGCTGCTGTGCAAGTCTTGGACCGTCTTGCCTGCATAGTTTCTTAATTAACACCCCCCCCCCCTTGGCCTTCCCTTGTCTTTTCCCAGCCGTGGAGTCCGTGTTCTTGGAGCCCCACCAAAAATTTGGGTCAATGAGAGGATGGAAACGCAGCCCAGACTTTTGGATTTCCTTGAGATATGGAGCCAGTTTGAAGGTTCTGCATGTGTTTTGGGTGGAGAGAGGACGTGAGTTCTAGCGGTGGTGAGCACATGACCCCTGATTCTACCCAGGGGCGGTCCAACCATGAAGCTAAGTGGGGCGGCTGCCACAAGGAGCAGATTTTGGGTCCTGTGCTGGATAGTGGCGTGGGAGACGGACCTGACCCGTGAGGCCCAATCCACCAGGAAGTTCTTCCATAGAGGCCTCCTTGTGAGCATTCGTTTCAAGGAAGTTTGCGTGCAAAAAAAGTGGAGAGCCAGTTTGATGTCGTGGTTAGGAGTGCGGACTCTAACCTGGGAGAACCGGGTCTGCTTCCCCACTCCTCCACATGCAGCTGCTGGTGTGAACTTGGGCCAGTCACAAGTTCTTTCAGAGCTGTTCTCTCAGGAGCAGTCCTCGAAAGAGCTCTCTCTCTCAGCCCCACCTACCTCACAGGGTGTCTGTTGTGGGGAGGGAAAGGAGATTGTAAGCCGCTCTGAGACTCCTTCAGGTAGTGAAGGGCGGGGTATAAATCCAATCTCTTCTTCTTCTAATTGGATCTCAAGCACTGAACTGTCTCTGTCCGGCCTAGATTCCACCTTTACGTTGGGGGCAATTTTAGTGATTATGGGGCCCAGAATCACTGCCACTGCTCCCTGTTGCCCCCGCCCCCTCTGGGGCCAAGCAAGGAGAGGTCCTCACCGCATGCAAAGAGAGTGGGAGCCCCCACCACCCCCAGAAGCCAGATGGGGCACCTGCAAGCAATGGCCGGAGCCTGTTCGTCCTTCCCCCCTCCCCCACTTTGAGGGGGCACAAGTGTGGACAGCTGGGGCCCCTCCAAGCACGCTGCCCCATTTCTCGTGGACTAAGCCTACCTCTGTTCTCCGCAGAAGATCTCATCTGTCAGTTCACAAGGGGGTGCAAGGCACATCCTTTTACTAATATTTTCTGGGTCACTGGCCCTTGGCAGTAGCATTAGCCTTAGTGTTATTAACCATCACACAAAAGAAGAAGAAAAACATTGTATGTGTTTGCATTGTGGGTCAATCTAAAAGAAGAAGAGGAGGAGGAGATTGGATTTATACCCCACCCTTCACTTGGAGTCTCAGAGCGGCTAACAAACTCCTTTCCCTTCGCCTCCCCACCACAGACACCCTTTGAGGTAGGTGGAGCTGAGAGAGCTCTGTGAGACCTGCTCTTTCAAGGACAGCTCTGACAGAACTATGGCTTGCCCAAGGTCATCCAGCAGCTGCAAGTGGAGGAGTGGGGAACCAAACCCGGTTCTCCCAGATTAAAACCTGGTTCTCCCAGATCTACCTACTTGCGCCTTCATCATTGACGCACTTGTGTGAGTGTCTCCAATTCACACATTTACAAGGTACACGGGTTGGGTTGAGTGTCCTGCCAGATGTAAAACAGTCACATATGAGACGCGGGTTCTCAATTCCTGCACATGTGGTGTCCACTTGGGATCATGACTGTGGTATGCGTGGAGAAGGGACTTCTTCCCTTCCTTCTAGAGCCATTTTTCCAAACTGAAACCAATCCCAGGCATGGGGAGCACTATTTGAAGGAAATCCACTGGTTCCCCTGTGTATAGACGGGTTTCCACAACAGGCCAAGTAGCACCTCCTGTCCCGGGACCATTGCAGATAGGGGAGATGCCACGCGGAGGAAAGGCTTGAAGTCCCTTCACTGTGTGTTCCGTGCAGGCGTGTAGCCCGGATTTTTTAATTCGGGGGGGGCCCTTAAATAAGTCAGGGGCACCCCCTCACACACCCCAAGCCTGGGAGTGCCCCAGAGAAGCCTCCATCTCTCATGCAAGCTGCCAAGGGGGAGGCATAGCAAAGGCTTGAGCTCCCCGCTACCACACTGCCTGAAGCAGCGCTCTCCACCCAGCTCAGCGAAAAGTGGGGGGCATGGGCAGTAAATCGGGGGGGGGCGGCCCCGAGATGCCCCATTGTAGCTAGGGGCCTGGTTCCGTGGTGCTGACCAAAATCAGGCACTCCACGCTGAGGAACTGAGAATACATCTGACACCGAGCAGGGGATCCAGACCCGATTTGGATAAACGTATGGGTTTTTTGTTCTGTTTTGCTCAGGCAGGCTAAATGCAGAATCTTGGCTGAAGCGGCAACTGCCCAAGAGTCCATCACACACACACACAGAGGAAGAGGATGTGTTTTTCCAGCTTTTGGCCTCTCTGACCGTCAGGCCCATCGAAAGCATCTCTCTCTCTCTCTCTCTCTCTCTCTCTCTCTCTCTCTCTCTCTCTCTCTCTCTCTCTCTCTCTCTCTCTCTCTCTCTCTCTCTCTCTCTCTCTCTGTGGTGTCCTTTGCTTGAGAGTTCTGCCTTCCTGCTCCTGTAGCCAAGGCCTCTGCAACGCTGGGATCAATTAAACACCCGCTGGGGAGCCGACTGGAAGCGGCCCTTCCTCCTTCTCCGGCAGCCGTATTACATCACCGCCAGGGCGTTGAGGCGCTTTGACCTTCCCTCGGAGAACAGGGAACCTTTGCGAGCCCCGGCTCCCTCTGCGCCTGTCCTTCCCGCCTCCCCGCCTCCATCTGCAGGGCCTCCCCTCTCTGCGCTCTGTTGTTCCTGCTGAATAACTTGGCATTTGGCTTTGTTGGTGGGGCCGGCGGGGTCCCAGGAGCAGTGACAGACGGCTTCCTCGGGAGGGAGGGTTTGCCCAGCATCCTGGCTGACCTGGATTCAGCTGCGTTTTCTTGGGAGCACTGCTGGGGGGTGGGGGAGGTGGAGAGATCAATTGTTGATTTCCACTGGGGTGGGTAGGTGGGGGGGTGGAGGAGAGGAATACAATTTTCTCTGTTTGGGGGGGGGGTGGTAACCTCTTCCCTAACGACTGGCTTCTCTGCCTGCAATTTGTAGATGCTTTCTCTAACACGAAACAGTAGAACTATAATTCCCCCCCCCAATCCTCCAAAGGGTGACCCTGGAGCTCACGGCAAGCTGGGGATGCTGCTCTGTTAACCGGGCAAGGGCAGGAGGCCCAGCGCCTGGCATTTATGCCGCGCCTGGCCAGTCCCAAGGTCTCAAACAACCTGCCAGTCACGGGGGAAAGTGTTGCGCCCTGCTGTTACCGTCGGTGCTGTGGTCTTGAGGGCAGATTGCAGGTAGCCGGTGCTCAACTCTGAGCACAGCGGTCTCGAGTCAGACCCCGGAGCTCCGGTAAAAGGGTTCTTCAGGTTATTACCAGCTAGCAGCTTGGCCCTACATCCTTTTCACTAGGAAAAAAACCCCTTTGAATAAGGTCTGATTAATCCATTGTCCTGAGCAGCATGGGGGCCTGTTCTTCATGTGTTTGGTGTAGTGGTTAGGAGCGCAGAATCTAATCTGGGAGGACCGGGCTTCATTCCCCACACCTCCACATACAGCTGCTGGTATGACCTTGGGTCGATCACAAGTTCTTTCAGAGCTGTTCTTTCACGAGTAGTTCTCGAAAGAGCTCTCTCAGCCCCACCTACCTCACAGGGTGTCTGTTGCGGGGAGGGGAAGGGAAAGGAGCTTGTAAGCCGCTCTAAAACTCGTTTGGGTAGGGAAAGGTGGAGTATAAATCCAATCTCTTCTCTTCTTCTCTCTTTGGTGCTGCAACACATTCCGTGCTAAGCAGATCCCAGCCAGACTGGAGCTTGGATGGGGCGGGGGGTTGCTGTAAAAAGTTTGGGATCTCCTGAGGTCTGCTTAGAGCAGGTCCCCGTCCCATGTTCTGTCTCTGGCATTTGAGTGTGCAGAATTCAGATGTGTGGGATATTTTCGTTTGTGTTCATTTCCTGCCTTTTGGCTTCACTCACAGGAACCCTGCCTGCCAGGTTGGGTTGACAACCTCCAGGTGGTGGCTGGAGATCTCCTGGGATTACAACCAATGCTCTCCCTCCAAGCTGTGGAGTCATGTGAGCAAAAATTCTACTTTGTGAGCTCCTGGCATTAAAGTTGTGAGCGAGCAATTTGGCTGCTGCATGAATTAGTTTGCTCTGGAGCCCATCCTTCCTCAGCGAAGACCAAAATCTGTGAGCTGGAGGCTAAAAAACTGTGAGCTGGCACGCACTAACTCAGCTTAGAGGGAACACTGATTACAGCTGCTCTCCAGATGACCCAAGATCTTATCCCGTGGAGAAAACCGCCACTTAGGAGGGTGGACTCTATAGCATCATACCCGACTGAAGTCCCTCCCCTCCCCCAAACCCCACTGTCTTTAGACTCCGCCCTCCCAAATCTCCAGGAATTTCCCAACCCGGAGCTGGCGACCGTACTGCTAGGACTCTTGACAGCCATGGCAGCGTTCAGGCACAAAGCTAATTTTTAGCATTCGTCTTGCCCTCCCGGGAGGGTGCCGGACTGAGTGGGGTGCCAATCCCCGCCTGTGGCTTGATATTGATTTCCTGTCCTCACGGGAAAGGAGGGGGAGAAGAAAGGATGTCATGTTTTGTTGAGGGCTACGGGGCTCAAAGCAAGAGGGCCCCCCCTCCACACAGGTCAGGAGCTAATTGCAACTCCCTGCATTTTGAGGATGAAGGAAGGGCAGGAAGTTCCTGCTGGGAAAGCCTCCGACTGCAGCCTGGAGGGCCAGTGCAGTCCCAGAGTCTGCTTCAGTCCTCCCGTCTGGGCGGCACTTTGCTGAGAAAAGCTGTCCTGGTGCTGGAGGCCGAACTTTGCTGGGGCTCACACCTGGGCACCTGAAAACACTTCCCCGAGCAAAACCAATTCAAGTAGCAGCTGCCCTCGGGAGCCTGATATGAGGAGGGAATGCGACCGGCCGCGGAAAGTGAAGCACGTCGGTTAGGGCCGCCAGCTCCGGGTTGAGAAATACCTGGAGACTGGGAGGGTGGGTGGGGCCTGAGGAGGGTGGAGTTTGGGGCACAGAGCCCATCCTTCCAAAGCGGCCTTTTTCTCCAGGTGCACTGATCTCTCTCGCCAGGAGAGTGGTTGTAGTAGCAGGAGATCTCCAGCCACCAACTGGAGGCTGGCAACTCCAAAGCTAGGTGGCTTCGAGACGGCAGAATTTGGACAGGCCCCAGCTGCCTCCCATTACTGGTGTGTGTTTGGTCCTGGTCTCTTTCCTCTCTCTCTCGCTCGCTCTCTGTCTCTCTCTTTTCTCTCTATCTGCTGCAAGAAAAGCAGCGGGTTCTAATTTCCGTTAGAGGTGATCTAAGGCAGGGCCTATCACGGGCCGTTTTTAAATGCCAGGATCCAGCCCTGGTATATAGAAGCAGTAATGCAGAACCAAACGCCTTCGACCATGTGCAAAGTGCTTTTCTCCACCCCACCCCCTGGGTTAAAGGTTCCCAAGCCAGAGATCCGGGGAAGTTGTCTGGTGCGACTGCCAAGAAGGAAGGAGCCAGGGCCCCCACTCGTTTTTAAGAAAACAAAGTTCTGTTTTCTTTTCACACCAGTGGAGGCCACTCGAGAAATATGTTGAAAAGCCAAGTTTCTTTTTTTTAAGCCAGAAGATATAGGATGATGTGTGTGTCTGTGTGATTAAATAACACAACGATACAGTCTTATTTACAAGGAAGGATAATCTTAGGGTTATAAAAGGAGGCCACATCCGTTGGGATTTCCTCTGAGCCGATCCAGTGTTTGTGCTGGAAGAGGATGACGTTATGACGCTTTCTGAAAATACGGTTTGTTTTTTCACACAGGGTGTGTGTGTGTGTGTGGCGTCAGTAATGATTTTCCCAGGCAGGATACCAAACTAGTACATTGCTGTGCTGGTCCCTGCAAAGAGGAAAACTGGTATAAATCAGGATCTAACTTTTCCCAAGAGACTATAAGCGAATGCATTCCTAAACAGACTTACGCCCTTTTAAGCCCATAGACTGAGAAGGGAGTAGCTCTGTTTAGGGTTGCAGTGTAAGGCATAGGGTTGCCAACCTCCAGGTGGCACCTGTAGATCTGCTGGAATCACAGCTGATCTCCAAACAACCAAGTTTGGTTCCTCTGGAGAAAGTGGCTACTTTGGAGGGGTGGACTTTATGATCTTGCATCCTGCTGAGGTCCCCCCCTCCCCAAACCCTCCCCTCCCGAGGCTCCACTCTCCAAATTTCCAGGTATTTACCAGCTCAAAGCTGGAAATCCTACAGAATTTCTCCACGATAGATAGTTCCTATTGCTTATATCCCGTTTAAAATTATCCATTGCCTTTAATCTGTCATCCTCCCAACTGTTGGCTGAGGTTTTGTGATGTCGTAGAACATTCAAAAGTGTTCATATTATTTGGGGTGTTGTGTCAGCATTAGAGTCCTCACTCCACATACAGGTTTTTGGACTGGTGCTAAATTTCAGATACTGTTTTCACATTTGGCTTCAGGTCTCAAACGCCTATTTATCGCAGTCCACCAAAATCCACCTAAAATCATTAGGATGGCTTTACACGTTAATAAATATCAACAGTTATGAACTGTATTGCAGACTTAGTCTGGAATTTTAGGAGAGGGATGTCCTACTGCTCAAACTACTGAAGAAGTTGCAGTCTTAGAAAGTTCTGCAGGGTTGTTCATTCATTTCCAAATGCATTTTTTTAAAAAACTAAACGAAATGTTGTTTGTTTCCTAGTGCTTGGCAGTCTAGTTAGAATAGAGGTTCCTAACCTTTGTAGGCCTGTGGTCACCTCTGGATTTTTGGCACAGTATGGTGGGCACAGGCACAACATGGCTGGCACAAAATGGCTGCCAGAAGAGGCGGAGCCAGCCACTAAATGGCTGCTGCAGCTTGCCTTCCATCACACAGTTTGTGCAGTGGTGGCAGTTGCTGCCAAAGCAACTGTGCAGCCAATCAAATAGCCAGGTTGCATTCAAAAGCCTTGCTGGGCAAAAGCCTACCTGGGCCCACCTACTTTCTAAATACTCTTGGCAGGCACCAGGAAAGGTGTCAATGGGCACCATGATGCCCACTAACATCATGTTGGGGCCCCCTGAGTTAGAGAGTTCATCAGGAAGATCAGAGGGATGGGGAGTCCGTAGAAGAGGAAAGATATGAAACTGACAGGGAAGCTTTCCAGTCATCAAAATCAAGCAGATCTCACAATCGAAGAGAATTGTGCTTAGGATTTTCTTTTCCTGTGCGTTTCTACCATTGTTAGATCAGTAGTTTGGCGAGGGCTTTCTTGATTATATAGCTCTAGAAGCAGCTAGTTGGTTGTTAAGAAGCTTTCATTTTTAAAGGCTGTTCAGTTGTTGCGCGTGACAGCAAATAATGTAATTTTGTAATGATTTTTTTAAAAATGTGTGTCTGGTTGAACAATAAAGATGAAAACAGACGAATGCACTAATGGCTATAATGACAGCGAGTGAAGCTTTTAAAGACACAAATGGGTAAAAATCACTGCGCATCGCTACAATATCGCACGCACAAAGTCACACCCATGTATTTTGTTGTGTCAGTCTGGAATAACTACTCCCCATTGCCTATCTGCCCTCTCACCTAGCAGTAGCAACTTCGTGCAGCAAGGTGCTTTAATCTCAATAGGTGCAGTGGGTTATGCACAAACACACATCAGTTCTCTCCACGATGGCAATGGGGATACTTGGGTACTTTAATATTGGAACTGAACGTGGCTTGAAAGGGGAGGGGTGAACAGCCCTCCACTTGCAGGTTCCAGTCCCTGCTTCCCTGTTAGCATGTGCTGAAAGGGCAGAGAAACCCTCCTGATTGTATGCTCCTAGGGGTAACGAATCCATGCTAAGTGATTTCTGAGTACGCTCCCTGCTGTTACATTCATGGGACCCTGGGGCCGGTCCCCTCTCCCCTCCGTCGCCACTCCTCTCTCCTCCTCTCGTTAGATATGATGAGTCCCTGGGCTGCCGCTCAAACCGGGTAACTGCTCTTAGGCACCGTAATGGCCCTTAAATGGTTTTTACGATCTGAGCAAGCAACCGTTCTCCTTAGCTTGTGAAGTCACACTCGAGGAAGGACGGGCAAGTCGCCTCGTGTTGGGAATTTGCACACCGCCAGCTCTAATTGAGGCAATAAATGGCGACCTCTAAGGGGAGAGATGGGGAGCAATGCCCAGCTGCGGAAGGCCAGTCGGGCATTAAGCGCTGAGTGGCCGGAGGTGTCGCTTGCCATAATGCGCAGGGGTGGGGACAGCCACAGGGCAGAAGCTCAGCTCGGGCTGAGGCAGAGTTAGAAGTCCGGGAGTTCTAAGCTCTGTGATTGCTGGAGAGTGTACGAAACAGACAGACTGAGCAGGGGAGGCTCATTTATTTATTTATTTGAAACATTTATCAGCTGAAATTTAAAATCACAATTCCGGACTTCTGGTAAACGTCATGGAATGCGGTCCATGATCAGCTGCCTCCCTAAAGACGGAAAATAAGGGGGCCAGGGCGCACCTTCCTTGGGAGGTTGTTCAGTAACCGTGGGGTGGCCACCAAAAAGGCCCCGTTTCGTGTACCTGTCAAAGGAGCTGCTATGATTACTGTGAAAGTCAGGAGGGCCTGTCCTTGTGATCTTAATTCCTGGGCAGAAACAGCTGGGAGAAGACAGTCCTTTGTGCCAGGGCAGAAGGTGGCAGATGGGAGGGGTACCTCCTTTCACCTCCACACCATTCTCCTTCCGCCACCCCTGCCCGCAGGTAGTTTTCCTCCTTATTTTTCATCCGATACATCCCAAGAGGAAGCATAAGTATTGCAAGAGCAGGCTTCCCCCTGCAACTGAGTAGGAAAAAGAAAGTTTTCTGTTGTAAAAGTCTGAGAGAATGATGTTGTCTGCTGCCTAATCAGTCTTTTCTTCTCCTTTCTTCTCGCTTTGGTCCCGACTCTCTCCCGTCCTGCAGAATCGGGGGCGCTTGGCCGAGAAGAGGACGATCCCCTTGCCTCCCACCAGGACCCCAAAGAAAGAGCTGCCCTCCATCTTTTCACACAGCGACGACAGCGAAGAGAGTGACAAGGTCAACGGTCACCACCCCGATGTCAAGCAAGAGGAGGATTTGCATATTAGTATCATGAAAAGAAGGTAATTCCCCCATCCCACCCTGAAGCATTAAAACTGGGTGGATCATAAACAGCGCGAAGTCAGGGACTGCAAGTTGTTTCAGCCTGACTGGATGGTTGTATATCATTGGCTGAGCTGCTGTGATGTCATGTAATGCTCATGAACATAGCCACTGCTCAGGGCAAAACTGTTGGCAATAGAATCTTCGTTGTTTCCTCTGAATTAATATGTGTGAGTGTGATGTTATGAGTTTGTCCTTGGGGGGGGGGGTGTATATAATGGAGCAGAACTTTTCTGCCTCCCCCCTCCCCACGTACTGTACCCTTCTGATCTTCCTGAAATGCTGCTCCTGGGGAATGGGACCCTCACGAGAGGCAAACTGGGGGTCTGTAGCAAGAGGAGAGAAGTGGAGGACATTACCCCGCCCCTTCTGTTAGTGGAAAATTTAATCTGGATCGAGTTCCATTAAATCCCAGGATGTTAAAAGTCTAGTCAGTACAGTAACGAAGAGATAGCAGAACAAGAGGAAAATGACCAAATACAAAATCCACACATATCAAAATCATGATTTCATCAGTAACATGGTTCTGCCATAACTTTATTGTTTGTGCTGTTTAGGGAATGGTAGATCCATTAATTCTTATTCTTTCATGTCTGCTGTGACATCATTTAAGAGTCATAAACATTCAAACTACTTGCAGGGATGGAAGTATTGCTGAACAATCAACAACAGAATGTTGACAACCAATACAAATCCTGTAAGGAAGGTGAACGGCCCTTTTTTGATGGTGGAAAGTCTCTCAACCAGCCCAGGCCACTGGAAGTCTAGAATCCATCTCTCTGCCTTTTGCATTTTAACCCTGCCTTTTCTCCAAAGAGGTCGGGGAAGCATATGTAATTCTTCTGCACCCCAGTTTATCCTCACAACGGCCCTCTGAGGTAGGTTAGGCTCATCATTAGTTGGCAGCAAGGCAGAGTGGAAGTTTGAGCCTAGGGTTGCCAGGTCCAACTCAGTAAATATCTGGGGACTTTGGAGGTGGAGCCTGGAGACTTGGGCGGGTGGAGCCAAGATGTGACATCACTTTTCTGATGTCACGTCCTGTGATGTCACTTCCGGGTCCACCCCCTCACATCCAGAAGGTTCCTGTGATTCTATGGCAGGAGCTTGTGCTTCTAACACAGTGGATGCTCTCAACTCATTCTCCACACAAGCCACACACACTGGTTGCCAGATGAGGATGACAAGTCCGTCCATTCCCTGCCCCCCCAGACTTTCCAGGAGCCTCTGGGAGAGGGGAGAGAAGAAGCACGATTGAACTCCAAAGGGAGTTCTGGCTGACACATTTAAGGGGACGGTGTTCGGTGTTCCTTTTAAATGCCTTCTCTCAATTGGAAATCACCTTCTTTTGGTGCTCATAGTATTGGACCCCCCCCCCCCGGTCCAGTCTTTTTGAAACTTTGTGTGTATGGGGGGTGTTGTTGTTTTGAGGAGAGGCACCAGATGCTATGCTGAAAATTTGGTACCTCTACCTCAAAAAACAGCCTCCCCAGAGCCCCAGGTGCCCATGGATCAATTCTCCATTATAGCCTATGGGGACCAGTCTCCATAGGATATAATGGAGTGCCCAGAGGACATTTCCCCCCCTTCCCCTGCTTTCTGATAACACTGAAGCAGGGGGAGGGCCTCCAAACCGGGGATCCCCTGCCCCCCAACTGGGGACTGGCAACCTTATCTGAGCCAGAGTCTTCCTGGTCCTTGTTGTGCACTGTCTTTTCTACATCACGCTGGCTGGCGTTTCTTATATAGATCTTGCACCTCCAGGCAACGGGCGTGCTCGTCTCGTCCCTACCCCCCGCCCCCTGCCCCAGCTTGTCTCATTACAGCTATTCTTGGCCGTCGTCATCGTCCCGGGCTCACTAATGCTCAGAGTGGCTCAGATCCCGAGAACCAGCCCTATAAAAACCGAGGAGCAGAGAGCAAAAGCGTGTAATTGCTTTTCTTGCGTTTTTACGTCTGTGTTGCTTATGAGCAGATGAGCCGTTTTCCGGCTCCTTTGGTGGGTGACAACAGTAGAGATCGGGGGAGCGGGGGGGGGGAGAGAGGGGAGAAACAGCCCACCTACCCCCCTCCAACCAACCAAAACACATCTATAACTTGATCCGCCGATGCTTGTGGCCATCAGCCGTGGCAGCTGTTTATTGATTGAAGGGGCAAGACCGGGAAATGCGTGTGCTCCTCCACCACCCGCCGCAAAGCCATGCTAAGGGACTGTGCAGAGGCTCCCCAGGGTGCGCACTTATTTCAGCATCCTTGCAGTGATGGAAGGAGGGAGACTTATCCGAATGTTTGAGACCCAGGCTTAATGGTCAGAACTCTGAATTATTGTAACGGCATGGACTAATGAGCCGGCATGCTCAGCCTCTCCCCCCCCCCCCGCTATTAGTATTATTAGTTAGCTATTAGTAGGTAGAAAGCGCCATCAAGTCACAGCTGGCTTATGGCAACCCCATAGGATCTTCAAGGCAAGGGATGTTCGGGGCCGGCTTGCCATCGCCTTGCCTCTGCGTAGGGACCCTGGGCTTCCTTGGTGGTCTCCCATCCAAGTACTAACCGGGGCTGACTCTGCTTACCTTCTGAGAGCTGACAAGACTGGGATAGATCTGGTTTGCCATTGCTTGGCTCTGTGTCATTCATTGGTATTCATTGGAGGTCTCCCATCCGAGTACCAGGGCTGATCCCGCTTAGCTTCCGAGATCTGACGATATCGGACCATCTAGGTCAGGGCAGAGGTGGTTTGCCATTGCCTGGCTCCGTGTCGCGACCTTGGTATTCATTGGAGGTCTCCCATCCAAGTAGAAGAAGAAGAGATTGGATTTATACCCTGCCCTTCATTCAGAGTCTCAGAGGGGCTTACAAACTCCTTTCCCTTCCCCTCCCCACAACAGACACCCTGTGTGAGGTAGGTGGGGCTGAGGGACCTCTTTCCAGAACTCTCCTTGAGAGGACAGCTCTGAGAGAACTTGTGACTGACCCAAGGTCATCCAGCAGCTGCAAGTGGAGGCGTGGGGAATCAAACCCGGTTCCCCCAGATTAGAGTCCGTGCACTTAACCACTACACCTAACTGGCTCTCTGGGCCTGACCCCGCGTAGCTTCTGAGCTCTGACAGGATCGGTCTAGCCTGGGCCATCCAGGTTAGCGTTACTTCCTCTGAGTGTTTTGCAGGCCAGGCCTGTGTGTGCTTGCTTAGAAGAAAGACCCATTGAATTGGGTGTGCGTGTCTTACTCCCAAGTAAGAATGCCTGAGGTTGCAGACTTGGCCTGTTTCCTTGGAAGAGCTCAAGGCTATAACAATCCCTTGTGGCTAATCGGAATCTAAAAAGCTGATGCTTATGTCTAGGAATTCAAAATATTTAGGGCCAACCCAGACATGGGAAGAGGGGATCCACAGACAAAATGGAAGAGAGGAGAAGAATGCTATACGCTGCTTTGTGTCCCCATTAGTCAGAAAGGTGGAATATAAAAGAAGTAGATTTTTGTTTAAAGCGTGTGGATGGGTGTCTGTTTTTTAGGGGAAAAGGAGAAAGCAGGTGAGGGAGGTAAAACCACCCCCCTACCTTGCTACACCACTTTCTGTTGTTTTCCGCATTTCTCCCCTAACCCCTCTCCAACTTATGGAGTGAGCTGGCCAGTCAGAAAAATATTGGATGGAATGCAGTGCAGTGTGGTAATTGGGGGGGGCGGGGGGGAGCTTAGGTCCTTTCACTTTCAGGGTCCTTTATCACTACAAAACCACACACACACCCGTTTTAGACAAGAGCGGGTGACATCTAGTTGGGCCCCTAGTCATGTGCTTGCACCTAAAAATTAAATTTGGGTTCCCAAAAAGCATGTTGCCTCTTGACTTAGGAGGGATTCCCTGGTCACCACTGGTGCCTTTCACATCCAAAGGGTTTCTGTCTCTCTACGAAGGTCCTTCCTTCAAATGGTGTAGCACAGAGTGTGGTCCCTTTGAGAACACCCAGTACAGATCCCAGGGCAAGTGAAGCACTCCTAGATTTCGTTAATTTCAGGGCAATAGAAAGTGAAAAAACTGGGGGGTAACTTTACAGTACCCCTTGTAGCCTGAAGGTGGTAAAAAATGTGGCTGTGAAGTGCATGAGTTGGTATGGCCTAGTGCTTGGGAGCTAGAAGGTATCAATTCATATCTTAGCTCTGCCAAGATTTCATGGAGTGGGTTTCCACATGCCACTATCTCTGCTTTGCTGGCCCCATTTTTTGCCCCTCAATCTGGAGTATTAAGAACATCAGAAGAGCCCTGCTGGATCAGACCAGTGAGAGTCCATCTAGTCCAGCCTCCTGTCTCACCCAATGGCCAGCAGGGCATAGAGGCCAAGGTGTTCCCCTGATAAGAACATCAGAAGAGCCCTTGTGGATCAGAGCAGTGGTCCATCTAGTCCAGCATAGTGTCTCACCAAGTGGCCAACCAGTTCCTCTGGATGGCCAACAACAGGGCATAGAGGCCAAGGCCTTCATAAAAACATCAGAAGATCCCTGCTGGATCAGACCAAGAGTCCATCTAGTCCAGCATCCTGTCTCATACAATGGCCAACCAGTTCCTCTGGAGATCCAACAGCAGGGAATAGAGGCTGAGATCTTCCCCTGATGTTGCCTCCTAGATCTGGGACTTGGAGGCTTAGAGCCTCTGAATGTGGAGGTTCCCCTTTGTCACCATGGCTGGTAGCCATCAATAGACTTCTCCTACATGAATCTCTTTAATCTCCTTTTAAAGCTGATAAATATTAGGGGCAAGGATGCTGGTCTACCTTCCAGGGTGATTGTAAAGATTGCTGAGATCATGTGTTAGAGAAAGCAGTACATGAAATAATTATCATTCCTGTTCAACAGTTACTTGCAAACGGTTTCCAATGGAATTCCACGAAGGAGATGGGTCTCTGGCTTGCAGGTCATTTAATCACATATAAATGAATCTGAAACCTATCCATCGTTTGCCTGGGGCCTGCCTGTTTCTAGCCCTCGGTTGTACCACCGTGATCCCATTTGCATGCCGACTGGCACAGTGGAAACTGTCAGTAAAAGAATGTTGGCAAACACTGCAGTTTATGTGAGACAATTGAAGTCAGGATAGTGCCGGGGGGGGGGGGGGAGGCTCAGAGGAAGGGCTGTGGTGTAACCAGGAAAGGAGGGGGAGGGTAGAGGCAGGATCGCTGTGAGGCTGGTGAGCTTCAATAGGAAGAAGGTTGAGCAGACAGGAAGTGGAGTGAAGAGACAGGAAACGGAAATGCAAGGTGACTTTCAAAGCAGGGAAATGGGCAGACACAGGTGTGTTGGTGCCTGGAATGGTGTGGGCCGGGAGAGGGAAGAGGCCAAGAGGCCCGGGGAGGCTGCATTTCACATGTTCACCTGAAGTAACTAAAGAAATCGGTAGCTTAACAGATTGCTAGCAAGTTAATGATGTGTGTCAGCTGCCGTTTTTATGACTCTGGTCTGGACTAAGCAGCACACACGGACCTGTGTGTTATTGCCAATTATTTCGTATGTATGAATTTTGTTCTCAAACATAAGATCAGGCTGAAGACAGGAAGATCTCTCGAGTTTGGCTGTCACACTGCTCTTAACTGCTCGTTGAGGAATCCACACACGGGCACATAATCCACAAGGGGTCCGTATCGATGCGGCCAATAAAAAGAGGCCGTGGGCCTCAAACACATGATAAAAATCCTTTGACTCGGCTGAAGGGAAAACACTCCTGATAAACAAGCAAGGGGCTTAAGTGCGTCAATGCGTATTTTGGTTCAGATGCACCTGTGGCTCTGGGGGAGGGGCAGTGTGCTTGTTTTGCATTGCCAGGGTGTTGGGAACTGTACACAGTGCAGCAGAGAGGACTCCTGTGCCAGAGAGCCCTGGAAAGATTGATGGGTGGGGGTGGGGTCAGAGATACCTTTTAGAATTCCCCTCGTTCCGTTTCGCCACCCTGTTTTGACTGATGCTCTATCTTAGTGAGAGGAAAAAAAACCCGAGAGAGGAACAGGAACGCATCTCCTGTCCTCTCCACCCCCATTTCCTTTCCCTTTCGCCTCCAGCAAACCGGGTCATCGAGCTGCTCTTTATGAGGCTTCCATCTTCTAATAGCAAAATTGCCGGCCTCTGCTGAAGGCTTTAATGGTTCGCCGCTGTCAGACTGTCAGACGCATCCCTGCTGCCCTTAAGTGGAAAGCTATTTCTGACGTCTCTTGATGGCCGCCTGCTCTTTGACTCCCTAATTGATTGGAGTTCAAACCCATGACAACCCCCCCTCCCCCAAGATTACATGTTTCTGGCACCTATGGGATGCAGCCAGGCGCGAAGGGAGAACCGTCCTGCGCCCACGGCGCCACGTTCATGCTCCCCTGTTGTTCCCAAACAGGCAGTCTCTAGTGCATCACAGGTCTGGCCAGATCCAGTGGGTCCGAGAGCGGCATAAATTATGCAAATCAGGCAAGCTTGCAGACATTTGCATACGTTTCACACAATGTACATTTGTTTCCGCCGGCCACAAGAGGTACCGCAGAAAGTTCAGTCTCCAGTCTGAAGTCGAGGACACTGGCAGCTGAGACGAAGGTGGCTTCCTTTCAGTTTGGTGGAGTGGTTTAGAGCGGGGGACTCTGATCTGGGGAACTGGGTTTGATTCCCCACTTCTCCACATGCAGCTAGCTGGGTGACCTTGGGCCAGTCACAGCTCTCTCAGAGCTCTCTCAGCCCCACCTACCTCACAGGGTATCTGTTGTGGGGAGAGGAAGGGAAGGCGATTTTAAGCCACTCTGAGACTCCAAATGAAGGGCCGGGGGTATAAGTCCAACTCTTCTTCTTCAGCTAAACATTAGGAAGAATTTCCTGACAATCAGAGCAGTTCCTCCATGGGACAGGCTTCCTCGGGAGGTGGTGGGTTCTCCTTCTTTGGAGGTTTTCAGACAGAGGCTAGATGGCCACCTGACAGCAGTGCTGATTGTGTGAACTTAGGCGGATCCTGAGAAGGAGGGCAGGAAGGGTTGCCTCAGTGCTTAGTTCTTGTGGCCCTTTCTTACATGCCCACAGAAGTGCTGGTCGCCACTTTGGGGTCAGGAAGCAATTTTCTCCAGGCCAGTTTTGGCCAGGGAGCCTGAAGGGGTTTTTTGCCATCTTCTGGCCATGGCAAGTAACGAATAAATATACACTGCAAGAAACTTTTGTAAAGTAATGTGTTCTGTTTATAATTAACATTCTATAAAGTGCATTGTGTATTCTTATAGCATCCTAATCAGGTATATATATATTCAATGCATTCAATATAACAATATCTTACAGTTCGTACAATATAACAACTATCAGTCAATTTTGCATCACTATTTTAAAAATCAAACAAATCATACTGATGCAAAATTAACTGGTAGTTTTGACTGTGGAGTGAAACAAAAGTTTCTTGCAGGGTATATTTATTTGTTACTTGACTTTCCTAACGCTGCAGCTCGGGCTGCTACATCTTCTGGGCATGTAAGGGTCACTGGAGGTTTGGGGGGAGGTATTTGTGAATTTCCTGCGTTGTGTAGGGGGTTGGACTAGATGACCCTGGAGGTCCCTTCCAACTCTGTGACTCTTCTGGAGGTGGCCTTTCATTGACAGAGGATGCATGAAGCTCTGAGATGCCATCTTGGGTTCAATCAAAGATCTTCATGGCCTGGTCGGGGGGTGGGGGCGGGGCGTGGAGAAGGAGAGACGGTCCCTGACACACATTTCCCGGGAGAGTCGCTCCTTCTCTGAGCGTGCTTTCTATTTGCATTCCAAATGAGACCACCTGTTTCTGGAACAGTTTTTTCGAGGTTAGTTGATGGCGCCCAAATTGCTGGAGAGGGCCTGTGGCTCAGTGGCAGAGCCTCTGCTTGGCGTGCAGAAGGTCCCAGGTTCAATCCTCGGCATCTCTGGTAAGGACCAGGCAGCAGGTGATGTGAAAGTCCTCTGCCTGAGGCCCTGGAGAGCTGCTGCTAGTCTTAGTAGATGAGACTGGCATTGAGGGAATAAACTTCTAACAGCCAAAAATGTCCTTCCCAGGTATGCCATACGTTTCAAAGCAATCTTCTTCAGGTGTATGGCTGAAAATGGAACTACAAAATAGTACAATTTTCAGCTGTACAACTGAAGAAGATTGCTTTGAAACGTCTGCCATACCTGGGAAGGACATTTTTGGCTGTTAGAAGTTTATTTGTGCTTTGGGACATCCTCTGCCTTTTTTGTGGACTTTGGGGTCTTTTAGACACTGTTACATTCTATAGAGGAGTCTCTTGTTGGATATTTTCCACTATCATCAAATTGTATTTTGAATTTGCAAATAGTGTTTTTGAATCGTGACCATCAATTCTATTGTATCATCAATTTATTGTTATTGTATTGCAATAGACTGATGCCTACTGTTTACTTGCGAAAGTTGTGTATCTTTTGATGGTCTACCCTTGTGGTTTATATTTTTGCATACTATATACACTTGCGGTCCCTATTGTTTGGTTTTGGTTCAGTACCTGGCAGCTTCACGGGTGGGCATGGAAAATGCTTGGGAAATGCCTGCAATGGTTGGACACAGAGAGCAATAAGTAGGGAAAGGGCCCTCACGCTATTTGAGGCCCAGACCTTTCTAGATGGGCTTTGGAGGACAGAGCAAGTATGCCACTGCCGTTTTCCAGGGAAACATGTTCAGAGCCAATCGTTTCCCATCTCCCCCCCCCGCCAGCTCAGTCCTGCGTGACTCCTCCCGAGAACTTCCTCCTCCGGCACAGCTGCCTGCTCCTGCCGCCACTTCATAATAATGACTGTCACCCTAATAAATAAAATACATTTAAGATCCGTCTGGGAAACGAGCCCTGGATTTGATCCAGAGTGCCAGGAAGCGGCAGCCGGTCTAATGAGGACTTAGATTTGATAGTGAGAGGAAATGGCTACTTTATTGTGCAGCGGAACTGGTCGGGAGGGGGGGAGAAACCCCCACCTAAATGGGAGCTGAGAAGAGGTGTGTGTGTGTGTGTGCGTGCGTGTAGGGGAGGGAACAGGGCAAGAGTGCCCGACTGTAGCCCATGGTTAAAAGACAGTGAAACAGGAAAGGCCCCGTGGTTCAGCACAAGGACTAAAACTGGAGAGGGATGCTAAGCTGATGCCGAAAGTAATTTTGGAAAGGCTCCACTTGCCGCAGTCTGCATGTACATTTCTCCCACTCCTGCCACTGGCCTTTGGATGGCCGAGAGCAGCAGAAACTAGGAAGGAGGAGGAGGAGATTGGATTTATACCACCCCCCTTCACTCGGAGTCTCAGAGCGGCTTACAAACTGCTTTCCCTTCCCCTCCCCACAACAGACACCCTGTGAGGGAGGTGGGGCTGAGAGAGCTCTGACAGAACTATGGCTTGCCCAAGGTCATCCAGCAGCTGCAATTGGAGGAGTGGGGAATCAAACCCGGTTCTTCCAGATTAGAGTCCGCACACTTAACTACTACACCAAACTGGACAGTGGCTCTCTCTTCCAGCAAGTTACCACAGTGATTTAGGGCATGAGATACCTGGTCTAGTTGCTTCTGGTAGGGTTACCAACCTCCAGATGGGACCTGGAGTTCTCCTGGAATGGCAATTGATCTCCAGACTAGCAGAGATTAGTTCCCCTGGAAGAAACAACAGCTCAAGAAGACAGACTCTGTGGAGTCCCCTCCCCTCTTGTTAGGGCTAATGGACAGTCGGTTGGAAAGAAGCCATGAAGCTTTATTTCTATATGTGACTACGGGAGCAAGAATATTATATGCAAAGAAATGGAAGTGTCTGACAATACCTACCATAGAAGAACAGTTGGAGAAGATCTTGGACCTTGCAGCAATAGCTAAACTTTCTGAGTTGGTTAGGGAAAAGGCAATTAGTTTGTCTATTACAGATTGGAAACCCCTTATAGACTTTTTGCAGGAAACAGACAGTAACAACTTGATGATTTGTGGTTTTGATTATTAAGATATTAAGATACCAAAGGAGAGAGTTCTTTATTGTTGGAGAGGGCCTGTGGCTCTGTGATAGAGCCTCTGCTTGGCATGCAGAATGTCCCAGGTTCAATCTCTGGCATCTCCAGTTAAAGATCCAGCAATAGATGATGTGAAAGACCTCATCCTGAGACCCTGGAGAGGCGCTGCCAGTCCGAGTGGACAATATTGACCTTGGTGGACGAAAAGTCGGTAGAAGGCAGCATCATGTTTTGGTGAGGGGCCATGGCTCAGTGGCGGAGTGCCTGCTTTTCATGCAGAAGGTCCCAGGTTCAATCCCTGGCACCTCCAGTTAAAAGGATCGTATAGTAGGTGATGTGCAAGACTTCTGCCTGAGACCCTGGAGAGCCCCTACCAGTCTGAGTAGACAAGTGGGCTGATTCCGTATAAGGCAGCTTTATGCGTCCACGTGACCAGCTTGGAAGTTGGATCCAGGTGGTCTGAAGCAGTAGAACAAATTTTGAGTCCAGTGGCACCTTTAAGACCAACAAAGGTTTATTCAAGCTCCGAGCTTTCGTGTGCACGCACACTTTCTCAGATACCTCAAATGTGTATGCACAGGGAAGCTCATACCTTAAATAAACGTTTATTGGTCTTTATAGTTCCGCTGAACTCAGAATTTGTTCTCAGGCTTGGAGAGGGCTGCAGCAGCTTTGATTATACCCTACAACCGAAAGGGAGCACTCACAGGATCTGGGGCACTTCTGAAGTCTGTCCTGTTAGTTTTCTGGGTGTCTTTTTTAACACGTGGGAACATCGGTGGCGGTCCGTCTTTCTGCATAGGCTTGGAAATGAGCCAGTCCTCTTTCTGTTCCCTCCCCTCCCCGTGTGGGCGCCTCTTCTCTGGGAAGCTCGCCTCCAGTTGTGGGACCCATCTGGGCATTTTTATTAAACTCTTTCTAGCTGATTGCACATCCGAGGAAGGGTGTCGAGGGGTGGAGGAGGCTGTAGCAGAAAGAGGAGCATCAGCCTTGGCTGTTTGCTTGTTGCGTGTGCTCTCTCTCTGTCTCTCTCTCTCTTTTTAATTATTAGTAATTTATGAGCCCCCCCCCCCAGCTCCTCTATCCCACCCACCCAAGGACGCCGCTCGGGCCGCTTGATAGCGTGCAAATTATTAGTAATTTGATTTCAATTGAATGAATAACCTGCTAAAGCGAAACGCACATTAGGCCCAGAAATCTAATTGGAGATAACACCATAGAAACTAGAGAAACGCAAGGCGAGCACTTGGTTAAGCTACCCGGGAAAGAAAAAGGGGTGGGTGTGTGGGGGGGAGAGAGATAGAAGATAATTGGGATTTAATTTCATTTCTTACCTATTCATTTGTTTAAATATGGGTGTTTAATTATCCAGCTCGGCAGATAGCTGCGGTTGCCAAGGTAGGAAAATGTGCTCTCCACCCCCCCCACCCCACCCCGCGCGTCTGGACGGCATCAGTTTCCCCTCCCGTTGCAGAAAACGCTCTGATGGAAGCCTAGCAGACTTTGAGGCTGAGCCATACGAAACCTTATTGGGAGAACAGTTCATTACAGCGTCCCAGAAGGCCGGGCCCTACTGATGTGGCTGTGCTTTGGCAAAGGCCTCAGCTCAGCATCCTTCTCTTGACGTGCTCTATGAAGCCCTCCAGGAAGGGAATGGAGGCCCTAGCCTCTGCCTCTTGTTGGCTCTCAGCAAACAGTTATGCAGAGTTCTGCCTTTGAACATGGAGGTTCCATTTACCCATCGTGTTTCACAGCTGCTGAGTGACTTCGCCTCTGTGAATGTGTCAGCTCCCCTTGTTTAAACCAGACCGGCGATATGTTTAATGAGCAGAAGTGTCCTCTGGTTCCAGTGTTTGGGAGGGGGCGGCAAAATGGCAGGGCATGGCTGTATAGAAGGTGTAATTTTGCTGAAGTCTTGCTACTCTCAGTAAGCTCTCAGTATGCACTTCTATACATGAATTGTGTAGTTGGGGGAGTGCGTGATCCGCAAAGAAATGTCAGACGGAGGGGCGTGCCTTAACACCGGTTTGGATGGGATGGGGTCAGGGTGAGATGGGGCAGGTTTACTTGTTTGGAAATGGAGATTGCGAATTGGGCCAAAAAGAAATCTTATTGCTGTGAGTCAATCAGCCATGAGTGGATTCAAACCAGAGACTTTCTGGGAGCTGGCCTGGAACCATTGTCCCCGTAGTCATCCTGTGGTCCCTGTAGCACTTCCTGGCCTTGTGCCAGTCTCCATCCTTCTGTTCTCTGATTGATCGCCAGCATGTACCTATCTCTGGAAAAAGAACATCTGGTGCATGCACCTCTTTGGAATTTGCTGCCCTCTCCTCTCTCCTCTCCTTGGTCTGCTTCCTGCTCCCTTGAAGCCTCCCCTCGGTACCTGAGGACCAAATGATGCAAAGTTGGCAGATCTGGCATCTTTCGGCAGGCGTCTGC
Organism: Gekko gecko; assembly: GCA_029375565.1. NCBI lineage: Eukaryota > Metazoa > Chordata > Lepidosauria > Squamata > Gekkonidae > Gekko > Gekko gecko. The sequence goes on from JAPDNY010000016.1 coordinate 24,663,425, forward strand.
TCCCTTCCTGTAAAAATGTTTAGCTCAGGCTCTGATTTCGAGGGCATAGCGCTGAACCCGCATCTGCCCATTTCCTAGTGGACTTTTCTCCAGGCGAAGTAGGACATCACCCTTGCTGGCAGCAGACCTGAGTTCAGATCCCTCCTCAGCCATTGAAGCTCATTTGGTGACCCCGGGCCAGTTCCTGTCTGCATGGCATGTCGCACAGAGTTGCCCTGGGGACCCAGTGAGGCATGAGAACAAGCGGCGCTGGAACGGTCTGGCCCGTTGGGCTTGAGCCTGACTCTGAAACCGGAACAGTTTGCTCCAGGCAGCCCTTGGAGGCTTGCCCGCAAAAGGTCGGTCTTACGAAGGTGACAGAGATGGTACCGCTTGCTACCTGGAGCTGCCGCTGCCGGCAGCGGGGAAAATCTCATCTACTGCCTATCAGCGTCTAAATTTAGGCTGCCTTTCGTCTGGAGTCCTGTCTCTCCAGCTAGCAGGCGGAACATGCAGAATTAATTTCAGAGCGGGGGAGGGCTAATGATTTATTTACAGCTGGAAGGAGGCAAGTACGTGGGGGGGGGAGCGGAGGGGAAGGCAGCGGTCGGGCGTCCTTCATGCGCGCCGGGCCCAAGCGTCTCCTGCTTCCTGCCGGGGCATGCTGTTTAGGCGCCGTCTCCTACCAGCGAACAGGACCCTGTACACAGGAGGAGACAGATGCCGGCCAGATCATCCATTTTAAACGGCAGATTGACTGGTTTGCTTACCTTCTTCTAGACCGCTTTTTTAGCAGAAAGCAGTTTAGCAGAAGATTTAAAGACCAGACACAATAAAAGCCTAGCGCCAGTGTGGTGTGGTACAGCGTCAGACAAGGAGTGAGAGACTTGGACACTCTGCCATGGAAGCTTGCTCGGTGACTTTGGGCTATCAACACACTCTTTGAGCGTAACCTACCTTCCAGGGTTGTTGTGAGCAAAAAATGGAGCGCAGAGAACCATGTATGCCTCCCTGGATTCCAAGAAGGAAGTGAGGAATGTAGTACATAGATAAAATGTATAGTTATCATTCTAATACATAGTACATTAAAATCCCCAGGCACCATTATCAAAAACCTGGCTGAATTGTCTTTAAAAAGTCTTTGCCTGGCTTCTTAAAAAAAGGAGACAGATGAGCCCGTCAGCAGAGAGAATCCTATAGCACCAGAGTGACCATTAGAAGGAACTGGTTCCTTGTAGGTACCAGTCTATGGCATTTTGGATACAGCCTTATTTTATTAGGAGATTTTAAGAGAAGGGAGGGGCTAGGAAAGCCTGCTTTGACGGATTGCAATCAAAAGATGTGGCAGATGATTTTCTTCCTTCCCGTTCTATCTGAGGAAGTGAGCTCTGACTCAGAAAAGCTGATACTAGAAATACGTGTTGTTAGTCTTTAAGGTGCCTGCGGACTCCTGTTTGACTGATCAGTTCAGAGATTGGAAATAAAAGATGAACTCACCCATTCTCTCTCTCCTGTGCAAAATTGGTCTCCTTTTATCAGCATTAACCACGGTGCATTGTTTCAGTTCGCTTGAAACCGGGGTCGGAAGCTTGTTGGCAAGCCCTGGTTTCAGGCAACCATGGTTTGCTTTAACTTCCGTTCAGACATAACACCACACCGCAGCAAGTGCTGGAAAGAGGGGGAAGTGCCGCATGCGCATCTCTCAGATGGAGTGGATGGTTCATAGTTTCGGGTACCCGTGACTGAAACTTTTCTCTCTCGTTCCCTTCTTTCTCAACAGGATCCATGCACACTGGGATCTGAACATCTCTTTCCGCGAGACCTCTTGCAGGTACCCTTTTTGGCCCCGCTCTTTGTATGGTAGGCCAAGATTTTTATATGATAACACATTAACGTTGGCTTATTGGGTGCCTTTGGAGACATGACCCATTTTGACGTGTCCGTCACGTGGCTTTCATTTCTCGTCTTCATTCTTTTCCTCCTTCCGTTGAACACTCAGAATGGCAGAAATAGTGCATTTCTCTTTGGAAGCGTGGTTGAAAGGATGATTCGTGTACCGAAATGGCGGGGTAAAGAATGTGAGCCATGCACATCTCTGTCGAGTTTGGCATGGAATTAAGCAATCCCAGGTCTATGCCATGGGTGCAATCAAACTTCTCTGTGCGTAGGTGTGTAAAGTGCCACTGAACCGCAGCCAATTTATGACGACCCCCTAGCGATTTTGAGGCAAGAGATGCTCAGAGGTGGTTTGCAGTTGCCTTCCTCTCACAGCGACCCTGGCATTCCTAGGTGGTCTCCCATCCAATGACTAACCAGAACTGCCCCTGCTAGCTTCTGAGATCTGACGAGATCAGGCTAGCCTGGGCCATGCACATCAGGGCCCTTTCTGCACTGGCAGCTTGCTCCAGAGAATCTGAGGAGTCAAGCCCCTGCACTGGTTTTTCCCCTCTAGTTTATTTATTTGTGTATTCTGTATGCATTCTGCATCTACAAGCAAACCCCGCATTTTTTGAGCTGACTGACTGCTTTGTCTAAGATAAAGAGAAAGGCAAACATCTTTCAAAACTTTTAACTGCAGACCCAACCTCTCCTTCCCGCCATCTGTGATACTGCAAAAGGAAAGGGAAGGGAGGGGGAAATCCAGGCCCACACATGCAAGGCTGACACATTTGGAAGCAGGGAATCCCCTAGTCCTTTATATTTACTGATTCCTTCTTATGCTCTCCCTGGCTTTTTAAAAGTTTGCCTGAGCAGGAGAACACATCCTCTTTTGTCTTTGGAGAAGGAGGGAAAGAAAACAGAACAGGGAGGGAGCGTCAGCCTAAAGAGGAGGAGGTGGAAACAGGGGAGGGCAGTGGGAAGCACTTAAATACCCGTGGAAAAAATTCTACTTTAGAAAGGATTAGTGATTCGAAAGTGAATGAGAATCACAGCAAAAGGAGTTCTGGTAGCTGTGGGGCAACAGTGTTCTGGAAGCGGTCTGAATGCAGATTCCTGAAAGACAAATGCAGAAACACGAGAAAGCCCCAAAACAAAATGGAAGTGAAAGCGGGAGGGAATGCAGAGTGGAAGAATAGGATGCACTCAGAAACTGAGGCAAAATACAGTGCAGAACGGGCCCAGGATATCTTCTAGAGAAACATAAATGCATAAGGAATAAAAACAACAACAACAAGCAACTGCTTTAGTCTCATAAGACCATCATGAGTGAGCCTGAGACACCACTGGGTCCAAAGCTCCTTCGCTCCGTGGTAGCTGGCCAGCTGTCTCTGTGACACCCAGATGTTTCACATGAGAGCAAAAGAGCGAGATTCAAGTCCAGTAGTAGCTTAGAGACCAGCAAGATTTTCAGGGCACGAGCTTTCAAGAGTCTAAGCCCCAAGCTTATCGCCTGAGGAAGTGTGCGTGCACACGAAAGCTCATAAAGGTAAAGGTTCCCTTGCTTGAAAGCCAGTCAAATCCGACTCTAGGGTTGTGGTGCTCATCTCCGTTTCCAAGCCGAAGAGCTAGCGCTGTCCGAAGACGTTTCCGTGGTCATGGGGCCGGCATGACTAAACACCAAGGCACACGGAAAGCTGTTACCTTCCCACCAAAGTGGTACCTATTTATCTACTTGCAATTTCTTGCTTTCGAACTGCTAGGTTGGCAGGAGCTGGAACTAGAGACGGGAGCTCACTCCGTCATGCGGCACCTGGGTCTCGAACTGCTGAACTACCGATCTTCCACAGCCTGCAGTTCAGCGTCTTAACCACTTGAGCCACCGCAGTTCCACGAAAGCTCATACCTGGAATAAAACTTGGTCTTAAAGGTGCCGCCAGACTCCAACTTTGTTCTGCCGCTTCAGACCAACACGGCTGCCCACCTGGATCTACCTGAAAGTCTTGTCGGTCTTGAAGGTGCTCCTGGATTCGAGTCTCGCTCTTCTACCACAGACCGACATGGCTTCCCCCTCAGAACTATCTTAATGAAGGCAGCGTTTCTCTCCCTGCTTGTCATCTGAGGCAGTGTAACGCCGCTGGACTGAAGTTCTGTGTAGCTGTCACGGTTAATAGCTGTTGATAGACCTACCCAGCAGAGTTCAGCTGCAAAACAATTGACACGGCAAACATTGCTACTCGGCCTGCTCGACGCTTTTTCATCTGCTTTCTGGTGGTCCAATATCTGGCTGGATGTTAATGAATACATGTTACCATGCAACGGCCATTAGATTAAATGGGGATCGGGGAAAATGTGCGGCGCATAGCTCTGTCAACAGCTGTTAACCATAACGGCTAATTTAGGGTTGCCAGGTCTGACTCAGGAAATATCCGGGGACTTTGGGGGTGGAGCCAGGGGCAAGGATGTGATGTCACTTCCAGGTCCACCCTCCACATCCAGAAGGTTCCTGTCATTCTGTGGTAGGAGCTTGCTGTCAGACTCCCACAGCAAAAGTAACATTCCAAGGAATTCAGTCTCCTTCCCCCCAGCCTCCTCCACCCTCCTCTGCAATACATGGCAGTGAGCTGACACATGTGCTTCTAACACAGTGGTTGCTCTCAACTCATTCTCCACCCAAGCCACACACTCTGGTACCATTTAGGGTTGCCAGGTGAGGCTGACAAGCTGGCAGAAGAATTCCCAGGAGCCTCTGGGAGAGTGGAGGGAAGAAGCATGTTTGAACTCCAAAGGGAGTTCTGGCTGTCACATTTAAAGGGACGGTGTTCCTTTTAAATGCCTTCCCTCCATTGGAAAATATGGAGGATGGGGGTACCTTCTTTTGGGGCTCATAGAATTGGACCCCCTGGTCCAATCTTTCTGAAACTTGGTGAGTTTTTTTAGGAGAGGCACCAGATGCTATGCTGAAAATTTTGTGTCTCTACCTCAAAAAACAGCCCTCCCCCGAGCCACAGATACCCACAGATCAGTTCTCCATTATACCCTATGGGGACTGGTCTCCATAGGGTATAATGGAGTGCCCAGCAGACATTTCCTCCCTCCTCCTGCTTTCTGATAACCCTGAAGCGGGGGGGGGCCTCCAAACCAGGGGATCCCCTGCCCCCAACTGGGGATTGGCAACCTTAGGCTAACTGGAGGCTCCACCTTCTGAGGCAGTGTACCAGTAATAGATAACTGCCTTGTCTGTGGGCTTTCTAGGAACCAGTAATAGCTAATTGCCTTGTCTGTGAGCTTTCTGTGGACATCTGATTCAGTGGGGCCTTCTGATATTCTTACCACAAGGGCATGCCAAACTTTGCAAAGATGTGCTCAGCCAGCCTATTTCATTGTGCGACTTGGTGCTCTCTCATTTGTTGAACTCTCTGGTATCTCAGGCTGGAAAAATTGCAGACCCAGGAGGTGGACTGTGGCAGGGTTGCGAGCCTAGAGAGCGAGCCAGCCAAAAGAGATGCGATCAAATGGGTAGAATGTTGCGAACCAGCCGTTTCTGTGTCTGGATTGACAACTGTGGCTTGTTATTAAGATGAATGTGGGGGGGGGGGAGGAGACTTGCACACTGTGAAGACACAAACTTTGTGTTTATCCCGCATGATGTTCCCAAAGTGTACCTCTTAGAGAGAATAAATTTTGAGTCCATTGGCACCTTTAAGACCAGAGGATCTGATTGGCCCCACTGTGAGACAGGATACTGGCATAGGGAGACTACTGGTCTAATCCAGCAGGGCTCTTCTGATGCTCTCAACGTTCTTTTCCACCACACCTCAAAAAGTGCAGAAAAGGACAACTAAAATTCTTAAGGGGGTGGAACACCTTCTCTATGAAGAAAGGTTAAAGAAATTAGGGCTCTTCAGCTTGGAGAAACGACGACTGACGGGTAACATAGAGGTTTACAAAATTACACGTGGGATAGAGGAGGTTGAGGAAGAAGTACTTTCCTCCCTTTCTCACCATACAAGAACTTGTAGGCAATCCATTAAATTAATGAGCAGTAGGTTTAGAACAGGGAAAAGGAAGTGCTTCCTCACCCCAAGAGTAATTAACAGGTAGAATTCCCTGCCGCAGGAAGTGGTGGCGGCTACAAGCATAGACAGTTTCAAGAGGGGATTGGATAAACATACAGAGCAGAGGTCCATCAGTGGATATTAGTGGCTATTAGCTGCATGGTGTAGATGGAACACTCTGTCTGGGGCAGTGGTGCTCTGTATTCTTGGTGCTTGGGGGGCCACAGTGGGAGGGCTTCTGGAGTTCTGGCCCCACTGGTGGACCTCCCAATGGCACCTGGGCTTTGGCCACTGTGTGACACAGAGTGTTGGACTGGATGGGCCATTGGCCTGATCCAACATGGCTTCTCTTATGTTACTGTCAGGCTCTGGTTTTTGTGTGATTCCCTGGGGCGCGATTTGCTGAGGACAGAAGCCGTCCTGTCCTTTTTTCTGGAGGGCGTCTTGTGCTGTAGTTTCAGCATCCTCAAGGCTGTCCCAGCAAGTCTTTCAACAAAGGCGAAGGTGCCGCACAGCACCTTGCGCGCCTGTGGTTTTGGGTCCCCCGCCCTCCAGGCACAACCTGACGTGACTTCACCTGCCTTTCCCTCCGTCTCCCTTTGATCTTTCTTCCCAAGCCCACAGAGTCGCCCTCCTGGTTTCGTTGAGCAGTCTGGTCACCTTGGAGTCACTTGTCTCCGTGTTGTCCTTGATGAAAGAATGTTTAATTAGGTACAAACAGGTCCCATGCCATCGGCGCCAAAACCCTCGACAGGACGGAACTCGCTTTATTCCCCCCGCCCTGAAAGGGAAAGATTGCCGTCTCCGGAGGCCTCATTGGTAATCCTTTCTCTTCAGCGCTTTGAAGTGAACGCGCTGGGGCTGATGTTTTTGTACGGTGTCTCAGTGTGCCCCCCCCTTTGAAAGGAAGCAGCTTCATGTGGCGACATTCCCTTTGTAAAAACACCATCATGCCTTCAGTCGCTTTATAAAAATGCTTCAAAATTGCTCAATAAATCAAGTGTTTTTCCCCCTTAGATTTTTGTCGTCCCCCCTCTCTGTCTGCTCCCCCTCCTTTTTTTTTTCAAGCAAAGGCCTGTCAGTATTCAAAGTCATGGGAATACTCTCAAGGCCTAATGCTTCAGGGAGTTTAGCTAAACGTCTTCTGTGGAGGGACGACTCTTGCTTTCCCTTTGATTCCAAGGGGAATTGCTAGGAACTCGGTTTTTCCCCCGAGTTTGCGTCCTTCGCAAGGGACAATCGCCCACCTGGGTAAATGGAGGGCAGAAAGAAAGAGTGTTCACGTTTGTGATTCCGAGGCACACATTTTGTGGCGGGGGTAACAGTCTCCGTGTCGGTCAGGTATTCCTTTACAAGATATTAAGGCGATAAAATGGTTAGCAAAGGTAGAGACCTCAAAATACGAGGTGGCCGACTGACTTGAGATAACACGAGTGGTTCACAGCGGTGTAAGGCCCTGTGTAGCCACAGTGCTTAACCGTGGTTTGTTTTCTTTAACCCTGACTCGAGTTTTGACATCTGAGTACCTTCACCACACTTAAGTAGTGCTCACAAACTAGGATGTGCTTTGAAATGGCTGTGCCAAACCATAGTTTGCATGAACCACGGTTATGAATTATGTGTGCTCTGGTGCTGAACCATGGTCAAGGGTTGTCCAGTGACTCTTCTTGCAAGCTGACAAGTGCCCACCTGTTGTGTCTCTAGATAGATCATTGTAGATCTTAGGCAGGGTTAAGGCAACTGCACGTGGGTAATGTGCTAACCATGGTTGTTCTGTGCCCGCACAAGTTATGACGAAAAGGGAAATGGTTACAATCTAGATTCTTAGAGGCAGGTTTGCTCAAGTGGTGTCAGACCCTGAGCCCTAGGGCTGGCCAGGCTCAGGGAGCTGGAGTGGAAGGCCCTAGTGCACCAGTTGGTCCAGCAAGCTTCCAGCTGCAGGCTCCTCAGAGAAGAAGAAGAGGAGATGGGATTTATACCCCACCCTTCGCTACCCAAAGGAGTCTCAGAGGGACTTACAATCTCCTTCCCCTTCCCCTCCCCACAACAGACACCCTGTGAGGTAGGTGGAGCTGAGAGAGCTCTTTTGAGGACTGCCCTTGAGAGAACAGCTCTGCAAGAACTTGCGACTGACCCAGGTTCACACCAGCAGCTGCATGTGGAGGAGTGGGGGATCAAACTCGGTTCTCCCAGATTAGAGTCCGCACTCCTAACCACTACACCAAAGTGGCTCTCTCGGGATCAAGTTCTGGAGCAGATGGGCTTGGGATGTCCACCCTGCAGGGTTCTCCCAAAATTTCCTGCTCTCCTCCAGGCCACGTTTCCAGCTCTTCAGACTCCTCCTCTGAGGTTTCCAGTTGGATTCTGGCACCCTCTCAGTGGGGGTCGTGACACCCGTGGCTTTTTCAATCGTGACCACTTAACACCTTGTGCAACTGCAGGGATCTCCAGCTGTAGGTATCACTGGCTCTGCAGTTCTGTAACCGGGGTGTGTGTGTGTCTTCATTCTGTCTGGGTTGTCTCGGCTGTTCTCGAAAGAGGGCCATTTTCAAAAGGCCGCCTTTGTCTTGGCATCCCTTTCTGATTACTCGGCCTTCAAAGGTGGACGTTCTTCCTGCAGTTCCAGCCAACATACACAAGGACACTCCTGGCTGACAAAACTGCTGCATGGAAATCGACAGAGGCGGACACGTGAAGGCAGCGCTCTGGCAAGGAGGGCACAAGCACGCGCTGTTTGGAGACACACCTGTTTGGTTTTCAGTCAACAGCTGGAAATCCAGTGATAACTGGACAGGCTGTTGTTTTAACTTGGAAGGGTTTTTTTTTTTTTTAAGAAAATAATAATCTGTAAGGCCTAGAGGAGATGGCCGTGGGTCTCGTGGCTGATGGTAGCAGCTTCCAGCTCGAGCAGGGAGGTGGGTACCCCAGTGGTTTAGGAACTTTCTAAACAGTGAGCTCTTCACACATCAAATCTTCAATGGAGAACCCCTCTGCATATCTGAACCTGTAAAGCTCCTGTCTGTCATCAGACCATCCAGCTCAGTATATTTAGCTCTCCAGTTTGGTGTAGTAGTTAGGAACGTGGACTCTAACCTGGGAGGACTGGGTTTGATTCCCTACTTCTCCACATGCAGCTGCTGGTGTGACCTTGGGTCAGTCACAAGTTATTTCAAGGCTGTTCTCTCAAGGGCAGTTCTCTCAGAGCTCTCTCAGCCCCGCCTACTTCACAGGCTGTCTGTTGTGGGAAGGGAAAGGAGATTGTAAGCTCCTCTGAGACTCCCAATGAAGGGCAGGGTATAAATCCAATCTCTTCCTCCTCCTCCTCCTCCTCCTCCTCCTCCAAGGTCTTTTTCCACCTGCTACCTGAGATGCTGAACGGGGAGGGGCTGTGGCTCAGTGGCAGAGCATCTGCTGGTCATGCAGAAGGTCCCATGTTCACCTCTCCCCCCCCCAGCAACTTCACTTGAAGGGATCAGCCAGTAGGTGATGTGGAAAGACCTCTGCCTGAGACCTCAGAGAGCTGCTGCCAGTCTGAGTAGGCACGAATGACCTTGTCTTGTCTCAGTCAAATAACAAGCATTTACGAAAGGGGTTGTGTCTCGATGGAAGAGCCTCTACTTTGCAGGCAGAAGGTCCCAGATTCAATCCCTGGGATTTCCAGTTGAAAAGATTAGACAGTAGGTGAGGGGAAAGACCTCCGCCTGAGACCCTGGAGAGCTGCTGCCCATCTGAGTAGACAATACAGACTTTGATGGACCAAGGGTCTGATTCAGTATAAGGCAGCTTCACGTATTCATGTGAGATCGGACAGCGGGCCCGAGATCCTTTGTACGCAAAGCAAGGGCTCCGTCTTGGAGCGTCACGCCCCTGCCCTGAAGCGATATTAACCCCAAATTCTGTGCAACATCATTTGTAATCCACCCGTATGCCTCATTACATCCCGTGTGCTGCTTGCGTGGCTGTCAGCGGGTCTTTGCATTAAGCGCCACATCGCTCCCTGGTCAAAGAGAAGGATCGATAAGGCAGGTGCTTGATGGCTGTCAGGCGGGAGGATTTATAAGTGCCGGCAGAGGCCGTGTCGGGCAAGCCGATGAAGAGAGGCAGCCGGGGCAGGGTGGGGGAAAGAGGCCTTCAGAACTCGGCTAGGTCTCGGCCAGTGTTCCGTCTAAGCTGAGTTAGTGTGAGCTAGCGGACAGTTTTTTAGCCTCCGGCCCACACATTTTTGTCTTAGCTCAGGAAGGATGGCTCCAGAGCAAATGAATTCATGCAGCAGCCAAATCACTCACTCACAACTTTAATGTCTGCAGCTCACAAAGTAGAATTTTTGCTCACAAGACTCCACAGCTTAGAGGGAGCATTGGTCTTGGCCTTCCCTAGGCGATGGTGGAGAGTTTCCAGAATCAACCAGGCAGACTTCTCTGTCTCCCCTCACCACTCACCTGAAGAAGCGGCCATTCAGTAGGCTGCCTGTGGAAGCAAAGCTCTAGTCCTGTACACCCGGAACCCCCTCCCAGAACACCAAATGCATATGAAGCAAACTTATGTTGGATTCTCTGGACTTGGTACTGCCAGGGAACCACAGAAAGCTCATGCCTTGAATAAACCTTTGTTGGTCTTAAACGTGCCACTGGACTCTAACTTTGTTCCATAGGAGAATGCGTAGGTTGGTGTGTGGGGTCCCGTGGGTATCGGTGCTGTGGATTTGCCTGGCTCACCAGAGCTTCATTTCAGAGAAGGAGAGGTTGCATGATTCACGGAGAGCCACAGCAGACAGCTCTCCCTTAATCCCAGAGGCCTGGGAAGACAATTCAGCTTTGGGGTTTCATTCCTTGCCTTTTAAAGAAAAACTTGCCCGGAGCGAGTCGATCTACCCTGACATCCTTATCCTTCCATGGCATTCAGACTTGACCAGATGGAAATTTTTATTCCATTTCCCAAAGTCTTGCATTTCAGCTGACAGTTCTGGAGTTTCCACCTCTGCTGTCTGTTCTTATGGACTGCCTGGGTCATTAATGAAACTTTAGTCGGCAGCACTTGATGCCCCCCCCCATCCCCCAAATGTGAACATGCTCTTTCTTGGTGTTGAGTTGAAACGTTGCAATTCTTTTTCATCTGCTTGGAGTGACAGATGTCTCCTCGGTATGCAAAGAGCCCTTCAGAAGATAGAGGGGTGCAGGAGAACATGGGGCCGTAGACGTGGAGCGTTCACTGTTGAGATTTATCAAGGCTGATAGATGAGAAGGACAGGGGTTGAATGAAATCTTGCTGGCAATGACAGAGAGCTGTAGACAGCAGTGGGAGCAACTCTGTAGCTTGCAGTAGCTATCGCAGGACACAGCATGTGTCCTTGCTGGTGAACGTGTCTAGTTACCCCTCCTGTGGCTGTAACTGCCATGTCAGAAAGCATGTGATATGAGGTCACCATGCCACCGATTTCCCTGCTTCGATTTGCTAGCCAATGATGCGGGAACAGGGCTGGAGAAACACACAGCTTGGTGTTCTTTTCATGGCTTGTTTCCCTAACTAGATGGGGAAACTCCTATCTCCTGTTTTCAGTGGCAGATGTGCATTTTATTTGGATGTCTTATTTGACCCTGTAAGAGCTGAGCCTTGAAGGCGGATGACTTGTGAGCAACAAGAAGACGGATTTGCAAAGCAGGAACCGTCCTGCTCCTTAATTTCTACAGAGAGGCTTACCTGACCTTGCTTTTGGGCCACAGGTTGGCTGAGGGAGGGGATTTTTAAAAGGATCATGTGTTAGACAATGAGGCGAACTCTCAGTGAACATTTTTCTTTTTTTCTTTGCTTTTAGGAAAATGGGGGGGGGGCACAGAAAAGAAAATGGAAAGGAAAAAGTTATACAACATAATTTCGTTTGTCGAAGACAGTCATGTAGTACAAAATGTATAAGACAGAGAATATTTTCCCTTTCATCCCCTTCATTATAATTTTAAGGTGTTATCTATAAAATAGAATAGTTCTTATTTCTGTTGGGGTACAATCGTATTAATCATTTAAGTTTTAAGTTTCAAGCTTCATAAACTGATCTGTTTTGACTACTACACTAGTTTCATCATTACTATGTATTCAATATTTTCACCACTTCCACATATTCATCAGAACTTTTAATAGATTAGCAGTTTGTCATGGTGTGAAAGAAAGTCTATTATATATCTCATATCAAGAACCCATTTGTATTTGAGATACCACATTTGGAAGAGATTTTAATTCTACTTCTATTTCATTACCATACATTTGTGTATGATATTTTCTCACTTTAAGTTCGTCTCCTACTAGCATAATACACACTCCATCTCTCCTCATATTTCGTAATAGACCTGTTTCTCAAATAGGTTGTTAATTTTGCCATTGCTGCACATTCAGCAAGTTTATTTACTCATTCTTCTAAACGTGGACAGATGTCTAATTTCCATTTTGCTGCATAAATAGTTCTAGCCGCTGTCGCCATGTATTTGAATATCTCTTCTAAAATTTTTGGTAATTTGTTAGGCAGCACACCTAATAGCATGCTCTTGGCTTCCACTGGGAATTTAAACTTTAATATGTTCTGCATTTTCCAGTGTATTTCTTTACAATATCTTTTTGCTTTTTTACAAGCCTACCACATATGAAATAAGGTTCCATCTAGGTCTTGACATTTCCAGAATTTTCTCTTGTAGTTTTTATGTGCTTTCTCAATGTCCTTTGGAACCTCCCGCCTTGGTGGGAGGGCGGGGTAAAAGTCAAATAAATAAATAATAATAATATCCAAAACATTTTGTATCAATTTTCTCTTAGCGTCTGGCTGACTGTAAATTTGATATATTTTTCCCATAGTCATTCCCATTGTTGCATAGATATCTGTTCTTTAAGGTTTTGCATCCACTTAATCATAGATTTTTCACTTCCAGTGTGTAAACCATATTCTCAAAAGTCCATCTTGACTTCTTTCTTGTGTTATGATCTTTTTAGTCAATTTCTTAATCTATAAATAATTGCGTAGTCCTTGGGTTTTTAATCCAGTCCATAATCCAGACCAGACCTGCTGTTTAGTAGTATTAATTTCAATTTTACGACTGCTAATCCTCCTCTCGCTTTTTTTCATCTTGTAATATTTTGAAGCTAGAGTTGCCAGGTCTGGGTTGGAAAATACATGGAGACTTTGGGGGGTGGAGCCAGGGGAGGGCGGGGCTTGGGGAGGAGAGGGGGCTCAGCATGGTCCAATGCCACAGAGTCCACCCTTCAAAGCAGCCATTTTCTCCAGGGGAGCTGATCTCTGTCAGCTGGGGATCAGTTGTAAAAGCAGGAGATCCCCAGGCCCCACCTGGAGGCTGGCATCCCTATCTGAAGTTTATTCTTGGTTTTTTTTGCCATTCCATATAAATTCATTTATCTGTCTTTGCCACTCTTTCAGTATTCTTTCTTCTATGTATATGGGTAACATTTGGAGTTGAGTTTTGGCAGCGCTTTCATTTTGATTGCAGAAATTCTTCTCAGCCATGTGATTTTTTAATTTTTTCCCATCTTAATAAATCTGCTTGTGTCAATTTCCAAAATTTTCTGATAGTTAGTTTTTTAAAGTCACATTTATTCCGAACTATTTAATAGGATCGGTGGCTGTTGAGCACTTTGTGCTTTTCAGTGATCATATTTCTTGTGGCATTGCAAGCTCACGGGCAGAGTCACTAGAAATGGAGTTGTAGAGAAAGAGAAGGGATCTCATCTAAGTAAGTCACTGCACATCACTGGCAGTCTTCAAGCAGCAGCGGGACAAACACTTGTCAGGGAGGCTTTAGGCTGATCCTGCACTGAGCAGGGGGTTGGGCTAGATGGCCTCTTTGCCCCCTCTGAATCCTGTGATTCTGAATGTATTTGCATGTTGCATTTATTTATTAATATCCCACTTTTCTCCCCGGTTGGGACTCAAAGCAGCTTCAGAACATTGCACTCCCCCCTCCACTTTCTCACAACGACAGCCCAGTGAGGAAGGCCGGACTGAGAGTTTGTGATGGGCCCCAAGGTCGCTCAGTGAGCTTCCCTGGCAGAAGTGGGGATTCGAACCCAAGTCACTCAGGGTCCTAATCTGCTACTCTATCCACTGCGCTAGACTGGCTCTCAGTGTTGTAGATGGGTGGATTCCTTCATCCTCCTACTAGCCTTCTTCTTTTGTAGTGGTTAAGTGTGCGGACTCTTATCTGGGAGAACCGGGTTTGATTCCCCACTCCTCCACTTGCACCTGCTGATGTGACCTTGGGTCAGTCACAAGTTCTGGCACAGCTGTTCTTTTAAGGACAGTTTGTGTTAGAGTTCTCTCAGCCCCACCTACCTCACAGGGTGTCTGTTGTGGGGAGGGGAAGGGAAAGGAGTTTGTAAGCCGCTCTGAGACGCCTTTGGGCAGTGAAGGGCGGGGTATAAATCCAAACTCCTCCTCCTCCTCCTCCTCCTCCTCCTCCTCCTCCTCCTCTTCTTCTTCTTCTTCTTCTTCTTCTTCTTCTTCTTCTTCTTCTTCTTTAACATTTTATAAACAATACATATAATACATTCTACTAACTTTACAAATTATCATTCCAAGTCAACAAACACCAAATCTATAGGAAGAAAGCAATACCAGACATTACAACTGATAAATTTTACACAATTATACTAGAATTAAAGATTTTAAGTTATTCGGAACCACTTCAAGTCGCGTCAGATACTCTAACACAATGGACCAAACTTCGACAAAATCGGAACAGGATTGATGGGATTCATATTGATTTACTTGATGAGTTATCTCGTCCATTATATACATTTCCCATAACTTTCGATGCCGCAAAGCAAGTGTTGGTGCATTTGAACATTTCCAAGTCGTGGCTATTGATGTTTTAGTCGCTATTAAAAGGATCCCAATCATTTTTTCCCCCTAACTTGAGGAACTGAATCATCCAACCAATAATTTAAAAACGATACCTCAGGAGTCAAAGGCACAACATACCCAGTAATTAACTGTATCTCATCCAATACCAGTCGCCAGAAATGTTTGATTTTCACACCTTGCCACCAGCAACGCACTTATGTCCCTATTTCTCCACATTTTTTTCCGACATCTAGGTGAGTATGACCCAGAGAGAGGTTCAATGTAAGTCCATTCCTCCAGTGGAAGAGCCATTTAAGTTGGAGGGAGTGGAATGTAAATATTTTAGTAAATAAATAAACTTCCCTCCATGGAGAGGTAGGTGAGGGTCCCACCCCACTGTCTCCCAAATTCTAGCAGAGATCTGAAGTCCAGGTTTGCCACATCTCGACTTTGATTCTGGAGCAAGGCAGAAGAGGTAGAAGAAGCAACCGCTCTCGTTTTTCTTCCTTGCGTTCATTTGCCCAAGGCTGATTTGGGCACCTCAGACGGAAAACCAGCCCAGCTCTTTGCCGGTCACAGTGCCCCGCTTGCCACTGAAACACCGTTGGGCTTGGTGGTGTATTCCCTCTTTCTGGTCTCTCTACCTCCCTACCAAAGCTGTGGAGTCTTGTGAGCAAAAATTCTACTTTGTGAGCTCCTGGCGTTAAAGTTGTGAGCCAGCCATTTGGCTGCTGCATGAATTAGTTTGCGCTGGAGCCATCCTTCCTGAGCGAAGACAAAAATGTGTTGAGCCGGAGGCTAAAAAACGGTGAGGTAGCTCACACCAACTCAGCTTAGAGGGAGCACTGCTCCCTACTTTCTCTCTCTCTCTCTCTCTCTCTCTCTCTCTCTCTCTCACACACACACACACACACACACACACACACCCTACTCAACGGTTAGCTGCTTGATCAAAAGGCCTGAGAATTCGACCCAGATCCTGGAGATTACTTGTCTGCAGGCTTGATCCTCCCGGGGTTTGTTCTGATCACCATCGACCGATAAAGAAAGGTATTGGCCTTGCAGCCAGCGATTTGGGAGGCTTTGCCACCCTGGGCCAAAGCAAGACAATCCATCCGCTTCTTTCAGGATGCCTTTCTCTTTGGCTGACTCGAAGTCCTGGTTTTACCCACCAGGGGAGCTTTGGAAAGGCATCTCGCAGGCTGGGCTAGAGAAGAACATCTTGTTCTTCTTAACGTCCCTTACACAGGCCACAAATCTTATTTGTTGCCGGAAAACAGGGAGACTAGATAAGTTTGCCTCTTGTGGGAGTTCAAGCCAGGCTGGTTTAAAGCACCGGCGGAGGTGGGAGGGGGCTTGGCAGAGAGCAGACCCTCTTGCCCGTCCTCCTGTCTGGATACTGTTGTGCATATGCAGAGTGAATAAACACAGCACAACACTTGTATATTAACTTTAAAAGCAGACTTTATTTACTAATGAGGAAAGGATTACTGGGAAATTAAAGAAACAAACAAAGGATAAACATCCTCTCTGACTGCTTGGAATCTACATCTGGACTGTCAGGCTGCTAAAACTCATGTGAGAACTGACTGGGGAGAAGGACAAAGAGCAATAAAACTGAAACCCCGTGCTTACTCACTAGCCCATCCTCAGTCTATTGATTGCCCAACTGGAGAATCCCAATGCTAACTAATTATGCATTTTGTCACCTTAGAAGAAAAGAGATTGGATTTATACCCCGC
Organism: Gekko gecko; assembly: GCA_029375565.1. NCBI lineage: Eukaryota > Metazoa > Chordata > Lepidosauria > Squamata > Gekkonidae > Gekko > Gekko gecko. The sequence goes on from JAPDNY010000016.1 coordinate 24,679,918, forward strand.
CCTTCACTACCCAAAGAGCAGTTTACAATCTCCTTTCCCTTCCCCTCCCCACAACAGACACCCTGTGAGGCAGGTAGGGCTGAGAGAGCTCTTTCCAGAACTGTCCTTGAGAGAACAGCTCTGAGAGAACTTGTAACTGACCTAAGGTCACACCAGCAGCTGCTTGTGGAGGAGTGGGGACTCAAACTCGGTTCTCCCGGATTAGAGTCCACACTCATAACCACTATACCAAACTGGCTCTCTTACTCTAGTGGGAAATACGTGCAGATTCTACCATTGGGTCGCTAACTTAACTAGCTAGGACACTGGCATAAGAACATAAGAGAAGCCAGTGTTGAATCAGGCCAGAGGCCCATCCAGTCCAACACTCTGTGTCACACAGTGGCCAAAAATGCCAGGTGCCATCAGGAGGTCCAGCAGTGGGGCCGGGACACTAGAAGCCCTCCCACTGCTGCCCCCCGCCCCCAGCACCAAGAATAGAGTGCATCACCTGCCCCAGACTGAGAGTTCCTATCTGTACCTTGTGGCTAATAGCCACTGATGGACTTCTGCTCAATATGTTTATCTAATTCCCTCTTGAAACTGTCCATGCATACATTCCAGGCATGCACAAACAAACATGTCAATTCTTTCATAACTACAGAGAAAACTTGCAAATCCAAACAGATACCCAGAATCTGGGCTTTTTCATTCATTTATATTAATATGCAAAGACCCAAATGCCCATGAACGCATCCTCTTCCGTTCCTATCCGAGCCACCTTGACAGCCCTTGAAGTCTCCCAGAGAATCCTGTGCTCTTCCTGCTACCCAAACAGTGCCAGCTTCCTTGGAAGCAGACAAGTTGACCCCTTTTTCTGTCCTCGTTAAAAAAAATAAAAATAAATGAGTGGCCGGTATGTTCTCAGCTGTAGGGAATGTTCAAGAAAGAGAAAGCAAGGAAGCGGATGTACTTTTTGCGTTGAGAAATGCCAGACTGTTGACCTATTTGCTTTAGCTGTACTAGAAGAGCCTGTTCTAAAAGCAAAATCGAGCGATGGCCGAAGGGTGTGCAATATCCCCTTGAGGATCTTGGCTCCTCTTAGCAAACCGTCTTGGCTTCCCTCGAGCTTAGCCTGGGAAGGAACTCTCGAATTCATCTTTCAGTGAAATTAGAGGGGCAACTAATTATTATAGCTGACTGCATTCCTCTCTCATCCTCCATGTGTCCTCAAAGCCCTCAGTGTGACTAATAGTCATATTTAAGAGCAGCTGAAAAAGGCGTTTCAAAGCATTTAGCAGAAAAGCAGTATTTCAGGAGGGCAGCTGTGTTTGTCTGTAGTGGAATGGATAGATTTGAGCTAGGGTTTCCAGACCCCCGGACAGGGCACGAGTTCTTCCAATTTTGAGGGCTCCAAAATTGAGGCTGGCAGGGGAAGCCCCACCCCAAACAGCCCCTCCCACGTCAACATGGTTGGTGCGATGATGTCACCCGGAAGTGATGTCATCCCGCCACAGGCATGTTGACTCATCAACACTAGCATTTTGGCCAAAAAAGTCTATGGTAACCATTGAATTTCAGCCAAATGCTAGAGTGTGCCCAAGAAGACGCCAGGATGGGCCCAGGAAAACTCCCCCCACACACACTAAAAGCCAGGTAAGATCTGGCAACCCTAATTTGAGCCCAGTAACACCTTAGAGACCAAAACAGTTTTGGGGGATGAGTTTTCAACGGGCAAAGCTCCCTTCGTCAGGTATTAGACTCTTGAAAGCTCATACCCTGAACATCTTGTTGGTCGCTAAGGTGCCCCTGGACTCGAATCTGAGCAGTGTCATCCCACATGCTTTCTGGAAGAGAAAGTTCTCACTGGCTGCCTCAAAGGTTGGTGGATTCTAGGTGGGAGGGCTTTCTAGGAGGGAGCTGCTTGCAGCAGGAGCCACTGTAGAAAAGGCCCTTCCAGAAAACGAACTAACCTCAGATGGTCATGGAATCCAAAGAGCACAAACGCCCTGTTGGGATCAGACCGAGGGTCCGTTTAACGCATGGCTCCTGCTCTCATGTTGGTCTCTGGAAGTTCGGAGGCAGGGCACAAGGGCCACAGCCCTCCCCTGGTGTCTGCCTCTGTGACACGGCACGGAAAGAGCCAGGGGTACTGCAGATTCTCCAACTGCCTTTCGCAAGGCCCTTTCAACTTGCCTTTCTTGGCTTTCACTAGCCACGTGGACCGCCCGTGTTTAACTAGCGGTCAGAACGCTGGACTGGGAGGCCCAGGGCCCAGTTTCCACCCGCACAAGAAACTCATAGGCTGGTTGATCGTTCTCACTCTGTGTGTCCTACCTTGACAGGTTGTTGTGGAGATAAAATAGCGGGAGAGAGCCGTGTTTGCCATCCTGGGTTCCTTGACATGTGGGTGAGATAAAAATGGATAGATAAAGGAAGACGCTTCAAGAGTTCTTGACCTGAGGAAACTCAAACCAGATGTTGGGAGTTAATGTTCTTAACATGAGTCCTGCTTTCCTTTTTGGTTTTTCTCTCTTAAAAAAGCCCAACCAAACTGTCCTTGAGATATTTTCACACAGCCTGGAGATTACGCGCCAGCTTCCATGGAAGAATGCCAGTGAGATAGCAAAGGAGTAGTATTTATAGGCCAGGATGGGGCTCCCTTTTTAACAGCATCCATAAAAAGGTCATTATTTTTCGTTCGGTGCGTTTCCGTGCTGATTTATGCGCCTGTCCCGTCCCTCGGTGTTCGCTCTCATTTAGGCAGCGCTGACTGATACGTCTCCTCCATCTCCTCATCGTTAAATGACTTAGACAAGGCATGCCGCGTGGGAATGCCTTCTGTTCCCCGTCGTCCCCCCCAGCTTCAGCAAGAAGATCTGCTTTCGAAAAGAAGCAGTCATTTGGTACTGAAATGGGATCCAGGGTGAGAATGAACAAACCACCAGTGGGGTGTTGAGAGCTAGTGTGGTGTGGTGGTTAAAGGGTTGGACTAGGATCTGGGAAATCCAGGTTCAATTCCTGCTTGTGTTGTGGAAGCTCGCTGGGTGACATTGGGCCAGTCACACGTTTTCGGCCTAACCTACCTCACAGGGTTGTAATGAGGATATAATTAGGGTTGCCAGATCCTATCTGATGATCAGTGGGGGGGTGGGGGGCTCCCAGGTCCTTTCTGGAATCTTCTGCTGTGTGTATTTCAAAACCATAGAGTTTGCCCAAAAACTAGAGCGTCATCCCCCTGACATAGGCACTGTGATGATGTCACTTCCGGCCGGCAGCGATCGAAGCCCTCAAAAGTTGGGGGGGGACCCCTGTTGGGATCTGGAGGCTGAGAACCCTGGATAAAATGGAGGAGAGGAGACTGATGTAAGTAAATAAATGAAGTATAAATAAACAAATGCCACACATACACACAAGCTTTGTGTATACCAAGAAGGGGAATATCTCTGGTGTTACAATTCCAATTTAGAGAGCGTCCATATCCTGGTGAGAAGTTGAATCGGCTCCTTGGGATGGTGGGTGTTCTGGCCTCGGAGTGCATTCCTGTGTGCAGAAGGGAGCACGCTGTGCAACTTCTGCTCCTGCATTTAGTAAGGATCAGCTTCTCAAAGCCTTCAGCCTTTGCCTGGTCAACAGAGGAAACCAAAGGCTAACTTTAATAACTCAGAGCCTGGTAGGTAGGGGGTCCCCAGCCTTTTTGAGTCCAAGGGCACCTTTGGGAGTTCTAACTTTGCACGGTGGGTGCATAGGGATGCCAGCCTCCAGGTGGGAGCTGGGGATCCCCTGGAATTCCAGCTCATCTCCAGACTACAGAGAGTGGTTCCCCTGGAGGGAATGGATGCTTTGGAGGATGGCCTCTGTGGCATTGTACCCCAATGAGGTCCCCGTCCTCCCCAGGCTCCATCCCCAAATCTCCAGGAGTTTCCCAGCCTAGATCTGGCAACCATTTCCCCCATCTCCTGCCACTGGCCAAGGGGGACGTGGAAACCCTATGGGTGCAGCCAAACTATTGTCCCACAAAACAGCTGCTCTTGGAGGTAGAGCCAGCATACCTTCATTCACCCAGTGAAGAACCTTGTTTTGGGATGGCAGCTGAAGCAACATTTTAAAAAATCCGCGCAGCCAATCAGATCTCTCCAACAGAAGCCCTGCTTAGCCGTGCCTGCATTCTGAAAACACTCGATGGGCACCCGTTGGGGACCCCCAGTCTAGATTCTGGGTCAGCCACCTCTAACCGGGCCCTGACACATCATTCGTTCGGGGTGGCGGATGTATTTGTGTGTAACCCAGTCTTCCTTGGACTTTGCCACTTAGAGTGTGCATCTGTGTGTGTGAGGGCGGCGGAATGTAGTTATAGGATTCTACAAACAAAATATGATGATAACACAAAATGGTGGAACAGAATTCGAATCCAGAGCACCATAAAGACCAACAAGATTTGCAGGATATAAGCTTTTGAGAGTTACGGCTCCCTTCGTCAGAGAGCTTTGGCTCTTGAAAACCTGTACCTTTGGAAATATTGTTGGCCTTTAAGGTGCTGCTGGGTTCGAATCCTGTTCTTCCACTGCAGGCCAACTTGGCTACTTACTTGGAACTAGGTGAGGGCTCCTCCTTCTTCTCACAAGGAGTTTCCTTCCCAACCATGTCAACCTAAACCTCGGGGAGGGCTCTGGAGTGTTGCATAGTGGAAAACATGCATACCTACAATCATAGAATGCCAGGATGGTCAGTTTACACTGGCGTCATTTGGCTGCGTGCCAAGGGATGTGCTGCACGCATATGCACAGGTCTCCCCCCACCCACCCCCAAGTCCTGTCTGAACTCGTCTCCGGCAAGCTGTGATGATGCCGTATCTCTGGGACGACAGCGCCTGTCAGCTCTTGATGTAATGGACCCACCAAAGCGGGGAGAGCAGAGCGTGATCTCACTCGGTTCGGCGCATGTGATTTGTAGCCTGCATGTGATGAATCTGGATGTGGCAATCCAGTTGGCTGTTGAACTGCGCTCGGGGACTCTGGCATGGGTGGGCCTGGGGAGGAGGAGGAGGAAGAAGAAGAACAGACCGGGTGCCACAGAATGTCCAGCACATCATGGGGGGGCTGGGAGGACCAGAGTCAACCCAGTACCCCATTGTATATATGAACATCAGAAGAGCTCTGCTGGATCGAAGCAGTGGTCCATCTAGTCCAGCATCCCGTCTCCACAATGGCCAACCAGGTACTCTGGAGGGCCAGTAGCAGAGCATAGAGACCTAGGCCTTCATAAGAACATCAGAAGAGCCCTGCTGCCCTGACATGGATAGCCCAGGCAACTCTGATCTCATGAAGTCTCAGAAGCTAAGCAGGGTTGACCCTGGCAAGTACTTGGATGGGGGCCTCCTTGAAATACCAGAGTTGGGAAGTGAGGGCAGGCTTTATTCAGCCACCTCTGAATATCCTCCAGGCTCCCAATAGGGGTCATTCACCTGAGGTCGCCATGACTTCCAGGTGCGCACACATGCACATGCACAGACAGACGTGAACATGCACATATTTAAAAGAAGAAGAAGAGCCTTGCTGGATCAGACTGGTTGTCCCTCTAGTCCAGCATCCCATCTCACACAGTCGCCAGCCAGTTCCTCTGGAGGGCCAGCAACTAGGCATAGAGGCTGAGGCCTTCGTTAGAACATCTGAAGACCCCTGCTGGATCAGACCAGTGGTCCATCTAGTCCAGCATCCTGTTTCACACAGAGGCCAACCAGTTCCTCTGGAGGTCCAACAATAGGGCACAGAGACTGAGGCCATCAGAAGAGCCCTGCTGGATCAGACCAGGGGTCCATCTAGTGCAACATCCTGTCTCACACAGAGGCCAACCAGTTTCTCTGGAGGGCCAACAACAGGGCACAGAGGCAAAGGCCTTCCCCTGATATTGCCTCCTGGCACTGGGAATCAGAAGTTTACTGCTTATGAACATGGAGGTTCCCCTTTAGTCACCATGTCTAGTAGCCACTGGCAGGCCTCCCCTCCATGAATCTGTCTGATTCCCCTTTCAAAGCCATCTGTGCCTGTGGCCATCGCTTCATCATCCAGCAGTGAATTCCAATTCTAATCACTTCTTGTGTAAAGAAGTATTTCCTTTCCCCCTATTTTCCCCTACGTATTCTGTATGTCTGCTCAGGGCTAGCAGCCTTTCAGGTTTATTGGGGGGTGGGTGGGTTCAACAACGATTGCTTTTTATAAAAAAAATACATTTTAAGAGGGCTGCCTCTGGGCTATACCACTTGCAGGCTTGAATGAATCTCCTGCATAGAAAGCAAGATCCCCCACTCTCAGAAAGCCGGCAAGGCAGGGAGAAGGGTTCTAATCTAGGGGTCCTCCCTGATATGCGAGTTTTCTAGGTGCAGGGATGTATTTTGAAGGAGGAGTGTTCTGTTGCATGAACGATAACGTGGTACTGGCAGTCAGGGCAGAGGTTGCACCCCGATCGGCTGTGTTGTGAGAGCTAAGCTCTGTCTGTCTGTCTGTCTGCTAGCCTTCTGCCTCAACTCTGTGGGGTGACCAAGACACAGCGGGTGGGGTGGGAAGGGTCTGTGCAGAGAGGAAGGGCCTGGCTTGGCTTTCAGCGGCCCCTTTGAGTTCCATGAGCTAAAGCAAACAGCCGGCTGTCTTTCTAGGGCCCCTGTCCCAAAGTCAGCTTCCAGCCAGGGACAGCTTCCTGGCCTGCTCCTCACAGCTTCCTGGTAGCCAAGAATCCTTCCTTCCTTACCTGCGTGGCGGTTTTGAAAAGATTCAGGAACGTGTTCAGTGCCCTTGCAGCATCCTTCACTGGAGGTGTTGCTCTCAGCATACTGCCTCCCGCCCCCTGGGACTGTCAGGTCCCCCCTGACCACTGGCAGGGGATGGGGGGGGTCTCAGGGTTGCCCAGTTTCCAGATGGGGAACCCCCGGGAGATTTGGGAGGTGGGGCTTGGGGAGGACAGGACCCTCACTAGGGTACAATGCCATGCATTCCAAAGCATCCCTTTTCTCCAGAGGAACTGATATCTGTAGTCTGGTGATGAGCTGTAATTCCAGGTCCCACCTGGAGGCTGGCATCCTTACCCTGTATCCAAAATGTGGAAAGGAAGTGTTCCCTCTAAGCTGAGTTAGTGTGAGCTAGCTCACAGCTTTTTAGCCTCCGGCTCACACATTTTTGTCTCAGCTCAGGAAGGATGGCTCCAGAGCACAGTAATTTATGCAGTAGCCAAACTCTTTGCTTGCAACTTTAATGGCAGTAACTCACAAAGTAGAATTTCTGCTCTCAAGGCTCCGCAGTTTAGAAGGAGCATTGACTCGGGGGGGGGTGTTGTTGGCAATGCAGTCTTTCCTACGAGCACGGAGCTTCCGGAGCTGGAAGAATGGTCCCTGTGCCTTTTGGGGAATGCATCCCATGTTGTCAGTTCAGTACTGATGACTGTGTGGACAGGAAGCCGTCTTCTCCTGAATCAGACCCTCAGGGCATCAAGGTCAGCCTTGTCTGCTCAGACGGGCAGCAGCTCTCCAGGGTCCCCGGCGGAGGTCTTCCCCCTCACCTACTGCCTTATTCCTTTAAACTGGAGATGCCGGGGATCGAACCTGCGACCGTCTGTGTGAAATCCCTTGATAGTTTTTGCCGCTCCAGCCGCTTTTGCTTGGGGGACGGACAAATGCCTCTCCCCCGCCCGCCCACCCGGCCCAGTTTCTTCAGACCTCTGTGGCTCTTCTGCTCCGTCTGCGCTGCTGCTGTTGTCGCCGCTGCAACTGCTCCTCGCTTTGCATATTGGATTTTATTTTATATGTTAAGGAAGGGCAGAGGGTCGGGACAGGTTTATGGTGACTGTATCGATCGGGGAAATTTAATACAATCCCTGCAGCGGCAGAAGGATCGTTAGGGGACGGCAGGATGAGCCAAACTCTCTATTTTTTTCCCCCCTCCGTGGCAAGCAGTCCTCTTCCATAATATTTCATCTCTTGTTTATCTTTGGGGCCTCCCAGATTTGTTCATGGGCGAAGGCGGCTTGTGTGGGTGGCCAGGGACCCAGATGGCCTAATTCGCTGCCACAGCAAGGATGGGGCTGGGAGGAAGGGACCCAGATGGAGCGGTGGGGTACCGTCCCTGGGGCCTGTGGGTCTTTACTGTGCGGCAGATAGCTGGGGGGAGAGGGGTCAGGTGCAAAAATGATATTATTTGGGAAAGAATCACCCTCCAGTCCCCTCACGCAATCGTCCCCAGTACAAACTGAGGCTCCAAGCAGTCACAATGTAAAGTTAGAAACAATTGCAGAGAAATACATTTGCAGTTCTGTGGCCCAGTGGTAGAGCATCAGCTCGGCATGCAGAAGGTCCCAGGTTCAATCCCCGGCATCTCCAGCCTGAGACCCTGGAGAGCGGCTGCCAGTCTGAGTAGACGACTGACTTTGGTGGAGTGGTGGTCTGGTTCAGAATAAGGCAGCTTCGTGTGTTCCTATGATTTGGCTCTAACTTCTGGCTTCGGGATCCGTTCTTGACAGGCCTTACCCGTTTTCCCAACAGAGGTTTGAATTCCCTATTGTTGTTGTTGTTCAGTCACACAGTCGAGTCTGACTCTTCATGACCCCATGGACCATATCACACCAGGCCTTTCTGTCTTCCGTCGTCCTCTGGAGTTTGCTCAATTTCATGTCCGTTGCATCGATGACACTGTCTAACCACCTCATTCTTTGCCGTCCCCTTCTTCTTTGACCTTCCATCTTTCCCAGCGTCAGGGTCTTCTCTAGGGAGTGCTCCCTCCTCATTTGGTGGCCAAAGTATTTGAGCTTCAGCTTCAGTATCTGCCATTCCAGGGAACAGTCAGGTGTGATTTCCTTTAGGATTTTCTGATTTGATCTCCTTGTAGTCCAAGGGACTCTCAAGAGTCTTTTCTGGCACCATAATTCATACACATCTATTCTTCGGCACTCGGCCTTGCCTGTGGTCCAATTCTCACAGCCATACATTACTACTGGGAATACCATCACTTTGATGATATGGACTTTTGTTGGCAGGGTGATTCTCTATACCCCTTGTGCAGTGTTCCCTCTAAGCTGAGTTAGTGTGAGCTAGCTGACAGTTTTTTAGCCTCCGGCTCACACATTTTTGTCTTAGCTCATGAAAAATGACTCCAGAACAAACTAATTTATGCAGTAGCTCACAATTTTAATGCCAGTAGCTCACAAAAGTAGAATTTTTGCTCACAAGACTCAACAGTTTAGTGGGATCATTCCCCATCATACCCTTCTTTCACACCCTTTGATATCCCATTGTTGTAACTACTAAGGCTTGGAAGTAGAGTTGCCAACTCTGTGGTAAGAAATTCCTGGAGATTTAGGGGCAGAGCGTGGGGAGGGGAAGGGAGGGAGCTCAGCGGGGGTGCGGTGCCCTAGGGTCCACTCTCTGAAGTGGCCATTTTCCCCACGGGAACTGATCTCTGCGGATCAAGTGTAATTCTGGGAGAACGCATTCCCCACTTGGGGAATGGCAACTCTGTGCCCCCTGCCAGAGGTCTAAGGTTGTGTGTAGGTGTAGTCCTTGAAGAGTTAGAGCTCAGGTCCGTTTTACCGAAGCGAGTGGTTTCAGTTGGGTGTGGTGGATAGGAGCGTGGACTCTAATCTGGGAGAACTGGGTGTGATTCCCCATGCTGTCACATGCAGCTGCTGGTGCGACCTTGGGTCAGTCACAAGTTCTCTCCGAGCTGGTCTCTCAAGGGCAGTTCTTGAGAGAGCTCTCTCAGCCCCATCTACTTCCCAGGGTGTCTGTTGTGGGGAGGGGAAGGGAAAGGAGATGGTAAGCTGCTCTGAGACTCTTCCAGGTAGTGAAGGGTAGGGTATAAATGCAATCCCTTCTCTTCTTCATCATTAAGAACTGGCTGTCAGCATTCCTGCCTCTGGGCTAAGGCTCTTCAGGAGCATCTATAAAACAGCGTTCTCGCCTCTGGGCTAAGGCTCTTCAGGAGCATCTATAAAACAATGTAAACACCTGGCTGCCCATCTTCCTTCCAGCACGGTCGGATTGAGGTTATCTTTCCTACCCCAGAGGTCATCTCACACTTATATGGCCTCTCGAGCTCCATTTCCCGTAAGCTACGGAGCTATCCTGTTGCCGTGGGTGAATCATTATATTGCCATTACAGAGGATGGATTAGGACAGTCGGCCTTTTGAGAGAAGGCAAACGAACTATTAGTCCCATTAAATGTAGACAATAGATTAATCGGGCCATTCAGCGGAGACATTAACAACGGGTTTTTTATTTTGTATTGGTCTGTATATCCAGCCACGCTTCCCCTCCCCCCCCTTTGTAACCGCATCTTTTGCAAGGATTGTGGGATTCAAGCTGAACCTTGAGGCTGGTGTTGCATCTAGAGTCCCCCGGCTAGGGGGTGGGGGTGGGTGGGCTGTTGCAGCACAAATGCTCTTTAAGTGTCAAAAACCTTCCAGGAATATAAAGCTGCCGTGTCTCACCATCTTGTAGGGACTGATAAAAGGATGTGGTGGTGGAATGTGCCATCAAGTTGTACCTGATGCACGGCAACCATGTAGGGTTTTCAAGGCAAGAGACATCCAGAGGTGGTTTGCCATGGCCTGCCTCTGCCTAGCAGCCCTGGACTTCCTTGGTGGTCTCCCATCCAAGTACTAACCAGGCCTGGCCCTGCATAGTTTCCCAGATCTGACAAAATCAAGCTAACCTGGGACATCCAGGTCGGGGCAGAGATGAACAGAGGTGGTTTGTTGTTTCCTGCCTCTGTGATGCGACCCTGGACTTGGAGTTCTCCCATCCAGGTACTAATTAAGACTGACCCGGATTAGCTTCTTGAGGTCTGACAAGATTGTGATAGCCTAGGCCAAGCAGGTCAGGTCAAAAGGATGTATTGATGGAACATTGTTGTGTAATGAATGTTTAACTTTGGCTGCTGTTGAATTTGGTGCCTCCTCGTCCTCCTGCTCCTCCTCCTCTTCTTCTTCTCCTCCTCTTCTTCATCTTCTTCTTCATTGTTTTCCTTCTCTTCCTCCTCCTCTTTTTCTTCCTCCTCCTCCTCCTCTTCTTCTTCATCTTCCTCCTCCTCCTCCTTCTTTCTGTTGCATTTTTATCCTGCCCAGAGCCTAGGGCAGCACACACCTGGCTCCCCTCTCCCATTGGCTCATCCTCACAACCACCCTAAGAAGTAGGCTAGGCTGAGAGAGTCTGGCTAGCCCAAGAACAGCCATAAAGCTTCCATCAGAGGAGGGACTTGAACTCAGGTCTCCCAGATCCTGTTACGGCACAGGAATCATTACAACTGCACTGGCTCTGTCTTCTATTTCTGGGGAGTTTTCTGATTTAGGGGAGGGGCCTGCACACACACTCACCAATTTCCGTGTGCGTTTATTTTAGCAAGCTCATGCCTCAACACAAACGGAGAGATGGGGCTTGTTTTTGACCTCACAGTCAGTTTTGGGAGGGTCTCAGAAGCTGCTATGGCTAACAGTAACTGGTGGTGACTTCCGCCAGCCTCAGGTCTGGGTTGCAGCCGTGACCTGAAATGCTGCCCGTTGTCCGCAAACGTGAGCCAAACCAAGAGGATTTCCGTTTCCGCCCAAGCTTGCCAGCTTCAGCCCCCCCCTCCTCCTTTTCTTGTTACGCTGATGGCAGCTTTTATCTCTGTCCTTTGTCCCCGACATCCAGATATCGATTGGCACGGTTAAGAAGAACTGATAATTGCCTCAAATTAATCCCGTAAACTCCTTTAGATATGTTTTGCATAATAGATCTCAAAAGCGGCATCTAGACAAGGATAAGCCTCCCAGTCGCTGGCCGGGTGCCGTGTGGGGGTGGGGTGGAGGTGTCACGTGTACACATGAGGAAACCAGCGTCTCTCTCACCTAAGAGATTTCCGGGGGGGGTGCTTTTTGGGGGAGGGGCGCCCCACTGCAGAGCAAGAGACAGGAAGGTTGTGGCCGAGATGCCTTTGGGAGGCCTGACGAGTTGTGCAAAAAAACCGGTCTGTGGAAGTCCAGCGATAAGAGCAGCTGATGCAAAGTCCACCTTTGTCTGCGCGGCGCCTTGTGAAAATTCAGCGCCAGATGCCCGTCCACAGCTCCTCCATCTAATGACTTTTCTGTCATAAACTTTATCTGATTAAGCAAAGCACTGGGCTAGAGCTTAGCCTCCCTCCCCCATCCACTGTGTGTGTGGGGGTCATTGGTGCGGGTCTGCAGTGCCTCTGGCCCGAGCTGGGGAGGGATGCGATGCTGGGGGGGGCGGACTCCTACTTAAAGGGAGATGACCGCTAGACAGTCGGCCAGATAACGCAGTTCTCCGGTGGCACCAACAGTCAGAGGTCAGGGCGTCCTCTGCTGAACCGGAGTGGATGGTCATGTGTTGCAGCTTGCCAATGCACAGAACGAGGCCATTGGTCATGTGAGTACAAGGGTCCCAACGTGGCATCTCCTTGGCATGACTCTTGATTGCCGTGCGAGTTGTTTCGTTTCTTTGCGTTCCTTGGACTGTTTGGAGGCCAGGCCAAATCAGGGAAGGGAGGAGGGGCTGAGACCTCCGCTGTTGGGGCTCCCTCGCAGTGACAATTCAACAACTGATCTCGGCGTTCCAATAGTTCTGAGCGCCAGATTGCGGAGAGTGTAGCAAAAAGGGTCAGGCTTTTGGGGTCCATCCAGATGAAAACGAGAATGGGTCGAGTCTTAAAAGTCCCTCAGTGGAGCAGATGGGGCACCCCGCTAGTCCAGAAACACTGTACTCAAAATGGGGTGGTTTTTCATTGCCTTCTGCTGATGTTGGACAAGGCCGTCAGCTCCGTAGCCTCTTTGTGGGCTGCCCAGTGGCCCATGGCTGGCCGATGTTGCAAACAGTGCAGACCTTTCTGGTCTGATCCAGCATAGCGCCTCTTGCCCGAAGGAAGAAAGCAGCACAGGTTAACCTAGGACTGTCTTGAAGCCTGAGAGGCAATTGGGAACCTGCCATTTTTAGAGAGCCCAGTGGGATCCTATGTTGTTTCTTTCTTGGAATAGGTTGTGGAAGCTTGATTTATGGCAGGCGTGTGAGTCCGGAGGTTTCATTTGAGGACTTGAATGGGAGGCCACTAAGGGAGTGCAGGGTCACTATGCAAAGACAGGCGATGGCAAACCACCTCTGTTTGTCTCTGCCCTGACCCGGATGGCCCAAGCTAGCCCAATCTCATCCGATTTTGGAAGCTAAGCAGGGTCAGGCCTGGTTAGTACTTGGGTGGGAGACCACCAAGGAAGTCCAGGGTCACTCTGCAGAGGCAGGCAATGACTAATCATGTCTGTTGGCATCTTGGCTTGAAAACCCCGTGGGATTCACCAGAAGTCAACTGCAACCTGATGGCACTTCCCACCACTGTGGGCACCAGCCAATCCTTAGTGCAATCCGCTTAAAAGACAGAAGATGGAAGAAGGTGCTCTCCCATTGCACTTGGCAGAAGCACATTGTTGTAAGGAAAAAAAGACCTTATCGCCATCGGGAACTATGACTATGGTGTAGACTGAAATGTCTATATTACAGCGAATTCCTGAAAATTCGGTAAAGGCGAATGCCGACAGTCCCTGGCGAGTTCTGTGTAGAAGACCTGAAAACAGATGGTGTTGATATTGTCCTGCACTTTCTCCAAGTAGCTAAAGACAGTGCACGTAATTCTCCCATTCCCCGTTTTATCTTCTCAACAATCCTTGTGAGGCAGGTTAGACTGGTGGACAATGTTCCCTCTAAGCTGTGGGGTCTTGTGAGCAAAAATTCTACTTTGTGAGCGACTGTCATTAAATTTGTGAGTGAGCAATTTGGCTAGTGCATAAATTAGTTTGCTCTGAAGCCATCCTTCCTGAGCTAAGACAAAAATGTGTGAGCTGGAGGCTAAAAAAACCTGTGAGCTTGCCCACACTAACTCGCTTAGAGGGAAATTCACTGCCACAGGAGGTGGTGGCGGCTACAAGCATGGATGGCTTCAAGAGGGAATTAGATAAATATACGGAGCAGAGGTCCATCAGTGGCTATTTGCCACAAGGTATAGATAGGAACTCTCAGTCTGGGGCAAGTGATGCTCTGTATCCTTGGTGCTTGGGGGGAGGCAACAGTGGGAGGGCTTCTAGTGTCCTGGCTCCCCTGCTGGACCTCCTGATGGCACCTGGTATTTTTGGCTGCTTGGTGACAGAGTGTTGGACTGGATGGGCCAGATCCAGTATTGGCTTCTTTTATGTTCTTATGTTCTTATAACACTGCTGGTGGAAGGTTCCCCCAGTGACCTTCATGGCCAAGTGGGGATTTGAACCCGAGTTTCCTAATCTGACATTCTCTCCACTGTACCACTGGCTGTCCATCTAGCATGTCCCCACTTTATTTACCTCTGCTGTCGTTACTTCCGTTTAGGTAACTCTCAACATTGACTTTGACCCATCTTAGAATTTTTGGGCAAAATTCATCTATCATTGCCAAAGTTCCCATTTGAGTGTAGCCCTTCACCCAGTTTTCTTTGTGGGTGCTCTTTTACATCTGTTGCCTTTGTTCATTTATTTCTGTTTGTTTGTGAAAGTGATTTTTAAAATGTGGGGTGCAGGAGGAGGAGAAGAAGAGGTGAAGAAGTACCCAGGCAGTATTCAGGGGGGTGGATGCCAGGCCATTTGGCCAGCTGTGTTGATAGGGCATGTGGGTGAACCTTTTTAAGTTTAGGGATTCCTCTTGACACAGGAGCGATACAAACGAGATTGGCGTAGCTCAGAAATAGTGTTGTAAGCTGATTCAAAAGACACTGAAGAGTGGGATATAAATGTTTTTAATAGGTGAATGAAACTTGCTGTGGCTGGCTTCTTGGCCCAGCAGATATTCTCTTAAAGGCCCGTGGTGGAGAAGGTTGTGACCTGGGGGAGAAGATGTCCTCATCAGTCCTTGGGAGCCTCCTAGAATGACCAAGGTGAACATAAGAACATAAGAGAAGCCAATGTTGGATTAGGCCAATGGCCCATCCAGTCCAACACAGCAGCCAAAAATACCAGGTGCCACCAGGAGGTCCCCCGGTGGGGCCAGAACAGTAGAAACCCTCCCACTAGAAGGTGGGGTGCTTTAGCTAGATGTCTCCCTCCCGCTGTTTCCTGTCTGTCTTGTGAAAAATGTTCTATAAAGCCAGGATGTTGTCTGAGCTGGGTCAAGGGCGGAATGTCTTATGTGCCCCTTGGGTGTATTGGAATATCAGGCTGAAGACAGGCAGGAATTTGTATACCGTCTGCATATAATCTGAAAGAGGCTTCACTTCTCTTGAGGTTTCTATTCTGTCACTCCTGGCCAAACAGGGCGTGCTGGTTTTGAGGGGAAAATACAGAAACCTGAACAGCCTGTTTGCTGTTGGTGGAAGTCAGGCAGTCCAAGATTTTATTGCTGCCCCCTTGCCCAATTATCTCCTAAATCTAGAACGGAATAGCAAAATGGCAGCTCACGGAGACAGATCGAGATGGATAGCTGTGTTAGCCTGTCTGCCGCAGTAGAAAAGAGCAAGAGTCCAGGAGCACCTGAAAGATGAGCAAAATTTGCGGCAGGGGAGGCGCTTCCGTGAGTCACACTCTTGCCCTTTTCTACCGGCAGCTCGTGGTTTGTGTTGAGAATGGCTGCAGTTCTCTGAAACACCCTCAGAGACTCGGAAGCGCATGGAAGAGTGCCCACTCTGGAAAAATGGCAATGTTGGGCATCTGCCAGGGAACCGAGACAAGCAAAACACTTCAGCTGGCACGCCTGTCAATTCCCTGGTCTGGCACATCGTCAGCTTGACTGCTGTCAAATATTCTGTGACGCCCCGAATGCCAGTGTGTGTCATCTTCTTCCTCTGTCACTTATTAATATGATCAGGGTTGCTTGGTCCCTACTGCTGTACCAGTCGGGGTCAGACCTAGCCCCCTTCCAAACTTTCCCCTTCCTGGCCATCAGCGGTCACCGCAGGCCTCTCCAACAGGAACCAAGATGCGGACAGTGATCAGTGGTCCTGTTAAACTGTTCCATAACAACGGGCAGCTACTTCCATTTTGTAATTAGCACAAATATCTAACCTGCTGCTGTTTGGAGAGTCTTTTAATGCTCTAACAGTACTCGACTGAGAAACTGACCAAATCTTTCTTGAGCGGTGAAAGACCCAAACTTTCTGTCACCCCACGGTAGTGCAGACAAATATATGAAACTGTCTTATACTGAATCAGACCCTCGGTGCATCAAGGTGTCCAGAGGAGGGCAATCAGGATGGTGAGAGGGTTGGAAACCAAGTCTTATGAGGAAAGGCTGAAAGAGTTGGGTATGTTTAGCCTGGGAAAGCTTAGAGGGGACATGATTGCAGTCTTCCAATATCTGAAGGGCTGTCATGTAGAAGACGGAGCAGATCTATTCTCTCTTGCTCCGGATTGCAAGACTAGATTTAATGGGTGGAAATTACAAGGGAGTCGATACCGGCTAAATATCAGGAGGAACTTCCTAACTGTCAGAGTGGTTGAGCAGTGGAACAGAATGCCTCCTTCGATGGACGTTTTCAAGCAGAGGCTGGACGACCATCTTTCGGCTATGCTCCTGCAGAGTGCAGGGGGTTGGTCTAGATGACCTGCAAGGTCCCTCCCAACTCTAACATTCTATGATTTGATAAGGTCAGTCTTGTCTACTCAGACTGGCAGCGGCTCTCCAGGGTCTCAGGCTGAGGTCTTTCTTGTCACCTACTGCCTGGTCCTCTTTAACTGGAGAGTACGGGGACTGAACCTGGGACCTTCCGCGTGCCGAGCAGATGTTGTGCTGCTGATCCGTGGCCCCTTCCCTAGCAAAATGGCCTGTCTTCTCGCTTTGCATGGAGCACCCAAGAAGGCTTGAGACCTTCCTGAAGAGGACTTTTACCCATAGTCCACTTCTGTGCTAAGAGCCTTCACTGAAAGTGCCTTGATAGCTGTTCCTTCCTAGGCTGTATCCTCAAGCCGACACTGGTTCCAGCTACTGGTTCCTTTGCCCCACGGTCTTTTGTCTCTCCTGTCCCTTGGAAGCATTTTTGAAAGTGTAGCGAGGGAGAGTGTTCTCAGTTTTCAAGGGGGGCAGCCTAAAGCCAACCTCCGCACAAGCCCTGCCCCTCCTCCGGGGGCTATGCGGGGCTCCCGTTAAGCCCTCTCTTCTCTCTTGCAGCCGGGACAACGACCTGACTTCCTTCATCTCCAACCTGCACCAGAGTCGCCAGCTCGTTATGCCAGAGACCCAGAGCCGCTGCGAGTTCAAGAGAAGCAGCCTCGACGTCGGCTTGGGAGGAGCGGGTAAGCTCTGGTCAAGCGCGGGGGATGGACCTGCCGTTCCCTCCTTGCGTGGGGGGCGCCCCCCCCAATGTGTGGCTGTTCCGTGAGATGTGGATAGTGGTGAAAAGTGCTGTCAAGTTGCAGCTGACTCTTGGGTTTTCAGGGCAAGTGACATTCAGGAGGCGTTTTGCCATTGTCTGCCTCCGCGGCATGACTGTGGTATTCCGTGGTGGTCTCCCCTCCAAGTAGCTGGCCCTGCTTAGCTTCTGAGATCTGACGAGATCCGGCCAGCCCGGGCTATCCAGGTCAGGGGCTTTGCTTCACGGTGGCCCAGTTGCGTCAGGCTTATCCTTGGTTTTTATCGGAGGCTTTCCAGCAGCCTCTGTGTTAGAATGGGCTCCATCGGAGGAGCAAAAGCGGGGGGTGGGGGGTTTAAGTGGGCAGTGAAGCCGAAAGGCCTTGGTGGGGGTTTGTAATTGCATTAATCAGAACCCAGTCGCGGTGCCTCAGTCCCTGGCAGCTCCCTTGCTCGGGTGGCTCACTCGACTTTATATTGCGGTCTGACCTTTCTGGAGCTTAGCGGGGCTCCGTCTCCTCTTGCTGCAGAAGCAGAGAGAGGGAGAGAAATTGAAAGGCGGGCGAGGCTGCGTCGCCCGGCGCTCTTTGACAGTGTCTGTGGGTCGTGACATCTAAGGGGCGACGGCGCATCTATCAACGAGCACGGCTCCCCGAAGACGGGCCCGTTCTCAGCTCTTTTTCTTTTCACGCGCAGCCAATGAGCTGGTTCCGCTGTGTAACTAGCCCTGGGGGAAAGCGCCCAGATAAATGGGAAGTGACACACAGGCACTGACGATGGGGGGGGAATCTGCACTCGCGAGAAGGACGGGCAGTTCCCCTGCCATACATGCGGCTCTCAGGTTTCTGCACTGTTGCCTGACCGAAATCCGAGGGAGTTTTCAAGGTGGGCAAAAAGAGTCAGACCCAGTACAGCATCCTGCAGCTTTTCGGTTCTCCCATGGCACTAGTACAGGGGGTCCCCCAGCGTGGTCACGCCCATGTGCACCGTAGAGCCTGCTGCCCCCTCCCATCAGGCTTTCCAAGTGTTTTTAGAAAGTGGGGAGGGCCAGGTGTGGTTGGTGCCCAGCGGGGCTTCTGATTGGCCCTTGGAGACCTGCTTGGCTGTGCAGATTCTACAAAGACCTGTTTCAGCAGGAGCCGCCACCATGACACGGGGGTCTTCCCTGGGTGACTGACGGTAAGCCCTGTGTACACCAGGAGATATTTTTAAATAATAGAAAAGAAGAAGAAGAAGGGATTGGATTTATACCCCACCCTTCACTGGGAGTCTCAGGGCGGCATACAATCTCCTTTCCCTTCCCCTCCCCACAACAGATACCCTGTGAGCAATGCTCCCTCTAAGCTGTGGAGTGTTGTGAGCGAAAATTCTGCTTTGTGAGCTACTGGCATTAAAGCTGTGCGCGAGCAATTTGGCTACTGCATGAATTAGTTTGTTCTGGAGCCATCCTTCCTGTCCTAAGACAGAAATGTGTGAGCCAGAGGCTAAAAAACTGAGCTAGCTCACACTAACTCAGCTTAGAGGCAACACTGCCTGTGAGGTAGGTGGGGGCTGAGAGAGCTCTTTCCAGAACTGTCCCTGAGAGAACAGCTCTGACAGAACTATGGCTTGCCCAAGGTCATCCAGCAGCTGCAAATGGAGGAGTGGGGAATCAAAACCTGGTTCTCCCGGATTAGAGTCCACACTCCTAACCACTACACCAATATGTTCATTTTAAAAGGCATCTTGTGAAACAGAGTTCCTGCCTGAAATGTTGAAGAGTTTCCGTTAAGAGTTATGCATGACCCGGCTTCCTAATATTTTGTAGTTAGCTCCGCCTCCTCTGGCAGCCATTTTATGCTTGCGCCCACCACCCTGTGTCAGAATTCCAAAGGTGCCTGCTGGCTCGAGAAGGCTGGGGACCCCCACTGTAGTATGTCCTTGCAGAACTTTCAGGCGACAGCGAAGCAGTTGAGCCCGCGTGCTCTCATCCCTTTCACTTGAAGGGGAACTGCACGCTGCGCATAGTTATGTGCGGAATGGCTGCCTTGACGTGCATAATATTTTACAGCCGTTATCAGATGCTGACAAAGCTCGGCAGGAGAAACACACGCAGCACTTGTAAATCGCAAACAACAAACCCCCTGAGCATGAGGAGTGTTCGGCAAGGCCAGTTCTCATAAGCTCATAAGGAGACCCCCAGCTCAAAGAGACCAATGAGGGTCCATCTAGGCCAGCATCCCGTCTCCCACAGTGGCCAACCAGTTCCTCTGGAGGTTCAACGACAGGGCATAGAGGCCGAGGCCTTCATAAGAACATCAGAAGAGCCCTGCTGTATCAGACCAGGGGTCCATCTGGTCCAGCATCCTGTCTCCTATAGTGGCCAACCAGTTCTTCTAGAAGTCCAACAACAGGGCATAGAGGCCTTCATAAGAACATCAGAGGAGCCCTGCTGGATCAGACCAGGGGTCCATCTGGTCCAGCATCCCGTCTCACACAGCAGCCTCAACCAGTTCCTCTGGAGGTCCAACAACAGGACATAGAGGCTGAGGCCTTCCTCCTATCTTGCCTCCTGGCACTGGTATTCAAAGGTTGACTGCCTCTGAGTGTGGAGACTCCCTTTAGTTGTTTCCACCCATTCTACGTTCATGGCTCCAGGAACCTTAGAGGGTGGGTGGGTTGGCATAACATATACCCAGCCAGGCTTTAGATGCCCGCTACTTTATTCTTGGCCAGTTTTTCAAATCCCTTTCTCCCCCAGTTTAACTTGTTGATCCTCCTAAACCCTGGTTGTCTGCATACACTCCTCATGACGCAGCAGTAGCCAGCAGTTCACATGGGTTTGTGGAAGGGTTAATGGCTCTGGGGTATGTCCGACCTAGATACAGCTACCAGCCATGGTAGTTAAATAGAACCTTCCTGCACAGGAGCAGTCCACCGGTGAACGCCAGAAGATTTCCTGCCTGGGAACGTCTCCAGGGGTATCTGGTTGGCTGCCCTTGAAAACCAGATCGATTGCTAGATGGATCACGTGATTGGATCGTCTGAGGCTGTTCTCATGGGCTTTCTGACCCGCCTGATGTAATGAATAAACGGGACCAGAGTCTTCAGGGGCTTTGTACCCACAGCTTCATGGGCCTGTGTCTACTCTGACATGGCATTAGCAGCCCTTTTCTGCATTAGTTCAGCCAGCAACAGCTCAGAACACTTTTCCATTTGATGGTTTTTGGTATCATTAACCCCAGTCTACCCCAAATTCTAAACACAGACAGAGGCTTCAAAAACAAGAAGCTAGCGGTTGTCACTTGTGTTTTGGGGGGCAGGTGGCCCCCAATGAGGCAGGTACAACTTGGCCTTTTGCCTCGCCGGCACACGCAAGTGAGGAGGCCGAAGGGCAGGCGCTGATAAAATCTAATTGCCCCATCGATCGCTTTCGTAGCTGCCGTGGGTTGCCGCTTAATGATTGAGATATTCGTAACGCGTTTGATGCAACGCTAGCTATATCTCGCCCGGCCCGGCCCACTGGGGACCGTAAGGTATTACCGGGATCTCTTAATCATGGAGCAGGGCTGCGTGTGCCGGCCGGCTCTCTCTGCCCGGCACCAAAAGATTTATTATAATTATTGCTGGAGCTCAGCTCGGCTTTCTACAAGAATGCAGCGATAGCACTGCGCCTTGTGTTTTGGGGGAAGGAGCAGCACTGTCACGCTCTTGCAGACCTGCTCTTGTAGACGAAATCCATTCCGGGTGGTGGATTTACAGTCCCTTTCCCAGCTCAGTTTTCTCAGTAGTTCCAGAGAGCCAGTTTGGTGTAGTGGTTAGGAGAAGCAGACTCTAATCTGGGAGAAATGGGTTTGATTCCCCAGTCCTCCACATGCAGTTGCTGGTGTGACCTTGGGTCAGTCACAAGTTGTTTCAGAGCGGTTCTCTCAAGAGCAGTCTTCGAAAGAGCTCTCTCAGCCCCACCTACCTCACAGGGTGTCTGTTCTGGGGAAGGGAAGAGAAAGGAGATTGTAAACTGCTCTGGGATTCCTTCGGGTAGTGAAGGGTGGGGTATAAATCCAGTCTCTTCTTCTTCTTCAGGAGAGGGGCTGGCACATGTTTTGTCCTTTCAAGCTGAGCATACTTTCTAGAAGTGATGTAAAGCAGTAGCTCTAGCTACTGAGAACTAAGCAAATTGCTGTGTAATGCACTTCAATGTAGCTGAGTGCTATTCAGTTAATGGTAATGCATGGTATGGTTGCTGCAGAGGTTTGAATGACTGTTGCTACTTCTTAAAAGAGGAGGTGTCCTAATTCCAGGGTGGAGTTTGTAAGGGCTTCAGTGGATGGGTGGTCGAGGGGTAGAGCTTGCTGCCAAAAGCAGGCAGGGCCTTGCCAGCTGGCATCGCCCCACCCGTTGTCAGATGAACACCCATGAAGCTGCATTATACCGACTCAGGCCATGGGTCCATCACGGTCAGCATTGTCTACTCAGACTGGCAGCGACTTCTCTGGGGTCTCAGGCAGAGGTCTTTCATATCACCCAGTGCTTGATCCTTTTAACTGGAGATCCTGGGGATTGAACCTGGGACCTCTGCATGCAAAGCAGAGGCTCTTCCACTGAGCCACAGCCTAAGGTCAGCTGAGGTTGTAGTGGGTGGAACTCTTTGCTAAAAGCAGGCGACACAGTGCCAGGCTAAGCCTGGCCCACTTCTAGCAGAAATGGCATGGCATAGCAACCTGTGGATCTAGCTTTTGCCAGCCTCTCTGCTGTCTTTCCACCTCTTTCCGAGCAGCAGCCAAGGCTGGTGTGCACATGGGACAGGAGTAAAAGAAAATTCTGCTTGATACGAATTGAAACCATCTGCCTCCTGAGCTCATAGAGGCGGGCGCGCAGTAGAAATGTTTTAGTTGTTGATGCGCTTGTAATCATATGGGGCGGGACCTTCGTCTGTGGTTCTTAAGGCAAAAACGATGGAGCGTAGGTGTTGAATCTCAAAACTTGCAGTTTATGGAATATGATGTCTAATGCAAACAACAGAAGGCTAGGAATGGGGGGAGGGGTGTCTCAGTCTTTGAAAGAGTGCCAAGTTTCTGTCCCTCACGACTGCAAGAAAAATTCTGGAAATCGGGTATTTTGGGGGAAGGGTATAACTGTAAACTAGGACTGCAATGTTCCCTCTAATTTTTCCACCTATTGAGCAGAGCAACTTCATATCCTGAGCAGAATATAAATGCGATAAGCTTACAGTGGGCAGTGTAAGACCCTAGGTGGCTCCAGACTACTACTGAGCAGGGCTTCTGGTGTTAATGAGCGGCCGCTCACGTGCACAACTTAGAGGGAATACTGAAGGAGGGTTGTGGACGGCAGTATCTGACAAGGATCTTTCTTTAGCATGGCCCCAAGACCCTGCCCTTCCCTTTTAAACGTGAGGGCCACCCTGAGTTGCCTGCCTCCAGACAGTGGCAGGAGATCTCTCAGAATTACAACCAATCTCTGCAGTGTTCCCTCTCAGCTGAGTCAGTGTGAGCTAGCTCACAGTTTTTTTGCCTCCGGCTCACACATTTTTTGTCTTAGCTTGGGAAGGACGGCAGTAGCCAAATCGCTCGCTCACAACTTGAATGCCAGTAGTTTACAAAGTAGGAATTTTTGCTCGCAAGACGCCACAGCTTAGAGGGAGCAACAAGGTGACAGAGATGGGGTTACAACTTGCCAGGTCCTGCGCTCTCGTTGGTGGGGGGTTAGAGGGAGCTTTCCAGGAGTGGAGGGCGGGGTGATGTTGCTGCACATGATGTCCCCAACGTGATGACATCACACAGAAGTGACATCATCACACTGGGGACGTCACGCAGTGTCACTCTGGTATTTTGAGCAAAACTCAATGGTTACCAGAGATTTACCCAAAATACCCAGAGCATCGACACGAGACATCCCTGGTGTGATGACATCGCTTCTGTGAGATGTCATCACATTGAGGACGTCACACCGGGGTGTGGCTGTTAAGGGTGGGGCCCATGGAATTGGGGGGATCCCCTGCTCCTGCTTGGGGGCCGGCAACCCTAGACACAGATCAGTTCCCCTGGAGAAAATGGCCACTTTGGAGGCTGGACTCTGTGGCATTATGCCCCATTGAGGTCCCTCCCATCCTCAAACCCCACCCTCTCTGCAGGCTCCGCCCCCCAGTCTCCAGGTCTTTCCCAACCCAGAGCTGGCAACCCTAGGGGCCACCCCTATCTGTTCTCTGGGTCCCCGTCTCCTACCAGCAGTCCACGTCTTCCCAGGAGTCTGCCCTGGTTAAATGCAAAGCAAAACCAGCAATGGATGGAGGGGGACGACGACGTAAATTTGGTAAACGTTCGCTGCCAAACCTGTTCTAGCCTCGCAGCAGGATTGGGAATGGGAGCCGCAGCCCCTTTATTCTCCCCCCTCCGCCCCCGCCCGGGGATCAGATGAACGGGAAGGTGCCGCTGTCGTTCTCTCTCGCCACAAAGGGATTTTCTCCGTGTGCGAGAGAGGCAGAGGGGGACGGCATAAGGCCCCTTTTAATCTTAATTGAGAGCGACACACAAAGGGATGAGCGGAGAGGAGCCGGGGCCGCCTGACAAAAGCATGGCGGCAAAGCCGGCGGTTTGCACATCAAACAGAGCTTTAGAGGCTCCCCGGAGAAGCTCCCTGCGTGTCTGTAAACAAATCCAATCCCTTCTATCCCGTTTGGCTAATTCACTCTGCCGGGGCATGCAAAAGCGAGACGGGCGGTTGGCGTAGGAGGGGGATGAGGAGGAGGAGGGGAGAGAGCGCACACAGACGGGGGGCCTGTCAGAAGGAAATCTTTTGCACGTCCGTGGGTAGACTCTAGCCAGGGTCTCTGAGTTCTTTCCAGAGTTGGTCCAAAGCCAGGGGCTGTTTTCCACAACCACTTCTGACATCACTCCGCAGTGCCTCTCTTCTCTGGTCTTTTTTTATTCTTTTCTGAAGGCCAGGGGCTCCTTTTGAAAAAACGTCAGCTTCCTCGTTTAAATGGTCCCCACTCGCAGCTGTGGGGTGTCGGTGAGGTCACCCCAAAGCCAAGCCTGATGGGCCGCAGGGTGTTGTGGCCAGTGTTCCCTCTAAGCTGAGTTAATGTGAGCCAGCTCACAGTTTTTTAACCTCCGGCTCACACATTTTCGTCTTTGCTCAGGAAGGAGGGCAAACTAATTTATGCAGCAGCCAAGTCGCTCACTCACAACTTTAATGCTGGTAGCTCACAAAGTAGAATCTTTGCTCACAAGTCTCCACAGCTTAGAGGGAGCATTGGTTGTGACATCATCCTGACTGGGTCAGAACATCTATGTGGCGAGTGCAGGGAGGGGGAGGAAAAGCAACCAGGGATACAGGGTGAGGGGCAGAGACCGAGATTCAGGTGGTCTGTCGGTCTGAAGCAACAGAACAAAGTTAGAGTCCGGTGGCACCTTTAAGACCAATGAAGTTTTATGCAAGGTGTGCATGCGCAGAAAAGCTCACACCTTGAATAAAACTAAATTGTTCTAGAGACTGAGATTGTTATTATGCCGGATCAAAAAAAGACAATAATTTTCTTTCAGGAGGGATTTCCACTTCTCCAAAATCTCCAGTGTGTACCTGAGAAATGACCACAAAGCGCATGAGTCGCAGCATCGCTGCCTTCTTTGTTGCCATCTCTGATATGCAAGCTTTCCGCAAGGAGAGAGGAAAGGGGTTTTGACATTTGGGTGCCGTTGGTGCCAGGCTGAAGGATGTGAAGCCGCTCCAGTGCAAGGCCCAGCCGGATCGTGCCCACAGTTGGGTGGGACGTTGGGGCGGGTTCTGCAGAAGGTCAGCTGAGGAGCAAAGTCAGTCGTGCACCAGGGTCTGTCTGATCAGAGAACTCCATCTTGAGAGAGGAGAGCTGATTGGAGGATGCAGGC
Organism: Gekko gecko; assembly: GCA_029375565.1. Lineage (NCBI taxonomy): Eukaryota > Metazoa > Chordata > Lepidosauria > Squamata > Gekkonidae > Gekko > Gekko gecko. The sequence continues at coordinate 24,705,110 of JAPDNY010000016.1, forward strand.
AGGACTGGAAGCAGCAAGTCAGGACAGGGGTGCAGAGAGAGAGAGAAAGAGAGAGAGAGAGAGAGGGAGCAGGCAGGCAAAGGAACAAGCTGTTGTCCAGGCACAGACCTGGGTCAGACCTGGAAGTATTTACAGGAGGAACCAGTAAGGTGAGCTGTGAATAAGGCCAGCCTTTGGCTTTGGAGAGTTCCCCCGGGCGTTGCTTTTGTATTTCCCAGCACATAGTCACAACTGAGGTTTTTGAGATGCCGCATTCCCAGTGTTCCTGATCGCTGAAAAGCAAGAAACTCACAGTCCGGCCTTTTCTGTTTGGTGCACGGTAGCTCTCGAGTACCAAGGGTGGACACCAGTTTATTTCCAGGACCCCAGTGAAGTTGTGAAGAATGGTTGGCTGTTGACTAGCGACGTCTGAAAGTGGCTTATTTCCCCCTTCCTTTCTAAAAATGAAAAAAAAAAGCTCCCGGGTTTTGTTGAACAATTTTTGCATAAAATTTGAACGGAAAAGGAGCATTGGAAGCCAGCTGTGGCTGCTGCTTGTCTTTTGCTGTGAAGAAAGAACAGCTAGCGGTTGGGAAGATCTGGAGAACCAAGGGTGCTGCTGTCTTGTTTGAATGGAAGGCGAGGTGATTGTTTTCATTAATTCATTTTATTGGATCTCAGAATTGAAAGGAACCGCCAGGGTCATCTAGTCCAGCCCCCTACCAATGTAGAAACCACAACGATAATAATATCTCTGGCAAGTAGCTGAGTGATTGATTAGATTGCCTTCATTACTGAGGTGGTTGTATGTTTGTGTGTACTCACCTGGAACCTGGGAGGATCATGCCCAATGCTCCATCTAAGCTGTGGAGTCTTATGGGCAAACATTCTCCTTTGTGTGCTACTGGTATTAAAGTTGTGAGCGAGCGATTTGGCTACTGCATGAATGAGGTTGTTCTGGAGCCACCCTTCCTGAGCTAAGACAAGAATGTATGAGCCGGGGGCTAAAAAACTGTGAGCTAGCTCACACTAACTCGGCTTAGAGGGAACACTGATCATGTCACATTCTCCTTTTGATTTTTGAATCCAGATCCTAAGATGTGGGGGCACATATAATGGTGACCCCGGGTCCTAACTTGTAGGGCAGGGGGTCCCAGAGTGGGCACCCACCAACACCTTTCCTAGTGCCCACCAAGTGTTTTTAGAGAGTGGGTGGAGGCCAACTGGGGTTCCTTCCCAATAGGGCCTCTTATTGCCCGTTTGAAATCTGATTGGATGTGCAGGTGAAAATAACATCTTGGTGACAGCTACAATGACAGTGATGGTTTTATTCCCTCTCCCTGACTCCTCTTTCCCAGCATATTTTTTGAGTAGTGGTGAAGTGCGCGGACTCTAATCTGGGAGAACCGGGTTTGCTTCCCCACTCCTCCACTTGCAGCTGCTGGTGTGACCTTGGGTCAGTCATAAGTTCTCTCAGAGCTGTTCTCTCAAGGGCAGTTCTTGAGAGAGCTCTCTCAGCCCCACCTACCCCACAGGGTGTCTGTTGTGGGGAAGGGAAGGGGAAGGAGTTTGTAAGCCGCTCTGAGACTCCGAGTGAAGGGCAGGGTATAAATCCAATCTCTTCTTCTTCTTTTCCTTTGCACTTGAGTTTCCTCTGTGTGTGTGTGGTTGACCCCAGCCCCTACAGTGGCAATTTTGTGGTTGTGTCCACCACCCTGTGTCAGAGTTCCCACAGGAGCCCACAGGTTAAAAAATGCTGAGGATCCCTGACAGATGGAAAGCCTTTATATCTGCTTCTGTCTCGTATCTGTAGTAAAGGCAAATTTGCCTGCAAAATTATTCACCGAATAACATTTATCAACCCCAGAACCGGAATTTTATGTATGCGCTTTAAAGATTTACACCCGCCTATTGATCCGATGATTTCCAAGGCAGTTTACAATGGATCATAACAATACAAGGCACCTGGCTATAGATGGAATGTGGCTTTTGGGATGGCGAGGAAAAGATGCGCAGGGCACGGTTCAAGCAACAGCCCAACACTCCGCTCTTCCTGCTGCTGGGATGCTTATTGGCTATTACAGAGCGTTGCTTCTGTCACCCAGTAACAGTACTGAAGCTGGTGGGACATCGCATGTTGGGGCCACTTAACCATTGGCTTTCCAACTATGTTCTTTGCCATTCCTCAGAAGCTTATTAGGAGCCCCTCGCTGAAAAGATCAGTAATGGTGGATCAAACTGGCTAAGAGGAGGAGGAGGAGGAGATTGGATTTATACCCTGCCCTTCACTCCCAAAGGAGTCTCAGAATGGCTTACAAACACCTTTCCCTTCCCCTCCCCACTACAGACACCCCATGAGGTAGGTGGGGCTGAGAGAGCTCTTTCCAGGACTGCTCTTGAGAGAACAGCTCTGAGAGAGCTCGTGACAGACCAGCATGTGGAGAAGTGGGGAATCAAACCTGGTTCTCCCAGATTAGAGTCTGCGCTCTTAACCATTACACCAAACTGGCTCTCAAATACAGATGGCATGAAACTCTACTTAGCTGAGTGTGGAAGAGAAGTTGTTTTCATGCAAAAATACATACTGAAGGTCACATGATGAAGATCTGTTCCTCCCCCCCTCCCCCTTTAACAACCTGCAGCCACCTTGTCCTGCCTCCTAGCAGGCTGTTAAACATGGATTTCCTCCATCCCTTTCTGCTTATAATTGTGGGCAAAGTGGGTGTGCTAGTTTGCTTCAGTGCTTATGTGTATGGAAGGTTACAAAAGACCGAAAGAAACAGGTGCTGAGAAAACATGAATAGATTGTATTGGGCCTATCTAATACCACTTACCTGAGCAGAGCTTTGGAGAAGATTTGCAGAAGGTGGACTATCTGTTTTGGAGGTGGAGGAGGAGATTGGATTTATACCCTGCCCTTCACTACCTGAAGGCATCTCAGAGTGGCTTACAATTCTTTTCCCTTCCCCTCTCCGCAACAGACACCGGTGAGGTAAGTGGGGCTGAGAGAGTTTTCTCAAGAACTGCCCTTGAGAGAACAGCTCTGAAAGAACTTATGACTGACCCAAGGTCACACCAGCAGCTTGTGGAGGAGTGGGGAATCAAACCCAGTTCTCCCAGATTAGAGTCTGCACTCCTAACCACTGCACCAAACTGGCTTTTGCATGCTTGAGGTCCCAGGTTCAATTCCCAGCATTTCCCAGGGTCTCAAGTAGCTGGTTTTAAGAAAGATCTGAGCTAGATGGACCAGTGGTCTGATAGGGTATACCGCAGCTTCCTATACTATGTTCATTTCTATTAAATTAATGCAGAGTGCCTTCCCATCTAGGTGTGACTCAGAGTTGCCAGAATGCCTATATATATGTGCCATCATGGCTAATCGAAGGAAGGGCAGACTCCTGTCATGAGTGGGGCGGAGGGAACATGAGAAGAGTTCTTCTAGTCCCCAAGAATTTTATGTCTGCGCATGGCCTGGGAGGTCACATATTTTAGTGCTTGATGAAAGCAAAACAAAAATGCTTATTATTTGCATGGAAAGCCTTTCCTTGATCTGCCATTTTCCTCGTTTTTTTCTCATTGACAATTTCTGTGGCATTTTATGCTGTCCAAGCCACTTTCCCATGCTTGTCCCTTTGACTGTAGCTCTGTGTGGGATTTACCAAGCTGAGAGGCTTGCTGAAGGCTACTTAAGGGCATCAGAGAGTTGAGTCCCAGTTTCCCGTCTCCTCTGGCTTTTATGTCGTGGATGTGTTTACGCACTGGTTGTGGCATGAAGCTAAAAATGTCGGGTGTGCTTATTCCGGAAGGACTTTGCCAGTTGACCAAAACAGGGCACTCCCGAGTGGATTAGCTTCTCCGGAGAGTTCAGAGCCGTAACAACGATACTGAGAATCTGTGTTCCTTTCCCTCCCTCACAAGGGGAAAAAATAAGGTCTCGTTTTAACTGGCTCGCTTGATTTCCAGAGATTCCACTGAAACAAAGCCAGACCGTTTTGTCTTGTGCATTTTCAGGCTCCTTTATTCCAGTAAGACCCTCTCTTCCCAGAGACTCAGGTTTGGAACTGAGCAGTGGATCCGCAGGCTTTGGCAGCGTAAGGGTTAAGCCCCTAGTGCGGCCGTTGCTCATAAATTAACCAGAGACCCCCTCCCCCTCCCCACCAAAGCGAGGTATTGAACACGGCTGCCAGGGCGGGCGTTTGGCTGATGTGGCGCTCTTTCTAGCAGTGGGAAACTAATTGGCTGGGGAGCAGCTGCCTCCCAGGGTGGGGGGGAGAGCCCAACCAATTAGGAACTCGGGGGAGACTTCCCTGTGCAAATCACCCCTTTTTCAATTTCTCACTTGCTTGCCTTTCCGATCTCCCCCCCAGCCGCCCGTTTCTCCACTTTTAGATTTGTGTCGTATTCTCTTCCTGAGCCTTATGCGTCGCCTGTGTTCATGTGTCTGTCTATCACTGCATCTTACAGCATCGCTTACTCTATGTCAGGAGTCCCCAACCTTGTTGAGCCCGTGGGAATTCTGAAAATGGGAAGTGGGCACCAGTGTTCCCTCTAAGCTGAGTTAGTGTGAGCTAGCTCAGTTTTTTTTTTTAGCCTCCGGCTCACAGATTTTTGTCTTCGCTCAGGAAGGATGGTTCCAAAGCAAACTAATTTATGCAGTAGCCAAATGGCTCACTCACAACTTTAAGGCCGGTAGCTTAGCAAAGCTGAATTTTTGCTCACAAGACTCCACAGCTTAGAGGGAGCATTGGTGGGCACAACCCAAAATTGGCTGCCGTGGTGGTGGGGATGACATGGCCAAAAACAAAATTTGGAGCAGTTCCTAATGCCTGATCCTTTTTAACCAGAGGTGCATGCCGGGGATTGAACCTGGGACCCCCTGCATGCCAGGCAGAGACTGTGTCATTGAGCTACAGCTCTTCCCCAACACTGAGGCCCCCTGGGCTCTTCTGAAGAACCTTCGGCTTAAGGGAGGTGGAGGAAAGGCTTTGCTTTTGGGAAGGAGGAAATGTGCACTGGCAAGCACATCGGCAGGCACTGTGGCCCCAAGGGCCCCACATTGCTGATCACTGCTCTAAGAAATGCTTACCTGTGTCTGAGCACATGGGATGCAGCTGCTCCATACCAGTCTTGTATGTATCTCAGGTGGCCTTAGGCACACAGGTGGGGGTACGGTTGCAGTGAGAGAGCGCATCTGGAAACAGCCTCAACCTAACCCTTTGCTTTGGCTTTGCATTCCCTAGTTTGGGATTGTCAGTTTCCTGCCATTTATCCCTTTCCACTCGTTTTGCCATCAAGTCGCAGTTGATTTAGGTGACTCCACAGGGTTTTCAAGGCAATTAATTGAAAGCCAGCTTGGTGTAGTGGTTAAGAGCAGCAGATTCTAATGGGAGAGAACTGGGTTTGATTCCCCACTCCTCCACATGCAGCCAGCTGGGGGATCTTGGGTCAGTCACAGTTCTCTCAGAGCTGTTGTCTCAGCCCCACCTACCTCACAGGGTGTCTGTTGTGGGGAGAGGAAGGGAAGGAGATTGTAAGCCACTCCAAGACTCCCGAGTGAAAGGCAGGGTATAAATCCAACTCTTCTTCTGCAGAGGTAGTTTTGGAATGATCTCCCTCTGCAGAGAGACCCTGGACTATCCTCAATGGTCTCCTCTCCAAATATTGACCAAGGCTGAACTTAGTTTCTTAGCTTCTGAGGTGTGGCAAGATTGGAAGAGCCAGTGTGGTGCAGTGGTTAAGAGTGATGGACTCTAATCTGGAGAACCAGGTTCAATTTCACACTCCTCCACATGAAGCCAGCTGGGTGACCTTGTGTCAGTAACAGCTCTTCCAGAGCTCTCTCAGCCCAAAAAATAAGTCTACCTCACCACTTTAGTGGTGCATAACGCTAAAGCGCTAAAACTTAAGGCTGCCAGACAATCTTAGGGTCTCCTGCCATAGGATCATCATCATCATTAAATAGGCCAGGTTATCCAGGAGCTGTGGTGGCTCAAGTGGTTAAGACGCTGAACTGCAGGCTGGAAGGTCGGTGGTTCAGCAGTTCGAGACCCGAGTGCCGCATGACGGAGTGAGCTCTCATCTCTGGTTCCAGCTCCTGCCAACCTAGCAGTTCGAAAGCAAGAAATTGCAAGTAGATAAATAGGCTTGCTACTTAAGGGTATCAGTGGGAGGGTAACAGCGTTCTGTGCACCTTGGTGTTTAGTCATGCTGGCCACATGACCACAGAAATATCTTCGGACAGCGCTGGCTCTTCAGCTTGGAAATGGAGATGAGCACCCCAAACCTAGAGTTGGATTTGATTGGCTTTCGAGCAAGGGACCCTTTACCTTTTTATCCAGGTCAGGGCAGAGGTGGTTTGCCAGTGCCTGCCTCTACATAGCAACCCTGGATTTCCTTGGTGATCTCCCATCCAAGTACTAACCAGGGCCGACCCTGCTTAGCTTCCCTGATCTAAGGAGATCCGGCCAGCCTGGGCCATCTAGGTCAGGCCTCCATTCCTTTACGGCTGGCTTCTCCTCTCTGTTCATGTGACTCTTTCTGAGATGGAAGGCTCGCTCTGAGGGAACTTTCCCTCCCGTACTCATGGGCCAACCCAGTCTTGTTAACCCGCGCAAGCACTTCCACCTCTGAGAATTGCCAGGAAAGAAGTTTGACGAGATCACTTCGCCGCATGTATTTAGAGGGAAACTCACCCTGTGGTGACCCTTCCACCTCAGACGTGGGTGTTTAAATAGGCCTTTAAAAAAAACCCAAAATGCATTCTGGCTCCTTCCTCCTTCCCATGTTCTCTCTTTCCCCTCCCGCCCTCCCCTTCCCCCTGTCTTTGAGCTCCTTGGGAAGAAGACAATTTGAGGGCTTTCCGCTCGCCGCTCAGCCGAGAGGTTCTTTTTCCCTCAAGCCAATCAATGGCAGCCTTTTCGGCCCCGGCGGGGCTCGGCAAACACGAGATCAATAAGTTATTAGCACCATTCTGTCAGCTGTAATGTGGAGATTGATCGGGGCTGGGGCTCCGGCACGCCGCTTGGCACTTCCCCGGCCTGATAAAGATGACAGATTAAGGGAATAAGAAAAAGGAATTAAGGAGTCTGGCTGTCAAAGCCTGTCACGGGCCGGTGGGGGCCGAATGAGCGCGGTCGGACGTTTAAGTGACGGGAAGGGCACGGCTCTCCTGGCAGCTCCCCTGTGAGACAGCTATCTCCGAGCGGCCGCCTTCAGAAAGGCCAAGGCCTTTACAAAATAAAACGGCGGCGGGCACCGTGGGATTGTCAGGCCCGCCGGCGGAAGATGCATCCCTTTGCCGGCGTGGGCCTCGCGCGTCGCCATGGCAATAGCTAAGGGGCCCGAGGTGCTACAGGCAGAGTTTCCTGTCAGGCGAGCGCGAGGACCACTTTTGCCCTTGAATGTGCTAAGAAGACTGGGGCTTGCAGATAACCGCTCTTCTGGTCTCCTGCGAGGAGTTAAAATTGTCTCCAGGTGACCAGGCCGGAAAGGCTGCATCACCTGGAAGAACACGAGATTCCTTTTTTTATTTTCCAACAGGGCCCACGCATGGCTAACATCGGTGTAGATGAACTCACAGGCTAGCAAAAACGTTTGTGGGCTTGTAACGTTTTGACGCTGAGGTTGAATGGGCTACATGCGCCAGGCGCTATTCTGCGATTCCCTTACAGGTTAAAGAAGTGGCTGTAATTTGTGGGAGGCAATCAGAAAGGACAAAGAAAACAGAGATGAGTACATTTCAACCACCTTGGAATTAATGATTGCTGATATTTTCAGTCCTCTTCATTGGATGAATTAATTTATGCACTTCTCTGAGGGGGAGAAAGAGTTGCTCCCAAAATAGTTCTCAGATGAAGGACGCAGTTTTCTTTCTACACCATCTTGTTTGTCTTGGTTTTATTGTATCCACCAGCACATGGGAACAGGTTCTAAAATTCTGCCGAACAGAGAGAACCTAGATTGGTCCTTTCACACTGCAAACTGTGGTTTGCACACGGGTAGCTGACCTCAAAAAACAGAGGCTCCCTTGACTTTTTTTTTTTTTTTAGCAAATTCTCCTTTCCACCACTCCTTTTTGCAGCCTTAGCTATGGTTGAGTTTAAAAGTTTGAGTCCAGTGGCACCTTTAAGACTTGACTCAAGCTTTGTTCTACTGCTGCAGATCAACACGATTACCCATCTGAATCTATGGTTTAGCGTGTTAGCTGTGGTTAGTGCTAACCAGGATCCTTGTCTTAACTGAGCTGTGAAGTAAGTTTGCTAAACCTGGCTCAGGCAGGGGCCCTGCTAACCGTGGTTAGTGCTCCATCTTGCACCGAGCCAATGGCTGAATCATTTGATAAACCAGGGCATGCAGGGTAGTTTGCACAGTTTGGTTAAGGCCTCATTCAGCATCAACTCGGGTTCATGCCATATCCGCACCAAGCCTGCATCTTAACCACTTCATATCGTGCACGTTTCATCTTACAGTGAAAGAGCAGCCTCCAAGTGCAGCATTCCGCGTACGAAATCTATGTGCTCGGCATGCAGAATGAGCCTGTGTCTCTTCCTTCCTCGCAAAGAGGGATAGCTAGGCTTGTTTTCCATACTATGAATTTTTACCACCTTTTTATGGCCCGGCACATGCTGTAAAAGTGCATTTCATAGGGCACGCCTGCACACCTCTCCTCGTAAATGGCCTTATTGCAGGTGAGCCTAGCAGATGCCTCTGCATTGACCCTCTCCCTCCCGGGTGCTCCTTAGATGTGAGTTTGGGGGAGGCATTCCTGTGCGGCTTGTGTCATTAAAACCAAAGAATCAGAGAGCTGGGCTTTCTTGGCCTCCTCCAAACAGCCAGAAGGAGCATGGCAGATCTCTTGCAGAGGTCTTCCCCAGGCATTTGTCAACAGCAAGGCCTCATGCCAGCGTTCCCTCTTGGCTGAGTTAGTGTGCATTTTTGTCTCAGCTCAGGAAGGATGGCTCCCGAGAGCAAACTAATTTATGCAGCAGCCAAATCGCTTGCTCACAACTTTAACGCCAGTCGCTCACAAAGTAGAATTTTTGCTCACAAGACTCCACAGCTCAGAGGGAGCATTGCACTCGCCTTTCAGATTTGGGGTTTGTCATGGTTGCTGCTCCTTCTCTTGTAATGTATTTTGCACCCGTGATATTTTATGTCAATGCTTGTTCTGGCGGATATTTTAGAGGACTTTTCTACTGAATCGTCCTGTTCCGTTTTTTTAAAAAAATTGTCTGCCAAGTAACTAGCATAGATATTTTTTCCAATAATTTTATTAACATACATATGAACCAATTCATTCAAAATTGAAGACGTAGCATACAGCATACTACCATAAGTTCATGAACATTTACATCAGTGCGTACAGCTAAAGCATTTGGGATTCCTCATCAAAGCCCTTATCTCATAGCATTGTTTCGTGACCAAGAAATTGAAAAAAGAGTGTTCAGACCAAAGTAAGTGACCTTAGAAATGTAACCAGTTGGCGTAACTGGGATTTGATGGTAATATATTGTTTTCTGTAAAATAGGCCAACAGTGGGAACCATTTGTGTACAAATCTGGACTGGGACCCCATGTGGCCTTGCGTGTGGGTCTCATACAAGTCTGCAACGAGTAACTAGCGTAGATATTATCGTTTCACCCCTCGGATGACTTCCTTTAGAGAGGCAGCATAAAAATGTCTTAAAGTGATAAAGGAGAAGTGGAGGAGGGGCGGAGTTTGGGGAAAGGGATCTTGGAGGGGGAAACCCCCCCCCAAGCGGAGTAGGGTCACCAGGGCTGTGGGAGGAAAGGGGACTAAAACCCAAAGGCTTTATTTGAGGGGGGCAGCTGAGCGAGACTGGCCAAGTGCGGGGAGCCAGGGGGGGCAGTGAGACTAAGCATCACACAGCTATTGCATGGAACCAGTCTAATCTTCTCCTACTGGACGTTCTTCTCTAATCATTCCTTCCTCCCCAACCCGGCTGCCCTCCGTTCAATTACAGCCTGTAATTCCCATGACCTCTCCCCCCCTCCCTTTGTCCCACCGAGTCCTGCCAGCAAAGGGCACAGCCGAGCAGCCGAGGGGCGGCGTGCAGCCACAGGGGAACCCGTTGAGCGCCTTTCACCTGCCAAGCCATTGTGCTCTAGAAGTTAGGAGGCTGGAATCCAGCCCTGCCTCTCGCTTAGCGGGGCCGGGGGTGGAGGGAGCAAACAAGCCTGTTGCTAGGGCTGTGGTTGCTAGGGGTCCCCCCCCTCCCCGCCTGGGGCAAACTCTCTGCACGTGCCCTGGCAAGAGGCTGAACGGGAGGGCCCGTCCCAGGCGTTGCCCGGAGCAACGGAGCGCAGGCCTCTTCCTGCTCGCTCCGGCCTTCGTGCTGGGCCGGGGGCAGCTTGGCGTGAATGGCCTTCTTGTCTCTCCCCTCCATCATCCCCACCGTTGCTATGGGTCCGTCTGTCTGTTTGTGCAGTTCGCAGGATATGCCTCATTAGAAGGGCAGTTTTTTTTCCCCCCATCACAAAGCTGCACTTCAGCCTGCCTCGCTTTCTCCCCGCCGGGCCCTCTTGAAGGCGCGAGAGCAAGTTCCCAGGAAGGAATTGGCAATGCGGAGGCTAAGTCTTCTGCAGGCTGGGTCTAGCCGCTGGGCTGCCTGGTCAGGATCTCCGGAGCCTGGTAAAATGCCACCCCCCCCTTTATGCCAGGGAAGCTTAAGTGTGGAGCAGAAGGTCCTTTTGATCATATATCCCCTCCAGAGCCAGTTGGGTGTAGTGGTTAGGAGCATGGACTCTAATCTGGAATAACCACGTTTGATTCCCCAATTCTCCTTGGGTCATTCAGAAGTTCTTTCAGGACTATTCTCTCAAGGGCAGTTCTCGAGAGAGCTCTCTCAGCCCCACCTACCTCACAGGGTGTCTGTTGTGGGGAGGGGGAGGGAAGGAGATTGTAAGCCACTCTGAGACTCCAAGTGAAGGGTGGGTTATAAATCCAACTCCTCCTCCTCCTTCTTCTTCCTCCTCCTCCTCTCCTCCTCCTCCTTGGCAGCATTTTATTTCCTTGCCTCTGAAGGCATGGCCGTCATTCCTGAAGGGGCGTGGCTCAGCGGAGGAGCCTCTGCTTTGCATGCAGAAGGTCCCAGGTTCAATCCCCAGCATCTCCAGTTGAAAGGACCAAGCAGTAGGTGGTGGGAAAGACCTCTGCCTGAGACCCTGGAGAGTTCCCAGTTAGAGTAAACAATACTGACCTAGATGGACCAGGGGTCTGATTAAGTATAAGGCAGCTTTGTGTATGTAATTCATTTTGTAAGAGAGAAAAGAAAGGAATGCCTGTTGGGGAGGAGAGGAGGCAAACTCTCCCCCTTGCCTCAGGGTCTAGAGGGGTGAAGGTTGCAGCTGCCCCCTTCTCAACTGTGTCCAGATGTATATCCCATATAATTCAGCGGGAAGCCATTGGGAACATGCAACTGTTTTAATAGTTGTAATCTACACCCCGTCTCTGCAAGAAAGGCAGACTCTAAACGAAGTAAATAAATAGTGTTTGGAAACAGTCTTTTGGAGACCAGTGAGCTTGCTTCAGCTGGTTGCAAAAGGACAGGCAGGATCCGTGATAAGATATGAGGTTCATGCGTGGCCTGTAAGTTAAGGCTTAAGATGGGGAGGGCGGGTGAGTGGAAGTTCAAACTGTACTATGCAACATTATGAACTTGGAGGACCGGCGCACTAAGGACTAGACACAAAACTGATAGACGCAAATCAGAAGTCTCAGGTTGCAGAACTCTAGAACACCGCAGGGAAGGCCCCCCCCCCGCAAGCAAGGGCGCAAATCTGCATAATCGATTCAGAGCGCAAAACTGAACTTCCCTTGCCGCAGAATATGGATTGTCAGCCCAGGCAGTCCATGTTCTGCAGCGAGAAAAACTCAACTCCGCAATCGAAATAGATTATGTAGCTTTGCCTCATTTCTCTCGTTTTGCTCAGCTCGTTTCTGCGGCTTTCCCCATTCTGCCCAATTTATTCTGGTTTGCTAGTCGTGGAGAGCAGTAAGGAGGTACATGAGGCATCAAAGCCCCGTCTCCATAACCTCCGGAAACCTTATTCCCAGTATTCCCTCTAAACCGTGCGCTTGAGCAGCCGCTCATTAACACAGGAAGCCCCGCTCAGCAGCAACCCGGGGTCTTGCACTGCCCCATTGCCCATTTTAAGATGACAGCATTTATATTCTGCTCAGGACGTGAACCGCTCTGCTCAGCGGGGGGGGGGAGCCAGAGGGAACAGCGTTCCACACACCCCTGCCCTGTGTGTGTTCTGAGAGTCCAGCAGCCCAGAACTGCCTTTCTGTTTTAAATGAATCCTGAAATTCTCAAGAAGCGGAATTCTGCATCCAAGTACTGCTTTCTGGGTTTCCCCTGTGATCTTGCAGCATCGTATCGCATGGACACATCCTCTCCTGTAAAACCCTAGCCTGGTCTTTGGGGGGTGGGGGAAGGAGGCATCCCCACCTCTTTCCGACCTGCAGTGACCGACAGCCTCTTCTTCCTTGCCCATATTCAACAACATTCTTTTTCACTTCCCCTCCCTGCATTATTAGGGGAGGGTATTGATTTTAAATCTGTACAGGAGGAGGAGGAGGAGGAGGGCAGGGCCGGGGGGAGGGAAAGAGAAGATGCTGTAATTGTATATTCGGTATTTTGCGTTGGCTTGCTACAACGGCACAGAGGCAGAAGCCGAGAGTTTTCCAGGCAGTCGAAAGGGGAGAAGATTGCTCAGCCTTTTGCGATCACGAGAGAGAGTGAGAGAGAGAGGGAGAGAGAGAGAGAGATCTGTGTGGGGGGTGGTTTCCTCTCTCTCTCTCTCCCCGTCTCCCCACTACCACCCGCCAAGACCCCAGCTGTTTTGCATCAGGGCATGAAAAGCGAGGATACGCCAGGGGGACGCAAGGCAGCCGATCAAACGATGCAGTTCAGTAAGGAACTAAACTAGATTTCCAAATTTATGGCTGGAAATGGTTGCCATTGATCAGCGGCGTTGACGGGCGATCGCGTCCCTTTGGGCTGAATGATTAGGAAAGCATATCTGAGCATTCAAGATGACTTCCCCCTCCGCCCCCCCCCCTCCCCTCCCTCCTCCGGCTGGATGCGTGTGCCTGTGTGTGCGGAAAATGCTTCCAAAGTCTCTGGGCGAAAGGGGTGTGTGTGGGGGGAAGAGTCGATCTTTTTATCTAATTCTTTTTTTCCCCCTCCCCCTTCCAGATGAAGTTTTAGGGAAGAGAAGAGCCTGTTCTCCCAACAGCAGCAGCGAATGTCCTCTGGAAAACAAGAAATCCCGGAGTGAGTCCCCAAAAGGTAGGTACTCTCTCTTTTTTTTTTAAAGAAAAAAGTCTTCCCGTTTCTGAAGCGTGGGACGATTGACATTTTGCCATGGGGGAGGGAGCAGAGGGGATCGGATGCTCAGAGCCTGGGGACTGAGTCATCTTTCCTCCCCACTCAAGGGACTCTTCCTTTCTCCGATCAGCCTGAGAGAGAGAGAGACGTCCCTTAATGAGCCTGACTCTTAATTTACGCCGGCCCCCTATGTCTCTCCACCCCCCACCACCCCCCAACCCGGGTAGGTCTGGTTAAGTTTCCGCATCTTTCCAAGTCTTCCATGCCCAGAGGAAAGCGCCATCGTGCACAAAAACCGTCGTGTCTCGCTTCCCTTTCTTGCCGAGTGCTCGAGATTAATCACGAAAGCAGCGTGTGCCTCATTTCCTTCCATGTTGTTTGCTCTCCCCCCCCTTTTCTGGGGAGGTTTTTTTTTTCCAAGTAGAAATTAAAAAAAGAAAAACAAGACAAAACTCTAGCCGGAGTGCAAAGAGTTACGTTGGGCATACCAAGGGCGGGAAGCAGGTCTCATGGGATTTTCGCACCCCCCCACGCCCCAAGTCTTATAACAGCAGAAGGCATACCACGGACACACACACACACACACACACACGCTTTTGACACTCTTTGCATCAAAAGCAGTTTGCTGGGGGGGGCAATGCTCCCTCTAAGCTGTGGAGTCCTGTGAGCAAAAATTCCACTTTGTGAGCTGCTGTGAGCGAGCTAAAGTTGTGAGCGAGCGATTGAGCTCATATAAATCAGTTTTCTTTGGACCCATTCTTTCTGAGCTAAGACAAAAATGTGTGAGCTGGAGGCTAAAAAACTGTGAGCTAGCTCACACTAATTCAGCTTAGAGGGAGCACGGGTGTGGGGTGGGGGAGGATTCTGTCCAAGACGCAAGACGGAACGCAGACGCTCTGATCTAGTGGCGGAGTTCTCCAGCACTGTACTTGCATTCAGTTGGGGGGGGGGTTCGCCTCCTTCCCAGACAGCTGACTTTTTGAAAGCGCTTTCTTTAAGGCTGGCGATACAGAGTAGGAGATAAGTGCTCTTATTTATCTGTTTTATTTATATTTATATCCGGCCTTTCTCTCCTACGGGGACCCAGAACTGCTTACATCATTCTCCTCACAACAACCCTGCAAAATAGGTTAGGAAGGCCTGGCCAAGAGAGTATGTGACTGGCCCAAGATCACCCAGCAGGCTTCTGTGGCAGAGAGGGGATTGGAGCCTGGGTTTCCCAGATCCAGCCACTCCCCCAAGCTAGTTTTCACGCACAGGATCCAGGGATATGGGATCCAGGGGTGGGACACTCTGTCCTGGAGGAAGTGCCATCTCACAACGGGAACCATTCGAGGTGGGAAGCGTCGGTACTGGGAAGTCACACACGGTGGCCACACAGCAGCGGAGGAGTGGGACTTTCAACCTTGACCTGGAAGTGCATGGCAGGGGCACCTCTCGCCACTGAAAGGGAAGGTCTCGTGGTTTGGTGTAGTGGTTAGGAGCGCGGACTCTAATCTGGGAGAATCGGGTTTGATTTCCCACTCCTCCACATGCAGCTGCTGGTGTGACCTTGGGTCAGTCACAAGTGCTCCCACGACTGTTCTTTCAAAGGCAGTTCTGGAAGGAGCTCTCTCAGCCCCGCCTACCTCACAGGGTGTCTGTTGTGGGGAGGGGAAGGGAAAGGAGATTGTAAGCCTCTCTGAGACCCCTTCGAGTGGTGAAGGGCGGGGTATAAATCCAACTCCTCCTCCTCTCCTTCTCCTTCTCCTTCTCCTTCTCCTTCTCCTTCTCCTTCTCCTTCTAGTGTTGCGTATCCAGGAGCCCTAGAGAAACAGTGGAGGCCTGTAGGGCCTGTGGCAGGTGAGCAGGGTTTCTAGGTAGGACCAGAAGAGGAAACAAGAATGTCTTCATTTCTTGCCTTAGGCCACAAGTGGCTCTTGTGTGGGAGGAGAGAAGAAAGACAGGTGCCCCTCTCAGAGGGCACTTCAGTTCATTAGACTGAAAGTAATTAGCTTTCAGTCATGCCCACAATTATTAGACTCGCTTCATGTTAGTGCCCAGGGAGGACCAAAGCTCTGCTGTGCAGCATCTTTGCAGATAGTCAAGAGAGAACCTCCCAGGGTCCCCTACCCTTTTCTCGGTCTTCCCACCTGCCTGCACTCCTGACTGGGAAGAAAGAAGGGCACACCTGGAGTTGCCGTATACTGAGTCAGACTGTGGTCCATCAAGGTCGGTATTGTCCACTCCGACCGGCAGCAGCTCTGCAGGGTCTCCAGCACCGGTCCAGTTCATTTTTAACTGGAGATGCCAGGGATAGAACCTGGGACCTTCTGCATGCTGCTGAGTCAGTGCCCCTCCCTCTGTGACTCCGGATTCGCGATGTGACTCTGGAATCAGATCTTGGTCATTTTGCGTGCTGCTCTCACAATGCATCATATGCCTACAGGGGCTTACAGAAATGTTTGTCAGCTAACATAGGGGCGGTTGCACACAGGCATTGGTAAGAGTGTTAATCCTGGTATTTCTCTGGCCAGATTTGGTAATGAGTGTTTTGAAAAAGGAAATGGAAGTTTGGTAGGGTTGGGGGAGGAAAAAACACACCACCTCCCCTGCCTTAGATTCCTATTTGAAGGGCTAAAGGTTATTTCTTTCCCCTCTCTGCTCCGGTTGCAGTGTCATTTTGTTTTTTACAAGTTCCTGCTCACAAACTCATTTTTGCGATCTTAAGGACTAGTCACTTGCTTTAAAAACTAGCAGGAATTCTCAGGTTGTGACATTCGGCACCTCTTTCAGAACTTTCGTTTTGAGAACCATGTGTTGAAGTGTGTACAGCATCAGACTAGGGGCTGAAATAGAAAAAAAGAGAAGAAGAGATTGGATTTATACCCCACCTTTCACTACCTGAAAGAGTCAGAGCGGCTTACAATCTCCTTTCCCTTCCCCTCCCCAAAACCGACACCCTGTGAAGTAGGTGGGGCTAAGAGAGCTCTTTCCAGAACTGCCCTTGAGAGAACAGCTCTGAAAGAACTATGGCTTGCCCAAGGTCATCCAGCAGTTGCATGTGGAGGAGTGGGGAATCAAACCTGATTCTCCCAGATTAGACTCTGCGCTCCTAACCACTACACCAAATTGGCTTTCAAGTGACAGAAGCCACAGGGTCCATCCCATGGCCGCCAAGGCCAAAGCCATTGTGGTTCTCCAAAAATTGCCACAAGCCCCCGTCGAAACCAGGTGCACAGCACAGCAGTCCCCAGAGCTCTTCTCTCCTCCCACCTATGCCTTTTCGACTGTTCCTGGATCTGAAAAGGCATGGAGGGAATGCAAGAAAAGGAGGAAGAGGAGGAGATTGGATTATACCCCACCCTTCGCTTGGAGTCTCAGAGCGGTTTACAATCCCTTTCCTTTCCCCTCCCTACAGCAGACACCCTGTGAGGCAGGTGGGGCTGAGAGAGCTCTTTCGAGGACTGCTCTTGAGAGAACAGCTCTGAGAGAACTTGTGACTGACCCAAGGTCACCCAGCTTGGCTGCATGTGGAGGAGTGGGGAATCAAACCCAGTTCCCCCAGATTAGAGTCCGCGCCCTTAACCACGACACTAAACTGGCTCTTTTGGGGGCGCCACACCATGCCCCTGAACTGGATCTGGGCCTTGCAGAAATGTTTAAAGAACGACAAAGGATTTTAAAGTGGCATCGGCAAACTCAGGATAGACAGTCAGCCTCCGTCACTTGTATTTTGCCTCAAGCATCTGGGAGAACCAGGTTCAAATCCTCATGCTGCCGTGGAAGCTTGCTGGGTGACCTTGGGCCAGTCACAGACTCTCGGCCTATCCTACCTCACAGGCTTGTTGTGAAGAGAAGACGGAGAAGTGGAGAATGTTGCAAGCCGCTTTGGGTCTCTATCGGGAAAAAAGCAGGGTGTAAATATAAACTGAAAACAAAACCAGCTTCTGTAGTGCAATCGTAGAAGATGCCGGGGGGGTGGGGGAGAAGCACCAGAGCCAGCATTGAGGTGTAACGATACCAATACACCCCCCCTCCTGCGTGCCCAGAAGAATCCGGGTTCCTCTTGCATCCAGCCGTCTGCCGTCCTGAAGCCATTTTCCTCCGCTTGCCCAAATCCGCCTCTCCATTTCCTGCCTCGCCTTCCCCCTCCGCTCCTCGGAGCTGCAATTAGACCGACATCAATATTCCAATAGGGATCCAGGTGGGGCACTGAAATGCATTTTGCTCCGGGAGACGCCAGCTTATCGGAGGGGGACCAAAGTGCCCTTAACCTGCAAAACGCCGCTCTGCAGCAGCACTAATTTCCTCTTAATATGTTAGCAGGATCCGTCTGCAGGCTGTCTCCGACTCCCGCCGCCCCCCCCCCCAGCCCCGGCATCCTCTGAAAAATTAATCAAGGTGATAGCAGTTTAATCCATCTCTTGGAGAAGGCAGCTAAGCTTTAATCAGGCTTTCCCGAGACCTGGCTATCCATCGCTTTGGAATCAATGCCGCTTATCCCAGACCCCAAATAAGACCGCCGTCCCTCCCCAGCCCATCCCCACACAAATTGAAGTCGCCCACCCCACCCCAACCCCGGGCTACGCTCCCCTCTACTCTTTGGACAGCTTCGGGCTGGAGCAACAGATTATCAAATAAGACTCAAGAGCAGTGGGAATGATTTTTGTGCCATTACTTATCGGTGGAGGTTTAAATGAAATGGGCGCGAGGCATCTTCTCCCCCGGGCATTTTCTCCCCTGGGCAGGGAGCCCGAAAGGGGTTCTTTGCATTCTCCTGTAGTGGGTGGCTTGACATGGATGCATGACTCACCTTGGAGCTGTTTTCTGCTACCTTTTCTTCACCTGCTCTCAGCTTATTCCCAGGGGTAGCTTGCTGGGTTGGGCCCCACCTTTGCCTAGGGGCCTAGATTGTGGTGAACATCTCTGTAAGACTTTCTCTTTCCCAGAGATGGTTGCTGCCCGTCAGCCTTTCGTTCCTTCCCCTCTAGAGCTATTCATTGGCTGTGCTGCTGTGATGTCACAGAACAGCTCACGAACATTCTAACTGTGAAGTGAAAAGGAAGCATTTGGCAACAGATCCAGCTTCTGTGAGGGAAGTGGAAAGTCTGTTCAGTGGGGCTTTTATTCATTCATTCATTTAATTCATCTGTACCCCGCCTTTCTCCCCAGGGGAGACCCAAAGTGTCTTCCGCTGTTCTCCTTGTCTCCATGTTATTCTCACAACAACCCTGTGAGGTAGGTTAGGCTGAGAGAGCGTGACTGACCCAAGGTCACCCAGCGAGTTTCCGGGGCACAAGCGGGGATTCGAATCTGCCTCTCTCAGACCCTAGTCCAACACTCTTAACCATTACGCCACCCTGCCCCTCTTTTGAACATTGCCTTTTGAGAGAGAGCGTCTTCATTCAGGAAAGCTGTGCTCATTTTTGCTTCCCCAAAACCCCATCTCTCACACAATTGCACCCTTGATCCTTCCTCTTACGGTATTGGCCACAACTGCTGTGATGTCACAGGATGTTTCGCACACCACTTGAATTGCAGAGGGAAGATCAGGGTTGGACCGTGCAACCACTATGAGGGAAGAGGAAAATCAGTTTGGCGAGGGTTGGGGGAGAGCAACCTCTTTGGCGTGCCGACGGACTGGCCGTGCCTGAGCTTCAAAGACGCTTTTCACCATCGACTTCTGATTCACCATGCTGCCTTCTCGCTTATGCACGTGCCCAGAGCAGGAAGGGAAAGGCAATTTCAAAGCAGCCCTCCGGAGGCAGCGGTCTTGTTGCGATGTTTTTTGAGGTCCCTCGTTTTCACAGTGGAGCTTTTTTGAGTGCATGCTGGGGAGTGGGGGGAGGGGGGATGGGGCTACAGAGTGAATTGCTCTCTTCTGTCCTTCTGACAAGAAATGGGGGGGGCACACACCTGTAAGGGGCTGCCGAGGCTTCCAGCAGAGCAGCGGAGTAACCTTCCTTTCCGCCCTCCCCGGCAAGCGTTCCGGAGATCAAACGCAAGCCCTATCTCAGTGGAAACAGGGGCTGCCTGAGCGCTCGCTGTCAAACCGAGCAGAACGTTCGCACGTCTAATATGGAAATACGAGCATATCAGAGGCTCCGAAGAGGGGCCGCGCTGGCAGGTCACGGAGGAAACGTTCTCCTCGGGAGACGACTCCCGCTCTCCCCTCTTCCCCCTCCAGACTGTGACACCGAGGAGCGGAGATCAGCTCTCCCGATACCCCAGTGCAGAGAAATGAAACTGCATTATTTGGGGGGGGGGGAAGGTTGTCGGAGTGGGCTCTCCTCCCTTTCTGTTTTTGCAGCTGCAAAAATAAATCCAGCAGAAGCCTTCTCTCTTTGGGGAGATTTTGAGCTAGGTTTGGAGCTAGGTTTTCAGCAGAGGAGGGAGGGATGCACTATCGCCGAGAGACTGTTTGGTTCCTGGTAGGCCGGATTGTTCCTGATCTTTTCACACCCCCAAATCGAAATTCTGCCACGGGTGTGGTTGGGCGAGATGGGGGCATAGATAGGCCAGCACAGGGGGGTGTTTCATGAGAATTAGCACTCTTCTATGACGTGAAAGCTGAGATTTTCAAGAATCCCTCTTTCCAAAATCGACATCTTCCTGTGTGGGTCTGCAGAAAATAACAAGTCTGCACGCGGGTCTTCTGTTCACAAAAATCTGCTCTGTCGTGCATTGCAGAGATTAGATTTCTGAACAGAGGTCCCCAACTCTTTTGAGCGAGAGGGCGCATCTGGAATTTTGAGAAGGGGTAGAGCGCGCCACACCGAAATGGCTGCCGCCGCCTCCTCCGTCCTCACACCTCCTGGGAAGAAGGAAAGGCTGAAGGGGAAATGGAGCCGCACACACTGACTAAGGAGAGCCCAGGTGCTTTCCAGTCCTCATGTTGCTCCAGCGGGAAAATACTTTTTATTTGTTATAAGGGGAGGCAATAACAAGGGGCCCCACCATGTTGGGGAACCCTGTTTTGGAAGGTAGGCCACATGCATATTGCTGAAGCAAAGCAGGGCCGAACCCTAAATCGTGTTTTCAGGCGTAGGTCGGGCTCAGCAGTAATTTCAGAATAATGCCTCTGCACATACGCAGAGTGCAGTCAGTTGCTGAGAAGCCTGCCTCTGCATTCCAGGGTTCAGGGCGCAAAGTGCTCCAGGTCGTAGTGTGGCTTCCTTGGAAGAATGCCTCGCCCTGGGTCTTCACTGTTCAGAAATGTAACAATGCTGACTGGGGGGGGGAGACGGGGACGTACATGCCGTGCCTTTGTGGCAGGGGAAAGAGCAGCTGTTGGGGGCAGGTTTTTAAAGTTTTGCTGCCTGTTTCTTATAGGGAGATTCTGAGGAAAGGTTTTGCCATAACAAGTGAAACAGATGTGCACAGCTGGCTTCAAGGTACTGCGCAGCGTTGGACAAAGAGGCCTCTTTAAATGTCTTTAAAGCCTCAGTTCACACGTGCAGCAGAATGAGGCGTAGAAATGCTGACTTGGTGGAGCGGAATGTACCACTTCACACTTGGGGTGGAGGGTCACCTTTTGGAATACTCCTCTAGGTTTAAAAAGAAGAAAAGAAAATTCCCCGCAGATAGAAAGGGAAGTAAAGAGGGCAGGTTGAACTTTTCACCCTGAAGGGCTAGGTTTCTGTCTGCATGGAGATTTTTTTTTTTTAACATAAAGGAACTTCCAAAGCCGGAATCTACTGCCTGCAGTAAAAATCTCGGTCCATTCTGCTGTTTCAACATCCTGCCACTTCGCTGTCGCCTCATTTTACCATATGTGTGAATCAGATCTGTAAGGTGCCGGCTGGATCTTAGGAAAAACTTTTTGACAGTGAGAGTTGGGCAACAGTGGAATCAGCTGCCTCAGGTGGTGGTGAGCTCCCCCCCCCCCAGCAGTCTTGAAGCAGCAGCTCGACCGACACTTGTCAGGGATGCTCTAGTCTGACCCTGCCTTGAACAGGGGGTTGGAGTAGATGGCCTCTATGGTCCCTTCCAACTTTATGTGATTCTCTGATTCAAACCTTAGTAGGACAGAAGGGCAGCCAGCATGGGATGGATCGGGCTGGGGGAACATGCAAATGGAAAGATCATTCGAGAGCCCTCTGGGTCTCTTGCTGAGTTGGCATGCCCCCCCCCCCCAGTTGGGGGCTGTGTTCACTACAGGAAAAGGAAGCTGCCTTATACAAAATCAGCCCATCCAGTTCAGTCTTGTCTACTCAGACTGGCAGGGTCTCTCCAGGGTCTCAGGGTTTCACATCACCTGCCACCCGGTATTTTAAACTGGAGATGCTGGGGATTGAACCTGGGGCCTTCTGCATGCCAAGCAGATGCTTTAGGGGGTTAGAACACTTTCCCTGTGAATAAAGGTTAAAGCGCTTGGGGCTCTTTAGCTTGGAGAAACAAGGACTGATCGAGATTTACAAGATTATGTGTGGGATAGAGCAGGTTGAGAAAGAAGTGCTTTTCTCCCTTTCTCACAGTACCAGAACCCGTGGGTACTCAGTGAAATTGCTGGGCAGTTGGGTTAGAACGGATAAAAGGAAGTCCTTCTTCACCCAAAGAGTGATTGACACATGGGATTCACTGCCACAGGAGGTGGCAGCACCTACAAGCACGGATGGCTTCAAGAGGGAACTGATCAAACATATGGTGCAGAAGTCCATCAGTGGCTATTAGCCACAAGGTATAGATAGGAACTCTCAGTCTGGGGCAAGGGATGCTCTGTATTCTTGGTGCTTGGGGGGGCAAGAGTGGGAGAGCTTCTAGTGTCCCAGCCCCACTGCTGGACCTCCTGATGGCACCTGGTATTTTTGGCCACTGTGTGGCACAGAGTGTTGGACTGGATGGGCCATTGGCCTGATCCAACATTGGCTTCTCTTTTGTTCTTATGCTCTTCCACCGAGACGTGGCCCCCTTCCAAAGCTTTCGTTGTAGAACTTCCCCTGCTCCCTTGGAGTGGTCTGTGAGTTGCTTTCTCGATTCTCTTGGAGCGTGGCCAGGTTGAAAGCCAGACAGGGTCCCTCCAGCCCGGCCAAGTGGCTGCTCGTAAAGTTAGAATAAAACGGCAGCGTTGGCTCTTAGCGGGCCTCTTAATGGATCCAGGCCTAATGCTGTTCTCGGCTGGCACTGGCCACACGGCCCAGTCTCCGGGCAGTGAGGTTCCATGCCAGCTCCCCTCCCTGCTCAGGCTATGGTTCCTGTCCAAAACCGCCACCGGAAAGGTCACCGGCAGAGTTCACAGGGATGCTATTTACGCCGAAGCCAGAGGGAATGGCAGAGCCGCGTCTCTCCGCGACATCTGTGTCGGGAGGAGAGCAGAAGGCCGGACAGCTGCTGTTGTCTAGGCCTTGCCCTCGGAGCGGCTTCGCCAGAGACTGCGTCGCACCTGGCGGCAACCGAAGCGCCGACGCGATCAATCTCCCGCATTAGCCCGCCGACGCTAAAGACAAAAGCAGACGGTGACGGCACCGCAGAGCAGGAATTATCCTGGGCTGAGTCTGGGGGAGATCTCCCCTTTAGAGCACCATAGATCTCACCGCTTTTCTCGGTGCTCTGTCTCCATCTTGCCCCCCGACATCTCCTTTGGGGCACGTTGGGAGGAGTTGACCATTATTAGAAACGGGGCCCTCTTCTCTGCCTCTCTGCTTCCACCTCCTCCTCCATCTTCAGGGGCGAAGCCCTCCCAGCCTGCAAAAGCCAGTGATTTCAACTCCCCCCCCCCCCAAAACTGAGGCCCTTTTTTCACAGATTGAGCTAAGAGCCTCAGAGCGGGAGGCTGAGACAGTTGGCGTGTTTGTGAGCGCTCTCCGGGGAGGCGGGTGGGCGGGTGAGCGTGGGAGGCCTTGTCAGTCAGTCGAGAGGAGTGGCGGCGGTGGCGGCGATGGAAGCGGCGGGAATAGAGGAGGGAGGGGGAATTCCAAAGCCGTTGCTCCTTCCTTCCCTGGGGTGTAGGCCACCTGCTCCGCATATGCTCCTCAATCCACACCCCCTCCCCATTCCCTTTTGGAGGCAACAGGTCTTTGAAGCCCCTGGCCTAGGGTAGCCAGCTCCAGGGAGGGGAATTCCTGGAGATTTGGGGCTGGATGCAGTGCTTCCTCTAAGCTGTGGGTCCTGTGAGCAAAAATTCTACTTTGTGAGCTACCGACATTAAAGTTGCGAGCGAGCAGTTTGGCTGCTGCATAAATCAGTTTGCTCTGGAGCCCTCCTTCCTGAGCGAGGAGAAAAATATGTGAGCTAGAGGCTAAAAAAACCTGTGAGCTAGCTCACAGTAACTCAGCTTAGAGGGAACACTGGCTGGAGCCTGCTGAGGCCGGAGTTTGGGGAGGGGAGGGGCCTCGAAAGAAAAGGGGTGTGGAGCCACACAGAGCCCACCCTCCGAAGCCACCGTTTTGTTCAGGGAAGCTGATCTCTGTGGTCTGGACCAATGACCCCTCTCAGCTGCGGAGTCTTGTGAGCAAAAATTCTGCTCTGTGAGCTACTGGCATTAAAGCTGTGAGGGAGCAATTTGGCTACGGCATAAATTATTAGGCTCCAGAGCCATCCTTCCTGAGCTAAGACAAAAATGTGTGAGCCGGAGGCTTAAAAAACCTGTGAGCCAGCTCACACTAACTCAGCTTAGAGGGAACACTGGTCTGGAGATCACTTGTGATTCCGGGAGAACTCCGGGTCCCACCTGGAGGCTGGCAAGCCCACCCTGGCCTGGAACCCTGGGCCGTTTGAGTTCAAGATGGGAGGTTTTACTGGCCACGGCACATTGGAAGCCTGTTTTCCCCCCAGCTGACGGGGAGGGTCCATCAATGGCGAGGCAGTACATGAGGGTCAGATTCAAGTGTGGGGAGGGAAGGCTTGCTGAGTTTCCAAGTGGACCGGCCTCCTGGGGTAGGGGTGCCAGCGCTGGCTGGGGGGACACCTGGAGATTTGGAGGTGGAGCCTGGGGGGGGGCAGGGTTTGGGGGGAGAGGGAAATCAACGGGGTGTAATGGCACAGGGTCCGCCCTCCGAAGCAGCCATTTTCTCCAGGCGAACTGATCTCTGGCGCTTGGAGATGGGTTGTGATTCCGGGAGGTCTCCAGTCCACAGCTGGAGGTTGGCAGCCCTACTCAAGGGAGGGTGAGACGTGTGCTTGCGAGGGAGATGGCAGAAACGGCAAAAGAGGCAAGGTGTGCGTGGGCCACTTACGGCATAGGGGGAGGCTGTGCTGGGACCGCAGTATATCGTTGGGCTGACCCGCGTTCTGTCGTGGAATGCCTCAGAAGGCTCTGGGTGAGGAATTTTTTAAGGGAAATGTTTCAAAGAAATGGCGGCTATAGCCACCAAGCCTCCCTCTCTGGCTGTTCTTTCTGCTCCCTGTCCCAAGAGCACAGAGGGGAACGGCTTAAAGGCCTCCCTCGTCTTATACCAGAGCTGAGGTCAGGAGGAAGACAGTCTTCCTCTTCTGGCCGGCAGTTTGCTCTTCCCCTCCCACATACGGCCGCATGAGAGCCAGCACGGTGCCGTGGTCAGTGCTGGGTTGGGACTGGAGGGGCCTGGGTTCAGATCCATGCTCAGCCGTGCGCCCTGCCTTGGGCTTGCCTCTGCCTCACGAGATCCTTGTGTCCGAGAGCCACGGTGGTGTAGTGGTTAAGGGTGTCAGACTAGCATCTGGGAGACCCAAGTTTGAATCCCAGCCCCTGCCTTGGAAACTTGCTGAGTGATCTTTGGCTAGTCACTCAGCCTAACCTACCTCACAGGGTTGTTGTGAAGATAAAGTGGAGGAGAGGAGTACAGTGTTAAGCCACTTTGGGTCCCCGTTGGAGAGAAAGGTGAGGTACAAATGAATTAAAGAAAGAAAGAAGTTTATTAAACGATTCCCGCCCAACCCAGATGCAGGAGAGGGGGCCGCAGAAGACCCCTCTGAGACCCCACTGCATCTTTCTGTGTAGCCCTCGGTCCTCACCTGTGGTAGGAGAGCAGCTCAGACCTGGTCTGTTTTGGTGTTGAGACAACTGGGGAAAGATGAGAGGATTCCCACTGCCTCTTCCTGCCTATCTCCCCTCGAGCAGCCATTTTGAATTTGCACCAGGAGCGGCCATTTTGAATTGGCGCCAACGCAGCAGCCTAGTTGCTTTCAGCACAGCTGGTTGGTCAATTGTCACATCCCACAGCCCTGTGCTCACGAAAGCCAGGAGAGAACCTGGGGAGTACGCAAGGTCATCGTTAATAGATAATTATCTAATTTAGTTAACGAGCTGGCAGTCCTCAGGAAGCTGCCGTGGGGAGGGGGAGAGTGCTTCAGGGGCTGCCTCCGATCCAGCTCACTCACTCTCTTTGCGTGCCCTTTGTGTGAGTGTGTGTGTGTCCCCCCCCCGCCCTTGTACCTCCCCTTACAACATTAATGCTGCTGTTGGAGTTCCTCTGAGTAATGAAAAGCTTTGGCCTGTGGGGATGATCAGAGATAAAACAGCGGCGGAGCAGACGCTTGCCAAAGCGGTGGAACGGTAATTACCACCAAGTTCTGCTTACAGTAAACAAACGTCGCCCGGCCTGGTTTTTATCTTCCCGCGTGACGAGTGCCCTGCCGCACCTTCGCCGTGGCTGAAGGAGAAAAGGAGGTTCCGCCTCGTCTCATGGTGGCAGCGAGAGCTGGGAGCCAGAGACAAGACTTGATTCGCTTTGTTCGATCCGTCAGTTTTGTCCTTTGAGAAATTGGCGTGGTGTAGGAAAAGAAATTCAGCCTCGCAACAGCCCTGCAAGGTAGACTGGGCTGAGAGACAAGCAATCCCTGGGTCACTGTTACATGGTGGAAAGGCTATTGTGTCGGTTGACCTCTAATTGCTAGGACAGCAAATCGTTACAAAGAAGTGTTACGGGATTAAAATGGTTTTGACTGTAGACTCACGTAGGATCAACGAGGTAAGGGAAAGCAAGATGGGAGAATGGGTTAGTTGTACTGCCTTTTCCTGAGAAATCAATCTTTGACACTGATGGTTTTAAAGAGGGGAGAGAACTGCCCAAAAGCAGACTTTTGCACCTTTAGGATTGGTTTTGGTTGGTATGTGATGGCCCACGTTCCATGTGACTGCAGGACCTATTCAGCGAGTGACCCTGTGAGATGCTAAGAGAGGGAAGCTTGCTGGTGTTACCTGTTCCTGGGTACCAGGCTTCTCGAGGCTTGACAGTCACCCAGGGAGTTTCAGGGCTGCAGGGAGATTTGGGTCTTCCTGATCCGAGACTGATGCTCTGCCCTCTAAACCATGCTGACGTTCGGGGAGGAAAATTCTCTGGGGTTCTCTGCCCTTCGCCCTTCGTTTACAAGCCTGTGCTCTGTGGCAAGAACCAAAAAGATTCTTGCATTTGTTTTCTGTCCCCGTGAGTATTTCGCTTGGGCGTTCTTTTCCAAGCCGAACCGATCCGAGAAAACATCGGATGGGCCTCTTCCTCAGTTGCTGCGTGAGCGTGTCACCGAGAGTGCCCGTTCGATGGGGAAACGTGCCTTTGACATTTCAGGTATACCACAGTATGCAAAGAGGCCTTTTGACAGCAGATTGTTGGTGTTGGTTGTCTATTCGACTAGGGACATGTGTCATGGGGTGCGGGAATGCACCCTGTGGTTTCGTACACCGCGCAGTGCGTGGCTTGAGCTTAACTTCTGCACCAAGGGTGTGCAGAGGAGGTGGCCCACCTGACCTCCCCCCTCCTGCCTCCCTCCCTCCCTCCTCTTCCTCTCACCTTCTGTTTTGCCTTGCTCTGTCCAAGTGGAAATCCGTATGCATCTTTTCCTTTTTTTGTTTTAACCTTCTGCACTTCAGAGAACTCCCACACGCCACTGCTGGAGGGGGCCGTGAGTCAGATGACCCCAGAGGAGCACTACCGGCGGATGATGTCGGCTCTCAACGAACACGGCGCCTTCGAGGAGCAGCAGCAGCAGCGCCTCTACCAGCTGGCCAACAGCATGGCGGTGCCCAGCCACAGCGGTGAGGGCAGTTTCATTCCGCTCGGGTGCCCGTCTGGAGCTCTGCTTGGGTGATCTCCCCCCCACTCACCCCCAAATGTTTTCTGGGGAGCCCCGGAGTTCCGTGGAATCTTAACAAGGGGTCCACAGCCAACGTGGAACTTCTCTGAAAAGTGAACTGTGGTCCTCCCTTTACGGATATCCTCCTGTAAACGGAGCCTTTTGCATGCTCTAAAATGTGCTCGCAATACACGCCAGGGGACAGAGACATCTGAAATGAACTGTGGGGCTGGACTAGATGGACCCCGGGTCTGATCTAGCAGGGCTCTTCTGATGTTCTTATCAGGGGAAGGCCTCAGCCTCTGTGCCCTGTGGTTGGCCCTCCAGAGGAACTGGTCGGCCACTGTGTGAGACAGGATGTTGGACTGGAGGGACCACTGGCCTGATCCAGCAGGGCTCTTCTGATGTCAGCTCACTGACATTCAGTGTGGTCCCCGAGATGCAGGGTTTCACAAATAAAGCTGGACTTCTTTTCCTAGGAAATCAGCCACAGAGCTTAACTTCTGTTCCAAAACCTGTTTTCGTTGCTCAGGGCTCAGTCTCAGAACATGCGGGGCGACGGCTGGGTGTCGGGTAGCAGGCAGCGGTGCTACAGTTGGGTGTTGAAACCTGGGTGGGGTTCACGCTTTCAGGCCTGGGGCGAAACTGTCAGTTAGCAGGTGCAGAGGTGTGACTGGGGCAGGAGGGGGTGTTGCGAGAGAATCCACCCGTGCTGATGCGAGAGCAGAAGCAGGGTCCAATCTAAGCTTGGAGAGCAGGCCTTTTAATGCCCCAGCACCCCCTTCTGCAGATCAAGCATGGGTAATTTATTTTCCGAGCAGGGTTGTGGCAAAGACATTGAAATGGCGTGGGAAGGTCAAGGCAATTTCCAGACCATTTATCCCTCTCCTTGCAATTCTGCAAGGAGCCTCCATTTTGCGATAGAAATAACCCGCGAAAACCTAAGGATTGTGAAAATGTCGTCCCGGGCACATCTCCTGTAGGCCCAGTATGGTATAGTTGGAACAGGAACTCGGAGAGTTGGGTTCAAATCCCCACCCCGCCAAGAAGCTTGCTGGGTGACCCTGGGCCTGTCAGTCTAACCTACCTCACAGTGTTGTTGGGAAGCTGAAGAAGAGGAAGAGATTGGATTGGATTTATACCCCGCCCTTCACTACCCAAGGGAGACTCAGAGCAGTTTACAATCTCCTTTTCCCTTCCCCTCTCCACAAGAGAGACCCTGCGAAGTAGGTGGGGCTGAGAGAGCTCTGACAGAAACTGCTCTTTCAAGGACAGCTGTGACAGAACTATGGCTTGCCCAAGGTCATCCAGCAGGTGCAAGTGGAGGAGTGGGGAATCAAACCCGGTTCTCCCAGATTAGCGTCCGCGCACTTATCCACTCCGCCCAACTGACTGAGAGTTCCTGAGCTCTTTGGCAGGGTAGAAACGTACTAGAGAGAGACAGACGTGGCCTTAGGGTCTGAGAGGGTGAGGAATAGCCCTGCTGAGGACACTCCGCTGTTGTTCCGCACAGTCTCTCCCTTTTGATTCCATGAAAAGCATCTGAATGTAACATGGAGGGCTTTTCGTAGCTCTGCTTCAACTAAACCCAAGTCTGGCTGGGGGAGAAGGGGGGGGGTGTTGAGAGAGGGAGAGAGAGGAGTTGAAAAGGAAGACGCTTCCTCCTCCATGTGGCAAATCCGCACTCTGACAGATCCTCCCTGGAATGTTGCCCTGAAGGATGCCGGAGGGCATCTTTCTGGCTTCTACCTTTTCTGGCAGCTGGGAAGGAATCAGCCGGGGGTTGTCAACCCGTTCTGCCGGGCGTCACCGCAATTTGAGACAGGCGGCTTGTTGTTGCAACAGGGGTCCCGGAGACAGCATTAATATACCGGCTCTGCAGGTTCCACCGGCTTCCGTGTAACACACCCTGAACGGGGTTTGCTTTGAGGCGGTTCCCAAGGCCATTGGGTTTCCTTCCCAATGGAGGGTCCGACCATATGTGCCTATCAGTGCTCCCTCTAAGCTGTGGAGTCCTGTGAGCAAAAATCTGTGAGCTCCTGGCATTAAAGTGGTGAGCAAGTGATTTGGCTGCTGCGTAAATTAGTTTGCTCTGGAGCCCTCCTTCCTGAGCTAAGACAAAAATGTGTCAGCCAGAGGCTAAACAACTGTGAGCTAGCTCACACTAACTCAGCTTAGAGGGAATGTTGATATACCCTGACCTGAATGGCCCAGGTTAGCCTGATCTTGTCAGATCTCAGAAGCTAAGAAGGGTCAGCCCTGGTTCGTAGGTGGATGGGAGACTTCCAAGGAATTTCAGGGTTTGCTATGCAGAGGCAGGCAGTGGCAAACTACCTGTTTGTCTCTACCCTGACCTGGTTGGCCCAGCTTAGCCCGATCTCATCAGATCTCAGAAGCTAAGCAGGCTCGGTCCTGGTTAGTATTTGGATGGGAGACCACTGAGAAGGTCCTGGATTGCTATGCAGAAGCAGGCAATGGCCAACCACCTCTTTTACTCTCTGCCTCAAGCTGGCTGGCCCAGGTTAGCATAATCTCATCAGATCTCAGAAGCTAAGCAGGGTCAGCCCTGGTTAGTAGTTGGATGGGAGACCACCAAGGAAGTCCAGGGTTCCTACCCAGAGGCAGGCAACAGCAAACTTCCTCTGAATGTCTCTTGCCAAAATCCATAAGTCGGCTGCGACTTAGTGGCCCTTTCCACCACTGCCCTGTCCACGTACAAAGCTGCTGTCTGTGGGGACAGATCCTTGCGACTAGTTTAATACTACTTTACACAGTGGGAGTGATTAAAATGTAGAATTCGCTGCCAGAGGATGTAGCCACAGGAATAAACAGCTTTAAAAGGGATTAGATAGATACATGGAGGAGAGGTCTATCAGTGGCTTCTAGCCATGGTGATGGAGGGGAACCTCCACATTCAGAGGCAGTCAATCCCTGAATCCCAGGGCCAGGAGGCAGCATCAGGGGAAGGCCTCGGCCTCTGTGCCCTGTAATTGGTCCTCCAGAGGAACTGGCTGGCCACTGTGTGAGACAGGATGCTGGACTAGATGGATGCTCATTGGTCTGATCCAGCAGGGCACTTCTTCTGTTCTTACGAAGGCCTCGGCCTCTCTGCCCTGTTGTTGGCCCTCCAGAGGAACTGGCTGGCCACTGTGTGAGACGGGATGCTGGAATTGACGGACCACTGGTCTGATCCAGCAGGGCTCTTCTGATGTTCTTAGGTCAAGCTTTCTATTTCTGGTCACCTGTGCACAGTTGTCTACCAGCCACCAGTGACTGGGCAGATGGCTATCTGCAAGCATTTCCCTAGCTCAGATCCGGACGGCCAACAGAGCTTCCTGTCATCTTAGGAGCAGAAACAGGGGGTGGTGGTAGGGGTTGGGGGAGATGCTCAGTGAGTCTGGGCATAAATTCTATTTCTGTCCATGCAAAAACATTGATTGTCTGTGGGCATGCCCAGTGGCACCAACGAGCCTTTTAATAATTTAGGGAACCGTTTTTGCTTTAATTGGCTGCCTGGCCTTCCCCCCTCTCCATCTCTCCCCCCCCCCACGCTACTCCACATTAACATTAATCCCCGCATTCTCAATTCTCCGTGCCTGGAACCGCCGTCCCCCGTAGCATCCGTGTGTCAATCACTCTTGATTTCCAAACCGTCAGAGAGGGCAGCATTGTAAATAACACATAGGCTCGGTAGATGTGCGTGTGCGGCTGGGGAAGAGGGATGGGAAACGAGAGAGCGAGGAAGGGGAGCGAGGTGGGGGGGAGGCTCGGGTGGATTGTTGCGGTCATTCGGGATCAATGCCGCTCCTGGAACTGGCAGCGCTTCAGGCTTCTAAATTACAGGGCCCCCCTTCCCTCCCCCACGCAATAAGGCACGACCTGCCTTTTTCAGATAATTAATTTATAAACATTGGAGGCGTAGGGCCACCGGCCGGGGAGAATTCTCCCTGCAGTCTGGTGAGGCTGGCTGTATATATGCAAAAGTCTTTTTGCCTGGGAAAGCGGGTAGCTCACACTGCAGATTTCAAAGCAAAAGAGGTGAGCATTCGGCCGACGGTCCAGTCCTTGTGTGGAAGCTCATCAGGCGCCATTTTCTTGGTTCACCTCTTTCGAATGCCTGCCTGTCCACACAGTTGTTGAAGGCACAGCTGAACTCTCAACCCCCAAACCAGCTGGCCTTAAAAGGTGTCCCCTTATGAACACAGGGTTGCATTGTGGGCAGATGGGCACACATGAAGCTGCCGTATGCTGAGTTGGACCATTGGTCCCTCCAAGTCAGTATTGTCTACTCTGACTGGCAGCAGTTTTCCAGGGTCTCGGGCAGAGGTCTTTCACATCACCTACTGCCTGATCCTTTTTAACTGGAGATGCTGGGGATTGAACCTGGGACCTTCTGCATGCCAAGCAGATATTCTACCATTGAGCCATGGGTCCTCCCCAGCAAGAGAGAGAGAGTGCTCCATGATCTGGGTTGAGAGTGGGTGCTGCCATTTCAAACACCTGGCTTCACACCAAGGCTCCCTCTAAGCTGTAGAAACTTGTGAGCAAAAATTATACTCGGTGAGCTACTGGGCATTAAAGTCGTGAGCGAGCGATTTGGCTACTGCATAGACTAGTTTGCTCTGGAGCCCTCCTTCCTGAGCTAAGACAAGAATGCTAAAAAACTGAGCTAGCTCACGCTAACTCAGCTTAGAGGGAAGACTGCTCGGCACCCTTGCCAAGACAAGAGACAATCAGAGATGGCGTGCCATTGCCTGCTTCTGCCCAGTGACTCTGAACTTCCTCAGTGGTCTCCCATCCAAGAACTGACCAGGGCCGACCCTGCTTAGCTTCCAAGCTCTGACAAGAGTGTGCTAGTCTGAGCATTCAGGTCTGGATGAGGCCTGCTAGTTGACGTAATTTGTGGGGGTACTGCTAGGCAGGAGGGGAGGTTATGAATAGCCCCCTGCCTCTGGTAGATTCTCCCCTGCAAAAGAAAAAACGTTGCCACCTGCTTTGCATCCCTTCCCACTAATGTGGATTAGTTTGCTGACGGCTGGGAGATTTGTTGTTTGCCACTTGATGGCACTTTCCACTACCAACATGCCTGCAGTTTTTCTCCGGTGGAGTCCGTGGCTTGCTGTCGTTGAGGCATTTTTCGATAACATGAGCCGCCCTGAGTCCACACCGAGCGAGTTAAAAGCACCCAGATAAAACCATACCAAAAGTCCGTCTTCTTCCAGTCTTGGGAGCCAGTAGGAAAATAAAGCCGGGGGAGGGAATCCACAGGTGGGGGGGGAATCCCCCTCCCACCTGCTCCGTCTTGCCTTCAAATGCCCCCCAGCATTTGCATTATGAGGGGGAAGACGTTGGATTGAGGCCCCGCCATTTCCTTCATAACAAGCTCGTCAGCTTTAAGGCACGCGACTTCTTTATTGCCTTTCTTCTGCAGACCTCAAGGTAGTGTAGATGGGGGGGGGGACTCAGGGATCCGCCCATCCAGGCCATGACCCAGCTCCAGCAGGCAGGTACATCGTGTGCCTTCCATTCATGCCTGGCTGAGATACAGGGTGATGCTCCCTCACTTCCAGGACTTTTTCTTGCCACCCCTGTCGAGTGGGGCAGGAGGCAGTCCTGTGAAAGCCCAGGCAGAACACAGCAGGCAGCAGGTCTTTGTATGTCGCTGCAGCTGCCTAAAGTCACAGTGTTCCCTCTAAGCTGAGTTAGTGTGAGCTAGCTCACAGTTCTTTAGCCTCCGGCTCACACATTCTTGCCTTATCTCAGAAACTGATTTATGCAGTAGCCAAACTGCTCGCTCACAACTTTAATGCCAGTCACTCACAAAGGAGGATTTTTGCTCACAAGACTCCGCAGCTTATAGGGAACATATAGGGCCATGCAGGGGAAGGCCAAATGCATGCTGAATCCGGCTGGGGTCTTTCGCATAGCTGCCTTGTTGGAATTGGGCTCGTGCAGCCATTGCCTGTGCCAAAGAGAGTCCTGGGAAGAAAGTCAGGGCTCCTGCCCCGCAGCATCCCCTCTTCCGCCGAAAGGATCTCCTCTCTCCATCTTTCCCCCACAGCCCTCTTTCTTTCTGCCAGGAGGATAAGAGCATCAAATGGAGCTATAAATAAAAGCATTGTCTGGTTCTTCCTACAAACAGCCGCTAATTAGCGCTGGCTAATTACCTGGCCAGGGAAGGATTAACGTTCCTGGTACAGAAAGATGGGGGAGGGGGGGAGGATAAGCCTCAGCAGCTGCTGGGTGGAAACGGAGATCCAATTTTTTTGGGGGGGGGGTGTAATTGGAGAGTGGGATTTAACGCAGGGTTGTTGGCTGCCCGTTCCTCCAAGGGCCATTACTCAAATTCCTTGGTGTAGCAAACTCTGGGGGAGCGGGAAGGATTCCCTTTCGAGGGAGAAGAAGCACGCAAAGTTAGCTTTTTAAAATTTTACTTCATTTATTTATTTGAAACATTCATTGAGCAGCCTTTCTTAGCTTCCAGGAATTCGAGGCGGTTTACGATGCAAAGGTACAAACCGCAGCAAAACAATAAAACACACGACAAGCCTACAAATTAAAACAGACAATTAAAAACTGCCCATAGGGCAGAAGAATTGAAATTAATCAAATGCCACTTTGGAAGCCCCTTCCCAGCATAGGGCGTCCTCGGGAATAATAGTTATTATTCCCGTTTTTACAGGTGAGGAAACCAGGACTGGGTGTTTGCTCATAACTTCTTGCCCAAGGCCACTGAGAGTTTTCGGCTAAACATTAGGAAGAACTTCCTGACAGAGCGGTTCCTCAGTGGGGCAGGCTTCCTCGGGAGGTGGCGGACTCTCCTTCTTTGGAGGTTTTTAAGCAGAAGCTAGATGGCCACCTGAGAGCAAGGCTGATCCTGTGAACTTAGGCAGTTCACGAGACAGGAGGGCAGGAAGGGCTGCCTCAGCGCTTAGTCCTCGTGGCCCTTCCTGACATGCCCAGCGATATGCTGATTGCCACTTTAGGGTCAGGAAGCAATTCTTCTCCAGGCCAGTTTGGCTGGGGATCCTGGAGGTTTTTTGTCATCTTCTGGGCGTGGAACAGCAGTCACTACAGATGTGGAGGGGGAGGTATTTGTGGATTTCCTGCATCGTGCAGGGGGTTGGACTAGATGACCCTGGAAGTCCCTTCCAACGCTGTGATTCTATGGTTGAAGCAAGAGTCCAGCAGCACCTTAAAGACTAACAAAATTTGTGGCCGGGTAGGAGCTTTCGTGAGTCACTGCTCACTCCCTCAGATACAGCTAGAATCCCTGGACTGGGTAATATATTGGAGTACATCCTGACCTGCGGGTATGTATACCTCTTACCCATAGATGCAGCTGCAGCTGCTCTATCCTGAATCAGACTGTTGGTCTGACAAGGTCAGTATTGCCTACTCAAGACTGTCAGCAGCTCTCCTGGATCTCAGGTCTTTCACATCACCTCCTGCCTGGTCCTTTTTAACTAGAGACCCCGGGGACCGAACCTGGCACCTTCTGTTGGCAAAGAAGATGCTCTTCCGCTGAGCCACAGCCCATTCCCTGACAGTCGTGAGCACACGAAGCTGCCGTCTGCTGAGTCAGTCCAGCAAGGTCAGCATTGCCTACTCAGACTGGCAGCGGCTCTCCAGGGTCTCAAGCAGAGATCGTTCACACCACCTGCTCCCTGGTCCTTTTTCACGGGAATGCCCGGGATCGACCCCGGGACCTTCTGTGTACAAAGCAGAGGCTCTCCCACTGAGCCACGGCCCCTCCCAACCTGTGTTCCCTCTAAGCCAAGTTAGTGTGTGCTAGCTCACAGTTTTTTTAGCCTCCGGCTCACACATTTTTGTCTTTGCTCAGGAAGGATGGCTTCAGAGCAAACTAATTCATGCAGTAGCCAAATTGCTCGCTCACAACTTTAATGCCGGTAGCTCACAAAGTAGACTTTTTGCTCACAAGATGCCACAGCTTAGAGGGAGCATTGCCCCCAACAGCCAACTCATTCCTGTCACTGTGAGACCGCCAACAACAGCACTCTCTCTTCCCTCTCCGCACCCCCTTTTGCCCCAGCCGTGTGAGGGCATGGGTCATCCCTTCTTCCCATCACACAGAATCCCCCGTAGGTGCCCAGGGGCTGAGCCACGAGAGCCCTCCTAGGACAGCACAGGGCCATACAGCGTCGCCCAAGGCAGATATTTCTCCCTCTCCCATTAGCAAATGCCAGTTCTTGCTGCTGCTGCATGCCCCCCCCCCCCTTTCTGCTTTCATGGCACTTTTCCCCATCAGAGAGCTTTCTCTCTCTCTCTCTGTCTGCTCAAAAGCCAAGCCAAGCGATGGGGGACGAACATTGGCCAAGACAGACTTAGCATGGCAAGAGCGATATATAGGCGGCCTGGGCTGGGATATAAATAAATCTCAGGAAGGCTGTGCTACTGGAGCAAGCAGAGATGTGTGTGTGTGTGTGTGTGTGTGTGGTGTGTGTGTGTGTGTGCGTGCATGCAGGCAGGCAGATGAGTTATGGCACTGCTTTGTAGGCATCCCGCAGGCAAAGGGCAGGGACGGAAGGGAGCACAGGTGGAAGCAAGTCTCTGCTCGGAGGGTGGAAGAACCGGCACGGAGGAGGCAGCGTTTGCATGGGCACAGGAGTTGGAACGTTGGGTTGGAGAGGGGGCATATCAACAGTCTTCAGGAGCCAGCAGGGCAGGGCACGGGGAGGCCTTGGGAAGTGGAAAAAGCAGACAGTTGTGGGACCGAGAGGAGGCTGGTCCAGCAGACACGGGCAGGGGTGACTGCCGGCCTAGCCCAAGGGTGTCAAACATAAGGCCCGGGGGCCAGAACTGGCCCATCCAGGGCTCTTCTGAGGCCTGCAAGTAACAAGTGCAGGGGAGGGAACAGGGGACGGCTTGGGGGGGGGAGTGGGTGGAGCCACTCTGATCATGGCTTCAGCCCGGTGGAACAACCTCGCCTGCAGCAGCCAAGCAGCGTGGGAGCATCTGCCCAGGGCAGCACCGCTGGCACTCCAGTCTGCCCATGTGGGTTATCCTTTGCACCCCACTCCCAGCCTCCCAGGAGGCCTTTGCAGTCAGACTGTACCCCACATGGAGCTTACCAGCCGCTGCCCTTTATACAGTTTATATCTCCGGCACCTGGCATTACATTTTATGGCACACATGGCACGGCCCTTTATGTTAGATCCGGCCCTCATAACAAATGAGTTTGACACCTCTGGCCAAGTCAAAAGACCAACCTTGGCCCATGAGCTTTTCTGAGGTCAAGGGGTGAACTTCCTGGATAGGAGCATTCACCCTAGAAGATTCCCTGCCGACATGAGGGACTAGCAATGATAACTTACTTTTGTACTGTGCTTCAGAGTGTTCAGAGTGATGCTGTATTTTTCAGGAAGGCTTGCAACAACCCCGTGAGGTAGGTCAGTGTTGTTATTTCCAGCTTGTAGATCGAGGGGCTGACTCTTAAGGACAGCAACAGTCTGGACTAAGGAGAGGTGCCTGTGAAGGGGATGTGGCACGCTGGAAGAGCCTCTGCTTGGCATGCAGAAGGTCCCAGGTTCAATCCCCGGCATCCCCAGTGGAAAAGGATCAGGCAGTAGGAGACATGAAAGACCTCCGCCTGAGACCCTGGAGAGCCGCTGCCAGGCTGAGCAAACGATACTGACCTTGATGATTGCGTTGAGGCTCTGGCTTAGTGGCAGAGCCTTCTGGCATGCAGAAGGTCTCAGGTTCAACCCTGGGCATCTCCAGTTGAAAGGGACCAAATAGTAGGTGATGTGAAAGACCCCCGCCTGAGACCCTGGAGAGCCGCTGCCAGTCTGAGTAGGCAATACCGACCTTGATGAGGGTCTGATTCAGCATAAGGGAGCTTCAGGTGTGTTCCTGTGTGTGTGTGTACCTGTTGCGGTCCCAGAAGCAGAGGCATTCTCTAAGCTGCTCTTGAAGAAGAGGCATTCTCATGACTTGGCCTCAAGATCTTGAGCTGTCGGGCAGATGAAGCTTCGCCCTGAGTCACCGGTCCCAGGGGTGCAAAGATGTCTCACAAGAGGGAACGCCATCCATCTGCCCTCCTCACGCCACCCCTTTGCGTCACGCTGCAAACGTCCTGGTGCTTGGGCCAAGCCAGTTTCTGCAACATCTGCTGCCGCCATTGGTTTCCTATGGCTTTGGTGCCTCAATCCTGGGCGACCACAAAATCCCCATTTTCACGTTGCGGCATCCCGGCCAGATGCCTCGTAGTCATCAAACTGCCCCGCCCCCCACCTTGGGCTGCTGAACGGGGTGAGGATGGAGACCTCTCCTGAGCAGGAAAGGGTACCCCCCCACACACACAAACACAGCTTTGGGGTTAGTTGCACAATTTCCTTTGATTCACCGGGACTCCAAACCGTCAGGGGAACAGAGAGGGAGAGCTTGACTGGTTTCGCTCAAGCATGTCTGTCTCTTTGCTGGCTTCTGCCGCGTCTAGGAATTCGTTTTGAAGGCCAGCTTTAGACAGGAAGCGTCGGATGGCTCTGTTGCAGCCGGCCAACACGGGTCGTGTCAGATCGCTTGGGCTCGGATCCCTTCTTTCCCTCTCGGTCTCCCCAGCCGCACCTGACAGTTGACGAGAGGAATCTCTGCTCCGTTGGCCTGTTACTCTCAGAGCGTAATCCCCTAGGACTGTAGGAAAAAGCCCCAATTCTCATTAGAACTCCTCGGGGGGGGGGGAGACAGAGAGAGAGTGACAGAAAGCTGGCTTCTTGGAGCCTTGTAGACAGAATTTCTTGGAAACGTGGAGGGAGGTGGACGGGGAGGGGGGCGGGAAATGCAGGAAGGAGAGCTACTCAAGTCGTGGAGGGAAGGAGGAGGCTGACGAAGGAAGAGACTGAGGACACCAGGGTTTCGTAAGGCTGGGAGTGGAAGAGAAGGGAGGGAAGGCAGAGGGTCCCCTCCGAAGACGTGCAAGGGAGGAGAGGAAGGTGTGGATGTGGATGTTCTGGGAGCTCCTCTCGCTGGCTCAGAGCTCTCCAAGGTTGGCTTTCTCCGTGACGACCCAGAGAAGACAGGGACCGTCTGTTATTTATTTCTACCCGGCTCCCTTCCCTTCAGCTTAATCTCTGCAAACGCAGATGTCTCTCGCCCTTTCCAGGAAGGGAGGCAGAGGGCTGTGGCTGGGAGGTGATCCGGACGTCCTAGTAGGCGGTGTGATGATTGCATGCACACACAGGTGTGTAACCTTGGTTCACCTCCTCTTCCCTGCTCACGCTTCCTTTCCTGGCAAGCAAAGACTGGAAGGACCCCTCTTCCTGCCAATTTCCTGGGACTCCCAACCGGCTTGGAAACTGCTCTTCTGTAAGGCTTTAGGGGTGGGGGGGTGGAGGTAAACTGTGGTTAATCAGCAGCTCAGGGAAGATACTCTGCGCATGTTCAGAAGCATTCCCAAGGCGTGTTCCCAGGCTGAACTGGGAAACGGGTTCTGGGCCTCGACCCCAGTGAGACATGAACCAGATTAATCACTAGAGGGGCGACCGTTTGGCCTGGTGACTCATGCGCAATTTCCTCCTCCCTCCCGCAGATCTCCTCCGGGCACGGCAAGAGGTGGCAGCGGCCGCGGCACGCAATCCCAGCACCATGGAGGCCCACCTGCCTTCGGCCAGCAACTCGTCGAGTCAGCGCAGGAAGCAGGGGCTCCCGCAGCACCGGGATTCACACTTCACTGAGAGGTACCTGCCGTGCGACCTTCCTGGCTCACCTGGGGGCAGGGAGAAGGGGCTGTGCGTGTTGTGCCCCTGGGGAGCATTCTGGTTCAGTCCCTGGCTTCCGAAGCGAAAAGGACCAAGGAGGAGGAGGTGTGAAGGAGCTCTAGTTGAGACCCTGGAGAGCCGCTGCCAGTTAGAGTAGGCGAGACTGGCCTCGTTGGACCGATGGTCTGATGCAGTAGAAGGCAGCTTCCTCGGGAGGTGGGGCGCTCTCCTCTGGTGGTTTTCAGGCAGAGGCTCGATGGCCATCTGACAGCCATGCTGATTGTGTGAATTTAGGCAGATCACGAGAAGGGAGGGCAGGAAGGGTTGCCTCAGGGCTCGGTTCTCGTGGCCCTTTCTTACATGCCCGGGAAAATTCCAATCGCCACTTTGTGTTCAGGAAGCAATTTTCCTCCAGGCCAGTTTGGCCGGGGATCCTGGAGGATGTTTGCCCCCTTCTGGGCATGGAACAGGGGGTCACTGGGGTGTGTGGGGGGAAGGTATTTGTGAATTTCCTGCATTGTGCAGGGGGTTGGACTAGATGACCCTGGAGGTCCCTTCCAGTTCTGTGATTCGACATGCGTTCATGTGTGTGTGTGTTTATGTTGGCTTTGCTCGCGCTCTGGTGTGTCAGTGCCGGGCCCTAGACTACCGAGGATGCAGAAGGCTTGAAACTATAAGTCCCTCCCAGCAGGATTGGGACTGGAACTGGGCTTGAACACCGGGTCAAATTCTGCAGTGGAACAGAATGAAGTAACTGCAGCATTGGACGGTAAATCCGGAGGCAGATTTGGCTAAGGCTGGAGTGGAGGAGGCTGCTGCATGGATGCAGGAGAAGGGATAATGAGGCAGGCGGGCCAGGCCAAGGGAGAGGCAAGGGAGGTGCTGTGGCACAACGGAAGAGCCTCTGCTCGGCATGCAGGAGGTCCCAGGTTCAGTTTCTGGCATCTCCAGTTAAAAAGGACTAGGCAGGAGGTGGCGTGAAAGACCTCCGCCTGAGACCCTGGAGAGCCGCTGCCAGGCTGAGCAGACAAGACTGGCTTGGGTGGACCGAGGGACTGATTCAGTAGAAGGCAGATTCTTTTGTGTTCATGCGTGAGCCACACAAGTAAGGGCTGATCAGGAAGAATTTATGGCCAGCCCAGTTCAGCAGGGATGGATTCACTGCCCGAGGAATGGAGCCATGCTGGGACGGGGGGTCGTGGGAGGGTGGACATTGCAGTCCCTTCTCTCACGTCACTTTGCAGCAGTGAGTGGGTACCTTTGCACTGACCTGAGAGTCACTGGATCAAGCACCAGCAG
This sequence comes from Gekko gecko, assembly GCA_029375565.1. Taxonomy (NCBI): domain Eukaryota; kingdom Metazoa; phylum Chordata; class Lepidosauria; order Squamata; family Gekkonidae; genus Gekko; species Gekko gecko. The sequence goes on from JAPDNY010000016.1 coordinate 24,745,427, forward strand.
ATGCAAAGATGCCCTGCCGGTCTGGTGTAGTGGTTAAGTGCGCGGACTCTGATCTGGGAGAACCGGGTTTGATTCCCCATTCCTCCACTTGCAGCTGCTGGATGACCTTGGGCAAGCCACAGTTCTCTCAGAGCTGTTCTCTCAAGGGCAGTTCTCTCAGAGCTCTCTCAGCCCCATCTGCCTCACAGGGTGTCTGTTGTGGGGAGGGGAGGGGAAAGGAGTTTGTAAACCGCTCTGAGTCTTTGAGTGAAGGGCGGGGTATAAATCCAATCTCCTCCTCCTCCTCCTCCTCCTTCTGGTAAGGATTTTCCCAGGGCCAGATTTGTATTCACCCCTAAAGGGAAAAATGCTTCTTTTGTTGGTGGTTTAGCAAAACTCAGACTTTTGCCAGGCCTAGCCGTTGGCCAGCTGCTTGGTTGAGATGCTACTCTTAGAAGACCCTGGGGGCAGAGTCACTACTCTGGCAGCCGGGACCCCCTGATGTTCACGGAGGACGTTCTGGTCTTTGGCTGCCTTCAGTGCCGTCCCTCCAACTTGGGCTGCATTCTTGCCTTGCTGAAGCTCCCCAGGAAGGAAGGGGTGACCTGGCAGCCGTATGCATGAGGCGTCGATTTGTTCCAGCTGTCTTGGGCCCGGCTTATTGGAGAGAGGCTGAGGCAGTCTGCGTAGGCTCAGAGGCATTTCCTTTCAATCCCAAGCCTAAGCCCTAAACAAATTCCAATCGTGAAAATTTAAGACCTGCTGAAATGTGGGAGGGGGGGGGGGAAGAGAGCGGCTCCAAACGGACCTGGATTTCCCCTTTCCGGGGGTTTTTGCCTCGTTGAGGAACCCACCCTGAGGAAGCCCTCCCGGGAAGGTGGGGGGGAGAAGAGATGCACTCTGGCTGACCTGCCCCACAAAGCCCCCAAAGCAGGCGAAGCGTGCTGGAGATCGAGCCGCCAGGAATGCGGACATGGGCGGGTTTTGGCTCCGCCAGTCGGCAAAGGAAACCTCCCAGGCTCTGTGTGGCCTGGAGAGCCGCCAGGTGACTGGCGGAGCGAGGAGCGAGGCGGCGGCGGCAGGGGGGGAAGAGGGTTGGGAACAAACGAAGCGGGCCCCGCCAGTCGCAGGCTGTGGTCTGCCCCTGGCAAAACAGGCCGTCTGTTTCTTGAGCGACGCCTTGGCCCCGTTGGGGCAAATTCCGGTCACTGCTCTGCCGCCGGCATGTGATGTGACGGGAATTTTGTGCTGGCTCCCATGCCGGGGGCAGGAAGGCCGTGCGTCCTTTGCGCAGACTGGTGTGTGGCAAGGTAACGTGAAGGCAGGCCGGACCAGGGTGTGTGTGCGTGTGTGTCGGTAGGGTTGCCAAGTTCCAGGTGGGACCTGGAAATCTTTTGGAATTACAGCTGATCTCCAGGCTATGAAGATCAGTTCCCTGGAGAAAGTGGCTCCTTTGGAGGGCGGACTCTTAAGGCCCTGTGCCCTGCTGCGGTCCCTCCTCATCCCAAACCCTGCCCTCCCCAGGCTGCATCCCGAAATCTCCAGGAATTTCTCAAACTGGAGCTGGCAACCCTATCTGTAGGATTACCCTTTCCTTTGCCTGATGATGCCAGCAGTGCTCCCTCTAAGCTGCTGTGGGGACTCGTGAGCAAACATTCTGCGTTGTGAGCGAGCGATGGGGCTGCTGCATGGAGTATTTATTTATTTATTTATTTTATTTTATTTTATTTAGATTTGTGCCCCGCCCTCCCCGCCATAGCTGGCTCACATGATAAAAGCACACAGTAACAATAAATACAGAGATCTAAAAAGAATCCTTCGAACAATTCACAACAGTTCATTAAAATTGTGCGAGCTGGAGGCTAAAAGACTGTGAGCTAGCTCACACCAACTCAGCTTAGAGGGAACGCTGCTTGCCAGGCCCTTTGGCCCTCAGCTGGGAAATTCCTGATCTTCAACGGGGGGGGGGAGGAAATGGTTAAAATGGAGCCCACATTTCCCCTCCTGTGTTGTCTTGGTTCTTCCCCAGGGAGACTGAACTCCCTGCCTCTTTGCTAGCATCACATGGAAACCCCAAGTCTGGAGACCTTGCAGTTTTCTGTTTACTTGTTTACTTATTCTGGAGACAACAACCTTTTAGTTAACACATTTAAAAAAAAACAAAGCCAGCCCTACTGAAAACAGTACAAGGCACAGAGCAATTAAAAGCTGCCAATCAAATGGGGGCGATTAAGAAATCAAAGACCATCAAAGCTGCATCAACCAACTCAACACTATCCATAAATAAGCAGAGGTTCCAAAAGGAAAAAAAAATACCACACCAAGGGGACAATTGTTTATAGAGTTGCCAGCTCGGGGTTGGGAACTACCTGGGGATTTTGGGGGTGGAGCCTGAGGAGGGCGGGGTTTGGAGAGGGGAGGGACTTCGGTAGGGTATGCCATTAAGTCTACCTTCCAAAGTGGCCGTTTTCTCCAGGGGAACTGATCTCTGTCACCCAGAGAATCGGTTGTGATCCCAGGAGATCTCCAGCCACCACCTGGAGACTGGCAACCCTACTTGTGCGGAAGGCTGAGGAAACAAAAATCATAAATGGATAACACTTTGGCAGGCCCCTAAGGGGCTGCATGAATTTCAAGGTCTTTGTGCCACAACAGAAAACAGCCTGCCTGGGGGCTTTTTGGTGGTGGCACCAAGCCTTGCTTCAAAATGCGGGGGCACAAAGACTAGAGCTGAAGAGAAGCTCAGTGCCAGCTCTCCCCCCCACGCCCTCCACTCATATAAGTGGTTTAGCTGTGATCACCGAAAGAGCCATCATTCTTCTCTGGAAACTGCACGGTATCCAGGACGTCTTCATGAGCCCTCTCGAGACAGAGCCGGCAGGTTCTTCCTTTCCCTCCTAGAACCCACATTGGTCCGATCGAGCACCTTCTCGGTCTTACCCAGTGAGGGGACTCTGCTGTTCCTGCAGCTTATCAGAGGATGTGAAGACAGCCCCTGCAATTCAGATGGCTTTAAGACAAGGATTATATCAAATTCACGGGAGAAGGATCTGTCAAGAGCTCTCGGCCAGGAGATCCAAATGAATCCCAGCTGCTGAGTTCAACCAACACGAAAGAGCTGTCCGCTTCTGTGCTCTGGTTGGATCACTCAGGGGCATCCGGGCTGCCGTGGAGCTAGATAGGTCTTAGTTTGATCCTTCAGGAGAGTGGTGGTGGTGGCAGCGGCAGTGGCCAGTGGATTACACATGTCCTTTTAAAAAGTAGGGGTGGTGGTGGAGGTCAGGTGATCCAGGCCTATCAGAGGCCACGCTCTCTTCATGGATAGAAGCTCATGCAGTATGAGGACTTTCCCAACACTGATGGAGCCTGAGGAGGGCGGGGCTTGGAGAGGGGTGGGGCTTCAGTGGGGTGTAATGCCATGGAGGCACCTGCCAAAGTGCCCATTTTCTCCAGCAGCACTGAACTCCAGCAGCTTGGAGAAACGACGGCTGAGGGGTGACATGATTGAGGTTTATAAGGTTATGAATGGGATTGAGCAGGTTGAGAAAGAAGTACTTTTCTCCCTTTCTCACAATATAAGAACTCGTGGGCACTCCATGAAATTGCTGAGCAGTCGGGTTAGAACAGATAAAAGGAAATACTTCTTCACCCAAAGAGTGATTAACACCTGGAATTCACTGCCACAGGAGGTGGTGGCAGCTACAAGCATGGACAGTTTCAAGAGGGAATTAGATAAACATATGGAGCAGAAGTCCATCAGTGGCTATTAGCCACAGGGTATAGATGGGAATTCTCAGTCTGGGGCAGGTGATGCACTCTATTCTTGGTGCTGGAGGGGGCAGCCGTGGGAGGGCTTCTAGTGTCCTGGCCCCACTGCTGGACCTCCTGATGGCACCTGGTATATTTTGGCCGCTGTGTGACAGAGTGTTGGACTAGATGGGCCATTGGCCTGATTCAACATTGGCTTCTCTTATGTTCTTATGTTCTTAACTGTCGCCTGGAGCTCGGTTGTAACCCCAGGTAGATCTCCAGCTACCACCTGGAGGTTGGCTACCTTGTCTTGGGTAGTGTCAGGCATCAGAGGTGGCAAAGGAGAGCGTCAGTTGGCTGGCCTGGTGTAGGGTTGCCAGGCCCAGGTTGGGAAATTCCTGGAGATTTGGGGTAGGGGGTTGAGCCTGGGGAAGGCAGGGTCTGGAGAGGGGACTGACCTCAGTAGGCTATAAGGCCATGCAGTCCACCCTCCAAAGCAGCTGTTTTCTCCAGGGGAACTGATCTCTGTACTGTGGAGATCACTTGTAATTCCTGGAGAATGGCAACCCTAGCTGGGGAAGGTGTAATGGCCTTAATGAGGATAGATTCAAGGGAGTCGCTGTGTTGGCAGGAGTCCAGTGGCACCTTTAAGAACAACCAATACAAGAACTCGTGGGCACTCAATGAAATGGCTGAGCAGTGGGGTTAGAACAGATAATAGTAATTAATAAAAGGAAGTACTTCTTCACCCAAAGAGTGATTAACCCATGGAATTCACTGCCGCAGGAGATGGCGGCAGCTACAAACATGGACAGCTTGAAGAGGGAATTAGATAAGCATATGGAGCAGAGGTCCATCAGTGGCCATGAGCCACAAGGTACAGATAGGAAATCTGTCTGGGGCAAGTGGCGCTCCGTACTCTTGGTGCTTGGGGGGGGGGGCACAGCGGGAGGGCTTCTAGTGTCCTGGCCCCACTGGTGGACCTCCTGATGGCACCCGGTATTTTTGGCCAATGTGTGACACAGAGTGTTGGACTGGATGGGCCATTGGCCTGATCCCACACTGGCTTCTCTTATGCTCTTATGTTAAGTTTTATTCTGGGTATGAGCTTTTGTGTGCATGCACACTTCATCAGATACCTGATATCTGAAGAAGACCTCTGAAGAAGTGTGCATGCACACAGAAGCATATACCCAGAATAAAATCTGGTTGGAGGAGGAGGATAATTGGATTTATGCCCCGCCCTTCGCTCGGAGTCTCAGAGTGCCTTACAATCACCTTCCCCTCCTCTCCCCACAACAGACACCCTGTGAGGCAGGTGGGGCTGAGTGAACTCTTTTGAGGACTGCTCTTGACAGAACATCTCTAAGAGAATTTGTGACTGACCCAAGGTCTCCCAGCAGCTGCTTGAGGAGGAGTAGGGAATCGAACCCGGTTCTCCAGATTAGAGTCCCCCAATCTTGTCTACCACGACACCAAACCGCCTCTGCCACTGGACTCAAACTTTGGCCTTAATGAGGATCTAATGAGGACCGTACCATTTTGTTATTTTGAAACGATCCCTTCCCTCGGATGCCTTTGTTGCAACGGAACAGCTTCCCGGGCTGCTCTACCGACAGCTGTTGGCTGCCGGAAAAACGGAGCGGCAGACTGCGGGCACGGAAGCCTGGCCTCTGCAGGGTTAATCTCCATCCCTCTCCCCCCCCTCCCCTCCCCCCGGCCTTGTGCTCTCCCGCATCTGGCTGCCACAGTCGGGTTTTTTGTGTCAATAAGGTAAATCAAAGCGGCTTTTGTGCAAGCTGCCGGACTCTTCCGAAGAAGCCGGGCGGAGGAGGGGAGGTTTTGAAAAAAAGCAGGTAGGCGGCGGCGGGGTGTGTGTGTGTTGTCAGGGGGTGTCGGTTGCCGGGGTGGGAGCCCGCCTGGCCGAGCAGGGCAGAGTGGCGGGGGGGGGGAGAGAGGCAGTCCAAAGGACTCCGTCTGGAGCAGAACAAACTGCAGGTAGATTTATGGCGTCTGCCTTTCCCGGGAGTCAGGCAATAATGCATGTCGCGGGGGGGGGAGCGGGGATGGAGGCAGCTTGGCATGGTGCTAAAATTCCATTTCAGCTTCCTGTCAGGAGCTCCGCGGGGATTAGGTCAGTTGGCGGATGCGGCGGCAAAGAATAATTAGCCACTGCAGAATCCAGCCATTAGCGGGGAGGCGGAGAGGGGGAGGCGGCAGGAGAGGCCCCGCCAGCGGCTCTCTCGGGTTCGTTGAGGAGGGTGGCGTGGCGCAGAGGAGCCCCCGCCGGGGCGTCTTGATGAAGCCGGGTGGTCCAGCGGAGCTCGGGAGGCAGCGGGGCAGGGATGGTTTTGAACTGATGGACGCCCAGGAAGAAGCAAGCGGGGAGGGTGGGGGGGACGACTGTACCCGTGAGCGGTCAGGGGCCATGCTTTGCGTCCTCCCAGCCGCTGGCAGCCCAGGAAGGACCACTCCCTACCTGAGACCTTGGAGAGGCCTTGCCAGGAAGAGGGCGTGGTACAAGGGTCAACAGTGCCAAGATCAGTGAACCAACACAAATAGATGGTGCTGGGTTAGGCGGCCCTCAGTCTGACTTAGTTTACAGAGGGGGCCAGGGTTCTGCGGAGGTGCAGAAAAGGAGCAAATGGGGCTTGGAACTTCAGCAGTTTTTTTTTAATGGTAGGTTACTCGTCCTTTCGTGTTGAAACATCAGGAGCCCAAAAGGCAGCTGAACATTCATTCCTGTGGGGTGGGGTTTTAGCGCATCACATAATTCTTTGCCCTTCTTGGGCAATGAGGAAATTCCCCAACAAAGAAATAAAACACTCTGCTTCTGCTGCGTTTCAAGCATCCGGGGGGGGGGACCATCCTCAGCTACATCTGCCATTCATGCAGAACCTCCATGTGCAGAGGCAGTATATCTCCAAAGTACCAAATGCTGGAGCCAGAAAACAGCATGTGGAGGACTTGCTTGTGGGCTTCCCCAGATGCCTCTGATGTGCCCTACTGGAAACAGAAGACTGGGGCAGGCAGACTTTTTTGTCTGGTCCAGCAAGGCTGCTCTTAACAAGTTTTTCCGATAGCAACGTAGAAGTAAACCTGACCTGATAGCATTTAGAGATGCCAGGGAGCCTTTAATGCCCTTTAATGCCCTTTACTGGCTCTGGAAGAGCAGAGAGCCAGAGATTTAAAATGTTTCTTCTGAGATCCATTTAATAGGCTCACCACCAAAGACCAGTGTAGGAGGTCCAGTTCCCCGCTGAGTATCTAGAAACGGCAGGGATGGGCCCTGCCCTGGATAGCCCAGGGAAGCCGGATCTCGTCAGATCTCGGAAGCTAAGCAGGGTTGACTCTGGCAAGTACTTGGGATGGGAGACCTCCAAGGAATACCAGCAGTTGGGAGATGAGGGCAGGCTTTATTTAGCCACTTCTCTGAATATCCTCCAGGCCCCCAGTAGGGGTCAGTCACCAGAGGTTGCCATGAAGAAGAAGAGAAGAAGAGATTGGATTTATACCCCGCCCTTTGGATTGGATGAAGAAGAAAAAGAAGAGGAGGAGGAGATTGGATTTATACCTCAAGGAGTCCCAGAGTGATTTACAATCTCCTTCCCCTCCCCCTCCCCACCACAGTCACCCTGTGAGACAAGTGGGGCTGAGAGAGCTCCTTCCAGATCTGCCCTCAAGAGAACAGCTCTGAGAGAACTTGTGCCTGACCCAAGGTCACACCAGCAGCTGCATGTGGAGGAGTTGGGAATCAAACCTGGTTTTCCCAGATTAGAGTCTGTGTTCTTAACTGCTACACTGAAATCACTTCTAGGTCATTCACCAGGGGTCACCATGACTTCCAGGTGGACACACATACACACACATGCACATATGAAAAATACAGAAAAAAACCCCAACAACAATGGGGATGGGAGGTGAGGAGAGAAATGGGGTGCTTAACCTGTGATTTCCCTCCCCACTTTTCCCATTTTCACCAGAATTCTAACTGGTAATCCTGGCTGGGGGAAGAGCATATGGGGCAGGGAGCAGGGGGTGAAACAGAAGATGCAGGAAGGGGTTTAAGTCCCTCCCCTCTTGCACTGCTCCCTCCTCCCACACATATCCACTGTTCCTGTCGAGCAGCTAAATGCTTGCCTCAGCCTCTTACACCCAACAAGGAAGGAAGCACAGTCAAAAAGAGGTGGCACGGGTGTGTAGCACTTAGACTGTCAGATTAGGGCCAGGGAGACTCCAAAGTTCAAACTCCCTCTTGGCTGTGAAGCTCAGTGAGCGACTTTAGACCAGACACCGACTCTCAGTGTTTCCTACCACACAGGGTTGTCGTGAAGATACAGGTGAGGAGGGGACCTCCAGAGAGCCAGTTTGGTGTAGTGGTTAGGAGTGCGGACTCTGATCTGGGAGAACCGAGTTTGATTCCCCACTCCTCCAAATGCAGCTGGGGTCAGCCTCAAGTTCTTTCAGAGCTATTCTCCCAGGAGCAGTTCTTGAAAGAGATCTCTCAGCCCCACCTGCCTCTCAGGGTGCCTGTTGTGGGAAGGGGAAGGAAATTGTAAGCCATTCTGAGACTCCTTTGGGTAGTGAAGGACGGGGTATAAATCCAATCTCCTCCTTCTTCAGAGGTCCTTCAGAGGGCTAAAATTCAATTCCCCTTCACCAGTCCCTGCAGCAAAATTTGTCCCTGTTATTTTCAGTCTGCTCTCCCTCTGCAAGTGCAGGCCCCCCCCCCCCAACTGCTCTGTTCCCTGATTCGAGCGACCCATTTGCATGCCTTTGACACAGGGCAGATGAGATGGGGTTAAAAACGCACAGCACCACTTTAACAGTGTAATGTGTAACCTCGTAATGACTTAAAGTATTGATTATTTGAAGGCCATTAGCGCTTATTGTTAAAGAAAAATCGATACTTTTAAAGCCTCGTGAAGCATTTGTCTCCTTCTTAAAGGACATATCAAATTTAGCAACACGCCGTTAAACCCCCCTAATACCCCGGCATGCAAGCTGTGGGGCGTGCACACACCCACGCAGATGTACACAAGAGCGGCAAGCGACGACTGTTTCCGTGGCGTTAATTTGTTAATCGCCCTTGGGCACATATGCAGAATCAGACCTGTTTGCTGTGGATTAATTAACGCAGCTTAATCATCACCCCTTTGGTTTTACGATCATGAAATGTGCCGCCAGAGGAGAACCCTCACTCCGCCCCCCCCTTCCCCAATCTTGTAATTCAGCTTTGCATTTGTGTTCTTGCTCTGACTCTGTACGCACGTGGCTAACATCCATTCCATGCTTTTTATTTTTAAAAAATCTAATTTATTCTGCAGTGCACCCTACTTTGCATAATCTGGTTTTGTAATCATATGGAAGAGCATGCCTCTGGGCCCCCGTTCCTCACCACTGCAAAACCTCTGGCTTTGGAGGTCTCAGCAGACTTGGCCTTTGTACTTCCAGAGTCAGGGTGGACAAAAAGAAATACTTTTTTTTGCATGACGAGCGAGTTAAAATGTGGAATTTGCCACAAAAGGATGTAGTGATGGCCGCAAGCATAGACAGCTTTAAAAGGGGACTGGATAGACTCTTGGAGAGGAGAGGCCTATCCGTGGCTACTAGGCCATGACAACTGAGGGGAACCCCCCTGTTCAGAGGTGCTAATCCTCTGAATCCCAGAGCCAGGAGACAACATGAGGGGAAAGCCTCGGCCTCTCTGCCCTGTTGTTGGCTGTCCAGAGGAACTGGTTGGCCACTGTGTGAGATGGGATGCTGGACAAGAGGGACCCTTACTGGTCTGATCCAGCAGGGCTCTTCTTATGTCCTTCTCAGGGGAAGGCCTCAGCCTCTGTGCCTTGTTGTTGGCCCTCCAGAGGAACTGGTTGGCCTCTGTGTGAGATGGGATGCTGGACTAGATCTGATCCAGCAGGGCTCTTCTTATGTTCTTCTCAGGGGAAGGCCTCAGCCTCTCTGCCCTGTTGTTGGCCCTCCAGAGGAACTGGTTGGCCTCTGTGTGAGATGGGATGCTGGAATAGATGGACCACTGGTCTGATTCAGCGGGGTTCTTCTGATGTTCTTATGAAGGCCTTGGCCTCTCTGCCCTATTGTTGGCCGTCCAGAGGAACTGGTTGGCCTCTGTGTGAGACAGGTGCTGGACTAGATGGACCACTGATCTGACTCTTCTGATGTTCTTATGAAGGCCTCGGCCTCTCTGCCCTGTTGTTGGCCGTCCAGAGGAACTGGTTGGCCACTGTGTGAGATGGGATGCTGGATTAGAGGGACCTTTACTAGTCTGGTCCAGCAGGGCTCTTCTTATGTTCTTCTCAGGAGAAGGCCTCAGCCTCTCTGCCCTGTTGTTGGCCCTCCAGAGGAACGGGTTGGCCTCTGTGTGAGATGAGATGCTGGAATAGATGGACCTACTGGTCTGATCCAGCAGGGCTCTTCTGATGTCAACTGGGGATCTTACATTATGTTCAACCATATCTGGGCAGTGGTATAAGTTAGAAGCTTGTTTTTTTGTTTTAAGATAAAGGCTGGGATTGCCAGGAAGCTGTTTCCAGTACCAGCTACCACAGCACAGCAGATACACAGCCTTGCAGCTCTCCTTTTTGATGCCCACCTGTCTTCTGATCCTTCTGCCCGAATCAGCTACAGCCCTGCTTGTTCCCAGTCCAGCTTTTCCATTTGTGTCTTTCTAACTCCACTAAACTCCGACCGCCGCATAACCTTCTCTAGCTCCATGGCGACGGCTTCTCCCTCCCTCCAGAACATCTTATCTCACTAGCGATCCCATCAGGCCCCGGAGCCAGGGTGGATCAATGCACCCTCAAAGGAAGAGAGTACAGCCAGTGCAGTACGCAGTGTTTGGAGCCAAAAAGTTCATGCAGGAGAAGAATCGAGGTTTCGCTTCCTAGCCCAATGTCAGTACTGCTCCAACTTTTCTCCCTGTTGGGGTGATCTTGGAAGCTAAGCTGGGTTGGCACCGGCTAGTATCTGGACGGGAGACCACCAAGGAAATCCATAGATGTGACACAGGGGCAGGCAATGGCAAACCACCTCTGAATGTGTCTGGCCCTGAAAGCCCTATGGGGTTGCCTTAAGTCAGTCGCAAAATAACCCAAAAGCTTGTCTCTGCTTAATATCCAGGTGTTTGGTGGGTCCAGGAAATGGTGTGTTTCTTCACACTGGTACGCTTGGTTCTTTTCTTCCCTTTTTCTCTTGGTTGCAGCAGTTGCTCTAGAATCAGCGTGTTCTGCCACATAATGCCTGCATGTTGCAGAGGATACCAGGGCCGGACCGCCCATAGGGTGAACTAGGCGCCCGCCTAGGGCGCCCGGCCTGAGGGGCACCAAATGGCGCCCCACTCCCCCCCCCGAAAACTGCTCCCCCCTGCCGTCCCAACCCGGTGCCCGCCGGCGCCGCCAGACCCCCGCCCCCTTCCCAGCGGGGCCCGCAGAAAAGCCGGCGCCAGGAGTGAGGGGGCGGAGGCTGGACCCCCGCGCCCCCTTCCCGGCTTTTCTGGGGGTCCCGCAGCTGCGGGGCCCGCAGAAAGGCCGGCGCCGGGAGGGAGGGGGCGGAGGCTGGACCCCCCTGCCCCCTTCCTGGCTTTTCTGGGGGTCCCGCAGCCGCGGGGCCCGCAGAAAGGCCGGGAGGGAGGGGCGGAGGCTGGACCCCCCGCGCCCCTTCCCGGCTTTTCTGGGGGTCCCGCAGCCACGGGGCCCGCAGAAAGGCCGGCGCCGGGAGGGAGGGGGCGGAGGCTAGACCCCCGCGCCCCCTTCCCGGCTTTTCTGGGGGTCCCGCAGCCGCGGGGCCCGCAGAAAAGCCGGCGCCGGGAGGGAGGGGGCGGAGGCTGGACCCCCGCCCCCTTCCCGGCTTTTCTGGGGGCCCGCAGCCGCGGGGCCCGCAGAAAAGCCGGCGCCGGGAGGGAGGGGGCGGAGGCTGGACCCCCCGCCCCCTTCCCGGCTTTCCTGGGGGTCCCGCAGTTGCGGAGCCTCCAGGAAAGCCAGCGCCCCGCCGACGCCCCGGTCTCCAGGTCCCACCGGGAGGTTGGCATCCCCAGTGGGGGCGCCCCAGGCTGTCCTGCCTAGGGCGCCCAGACACCTGGAGCTGGCCCTGGAGGATACTGGGATATGTTCTAGGCTGCACATTTGGTCAATGTAGGTTATTGCTCAGACATGATGGGCATCTCCCTCGCTTCCTGTGAGCTGAAGTCCCCCATGGATACACCCCACAGGCAGAGAACAGCAGTGTCCGGGGAAAGTTCACCAACTTTCATTGAGCTATTGATTACCCAGCTGGAGAAACCCAAACCTAACTTAATTATGCATTTCAGCACCTTGCTCTGGCAGCAAATAACGTGCATGGTCTGCTATGGGTCTCTCTCGGAATAGCTAGGATATCAGCATGCATAAACAAACATGTAAATTCTTCCATGACTTCAGGGAGACAACTCGTTTTGGACTAAATTATGGACACCATATGGAGACTATTAAATTAGGATTAACTGATTGTTGATTTTAATATGTCATTTTATATTGTTTTTAACCTGCTGAAAATCGCCTGGAGCCTTGTGTGCTCAGGGATCGGGCGATCCAGAAATAATAATAATGATAATAATAATGATGATGATGATGATGATAGGTTTCAGATCAAATTATAAACACCATCAGAAGACTGTGAAACTTTTGGATGTACTGTATTTTTGTACATTTATTGTAAATCACTCAGAGTCCTGTGTAGTCAGGGATGGGGTGATTCAGAAATTTAATTAAATAATAATAACAATAATAATAATAACTTTCTGTGTTAAAGAGACAACATGAGGCAATGGGGAAGGATGAAAGAAGAAGCCATCCATTTGACAAAAGATGGGGGGGTTAATACCTGCAGAGCTGAGATTTGAGGGGATACAGTGCAGGATATTAAGCTTGAGGGAAAGGGAGGGGATGGGCAGTGCCAGGCAGAAGATTAGGAGAAAGAAGGGAGGGCCATAGCCAATGCTCCCTCTAAGCTGTGGAGTTTTGTGAGCAAAAATTCTACTTCACGAGCTACTGGCATTAAAGTTGTGAATGAACAATTTGGCTACTGCATAAATCAGTTTGCTCTGGAGCCACCCTTCCTGAGCTCAGATGAAAATGTGTGAGCCAGAGGCTAAAAAACTGTGGGCAAGCTCACACTAATTCAGCTTAGAGGGAACACTGGCCATAGCATGCCTCCACTGGACGTGGTGATGCCACCACACCACCACTATCTCCCAATCAAATGCAGTGCAGTGCAGTGGTTAAGAGTGTTGGACTAGTGTCTGAGAGACCCAAGTTCAAATCCCCACTCGTGCCATGGAAGCCTGCTGGGTGACCTTGGGCCATTCAGCCTAACATACCTCACAGGGTTGTTGTGAGGACAAAATGGAGGAGAGGAGAATGATGTTAAATCGCTTTGGATCCCCGCAAGGAAGAAAGGAGGGGGTACAAATGAATTAAATAAATACATCACTTTCCTCCCTCTTCCCCCTTGCCGTGTTTGGGAGGGGGGTGTTGCCGTTGCCGCTCGGCCAGAAAACGGTTAACCGCCACTTGATTTCCTAAATTGCTTCCTCTAAGCCGAGCCGCACGTCTGGCAGGCTCGTCTCCCCATGATTACAGCTAATTACGATCGAGCGGGACCCCTCCCGGCCCCCGTCATGCCGCTTTAATTGTCCGTTATTCATCCGCCAGGCTGTCCGGCGTGGCAGAGCACTTGGCAGGCCGGCGACCGAGGCCTCGGCTAATTGTGAGGCCTGGGGGATTAGGGCAGGTGATTACACACTTCATGGTGTAATTACATAAGCATCGCTTGGCTGCTACCCCGGCGCTGAGCCCCCGAAGGTCATGCGCTGCGTTACCTGAGATTAATTGGCGCTGCCACTGAAGTGCGAGGCGCTGGCGGAGCGGTTATACGATTAGCATTAACATTTCAACAGCGACGGATCGATCCGTGGCTCTCCTCCAGACACCGGGAGCCGTGCAATTAGTTTAGAGGAGAGCTCCAGAAGGAAGGAGGGAGAGAAAAGCCGAACGCTGGGCCAGAGCAGTGCTGGTGGGGTGGGGGGTGGAGAAGGGGGTTGCAGAGATGGCCAGAAAGGGAACCAGGCGGGGGGTTACGCAGGTGGGGAGAAGCGGGCGGAAAGTTGGGGAGAGAGGGACAGATGGGAAAGAGAGCTGCTCTTCTGAGGGGAGGGATTTAATCCCCCATTATATTTCCTCCTCTCTCTCCAAACTGTAGCATTCGTATTGCCTCATTAGAACGAAAATTCTGCCCTTCCAGTTTTCCATAACTCCCATTTTTTCCTCCTGTCGGTGTGATCAGTGCGGATTGGCTGGGCTTTTTAATTATTATTTATCGTAAAATGGCCCAGCGAGAGGCAAAATTTCCAATCCGTCCTCCATGCCCAAGAAGGTGTCGTTCCCTATAAGTGCTTAATATTCATAGCGCCTGAGGCCAGATTCGCTCAACTGAGGTAATCGGTGGCCAGTGCTTTATTCAGTTGGGGGGGAAGGGAGCTGTCCAACTGTCACCACAACAGCGCCTCTCGCCCACACCGCCCTGAAACTTTTCAAAATGGTCGAAGCCAGGGTAGAGCAAGGACCAGTCAGGCCATGTGGTGGGAATGTCGGGTTCTCCAAGTTGCCTGAGGAATCCGCCGTTAATGGGAACATCCTTTTTCCAGAATGTTCTGGAAACAGCAAGCCAGCAAGCATGAAACATATTTCCTTTCCCAGGAGGCGAGCATGGATCCCGAACCACACCCCGTTCCCCCTTGGCTCATTACACGCAACTAATGCGGGCTTTCTCTTCAGCCATTAGTAATTCGCCGACCAACGTTTCCCCAAACCAAATTAGCCCTCAGAAAAGAGCTTTTGGTAGGAAGAACACTGGAGAAACTGAGGAGTTTGGCCTGCAGTTAAATCTCTTTCCTGAAGTACGAAAAATCCATTTGGCTCCGCACTGGCTTATTAGCGACGGGTGTTTGTAGGGATGAGCGAATGGTGCCTTATTTTGTTTCTTCTTATATTACCTTATATTTTTACCTTATATTTTTGTGGATGGCTTTTGTTCTCTTCACTGCTATACAGATTTATTAGTTGCTGTAGATTTTCCGGGTTGTATGGCCGTGGTCTTGGCATTGTAGGACCTGACGTTTTGCCAATAGCTGTGACTGGCATCCTCAGAAGTATAACACCAAAAGATGGAGTACTCTCTGTGTCAAGGTGTGTCACAGAGAGTACTATATCTTTCTGTGTTACACCTCTGAGGATGCCAGTCACAACTACTGGCAAAACGTCAGGTCCTACAATGCCAAGACCACGGCCACACAACCCGAAAAATCTACAGCAACTAATGAACTCCAGCCGTGGAAGCCTTCGACAACATAGATTTGTTTATGTTGTATATGTATGGTTTTTATATGATATTTGTATGTTAAATGTACATTATTTCTAGTAGTGATGCTGGAAAGGTCTGACCTAGATGGCTCAGGTGAGCCCAATCTCATCTTCTGGGCATGGAACAACAGTCACTAGGGATGTGTGTGGGGGAGGTATTTGTGAATTTCCTGCATTGTGCAGAGGGCTGGACTAGATGACCCTGGAGGTCCCTTCCAACTCTGTGATTCTACCTTGTTTTACAGAACGCTGCCAGTCTTCCTAAGATAAATGTTTAATGTCCTCCCTGGTTTTTTCCCCCTTCTAGGGAGATGTCCCATCCACCACCTCTTCTGTCACCTCAAAATGCTCCTCATATTGCATTAGGCCCTCATTTGAGACCCCCTTTCTTAGGGGTGCCATCGGCTTTGTGCCAGACACCAGGTAAGTGTAAGGCCTGGTGTTGCCAGGTGCGGGGGGTGGGGGGTAGTCCTCTCAGTTCCATGAGGCTTGTACATCAGATCTTACTGGGGGATTATACCCTCCATTGCATAGGGGGTTGGATTTTTCTACCCAAACGTCTTACCCCAGCCATGTTGGCTTGCATCCGGTACCCCTTCCAGAGAGCACGCAAAGGAGCCCTAGTTGTGACGAAGCCACAAATGATCATAGCTGAGTGGTTAAGAAGGCATGCAGAAAGTCCTGGGTTCCATCCCTGACACTCCTACTTTAAGGATCTCCAGTGTATACGTTAACGGGTAATCCCACCTTCTTTTCCTTTCATTTGCAGGTTACGGGTTTCTACAGCCAGCCCAAGCCGAGATGTTTGCGCGGCAGCAGGAGATGTTGCGGAAACAGAACCTGGCCAGGTCAGAAGCGCAGTTTTGCAACAGAACGCTGCTGTGTAGCTGGGCAATATGGCATGCACTCCCCCATGCATTTACAGGCCCATCTCTCTCCTCCCACGACTCATGCTGTCCGGAGATTTGGCCCTGACACATCCACAAGCATGCCTGTGTACCCATGGAGAGGGAGAGGGAGAGAGAGAGAGAGATTAGCCGGCATGCTTCATTGAGCCATAGAGATTAAGGCCACGCCAGAGGTACTATCACTCACTTCCAGTGGCTGCCTTCCACACAGTTTCCTCCAAAGCCAGACAAAAAGGCTCATCTTTACCTGCCTCTGTTTAGGTGTTCATTTATTTAATTCAGGTGTTTCTGTGCCGCCTCTTCAGAATCCTGCTCTGGGTAGCTTACAACTGAACACAATATAAGCATATAAAACCCATGCCATTGAAAATGAACCGTTCGACCCAAACAGCATAAAAACGATCCATAAAACAGAAGCAGACCACTAAGAAACTGATAAGATAAAATCCCTATTTAAAGACCCGGGTTAAAAGATGTGTTTTGGCCTGGTGCCTAAAAGAGAGTGAAGTCGGCACCAGGTGAGCCTCAAGGGGGGAAGGTGTTCTGAAGGCGAGGAGCCACCAAAGAGAATGCCCTGTCTCTAGTTGCAACCCGCCTCACCTCTGAAGGCGGGGTCACAGAGAACGGGGCTTGAGAAGGCTCATCTTAATTGGTCGGCTGGAGAGGATGGGGGCGGACGGTCCTTCATGTAGCCTGGCCCCAGACAATTTAGGGCCTCAAAAGAACCAGTGTCTCGAAAGGTGCCCAAAAACAGATGGTTAACTAGTATTTCTAGTACTTCTGCCGAGAGCCAGTTTGGTGTAGTGGTTAAGAGCGGCGGACACTAATCTGGAGAACCGGGTTCGATTTCCAATTCCTACTCCTCCGCATGAAGCCAGCTGGGTAACCTTGGGCCAGTCACCGTTCTTTAGATCTCTCTCAGCCCCTAAAAACAAGTCTCGCTCACCACCTGCATAACGCTAAGAGCTAGAACTTGCGGCTGCCAGACCATCCTTGGCTCTCCTGGCTATTGTACGCACAATGCCCTACAGTAATTATTCGTCATTAGTACTTCCACTGTGGTGGAACAGCTGGACTGGAGCCCAGTAGCACCTTAGAGACCTTCGACTCTCCAGAGTTTATACGCCGAAACTCTCATCAATCTATAAGGTGCTACCAGCCTGGAATTGAGCTCCTCTGCTGTAGACTGGCATGGGTAGCCTCTGAGACTGCGGTGGAAGGAGCCAAAGGAATGGCTCATGGGAGAGAGGGGGGTGGTGGCAACCAGGACATCCCTGCTGCTTGTGGAGATGAAAGTCTACTTCTCCATAAGACGAAACTTCAAAGCAGAGCGTCTTGGGTACATCTTAGAACAGGGGTGTTGAACTCATTTGTTATGAGGGCCGGATCTGACATAGGTGTCTCTTTGTTCGGCCAGGCCATGTGTGCCATAAAATGTAATGCTGGGTACCGGAGATATAAACTGTATAAAGGATGGCGTAAGCTCTGAGCTGGTGTGTCCTCACTGCAAGGCTCCATCGGCTGGGAGGGGTGTGTGTGCAAAGGAAAACCTGTGTGGACAGACTGGAGAGCCAGTGGTGCAGCACTGGGGAGACGCTCTACATTGCTTGGCTGCAGCTGGCGAGGTTGTTCCACCATGCTGAAGCTACAATCGGACCGGCTCCACCCCTCTCCCCTGAGCAGTCTCCTGTCCCCTCCCTTGCACTGGTTGCTTGTGGGCCGCATAAGAGCCCTGGAAGGGCTGGGTTTGGCCCCCGGGCCTTATGTTTGACATCCCTGTCTTAGAATCTGTCCCACAGGCCCGTAGCTACAGTGGGGGCCTCTCGAGGCTCAGCCCCCCAACTCAGTGCCAAGGCCCCCCGACTTGCCATCCAGCCCAGGCCCCCTGACAGAGGTTGAGAGGTCTGTGGGCTGACAAACTGTTTGGAAATGGAGGGTGTATTGTTTATTCTAGGTGAAGGGGGTGTGTGCCCCACAAGAAAAAAATTTCCATAATGGAGGCCCCACAAGAAAAAAAATTGTCCCACAAACCGAAAAATCCTAGCTACAGCCCTGCTTTCCTAGCAAGGACTTGCTCAAGGCCATGCAGTTTCGTATGTGGCAGAGGTGGGACTTGACCTCCGTTCAGTCTGTAACCCTCTCTCTCTCTATCGCGCTTGTTTTAGACTGGAGATGTCGGCTGAGATAATCCGCCAGAAGGAACTGGAGAACCTGCATCGACAGAGGCTACTGGCCGGCGACCCAATGACCTTGCACGCGGGTCTGCCGCCGGATCACCCGGCTCTGCGCAATGTCCACGACATCCCCGAGGGGCACCCACTCCGGGACGAGCTCTCACGGAGGAACGCCATGCTGGTACTCCGGCACAACAACACTCCGCTGCTGTCGCTGAACCATCACGGGGTCCCCAGCGCCTCCACCACCCCGCCCAAGGAGCAGGGCGGCAGCAGCAGCAGCAGCAGCAGAAGGGCGAACCGGAAATCGGGGCATCACCGGGCCGAGGCCTTGGGCCAGAACGAATCCAAAGAGCTGTCCGAAAGCCGGCCCCCTGATGGCAACGACGAGGAGATGAAGGACTCGGAGAGCGACGCCGAGGCAAACGATGAGAAGCTGGAGAGCGTGAAGGCCGAGAGCAGCGCTTCAGCCGGCGAGCTCAAGGAGTGCAAAGAGACGGTGAAAGCTTGCGATGGCGCCAAAGAACTTAGCGAATTGGCTGCCAGCCAGAATGCTCCTTGCAGCTCCTCCAGCGCCGACTCACCCAGCCATCTCCTTGGCCCGGTCATCAACAAAACCGAAGCCAAATACCTCCCTCCGGCCTCTCTCCCTCCACCTCAGCCTTTGCCATTTGGGTTCCCGTACACCGTGAGCCCCTATTTCCATGCAGGTAGGTGTGTGAATCCTGTTAACTCAGAACATGGTTGCAATGCACATGATTATATGTGTGTGTGTGTATGTGTGTGTGTATAATTTTTTTTATTTAAAACATTTATATAAGCCAGTCCTCCTGAAGCTAAGCAGGACAGAGCCTGGGTAGATCTCCTGGGAAGTCCATGGATCCCATCCTAAGCTCCACAGTGGAAGAAAAGCAGGATGCCAGTTTGGTGTAGTGGCTAGGACAGATCTCTCAACTGCAAGCTGTCAACCACTTCAGATGACAGTTCTCAGCTGCTGCAAGTTAAATCACCTCTGCCAGCCTAAGCAACAATTCTGTCAACAAGCTGGCAGGTGAGAATGATGACTTCTACAGTCAAGAAAGCTAACACTTAGGCAGAAAAACTCTCTTAAAGGAGACCAGTTTCTTGACACAGAGATAGAAGGGATGCTAGAGGTCACCTACTCCAACCCCCTTACTGAGCACGGGAATTATTTATTTATTTATTTATTTATTGTATTTTTATTCCACCCTCCCCAAATGGGCTCAGGGCAGATCACAACAAATGGAATCATAGACTCATTACAATAAAATTACATTACATTAAAATCATTAAAACTAAAATTCAGAGGTAGCAGCAATTTACATAAAAGAAGGACTGTTAGGGCTATATAGATAAGGTCAGAACTTCCAGTAGATTGGTCAACTACAGCACCCCGCTCTGCTTAAAGGAGCGCACGCCTTTAAAAATGTTTTTTAAAAATGACTGGAAAAAGCATTTACAGGAGAAATTCTTGTGGGGCTGTGCCTTTAAGAAAGGGGGCGGAGACCCCAAAAGCCCTACTGTAGCCATGGGCCTGGCCATAATGGCCAATCCACTCATGTTCTCTGCACAGCAACAAAGTGTGCGACGTGGCATAATTGTGCCCCCCCCTTCCTTGTGTCCCCCATCCCCCCCCAACAAACAGAGGCCAATGAAGCAGGCCAAGGTAGAGTACTCTCAGGATAAGGTCCTGTTGCATGTTTTGCTGTATTCGAACACACTGCCAAAGAGGGAGGGGGGAGTGTGAGCGTTCTGCTTCCAGTGTCCTTTGTACCTCTTAAAATCCATCTTCAGGGGTTTACATGCATCCAGCTCTGGTGGACATTTGTGGGCTGCGGTGGAATTCCCGGCCTTCTCGCTCTGGCAAGGCCTCTGTCGAAGCCTGCCTTGTTCTGTCCTTCTCCGGGAAGGCTTCCTTCCAGACAGACATTGATGAATTGGTGGGGCCCCGGAGGAGGCCAGTAAAGATGATGAAGGACTTTCCGGGCTTGACCTCTGAGAGGAAAGGCTGAGAGAATTACGGACATGTTTGGCCGGGTGAAAGATGGAGTGGGTTCAGACAGCTGCCGAACAGCCTGCTTCGTGGGGCTGGGCTGAAGACGGGGCGTGGAGGGGGAGTACCAACAGCCTTGGGTGGGCCCTGCAGAGGTTTAAAAACCCAGCCACCACTTTGCGTCTCCTGAGGGTTGCCAAACTCCAGGTGGAGCCTAAAGATGGCAAAAGAGATCATTTCCCATGGAGAAAATAGCTGCTTTGGAGGGCGGGCTCCATGGCATTGTACCAGGCTGAGGCCCCTCCCCTCCCCAAACCCTGCCCTCTCCAGGCGCCATCCTCAAGTGCTCCAGGGATTTCCCAACCCAGACTTGGCAACCTTGCATCCCCTCCTTTTTCCTAAGCATCTTTCCTTCTGTACTGCGTTGTCCCCACTGCCCAGGTAGGCGAGCAAAGGATCCCTCCCGTGGGTTGTCTTGAGATCTACTTCTCTGTGGCTTCTTTCCACAGTGCCGTGGCAACAGTGTGGAAGTCCAGGGCCATGTAAATGGGCCACCTGGTGGGTGGGGCTTTTAAAGCTGTTCGTTGCCTTCCATTCTGGCTGGGTCAGTTGACTCAGCTGGCCTCAACCCAACATGGTTCTGCTCTTCCAAATGTTACCATCGGTGTCATGGGGAGAAGGCATGGGAAAGCAGGCACCATGTTGTTGCAGTAAGGTTAATGGCTAAAGAATGCCCCCTGATGAACATACTCACTTTACTTAATCTGTGAGCTGCCCCGAGCCCTCTTGTGGGGATGGCGGGTTATAAATACAACAAATAAATAAATAAATAAATAAAAATCTGTCTGTCCATTGCCCTGTCCCGGATGGCCCAGGCTAGCCCAATCTCATCAGATCTCGGAAGCTAAGCAGGGTCGGCCCCGGTTGGTACTTGGATGGGAGACCACTGGGGAATCCCAGGGGTGCTATGCAGAGGCAGGCAATGGCCAACCACCTCTGAACGTCTCTTGCCTGGCAAACCCTGCAGGGTCACTATGTCAGCTTTGACTCGACTGCACATACCACCACCACCACCACCTGTCCATCCCTTGCTGCTTTAGGAGAGGCTGTGGCTCAGTGGTAGAGCCTCTGCTTGGCATGCAGAAGGTCCCAGGTTCAGTCCCCAGCATCTCCGGCTGAAAGGACCAGGCAGTGGGTGATATGAAGGACCTCTTCCTGAGACCCTGGAGAGCTGCTGCCAGTCTGAGTAGACAACAGTGACCTTGATAGACCAGTGTTCTGAGTCGGTAGAAGGCAGCTTCATGCATGTGTTCAAGTAGCCACCGTTTTATATGAAACCGCAAAGCTTCATATCCCAGAAATAAAGAACTTCCAGCCGAAACTGAAGAAATGAATAGATTGGCGTGGGGAAGGGGCGGTGGCGGAGAGGGGGAGATAAACAAATAGAATTTAAAGACTGATCGGGGGAAGAACCCACCAAGGCATACAGGGTTGAAATGCGCAATCCCAGTTTTCCCAGGAATTTGAAATATTTATTCAGCCCCATGTAGGACCAATAGCTAAAAATAGAACAGTGGCTCCTAGGAATCTGAACTGTATTCCCAGTCCTAGATAAGTTGTCAAGACTTCACTTGTATGTAAGTCAATGAGTTATTCTTAACATGGGAGACCAGAAAGGGCAGTCTCCGGTTCTAATTTGGTACCTTTTTGAGTTCCCCCCCGTGGAAGCTATTTCCATCACTCGCACACACAGAATTAGAGGTGGTAAAGTATTAAGATGCCCTCGTTCCTCAAAAACAAGCATGTACGCCTGGCTATATATACGATGCAGAACAAGATGGTAGAATGGACTGCTTCACCTTAGACTGCAAGTGGAGGGGTCACAATGTTGAAGGCTGTAATAAAAAAACCCGTGAACAGAAAACTAGCTCCTCAGGGAGAGATGTTCTGCCCTTTGCCTGCTGTGCTGGCTTTCTGCTTGCGGAGAGTTCTAAATGCGCATTTCCCCCCGCTACCTGCAGCCTGAACTGGTGATCTCCATCCTTATCCTGCTTCACATGTTCAATCAGGCCTGAAAGCGAAAACCAGTCGGGAAGGATCCTCGAGGGACGTGTCTGCGTTTCAGACAGCATGTCAGGGAAATCAGATGTCCGAACCCCCTCCCTCACACACACACACGTGCACAAAATGCTTGTCCTGATGGCAAAACGATCATATCGGAAAAGGTCCCAGCCAGTCTTTTCCCTGCCCACGGGGGTTTGATGTGCATTTGCTTGTTTGTTTGAATGTGTGGCAGTATTGGATTTTTATTTTTTTTTTTGTAATAGTCCACCTTCAACCTGACATGTCATTTCATTTCTTAAAATATTTATACCCACTTTTTGAGTGAAGTAGCCCACAAGGTAATCGATAAAAACAGTTAAAACCCACACATTAATTTTTTAAAAAAACGATAAAAATATATTTGTCAGCGGGACGCCAGCATAAATAACTGAAATCAATAGAAATAATCAGCAGAATGAACACGCTCCAAAAAAAAAAAGTAATGGTGATGATTGCCACTTTCTTCGGAGCCACAAAAGCTCTCTCTAAAAGTGCAGCTTTGACCTGCGGCCTTGCTCTGGGGAGGGAGCTCTGTAGTCTCAGAGCCACCATCAAGGAGGCCTCGTCTCTTGCGACCCCCTGCCAGACTTGGGATCGGTTTGGCACCTGGCAGAGATTCTCTGCAGATGACCAGAAGAACGTCTCTGCAATGTATTGGTCACACAGGGTTTTGGTTTCTCTGTTTCTGTCTAAATCTGTCATGCAGGGCAGAAGAGGGAAACCGGGCATTTGTATTTCTACAAAATTGCTCTTTGTACTTCAGAGGGGGTTTTTAAATACCAAGGGACCTATTGCTAATTTATTTGACAGACTTAAACAACCCCCTTTCCCACCACTATTGTCTCGGAGGTAGAGTGCCATCAAAACGGCAGTAAAGTACAAATCAAAACAGACACACACACACACCCCCAAGACCCTCTACAAATGAAAAGCATCAGCATTGAAAACAGATGAAACCTGTTTGTTGTCTGCGCATGTGTTTTGATTTGATAGTCAAATAGTTATATATACTTTCAAAATTCTGTTTTAATCTTTTAAATGTTTTAGTGCCACAGTGTTTGCATGTATGGGTGGGAAGGTGGCATATAAATGTTTTAGATTAATAATAACAGTAAATAATCGTGTCCCTCCACAAGCATGACAAAGGAATAGCTTGCCCTTGGTGCCTAAAGGAGAGTCAAGCGGGTTCCAGGCAAACATATATTTGGAGGGAGGGGAAAATCTATATGTGACCCCTTTTTTTGTAAGGTGCAAGGCTTTTTTTGTAGACAAAGCCCAGCAGGAACTAATTAGCATAATAGGCCACACCCAGCAGCAGAAATTCATTAGCATAATAGGCCACACCCCTGACAGCATACCTCATTAGCATATTAGGCCACACTTCATGCCTTCCCTTGGCTTGTCCGGGTGCCCCGCGGCTGCAGGGAGCCCAGCCAAGCTGGCCCTTCGACAGGCCAGGGAAGGCATGGGGAAGCATTTAAATGCCTTCCCCCTCCTTCCAGGGCCCCCCTGACCCGCCCGCCTCAGAGTCGCTGGGGGGGTCACTCTCCAGGCCTTCCCTCTGTGGCCACACATGCAGCAGAGGTTTTGGCTGTAGTGGACGTGGCCAACTTCAGCCAGCCAGAACTCCGTTCCTGTGCGTTCCTGCCCAAAAATAGCCCTGGTAAGGTGAGAACAGTTATGGAAGTGGATTCTTCTCTCCACTCACCACTGGGTTGCATTAGCACTTGCTGACTTCCAGATGAGCACGCCGTGTCCATTCACACATTACAAAAACACACGTCTTCGTGCGGATATGCAGAAGCTCTGGGTGGTCTGCCTCGGAGGTTCCCGCTCTTTGCTTGGTTCTCTTTGCTAGCTAAAACCTTCTGCAGGGAAGGGAAGGAAGAGAGGACAGGAGTGGGAGCGGCAAGAGGGGGTGGGGAGGCGGGGAGGGCAAGTGAGCCGCTTGGCTGGGTCTGGGAACCTCCCTCCCCTGGAAAGGAGCCCGTGGGGTCAAGGCGAGCCTCGAGGTGCTAACCCGCCCCCCTGCCCTCTTTTGGCGTGGAGGAAAGCGGCCATTTCTCTCTGACAGACAGATGGTCAGCTGTGATGAATGTCCCCAGCCGCCTCCAACAGATGAGGCCACCAGCAGGAACTTTTCTTTGCTGGCTGTTTAATAGGGCAACGCTTGGCTTTAGGGATGGGGCAGGGGTCCCAGGTGGGCATGGCGTCCGTGGCTGTGAGCATTAGGAACATTAACACCACTGTTCTTTGGAATAATTACGGTAGATGGTTTGCATTGACTCTCAGCTCCTTATGGTCTTTTTATTAGAGCCATTGTGGTTCTGTATGCGAGTCTGCAATTTTGGTGTTTCTGTTTTGCCTTTGGATGTGCCCTGCGGTTCCAGTCCCTTGGCTGGCCTGTTGGGCAGGAAAACCACTGCTCTTAGACTGGCAGCTGGGACTGCTATCCATTCATCGTTGTCATTGCCGTTGTCTTTTGTCAGGAAGGCTTTGGGATATACCTTTTGGGCTGTTTCAAGATGTGGGTCTTTGTCAGCAAAGGGCCTGTTTGCACAACTGTTGGATGGCGCAGTGGTGGTTCAGAGAGCCAATTTCGTGTAGTGATTGGGAGCACTAATCTGGGAGAACCTGGTTTTATTCCCCACTCCTTCACATGCAGCCGGCTGGGTGACCTTGGGCCAGTCACAGTTCTTTCAGAGCTGTTCTCTCAAGGGCAGTTCTCGAAAGAGCTCTCTCAGCCCCACCTACCTCCCAGGGTGTCTGTTGTAGGGAGGGGACGGAAAAGGAGATGGTAAGCCGCTCTGAGACTCCTTCGGGTAGTGAAGGGTGAGCTACAAATCCAAACTCTTCTCTCTTCTTCTCTTATGCATGTGTGAGCCAGCCCCCCATGTGTGTGGTTGTTCACAGTAGAGTTGCCAGGTGCCCCCCGCTCACCGGTGGGGGGGGAGAGGGTGGCCGATCAAGTTGAGGAAACTCCTGGAGATTTGGGGATGGAGCCTGGGGAGGCCAGGGACCTCAGTGGGGTTATAGCACCATAGAGTCCACCCTCCAAAGCATCCATTTTCTCCAGGGGAACTGATCTCTGTCTTCTGGAGCTGCGTTGTAATTCCAGAGGGCCCCGGGGTCCCGCCTGGCCTCCCTAGTTCATAGCTTGCCGTTTTGCCGAGTGGCACGAGCATAAATAAGGCAGGGAGGCTCCGAGGACAGAAGCAGGAGAGATGAGACCTGCCCCTGATCCCAGAGAGGGAGGGGGAGGGAGGCTGGCCGCGTTCCAAGGAGGAGGGGGGGCCGCCGCCGCCGCCTCCTCCTGTCCTCCTCCGGCGCTGTGGAGGCGGAGAGCCGATTTCTATCCCCGGTGACAGAAAATTGACGAGGCCGTCCACTGCCGGTCGATTCTCCGAGCTGCCTCATGAAAGCCCAGCCGCTGCCAAATGACCTCATCTCATCAGGGTTTTGGCCGCGTCCTTCCTCCCCCCCCTCCGTCCTTCGGAAAAGGTGAAGGATGGAACCGGGGAGAGGCTAAAATCTTCATATCGATCTGCAGTCTGGAGAGCAATTAACGCCAGCCTGCCAGGGCCGGCTCCGTGACCCCAGCCCTCCCTGGGGCTGCAGAGTGTGTGTGTGTGGGGAGAAATAACAAGATGGATTAAACCCCTTCCGCGTGGGTCAGCTGCGGGGCTGCTCGGAAGCCCAGGCCTCTTCCTGCCGTTCATTTTGGACTCCCGGCCCTAGCAGGGAAGGAGGCCATGGGGATTTCGTCTGTGGAGGGAGACAGTGCTGTTCACACGTGCACAGAGACTTTCCTCTCTCCTTCCCCAGAAAAGCCTGATTTCTGCAGCCTTGTGTGCACCACACGCCAGGGGTCCGACTCCTCAACCTTTCTAAGCCTGCGGGCACCTTTCAAATTCTGACCCAGGACGGTGGGCACGGGCACAAAATGGCTGCTGCAGAAGGCTCTGTTCATCTAGGTTGCCTTTGAACCTGCACAGCCAGACAGAAGCCCCGCTAGGCACAAGCCCCACCTGGCCCTTTACACTTTCTAAAAACAATGAGTGCGGACCATGGTGCCCCTGGGGACCACTTTGGAAACCCCTGCTATAAGCTTGTATCGGTTTAATACCACTTTAAGTGGCAAGGCTTCCCTCAAAGAATCTGAGGAACTGTGGCTGAACCGGGCTCGCTTTGGGGTTCTCCTCCTCCCCCATAAGAGATCTGAGGGGTGAGGCATGAAAGCCGAGGGAGCATTCTCAGACTACCCTGTCCAGACAGCTCAGGAAATCAAGCCAAGTTACATGCGAAATGCAGTATTTTCCCAGAGGTTTATATACAATTTTGGCATCTCTTTCTTTTGGCCTGAGGGTGACGAGATGAAGGGGAAAGCCATGAATTTCTTCTGCAGGTCTTCTCTTTGGCCTCACCCCTTTGGAGGTAAACATCAGTTTACTGAAGTCACAGAACTACGGGTTGTGGGGGGGGGATCGGGTATGGCTCTATCATTTTTATCCTTCCCCCCTTCTTCCAAGGAGTCAGAGATGTATGCCGTTTTCCTCCTCCTCTGTCTTATCCTCACAACAACTTTGTTAAGAAGGTTAGGTTGGGAGAGAGTGTAACCGTTGGACAGAGCAACTTGGCAGGCCTGGACATTGGGGAGGGGGCACTACATCACTCTGAGGGTGTACAGATGTTCTGTCCTTGAATGAGATGCCTCTCTTTGTCTTCACCTGGGAGCTGCCCTCTGACCCCCTCCTTTCTCTTTTTGTCCTCTCCCTCTCTCACATGGCCTTCCATGGAGATACAAGTCCCGGCAGGTCTCTCCTGTAAATACAGTGCCCTCATCCTCCCACAGATATGACGCTAGGCAAGCTGGCCATTTGTGATATGGAAAGTACTCTTTTAGATTAGGCTTCTTTCTCTCCTTTCTACCGCAACCTGAATGTGAACTGGATCTACTTGAAGAAATATAAGTTTACCCTTTTTGCAATATACTTCTTGGGAGATCCATTTACTGCACTTAGTATCCTGCTTCTGTGACTTGGCAAAACTCTGCTATGCCAAAGCCAAATCTCCCAATAGTAATTGGCCCAAGATCATAGCCAAGTGGAGATTTGAATCTGGGTCTTTCCAGTGCTGGTCCAGCTCTCATAGCCAGCAAACCTGACTCTCGTTATTAAATTACTAGTAAGTCTGAACTGTGTGTACGCCTCGATGTAATAACCATTACCTTGACTTCTCTGGATTAACATTTTAGTGCAGAGCTTTGGAAACTTGTAGTGCAGAACTTAGAATTTTTGGCTTTCTGGCAACTGAATGTTGAAAATGGAGACTTTGAGATTGTGGGCTGCATGTAAGATTTTTAATATAAAATGGGGGGAAGGGTTTAAAGAACTTGGGAATGACACAGTTGAGTTTTCTGGTTACAGAATGTGAATCTGTGTGTGTGTGTTGAAATTAAACTTCTGGGGCCCAGAGTCTGGGGATTTGGCTAGAATATGGACCTCTGATTGCAGAATTCTGAGTTGCTGAAGGGTAAAATTTTAGCTCCTCGGTGCTTCAAAGGTCAGCCAGTGAAAGTGGCCAGTGTCTCAGAGACGCCTCTGTTTGCATGTTGGCCCTGTGTCACTTCTGCTGAATTGGAACCCAGGAGGGAAGGGGGGGGGCTGTAAATGCAGGCGACTCTCTTGGGGGCCCCTCTGAGTGAGTCAGGGATGTTCCCTTTGGTCCTCGCAGGCTGTGTTTGCCTGGCCTCCTGGAGGCCCGCCCGGATCTGCTGACTTTGGCACCAGGGGGCATCTCTCGCCTCTCTTCCCCTTGCTCCGGAAACAGCCGACAACGCGCCTCACTTTCCCCCCTCCCTGCTGCGGTCCTCTGTAGCTTGGAAACTTTTCCGCCAGCAGACGTTCTGGTTTTCCTAGCGGTGCGGCGAGCAAGGAAGGATGTACTGTCTCGAGATAAATATTTTGGCTGAGGCTGTGTTTGCGTGGCCACGTGGAAAATACTTGTGGATTCAGACAGGCGCGCTGGGGAGAGATCATGCATGCCAAAAGGGTGGGGGGGGGGTTTGGCACAAAGTGGGAGAGGCTCCGTTCCTCCTCGGCAAGGGTGGAGGGCTCTGGTTTCTCATCAGGCACAGGAGGAAGTGGTAGCCCGCCATTAACAGCTAGTTTTGTGGACCCCGCGCCTAGATCCTTATTCGGGTGTTTGATTTCTACACAGAACGTGCTCTGTCTCCATCCACATTCCTTTACCGGCTGGCTCCCTTGAGTAGTTAGAGTGTGAAGATTCCATAACGTCCCAGCAGTTTAGCCAGTGGGCTGTAGGTGCGTAAGGACTCCCAGAGGACAACTAGGACCACAGAGGTCCTCCTTCAAGTAGAGAGCCCACCTAAAAGTGTTCCTCCACAGAGGAAGCTTGCCCCTGTATCTCTGTATGATTCACTGCTCTGTGCTTGCCTCTCCACCGCTGGGTGTAATTCTGCCACATCTCTGCATTTGAATATGTTTGGAACATTCGGCCGCTCCCAAGGCAG
This sequence comes from Gekko gecko, assembly GCA_029375565.1. Classification (NCBI taxonomy): domain Eukaryota; kingdom Metazoa; phylum Chordata; class Lepidosauria; order Squamata; family Gekkonidae; genus Gekko; species Gekko gecko. The sequence continues at coordinate 24,774,298 of JAPDNY010000016.1, forward strand.
AGACGCAGCAGCATTCCCTGACTTCAGAGAGGCATGCCACTGCATCTCTGCAAGAGTCACTTCTATACTTTAGCTCTGTTTTTTTGTTTTGGTATTTTTCGACTGTGTGTGTATGTGTGCGCACACCCACTTGGAGGTCGTGGGGACCTCTGGTGACTGACCCCTACTGGGGGCCTGGAGGATATTCAGAGAGGTGGCTGAATAAAGCCTGCCCCCGCCTCCCGACCGCTGGCATTCCAAGGAGGTCTCCCATCCCAGTCCTTGCCAGAGTCGACCCTGCTTAGCTTCCGGGATCTGACCAGATCGGGCTGGCCTGGGTTATCCAGGTCAGGGCTACACTTTGGCTCTTTTGTGCTTTAGAAATGTGCTGCCCTTGTTAATTCAGGAAGAAAGTGCGCCCCACTCTCAGACTTCGGGGAACAGCGCTTTGACCTGACTTAGTGCCGAGGTGAGCCGGCCAGGTGACTGTAATTTTCCAGGCTAGGATTTCAGGTTTCTCCCAGTCCACGTGTGTGGCAGTCATTCAACCTCTGGTGGTGCCTGCCGTTCCGTGAAGCTGTCTGGCTGGAGAAGAAGCTGGCAGTGACCAGATCGGCCAAAACAACAGTGCCATTTCAACGTCTGGCGGCTTGTGCTCAGAACAGAACTGTTCCGGGCGGGGACGCTGGTGACCTTGTTCCTGCCCCCTCCCTGGTTTTTGGACGCCACCCTGTTAGATTTGAACGTGACCCTACCCTGTGGATCCAGAGAGCATTCCTACCAATGCAGCGCCCGTGAGTCGGGGCCAAAGTTGGGGAGCCAACCAGAGGAGGCTCTGTTCCCAGCCCCGCGGCAAGCTGCTATCCTTGGCCTGCCTTTGGACGAAGGAAGGGGATAATTTGAAATCAGTTGGCTGTTCCTGCCAGCTCCCCTTGGAGACGCTCGCTCCGGCTGCAGATGGAGGCGTCTCACCGGAGTGTCGGCTGTGCCCGGAATAATTGAGTTCAGTTCCACTTCCTCTGTTTACCAGGCCAAAGTTGCTCTTCCAAAACCTTGGGGAAGCGGGGGGGGGGGGACTCCTCCCCAGCATTTGGCACAAAAAGCAGTTTCAAGGTCTCACTGCTGACGCTGGAAACCCACCAGGAATCTCCTGGATTGACTCCTTTGTCTGATGAGCTGCTGAGAAGACTCAGTTTTATCTTTCCTTGGGTCATCTCGGTCAGCATGCAAGAGTTTTGCAGATGTTCAAGTTTCGATAGCCAACCTAACTCTGCTCAGGAGTAGGTAACATTTTACAGTTTCATGTCTCTGTTTTTTCAGACCAAGGAGAGACAGCTGCAGGCCCCCCTTCTTTCTTTATTGTATTTTTACCCTGCCCTTCCCCCCCCCCAAGGGACCTCAGAGCAGCTGATGCACTCGTTCCGCCCTGTTTTTTAGCCTCACATCTGCCCTGTGAGGTAGGTGAGACTGAGAGGCTGAGCGACTTGTCCGGGGTTTCCCAGTGAGCTTCATGACGGCATAAAGACTTGAACGCAGGCCTCCCCATCTGTTGTCTAGTGAGCCGTCTGCCATCGCAGAGCTCATCCACAGCATGAAACAGAGATGGGGTAGTTCAAGGCCCACGTGGCCAGGTTTATCTTGAACCCCGGAGCCCTACCCATATACGTCTGTCATGGCCGACTCCGCCTGCAGCCGCTCCACTCGGGCTCCTCTTGCCCTGTCTGCCCCAGCACAGACGTCCCTGGCAGCCCCCCCGCCCCCCCCCCGCCCCAGCAAGCAGCAGTCTTGCAAGCAATTTTGGGGTGGGGGTGTGGGCACCAGGCAAGGAAAAGCAGGGTGACCTCGCCTCTTGTCTCAAGGGGAAAGGCAAGCCTTTCTGTTCCCAGCTTTTTGTTTTGACTTGGCCCATACCCGAGAAGCGAAGCTGTTGTTCTCTGCAGAAGCTCTTTCCTCCCTCCAAGATAGCCCTTTGCAGACATGGTACTGGGTGCGCTTGTGTAAGTGGATGGTGGTAGAAAGGTCAGGAAAAACCCTCAGGCTGATAACTCCCCAGACACTGTGCCATGAGTCAAATGATTAAGGGCTCCATGAACCCAGCATCCAAACTTTATGGGACCTGGATGACAAAAGAGGCTGCCCGGTGTGCCTCTGCATGACCCAACGCCATGTCCCTACAGCCTCGTTAATCAGCCTCCATTGGTGGCAGAACATTCAGTCGTATCTTCTTACTTGGCTGAGATAGAAACATAGAAATACAGAGCTGGAAGGGAACCTAAGGGTCATCTAGTCCAAACCCCTGCACGTTGGAGGAAACTCACAGGGGGTTGGACTAGATGACCCTGGAGGCCCCTTCCATCTCTGTGATTCTACTGTGCCCCCCTCTCCCCCAGTGATCCCTGCTCTGGGCCCAGAGGGGTCACTCAGATGTAGCAGAATTACCCTTATTCAGTGGAGACAGCACATTGCATCTCTGCATGAGTCAGTGTTCTAAATTTTACTCTGGAAGTAGGTCGTTCTCGCTCTGACACGCACTTGAGGTATGCTGCCTTTGAGCATAAGGGAGGTGTGCTTTGGAAACAAGGTAGCTTCTCAGCTGTCAGAGAACACAGGTCAGAGGAGGGGGCCGTAGCTCAGTAAGTGAAGCGCATACTTGTACGCAGGAGGTCCCTGGCCTCCCCCAGTTGGAGGCTCTCAGACAGCAGAGGCTGGCAAAGAGACCCTGCAGGGGCACTTGGAGGAGACCGCCGGGTTGGATGGGTCGATGCTATCAGGCAGCTTCAGAGGTTCAGCGTCGGGGAAGCTCTGCTTCGGGGAACGGGCCAGGGCGGTGACCCTTCAGTCAAGGTCTGTCAGGCAGTGGGACTGTGGAGAAGACTGGGAACATACCCGGGGCTCCGGGCCCTGTCCCCCAGGACATCCCGGCGGGTTTGCCTCCCTTTGAAACAGGCTGAACTCTTACTTATGCAGCGCCTCCGTGGCAGTGCGTGTGTGCGTGCGTGCGTGTCTGTTCGTCTGTCCATCCTCCGTCTGGTCCGGGGCCGTCCCCATTTCTGAAGCTCGCTTGTGTCTTCAGGAGCAGAGCAATTAGACACTCCAGGGAAAGGGGTGGGTTGCCAGAACTGTTTGCTATTCCAAGCAGATTGCCGGATGTGGACAGAGAATCTCACTGGCCGTTTTTTTTGGTTGCTTTTCGGGTCCCCTCCTCCCTCCCTCCCTCCCTCCCTCTGCTGCAGCTGAAGAACATTAAAACACGTTGAAGTCATTACTTGGACCAGTGCCTGGCTCCCCTCCCCAAACTCCCACTGACTGCCATTCTCTTCCCCCTCCCCTCCCCTCCCCTCCCCGCCACCCCCTCCCCCTCCAAGGCTGGGACCCTCCGGGAGGCTGTGGCCCGCTAATTGACCCTGCCTGGTGTTTTAATTGACAGTTCATTAAAGATGGATGTGTGGCTGGAGGAAATGCCGCCTTAGCTAGAGGCCGGCAGCGGCTGTCCAGTGATTTATATTTCCCTTTCACGGCCCCCCCCAGCCCCGGTTCCAGAGCCTAACCCTTTCTCCCCTCTGCCGCTTCCTCCACGCAGGCACCATGGGGGGTCTCTTTCTGGATGGCGAAGAGAGCCCGGCCCTGGAAGACGTCAGCAAGTGGTCGGTGGAAGACGTCTGCAGCTTTGTGGGCAGCTTATCCGGCTGCGCCGAATACGCTCAGGTAAATCCCAGGCTGCTCCCCGACCCTCGTGGTGGGTGGGAGGGAGGGAAGAAGGAAGGGCCCGCCAGGCACCTCCTGTTCCCACCTCCTTTCCCGCATTATGGGGCTCGCGTTATGGAAGGTCATACCCGCCACAGCGTGTCACCCAAGCTGAAGAGAGGACCCGGTTGGGACTCTGCCCCAAGGAAGCCAGATTTTGCCACTCGTACAAGCAGGGACACGGAGCATTATTTACTTTCTGCGGCTGGTGTTATTTGGCATAATCTATCCTGTTTTGCATGGTTTATCCCAGCACTGCCCTGGAAATCTCATTCAGCAACCCCGGTGGCTTCTGAGGTTTCAGTGGGCTGCGTTCACCCCTTTTAAACACGTCTTTGCAGTCGTAAGCAGCTTTCCATCATCGATCTTCTGTGCCATTCCACATGGGGACTTGCTCATGAGCAGGCCTGCCATCAGAGAGGGTTTAACAGGTAAAAGCTTCCGGGGGTGCTGCATGCCGGAGCCAGGAACTTGTTCCCGCCCAGGGACCACGTGCTCCCACGCAGCAGTGCCCCCACCCTCAGTTCCTCTTTTGCCCCCCAAAGAGAAGGCTGTCTTTTTGGAATCTCTAGGGGTTGTTTGCGCGTTGGTGAGAACTTGCTTCCCCAGCTCGCTGGGGATGTTCTGGCTTCTGAGTTTGTACTATGGCTCAAAAGCCCTTTGCAAAAAATGCACCCATTGTGGGACAAAGATTGGCCCAAACTGACAAACAAGACCTATGTCTGTTTTGTTTGAGAGAAGGGCACAACCTTCCCCCATGTGAGGCCTGGCAACGCTTCACCCCCAAAGCTGGGGGGGGGGCGGGATAGGGCATCAAAACTTGAAGCAGTTATTGTGGGAGAAAGCCCTCAAAGCTTCAGAGCCATCGTCCAGGTCAGCTCCGGAAAAATTGTCCATTGCTGCATCCTTGGAATTAACGTGGCCGGCTCTGCCTCCCGGAACCCTGTTGCAACGGGTCCAATCCAGGTTGTGCTCCCCTCTGGTTCATTGAGCCTCTTCTGAGCCACCAGCTGAGAGGGCAAAGACCAAGACCAAGGATCAAGACAAATGCAAATCTGCGTCTCAACAAAGTGCTTCTGTCCACACACTCCCCCACCCCTGCATCTTTCTGTTCTTTTTTTAAAAGTGAGAGCCATTTCTCAGGACAGGGAATGCCACAACCAGGACTGTTCTCTTTGCACAATCATGGAATGGCCTCACCTCCTTTACCTAGAGCCCCTGAAATCCCTGGTGTGTGGCAGCAGGCAGCTGTTGCCAAATAGTGAAGCAAATGCAACACCACACGTGCTCTCCTGGATTCTCTCTCCATTCTTTCTGGTTCTGTTTCCGGCGCTGGAAACAAATCCTGGGGCATTAAGCTACAAATGCAGTAGCAGTGTAGATCCGTCATGACTGACTGACGGACACTGTGGATTTCGGTTTTTCCTGCCGGATTCTCAGCCCCCCTCCCCACTTGTAATCATTTGGGATCCGATCATCCCTTCCATGCATGAAGACGGAGATTCGTTTGCAAAGATCCAGGGTGGTGACGTCTGCAGCATCGGGCAGAGTCTCCTCCTCCAAACACAGGATAGTTAAACCACCTATATTTTGTTGTAGAAAGAGAAGCGATCGCACTGAAACAGAGGGGCAGATCCAGGGGGGAACTCTTGATAGGTCATCTAAAAGTTAATTTGATTAACTTTTAAATGGAACAGGACATTCAGGTCTGGATATCCAGAACGCTAAAAAAGTTCGTTTGGCGCACCATCCCAGCTTTCGACCAGTTTGCCTGAAGCGTTAATTATGCCATGCATGGGGCTGGGGGGAGGAACCCGCAGACCCCTCAAGCCCCACAGCGCCACATCCATCAATGCCAGGCGGGGCCCGGCAAAGTGGCTCAGTGGGAGGTCCGTATACAAACCCCAAGCCTGTTCCTCCAGCTCCAGAGGCGGCTTCTTATAAACACCCCATTGAGAGCCGACTGACTCCTAAGGGGAGGGTTGCCTCGGGCGTCGGGGCGGGCGTGACGAGAGGGCCTGGCGGGGCGGGTGGCACAACACACCCAAAAGGGACGTGAGGAGCCCAGGGGGGAAAGCCGGTCTGGATTTGTTTTTCTTCCTGACCTGAAGGTAGACTCTGTATACGAAGAAGTTTTCGCTAACAATGTTCTCATTGGGGTGCCACCCTCAGGAGAAGCGGCTTTGTGCTCCCCCAGTCCCTCAAAGTCGTTTTCTCTACTCAGACTGCCAGCAGCTCTCCAGGGTTTAGTGTATGGCTCTTCCTTTCACCTGCTACCTGATTCTTTTAAGAAGAGGAGATAGGAAGAGTGTAAGCCGCTCTGAGACTCCTTCGGGTAGTGAAGGGCAGGGTATAAACCCAGTTTCCTCCTCCTCCTCCTTTAATGCAGCATGGGGGGGGATTAGTGCCACCGTGGGATGGGGGGAGGGCTGTCACAAAGGAGGGGCAGGGCCCGACCGGCACCCGAGAGAAAATCCTGGCGTGGGATGGGGAGGTCAGCTGCTGCTGCCTGGCCTTTTGGAAATGCCTTTCCCAGCTGGATGGGGAGGGGCAGGGAGGGAAGGGATTCAGCCAGGGCGTGAGAGGGGGAAAGGGGACCTCTGAGCCAGGGCCGGCCAGAGGGGTGTGTGTGAGTGGAATCTTGACGCCACAGCTCCATGTCATTCGACAGCCTTGGCGGTATGCTGGGAAACTCTGTTCCTCCTCTCTGCTGCCCCTGGTGCCTGGGACTTCCCCTCCCCCTTTGCTGTGCTCTCCTTCCCTTCCAAGGCCCTCCTTTAAAAAGCCACCACCTACAGGAAGCCCTAGAATTAGGCCGGTAGCCCCCACCCCAAACTGAAACAAATCCTACATTGACTCCTCTACATTTGCTCCCATCCATCTCTTGAGATCTTCACTCCTCCCCAACAAAATTGTCTTCCCTGCCACTGAACTGTATACTGGAAGCTCCTTGGGTACAGAGACTTCTTTAGCATACGGAATTCAGTAAAGAATCATTGACTTTCGGAGGGGCTGTGGCCGAGCAGTACAGTGTCCGCTTGGCATGCGGAAGGTTCCAGGTATAACCCCTGGTGTCCCCAGTTAAAAGCCAGTTGGATGTTGTGGTTAGGAGCACAGACTCTAATCTGGTAGAACCGGCTTTGATTCCCCACTCCTCTACATGCAACTGCTGGTGTGACCTTGGGTCAGAGCTGTTCTCTCAAGAGCAGTCCTCAAAAGAGCTCTCTCAGCCCCACCTGCTTCACAGGAGGGGGAAGGAGATTGTAAGCCGCTCTGAGACTCCTTCAGGTAGTGAAGGGCGGGGTATAAACCCATTCCCTTCCCCAGCGGACACCCTGAGCTCTCCTGAGAACTGCCCTTGGGAGAGCAGCTCTGAGAGAACTTGTGACTGACCCAAGGTCACACCAGCCTCTCTTCTCCCTGACTTGCTAACAGCATTCTGGGTGAGGGAGAGTGATTCCTCCTACCTGCTCTGGTAAGGAAGTGGAGAAGTCCAGACCAGTCCAGTGTCTGTGTGGAGAAGGGAACTGATCAGGGTCGACTGTTGGATGCATGCCGAGGAAGTGAAATCTACGTGCGGGCCTGCTCCTGTGAGCGGAATGCAGCTTCCCCAGGCCCTTGGCTCTTTTACATATTTATTCACCTCATTTATTCACCCCTCTTTCCTCCCCCGCGGTGGGCCCAACAGGGCTCACCATGGCCTCCCCCTCCTGTTTCATCCTCACCGCCCTGTGAAGTCTGTTAGGCTGAGCGTGTCTGACGGGCCCAGGGTCACCCAGCTAGCAAGTCGCCGGTCCTCAGGATGGCAAAGAGGTCCCTGGAAGTGGATGGGGCAAGGCCTGCTTCTTCCCAGAAGCCACGAGGCACAGCTGAACGAGATTTCCAGGGGCAGGGGTGGGGCTCCGGTGCCCCCCCTCCCCAAGGTCCTTCTCTCCACCATCCCACTCCGCAGAGCCAGACTGCAGTCTGCAACGGCCGGGGGGGGGAGGAATAGGGTCACAAGACAGACAGACGCCTGCATTTCTCCGCACATCTGGATGCTGGGGCACAGCGCTTTGATTTTATTTTCTTCCGTGCAGGCTGGTCACGTGGCATTCCCTTGTTCCACGCAAAGTGCAGGCGTCCTGCCCCCTCGCCCAGTGTCCTGAGACCGAAGCTGCTTTGCGGGAGGTGCAGCCTTCTGCCAGAACCAGCACAAAGCTGTGGGCACCGACAGAGACACCTTCACTCCCACTTAACTGCGTGCAGGATGGCGGCCTCGTGACTAAACGGGCCGAGCTGAGTGACAAGCCGTTTGAAAAGAGAACTGGCTTCTCAAAGCTCCCCAGACTCCCCTGTGTGCCAGCGTGCCGAAAACTGGAGAGGCGGCTGGCAGAGTTGCCCTCCGGAGCGCGTGGCAGACGGCCCAATCCAGACAAACAGCTCTGTGGGCAAACAGGGCCCTGTCAACGCCCCACCCCGTGCCAGCGCAGAGAGGCAGAGGGTCTGGCACGGAGCGAGTTAAAGGGAGGTGGCGTTTTCCTGTGTCTTTGGAGCACAGCTCCACATTTTAACAGGTTTTCACTGTGTGAGAAAGCCAGCCCGCCGGGGAGACCCACGACTGCAGAGCTGTCTGCCTGCCTTCTCTCCTCCAAAAACCGCAGCTGCCGGGGAGGTCTGGCACAGAGCTGACCTCCGCTCCTGCCAGCAAAAAAGGCAAAAAAAGAAACGGGGAATCTGCTGCCAGAGCTTTTGCATTCGGGATTTTAAAAAGTCTCCCGATGCAAAATCTGGAAACCAGAGTGAAACACGCCCCCCTGCCCCCCTACACCCCAGCACTCTCGCCTCAGGGACCCTCCGTCTGTGCCTCAGTGGCACGTCGCATCCCCCACAGCTTGGCAGAGGGTTCGAGAAGGCGGGAGCTGTTTGGCTCCTGGGAGGGAAGAAATCTAGTCTATTGAGGTCGGCTGGGTCACAGAGCAGGAAGACAGGCTGAGCCGAGGCCTTGGCCTTGCTGGAAGAGCCCGGCCATGAAAAGAAGATAAAGTGGAAAAGAAGGAAAAGGGCTGGGGGTGGGGGAGAGACGTTTTTGTTTTTAAAAGCAAAGCGGCACATCTGTGTGTGTCATTTTGCAGAAAAAGGCCAGCCATGGAATTATTGCATTAATTTAGAGAATCACGGTTTTTAAAAAATGGCCCTCTTGTATTTTAAAAACAACAAAACTCCTTCCTATTTCCTATTTCCCTGCACGGAGAAATACAGCACAGCAGCCCTCCCACACTTCTGATTTTCTACATGCAAGGAGTGTCGTTTCTTTAACATTCAAGGGTGTGTTTAAGCATCGACACAGACTAGACTCCCGACCACACACAGAAAGGCTAGGGCAGTCTGTCACTCAAGCCACTCTGCAGCAGATCTGATGGGCATAAAGGGGTAAAACTAATCCCTGCGCACTGTTGACAGCAGGTGAAGTGGGGGCCTGAGAGACCCTCTGCACTCAGGCAGTGAGGCTGCTGGTTCAAATGCTGCTGCAGTAGAGAGGGAGTGCATGGACTTAAAATCTGTTTAGGAAACATTTTTGCTTGCTGAAAGACTCCAGGTTGATTCTTGCCAATGTCAGTTACAGAATTTCGGGCAATAGGGGTGGGGGTGGGGAATGAGCTTTCTCTGTCTGAGACCCTGACAAGCCCATGTGGAATTTGTTGGCCGCTCAAGCAGCCAACAAAGAGACACGACAAACGCTCAGGTGTGTGCCTCAGTTAGCAAAGGCTTGGGAGAGAATCCCCCTTTAAGACCAGCTTGCAGAAAAGCCACCGTTCCTAGACTTGCGCTTGTCTTCCCCTCCCAGGTCTTCCGAGAACAGGCCATTGATGGCGAGACGTTGCCTCTCTTGACGGAAGAGCACTTACTGAACAACATGGGGCTGAAGCTGGGGCCAGCACTGAAGATAAGGTCACAGGTAAGAGAGCACCAGACAGCTTCAAGAGGGGATTGGATAAACATCTGGAGCAGAGGTCCACCCGTGGCTATCAGCCACAAGGTCTAGGTGGAACACTCCACCTGGGACAAGGGATGCTCTGTGTGTTTGGTGGCGGGGGGGGGGAAGGGCAACAGTGGGAGGGCTTATGGAGCTCTGGCCCCGCTGGTGGACCTCCTGATAGCACCTGGGTTTTGGCCAGTGTGTGACAGAGTGTAGAACTGGATGGGCCACTGGCCTGATCCAACATGGCTTCTCTTATGTTCTTACAGATGAAACACTCTGTTTGGAGCAAGTGATGCTCTGTATTCTTGGTGCCGGGGGGGCCACATTGGGAGGGCTTCTGGAGTTCTGGCCCTGCTGCTGGACCTCCTGATGGCACCTGGGTTTTGGCCACTGCGTTAACACTGAGTGTTGGGCTGGATGGGCCATTGGCCTGATCCAATGTGGCTTCTCATATGCCCGTATGCACCCGACTAGGGTGCGCAACAATAGGCCACGAGTCCAGCAGAGCTGCTAACACAGAAGAGCAGAGTGTGCTGAGCCAAGTATGGCTTAAGCTACCAATCCCTTGCTCAGGTGTTGGGGCTGAGACACACACATACACACACACCCCTCACGGAGCTGCCTTAACGAAGAGAACTAGCAGGTTGGACTTCAGCCTGGAGGCAGGGGGTTGATGAGAGGTTCAAAGGTTACATTCAAGCACCTCATACTTCCCTGCAAGTAGAAAACTAGCAGCTCAGGGAACGAATGAGGCTCAGGGGGAGGATATTGAAAAGTCTCTCTCACTTGCAACCCAAGTAGTGCAGCCCACCTCTCCCTTGTTAGACATACGTGCTGAGTGCCCAGGAAGGGCTGTGCTCCAAGCTGTCCCCCACCCACCCAGCTCCATCCCCCACCCCCTGCTCCCAAACTCGGGCGCATTGCAGCTGGAACACTAAGCACTTCACACACCGATTCTAGCTCCCGAAAGCTCGCCCAGGGCTGCACCAACCAAAGAGGACTCTCTGCCTCTGTGTGTGTGTGTGTGTGTGTGTGAGAATCTGAGCGGCCCTCCCGCCAACATTGACAAATGAGGCTCCCGATGATGCGGTCCCCCTTCAGGCGCTCCAAGCCCCCAGGCGTGACATCCTTCGCACATGCCCCCTGGCCCTCCCCCATCACACTTCCCATCTTTTCCCACCGGCGCTTCATTTGCGCCAGCGACCATTTAACAAGGAACCCTCTGCCCTCTCCCCGGCTGCTTGAATCGCTCCCCTTGCCCGCCCCAGGGTAATCAGAAACGCCGATGCGGATTAATCACCCCCACCCCCCGCGCCAAAGGCTCCCCTCCTCCCCGCTCTCGCACCTAGACATCTGGTTCCCGTTAAAGCGCCAATAAAAAACAGGGGCTCGCCTTTAACCCAAAACAACCGGAGTATTATGCGGTTAGGAAAACTTGGGGAAGGGGGACGGCGGTTTGTTATAAAACCTTCACTGCTACTGCTTCAATCCTCCCACCCCCTCCTGCCGTTTCTCTGCATAGACATTCAACCCCCCCCCCCGGAGCTGGTGTGTTTCTCGCTCCTGGATTTCTTGCCTTTCCCCCCCTCCCCTCCTTGAATCAGTTTTATTTCCTACCGAATTGATCCACAGGGAACAATTGCCCAGAGAACCTTTTTATTAGACCCCTCGTAAACAGTAAGGGCTGCAGGGAAAGTAATAAAGTTGCCCTTATTGTTTTAACATAATATAACAAAACGTAGATGGTTGGTGGCTGAGGGGAGGCAGAAGCCGGAGGGGGAGCGGCCCCGCCTCCGCAAAGGGTATTTATTGCACCACACTCTGCTGCTGCTGCAGCCCCCAAACACCTAGAGGACTGGGCCTGGTGGTGTGCGGATGGGGGGGGGCGCGTGGGAAGGATGCACCGTGGGGTGGGAAGGCACAGGTGGGGCAACGTAGCCTCAAAATGGGATGCTCCAGGCCATAAGGGGCAGCAAAAAGATTTAAGTGGAGGCACTACGATGAAGGCTGGGTCAAGGAGCCAAATCAGACCCCACTACCCCTGTCTGGAAAATGTGGACGCTAAGGAACATAGACCTAAATGGGAGAACCCATAAAAATATAAGAAGAGCCCTGGTGGATGAGAACAGTGGTCCCTCTAGTCCAGCCTCCTGTCTCACACAGTGGCCAACCAGTTCCTCTGGACAGCCAACGACAAGGCAGAGGGGCCGAGGCCTCTCCTAATAAGAACACCAGAAGAGCCCTGCTGGATCAGAGCAGTGAGAGTCCATCTAGTCCAGCATCCCGTCTCACACAGTGGCCAACCAGTTCCTCTGGAGGGCCAATGGTAGGCCATTGAGTCAGGCCCCTGCCTGGATAGTCCAAGCTGTTTGGCTGGGGGGCAAGATCCTAGGAGGGGGAGGTGTGTGTGTTTGTTTTTTGATGCACAGAGAGTAAAACACATGGTCTGTCTTGTTCAGAACTCCGACCCCTAACTTCTTCCCCCAGTCTCATCTCTGCTCGCCATTTCTGTCCGCAGGTTGCCAAGCGCGTGGGCCGCGTGCTGTACATGGCCAGCTTCCCCATGGCCTTCCCGCTGCAGCCCCCGGGCCTGCGCCCCACCGAGCGCGACTTGCCTCCTGCCGACCTGCGGCCCTCCTCCACGGGGAGCGTGGCCTCTTCTCCTTATGGCGGCTCCCTCCTCCCAGTCAGCCGGATCTCACCAAAGCAGGAAAATGGGAACCCCTCCCTGATGGCCGCCCTCAGCGACACCGCCAAGCCGCCCTCCTAACCGCCCCCTGCCCATCCAGCTGGGTCCCTGGGCTGCCGGAACGGAGGGCGCCGCCACCTGGAACGCTGAGACTCCCCATCCCCCACGAAGCTGGAAAGGGGGGGGCGCGTTGTAAAGGAATGCATTCAACTTCGGGATTTAAAAGATGACAGGAAACCAATCCAAAGATTTCTTGGAAGCAATTCATAGGGCCAGACGGCTTTTGAAGAAAGGGAACTCGCTCTCCTTCTTGGCCTTTCTGGAAACCTGACTCTGGAAGCGAGAACCCCCCCCCCCCCAAAAAAAAACCCTTCTGGTTGCCCCTACGCCCCCCTAAGCGGCAAGGAAACGCTTTGCATTCAAAATGCGTCTCTTGCTGGAACCTGTACACAGGTCCTCCTTCAGGGTGTCTATGCATCGCTAACAAGTTTTGAAACAATACCAAAGACAAAGGGACTGACCCAAGGCGAGTTCTGGTCCATGTTTACTTCGGTTTGGACGGTACAGCACAGTAGCTCTGTGGCGTAGCAAGTCTTTTTTTATTATTTCTTTTTTTTAAAAAAAACTGTTATCATTGAGGTTTTGCTGCTTAAACCTTGCAAAGATTGACTGCGATGGAGTCCCTCCTCCCTGGGCCCTGCACGAACTGTCTTTTTGTGGAAGAAGGAAAAATATAGCATTTGGGGGAGGGAGAGGAGGAGGAGGAGTGTGGCCGAAAAGGGCATAGTGCCTCTGCTTCCCGAACAGCGTGTGTACAGAAGACCCGGCTTTTAATTTTTATTTTGTTCCGTGTGTGGGGCGTGTGTGCGTGCGTATGCGTGTGGATACTGAGGGGGTGGGGCTTGTAGAGGGTGGAGTTGCACATTTTACCCGGCCCCCCTGTGGCTAGGTGAGAGGTACCCAGGTGGGCCCCCTTCGGGGAGGGAGCTCACCTCAACCGCCGCCGCCGCCCCCCCCTTCCGACTTGTACAGTGGTGGAAAACAATCACATGATTGATGCTTGTCTGTCTGTCTCACTCTCCTGGCCCTTCCTGTTTTAAAACACTGCACGTTCTACTTTTCTTTTCTTTTTTTGAAAATGCAAAGGAAAAAAAAAAAGAAAGAAAAAATTAGCTTGGTGGTACCTTAGCTTCTTTATATATTGTAAATGGTAATTATCTGTCACACTGAGGGCCAATGCTTTCCAGTAAATCAATTTAAATAATAATAATAATGATGATGATGATGATAATAAAAAGAGAAATCACTTAATTTATAAAATGGTTGCTCGCTTCCCCCACTGTGTACTTTTACAAGAAAGAAAGATAAGCGATGATCGCCTTTCCACGAGGAGAGTCTTGACAAACAGCAAGACGTCACTGTGGCTTGACAGGAGGCCCACAGTCCACACATGGGCCTGCAAGCTTCCCCATACGAGAAGGATCAAGCACGTTTGAGACTAAAATAGAGCCCAGATGCTAATGGTTCCTGTTAGTATTGGGGGGGGGCCTCCCAACTTCATAACCCCCACACCCACATTAGAGACATGGGCTAGTTAGCGCAGCGGTCTACCATTCTATGGGGTAACTGTCTTGCAAGTTCTACCACTGTTAAGTGGCTGGCCTTCCACCCCCAAAGTCCCACCCAGCCATCTGACTCACGAGAGCCTCATTTGGACCCTTCTGCCTGTAGTGGCCGGCCGCTTGTGGGGAAAACAGGTTTGCCTTGCTTCAGCCACAGAAGAAGAGATTTTACACACCACCGCAAAACATTTGGACTGAGCATTTGCATGAAAACTGAGAGGGTTCCCCCCCCCGCACGTCTGGCAAACAAGGCAGATGGCCTCTCTGCTGGAATCGGGGGTTTCCAAGGGGGTGAAGAAGAGGCAGGATTGGGGGGGGGGGGTTCAGGCCAGCCATCCCCCATCCCCCCCAAAGCTTGGAAAGAACTTTGTGTTACCAATAAAAAACAGACTCAGACAGATTCCGAGAGCTGCAGGGGAGAGAAATTTCCACAAAGAGGAAACTGGACCTACACTGGGCCCTTAACCCTCTCTTCTCTGACATCTGTGCAGCAAACCTGGATTGCTCCCGCACTGTCCAGGAGCGGCTTTGTTATGGTGCAAAGGCCTGTCCGTAAAGCACAAGAGAAGCACTGCAGCAGGCAGGAGGGGGCGTGCAGCTGTTACGCTTTGGCTTTGCCTTGCTGGGACTGGGAGGGGGGTAGGGGATGCGAGGGACAAACTGATCAGCCTCCTGCAGAAGGGAGGGGAACAGCAGGCCGGGGAGGCTATTAACTCCCCCCCCCCCAAGACACACAGAGAAAAAAGCAGGAACTTGGCGAGCATGCAGCCACCTCCACCCACCCCCATTAGTTAAAGTGGCAGGTTTTAACGAGTGCCTTTTATGACCTCAGCTGAGCTACTTTACTGCCCCCGCCGTAACCACAAATTTTACTGCACTTCTCCCCAAAGCATAAAAAAACCTCAGCTGGAGAAGATTTTTCACGTTCCAAGCTGTGTCTTGGGCGGCTTCACAGAAGCTGATTCTTCCCTTCCCCGACCCAACCGGCAGGCTTGTCCTTTGCACTGTCTCTCCCGCCCTCCCCTCCCAACCGGGCTGAGCTCCCGCTGGCTGCCCCCACCAGGAATCGGCCAGCCCAGCTGTCTCTCCTCCCCCGCTGTCAGCCGGCATCCTCCTCGCCGGAGAGGTCCAGGTCTTCCACGACGTCCTCGGGTCCCTGCGCCAGCTGCTGCAGCTCTGCCCGAGACAGCTGTTTCCTGGCACCCTTGCGCCGCCGCTGTGGCCCATCGCCTCCCCCTGCGGAAGGGAGAAAAGAGGGAGAGGTGTAAATCCTGCCTTATCAGGAGGGGAGGGGGGAGAGGCAGGCAGCAGCAGCTCACTGCTAATTAATCACAAGCGCTAATTAATTTATCGGCATGCTGCATCTCCCAGATAGCGGGCTGGGGCAGGGGGACGAGCGGACAAACACCTGTGCTCCCGCACCAGCGCTCAGAAGCCCACGGAGCCATTTGGAACGTTATTAGGGGAGGGCGGGAATCCAAGTTATCACACACACACACACTCTGCTCTTTTTAGCTGTCATTGAAGCGCAGCAGCCACAGCCTGCCTTCTCCTGAAAAGGGAACCGACCTTGAGCGGGTGAGTGCGATTCTCCAGCCCCGGATGGCAAATGGAACGGGCGACATCAGGGCAGTGATAAATGCCGTGGCAACGGAGCAATACTGCCCAAGTTGGAGGTCTCAAGGTTAAACTCATGGATGTCAGCTAAGGCTCAGAAGAGTCCCAGTTTACATGAGAGCCCGGCTGGAGCAAATCAGTGGTCCATCCAGTCCAGCATCCTGTCTCACCCAGTGGCCAACCAGTTCCTCTGGATGGCCAACAACAGGGTAGAGAGGCTGAGGCTTCCCCTCATATTGCCTCCTGGCTCTGGGATTCAGAGGTTGACTACCTCTGGATTTGGAGGTTAAGAACACATCAGAAGAGCCCTGCTGGATCAGACCAGTGGTCCATCCAGTTCAGCATCCTTTCTCACCCAGTGTGCAACCAGTACCTCTGGAAGACCAACAACAGGGCCTAGAGGCTGAGGCCTTCATGGGAACATCAGAAGAGCCCTGCTGGATCAGACCAATGGTCCATCAAGTCCAGCACTCTCTTTGACCTAGTGGCCAACCAGTTCCTCTGGATGGCCAACAACAGGGCAGAGAGGCCAAGGCCTTCTCCTGATGTTGCCTCCTGGCTCTGGGATTCGGGTATGAGCTTTCCAGAGTCAAAGCTCCCTTTCATAGAATCACAGAGTTGGAAGGGACCTCCAGGGTCATCTAGTCCTGCCCCCTGCACAAGGCAGGAAATTCACGAATACCTCCCCCCCCACACACACACACACCCCAGTGACCCCTGCTCCATGCCCAGCAGAGGGCAGAAAAACCCCTCTAGGATCTCCAGCCAAACTGACCTGGAGAAATCTTGCTTCTTGACCCCAAAGTGGTGATAGACCTTTCCCTGGGCGTGCAAGAAAGGGCCACGAGAACGAAGCCCTGAGGCAACCCTTCCTGCCCTGCCTTCTCATGGTCTGCCCAAGTTCACAGAATCCGCATTGCTGTCAGAGGGCCATCGAGCCTCTGCTTGAAAACTTCTGAAGGAGGAGAGCCCCCAACCTCCTTTTGTCAGATATGTTTTAAGCCGGCCTCTTTGGGAAATGTGCCATCGATGCATCACAAGGCCCACCAGTATGCTGCACCTTGGGAACAGAACTCTCTCTCTCTCTCTGTCTCTCTGGCCCTGTGGTTTCAAACGGTTGGCTCTCGTCAGTCCTGAAGGCACTGTGGCCATTCTGTGCTCCCCTCCGATGTCTCACCCGAGTCCACGGGTGCCCAGATTCGTCATGCGGGCAAGCGTAGTGCTGTAGAGGGTGGCACTCTCTACAGAGGACCAGGCGTGACGTTTGTGACTCTTGTTTACTGCGATATGCTGCTGTGGATGCCGGCGTCCTGCCCTGGCTCTGAAGGCAATGGGCTTTTCCTCCCCAAAAGGTTTCTGCTGAGCCCGAGGGGCCAACTGGTAAACAGGATTTAAACACATAAATGACTCCAGCCAGGCTGATGGCGCGCTTGGCCCCGGCGCCCGTCCGTGGCGTGGAGAGGGAGGCAGCTGGGGGACCTCCTTCCCCGGCCTTCGCCTTGCCAGCCTCGGCGGCCCCAGAGACACACAGCCCCGAGAAGCAGGCGAGGAAACGGCGCCAAGCCTTTGCAGCCGTTGTCAGATCCCGTCTCCGACGCTCATCTATTCTGGGCAACGGCACCGCGGCTCGTGTGCCAACCCTCTGCCATCTGCCACGGCAAATCCGTCAGCAGGCAGGGGCACGGCGCTCGCGCTTCCTCTCTCCTATTTTCACCTCGAAGCAAGGGACGAACTCGTGTTGAGGGAAGAGAGGTGTGGGGGGGTGACAGGTGCTTCCCCCCCATCCTGCCTCCAATTGAGGCTTCTGCCCTTAGCTGCCCGCTCTGGCGGGGAGGGAGAGACGAGAGCGGGCAGCCGGATAATGGGAAAGGACAGCCAGGACCGGCAGCGCAGCTGACGAGCCAGGGAGCTTTTCCTCGCGGAGGTTTTTTGCTTGGGTAACCAGCCAAGACGAAATCGCTGCCGTCACTGCCGCCACCCCTCGGTGCTGCTTTCAGCGCCAGCCGGGCCCTCTGCTGACCCAGCCTGGGATCTGGCAGCCAGCGCCTCCAAGAAGGAACAGCTGTCCACAGACGCCGCTGATCGGCTCAGGCTGAGGGGACGGGGGGACCGCCCTCCCTGGCCCCTCTTCTTTGGGCGCTGGCTGCCCCTCCCAGAGGAATCGGGGGCAAGACGTTGGGGGGAGGAAGGAGAGCTTAAGCATTCACTCCCCCCAGCCTTCCAACGGCTGCTGCTGTCACGGTGGGGCAGGAGGGGGCACACAGAAGCCACGGACTTAAGGGACGGGGTCGGGAAGAGAGACTCTGCTGGAACGCAGATGTAAAACCACTGCAAAAAGTCCCCAGGGCCAGACTCCCCCCCAAAGCCCCCCACCCCACCCACAGACTGGCTCACTCATTGGCGAGCTGTTCTGATGACTGTGGCGGTACTGTGGAGGTGTGTGGGCCACAGTCTATAGAGTTCCTGCCACCTGTTACTGTCATCCACCCGGGCAGACGAACAATTCACTCCGTCTGGCCAAGGGGAAAAGCAAATGGCACGCACGCCCCGCTTATTGGCTCTCTGTCCTGGCGGGGCGTGTGTGTGCTCTGTGCCAGGGCATCTTTGCATCGGCTGGCACTTGATCCATTGACTCTTTGGTCAGTGCAAAGGTACCCCCTCAATGCTGCAAAGAGAAGGGAGGGAAGGGACAGCGGCGTCTATCCCCCATCTTCAGTCCCAGCGTGGCTCCATTCCTCGGGCAGTGAATCCATCCCTTCTGAACTGGGCTGGCCATAAATTCTTCCGGATCGGCCCTTACTCACCTGGCTCACACGTGAAGCTGCCTCAAACCGAATCAGACTTTTGGTCCATCGAGGTCAGCACTGTCTGCTCGGACTGGCAGCGGCTCTCCAGGGTCTCAGGCGGAGGTCTTCCCCGTCACCTCCTGCCTGCTTCATTCTTAACTGGAGGTGCCGGGGATTGAGCCTGGGCCCTTCTGCATGCCAAGCGGAGGCTCTTCCCCCGAGCCATGGCCCCCGCGATGCCTCTTCTGATCCTGCAGCCGTTTTGGGCACAAACATACCACACATGTCTTTGAGAGACAGCCACAATTTCTCTCACTTACCGTCTGAATCACTCGAGTCTTCCTCCTCCTCTTCTTCGCCGTCGTCCTCCACTTCGTACTGGCCTTCCTCATCGTCCTCTTCCTCGCTGCTGCCATCTAGGCTGCCCTCAGATTCCTTGAACTTTGATTTCTCTACATTAACAGAAGAGCAACAGTAACAGAACAAGAAAAGTCACTGGAAAGCTGCCCCCCCCCCCCGCAAGGTCCGCCTGCGATGGGGGCGTGGATATAATCCAGGGTACTGAATTCGCTCGGAGTCTGAAAACCTGGACATTTTTATAGTATCCACTCATTATTTTAGGAAAGAAGAAGAGCTGGTTTTTATCTCTACCTCAAGGAGTCTCAAAGCGGCTTACAATCACCTTCCCCTCCCCAAAACAGGCACCTTGTGAGGCAGGTGGGGCTGAGAGAGGTCTGAGAGCACTGAGACTGGCCCAAGGTCACCCAGCAAGTTTCAAGAGGAGGAGGAGTGGGGAATCGAACCCAGCACTCCAGATTAGAGGCTGCCACTCTTAAACACTACACCACACTGGCTCTCCCCACAACAATCACCTTGTGGGGCCGATAGAGCGCTGATTGAACTGTGACTGGCCAAAGTTCACCCAGCAGGCTTCATGTGGAGGAGGAATGGGAGAATCGAACCCAGTTCTCCAGATTAGAGGCCGCCGCTCTTAACCACTGCACCACGCTGCCTCTCCACGTGGCTCACAACAACATTAAGAACAATTAAAAACAAGTCATACCAATAAAACAATCCAAGTCAACACAAAAATCATGCTAATAAAAACAGCTCATAAAAAAAACAAGCCTAGGCCCAACAGCACGTGCCACCGAGCAGTCTAAACTGATACTGAGAAAACAGCTGTCGGCTACGAGCAAACCATAAAACATCTGCAAATGATAGAAAAGAGGGAAGCCCTCAGTTTAAAAGCCTGCAGACGCAGAAACGTCTGGGCCTGGCACTGACGGGAGGCTCCAGGCACGCCTCAAGGGGGAGGGCATCCCGAAGGCAAAGGCCTGTCTGTGGGCGCCCAAAGCGGCTCTGCACGGGAGGAAGAACGGGCGTGCCCAGGCCCAGCAAGTCCCTTCCGATGGACGCGGCCCTATGAATTATTGGCCTCCAAAACGCCCTGTCGTGGGCAGCCGCGCTCTACCCGTCTCTCTGAAATGAATGCCAATCTCGGGACAGCGCAAGTCTGCACAGTGGCATTCTGCTCAACGTTTCCACAGTGGGAAATGAGGCTGCCGAGGGCTGCTTCTTCCTCCAAAGGGCTGAGGCGGCTTCTTAGCCAGCCGGCTGGTGAGCCACACTCGGCTTCGCTGCTGCAGCAGGACTTTGCTGGGGGCCTCCACAGTGACTCTCCGGGCCTATTAACTGGAGGGGCGGGGGGGGGAGAGACACACCGTTCCCACTCCACCCCCCTCGCTGATCCACAAAGCAAAGACAAAAAAGCACGGCCTACTTGTGAGCCCACAATATCACAGGGCACCTGGGACGTGGGCCTCCGGCTTCTGCACAAATCCAGAATTTAGGCCACTGAGGCTTGGTGGCTTGGGAACCACTTGTGGCTCTTTCTGAGGACTGTTCTTCAACATGGCGCCCGCCCCATGGTCCATGCCCCTGCCCCGCGGGGCTTCTGAATGGCAGGTGGTTCCCACCTTAGTTAGCACTTTGGTGTAGTGGTTAGGACCCGCGGACTCTAATCTGGAAGAACTGGGTTTGATTCCACACTCCTCCACGTGCAGCCAGCTGGATGACCTTGGGCCAGTCACAGTTCTCTCAGAGCTGTTCTGGAAAGGGCCATTCTTAAGAGAGCTCTCTCAGCCCCACCTACCTCCCAGGGTGTCTGTTGTGGGGAGGGGAAGAGAAAGGAGACTGTAAGCCCCTCTGGGACTCTGAGTGAAGGGCGGGGTATAAATTCAATCTCCTTCTCTTCTTCATTGGGACGGGAGACCACCAAGAAAGGCAGAGGCGAGCAAGGGCAAGTCACCTCTGAGCATCCCTTGCCTCGCAAGCCCTACAGGGTCACTGTGAGTCAGCTTGCCGGCACTTTCCCAGCACACGGCTCTTAGTGGGGAGCTTTTAGGCACCGGCACACACAAGTGGGAATGCTGAGAAGAAAAACACACCCACCCGGAGAACAAGATCGGGAGAGAAGAGAAATGCGACTCCTTGCTAGCAAATTACTGGTTGCATTTACGCGAAGAATTTCTCTCCCCCAGACCCCTTCCGACTCCAGCGTTGGTGCCACCTTCTCCCCCGCCCCGCTCCTTTCCTCCCCCTCCCCAGACGCAAGATGGATGGCAGCGCTGCCTCCCGCCGCAGATAATGTTGACAAGCCCCCCAAACCGCCTATCTCTGCGAGAGCAGGAGAGTGCAGAAACAAAACACCCGGCTCTTCCCCCCATTCATCATGCGCGGCTGGCGGGGAAAGGATTATCAGCGGCAGCCGCTGCCTTGTGATAGAAACTCGCCCGAACTGGCTGCCCCGGCAGAGCCCAGCTGGGGCCGGCAATTGCAAAGCCAACCCCTTGATTAATTTCTATACTTTTACAGCCGCAGAGAATGTGTGTGCTCACACACGGACACACATGTGCACAGGGAGAGGGAGAGGGAGAGAGAGAGAGAGGAGCTCAAAGGGGATCTATTTAAATTTTTAGCCTAAAAAAGCCTTTTTAATATGTTTCTAGAATTCCACCCAAGACGAGCTGCCAGATGGGTTTCCTCTATTAATATTCCCCGCGCTCTTTTTTAGCATTATGGCCACATGCTGTAAACGTTGGCCACTTTCCCTCGCTGCCCCGATGCCCAGATTGCTTGCGTGGCGCCGCCCCCTCCCTCCTCCACGCCCTCCTTTTCCCAGGGACCCCTTGACTTAGCCTCCAAATGGTCTCCTCTCCCCCTCCCACGGCAAAGCTTAAGCAGGTATAAACCTCCCGTTCTTCACACCCGTCTCCTGTTACCCTGGCAACTCACTCAGTCGCCTCTCCCCTATGTCAAAACTGGAGACTATTCAGTTCTTTGGGGCAGTGGCCTGGTGGTGGTGGTGGTGGGGGTCACGGTCACCTGGTTCAGCCATCGGATTGCTGGTTTTGCGCAGGACCAGAGAACTGAGGTCTGGAATCCTGCAGGTGTTTGGCCTCTCTGGACCTGGATGGCCCAACGGAGCTCGATCGTGTGACGAGCCTGATCCTGTCAGATCCCCGAAGCTGAGCAGGGCCGGCCCCGGCCAGTACTTGGATGGGAGGCCTCCAAGGGAGTCCAGGGCTGCCGCTTAGAAGCAGGCAACGGCCAACCACCTCTGCGCATCTCTTGCCTGGAAAACCCCCGGGGGTTCGCCATGAGCCAGCGGTGACTTGATGGCCCTTTCCACCACCAGGTGTTTGGCCTCTCAAACTCAGCACCATCTCTTATGCCTTCACACTTTTCTCTCCTTGCTACAGACAGTGACAGATCGGGACGCCGGAGAACCGAGCTTTTATCACCCACTGTGGCATCTCTCTTCCTCACACACACACACGCACATTTTTCTACTAGAAATCCTCAGTCTCACAGCTGTGGAAAGGGCCGTGCCCCCCACCCCCACTAAGAGCCAAGAGCCTTCTCGTATCTTACCACCACCACCCCCGAACCCTATGCAGTTCCTGCTACCCAGAGCTGGAGATTTTAGCTGGATTCTGTTAAACACAACTGGGGCAGGAAGCAAGGGCTTGAAAGGCAGTGTTGAGTGGGAGCGGAGAGGGGCAAGTGTGGGAAATCCCCCCATGCCTCCCCCCACTCAAATTCTCCCCCGCCCCCAGGCTGTTTGCAGGCACAGCGGACAGAGGGCTGTTCCATGCAGCGTGGGCTGCGGCTGCCAGCAGGGTGTAGGATGTCCACCCTTCCAGGCACGGTGGTTTGGTGGTACGCCAATCCTACTCCTACAAAAGAACAAGGCCCACTGTCGTGGTTGCACTGAAAGACGGAGAGCCACGCCCTTCCCCAGCTGGACAGAGGGTTCCATTCAGACAGGAACTGGGTTCCAGTGCCCGTCTTCACACAACATGCGGTTCACTTTTGGAATCCACAAGTTGAAGCCACCTGCTTCCCAAAGGCGCATGGCTATCTGCAAAACTTTTGCAGACCTTTGGCCAGATCCAGAACAGCTCTTTAGAGTCGCACCTCTTGCCTTTCTACAGTCAGTTTCCCTCATCTGTAAAATGGGTATAAGAATACAGCCCTGCCTTGGAGAAAATGGTTGGCCCCGGGGCAAGCTGTGGCAGCTATTTCTAGCTTTAATTGACTGGAAAGTGGAAACAGCACACCTCCTTTGTGGGGACATTCTTTAGTGAAAATAATCAGGCTACAAGCCCTCATTCCGTCCCCCTGCTTAAGGGGTGCAGTTACCTGAGCGCTGGATTAAGGGACCCGAGTTCAAATGCCCACTCGGGCACGCTTTAGCGAGACTCCGAAAGGTGCTGTGGGCACAAAGTGAGAGTAATACTTGCAAGAGGGCTTCAGCGTGGTGAAGTGCTCAAAGCGTTGGCTCTGAACTGGGGAAGACTTGGGTTCAAGCCCTTGTCTGACCCACAGGGACTGTGGCTCAGTGGCAGAGCATCTGCTTTGCAACCAGAAGGTCCCAGGTTCAATCCCTGGCAACTTCACTTAAAAAGGATCAGGCAGTAGGTGATGTGAAAGTCCTCCGCCTGAGACCCGGGAAAGCCCCTGCCAGTCTGAGCAGACGATACTGGCCCTGATGGAGTGAGGGGCAAGCCTCGGGTGTGTTCATGAAGAAAACCTCCCTGGGTGACCTCAGGGCAATCCATCTCACCCACCTCGCAGGGTTATTGTGAGGGGCAAAATGGGACCCCCTCATCCCTGTATGCTACCCAGGGCTCCCTGAAGGAAGGACGGGATATGAATGCGAGGAATCAACGAATCCCCCACAGGCCCTGGGACAAAGCGAAAAGTAAAACACAGATCTAAAACCAACACTACACATTCAAGAGCGTGACTGCATTTTTAAGCAGACACACACCCCTCCATTGAATTATACCTTTCGTTTAGTCCCCACGCCCACGTAGAAGACAAGAGATGGGAACTCTGGTTACGAGGAGCAGAAGAGCAAACAGACTTCAGGGGGTGGGGGAATCTGAGACAATCATCCACGATTATTCCGTGAATCTATTCTCCCTTCTTCTTCTTCTTCTTCTTCTTCTTCACCCCCATTCTTACCTGCTGACATCTGGGGTGACTCCCTAATTACCCGAGGAAAGGAACCCATCCCCATCTCCCCTCCCCCAAGAGCCGCTGCTGATTGCTGGTTGCGCCTGCTTAATAATGTATGCGCCGTCACGCCGCGGAAAATTCGTTCCCATAACGAACCGGGGGAGGGGGGGAGAGCGAAGAAAGGTGTCTCTTCGCACTTCGGCCACTCCCCCTCCCCCGCCTCGCCCCGCATTAAATTGGCGTAATATGATTACGTGCGGGATAAATGAAGAAACCCGCTAAAGTTCATTAGAGGCGCGCCGTCGCCTAATGCGGACAGATCGCTCATTACGGGCCCAGCCTGGAGAGACGCCGCAGCCGGCGAAGCGGCTCTTCCCGGCTTTAATTGCCTCATGACAAGGCAATCCACCACCTCTCCCCGAGCCATTAATAACTGCCCGCAGCGGCAGCCTTCCCCTCCTGGAGCTCCGTCAGCCGGTAAATGAGAGGAATGCGTCCGTTGCCGCCTCTCCCCACCGCGACCACAGACAGGCCATTGATCAAATCTGGCAGGCGAGGGAGGCCATCTTGCTATATCGCCTCATTCTCGGAAATTCTACGCCGCTCCGGCCTGAGGCGTTCAAACCCCTTGACCTTCTCGCTCGTTCTCTCTCTCCCCCCCTCTCCTTACAGAACCACGGCTCTCGGCATCGCTGGTCAATTTAGCCGCTACATCAGATAGACAGACGGATCGATAGGTAACAGGGAGACTTGGGGGTTAGAGAACCGGGGTGAGGTCCCCTGGCTCCGCTACCGACTCCCCAAAAGGCCCACGGGCAAGTCGCTCAACAGGAAATCTGCAGGACTCAAGGAAGTCAGTCTCATGTCACAGCTTCTCTGCCAAAGGAAACCAGAGATCTGTAAGCCTGCGTGAGTGTGAAGAGCTCCATTTTGTCACCCACAAGGCTCACACTCTGGTACTCTTGTGTTAATTAATGCAGAGCCAACTACGATTTCCCCTGGCATGTGCTCTGAGCCCAGGGTTCACATAGCCAGGCGCTGGTGGGCCTCCTTGAGAAGCGATTTCCACAGCTGCAGTGCTTCAACACAGATGGCCTCGGTCTATGCCCTGGCCACTTTCTGTTTCAAGGGGGAGGACAGCAGGGGTCCTCTGCAGAGTTGGATGACACCGTCACATAACACTGGCTTTCCCAGTTGGGTTAATACAAACACACACCATTTTGCTCCAGAGTCAACACGCACAGCGGGAGCGGGAAGTTCTTCACTTCAAGGCAGCCGGAGGTGCACAGGTGGGTTCTGGGGTGTTCTAAGCACCTTTCGCTGCTTCTTTGGAAAATCAAGAGCCTACACTTCGTGCTGTCAAAGTGCAGGAAAGTGCAATGCCAAAGGAAAAAAGAGGAGGTATGTTGTGACTGATGGATATAACCAGGCCAAATTTGGTCCACGAGGCTGCTGGCTGGGTCTCTGGGGGTGCAGGGAAGCACTGCCAAGTAACGGCTGACTTCTGGCCACCAAAAAAGGTTCTCAAGGTAAGAGACGTTCAGAGGGGGTTTGTCACTGCCGGCCTCTGCACAGCAACCCTGGACTTCCTTGGAGGTTTCCCCTCCAAGTACTGACCAGGACTAACGGCTTAGCTTCCCAGATCCAACACGACTGGGTCAGCCTGGGCCTCCCGGGTCGGGGCAGCTGGCTATCTACAGTGCAATGATCTAAGCTGCTCTTCCGACTCTTTTTTGGAGGGTGTCAAAGGCCTGCTTCAAGTCCTCACAGGTTTCTAAAGGCCAACAATTTCCGAGGACTTTCCAAAGGCTTTTGCTCTGCTTTCCACCGCAACCAAGAAAAAGAGAAGAGGGGGGACAGGGCCCCTTGGCCGCAACCCTTTGACCACCAGAAGGGAACAGGCCCCGGCGCTCCAAGTTCGCAACAGTTAACCATCAGGAGCCAGCCTGCTCCCGAGACCAACTTATTCCACGGAGATTATGGAAGCTATAAAACGCTAATGAGTGCTTAACTACGGCAATATTTAATTAAAAAAAAGGGAGAGGGGCTGTGAGCTGCTGCTAATTAACTGAAAATTGGTAATTTCCTAGCTATTAACAGCTTATTTTCCACTCATCTGAACACAGGCATGGAACCAAAGCCGAGCCGTAAACGGGAGGTACGCTCCGTCAAACTGGGAAGGAGACTGCCCGCTATGGCGTTACCCGGTTTACTGACAGAGACCAAACACAACCAGTCTTGAGACAAGTCCATGGGTCGTTTTCGATCACCATGCAAGGACGGCCCTTCTGTGGCCCTCCCCGGCCAGGAGTTCCTCTGTCACCCACTCCTCTGGGTCCCTCCCCCAACTTCTCCGCCTCCCCTCGCCCCTCCTGTCCCTGATGTTCGGGTCTCCCTCCCTCAAGTAGATATTCCCCGCCATTATGCCTGGGCCCGGCTTCTGCTGAGGTTCAGCTGCCATTTCTGTTACCTTTGTATTCTGCGAAGTTGCTCTGGGAGGCAATTTGGGCGAGAAAAGCGTGCAGGAGAATATAAACGACATCCCAGTTTCTTCACAGAAGGAAGAAAACCAACACAAGACGCTTGACTGCCCCCCCCCCATACGAATGCATTACCCAAACCAGAGTTTGCATCCCTTCCAGGGGAAAAAAGAAAGAAAGAAAACATTCAGGCGAGGGTGGCACTCCCCAAACTTCTGAAGATGAAGCCATGCTATCCCCCCCCCCATAAAATCCGAAGGCACAATTTGCTCTTCTACCAAGAAAGCTTTCCTTTTAGCAGCAGGGAAAAGAATGCCTCGCCCTGACCCTTCAGAGAAGGCACTCCTTCACATTTTTACACGAATCTCTGATCTGGCTGTGCCTCCTGGCTGGAAAGAGATAAGCCCAGAACAGAGACTCACAATGAGAAATGGGCACCCGTCACTCGGGAGGGGTCCTTTTACAAGAGTCAGGAGGGACTGAATGATCCAGGCCCACCCAGGGCAGAGAAGCACCTCCCGAGCTGGGGTTCAACTGAGGCACTGACGGAATCATGCAGAGACACAGCAGGCAGCCACAGCATCACTGGACAATATAGGCATATCAGAGTCTAATTAAAGAAGAAGCGAGAGAGAAGAAGAGATTGGATCTATACCCAACCTTCACCCGGAGTCTCAGAGCGGCTTACAAACTCCTTTTCCTTCCCTTCCCCACAACAGACACCCTGTGAGGCAGGCAGGGCTGAGAGAGTTCTGACAGAAACTGCTCTTTCAAGGACAGCTCTTGTCAGAATTATGGCTTGTCCAAGGTCATCCAGCAGCTGTGAGTGGAGAAGTGGGGGAATCAAACCCAGTTCTCCCAGATTAGAGTCCGCGCACTTAACCACTACACCAAACTATACCACTATACCAAATTATACCACTATACCAAAAGATCTCTCAAAGCACAACGTCTGGGCTTTCTTGCATCCCAGAGGAAGGAGATCCATGAGGAAGACTCGGTGAACCCCTAAGAAGGTAGCTTTGGTGATCGCAATGGGATGATGGGGAACAGGCAGTTCAAGGGTCTGCCCACGATTCAAACGTCACTCTGCACCCTCACGACAGAGAGACACTGCACTGCAGAAAAGCTGCCTGGGGAGTAAACAACACCAGATGGCTCAAGGCAGTGAGTCAAACTCCAGACTACAGAGACAAGCCAGGATTCTTAGCTTCTCTGACACTATGGGGTGGGTGTGGGTGGGGGAATAAGGAATATCTGTCTGGTACCAATGATCTAAGGCCTGAATTCTTGTTAGCAAGGGGATCTCAAGACACACTGTGAAGCTCGTGGGTTCTGCTGGGAATCCTATCCCTGCGTACTCATTTATTTAGGATATTTTTACGCCACCTCTCCAAAGAACTGCTCAGGGTGCCTTCCCGTTTTGTTTCACAGTCAAGGATCTAGTCCTTCAGAACATGCAAAGAAATCACAAGCCGGGCGAGTTGGGGGGGGGGCCCTGGAGCTGCAAAAGAAGGGCTGTTAACGCTCCTCCCGCCTCCTCCCCACCTCCGGAGCTAACACGCTGCAAGCACTTGGCCGCTTCCTCCCTGCCCCGTGCATGTTGCCGACTCCAGCACGCCTGGCAGAGAGAGGAGCGAGCGAGCGGAGCCGTTTCCAGCTGTGACAGCTCCCGCTGTTCTTCCGCCGAGGGAGGCTCGCCAGGCTCCAAAATGTGTCACTTCGTTTCGCGTCGCCCGCCTGCCTCGTACCGACAGGAGTTCCCCCGCCTCTCTCCTCTCGGGGAGGACGGTGTCGTCGGCTTGGCAGCTTCCGAAAAGCAGGCGGCATCAGCGGCTCAGTCATGCGTGTCCCGATCGCCTCTCCAGGGGTGCCCAAACACCGTTCCCTGCTACGACCCGCTGCCCCATCACCGCGTTTGGGGGGGGGGGAGACAACAGCGGGGCTTCTGCCTCCTCCAAAGCAGCAGCTGCGCTCAGCTCGAGTCAAGGAGGGAAAAATGCTGACTGCAGAGGCCGCAAAGCAAGCAGATCAAAATCGATACAGCACTCTGTGTTGCCTTTCTCTCTCCCCTCCACCCCCCAGCGCTACAAGAAAGGCTGGCTGTATTTGTTGTGCCAAAGTGTGTGTGTGGGGGGGGGGGGAGAATCCAGAATTGCATACTGGAAAATGCATGTGCACTGAACATAAAATCTGCCTTGCTGGTTCAGTCCAGAAGACTATCTACCCTCAGCACCTGGTTTCCTACACCCACCAGCCAGGTGACCCTCGGAAGTTGCCCAAAGGGAATTTGCCCACCGGTTGTCTGTCCTACCCAGAATCTGGCATAGAGTTTCTGCACAAAGAGGTTCCAGCTAGCTAATCCGTGCCTGATTTGTCATTATGGGTTTTTGAAGAACGTAAAAGCTTTCTTTTAAGGGGGAGAGAATGCAGCAGAGAGGAACGGAATGACAAGAGGGAAATACAAGAGGAAGGAAGGAAGGAAGGAAGGAAGGAAGGAAGGAAGGAAGGAAGGAAGGAAGGAAGGAAGGAAGGAAGGAAGGGACAGTTTCGCATTGTAGGCTGCCTTTAAAAAAAAAAGAAAGCATTCAAAATATGTACTTAAGTGGCACCAAGTCACCACCCAATTACGGCCGCCCTAGCAATGGGCTTTCCAGGCGAGTGAGAAGCAGAGGTGGTTTGCCACGGCTTTCCTCTGCGGAGTCCTTCTCAGTGGTCTCCCATCCAAATACCGAACCAGCTTAGCAACTGAGATCTTACAAGATCGGACTACACCACGCCACCTTCGCTCCCACAATCAAAATACCCGATTGAAATTCCGTACTAAGAAAAGTAAATTTTAAAAAAACAGCATTTGGCATAAATTACAGAATACGTGTGAACGCTGCTAGTCACAGGTGTTGAAGATGGGGCTGTGCAGAGCATTGCTGGTTCATATTATGTCCCCCTCCCGGGTCTGGAATTTCACACTTTCAAGTCACACCTGACTATCTACACGCTTGCTGCTGCCTCTTTCACGTGGAAGCCAAGGTGCGCATGCTGCTGAATTCGGCGCTCGCTCACTCACAATGTCTGACTTGCACAGGGTGAGCCGCAGGTTCACAGAACGCCTGCAAGCTCGGCTGACACCTCGGGATTATCACCATCAATAATGTCTTAACTGGCCAGCTACAGAAGTCGTGGGGGAAAGATATTGGTCCCTTTGACGTGTGAAGCTGCCTTATGCTCAGTCAGACCAATGGTTGACGTAGATCAGTACCGTCGACTCGGATAGGCAACAGCTTTCCATGTCCCTTCGCAGAGGAGGAGACCCTAACCCTGGCTGCCCAAGACCCTCTGAGTCGCAATGCCAGGGGTCTAAAGGGCCTCCCATATGCTCCTGCCTGGGAGTTAACAGGGAGAGGCCTTCCTGACGGTCCCGTCAATCAAAGAAGCTCATCTGGTGGATATACGGGACAGGGACTTTCCAGGGGCAGCCCCAGGATTCTGGAAAAAACTCCCCAGGGAGGTACACCTCCCCCCCCCCCTCCACTTGCAATCTTTAGGAAGCAGCTGAAGATGGATTTATTCAGGACCATATTTGATTTAGTTACTAGCAGTCCGGAACAGTGAATTTAAATTCTGGGTTTTTGAAAATTTATTTTATGTAGCCTTTTTTAATCTATATATGTAAGCCACCTTGTGCAGCTTTTGGACTCTGTGTTCCCATCTGAAATTTGTCAAACAGCTCAGCTGTAGTATCTGACAGCCATTGTTTAAAAGTAACAGATAGGCATACTAAAGTATATATCTTTTTGTTTTTCCCCTCTGTGCAATTCTGCATTTAAGACGAACCTTAAGACGATTCTGAAAACAGTTTGCCAACCTAACATTTTAAATATATATACACACACACACACAGAGCACCCAGTGGGACCACAGATAAAGTGGATGTTTCTTTTTTGCAAAAATTATTTTGTGATCGAGAGAGATGAAAACGGCCAGAACGTACAAGGGAAGTTTCCCACCACCGTCCAGAGTAATTTCTCTTCCTGGGAAGCCCAGAACTTGTAGGAGATCTGGCAATTAACTGCAGACCCCTAGTGGCCAATGAGCAAATTGCACCTTTCCCCTTCCCACACTCCACTGTTCCTTTGGACCCCCCCCCAACCAACCCAGCCAGACTCCGTACCTTTGACAGAGAAGCTGCCGGTCCCCTCGTCCGAGTCACTGTCCAGCTCAAAGAGGTCCTTGAATTCCTTCTTGTCGTCCTCTTTTTGCTCGCCTGGTTTCTTCCGCTTGATTTCAGGGAAGTTCAGCTCTTCTAGCTGCGAGTGAGCGAGGGGGGGAACAATGTAAATCAAAAAGTGGGTTTCGGCAAGCAGATCCCCTGTGGCTGCAACAGCACAAAAAGTAAAGCATGACGCTGCAGACATCCTTTGGTCGTCTTGCTCAGCATCCGCAAGATCAGGATGACCCAAATCAACATCCCTCGTGGGTGAGTATAAAGTGCCGTCCAGTCGCAGCTGACGTAATGGCGACCCCAGCAAGGGGCTTTCGAGGCCAGGGAGAAGCAGCGGTGGCTGGCCAGGGCCTTCCTCTGCAGAGCCTTCCTTGGTGGTCTCCCTTCCAAGTGCCGACCCTGCTTAGCTTCCGAGACCTGACAAATCGGGCTACACCGCCGTGCCTCCCCCCCCCCAAAATCCCCTGCTTGGCTGCAAAGCTACCTGGGCAGCCTCAGGTGAACGAAATCTGGCTTTTTAAAGTACCTTACAGAGGTCGGCTGGAATGGGGAACCAGGACAAAGCCGCAGAGGGAGGCAGGACAAAAATATAACTAATAATAATTTTTTATAACCTGGGAAGAGATAGAGACTTTCAACATAGTAAAACTTTTTATCGCTTAAGGGCAAACAGGAAAAGCGTAGAAACTAGGTATCACTCAGTATAACCACTCAGAGAAAGTGTGTGAGGGGGAATAGGAAAGCACCTTCCTTGCCTACGTAAGAAGAGCCCTGCTGGATCAGGTCAGTGGTCCACCTAGGCCAGCATCCTGTCTCCTACCCAGTGGCCAGCCAGTTCCTCTGGAGGGCCAACAGCAGGGCATAGAGGCTGAGGCCTTCATAAGAACACCAGAAGAGCCCTGCTGGATCAAACCAGTGGTCCATCTAGCCCAGCATCCTGTCTCACAGTGTGGCCAACCAGTTCCTCTGAAGGGCCAACAGCAGGGCAGAGAGGCTGAGGTATCCCCCTGATAACAACACCAAAAGAGCCCTGCTGGCTCAGGCCAGTGGTCCATCTAGTCCAGCATCCTGGCTCACACAGTGGCCAGCCAGTTCTTCTGGAGGGCCAAACAACAGGGCATAGAGGCCAAGGCCTCCAGAATAACCTAAAAAGAGCCCTGCTGGATCAGACCAATAGTCCATCTCGTCCAGCAACCTGCCTTCCCCTGATGTCGCCTCCCGGCTCTGGGAATCAGAGGCTTACTTAGTGCCTCTGAATGTGGAGGTTTCCCTCAGTCACTAGGGCTAGTCACCATTGAGACTTATTCTCCATCAATCTATCAAATCCCCTTTTAAAGCTGTTTGTTCCTGTGGCCACTGCTACATCCTCTGGAAGAGAATCCCACATTTTAACCGCCCTCTGTGTAAAGAAGTATTTCCTTTTATCCGTCTTGAACCTACTGCCCATCGTCTTGATTGGATGCCCTCGAATTCTAGTATTTTGAGAGAGGGAGAAAATTTCTCTTTTGTCAGCTCTCTCCACCCCATGCGTGATTTTATAAACCTCTCTTATCATGCCCACAGAAATTCCCAGTTTTGACCCAGGACTTCTCCTGATTAAAAGGACCTCAGGCGGCAGATTCTTTCACTAGAAAATTGCTCTCGGTCTACCAAAGAAGGAAGTTTTATATTCTGATTTATGGGTTCATAAGGAAAATATACTACGTTCCAGATTTAAGTAACAATGAGAACTAGAAAATTAGCCAAAAACCCCCCCAAGCTATCAAGTCATAGCTGACAGGACAACCCCTCCCACTGGGGTTTTCAAGGCAAAATACATTCAGAGGTGATTGGCCACTGCTTGCCTCTGTGTCACACCCCTGGACTTCCCCATTGGTCTCCCTTCCAAACACTGACGAGGGCCAAACCTACTTAGCTTCCAAGATCTGACAAGCCTGGGCTAGACTGGGCTACTAGGCCAGGGCGAAAGACACATCTGGATGCTCACTCATCCTCTTGGCCTTTCCCTGGCAGGAGGGTTTGTATGATTTCGTGCACCAATCAAAGGGGCGGCCAAAGCTTTAACGCTCTAGTCAGAACACACCTTGGGGGGGGGGGGAGATCTGGGATTACTGTGCTGGGATCTCCTTCCATAAACGTGCACTACCACTTTGCATCTTTTCCATGTGTGTTCCGTTTGCCAAACGGCCTGCCCAAATCCCTGGCATAATTAAAATCCTTTCACGGACTGAGCCTTCCATAAAATAACAAGCCCTCGTCTAAAGACGGGAACATTAGCCGCGGAGGGCGGCCCCTCCCCAGTCCTTGCCTGCCAGTCTGCTAACAGACAAATGGGAGCATTCAGACAGCCACCAATCCGTCACGGACTGCCATTCTGGGTCACGGGCAGCTGCTTTTTAAAAGCTCCCTCGGGTTAAGGGGGGGGGGCCCTTTGTCAGAGAGTGAGGAGGAGGAGGAGGGGAGGGGGAGAGAGGCTCTCTGGATGACACCCCAGAATGTTGGCAAAATCCAGCAACCCTTCCAAAAAGGACGAGCACCAGGCGAAACTCCAAAAGCCACAAAACCCAGAAGCCTGATAATAAAAGAACGAATTCAGGCTGGGGAGAGGCTGCAAGCGATTTGCTGATGCTGAGGGTGCCCCTGTCCAGCCCTGAGCCTGTCCTGGGTCGGCCTGAGCTCCGCACCAAGTCCTCAGGGGAGGAGGACTCCTCAGGACGAAGGGAGCCACGCACGGCTGACTCTGAGTCAGCAGAAGCCAGCAAAGAGGCCAAGGAGCTGCAGGCTGACCAAGACTCACCATCAACCACTGATCCGGAGCTACCTCGGATGCAGCGGGTGAGACTCAGACCAGTCCGCCAGGCTCACCTCCACCCTTCGGGCACCGGAGACAGAAGCTGAGAAGGGAGCTGCAAGCAAGGAGGCAGAGTGCACGTCTCCTGGCCCACTGCCAGCTGCTTGATAATGACAGCCCAGAGTGGTTGCAGCAGGACTCCCAAGCAGCTGGCTGCTAACAAGGGCTTGTTAGGAAGTGCCTATAAAACCCAGGACTGGGAGCCTGCAGGCAGTGGAAGCAACAAGTCATTCTGCTGGACGCTGTGACCACAATGCCTGACCCTGCTCTCTCTCTGTGCAACCTTGGACATGGCTTGGGACTTTGACTTTGTGACTCTCTGGCTTTTGGACGACCCTTGGACCTCTTGACTACGCTCTCTGCTTCACCCCACCTGGTAATGACCCTCTGGCTTGTGGACTTCTGGCCTGTGGACTTCCGGGACTGAACTCTGTGTGAGAACCTGAACGTGTCTGGCTTGCCTGCCTGCACCTGCTGCATGACAGAGCCACACAACACAGGAGGCGGGGTTTTTACTTCTCCCATCCTGTGAAGTTTTGGCGACTTGTTGAGAGTCTCAACATCCTACCCCTTAATTTCACACCCCAGTTCGGCATTCTGCCTTCTTCACAGCCCAAATAGCCCTTGCAAGGGGATGCAATGAATTAGGCACAGAGGAAGAATTATTACTCCCACCCTAACTATTCCTTCCATGGGAACAGTTGTAGCTTCAAAGAGGTCAGGCCCCACAAAGGACTACGGGCCAGAAGAGAGGACTGGAGTCAGGGGGGTATGCATTCTCACGTCATCCATCCCTTGACCCTAATCTCCTCCAGGATTAAGTCTTAAGTGAGCAGGCCAACTTCCTCAGCCCTCTCCACTTTCTGTATTTTGCTCAACTACCTTCAACATTCCATGGAAGAAAAGGAGGAGGAGACTGGATTCTTCACTCTTCACTCAGAGTCTCAGAGCGGCTTACAAACTCCTTTCCCTTCCCCTCCCCACAACAGACACCCTGTGAGGTAGGTGGGGCTGAGAAAACTGCTCTTGAGAGAACAGCTCCGAGAGAACTAACTTGTGACTGACCCAAAGTCACGCCAGCAGCTGTATGTGGAGGAGCAGGGAATAAAACCCGGTTCTCCCAGATTAGAGTCCACCACCCTTAAAAACTACACCAAACTGGCTCCTGGAGGGAAACACACACAGTTTTATGTTGGGGCAGGGAAAGATTCCCTTCTTAGCAAAAGATCTAAAGGCTACTGTCGTGTTGTTGTTTTTTTAAAAAAAAAACCTGCATAGGAAATCCAGCCTTACTGGAAGCTCTTACACCAAAAGATATATTACAAGCAGTTCATTATTCTGCAGTTCCCCGGAAGCACAGGAAAGCTGCACGATTCAGCTCCTTAAGAACATCAGCTTTTTAAAAAAATCAATGTTTCTAGCCCTTATGATTACAAAGAAAAAACTGACAGTGTGCTGGTCAACAGCTGGCAAAAGACACGGGAAGCCAGAAAAGTGCCTGGACAAGACTCCAGAAGGCCGCGACGCAGCGCTCTGCCTGCCAAGTTCCTTTTCCTGCCTTGTGATTAGCAAAAGCGGAATACATTATGAAAAGCAATCAAAACTGCAGCATAAATTATGCAAAATGAGTGAGACAGCACCTAATGTACGGCGGTGGTGGAGAAAAGGCGCCAGCAGTTGCAGCCGAGGGCCACCCGGTGCGGTTTCCGAGGCAAGAGATGAACAGAGACGGTTTGCCATTGCCTGCCTCTGCACACAACCCCGGGACTTCCTCCCATCTAACTCCCAACCAGGGCTGTCCCTGCTTAGCTTCCGAGATCCGATGAGATCAGGCTAGCCTGCGCTACCCAAGTTAGGGCCAGTTGGGCAAATCCCTACCAATGCTCCCGCTAAGCTATGGAGTCTGGTGAGCAAAAATTCTACTTTGTGAGCTGCTGGCATTAAAGTTGTGAGTGAGCGATTTGGCTACTATGGAAATTAAGACAGCTCCGGAGCCCTCCTTCCTGGGCGAAGACAAAAAATAGGTGAGCCGGAGGCTAAAAAACCTGTGAGCTCGCTCACACTGACTCAGCTTAGAGGGAACACTCATCCCTACAGCTGGTGCCCTCACCCGTTCTTTGCCACTGATCTCCAGCTGAATCTCCTTCTCCCTCAGCTTCTTCCAGTGAGCATAATAAGACATCAACGGAGTCCCTTCTTCTTTGACTGCCTTCTCCCATTGATCCTGTAGGCGACAGAGAGAGAGAAAGAGAGAGCAAAGTTAAGTGTTAAGTAGCCAGCAATCACCTGAAAACCATCTCACTGAGGGGTCAGGGGGGAAAAGAGCCCGTGGGACTGCTGTTGACGAGCTTGGCCTCCGACCCACATGCCTTCGGCAGGACACATGCAGAGAACCTACGTTTGCAGAAGTTCATGTGCACAGGGCTCTGGGCGAGGGGGGGGGGGCCTCTGAAAAACCAGGGCTCCATGCAGAGGAAGCTCTACTTGTGTTCCTACTCATCCAAAAGGGCTGGGGATCAGAAGCTGTGGCTGTCTTCCCACATACCCTGAGCGCACATTCATTCCACCCTGAAAAGGATTATTCTCACAACCGCATGCAATCCATTCAACACGCACTCATCAGTACGTGCTGTCGGGAACCTGGATTGCTTTCACAGTACCAGTCGGTGGGTAGCAAATGGGAACAAACATGCGCTTCGGAGTTCCACATACAATAAAAGTGTGTGCATGTGTGCTCAATATAATCTGCGAAAGGCCTTAAGCGTCAATAAGAGCCCTGCTGGATCAGACCAATGGTCCACGTAGTCCGGCATCCTGTCTCACAGTGTGGCCAACCAGTTTCTCTGGAGGGCCAACAAGAGGGCAGAGGCCGAGGCCTTCCCTTGATAAGAACATAAGAAGGGCCCTGCTGGATCAGGCCAGGGGTCCATCTAGGCCACCATCCAGTCTCATAGAGCAGACAACCAGGTCCTCTGGAGGGCCAACAACGGGGCACAGAGGCCGAGGCCTTCATAAGAACATAAGAGGAGCCCTGCTGGATCAGACCAGTAGTCCAGCATCCTGTTTCACACAGTGGCCAACTAGTTTCTCTGGAGGGCCAGCAACAGGGCATGGAGTTCGAGGCCTTCCCCTGATGTTGTCTCTGGGCACTGGGATTCAGAGGCTGGTTGCCTCTGAACATGGAGGTTGCCCTTTAGTCACCATGACTATTAGCCACTGACAGACCTCTCCTCCGTGAAGCCGTCAAATCCCCTTTTAAATAGTGTTAAATGTCTTAATGTTGTAAATGTTTTAACTGTATCTGAACCTCGGCACTTTGTTCCAGGCAATGTGAGCTGCCCTGAGCCCACTTGCGGGGAAGGCGGGTTATAAATGCAACAAATAATAAATAAATAAATAAATAAAGCTGCCGATGCCTCTTCCTGTCTCCTCTCAAGCAATCGACGCAAAACCCCACGCCAAGCTGCAACTGGACCATGCAGGCCACCAAATCCCAGGACGCAAACTAAGGCTCACCACAGCCTCCCGGTTGGCCACACCAAAGCTGGCTTTCTGGCGCTTGTTGGTAATGTAGGCGGAGTTCTCCTGCAGCTTCTCCAAGAGCTGACGGACGGTCTTGCAGTAGTTGGCGACCTTGCACTCCTTCAGGAAAGCCTTGAGCTGGAGGGTGGCGGGCAGAGGAAAGAAAACAAGATGAGAGGGAACATTCCATCCCCGAAAAGAGTCAGAAGGAGAGCGGGGGGAGGGGGGGGAGTTTGCTTTGGCAGTCGGCCGTGCCTCCCGCTTGCCACCGGTCAGGGATCACACCTTCACCCTGACCGCGGCAGGGAAAGGTGGAAAAGACTGCGGTTGGACCCCTTTGGGCAGGAAACAAGACTCCGATTTGAACAAGCCAAGCGACCACGAAGGTCGTCTTGCCAAGAGCGATGGTGAAAACAGCCATCCCGGGACAGAGATGCGCCAACAAAAACAGGGCGGCCGTCTAAAACGGCATCTCCGGGTGGAAACCTTCCATTTGACCTCATGTCCCAAGATCAGTCCTTTCTTTAAGAGTGACCAGCGTGCATTAGCTAATGTCCCTTTTAATGTGCGGGCTTGTCCTCGGGCAATAGCACTGGGGTCCCAGTGAGGGCAAGAGGCACTAATATCCGAAAACGGGGGGCAAGATACGTCAGAAAACTCTCTGATGCAAGACCCATTCTGTAGCACAGCCCTTGTCCACTTCCTCTGGGGTTTCTGCAGGAAAGTTCCCCTCTGTGGACTAACAGAAGAGACAATAAAAGATGCTACAATTTGGGAGACGGAAACAGCACCCAAAGGTCATCAGTTCTTGTGCCTTTTCAAAGGCGGCAAGAGCCAGGGTGTGTGTGCATGCACACGAAGAAAGGCACATATCTGCAAACGCTTAACAGGCAGCCGAGTGATATCCCAGCTGCTTTCAACGACACGATACTAAGATTGGGGAAATGGTTTCCGGCAAGCCGCTGACCTCAACCCCGCTCTTCCCGCCAGTGGGGTTTATATTGACCACGATTTAAAACCCCCTCACTTGGCTCTGGCATGTAAAGAGCTATAAACGGTGATAAGAAACAGCTGGGAGCTCCCACATCCCAGACGCCTGGGAATTGGATGCCCAAAATAATAGAAAGGCAGAAAGCATCGGAGGAGAGGGAGGAGAGCCTGAAGACAGGAATCCTGGTAAAAGGGAGTTTGCTTTCCCCGCCTTTCTGCCCCCAAATTCTCATTTTTAATCCTTTCCACACACTGTTGTTCCTCTCCCCCGTCCACCCCTCCGGCAAAGGGATGGGGAACAAACTGGCATCCCATGTTTATTACAACCATCCCTGGCTGGCTTTAGGGATTCCGCCAATTTGGCGTCCCACCAGAGAGACAGGCAGACTCTCTTGTCTACGGAACCTTCTGGGGGCAAACGTCCTTCGGCAAAGCGTCTGGGCTCCGGCAGCCGTGGAAGAGCGTCAAGCAGTTTCCAACCCACACGGGCCCCCGCCCCGTCTCCGTTTATTTTGATCTGCCCTTGCCGCTTCCTGCCTTCCAAGCAAAGGGAGGTTGCAAAGTTTGCTCTGGAGACCGTCCACAGCCGAGAGGTCCAGGAATGAGCCAGATCCGGGCGGGAGCCAACCCCACGCCCGCTAGGGCGGGAGGGGTTCCAGGAAGGGCAAAGCTAAGCTGGGAAGCGAAACCCTGGCTCGGGGATACGTCTTTCGAGCAGGAATAAAAAGGCATTTCCCCCAAAGGCACTGTGGTCAGATGAGATTGCCACCCAAGGAGCAGAACGGAATGGAAAGCAGTTGTTGTTTTCATTTGTCACTCTCAAGAGTTCGGGGAGAGAGAGAGAGAGAGAGAGAGAGAGAGAGAGAGAGAGAGAGAGAGAGAGAGAGAGAGAGAGGACCCCCAGATGCAAGACCCTTTTAACTGGAGATACTAGGACCTGCAATTTGGGATCTGCAGCCAAATGCCTGCTTCGTATGAAGAGGGCCCCAGGGTCAAATTGCTCATATCTCTGGATGAAAGACACTGGTGGAGCAGGTGTAAGGAAAGACCAGGCCCTCTGCAGCCAGTTAGATCAGACTATCCTAACCTAGGAGAGGTTAACAGTCTGACTTGGTGTACAGCATTTTAAACTTTTACTTCCCCACCTGGTCTTCAAAAGCAGTTTGCTCAGCGGCACGGGGAGCTCCTTTTGGGGAAACCCAGAGCACCAAGCTGCCTCAGGCCATGGGTCCATCAAGGTCGATACTGTCTACTCAGAGACCGGCAAGGGCTCTCCAAAGTCTCAGGCAGAGGTCTTTCACATCACCTACTGCCTGATCCATTTCAACCGGAGATGCTGGAGATTGAATCTGGGACCATCTGCATGCCAAGCAGATGCTCTACCACTGAAGCCATGGCACAACAACTGCTTCCCTTTGGTGTGGGGAGCTAGTCTTTTGAACTTCTTAAATCACTTTCCCCCTTGTTTCTTCCTTTCTTTCTCAATTTCTGTCTTCCCCTTTGGGAAAGGGAGGGGGGGAACAGGAAGGCATCCATATGAATTACAGCCACCCCTGGGAACTTCATGGATTCACACCCAGAGTTTTCAGGCAGACGTGCGTCCCAGCGCATGTCTGTTTTAGACACTGCGCCCTGCCTGAATCACACTGTGAAACGGCAGGCAAGAGCTTTTAGGAAATCACACTGTTTCCCCCTCTTTTTAGGAATTCACTGCCTGATTGGGCAAAGGACTCGGGAAGCCCATCAAAGACAGGAAAGGCCGTAAGGCATATCCAGAGAACCCGGCTTGTTCACAAGACTCTCTAACGCCTGGAGAGTTCTCACGTACCTGAAGAATGGCCGGAAGAGCTAGCTCGGGAAACCCAATCACGTACGCTTGGGTGTGGAGATACTCCAGGGTGAGGTCGTACAGCTGCTCAATAAGACCGTCCTGTTGGGAAACGCACAAAGGAGTGAAACTAATGCCCTCGCTTACAAACTCCTCACTCATGTGACGGGGTGTGTGTGTGTGTTTGTACTTCAATGTGTGTGCATGGGTGAACCCCACGTTCAACAGCAGTCGCTAAAAAAGAAAAACCAGCCAACTGATGCAAAAATTGCTTCCACTCTAAACAGTTTACAACACCACCTCTCCGCGTCTCGAGTCATTTTTAATTTTACGTTTTGATCTAAATTACTATGTATTATAAGCGTTAAGGGGGCGGCATTCATTTCCCCAACCACTGGTGCTTTTACTTCTTCCAGAAGGAAAAAAAAAACCCTCTAAAAAACAGCATGTATAACACTTAGCATATAAAAACCTGAGGCTTTTCTTCCTGGTGCATTTAGAGCACAAAGGAGAAGGTCTTTCATTGCTGTCTGCCCTGGGCACAGTATTTAAAGTTCTACTGGCTTTGCTACATGGATGTCCCATGTGGCCATCATGGGTCACAGTCCTTGACAGACCACAAATTTGTCCAACCTCCTTTCTTTAAAAAGATGGTTTTTGAACCACCTTTACTGGGCTTCCTCTATGTCTGCAGCAGAACGTGGAGGCAGAATGGACTGTACCACCTTAGACTATAGATGAGGGATTATGTTTCTCAGACTTCCCCCACACTAATAATTCCCTATAAATGGAAAACTAGCATAAAGGGGTGTAACACTAGAACTTTTCTCCCTGTTCTTTTGTATGTGAAGAGTGTTGGTTTTTTTACATGGAGTAACATTAAGAATATGACCCGCTCTCTCCACAGTCAGAAGTGGTACACGCCACTCTCAGAATTCTGCCACCTGAACTGGCAGACGAGAGATAATGGCCCTTGCTCTATCTTGAATCCCATCGGCTAATTATACTTGGCAAAGAAATGGGACTTCCTTTTCACTGTCCTAAACCTACTGGTGGTCAGCTTCCTTGAGTGACCCCAAGAAATGCGTCTGTGAGACAAATGTCTCTCTATCTGTCTGACAACCGTGGTCTTATTATTTTATCAACCACATACACAAATGCCACAAGATTCTTTCTCAAGTAAAAAGCGCTAAATGCTATGGCATTTTCCTGCAGGGAAGACCCAGCGTGGCGTATGGTTAGAGTGTCGAAATGAGGGGACCTGGGAACAGTTGTCCATTCATCCTTGTATGATTTTATTTTGTTTTATGGTGTTTTAATCTGTTTTAATTCTGGCATTCGTGCCCCATTGTTAGCCGCCCTGAGCCTTTGGGGAGGGCGGGATATAAATCTAAAAAAATAAAAATAATTAAAATCCTTGAAGCTCAATGGGTCACCCTGGGCCATTCACTCACTCTCTAAGCCTAACCTTCTTCCAATGCTCCTTCTAAGCTGTGGAATCTTGTGAGCAAAAATTTTACTTTGTGAGCAACTGGCATTAAAGTTGTGAGCAAATGATTTCGCTGCTGCATAAATTAGTTTGCTCTGGAGCCATCCTTCCTGAGCTATGACAAAGATGCGTGAGCCGGAGGCTAAAGAACTGTGAGTTAACTCACACTAACTCAGCTTAGAGGGAACATTGTCTCCCTCACAGGGTTGTTGTGAGGGCAAAACACAAGGAGAGCCTCGCCTTGACCTGAATAGCCCAGGCAAGCCTGATCTCAGAACCTAAGCACAGCCAACCCTGGCAAGCACTTGGAAGGGAGACCTCCAAGGAATACCAGGGCTGGGATGTAGAGGCAGGCAATCAAGCCACCACTCTGAAACATCCAGATGTCATCATGACTTCCGGGCATGCAAGGACAAACAAACAAACAAAAAAACCACAAAAAAAATACAAGGAGAGACTTGAAGAGTGGGATAAAAATCAGACTGGGAAGGTGCCCCCACCCCTTGATAATGTGTTTGTCTTTTCCTGCATCCTTTCTAAGAAGCAGGAAATTCAGCTCAGGGAGGGAGCTGCGTTGATCTCGCTGAGGACCGCCACTCTTCTGAGAGGAGGTGAGCAAGTCCTCTGATCCAGCCACCGTTCCCCCCAGCAAGCCCTTTTACAACAAGATGCGTCCGTCCATACGATGCCAACGGCCAATCATGCAGCCCACGCCTGACTTAATTAATTACTCAACTTAATTACTTCTGGCAACACTTAATTGCACAGTTAATTAGTTATGTGGCCCAGGATACAGCATGCTCAGTCCTTGCAGAACGGCTTCCTACTTCTCTGCCACTCTTAAACACGACCATCTCCGCTCGTGCTCTGCTAAGGCTACGGCCGAGTATGAGTCAGCTTCGGAAACGTCTCTCCCCAAACTCTGGATTTTGCAATTCTCCTTTTCAAACCACAATTTCTGCTTAAGGAAAATGCTCCCAGCAGGACTGGCTACAGGTCTAGAGGGACGCTGGGCAGATGACCTTCAGCGACCCCCCCCATCCTCTCAATGTTGTCCATGCAAACACCGTACACAAAGCTGTGCACACACACACATTTTCCCCTTCATTCTCTTCTAAGCCCTATTGGCATGAGTACAGCAACCACCTCCTCTCATAAGAACCTGCCCATTGGTTAAGAGCTGCAACATGGGCTGTGCAGCATATAGGGTTGCCAACCAATGTGCCCTCTAAGCTGTGGGGTCTTGTGAGCTAAAATTCTACTTTGTGAGCTACTGGCATTAAAGCTGTGAGCAAGCGATTTGGCTGCTGCATAAATTAGTTTGCTCTGGAGCCCTCCTTCCTGAGCTAAGACAAAAATGTGTGGGCCGGAGGCTAAAAAACTGTGAGCTAGCTCACACTGACTCAGCTCAGAAGGAACATTGTTGCCAACCTCCAGGTGGTGACTGGAGATTTCCTGGGATTACAGCTGATCCGAGCTGCTGACTGATATTTATTGTAAGGATTTTTTTTTTAATTTACTCCTGCTGTTAAATCATTTTGATAGAGGTGTTTTTTCTGGTTTTGCATTGGAATGCTTATAGATACTATTTTATTTGGCTTAGACGCTGTCTCAAAAGCACTGACCTGGGAAGCAAAGAAGAAGCATTTTCAAATAAATAAAAGGACTGTGCCACAGCCATGCTCCACGGTCCTGTCCCCCATTCCCGTCCAGGAAACAGAACGCTGCTTCAGAGGCTACTGCTACATCTCCCAAGGGAGCGAGGATATTTGGAGATACTTGCAATCCGCTGCTGCATGGTACTAGGTGGGTCCGATGCCCACGGAAGCTGTCCACCAACGCCAACCCGACACTTGCCTCATCTCAAGGCCTACCCCACCACCACCATTACCAGTGTTTTTCTCACATCCAGGTCACAGTCCCCTTACCCGGAAGGACTTCTCCTGCAAGTTGGCGTTGGAGAGCTTCAAGATGACCGCAAAGTTAATGGGTTTGGAGCTCATGCGGCCTGGTTTCTTGTTGAAGTCCACCTGTTGGAAAATCTGCAAGGCAAGGACATGGTTACCTCTTGGTATGTGTGCAGCCCCATCACCGCACATGGGCTGCTGTTTTTTTTAACAGACTGCTGCAAGCAGGAAGAACTGAGGTCCCTAGCCCCAAGACTTACAGTCTAAAATAAACAAGGGGGAGAGAGACGGATAAGAATGGGGTGCATGAGAGCAAGAAAACAGCAGGGGAAATGGAACAAAAAAGGAGTTGCAGCAAGGCAGACTGATGCAGCCTCATCAGTCCAATGCCAATATTTCCTGGCACGTATGCGGCAACTTGCATTCCCCACCTTGGGTAATCTATAGATTGAGAGCCAGTTTGGTGTAGTGGTTAGGACGGAGCATGGACTCTAATCTGGGAGAACCAGGTTTGATTCCCCTATTCTTCACATGCAGCTGCTGGGTGACCTTGGGTCAGTCACAAGTTCTCTCAGATCTGTTCTCTCAGGAACAGTTCTCAAAAGAGCTCTCTCAGCTGTTGTGGGGAGGGGAATGGAAAAGAG
The DNA here is from genome assembly GCA_029375565.1 of Gekko gecko. Classification (NCBI taxonomy): domain Eukaryota; kingdom Metazoa; phylum Chordata; class Lepidosauria; order Squamata; family Gekkonidae; genus Gekko; species Gekko gecko. The sequence continues at coordinate 24,818,159 of JAPDNY010000016.1, forward strand.
ATTGTAAGCCGCCCTGAGACTCCTTCGGGTAGTGGAAGGTGGGGTATAAATTCAATCTCTTCCTCCTCCTCTTCTTCTCCTTGCCTCCTTGTGGCAGAAAGATGTCACAGAGAACAGACCCCTCCAAGCTAAACTTCTGAAGAAATTGGAAGATGGTCTACCCTTTAGAAGCACAGCTGCTCTGCAATGCCCCCTTGGAGACTATTTTTTTAATCTATTTGTACCACACTTTCCTCTCTAAAGGGAACTACAGGAGGCTTATAGCATCATTCACCTCTACTCCAGCTTATCCTTGCAGCTGCAACCCTATAAGGCACATTAGGTGAAGGAGAGTGTGATTGGTCTAAGGTGAGCGTCTGTGGCAGAGTGGGAATTCGAATCTTGGGTCTCCCAGGTCCTAGCCTGGTACTCTAACCACTGCACCACACTGGCCCTCATGCAGGTGTTCAAACTCCGTACTGGGGAAGCTGGAAAGGGCATGATGCAGCCCTCTCGGCAAAGCTACGCATGTCTAGTTGTGTAATCGACATCTGGATGGGAGATCTCCTGGAAACCCCCCTCTATGGGTTCCCCTCACAGAAAAAAGGATGGATTTCAAATATATCAAATGGCTTCCAGGCTTCTCCAACATGACAGTAAACGCTCAGGCAGGTACCAAAGAATCACACAATCCACAGTTACCTTCATAACCACCCTGGGAAATTTTGAAAGCATGCAGAGTTTCCCCAAAGCAGCCCAGGTAAGGTCTGTAGCCAAGAAGAAGAGAAGGGGTTGGATTTATACCCCACCCCTCACTACTCAAAGGAGTGTCAGAGCGGCTTACAATCTCCTTCCCCTCCCCACAACAGACACCCAGTGAGGTAGGTGGGGCTGAGAGAGCTCTCCTGAAAACTGCTCGTGAGAGAACAGCACTGAAAGAACTTGTGACTGACCCAAGGTCACACCAGCAGCTGCATGTGGAGGAGCAGGGAATCAAACCCGTTCTCCCAGATTAGAGTCTGTGCTCTTAACCACTACACCGAACTGGCTCTCCAAGAAAGGTGTTCAAGCTCAAATCTGAACCAAACGGGCCGGCCTGTACACAAAAGTGATATCTTAAGCACTTGGTTCAGACCCTGCGATGGCCTCCCATCTGGTGGAGAGGTCTCTACATCACGAAGATTTATACTGCAATAAAAACGTGCCTTTAAAATTCCTCAGGACACCTCTTTTTATTTTCACTGCAACAGATCAACACCGCTGCTCCTCTGGGATTGCTATTTTTTTTTTAAAAAAAAAACCCTTAAAACAATTAATTCCACCAGCCATGTGTTTGAAACACTGCCTGGCACTAAGAGAAGGGGGTCAGGGGTCACGATGGCTACTAGTCAAGATGGATATCTATTCCCTTCAGTACCAATTCAGACGGGCAGCCGTGTTGGTCCGAAGCAACAGAACAAAGTTTGAGCCGGTGGCACCTTTAAGACCAATGAAGTTGGATTCTAGGTACAAGCTTTCGTGTGGCATGCACACTCCTGACGAAGAGTGCATGTCAACACGGAAGCCGATCCCCAGAATTAAAACTCTGTCGGTCTCAAAGGTGCCACCAGACACAGACCCTTGTTCTTCGGTACCAAAGGCCTCTTTATGTCAGCTGCTGGGGACCACAGGCGGAAAGATGCTATTGGACACATCCTGCTTGCGGGCTTCCTAGTCAGCCACTACGTGAACAGAGGGCTGGACCGGATGGGGCCTTGGTCTGACCCATTATGGCTCTTATGTCCTTAAGGGAGTCTGGTTCAAGAAACGAGCCCAAATTCTCCTTGGACTTGCAGACCTATCTGCCTGGCTCGCCACCGGCTGCATGGCACCAGCAGGGGAAACATTTAGCGGGCAGCAATTCCTCAGTCTTTGAGAGCCGCCGTTCCTCCCTTCTCCGTGTCCCGAGGCCCCCTGGGAGGCTTAGTGGGGCAGGTCCCACACATCCATCAGCGACGAGGCTTCGGCCATTTAAAGTGTCGGCTGTGTGTGCAATTTGGGGAGGGGGAGCCTCTCCGAGCACATCAGGGTTAACCTCCTTTCTCTTCCCACAATCCCCTGGGGGGAAAGGAGATGATTTTAAATTGGCATGCCAGCATTCTCCTCCACCAGGGCGGCGGGGGGGTGGATGGAGGATGGACGGTCGTTTCCACCTTGTTTACCCACATTTGCCTTCCAGCGCTGGAGCCGAACGCGGCTCCTCTCGCCGGAACCAATGCCTGTCACCCCGACGAAAATTAAGTAATAATAACTGAAAGGCAGAAAAGCAACGGAGACGGCAGCAGCGAATCAGAATCCAAATGCCTTCTCCCCTCCCCAGGTTGGCCTGCCGCTACTCCTACCTCGACCCACCAACCGTGCCGGTTCTAACTTCCGACACACACCCCGCCCTTCCCCAAAGAGGAGAGGGGGCCGGGGGCAAGTGCTTGGCGCGCCGGAGCAGCAGAAGTTGCTGTCAAGGCACATCACGGAGCCAGCTCTCATTTCCAGTGGCAGGGGCTTGGGGAATTCCGGCGCCTGGAGGGACCGCGCGAGACGTGCACGTTGTCATCGCAGTGGTGACAAGGGCAGGGGGAAAGGAAGAGGGGGGAGGAAGGGGAGAAACAGAGGAGGGTTATTTTCTTTTGATTGCACAAGGTGGGGATGGCAGAGGGGGAGGAGGAGGAGGAAGGGGGGAAGAAGAAGAAGAAGAAGAGTAAAAGATTGGATTTATACCCCGCCCTTCACTCGGAGTCTCAGAGCAGCTTACAAACTCCTTTCCCTTCCCCTCCCCACAACAGACACCCTGAGAGGTAGGCGGGGCTGAGAGAGCTCTTTCGAGGACTGCCCTTGAGAGAACAGCTCTGACAGAACTATGGCTTGCCCAGGGTCATCCGGCAGCTGCAAGTGGAGGAGTGGGGAATCAAACCCGGTTCTCTGAGATTAGAGTCCGCACACTGAATCACTATACCAAACTGGTTCTCAGGGAGCAGACACTGAGTTTTCCAGACAAGCTAACAGGACCAAAAGGAGTGGAGAAGTCTGAGTTACAGATTCAAGGTTTCACAGAAAAGTTGCAATTATAACACAATGGGAACAAGGAACTGGGAACCAACTTTGGCCTCCTGCTGACCTGTATTCTCAAACTGGCAGTGGCTCCCCGAGGTCTCAGGCAGAGGTCTTTCACATCACCTACAGCCTGGTCCTTTTAACCAGAGATGCCAGGAATTGAACTTAGGACCTTCTGCATGCAAAGCAGAGGCTCTTCCACTGAGCCACAGCCCCTCTGGCTAGCTTGAAGGGCCTTACACGGATCTGCTGAGTGCCAGGAAAGAGAATGGAAAAACAAAAGTTTCTAATTCCTAGGAGGCTGGGCTCGTTTGACCTGCAGCGCTTCACAAACATTTTATAGCGTGCGTCATTAGACATTTTATTATAATCGTCTTGTCATTAGCATCTTGCATCAGAGTTGCATTGGGGGGGGGGGGGTTGCATTTGTGTGTTTGTGTGCCCGTGCCTGGAAGTCATGGCAACCGCTGGCGACTCCGACTGGGGCACGGAGGACGTTCAGAGAAGTGGAACAAAGCTAGAGTCCGGAGGCACCTTTAAGACCAACAAAGTTTTATTCATGGTGTGACCTTTCGTGTGCATGCACACTTCATCTGACAAAGTGTGCATGCACACAAAAGCTCACATTTTGAATAAAACTTTGTTGGTCTTAAAGATACCACCGGACTCTAGCTTTGTTCTGTTGCTTCAGACCAACACGGCGACCCACCTTGATTTATTCAGAGAAATGGTCTGATCTCCCGTCTCCATCAGGGAAGCGCCGAAAAGGTGCAGACCTACTTAACTTTAACAAAGCGCCCAGCCTTACGTTCCCACCAGACCATCCGAGGAGATAAATTTAAAGGTAGACTAAACACGGGGACTCATCCTAGAAGTCCTTTGGAAGTTCAGCAACAGAAGACTGGAATTATTTATCTAATGGCCCAAAAACATTTTTAAAACTTCTGGCTTATTTCACCCCTCCCCTTTTCTTAAACATGTCTTTCTATAAAAAGGACCCAAACTAAGTACTGCAACTGAAAAACCGGCTCTGAAAGGGCGAGGTGTCTGTCGCATGCCTCAACACCATCGGATGTGGTCGGAGGCGGAAGCCAGGGGAGGAAGGCATGCGTGAACCACGGGAACGGCTGGCCCGATAAATGCGGCTTGCCACGAGAGGGGAACGGGGCTCGCTGTTATCTGCCGGAGGTTGAGGAAAGAAACCCAGCAGGGGGGATGTGGGGGGGGGGAAGTGACGCTCTATCGCAAAACCCAACTGGCAGAGCCTCAGAAGAGCAAACAGAGGGAGAGGAAGGAAACAGACGCATGAGTGGGAACAGCCAAGAAACCGCAAGGGTCCGGGAGAGACGGAGAGGCCTCGCTGGCTGCTACGGGCCGAAAGGATGTGGTTTACGAAGGGACGTGTTGCAACGACATAAAGGAAAAAAACCCGCAGGAGTCTTTCGCTTCCTCATGATTAGCAATGCACCAAGGCAGCTTGGCTAATTCCCAGGCGTGGCCGGGGGGGCCCTGCCTCCGACTGCCGCCTCTCTCTTTCACAGAACCCCCCACACACACACAAACTGCCGAATATAGCTTCAGGGGATGGGAAGGTGACCCCTGGCCAAAGAAGAAAGCAGGCCAAACAGACACAGAAACACCAGAAAATGTCAACGAGAGGGACAGAGTCCAAGCTGGACGAGAAGTCACAAATCCTGATGCAGAAACTCTTGTCCCCATTTCAAAACATGGGGCAGTGGCAGGGGGGACACACACACACCCTATATGAAAAGTCCCTGCACACAGAATGCTAACAGAAGGAAGGCATCTAAAGGGGACAAGGGCCACGGTTTCGTGACGGTATCTCAGCATACAAAGCACGCACTCCGAGTCCAGCCCTTCTCATCTCCGGGAACCAAGAAAAACCTTTCTCTGACTGAGACCCTCAACAACGTGTACAGTTCTGGTCACCATACCTCAAAAAGGATATTATAGCATTAGAAAAAGTGCAGAAAAGGGCAACTAGAATGATAAAAGAGTTGGAACACTTTCCCTGTGAAGACAGGTTAAAACGCTTGGGGCTCTTTAGCTTGGAGAAACGACAGCTGAGGGGTGACATGATCGAGGTTTATAAGATTATGCAGGGGATAGAGCAGGTAGAAAAAGAGGTACTTTTTTTCTCCCTTTCTCACAATACAAGAACTCGTGAGCACTCCATGAAATTGCGGAGTGGTCAGGTTAGAACAGAAAACAGGAAGTACTTCTTCACCCAAAGAGCGATTAACACATGGAATTCACTGCCACAGGAGGTGGTGGTGGCTACAAGCATGGACGGCTTCAAGAGGAAATTAGATAAGCATATGGAGCAGAGGTCCATCAGCGGCTATTAGCCACAAGGTATAGATAGGAACTCTCAGGCTGGGAGATGCTCTGTATTCTTGGTGCTGGGGGGGGGGCAAGAGTGGGAGGGCTTCTAGTGTCCTGGCCCCACTGCTGGACCTCCTGATGGCACTTGGTATTTTTGGCCGCTGTGTGACAGAGTGTTGGACTAGATGGGCCATTGGCCTGATCCAACATTGGCTTCTCTGATGTTCTTAACTGCTGCTAGCTTGAACAGACAATATGGTCTGAACCTGTTCAAGATGTCCAGTCCTGCGTTCATATCCCAAACACAATTTGCCTCTGCTGGGTAACTCAAGGACAGTGATCTGAATTCCGTCACGGTTTTAAAATTATTTAACAGACTGGCGCACGTTCTTGCTCTCCTCCACATGAAGACATGAAACTTACACCAGTTTGGTGCAGTGCTTAAGTGCGCGGACTCTAATCTGGAAGAACCAGGTTTGATTCCCCACTCCTCCTCTTGCACCTGCTGGATGACCTTGGGCAAGCCATAGTTCTGGTACAGCTGTTCTTGAAAAAGAGTCGTTTCTGTCAGAGCTCTCTCAGTCACCACCTACCTCACAGAGTGTCTGTTGTGGGGGGGGGCGAGTTTGTAAGCCGCTCTGAGACTCCTTTGGGTAGTGAAGGGTGGGGTATAAATCCAATCTCTTCTCTTCTTATACTGAATCAGACCCTTGGTCCATCAGAGTTAATATTGTCTACTCAGACTGGCAGCGGCTCTCCAAGGTCGCAGGCAGAGGTCTTTCCCATCACCTTCTGCCAGATCTTTTAACTGGAGATACCAGGGATTGAACCTGGGACCTTCTGCATGCCACGCAGATGGCTCTACCACTGAGCCACAGCCCCTCCCCGTAACTTTCAACACACGCCTCCTGCAGTGCTAGACAAAAGGCATTAAAACATCCCTTTCAATCAACACCACTGCAGTTGTGGTGAGGGGTGACAAGAGGATAATCTTCATTATACGTTTTGCTGATCTATGCATAGGGGCATGTTGAGCAAGTTTTACTGCCACTTTTACCACCTATACTGGTCCAACCAGCAACCACAGGGATTTTCTTGTTGTTAATAGCAATGCAAGGAAAGGGAAAGACCTCTCATATGCTGACTTTGGCAAAATGGCGTCCAAGTGACTTTCACGCTCATCTTTGCACCTAAGAAAACCAAAACTGTAGGTCTGTGGTACAGAGGTGCACCATGAAGGTGAGTGTGCGTGTGAAGTGACATCAAGACGCTTCCAAATGTCCTCTTCTCAGCAGCCTTGTGCAGGCCTTGCAGACTGAGGGCCGCAACTTCCTCGACTGAGTCAATCAATCTTATCTTGGGTCTCCCTCTTTTCCTGTTGCCTTCAATTTTTCCTAGCATTATTATCTTTTCTACTGAGTGTTGTCTTCTTGTGATGTGACCAAAGTACAGGAAGTAATTTTTCTCCAGGCCAGTTTGGTTTTTTCGTCATCTTCAAGGAACATCAAGGAACAAGGGTCACTGGGGGTGGGGGGGGAGGTATTTGTGAATTTCTTGCATGGTGCAGGGGGTTGGACTAGATGACCCTGGAGGTCCCTTCCAAATCAATGATTCCATTCTACCAATGCCCTCAGTTTAGTCATTTCACCTTCTAGGTAGCTGGCAGGCTTGATTTGATCTAGAACCCTCTGATTTGTCTTTCTGGCACTCGGAGGTAAGCATAAAACCCTCGTTGACTTTAAAAGAAACCTTACTTGATTTGGGGGGGTTTGCAATTCCTCTGCTGTTGTTTTTTTAAACTGGCATTAGAGATCATTCCTGACTAACTTGGTTCGGCTCCAGTCACACCTTAGAGACGAAAAAAATTCTTGGGGGTATAAGCTTTCAAGAACCAAAGCTCCCTTCATCAGATATCTTTGACTCTTGAAAGCTTATACCTCAAAATCTTTTTAAAAAATCTTTGTGTTTGTGTGTTTGCCTGGAAGTCATGACTGACTTCTGGCGACCCCTACTGGGAGCCTGGATGTTTTTCAGAGAGGTGGCTTGCTCGGTCTGCCTCTGCGTCCCACCTCTGGTATTCCTTGGAGGTCGCACTTCCAAGGACTTGCAGAGTTGGCCCTGCTTAGCTTCTGAGATCTGACGAGACCAGGCTTGCCTGGGCTAACCCGAAAATTTTGTTGGTCTCGTAAGGTGTGGCTGGACTCAAAACTAGCCATTCTACTGCAGACCAACATGCCGCCCCCTTAAATTTTTACTTACTAGAGAACAACAATTGAGTCTGGTGGCACCTTTAAGACCAATAAAGTTTAGAAGGAGGAGGAGGAGATTGGATTTATACCCCGCCCTTCACTCAGGAGTCTCAAAGTGGCTTACAAACTCCTTTCCCTCCCCACAACAGACACCCTGTGAGTTAGGCGGGGCTGAGAGAGCTCTGACAGAAACTGCTCTTTTTCAAGAACATCTGTGCCAGAACTATGGCTTGCCCAAGGTCATCCAGCAGCTGCAAGTGGAGGAGTGGGGAATCAAACCCGGTTCTCCCAGATTAAAGTCCGCCCTAGATTTGAGTCCAGTAGCATCTTAAGAGACCAACAAGGGTATAAGCTTTAAAGTTCCCTGGAGCTCTGACTCGAGAGATCCCATATCCCGAAAATCTTGTTGGTAGCACCTTAGAAACCAAGATTTTCCAGGTATCGCATTCTTCAGATACAATGAAATGGAAATTACCAGTCCACATATATAGGTAGAGGGTGAGCAGTAAATCAGCATATGGCATAATGAAGATGTTAAACAAGTTCAAGGACCAAACAAGAATAACAAGCTTCGTTTATATGGTTACCATTTTTTTGGGTTTAATTCTGGAGGAAAACACAGTGAAGGAAATAAATATGTCAACACTGGAGAGTGATGGGCGGATGTATCCTTAATTGCAGAATGCTGAGAGTAATTAACTGAAACTAAATGCTGACTAAATAGCTGAAGTCCAATGCATGCACTCAAGGAGCAGGCCAGCCAGCCAACGCCCTCTCAGAACAATTCGCTGTTCTGGCTCTGACTCCTGCCAGAGAGCCACTGCCACCTCTTTGCGTCAGATATGACTGAATACTCAGACCACCCATTAATACAGAGACACAGCAGAATTGCTCACCCTCAAAAGAGGATGTCTGTTGCATCTCAGTTTGAGTTCCTGATCTGGAGCAAACTCCCTCCAGTCTGGATGCACACTTAGAATACTGACATGCAGAAAAAATTGGGGAAACTTCCACTGAGGTAAGGCCATTCTTTCTCTCTTACACACTAAAAAGAAGTCTTTTTGGGTGGAAATCTTTTGGGGAAGAAAGACCGAAGCGCTCCTCACATTTTAATTTGGGAGAGCAGTGTGCCGCCCCTACCTGAAGGATGGGCAATACAGGACTAGAGTATGAGGCGTGGAAATGGAAGACACAGCTGCTGAACCAAGAAAGCTTCATAAAGTAAAAACCTGTTCAAGCCTTTCACTTTAGTCTGATCTACCTCGCAGCGTTGTTGGATGTAGAGGGGGAAACAAGGAAACACATACACTGAGAAACACCATAGCAGTGCAGAACGAGAGATGCTCACCTCCAAGATGAAGGGCAGAACGGGAATGAACGTCCGAGTGTTCTCCGACAGCAGGGTGAGAGCCCGAACGCAGTGCATGCGCAGGGGGTAGAAACGAGCCGTGGGCACCAGCCTTGTAGGGACAGAGAGAGAAAAACCCGAGTGATTATAAGCCATGGATCTGAACTCTGACTCTATGGCAAAGGGCTCCACTTGCACTACATAGGAGGAGGAGCAGGAGATTGGATTTATACCCCGCCCTTCACTCAGAGTCTCAGAGCGGCTTACAAACTCCTTTCCCTTCCCCTCCCCACAACAGACACCCTGTGTGGTAGGTGGGGCTGAGAGAGCTCTTTCCAGAACTGCCCTTTCAAGGACAGCTCTTGTCAGAACTATGGCTTGCCCAAGGTCATCCAGCAACTGCAAGTGGAGGAGTGGGGAATCAAACCCGGTTCTCCCAGATCAGTGTCCGTGCACTTAACCACTACACCAAACTGTATGAGCTATCTGTAAATAAGCCAAGCTCCCAAACAAGCTGAAGCTGAGAGAGAGCAGGCACCTAAGCGAGTTCCTGGCAGAGGCCAGGATCGAACTGGGGACCTTCTGGACCACGGCTTACTACGCTACACAGCCAGCAGTGAAAGGCAAGCAAATGTAGCTATTTGTACTGAGATTTAGCGTCAGCTGGTGATGAGAACAAAGCTGGTTCAAGTGAAGACTAAAAGGAAGAGGTTGGTACGAAGGGAGGAAAAGACGGAGAGAAACGGCGCTGCATCGATGCTCCAGGAGGGAAACTGCTTCTTCAGGTACAGCATCGATATCTAAAGGTTATTCTCCCAGAGTAAACTGTTAAATCCATTCGCTGGCCAGAGACAACAGCCCGGCCATTATACGAAAAACACATGCTTGCACACCAAATACAGACTACTGGGTCCAGCTGACAGGCAGCGGCTCTCAGGCTGGGAGAGCTCTTTCCCCAAGACCTGGAACCTGAGATCCTGTAGCTGGAGGCACCAGTCGCTAAAGTTGGAATCTACCACTGAGCTAGGAACAATATCTGCGGAGCTCCGGAGAGACGCCTGGATCTCACTGGCGTTACCTGGCTCAGCCCCAGCGCCCCCTCCCTCTAAACAGCTCAGATGTTCACGTGAGTTCAGGAGTTATTATCCTCCCAGAGTGACCGCGCTGGTAAAACAGTCCCAGAGAGCCAGGGAAAAGGGAAGCTATTTCCACCCCCCGCATACACACACCCGGCTCGCAAAAATCCCCTTCCCTGCTTTCAAAACCATTTTACAACCCGATTCCCAGATCGCAGCTCTGGTTCTGAGAAGCAAATCCCACCGCACCGGCCCTGAAAAGAGACTGCTGAGGTCGTAAAAGCAAAAGAGGGAGCGAACAACGCTGCATCAGCCGCACCGTATAAATCACGCAGCCGCCCCCTTCGCCTATTTCCCCCCCACCCTCCCCGCCAAATAGTGAAATAATTATCATTGGATCCATTATGGAAATAAATCTACTTTCGCGCCCGAGACCTGGCAACCGGCAAAGGGGGATGACGAAAACCTTCTACAGGAATTAATTGATTGGGGGATAAACCTGTTAAAAGGTATAGATTTACTGTAAACCAAGGCCATTAATTTCCAGAGAGCTTTGAGACGTGGCAGTCGGCTTAAAAACTTTCCAGCGGCTAGGGACAGTCCGGGAATGAAGTATGCGCTGGTGCGCTCTGTCGCCTGCTCCGGGTGGCGGGACTGGCCGCCTCGTGAGCCAAAAAAGAAAAAAAAAAGTCCACTGGCTGGAATGTTCTCTAACCCAGCCGTGAAGTGCTTACTGCACTCAGAATCATATTTAAAAGGCACGTGAACTCTAAAATTCAGAAGCTTCCTAGTAGAAGTTTCCTGAGAGCCAGTTTGGTGTAGTGGTTAAGAGCGCGGACTCTAATCTGGGAGAACCAGGTTTGATTCCCCACTCCTCCACATGCAGTCAGGTGGGTAGCCTTGGGTCAGTCACAGTTCTCTCAGAGCTGTTCTCTCAGGTGCAGTCCTTGAAAGAGCTCTCTCAGCCCCAGCTACCTCACAGGGTGTCTGTTGTGGGGAGAGGAAGGGAAGGAGATTGTAAACTGCTCTGAGAGGTGGGGTATGCAATCTCCTCCTCCTCCTTCTCCATTCATATACAATAAGGTACACCAGGGGTCCCCAACACAGTGTCTGTGGGTACCTTTCCTGGCACCAACCAAGTGTTTGTAGAAACTGGGTGGGGCACTTAACCAGCAGGGTTTCTGACTGGCAACTGAAGATCTGATGGCCTGGACAGATTAAAACAACGTTGTTTCAGTTTCTAGTTCTGCCCACCACCCTGTGTCAGAATTCCAAAGGCGCTCATAGGCTCAAAAAGGTTGGGGACCCTTAATGTACACAAATGCATCTCCCTATACGCGCTGCTTTCTGCCACCCACCTGGTCCCAGCAGAGTAGTCCTGAGAGCCAGTTTGGTGTAGCGGTTAGGAACGTGGATTCTAATCTGAGAGAACCGGATTTGATCCCTCACTCTTCCACATGCAGCTGCTGGTGTGACCTTGGGTCAGTCACAAGTTCTCTCAGAGCAGTTCTCAAAAGAGCTCTCTCAGCCCCACTTGCCTCATAGGGTGTCTGTTGAGGGGAGGGGAAGGGAAAGGAGATTGTAAGCTGCTCTGAGACTCCCTCAGGTAGTGAAGGGTAAGGTATAAATTCAATTTCTCCTCCTCCTCTTGGAGGAGCACTGTATTTTACTAGACTCTGACCACCACCCTACCTTTAAGAAGCTCAGGGCAGTACGCAAAGTTCGCCCACCACCACTTTGCAGTCCCCTTTATTTATTTAATTCACTGGCACACCACCTTTTCCTCCTCATCAAAGCATGTCGAAAAGCAATAATGAAAAACGATAAAAAGAGCATATTTTTATCCTGCCCCTCTTTCAGGGAGCTCAGAACAGCCTACACCATTTCCCCCCTCCGATGTTTTAGCCTCACAATGCCCCTGCAAGGTAGGGCAGGGTGAGGAAAAGTGACTAGTCCAAGATCACCGAGTGACCTCAGTGGCTGAATTGGGATATGAACCCAGATCTACCCTGCCCTAGGACAACACTAAATACGACACCACACTGATCCGCTCAAAACATGCTTGCAGCTCATAAAACAGCCACTGCTTCCCTATCGACAGTGAGTCTTAGCCTGTAAATAACTCCTTAGATTATGCAAACTAAGTACTTCACCCACATCACCTGAATAATATTTGTAACAACCCTGTAATGCAGGTCAATACAATCTGTTCCCCCGCCTGGGAGATGGAGAATAAGGACTTCCTGAAGGCCACCTAGTTAGTGAGGCCATGGTAGAGGTAAGATCTGAATTTGGGAATTCGCAAGAATGACACAAGAGATGGAGACTGACTACAGACAATCCCCTGGGTGCTAGGTTAGCATAAAATCTGAGTGGACGACTTGTGACCCAGGCGGTCATGGATTCAAACTTTACCCCAGGCTTCCACAGGATGCGTTCGCTCAGCTTCAATTCTCCCACTGGGAATAAAACACTGTCCTACTTTTCACAGTGAAATTATTCATACTCTGCTTTTCTCCCCACTGGAGACCCAAAGCAGCTTATCACACTGTACCCTCTCCTCCACTTTATCTTGGCAACAACAGATCCATGAGGTAGACCTGGAACAGGCCCAAAGTCAACATATGGGCTTCCACAATACAGCAGGGATTCCAACCTGGTAACTCTGGGGCCTTGTTCACCTCTCTAACCACTGCGCCACACTGGCCGATGCCAAGTATTGTTATCATCAGCCAGTGCTCTGTTCTGTGGCGTATTTAGCCCCAAAGCGAGCCAAACCCATGACACACACAGCACTGCCTGACCACCAAGGATGCGAAGACGGCAGGGTGTGGCGAGGCAAGGAAGTCTCCACAGCTTTTTACAATAAACCTTTTAATGACGGGATTATTTTTTATTAGCTCCTCATCCGTCACTGGCAGGGAAGGCCAGATGCGGCCCTAAAGGCTTTGGCTGGGACTGTACTGAAGACGAACAAGGGCAAGGATTACCACAGAACGGCCCCCTCTCCCGCTCCAGGAGAGCTGCACGTCTTCCCCAATGTAGTTCTCCAGGAAGAGGAAACAAGAGTGTCATGGTTGAAGAACCAAGGCCTACCACTGGGTAAGCAGTCCTTCACTTACTCCCCTCACCCTAGCCTAATTCATGAGGTTTTATGATAATTAGCAGAAAGTTTATTGAAACAATGGAAAAAATAAACTTGCAGGCCCACACAGCACTACAAAATAAGGTTCCTCAGGGGCAGGATCCTCCCCGCCTGGCTCCTGTTACCCGCTGCCACTCCAGCAGCCAAGAGGAGGCCAAAATTTTTTTTCATTTGTCAGGCAATGGTGTGACATCACTGCCGGGGGAAACCTGGAAGTGACATCAGTCCACTGCAGGAATCGCCATAAACGGTATAGTTTTGTCACAAAGTTTCCAGCGATGCCTAGAGTGGACTGACGTCACCTGACAGCACTCCTGATGTCCCATCACCACCTCATCCCCAGACTCCCGTGTCATAATTGAACATGGAACCAGAAGCGAAGGGTCAAATCCCAACTCTGACTAATCAAATGACACCTCAGGGGGTGCTTGGGATGAGTCTTTCACAAATCCACCTCACAAACAAGAATTCTGTGGGGAAAGTAGTGCCAGGAGGCTGCAGTGAAGAAGAGAAAAGAGCATGGCAGTGGGCTGAGAGGGTTTTGACAGGTATCTTGGAGTCAGGGTCTCAGGAAATGTACCACACAAATAATAACTGTGTGGAAAAATTACCACAGAAAGGGGGGGGAGACGACCAGCAGTGCTCTCACTCACTTGGTGAAGCAACTTTACTCAGTACGAGCTCTCCTCACCAACATTCGCAGATGAAAATAAGGTCATACTTGTTACATCTCAATTATGATAATCTAGGATCACTGTCAGAGAACTCCAATAAGACACAAACACACACACAAGCACACACACACAATTACACTCTACTCTGCCAGCTTTGCTGTATTAATTTACCCATAACAGCTTGTGGTGTAGTGGTTAAGATGTCAGATCAGTATCTGGGAGACTCAAGTTTGAATCCCAGAAGCTTGCCGGGTGACGATGGACCAGTAATACTCTCTCAGCCTAAACTACCTCGCTGGGTTGTTGTGAGGATAAAATGGAGGAGAGAAGAACGGTGTGAGCTGTTCTGGGTTCCCATTGGGGAGAAACACATGAAAATGCCTTATACTGAATCAGACCCTTGGTCAGTGTTTCCTCTAAGCTGAGTCAGTGTGAGCTAGCCCACAGTTTTTTCGCATCTGGCTCACGCATTCTTGTCTTCACTCAGGAAGGATGGCTCCAGAGCAAACTAATTTATGCAGTAGCCAAATTGCTCGCTCACAACTTTAATGCCAGTAGCTCACAAAGTAGAGTTTTTGCTCCCAAGACTCCACAGCTTAGAGGGAGCGCTGCCCTTGGTCCATCAAAGTCAGTATTGCCTACTCAGACTGGCAGTGGCTCTCCAGGGTCTCAGGCAGAGGTCTTTCCCGTCTCCTCTTACCTGATTGTTTTTATCAGAGATACTGGGGATTGAACCTGGGACCTTCTGCATGCCAAGCAGATGCTCTACCACTGAGCCACAGAAAGGTGAGGTACAAATGAGTTAAATAAATTATCCTGCCCTGATTCAAATACCAAGAGGAAGTTTGGTCTTTTGGTTAAAGAACAAGATAAAACACACGTTCTCAGCGGCTCAAAATGCCTTGTCACAGGTGCGCATGCATGGTGCTTTGGCATCCGTGTGCCCACATGTACTTCTAAAGACTCTGGGGAAGGAACTAAATCCTGAAGAACAACACTAGCCAGTCACACTAAAACATTTTAACCCGGCTTTCCCCCACACAACAAAAACAGGGACGGCAATTTACTGGAGAGAAAACGGGGCTGTCGTTGGAAAACAGTGGCGGGAAAATGCCTCAGCCTCCACTCTGCTATGTATTTTGTTCTCGGCAAAGCAATTCCTGAGCAACCACCGCCAAAATTCAATCTGGCAGCCAAGCGCGACATCCTGAACCCTGGGAGACCACTCCATCAACCCCATAATCTCCGCCAAACCATGCAAAATTAAGGCCAGCTGGGGCCGCTCCATTTTCCTGTAACATCGTTCCTCATTTCCCCTTCCTCCCCCCCACCATTACCCTCTTAATAGGGAGGGGCCATTTTCCCCTAGGTGCACAGGACAGTGAGAATCCGGAGGAAGCATGAGAAAGGAGCCAATTCTGGCAACCCCTGTGCCGCTAGTTATCTTGTTTAAACACATTTCAAATTCCGCCCTAGTCCCTGCCTGAAGCAATAAACCTCTAGCAGATGACAACCCCCCCCCCCAAACCATGTTCCAAGACAGTTGAGAAGTAAGAATGGAAGTCCCCCCACCCCCCACCCCCAATCCCTTTACTCCCTCTGGTTTCTTGCTTCCTCTCCTCTATCGTTTCTCTAGGGCAAAGCTCCACCTTGTGGATGAAAGTTAGAAGGGAAAAATATCTCTCCTTATATATAAAGCTGTTTTGGGGTGAATCTTCAAAACGCTCCCACAGCCTTAGGCCCGCTGACGTGCCACCCACAATGTCTCTCCGTCCATTGGTGACTGTGTTGCCTGCGTAGTCTATGTCCCGCCCACAGGCGCACCACACACCAAAAAACAAGTCAGAACAGAACTTCACATCAGCAGAGAGGACGCCTCACTTGGCTGGTGCCCTGCCTTCTAGCCTCTGGCTTCTGCAGCCCCCACAGCCTCTGGCGCTCCTAGGGGTGGCCCCATCCCTCGCCGCC
Source organism: Gekko gecko (assembly GCA_029375565.1). Lineage (NCBI taxonomy): Eukaryota > Metazoa > Chordata > Lepidosauria > Squamata > Gekkonidae > Gekko > Gekko gecko. Next base: position 24,834,031 of record JAPDNY010000016.1, read on the forward strand.
GTCTTCCCGCCGCGGCTCCATTTGTGTGTGGTGGCCTTGTGGGCCCCAGTCGCCTTCTTCCCCTCCCGCTTCCCCTGGTCTGCTGCTGCTGGTCTCTCTGGTGCTTTGCCTGCCCTGCACTTGTCCACGCCTTACTGGCTCCAGGTCACTGATGTGCCGCAGGGTGCATCTGGCAATGGTATGGGGGGGGAAGCCGCCAGGCCCCGCACCTCAGCCACTCATGGTCAGCTCGGCTTTTTGTGTACAACATGGGAAGAGCACCGTCTTCATCCTCAGTGGCACCTAGGCGCGCTCGCTGCACTGCACTGTTGCGGCTCTGGGCGCTTGCCGGCTTCCTAGGGGGGGCCGGGGGCTTGGCCTGAAATGCAAATAACAGGGAGGAAGGGACCGGCACTACCCCAAATGTGCTCCTTATGGGAAGACGGTTCAAATAGGCACATGAGAGGCTGCGGGGGGGGGGGGGCATTGTGTGTCGCAAAGACGAGCCGTTTTCCCTGTGACACAGGGTGGCCGACGAGACTGGCCCAACTGAAGTTGTTACTTGCACTTTAAACACTGTTGGTCTCAACAAAACCACATCTCTGCTGGAGCATATCATATCATTGTGCCCTCGACCTCGGGGACTGGGGACGGGAGGAGAAACCGGAGTGGCGGGGGGTGGGTGAGTGCACGCCGACATGTAACATTGCTAGAGCCCATTGTCTTGGTTTTACAACAGGCTTTCCTAGTAGTATATATATACACTACGGGTTTCTCTCCTACCACAATCTCAAGAGGATCATAAAACACACTCCTAGGGGCGTCCATCTAAAATTAGTCATCTGGGGATTCAAATCTAAAGTCAACAACTTCCAATGCAGAAGCAAAACCAGCAGATAATGCCAGATGCAGGGACTCAAGTACAAATCCCCAATGAATCCTGAAGCTCTGTGGGTCACTCTGTATCTCCCATCCCCCTGGGCTTTTGCAAGGATAAACCTGGAGTGCAGGGCAAGTATGCCTCCCCCCCCGCCCCCAAACTCCTCAGTGGAAGAAAAGAATAATGAATTAGATATGGGGCACGATGGCCTAAAGGGACAATGGAATATTGGTTTTTTATGGGTTCATTAATTACTCAGCATAAACTGACAATAACGTTCATTATTATTTAAGTGCCCACAAAAACAAGGCATGATATAATATCGAAATACAGAATTCAGTCAAGAGTTACAAGACTCTACCCTCAGCAGCCTATGTACATATTTTTAAATTCTGTTGCGCGTATAACCTGCCTTTCTCTTGCTATGGAACTCAGAGCAGTGAACCCAAAGACTTGAATTCTGTGGCATATGAACGGAGCTGGGCTATATAAACATCAGTTTCCCCATGGGTCAGTGGAATTATTAGGAAGGGGACTGAAAACAAATCAGCCAGTATCATAATGCCCCTGTATAAATCAGTGGTGCGGCCTCATTTGGAATACTGTCTACAGTTCTGGTCACTGCACCTCAAAAAGGATATTACAACATTGTAAAAAATGCAGAAAAGGGCAATGAAAATGATTAAGGGGATGGAACACCTTCCCTGCGAAGAAAGGTTAAAGAAGTTAGGGCTCTTTAGCTTTGGAGAAACAACTGAGGGGTGACACAGCAGAGGTTTACAAAATTATGCATGGGATAGAGAAGGTAGAGAAAGAAGTACTTTTCTCCCTTTCTCACAATACGAGAGCTGCCAAGATTATTCTCAGAATGATACTTGCAATAGTGGGTTCAAATTATGGGCGGGAAGGTATCGGTTGGATATTAGGAAATCTTGTTTTACAATAAGAGTAGTTCAGCAGCGGAATCGGCTGCCTAGGGAAGTGGTCAGCTCCCCCTCACAGGCAGTCTTCAAGCGGCGGCTGGACAAACACTTGCCAGGGATGCTCTAGGCTGATCCTGCATTGAGCAGGGGGTTGGACTTAGATGACCACTGCGGTCCCTTCCAACTCTATTATTCCTGCTCACGTCCTCATAATCTTCATCCTAGACATGCCAGTTTGAATAATGGTCTTTGCTGCAATGTTACTGTCATGATTGTTTATTGTAGCAGAAGTCCATCAGTGGCTATTAGCCACAAGGTATAGATAGGAACTCTCAGTCTGGGGCAAGTGATGCACTGTATATCTTGGTGCTTGGGGGGGGGAGCGGCAGTGGGAGGGCTTCTAGTGTCCTGCCCCCACTGCTGGACCTCCTCATGGCACCTGGTATATTTTGGCCGCTGTGTGACAGAGTGTTGGACTGGATGGACCATTGGCCTGATCCAACACTGGCTTCTCTTATGTTCTTATGTAGGTGCGGAGCATCAGTGGGGCAGGAAGGAGAATAAACACACACCCCACGCCACCAGATCCCATTAAGACAGCCCCCCACGAAATGCTGGCCTGGATGTAACAGTTGCCAGTAAATTCCACTCCCTCCTCATTCTCCCAAAGACCAGTCGGGCTCCCCTTTCCGGAAAGCCTCCCAGGCAGCTGATTTATCTGCCTGGACAGGTGGAAAACGGCTTCGACTCGTTGGCAGGACAATTAAAAGCACCGCTTAAGTGACAGGAAGACATCTCTCCGGGGAAGAGAGACCGAAGGGGGAAGGAGACACGGCAGGCTCCGGAAATCACTGAAACCTGTTTATCTCCATCGACACTCGGAGCAACCTGGGAGCGCAAGCAGGGTGCCGTTCGGAAACCTAGAATTTGGACGCGGTATTAACAGGATTTCTGAAGATTTGCTGGAGTATACCGCACGCCTATTAACCACCAACGGTTTCCAATCGTGGTATCAGCGGTCGTGCATGTGTTTTTGAAATAACAAGAACTCCAGAAGTCTTCATATGCGGAGGCAGTTTCACTCAAACGAACGGCGCATTGGGCTCAACTAATCTGCTACAACCTGCAGCCGTCGCCTGTTTTGCAACCGCATGTTTGCGGCGGCTTCTGATTCCCTAATCTTTATGATAAGGGACATGCGCTCAGGGGAACGAGAAAACAAGATCTGTGGGCCCTGACAGCCATTGCACAGGGGAAAAACAATGGGGGGGGGAATCAAAATTTATGAGAAAGAGGCAGAAACTCAGAAGGTGTGGCTGAAAGCACAGATGAAATCACTGAGTCCAAAGTCTAGGATTCACTCCCAAGGCAAGCCACCCTTACCTGACCAATCTATGTGGAAATCTTTTATTTCTATACAGGACTTATACCCGGCCTTTCCCACTGTGAAGCCAAAGCACACTTCCTTTGGATTTTAGGTACAGTATGTATAGGCTGAGACAAGCACTATCTTAGGAGTAAGCCAGAGTGGAATACTGACTAGAGTTCCAGACTAGGAGCTGGGAGACCCAGGTTCAAATTCCCACTCTACCACAAAGGTCACTGAGTGAACGTAGGCCAGTCACTGTCTGTTATGAGGACAAAATGGAAGGGAGAATCATGTCAGGACACCTGAGCTCATTGGTGGAATGGTGTGATATAAATGAGAAGGAGGAGGAGGAGGAGAAGAGGAGGAGAAGGATTTATACCCCATCTTTTATCTGGAGTCTCAGAGCGGTTTACAATCTCCTTTCCCTTCCCTTCCCCACAACAGACACCCTATGAGGTTGGTGGGGCTGAGAGATCTCTTTCGAGAACTGCTCTTGACAGAACAGCTCTGAGAGAACTTGTGACTGACCCAAAGTCACTCCAGCGGCTGCATGTGGAGGCGTGGGGAATCAAACCTGGTTCTCCCACATTAGAGACTGTGCCCTTAACCACTACACCAAATTAGCAAGAGGGACTCCATCCTTTGTAAAAGAGAACACCTCTTCCAAGACTACACCTGCAATCTATAGCTTTTAAATTAAAAACACATTGCCCAATTAATTGGGAACACATTTTTAGTCAGTCGGTAGGTTTTAAGTGGTGAATCTAACTGATTCGTTGCCTCAGGGAACAATCTTCAGGAGGTCTACTCAGAAAGTAAGTCTCATTTTACTCAATAAGGTTTACTTGCAAGAAAGTGTTCTTAGGATGGCAGTCCTCGTATACAGATAACATGCCTTTTTAAGTAGGTTCCCTGGGAGATCATTCAAGGTCTCTATATGTTTCTGAAGCAATGGAAGATTTTTTTTGCTGGTTTAATTCAAACGGCTTTTGATGGACAGGGATAGGGAAAAACACACATAGGGGCTCTGCAGGGCATCCAGTAATACCTTTCAGAGCAGTTTGACAACATAAAGGGAGGCATTTTTAACTACTCAAAGGATACTCAAAAAGTTGTGTCAACAAAAATAATGTAGAAGTACTTTAAAGAAGTTTATTAAAAAATAGCAAACTTAATCCATCTATCCCCCCACGCTTTTTAAGAAGAGCCATACCAGGTCAGGCTGAAGATCCATCTAGGCCAGCAATGCAGACGACTCCAGGAAGCCCAAAAGCAGGGCTGGAAACTAACAATCCTCTTTTTATGTGCACACATGCACACACACCTCAACAACTGGCATGCAGCATATCCTGCCTCTAAAGTGGTTTACACAAAGAGTGCTTAAAATGTGGCATTTTCCACAGGTGTAAACAGCTTTAAAACAGGATTGGATAAGATTCATGAAGGATAAGTCTTTCAATTGATACTAGCCATGGTGGCTGAGGGGAACCTCCACGTTCAGAAGCACTAATCCTCTGAATCCCAGAGCCAGGAGACAACATCAGGGGAAGGCCTCAGGCTCTATGCCCTGTTGCTGGCCACCCAGAGGAATTAGCTGGCCACTGTGTGAGACAGGATGCTGGACTAGATGGACCACTGGTCTGATCCAGCAGGGCTCTTCTGATGTTCTCATGAAGGCCTTGGCCTCTATGCTCTGTTGCTGGCTGTCCAGAGGAACTGATTGGCTACTGTGTGAGAAAGGATACTGGACTAGATGGACCACTGGTCTGATCCAGCAGAGCTCTTCTGATGTCCTCAAGAAGGCCGTGGCCTCTATGCCCTGTTGCTGGCTGTCCAGAGGAACTGGCTGGCCACTGTGTGAGAAAGGATGCTGGACTAGATGGACCACTGGTCTGATCCAGCAGGGCTCTCCTGATGTTCTCATGAAGGCCTTGGCCTCTATGCCCTGTTGCTGGCTGTCCAGAGGAACTGGCTGGCCACTGTGTGAGACAGGATGCTGGACTAGATGGACCACTGGTCTGATCCAGCAGGGCTCTTCTGATGTTCTCAAGAAGGCCTTGGCCTCTATGCCCTGTTGCTAGCTGTCCAGAGGAACTGGCTGGCCACTGTGTGAGACAGGATGCTGGACTAGATGGACCACTGGTCTGATCCAGCAGGGCTCTCCTGATGTTCTCATGAAGGCCTTGGCCTCTATGCCCTGTTGCTGGCTGTCCAGAGGAACTGGCTGGCCACTGTGTGAGAAAGGATGCTGGGCTAGATGGACCCCTGGTCTGATCCAGCAGGGCTCTCCTGATGTTCTCATGAAGGCCTTGGCCTCTATGCCCTGTTGCTGGCTGTCCAGAGGAACTGACTGGCTACTGTGTGAGAAAGGATACTGGACTAGATGGACCACTGGTCTGATCCAGCAGGGCTCTCCTGATGTTCTCATGAAGGCCTTGGCCTCTATGCCCTGTTGCTGGCTGTCCAGAGGAACTGGCTGGCTACTGTGTGAGACAGGATGCTAGACTAGATGGACCCTCACTGGTCTGATCCAGCAGGGCTCTCCTGATGTTCTCATGAAGGCCTTGGCCTCTATGCCCTATTGTTGTCCATCCAGAGGAACTGATTGGCCACTGTGTGAGACAGGATGCGGAACTATTGGTCTGATCCACCAGGGCTCTTCTTATGTTCTTACAGAGGATGCATTTTGCTCTCGGGACATAAGAGAAGCCATGTTGGATCAGGCCAATGCCTCATGCAGAACTAAGCGCCATCCCAAGTAGAGTTACATTCTTCTAAGTCCACTGGAGACAACAAGCTTAGTGAGGGTGTGCCTTCACTTCAGACGGCACTGCTACCCTCTTCCATGAATTTTTCCTCATCTCTTTTTCAGAACCACCAAGACTACAGAAGCTTAATTCTTTTATCCATCCCCTCTTCCTAGTTAATACATTTTTTCCAGAAGGCCAACAAGCAAAAAACCCCTTTGCATCTACTTACTTAATGCAGCCGATGATGACCTGGGTCAGAGGGTAAATCAAAGGCTCCATGACATCGCTAGGGTAGATGGTACTCAAGGCCCGACACCAGAAGTACAGGCAGTGGATGTACTGCCAGTTGTACACAGACTGGTAATTCTCCTGCAGAGAGAAATGAAGAAGTGAGGTTTGTAACTCAAGTTCAACCGAACCCAGGGCTTCAAAAAGAATCATACAGCCATTTGCAGACAACGATGTGGTTGTCGATGCAGCGCCACCGCCCCCCCCTCCATTTCCGACTGCTTAGTCCTCTGCAGGGAGCACAAGTCTGCTGTAAAGCACCACACCTTCATTCTCATTACCTACAAATGTATATAAAAGTGACTGCCCAACACGCAAATCAAGTTGGAAAGTGCATGTATTTTACAGCAAAAAAACCCCCTGACACAATGCAGGAGAAAATGGCACATTCACAGGTTCAATTTGCACAACAGAGAAGCAAAATCAAAATGAGCAAACCAGTAAGGGTGAGAAATTAGCATCCCTGGTTATATCCTAGACCCCCAGTTCACGGCTGGTTAAAGGGGGGGAACCAACGGTTATCCCTTCAGCTTCAAAGTGCTATTTCCAAACATAAACTGCAAGTCCTTGATGAATCAAAGGCCCTGCCTGACCACCCGACCGAGGACATGCATACTTCAAACTGACATTCTACTCCCAAACTGAGAGCCAGCCCGAGTCTACTGGTTTGCTGTTGTGTTAGTGATCTGGGAGACCCAGGTTCGAATCTCCACTCTGCCAGATGACCTTGGGCCAGTCATAGACTCTCTTCCCTAACCTACCTCGTAGGGTTGGAGTTGTGAGGATAAAACAGAGGAGGGGGGAACGGTTGTAAACCACTTTGGGTCCTCACTGGGGAGGAACATAGGGAATAAATGAAATAAATAAATTTAAAAAACCCTAAATGATAAACAGAGCTTCTTTCCTAACTCTGTATAATACTGTTAAGCCACTCTGGATCCCTACTGGGAAGAAACGTTGGGTGCAAATGAAGTAAATACAAACAAATAAGTAAACAAACGATAAACAGGGGTTCCTTTTTAGTATTGTGCGAATTATGAAAATTTGTACACTCTCTCTTATGTTCCAATATTTGCATCTTTTTTTTTTTATTATGGTCACATTATGTCTTCTTGTTTGGGTATTCATACAGAGAAGTAAAACTTTTCAGCAAGTTGATTCTGTTTTGCACTTTCAAAAGCTAAACAATACCTTAATGCAGTAAAAAAAAAAAACAACCCACCTCGACCTGCGTAATCAACGTTTCTGCCACTTGGTGGCGCTGGATCTCTCCACGACAGATATGTTGTGTTTTTAAAGAGCAAAACAATGCTTGCTCTGCCCCAGCATGCATTTACACTTGTACAAAGGAGTCTGGTCTGCCCAGTAAAAATGCAGCTAGCAAAGGAGGGCTCATTTGGAGGACCGGAGAAGTATGACAGCTAAGAGTGTCTGCTGTGACTCTTCCATTCAAATCTAAACCTCACCTCACTTATCGGTTGTAGAGGCCAGTCGATCACTCTGTGCCCAAGCCCCCTCCTCAAGTCCACAGTTTGCCCTACCTTATAGGGATGTTATAAAAATGAGCACAGCATTTCTCAGGCTTTTTGAACTCCCCCCCCCCCGCCATATACTACCTCTCTAGAACCTCCACCCACCACATTCTGACCCCGTTAAAGGCACACGCACAAGGAAATCCAGGCCGCCATTCTTTTTTGAACCTCCTCTTCCCAAATTACGCCTGAATGAACAGGCAGCAAGACTGTACATAGGAACACATGAAGCTGCTTTATACGGCCAGACCACTGGTCCATCGAACCCTGTATAGGCCACTCTAACTAGGTATCAGATGAAGAAAGGCCAAACTTTTCCTCAAAGTCTATCAGTGGAGGTGGCTGTGGTTGAACCCAGAAACCTTCTTCAGGCAAGTGTGTTTGCCCCACATCCTATTAACTCTGGGACACCCTGCCCTGCCCGTGATTAAATCCTTTGCATGTCCGTGGCATACCTGAGCCAGTTTTGTGTAGTGGTTAAGTGCGCGGACTCTAATCTGGGACAACTGGGTTTGATTCCCCCCTCCTCCACTTGCAGCCGCTGGATGACCTTGGGCAAGTCACAGTTCTGTCAGAGCTGTTCTCTCAAGGGCAGTCCTCGAAAGAGCTCTCTCAGCCCCACCTTCCCCACAGGGTGTCTGTTGTGGGGAGGGGAAGGGAAGGGAGTTTGTAAGCCGCTCTGAGACTCCGAGTGAAGGGTGGGGTATAAATCCAATCTCTTCTTCTCTTCTTCTTACTTACTCGAGCTGAGAATCAGGGAAATGGGCTACAACACAAACTGAATCTGATCATGGATCCATCCAATTCACCACTATCTACTCCGGCAGTTCTGTAGCTTGGAGAGAGCCACATTCACAACTGTGTGTGCTTTAAGTGCTGCCAAGTCACTTTCAAACTTGCGGCGACCTTATGATTTAATGTCCTCTCCTTAGCCTTGTCCAGGTCTGGCAAACCGAAAGCCCTGGCTTCCTTCGTTGAGTCCGTCCATCTCCTGTTGGGTCTTCCACTTTTCCTGCTGCCTTCCTGCTAACTATTCCCTAGCCTGACTGTCTTTCCCGGTCTCCTAACATGACCCAAGAACGACAGCCTCAGTCTAGTCATCTTAGCTTCTAGGGAGAGTTCAGGCTCAATTTGACCGAGCACCTACTTATTTGTCTTCTTGGTGGTGCGTGGCATCCGTAAAACTCTCCTCCAGCACCACTTTTCAAATGAGGTACCACATGGCAGCTCCGTTTGAATAGAGAGGGGATGACCCTCAGTTCAAGAATGCCTGGAGTATCATCCTAAAATGGGAGAAGCATGCCCTCCTAGACTATGCGACATTAACTTCGGAATGAAATCGCACGGTGATGTCGCATCACATAAACAGTCTCCCTCCTCTGCACTGAGCTCTATTATGGTACACATTTCTGCATTTCTTAAGTGTTATGCACACAATGCCCTTTGAACGCTCGCAGCAACGTTGTACACTCACTAAGCACCAACGCTCCCTCTAAGCCGTGGAGTCTTGTGAGCAAAAACTCTACATTGTGAGCTACCGGCATTCAAGTTGTGAGCGAGCAATTGGGCTGCTGCATAAATTAGTTTGCTCCGGAGCCATCCTTCCTGAGCTAAGACAGTAATGTGTGAGCCGGAGCCTAAAAGACTGGGAGCTAGCTCACACTAACTCAGCTTTGCGGGAACGTCGCTAAGCATTATTACTTCTCACTTCTCGCCCACTTTCCGGCCAACTTCTCGTCGCCGTCTCGCCATAAGATAACTGACGTATTGTCATGACTGTGGATTTGTGTTGGCCGGGGCCCATATAATCTAATCTGCAGCCAGCCAGCTCCAAACCTTCTCCCCAGCTGTGGAACTAAGTGGATTTGGGCCCTGTCTGGCTCACGGCTGAGGGTACGAAAAAGCCAAACTGATCCAATTAAGGCCCTAGACTTCGATTATCTCTCCTTGGCTTATGGGCAACGTCTGAGCACCTTTGGGGGCAGGAGTAACCGACCTCAGTAAGCACAGAGGGGTGTCACCAAACCCCTTAATCTGCGTCAGATTTGTTTCCTTTAAACACCAATAAAGAGGGGGATCAGCAATTTGTCTTGGATTAATTCAAATCCGACTAGAAGAGACCTAATTTGGAGATATAGACCGTGTGTGTGTGTGTGTGTGTGTGGATTTATTCCCCTGCCCCCAGTTTCCTCCCCAGAAAACACCACAGTGCTGGCATAGGAAGGACAGACTGAATCTAATAAAAAAGGGGACAAACGGCTGGTGGCAAAAAAGGAGACAGAGAAATGGGGAGACTCCCTAATCGTCTTTCCTGCTGTCACAGCCTCTCGCTAATAAGATGAAATGCAGATTTCATATCGGCACGAGGTAGCCAGAGAAAAGACACAAAGCAGACGTGGGCAGGCTGTTGGGTGAGCCGCATTTCCCCCCTCCCTGCTACAGACCCAGACAGGGGAGGGGAAAATGTCAGCACCTCTCTCTGAGCATCTTGGGACATCAGCAGTTACCAGGCCTGGCTTTCCACCTCCAGCAATACTACATCCTAAGGAAAACATGGTAGGGGTCGCATGCTGCAGCTCTTGCCCTCTGTTATAGGATCCTGGGTGTCTGCGAGAGCAGAGGCAGGAAGAGGCAGGAAGCATCCCCTAGAACGCTCCATCTGGCGATGCACAAGCTTCCCTCTGTTGTTCATCTGGCATTCTTCGCCTCTGACCATGGAGGCTGCATTTAGCTACCCAGGCTACCGACAACAATCTCCGTGCCACGAAACAGCTCGCGGCACTAGTGTTAGCAGGCCACAGCCTGTTTCATCAAGTGTAGGAAGTGTTCTCTTCAGCGGGACGGTGTGTTTGGAATTAGAAGGACATGAAGAATAGTGTGACGGTTGGGAGAGCTGGACGAAGATCGGGGGAGAGCCAGTTTCAGCTTTCAACTCAGTCACGCAAGTCACTGGTTGATGTTGGGCCAGTCACTCTCTCGCAGGGTTGTTGTGAGGGTAATGCGAAGGAAAGAAGAACGGGACAGAAATGAGAGACGGAGAGCCAGACGAGGGGTCTCCAACCTTTTAGAGCCAGCAGGCATCTTTGGAAATCCAACACAGGGTGGCGGACGCGACCTCAAAATGGCTGTTGCAGGAGGTGAAGCCGTTGACAAAATGTCAGGGACCGAGGTTATGCACGCTGTTTAAAACTATTTCCTGGTACACACACATACTGAGCTGGCTAAGAAATACTAGTCTAGCAGCATCGCTTGGATCTCCCATGGCCAATAAGAAGCTCTGTTGGCCCCATCCACCTCCACCCACTATTTGAAAACAATTGGCACTGCCAGGAAAGGCGTCAGTGGGCACCACACTACCCATGGGTTCCATGTTAGGGACCCCTGAGCTAGACAGACAGATTGGCCTGGTTGGGGCGGGGTGAGGGGGGGAATGCAGTTATAAAATGAGGTGAGAAAGGCGAGCAACTTTAGAGGAACACCATAAAACAAGAGCTGGTCAAATAAAGAAAGCCCTACAACGCATTCCTCAGTCTTTTGAGGAACAGACGGGATCCACAGCAGACATGAGAGAGCATCCCAATAGCCAACAACCTCCCCCGACGCACCTTCTTCTTCACCGTTATGGCACTGCGAAGGTGAATGGCGAGCTGGCGGATGTAGATGAAGGCGTGCTGGTAGGAGACGCCGGTGTCCAGGGCGTACATCTCTGTCAGAGTCCGCTGCATGAAGCTGATCATAGGAAGGGCGTTGGGAGAAGTGAACCTGGAGTTCTTCACGTAGGAAATGTACATTTGCTGGAGGGTGAAAAAATAAGGAGGGGAAAATGCATTATTTTAAATTATTGGTCTTCAGATGCATGAGTTAGGAGCTACAATGGCCATGCCCACCAATATATTTTTTAAATTAATCAAGTTCACATATATGAAAGGAGGAGGAGGAGGAGGAGATTGGATTTATACCCCACCCTTCACTACCCGAAGGAGTTTAAGAGTGGCTTACAATCTCCTTTCCCTTCCCTTCCCCTCCCCACAACAGACACCCGGTGAGGTAGGTGGGGCCGAGAGAGCTCTTGAGAGAACTGCCCTTGAGAGAACAGCTCTGAGAGGACTTGTGACTGACCCAAAGTCACACCAGCAGCTGCATGTGGAGGAGGAGTGGGGAATCAAACTCGGTTCTCCGAGATTAGAATTTGCGCTCTTAACCACTACACCAAACTGGCTCCCAAGAATGGTTCTTTCCACACAAATGTCTAAGTTTGCTTCCTTGCAGTGAGGTTCCTGAGTAACAAGATTTCCAAAATGGAAATAGCCAATCAAATCCACAGTTTATGATCTTGCCATTGATGTGTGTGTAAAGTGCTGTTGAGTCACAGCCAACTTCTGGTGGCCCCAGCAAGGGGTTTTCAAGGCAAGTGAGAAGCAGAGGGGGTTGGCCACAGCCTCCCTCTGCAGAGCCTTCCTTGGTGGTCTCCCTCCCAAGTACCGACCCTGCTTAGCTCCCAAGATCTGGCTATACCACCACCGCCCTTCTTCCCTGCCTTTGAATACATCTGGGCAAAATTTCAAACTGGCCATTCTCCTGCTTAGAAATTACAGTAATTTCTATGAAAGACCACAAGATATTACTGTCATCCTTTGTGCCAGTTTTTAGGAGGGAAGCGAAGAACGTTTCACGGTCTTTTATATAAATGAGTGTAATTTCTAAGGAGGAGAACAGCGAGTTCAATTTAAATAAAAAAAAAAAGAACAGTGAGTTCAAAATGTATTTGAGATGGCAAGATTATGACGTGGATCTGATTGGCTGCTGCCATTCTGCAAATGAATGAAAGACAGGACATTCTGTTTTCACATTAAAAGTATATATATATACATCCTATTGAACTGCAGCTGACTTAATGGCAAACCCAGCAAGGGGCTTTCAAGGCAAGTGAGAAGGAGAGGGGGTGTGCCATCGCCTTCCTCTGCAGAGCCTTCCTTGGTGGTCTCCCTTCCAAGTACCAACTGTGCTTAGCTTAGACTTCTGAGTACCCCAGCAAGGGGCTTTCAAGGCAAGTGGGAAGCAGAAGGGGGTTTGCCATCGCCTTCTGCTGCAGAGCCTTCCCCAGTAGACCCCTTCCAAGTACTGACCCTGCTTAGCTTCTAAGATCTGACAAGCTTGGGCTTTACCACACCGCTTTCCCTCCATCAGATCAAAAGTAACACACCATTATTTGACGCATAACGGTTACCACACACAATGGCATAATTCGCACATAACAACAAAACCATGGTTTGTGGCTACCGGAACAAGGTTGGGAAACCCTCAGGTTCTTGTGTTCCAGTGTGGTGGACTCTAATCTGGAGAACCGGGTTTGATTCCCCACTCCTCCTCTACATGAAGCCTGTTGGGTCAGTCCCAGTTCTCTCCAAACTCTCTCAGCCCCACCTGCCTCACAAGGTGACTGTTGAGGGGAGAGGAAGGGAAGGAGACTGTAAACCGCTTTGCGACTCCTTAAGGCAGAGGAAAGTGAGATATAAAAACCGGCTCTTCTGCTGCTGCTCACCTTGTGCATGGCTAAGAGAACAGATGCTTGTGTGTCAAATCACAGTTTTGGTTTTTATGCAAATTGTCACCCAGCCCGTGACACAAATCACAGACTATGGTTTGGTTTCCTGGCCTCCAGACCAGGAGTAAGCCATGCCTACTGTACGGAATTACAGAGGAGCCTACTGTTGGTTTTGAACACGTTCTTTCTGGAAATAGTGTTTAATTGCTACGAGCGATCTGCTGGATATGTGCTTATACATTCTATTGGGTGATGACTACTAACCCATCTTTGTACTTTAATGAATGTAAAATACAGTTCTGATCATATATAGTTGTGAGCTGTTGATGGTCTTCCCTGGGTGGGTGTTATTTGTGGCTATGCTTCGGAACCCTGGCATGAAGGGAAGGGAAGTAAACTGTAGTTTGTGATCCAGATAATGCAGAAGCATTTAAAAACCCCAGCTGTAGGCAACAGGAAGAAGAGGGATGCGTCACACTTGCTAGTTCTTGTGGGTGTGAACGGGACCCACGGCTTTCATTCAGACATCACACAAAACCATGGGTTGTGCTAACCTGAGCTGAGAATTCAGAGCAAAGTATTTCCAAACAAACCACAGTTTAGAGTTCCTTGTTTTAATTATTTAGTCTCATATTACTCAGGTTTGTTAAGTTTGCTCCCACCCGCAAGATGCAACAGCCTCTGCAACAGGAGTGGTGGCCATAATTGTTCTTATTCACTTTGGACACACACAAATCATAGTTAGCATGAACTATAGTTTCCAACCCCACTTCAAACCACAGCTTCTGATTCTGGTTTGCTGGTCAATCACATGTTAATGCAGACACCACACTGAACCCTAGTTAAGCTTTCTTACTGCACAGTTAGTTAAGGTTTGGCATACTGGAATGTCATGCCATCTCTTAATACTTTAAAAACACAATACTTAACAAAATCCATATTTAAAAAAATAGAATTAATTATGCAAAATAAGCACCAGGTAGGCAGAGGTACTTAAATCGGCACTTTTTATTCCAGTAGCAGAATTCTGGCTTAAGTTAGCAGACAAAATTTAGATTTTTCTGTATATTCGGACATCAAATGAATATGTCTATATTCAAGCCCTCCCTCATGGATCACTGCCTTGTCGTGGCGAGGGGGCTTGCGTGGTTCGATGAGGCTGTGGGCTATGCCGTGGAGGGCCACCCAGGACGGACAGGCCACAGCAGAGAACTCAGACCAAGCGTGATCCCCTGGAGAAGGAAATGGCAACCCACTCCAGTATCTTTGCCAAGAAAACCCCATGGACAGTAACAAAAGGCTAAAAGATATGACGCCGGAAGATGAGCCCCTCAGGTCGGAAGGTGTCCAATATGCTACTGGGGAAGAGCAGAGGGCAAGTACGAGTAACCCCAGAAAGAGTGAAGCGGCTGGGCCAAAGCCGAAAGGACGCTCAGTTGTGGATGTGTCTGACGGTGAAAGGAAAGTTCGATGCTGCAAAGAACAATACTGCATAGGAACCTGGAATGTAAGATCTATGAATCAAGTTAAGCTTGACGTGGTCAAAAATGGGATGGCAAGAATGAACATTGACATCTTGGGAATCAGTGAACTAAAGTGGACAGGAATGGGCGAATTTAACTCAGAAGACCATTATATCTACTACTGTGGCCAGGAATCCCGTAGAAAAAATGGTGTGGCTTTTATAGTCAACAAGAGAGTGAGAAAGGCAGTATTGGGATACAATCTCAAAAATGACAGAATGATCTCGGTCCGAATCCAAGGCAAACCATTCAATATCACAGTAATCCAAGTCTATGCCCCAACCACTGCTGCAGAAGAGGCTGAAGTGGACCAGTTCTACGAAGACCTACAACAGCTCGTAGAACTAACACCAAAAAATGATGTCCTCATCATCATAGGGGACTGGAATGCTAAAGTAGGAAATCAAAAGGTAACCGGAATAACAGACAAGTTTGGCCTTGGAGAACAAAATGAAGCAGGGCAAAGGCTAACAGAGTTTTGTCAAGAGAACACGCTGGTCATAGCAAACACCCTTTTCCAACAACCTAAGAGGCGTCTCTACACATGGACATCACCAGATGGGCGACACCGAAATCAGATTGACTATATAATTTGCAGTCAAAGATGGAGAAGCTCTATCCAGTCAGTAAAAACAAGACCTGGAGCTGACTGTGGCTCAGATCATGAGCTACTCATTGCAAAATTCAGACTTAAATTGAAGAAAGTTGGGAAAACCACAAGGCCATTCAGATTTGACCTAGATCGCATCCCCGATGAATATACAGTAGAGGTGAAGAATAGGTTTAGGGGACTAGATTTGATAGACAGAGTGCCTGAAGAACTATGGACAGAGGTCCGTGACATTGTAAAGGAGGCAGCACTCACCGCCATCCCAAAGAAAAAGAAATGCAAAAAAGCAAAGTGGCTGTCTGATGAGGCTTTACACATAGCAGAGGAAAGAAGGAAAGCTAAAGGCAATGGGGAAAAGGAAAGATTTGCCCAACTGAATGCAGATTTCCAGAGAACAGCAAGGAGAGATAAGGAGGCTTTCCTGAATGAACAATGCAAAGTAATAGAGGAAAACAATAGATTGGGAAGGACTAGAGATCTCTTCAAGAAAATTGGAGAAATCAAGGGAACGTTCCATGCAAAGCTGGCCATGATAAAGGACAAAAACGGTAGGGACCTAACAGACGCAGAAGAGATTAGGAAAAGATGGCAAGAATACACAGAAGAACTATACAAGAAGGACCTCGATGTCCTTGACAACCACGATGGTATAATCACTGACCTCGAACCAGACATCCTGGAATGCGAAGTTAAATGGGCCTTAGAAAGCATTACTAACAACAAAGCTAGTGGAGGTGATGGTATCCCAGCTGAGTTATTCAAAGTCTTAAAAGAAGATGCTGTTAAAGTGCTGCACTCAATTTGCCAACAAATTTGGAAAACACAACAGTGGCCACAGGATTGGAAAAGGTCAGTTTACATTCCAATCCCAAAGAAGGGCAACGTCAAGGAATGTTCAAGCTATCGCACAATTGCACTCATTTCACACGCTAGCAAAATCCTACAAGCTAGGCTCCAACAGTACGTGGATAGAGAACTGCCAGAAGTACAAGCTGGGTTTCGAAGAGGTAGAGGAACTAGAGAGCAAATTGCCAACATTCGCTGGATTATGGAGAAAGCAAGAGAGTACCAGAAAAACATCTACTTCTGCTTCATTGACTATGCTAAAGCCTTTGATTGTGTGGATCACAATAAATTATGGCAGGTTCTTAAAGAGATGGGAGTACCAGATCACCTCATATGTCTCCTGAGAAACCTGTATAAGGGTCAAGAAGCAACAGTTAGAACCGGATATGGAACAACTGATTGGTTTAGCATAGGAAAAGGAGTACGACAAGGATGTATATTGTCACCTTGCTTATTTAATTTATATGCAGAGTACATCATGCGAAATGCTGGCCTGGATGAATCACAAGCTGGAGTTAAGATTGCTGGGGAAAAGATCAATAACCTCAGATATGCAGACGATACCACTCTGATGGCAGAAAGTGAAGGGGACCTAAAGAGCCTCTTGCTCAGGGTGAAAGAGGAGAGTGCAAAAGTGGGCTTGAAGCTCAACATCAAAAAAACTAAGATCATGGCATCTGGCCCCATCACTCCTTGGCAAAAAGAAGGGGAAGTCGTAGAAGTAGTGACAGACTTCTCGTTCCTAGGATCCCAGATCACTGCAGATGGTGACTGCAGCCATGAAAGTAAAAGACGCCTGCTCCTTGGGAGGAAAGCGATGGCAAACCTAAACAGCATGATAAAAAGCAGAGACATCACCTTGCCAACAAAAGTCCGCATGGTCAAAGCAATGGTATTCCCTGTAGTAATGTATGGCTGTGAGAGTTGGACTATAAGGAAGGCCGAGCGCCGAAGAATAGATTCTTTTGAACTATGGTGCTGGAGAAGACTCTTGAGAGTCCCTTGGACTGCAAGGAGATCAAACCAGTCAATCCTAAAAGAAATCAATCCTGACTGTTCCCTGGAAGGCCAGATCCTGAAGCTGAAGCTCAAATACTTTGGCCACCAAATGAGAAGGGAGCATTCACTGGAGAAGACCCTGATGCTGGGAAAGATTGAAGGTCAAAGAAGAAGGGGACGGCAAAGGATGAGATGGTTAGACAGTGTCATCGATGCAACGAACATGAAATTGAGCAAACTTCAGCGGACAGCAGAAGACAGGAGGGCCTGGCGTAATCTGGTCCATGGGGTCGCGAAGAGTCGGACTCGACTGTGCGACTGAACAACAACAACAACATATTCAAGCCACCCTGAGCCTGCTTCAGTGGGGAGGGCAGGGTATGAATCTAATAAATGAATAAGTAAACAAACAAATGACATAACATAAAATAAGCCCTGCTGGATCAGACCAGAGGTCCCTCTAGTCCGGCATCCTGTCTCACACAGTGGCCAATCAGTTCCTCTGGAGAGCCAACAACAGGGAATAGAGGCCAAGGCCTTCCCCTGATAAGAACATCAGAAGAGCCCTGCTGGATCAGACCAGGGAGGATTCATCTAGTCCAGGGGTCCTCAAACTACGGCCCGCGGGCCACATGTGGCCCACCGAGGACATTTATGCGGCCCGCCGAGTGTTTATGCCCGCCCCCCCCACCCGGAGCCGCCTCCTCCTCCTCGAGGAGCACAGCAGCAGCGCCCCCGCAGCCTCTTTCTTCCTCCAGCAGCCCTGGGCGGCAAGAGCGCCCAGGAGCTGAGGAGGAGGAAGGGGTGAGCAGGCTGGTCGTGGGGGAGGGGGCGAACGCAGCGGCGGGGCGAGCAGGCTGGTGGGGGGCAGGGGGCGAACGTGGCGGCGGGGCAAGCAGGCTGGTGGGGGGAAGGAGCGAACGCGGCGGCGGGGCAAGCAGGCTGGTGGGGGGAAGGAGCCAACGCGGCGGCGGGGCGAGCAGGCTGGTGGGGGGAGGGGCGAACGCGGCGGCGGGGCGAGCAGGCTGGTGGGGGGAGGGGCGAACGTGGCGGCCCTCCAACAGTCTGAGGGACAGTGAACTGGCCCCCTGTTTAAAAAGTTTGAGGACCCCTGATCTAGTCCAACATCCTGTCTCACACAGTGGCCAACTGGTTTCTCTGGAAGGCCAACAACAGGGCACACAGGCCAAGGCCTTCCCCTCATAAGAACATCAGAAAAGCCCTGCTGGATAAGACCAGTTGCCCCTCTAGCTTAGCATCGTGCCTTACACAGTGGCCAACCCGTTCCTCTGGAGGGCCAACAACAGGGCAGAGAGGATGAGGCCTTCCCCTGATAAGAGCCTCAGGAGAGGCCTGCCGGATCAGACCAGTGCCGTGGTCCACATAGTCCAGCCTCCAGTCTCACACAGTGGCCAGCCAGTTCCTCTAGAGGGCCAACAACAGGGCACACAGGCCGAGGCCTCCCCCTGATAAGAACATCAGAAGAGCCCTACTGGAGCAGACCAGTCGTCCCTCTACTCCAGCATCCTGTCTCACACAGAGGCCAGTACCTGAAAAGGTTAGTCCAAAACAAAAGAGGGCCAAATTTAAAATTCACTTAGAAAACATACAAAAACATACATGTATTTATTAAACACAAATTAAAACCTTATATAAAGGCCCATTTATACCTCATAACTTTCTGTACGTATGGTTGTATGCATTTCTGTTTATATAATAGCCAATGTGTTCCATATGGATTTTGTATTAGACCTCTGAAGAAGGCCTGCTCAGGCCGAAATGCGTCAGGTCTATCTCATCAGCCCTTGTGTATATTTTTATAATTTTTATGAGGTATGAATGGGCCTTTATATAAGGTTTTAATTTGTGTTTAATAAATACATGTATGTTTTTGTATGTTTTCTAAGTGAATTTTAAATTTGGCCCTCTTTTGTTTTGGACTAACCTTTTCAGGTACTGAATTCTTTATTTTGGGTTCAGTTTTTTTCCCTTCCCTTTTTGGTTCTCCTCACACAGAGGCCAACCAGTTCCTCTGGAGGGCCAACAACATTGCAGAGAGGCTGAGGCCTTCCCCTGATAAGAACTTCAGAAGAGGCCTGCCAGATCACACCAGTGGTCACAGGTTTAATCCCCAATACAGGTTCAACCCCCAACAGGTAGTGAAGACTCTTGATTGAGATCTTGAAAGAGTCACTGCCAGTCAGAGCAGAGGATGCCAAGCTCGGTGGAACTGGCCTTTGCCACCCCCATCTTACCTTAAGCACTGGGTTCAAGTAGACGTCCTTCTTGTGCCGGCAAATTTTGTTGAGCACCAGGAAAGCTAGAACTCTAGCAGTTTCCTCGCCCGCACTCCAGAGATGTGTGGCTTGCTAGGAAGGAAATGATGAAAAACGGTAACAACCGGCCTGCCTCTTCCAGAGGTTCCATCAGCAGCTCCTACAACTTGTGTTTATCTACTTGAGGCATCAATATCTGCACCGCATGGCTTACAAAGCATACAAACAACACAAATCCAATCTCGCCATTTAATTCATCAATCACAGCGCCAAATTTTGTTATAGAAACCCCACCCCAAGCAGACAATTAAAAAAATCATGCTGTACCATTAAAGTCGTGCCAAAAAGATTAAAACCATTGAAAGGTTTACTGAACTGGATGGACTTCCCCAGGCCAAAAGACCTGAAATGTCTAAAAGACCATGGAGGGAGCGATTGGCTTTTCTGTTCTTTCACCAGAAAAACAAAACAAAACAAAATCCCTAGGAATTTTTTTAGAACTTCCCAAATTTTCAATTGGAAAAATGTTTTAAAGTCCCCAGGGGGCAGTGTGGTCAGCATGGGTTAGATATTGGGAAAGAGGCCTCCGAGATGGGCAAAATAACTAGGTACATTCAACTTGAAAGCTGTCCCGTGGTTAAAGGAATCTCAGTTGGTGGGATGAGAAAGAACTTCCTGACCAGTGTTCCCTCTAAGCTGAGTTGGTGTGAGCTAGCTCACAGTTTTTTAGCCTCCGGCTCACGCATTTTTGTCTCAGCTCAGGAAGGATGGTTCCAGAGCAAACTAATTTATGCAGCAGCTCACAAAGCAGAATTTTTGTTCACAAGATTCCACAGCTTAGAGGGAGCATTGCAAGGGGGGGGGGGAATTCCCCCAGGATCCACATCCTTAGCCAAGCCCCTAAGAGACACTGGACCAGGCGGTCCAGTAAAAAACCAAAATTGTGGGTTAATAACTTTGGTGCATTCCTTGAGCTAGACGTCAGGCACTGTTAAGTTCCCCGGCACTGCGGCCCGGCTGTTTTGACGTACCTTGAGCAACATTCGGCACTGCTTTGGGAAAGCCAGGTAATAAGGCACGATGGCGTTGACGTGGTGAAGAACGGCAGTTGTCACCGAGGCCTCCGTCAAGCAAGACAGGAGCTGCACGGGATGGGAAACGGCAGCAGCACTGAACACCGGGGGCCAGACCCCAATTTGCAAACATTATCCTAAAGAGGATACGTAGCCTCTTGACTAACAGCATTTACTGGACTGGAAACTGACAAGTGGTCCATCAGCGGACCACGATCTACCTTCTACACGCTCTCCCTGACCTGCACAGTGTGGGACCATCATTCCTGTGCATGTAAAGTGCCGTCAAATCACAGCTGACGTATGGCGACCCCGTAGGGTTTTCAAGGCATGAGATGCTGAGAGGTGGGTTTTGCCATCGCCTGCCTCTCTGCAGCAACCCTGGACTTCCTTGGTGGTCTCCCATCCGAATGCTAGCCGGAGATGACCCTGCTTAGCTTCCAAGATCTGACAAGATCGGGCTAGCCTGGATTATCCAGGCCAAGGCTCATAGCTCCTATCCTACTGTACATACACAGCAAAAACTGCCAGGGAGAGAAAGGTTCTTGAGAGGGCACCAGGACTCTACTCCAGCGCCATTCCAGTGGTGCCCCAAAGACTACCCCAGCTGCGTCAGTTTACCCAGAGCCAACCGGCAATGGCATAAATCTCAGAGATAACCTCCTAAGTTTATTTACGTCGTTTACAGTCCACTTTTGTAACAAGGGGCCAAGGTGGACTATGCAAAACGAGCCAAAATGATCACTCAATGACTAAATCTGGAGCAACCAGAAGGAAGAGAAGAAGAGATTGGATTTATGCCCCATTCTTCATTTGGAGTCTCAGAGTGCCTTACAATCACCTTTCCCTTCCCCTCCCCACAACAGACACCCTGGGAGGTAGGTGGGGCTGAGAGAGCTCTTTCGAGGACTGCTCTTGATCCTCTGAAAGAACTTGTGACTGACCCAAGGCCACACCGGCAGCTGCATGTGGAGGAGTGGGGAATCAAACCCCATTCTCCCAGATTAGAGTCTGTGCTCCTAACCACTACAGCAAACTGGGTCTGAAGCACAGAACTGAAGCACAGCACGGAAGTACTCACAAGACAAACTAGGTGGGACAGAAATCATGTTAATAGGATACTACTTACAATAAGCAAGATGCAGCAGTACACACCATAGTCCCTCTAGACCACAGTCCTTAACCATTCATCCAACAAACTTTGAAAAACCATTTTGTGCAGTGCAACCCGATTTACCTGAGCAGAAGTGGGGGATATCACAAGGCCAGCGCCTAGTAAACAAGTCTGCAGTAAGGTTAACTGATGTCCTCTTTTTAGAGGACATGTCCTCTCTTGGGGTTGAAAGGTGAGGAATATTCCAAATTAGGTGCAATTATCGCAGCTTAAATAGCAGGGGTGTTTCAAATGAGATTTGTCACAGTGATCACTTGTTTGAAGAAGTCAGTCGGGAAACATGTCCTCTTTTTTGCTTTTCAAAACATGGGAACCTTAGTCTGGCGTGTCGCTTCAGACAAGAGTCCGGGAGAATATCTTACCTGGATGGTGCAGCCAAGGTGTGTTTTGATATCCAGGCGAAGCTTCCCCCAGAGTGGGCTGGAAGAAGGTGCAACCATCCTAAGGAACAAAGCAAAGGAGCAGGTGAGCAGGCTGTGCAGTACAATACATTACGCGGCCAGAGAATGAGCTCCGGACACGCAAATAAAGTTGTGACTGTTATTATGCACAGTAAAATACACGGGTTCATGACGGTGCTCAGAAGGGGATACGGAATTAGGTACAGAAAATGGAAGGAAGGGAAGCGCGGCTTTCCATTTTGTTTGTTTTTTAAAATAAGTCTGCCAAAAAAAGTCAACCTTGGGGGACCGTATTTGGGAGGGAAGGGGACACAGGAATCTTTCGAATGAATAAGATATTGTGAAATTTCATAAACAAAGAGCGTTAGTTGTGTTAGTCTGTCTGCAGCAGTAGAAAAGAGCAATAGACTCCAGCAGCACCTTAAAGAGTAACAAAATTTGTGGCAGGGGAGGTGCTTCCATGAGTCACGGCTCACTCCTTCAGATACCTTCAGATACCTTCAGAAAGATCTTTCCCTGCCACAAATTGTGTTAAGTCTTTAAGGTGGCTTCTGGACTCTGGCTCTTTCCATAAAACAGGCTGGTGTTCAACTCTGCTTTCAGGGCATTTCTGCATCCCTCCAAGGCCTTTCCGTACTAAATGTTAAGCATGATATGTAAATGTACTAAATCTGTCTAATTTATTCACAACACGGTCTGGATCTTCACTGGAACATTTTTTTCCCGGTGGATTAGCATAAGCTAATTTACTTTTTTAAAAAATAAGCACACACATGGCCCAGGGTAGCCTTATTTCTCATCAGATCCGGGAAGCTTAAGCAGGGCCGTACCTGGTAAGTATTTGGATGGGAGACCCCCACGGAAATCCAGGGTCGCTATGCAGAGTCAGGCTGCGGCAAACCACCTCTTTTAGTCTCTTGCCTTGAAAACCCTACAGGGCTGTCGTAAACTGACTGCCGCTTCACAGCATTCTACATGGCCAGACAACCAAATGCATGCAGCGCATCCACACTGTTACTGTCGATGGCTCGGATCCCGTGACCACTTCCCCCTCATGCTTTTCTCCAACCACTGGCAAAGACTTTCCTACATTGCAGTGCTCTCTTGCTCGGCAGTAACATGTTCAAGATCAAGGTTTTCATGGAGAATTGACTCATGTAGTAGTGCTGGCAGCAGAGGAAGCAAGCACCACCACGGAGAAAGCCTTTCCTGAGGCCAGAGGGACGTGCGAGGAGGATCAAAGCCTACAACCTCACAAGAACCCTTGGAGGTAGGCTGCTTTTTATTCCCATTTTCAGGGCTATTTTTGGGCAGGAACGCCCAGGAGCAGAGTTCCGGCTGGCTCCCAAGTTGGCCACGCACAGCAGGAACTCATTAGCATAATAGGTCACACCCAATGGCAGAAACTCATTAGGACTGGCTACATGGGGGGGTGTGTGGCCTAATGTGCAAAGGAGTTCCTGCTACAAAAAACACCCCTGAGTTTTAACAACAAACAAGTTAAACAGAATAAGAAACAAAAGGTAGGTGTGGCTGGATGACCACACTTCTCGTAACATGGGGGTGTGGCATAATATGCTAATGTGCTGTGCAGTCATGGGTGCAGTCAGGGCCTAATATGCTAATGAGTTTCTGCTGTTGGGTGTGGCCTATTATGTTAATTAGTTTCTCCTGGGCTTTTTGTACAAAAAAACCCCCTGCCCATTTTACAGACTGGGAACTGAAATAAAGGGAGCGTTATTTGCCCACGGCCTCACTGAAAGTTCACAGCTCCAGTTTTACCAGGACTGAAAGGTTTTTTTGTGTTTTTTTGGGGGGCGGGAATCAACGCTACTAACTTATTTTTAGAAATTATCAATTAGCCATGTGCCCAACGTTATTTTTTTAAATGCTATTATTAACTCAAGTTATTTATAAATCCATGGGTATCAGGGTGCCTTAATTTGTTATGAACTGTGTTTATCTGTACTGTTATTTGACTGTTGTGACCCGCCCTCGGCCTGCTTGCAGGGAGGAGGGGATATAAATCCAAAGACAGATTAAAAAAAAAAATTCTTGGAAGATGAATGGCTTCTCCTCTCACACAGGGATGCCTCTTTTACCTTGAGAACTCCGGTTCCACTCAAATGCAGATTTAACCAATTCAGCCTCTTACACTCATAGAAACACAGGAACACGAAAGGTCATCTAGTCCAACCCCATGCACAAAGCAGGAAATTCATGCAACCTCCCCCCCCACTCTCCCAGTGACCCCTGCTCTATGCCCAGAGGAAGGCAAAAAACCTCCAGGATCCCCGGGACAATCTCGCCTGGGGGAAGATTCGTTCCTGACCCCAAAGTGGCGATTCGGCACTACCCTGGGCATGTAAGAAAGGGCCACGAGAGCCAAGCGCCGGCTCATCCCCTCCTGCCCTCCCTCTCAAGATCCGCCTAAATTCACAGAACCAGCATTGCTGTCAGGTGGCCATCCAGTCGCAGCTTGAAAACCTCCAAGGAAGCCCACTGCCTCCCAAGGAAGCCTGTTCCACCAAGGAACCGCTCTGTCAGGAGCAATGTTCCCTCTAAGCCGTGGAGTCTTGTGAGCAAAAAATCTACTCTGTGAGCTACTAGCATTAAAGTTCTGGGTGAGCGATTTGGCTACTGCATAAGTTAGTTTGCTCCGGAGCCCTCCTTCCTGAGTGAAGACAAAAATGTGTGAGCCGGAGGCTAAGAAACTGTAAGCTAGCTCACACCAACTCAGCTTAGAGGGAACACTGGTCAGGAAGTTCTTCCTCACCCCTCCGACTGAGATTCCTTTAACCACAGGACAGCTTTTAAGTTGAATGCACCTAGTTATTTTGCCCATCTCGGAGGCCTCTTTCCCAATACCTAACCCACCCTGACCACACTGAGTCCCGGACTCCTGCCAAGATCACAAGTGAAAGGCTGTGCAGCTGGGAGCCCAGATCACGAGCAAAACTCGGCAAGGCGGAAAGCTCTCTCCCCCCTGCCATCACAGACCACAATCCCAGCAGGATCAGATGGCAGCCCTGAAGAATGCAGCTCAGCCAACGCCTGTGATGAGAAACAAGGGATTAATTGTACCCTCACTAACTCAGCTGCTCGCTTTCGTTCCCCATCTGACCTGCAAGCTCAATGTTGACCGGGTGAACTTTGAAAAAGCTCTTCGGCGTTTTTTGTTCTGTTTTTTTTTTATATACATCAGGAGCCAGGTCTCATACGCCAGCGTTACTGGACTAGCCAAAGCACTTGAGAAAAGAAACATATATATATATATATATATATATACATAGATGTATATACATATATACACATACTGGAACTTGGTAGCTGAACACAAGCTTTTCACACACAACACCTAAAAGCTTGTAAAATGAAACCAACCGTTAAATTAAGAAAATTGACATTGGGTTGACCCAGAGAATCCGAAAAAACAACTGACAAAAAGTTTCTTTGCAATCTTCTAGACCTCCATATAGTTCCGCAGGGTCTGCAAGACGGAGCTCTTCCACCAGGCCTTCGATTAGGGAGCCACGCTACTTAGAGCAAGGTCCTGGCCCCAACATCAGCATCAATATTAACATCAATATCAATATTATTATATCACCAACAGCCTGACACAACCCAGACTACGCCGACTGCATACTTTGTGATTGCTGCAAACGTCTGCCATCGTTATATTAGTTGTATTAGCACTTTATAATTTGTTACATTTAGGACTGTATTGTTGTGATGTTATTAATCTTCTTGTTTTAGTGTTTTATATATTTTTGTAAGCCGCCCTGCGACTGCTTTGCAGGGAGGGTGGGATATACATCAAATGAATAAACAAACAAACAAACTCTGCATACTCATCAACATAATGAAGCTAATTGTCCTCAAAGTGGAGTTTCATACCTCTCTCCTTTTACTTTTTTGGATAAACTGTAGCATCTACTCACAAGGTGTTGGGGTAGTTGGTACCCCACAAGTTCACTCAATGAGAAAAATAACAAAAACGATAAAATTGCCCTTTCTTAATCTTCTTGTATTTTCTCTGTGATTATTTTTGCTGCTATTTTATTCCTTTACTGACAAACTAAAATACTTAATAAGCTGTTTGTTTATTAATTTTGGCAGCTGACAGCATATAGGGTGCAACCCCATCTTATTTCTGAGGTTTACTTTGGGGATTTCTTCATCCACAAACTGCTTTTTGATCCCCATAACCTTCTTTGGCGAGTGATTTCTTTTTTAAAACGAAAAAACTTACTTGGATCTGGTTCTGCCAGTTTTCCCCTCCAGCAGTTTGTGCAGCAAGCCAAAGAGGTCGTGGACGCAGAAGGACACCAGCGTGTTGAACACTAAACAGCAGAGACAAAAGAGAGGAAGTTCTTGGCTCTACCTGGTTACCTTGGAAACTGGAAGCAATCTCCCTTCCCCGTAAGGCCCATATCAATTATAGATTGTAAACAAGGCTGTCTGGCAATCAATGATATTGGGTGTAGAATTCCCACTTCCGGGGGGTGGGGAGGACTCAGGTTTAATTTTAAAGAAATTAAGTTTCTAGATTTTTGTAAATGCACAAGCCAACACTTACTAAAACAAGTCTGTGTGAGGATGGGAAGAAAGAGGAGAATGAGACTTTGACTAAGCAGGGCGGGAGAAAAGAAAGGAAATGCAAAAAAAAAAAAGAGTTTGAATCTGGGGAGTTAAAAAAAGGAACCTGTGCACAACAGGATCATATGATTCTTCAACACGAAGCAATTCCAAATTCTAATGTAAATGAGCCTGAGAAGGTCCTGAGTATGTGAACACCCCCTCACCTATAATTTAAAAAACGCAGTTCAAAGTGCCTAATTATCCAAATGAATGTGTGAAGAAGAAGAGGAGATTGGATTTCTACCCCTGGGTTCCAGAAGAAGAGAATGAAGACATTGGATTTATAGCCCACTCATCACTACCCGAAGGAGTTTCAAAGTGGCTTACAATCTCTTTTCCCTTCCCTTCCCTACAACAGACATCCGGTGAGGCAGGTGGGGCTGAGGGAGCTCTTTCAAGGACTACCCTTGAGAGAACTGCTCTGAGAGAACTGTGACTGACCCAAGGTCACACCAGCAGCTGCATGTGGAGGAGCGAGGAATCAAACCCGGTTCTCCCAGATTAGAGTCCACGCTCTTAACCACTACACCTAACTGGCTCTCAGTAGGACAGCTGCTAGTTTTGTTTCACAAAATGGGCAAAGCAGAAGAGGAGCGCCAGTAGTTGAGCCCCCACTGATGGAGACAAAAGTTGGGGGGGGGGAATGAAATATGCTACCAACACTACACAGCTAAGCTAAAATTCAGAGGAATCATATGGCATATTTTTTCCCTCAACTGGACCATTAAAAAACAAAATGTGGACACAGAAAAATAGTGCAACTAGTAGCGTTCTCAAATTATTCTCCCAGCCGAGCAGATTTTCAAGGTGCAGAAACTTTAAATGCTGGCCTACAGTCCGAATGCCGCATCCCAGGAAATCCAGTAGGACATGATCCTGCTGCATGTGCAGATGGGTGCTTTGTTACCGCTCTTGGAAAAAGTCCCCCCCCCCCCCCGAGACAGTTCCGGCCCTCTCACCTGCGCTATCGGTGACTTTGAACTTGCCAGGTTCCGCTCCTCCAGAGTCCCCTTGGCTGTCACCACGCAGGCTCTGAAACCCTGGGTGATATTGTGGAAGAGCCTGGGCGACAACTTCTTCTGGAAGGGGGGGAACAAGACAAGAGTGACAAAGCTGTCTTCTCATCACCAAAAAGCTAAGCATATTTGCATCAAATTGAGGAACGAAAAACCCAGGAACAATTAAGATAACACTGCATCCTAAGGCAATCAAAATGAACAGATTTTTTTGCATTTGTGTGTCTGTGTGCCCCTGCCTGGAAGTCATGGTGACCTCTGGTGACCCCTACTGGGGCATGGAGGACGTTCAGAGAAGTGGCTTGATAGCCTGCCTCTGTCTCCCGGTCCTGGTGTTCTTTGGAGGTCTCCCATCCAAGTACGTACCAGGGTCAGCCCTGCTTAGCTTCCAAGATCTGACGAGATCGGGCTTGCCTGGGCTATCCAGGTGAGGAATGTGCCCAACTTTTATGCTCCAGGGGTCCCCAACACGGTGCCCCTGGGCACCAAGGCCACCACCAGTACTTCCCTTGGCACCTGCAGAGCTTTTCAGAAAGTGGATGGGATCACTGTAATGCAGGGTTTTTGTAACTTGTTCCACTCAATGTACAGTTCAAGGGAAAACCCCTTCAGGTTTTCCTTCTTCTCAGGAGGAGGGAGCGATTCCATTTGGCTCCGCCTTCTATGGTAGCCGTTTTGGGGTGGCACTCACCACTCCTCTCAAAATTCCAAACGTGCCCGCAGGCTGAGAAAGGCTGGGGACCTCTGCTTCACATCCTACCAAAACACTACCGGCTTCTCTAAAGGGGTTACAGCTGTTCCTCTTATGAACAGTTCAGAGGCCATATCAAAGTGCGTCTTGGAATTACGCCAGCAAGCATCAGACTCAAATGCCCCCCTCCTCCTTGCTCTCTTCCAAATGTATTGAAACCACAGTTCAGTATTTCATCCAGACTGGCAAACTGCAGCTTGCAGTTCCCTGCCAAATTGCGGTTTGAAGGGGAAACACAAACCGCACCTGGCGGGGTTTGAAAAAATGGCCAACTCCTATTTGCTGACAACCAGGAAGTTTGGAAAGGCACAAGGGGAAAAAGGGCGCGCGTGAGGCCCAGGTGTGTTCATGCAATGCCAAATCATGATTTGGTGTTATGTTCAAATTGAACCGATCCTGGGGGCTGCAAAACTTTTCTATCTGAAGTTTTCCTCCCATGCACAAGGGTGGAATGCGACTCCCCAGTTTAATGACAGGCTAACAGAGGACAAATTACAAAATCATGCCTTACTACCCTGCTCCACAGTTTATATCAGACCCGACAAGCATCTCCAGCTGAGCAATAGAAAGAACAGCATACTGCATCTTGTTCAGAGGCACCTTTAAGACCAACAAACTTTTATTCTGGGTATAAGCTTTCGTGTGCAAGGCACACGTCTTCAGATCTGCTGCTTCAGACCAACATGGTTACCCACCTGAATCCATATCCTGTCCACCTACTCTTGGTTTGTAGTTTGAGATTTTCATCTATCTCTATTACAGCGACAAAAACCGCAGTATACAGTTGGGTGGAGCACAGGCAAGTGAACACGAGCTTGGATGGAGTTTGGAGAGGTGCCATTTAACTAGAGTTACTTTTGTTACAGTCCGAGTTATGTTTTATGGAAATCTCTCTTGCGGGAAAAAGCCAAAACAGCTACCACAAGAATCCTCAGAAGTATCAACACTGCCTTCTGGAGTCCAGGAGCACCTTAAAGACTAACAAAATTTGTGGCAGGCTAGGAGCTGTTGTGAGTCACTGCTCACTTGTATCTGAAGAAGTGAGGGTTGACTCATGAAAGCTCCACAAATTTTGTTAGTCTTTAAGGTGCTCCTGGACTCTTGCTCTTTTCTTTTTTCTACTTCAATGATTTTATTATTAAATAAATATAAAACAATTGATAAAGCTACCCATCTTGATCTGCCTTCTGGAGCGCAAGTTTTTAAATCGAAAATGACCCTCCATCGCGCACCTTTGCCGAACTTTTCCAGTTCTCCACCATCTTCAAGTTTACGGTGATGAAGTCAACTGTCTTCCGTTTGGCAGCTTCATCTTCATCGTCGTCGTCGCTTGCTTCCTATAAATTTTTTTTAAATAAAAATGTTTTTATTTATGAACAGGCACCAGAACGTATTGAAAGGGCATCCACTTGAAAGACAGTGAAAGACCATTAAAAAAGGTAAAGGTTCCCTTGCTCGAAAGTCAGTCGAATCCGACTCTAGGGTTGCGATGCTCATCTCCGTTTCAAAGCCAAAGAGCCAGCGCTGTCCGAAGACGTTTCCGTGGTCATGTGGCCGGCATGACTAAACACCAAGGCGCACGGAATGCTGTTACCTTCCCACTGAAATGGTACCTATTTATCTACTTGCAATTTCTTGCTTTCGAACTGCTAGGTTGGCAGGAGCTAGCTTTTTTCAAAGAGCTGGTGTGCAGAAGTGACTGTCACAGTCATCGGGAAGCAGTCTTGCTTCACCCTCCCTGCTGATAAATATATACAGTTGGTTTTTGTATTCACAATGAAGACTGACCAAGATGGGTCGCCATGTTAGTCTGTCTGTAGCAGTAGAAAAAAGCAAGAGTCCAGTGGCACCTGGAAGACTCACAAAGTTTGTGGCAGGATATGAACCTTTGTGACTCACAAATGCTCCTTGCCCGGCCACATATTGTGTTAGGCTTTAGGCACTACTGGACTCTTGATCTTTTCTACAATGACGACTGCCACGCTCCTGCTTCCCACAAGGCCAAAGGTACTTGATACCTGCTCCACCCTAAGCCACAGTGCCTTCTTAGGACTCTTGAGAGGTGGCATATTTATTCCCTAAATAAACACATAATTTTTTAAAAAACACTAAATATCCTGTTGAAAATGTTGTATATGTGTAGACAGAGCTTTTTCTACAGGAACTCATTAGCATAATAGGCCACACCCAAAGGCAGAAATTCATTAGCATATTAGGCCACACCCCCATATTACCAGAAGTGTGAAAATTCAGCCACACCCACCTTTTGCTTCTTATTCTGTTTACCTTGTTTGTTGTCAAAACCCAGGGCTTCTTTTTGTAGCAGGAACTCCTTTGCATGTTAGGCCACACACCTCTCATGTAGCCAATTCTAATGAGTTTCTGCTGTCGGGTGTGGCCTATTATGCTAATGAGTTCTTGCTGGGTGTGGCCAATTCAGGAGCCAGCCAGAACTCCGTTCCTGTGCATTCCTGCCCAAAAACAGCCCTGTGTGTAGAGCATACACAGGAACGATTGTTTTCCTATAAGCAAGATTCAAGTGCAGCAGCACCTTAAAAGACCTAAAAAAATTTCAGGGTACAAGATTTCAAGAGTCAAAGACCCTTTCGTCGGATATCTGGAACACTTTGTTTGTTTTAGATTTTATTTTTATTCATTTTTCAACAACAAACAATACAGAAAGGGAATAATAAACAATAAGTACAACCAACAAGTAGGAACCTCAGAACAAGACAATAAGCTACATTTCCACCATTTAACACTGTGATATCACATTTAAACCTATATAACATCAAAAAAAAGCTAGTTGTGTATATAACTCATTTGCAGATATTATCTCGTTTTCTGCTAAGTACTGAAGCACCGGGAACCAAACACTAGTAAATTTAGAGTGTAACTGATACTTCTCTGACAAATGTATGGAATGAGATAGTTTTGCTATTATGAACTGCTCCCAGATTCTGTCATGCCATTGAGGGGTTATGGGACAGGCCTGATCTTTCCATTTAGTCCTGATAACTAAGGCTGCAGTAGAGAGCAAAATAGCAACTAACTCCCTGATCGAATTCCTCATTTGTGAGTCAGGTCAGCATTGTAGAAGAATTGCCTCAGGAGTAAAAGGAAGGTCTACTGACACAATCGCTTTAATTTGAGAACAAATTTCACGCCAGAAGTTCTGTATGTAACGGCAATCCCATCAGCAGTGCTTATAAATGTACCTATCTGGCCACATTTTTCCCAACAATCGGGGAGCCAGAAGGATATAGACGAGAAAACCATTTAGGCTGAAAGTACCAATAAGAGAAAATCTTGAAAAATTGGAATTTAACATTATATATTTTAGAGAGATTACTAGGGGAAAGACCAAACTGTGTTCCGAGCATCATCCGATGCAGAGAAGGCAAAGTCCTGATTCCATAAGGTTTGCTTCATCCCCTAGACAGTAACCATTTGTATGTTTTGGACCGCAAGCCTTTAGAAGTAAAATCAGTATTCGTCAAAAAAAAAAAAATCGAATTCCGTGAGCGGTCTTGTGAGATCCCCAAAGGATTTAACGTGCATCCTCATATAACGGATCTGAAAATACTGATACCATGGTATAGAAGTTTTCAGAAAAGTTTCTAACTGAGCTTTATCAAAAAGTGTACCTTTTAAGTGCAAGTCAACTATTCGAATATTTCTAAAACATAGCCACCTATTTGAGAACACATCAAGCTTGCCTGCTCCTGACCATTCTTGATTTAATATGAAAGAAAGCTGAGAAATATCTGGAGCTTGAACCCAACGTGGGTTGTCCCAACTGTTGATCTCTAAGGTAACGCTGGGTCTTGAAGAATCCTGCTCTTCTACTTCGGGCCAACGTGGCTACCTACCAGAAACATTCTCCCATCGATGGCCTCACACATAAAACTTCATACCACACATTTTGATTAAAACCTTATCTTAAATAGCATTTCATTTATTCCAAAAAAGGAAACGTTTCACCAGCAGTCCTCTACTGGAAATAATGGACAAAAAGTCCTCAGAGGAAAGAAGGAAACATCCCTCCCTCCTGCTCCTTCGTATTTCCCGGAACGAAGAGGAGGAAAGCATTACATGCACCGGCAGAAGATAGGGGAGGAGAGAGGCAGGCAGGCAGAGACCTCTATCAGCTTCCCCTGAAGAGCCACCACTGGGTTCCTAACCAAGCAACTTTAGGTCTTCCTAACCAAGCAACTTTAGGTCTTGCAGTTCGGTGAAGGAAAACATGACAGGGGTGAAACAAATGCTGTGGATGTGTTGGTAAGAACCAGAACTGAACCCAGAGCCAGTGAACGCCCCGTACTTTTGCGAAGCCAAAAGTCTAGTTCCTATTAAGTTTGTTTCACTTTCTCAAGTAAGAAGCCCCTAAAAAGCATCCGGCCACCGTACCTCCAGTTTATCAGGCAACACGTGAAGTCCCTCCTCGTCGTCTGAGCTGTCGGAGTCATCAAAATTGAGTAGCATCTGGTCATTTTCTTGCAAGAACTTGTAAAATTCTGGATCTCGTTCCTTCAGCCGCGAGAGCTGGTCTTTGTGTTCTGAAGCTTTACCCTTCTTGGGTATCCTGAAGGAGGAGGATTATTTATTTTTTTTAAACCACACGGGAATGAACTGTTTTCGCACATTCTATTGTCACAGAACCCTTCCCCAATTGACATGCCTGCTGAAGAAGCTATGGGCAACAGCCCATGTCACCCTTTTGCACTGCAGAGGGCTGGGAACGGACCCTGGCTCAGGGGTGCAACATCTGCTCTGCATGAGAAATTTCCAAGGTCCAATCCCTGGCATCTCCAGTTGAAAGGACCATATAGGAAGTGACATGAAAGACTCCTGCCTGAGACTGTGGAGAGCTGTCGCCGGTCACAACAGACAGTATTGACCTCGACAGACCAATGGTCTCACTTAGGATGAGACACTATCCTGCACATTCATGTTCTAAAGCACCTTACTAGTTCATTCAAGGTGCAGGCCAAGTGTGTTGGGCTAATTACCATATTTTTCGCTCTATAACACGCACCTGACCATAAGACGCACCAGGAAAGCTGGCGCTGGGGCTGGGAGGGAAGGGGCAGAAGTGAGAACGCCCACCCCTTCCCTGGCTTTCCTGGGCACGCCGCTTCTGCGGAGCGCCCAGGAAAGCTGGTGCTCCACACCCCCCCCCAACGTGCACTCTTTTTTGCAGTGTTCACTCCATAAGACGCACACACTTCCCCCCCACACTTTTTTTTGGGGGGGAAGTGCGTCTTATGGAGCGAAAAATACAGTAATTAATTAATTGTCGCATGGCGTTGTGTGTAGTCTAGCCAGGAGGTCCTAAGTTTGTCTGGCAGCCAGAAGTTGTAGCTCTTTAGTATTATACATCACTAGGTGGCGAGCTAGACTTATTTTTAAGGCAAGAGCTGTTTCAGAGAGGTGGCTTTATATTGCCTGCCCCTGCATCCTGCCCCTGGTATTCCTTGG
This sequence comes from Gekko gecko, assembly GCA_029375565.1. Lineage (NCBI taxonomy): Eukaryota > Metazoa > Chordata > Lepidosauria > Squamata > Gekkonidae > Gekko > Gekko gecko. The sequence goes on from JAPDNY010000016.1 coordinate 24,868,088, forward strand.
AGGTTTCCCTTCCAAATACTAGCCAAGACTAACCCTCCTTAGCTTCCAAGATCTGATAGGATCGGGCTAGCCTGTGCTACCCAAGTCAGGGCAGCACTGGGCTTCTCAACCAATTCAATCTGTTTGTTACGGTCAGAGGCCCATCAAACAGCAACATATCGTAACAAATTTGTGATACAACCAAATATAACCAAATAACAAAATATACAATTCAAAACAGACATGGCCTAAAACCTGGGTATACAAATTCCAATGCCAGTTCTAAAGTGTTAGACTTAAAATTGGTAAAAGGTTAAATATTTTTTGTTTAGCAACTTTTCCCAGCCTTCTCAGTATGGTCAGGCACTCAGCTCTCTACAGCACTGATATGCATTCAGTGGCCCTATGACATTCCACCTGTAGCTCTGCAGAGCAGTGTACCCCAGTGTGACACTTGGCCAGTGGGGCTTGTGACTGGCAGCTGGTTCCCACCCTGGAACATTCACCACTGGTGGACCAGGTAAGCTAAGGGACTGCCTAAGGTGCAGGCCTCTTTCCAGGGATGGAAGTCTCTGTGGCTCTTTTGGCTAATGGAAATGCCAATGTGGCTCTCTATGGTTCATGGAGTGAGTACTTCTGTTCTGGAGCCAAATTATCCTGTGTCAGCTCCTACGTTCAAAGCATAAGGCTCAAATGATCCACTCCAGCTTTCACAGATCATTCCAAACACGCAGCTCCCTAGATTTAACATCACGACAAAGGCCCCTTTCACATGACCATACTAAACTAGATGTTATCCATTGTTGGACCGATTTCAAATAAAGCAATACAGGGATGGGGATTTCATACTGTGATTCTCAGTCCATTAATGAGCCGTCTCTGAAGCAATCCGGCCATTTCAAACAGTGCCATGCTCTTCCCCTTGCCCCTTTTCACCGTGCAATATTTCTCAAACTTTTTTTGAATGTCCTAGGCTGAGCGCTATAGCACTAGACCAATATAGCACTTCTCAATGTATCTCAATGGTGCTGCTGTAGTGCTGAAGTGCTATATTGGTCCACCACTATAGAGCTCAGCTTAGGAGATTTGAGGAAGAGCATGAAGTGGAAAAGAGTAGGCAGGAAAGTGCAGCACTATTAAAAGCGCCGCAGACATCTTAAGAAGCACACAACAGTGATTCAGAAATGCAAAGAAAAGGTGAAAAGAGAGGAAAGCAGTTTATCTCAAGAACAGCTCAACCACACTATGCTAACCGGATACAAGCAGCTTTATATGAAGAGGTAAATAAAACCCATTAGCAAAAAAAAATCCCGTAGCAACCGGAAACGGATTACAAAGGCTGCCTGAAAGGAGCCAAATATTCCAGAAACAACATTGCAATTTCCTCTTCTATATGGAAGTGGAGATGGAAAGACTGATATATTTTCCCTCCTGGCAAGGTTCCTACACCCTTTTTTTAGTGGCTGCATGACAGAAACTCAGTAAAGTTTTCCTTCTAGCACTGCATACCAGAAAACAACTTGCATTTCCTTCTAAATTAGGTACCACCAGACAGCTGTTCTATTTTGCTGCAATAGACTAACACAGACACTCCTCTGGAATTATCTCAAACTCTCTGTCTGTCATGATACCTTTTAAAGGCCCGAGATCAGAAAGGAGTTTTGATGTAACAGCTTCAAGGGTTTTGAAAGTTGTTGGCTTAGTCAACTTTCCAGGGGATTCTTGCTCCCAATTTGCACTGATGGCCTCTGGGGCGTGTCTGAGGATGCATATTTGGCTCACACAGCCCAAGAACCAGAATCAATAACTGTCAGCTTAGTTGCTGTTAAAGAGAGTTCACGAGGAATTCCATAACTGCCGCCTGGTCTCAAATTTTGTCATTTGTGGGGGAAATGCTCAAGTAAATGGTGGCTGTTCCTCCGCTTGCTCACTCCATTCAGCTGGGAGGTCTCTCGCTATCTACCAGTGTCTCAGCTCCAAGCATTTCTGGACAACAGTCATGACCAATGTTCCCTCTAAGCTGTGGAGTCTTGTGAGCAAAAAAGCCTACTTTGTGAGCTACTGGCATTAAAGTTGTGAGCGAGCAATTTGGCTACTGCATAAATGAGTTTGCTCAGAAGCCCTCCTTCCCGAACGAAGGTGAAAATGTGTGAGCCAAAAGCTAAAAACTGAGAGCTAGCTCACACTAACTCAGCTTAGAGGGAACACTGGTCATCATGACTGGTTCCAGCAAGGTCTGGGGACTGAAACCAATGATCTATGCTAGGCAAGACAGGAGACCACTCCCACTTTGAACCTCTTGGGGATTTGCCATGGTAGCCTTCCGAGCCACTTAGTAGAGATGGGATTGAAGTCGGATCTACAGCAATGTGATTAATCAAGGATGTTCAAACCTGTCTCTGAGCAAAGTTCACTTGCGATCACTGACCTCACTCAGCAACCCCTGATATGTTTCAGAGGGCTCCCAAAGTGACCCAGAACACAGTTTGGAAGCCATAGAGCTCAGCGATTCATCACAGTCCCTAGCGACCTTCTGTCTCTTACTTTTCTGCAGATTTAGACTTAAGCACTGCCTTCTTCCTGCCGCTGGTCTTTCCATTCTGACTTTTCTTTCTTCCTGCATCTTCTTCACCGGAGTCCACAGCATCTCCCCCCGAATCCCCATCCACTTCAGAATCAAACCCAGAGGTAAGGAATTCATCAACGCTCAGCTCAGCCAGTTTCCTGGTTCCAGAAAGGCACAGACGAGGGAGAGAAACAAAACAGACAGATTGAGGGAGTTGCTGACGTAATAGCTGGGAAGTAAATCAGTTAAAATATGCGAGATGATCCAAAACAGTAGAATTTTTAATAGAGCAATTCAAGAATTTCAAACAGCTCCATACGTTATCTTCTATCGACACCAACGATCTAAAGGAATTATTTTTAGATATCCTGAATCCAGTTTCTCAGTATCAACCTCTTTGCAAGGCTGAATAATTATTCCAAGTTTCTTGATTCAGGATCTCTCCCTAACACTTCCAAAGTTCAGTTTTATTAAAAGACACTGCCAATCAGTTAAGATAAGTCCCAGATTGGATGCATTCACCTCCAGGGATGCTGTACCCTCTGGCCCATGACACCTGACCTTTAGAAGTCTCAGTCTCTTTAAGCGTAAGTCCGTCCCCAAAAATGAGCCCACAAAAGTCCTCACAACTTTCCCAAATAATCAGCAGAAATGTATTTTTAGTCACTAGATTTCCCAATTACATTAATGATGACTGGGGGAATCATCAAAATGAAGATCGGGGGTGAGGGAGGAGAAACTGATGCTAATTTCTCACACACAGGCAGTAAATTCAAAAGACATTTAAAGATTTTATCCATAAACCTGAGGCAGAAGAAGAAGAGATTGGACTTATACCCCGCCCTTCACTTGGGAGTCTTAGAGCAGCTTACAAATTCCTTTCCCTTCCCCTCCCCACCACAGACACCCTGTGAGCAGTGTTCCCTCTAAACTGAGTTACTGTGAGCTAGCTCACAGTTTTTTAGCCTCCAACTCACACATTTTGTCTTAGATCAGGAAGGATGGCTCCAGGGCAAACTAATTCATGCAGTAGCCAAATCGAGGGCTCACAACTTTAATGTCAGGAGCTCACAAAGTCAAAATTTTGCTTACAAGACTCCATAGCTTAGACGGAGCATTGCCTGTGAAGTAGGTGGGGCTGAGAGAGCTCTGAGAGATCTGCTGTTTCAAGAACAGCTCTGACAGAACTATGACTTGCCCAAGGTCATCCAGTAGCTGCAAGTGGAAGAGTGGGGAATCAAATCCGGTTCTCCCAGATTAGAGTCCGCGCACTTAACCACTATACCAAACTGGCAGCATGCATCTATATCAGCACAAAACCCCACCACCAACAAAATACAATTTAAAAATTGGATTCAATGACTTATAATCCACTAAAAATAACAATCAACACTAACAGATCATTAATACAGTCTTCTTCCAGATGAGCTAGCCTGGCCTTTAAGATCTGCATCGGTGGCTCTTCTCTGGATGCTCCTGACTTCAATGGGTGGTGAGACACGAGAGCCACCCCCTTTATGGAATACTTCCCTACAATATTTTCGTTTTGGTACTAGACTAAAAAAAAAAAAAGTTATTCTCTAAAGTCTCCAGGAGAGATCGATCACCTAGATCTGAGTCCAGAAACACCTCAGAGAACAACAAGATTTCGGGACATCTGAGACTCCAAGAAGCTTTGACTACCGAAAGGCCGTGCCCTGAAAGCCCTGACCTGGAGAGCCCAGGCTGGCCTGATCCCATCATATCTCGGAAGCTAAGCAGGGTTGGCCCTGGCTTGCATTTGGATGGGAGACCTCCAAGGAATACCAGGGGCATGATGCAGAGGCAGGCAACCTCTGAGACATCTCTTGCCTTAAAAAAAAGTCTAACTCACCACCTAGTGGTGCGTAACACTAAAAAGCTAGAACTGCTGCCTGCCAGACAATCTTAGGATCTCCTAGCTATACTACACATACTGCCATATGATAATTATAGGCCCGGTCACATGGAGCATTTGCCCCACGGAAGGCACGATAGTCCGGCAGATTTTCCGGGCGCGATCACACTGGAACATCTGGGAGGCGTAGTGCATCCATGGCCAACCCGTGGCGTGCTGCCGAAGATGCACATTTAAAAGGTACCTGGATCGACATACTGGCAAATGGTTTGCCATGGGCTGCCTACGGAGTCCCGCAGTGTTGTCCTCTTTGCTGCGTGGCCGACGGAGAAAGCCCCGATGTGCTGCCATTGCGTCTGATCACCTAATGGCAGATCAGATTGCAACAGCGCAAATAGCCACGCCTCCCCCCCACGTTATCTGGCCCGTGTGACTGGGGCCATAATTAATTATATTATACCCTGAAGCTCTTGATAGCCCTAAGGTGGCAGTGGACTCAAATATAGCGGTTCTACTGCAGACCAACAGTTACCCTCAGTGTCCCCTCTAAGCTGTGCATGTGAGCGGCCACACCTTAACACAGGAAGCCCCGCTCAGCAGCAATGTGGAGCTACATTTATTTTTATTTATTTACATTTACATTTACATCCCGCCCTCCCCGCCATTCAGCAGGCTCAGGGCGGCTAACAACACATATAAAAATACATTAAAATTCTGTTAAAACTATCAATCAATATAAAATCATACAACTTATATTAAAAGATGGCGAATCTTCCAATATCGACTGTCCACTGAATACGGTCCACCGACTCATGCCCAGCTATAAAGCCTCGGTTGGTGGAGCCGTTGGCACTGTCAGTACCAATAGTGGTACAGTTGTTAACACAGCTGGTAATCAGGCCAGGGTCAGTTGTTAATATGGTTGGTAATCAGTTAATAGTCTAGCCAGGGCTAGGCCCAGGGCCTTAGGATCAGGCGGCACCCTACTTAAAAGCCTGGTGGAAAAGCTCCATTTTGCAGGCCCTGCAGAACCATAAAAGGTCCCACAGGGCCCTGATGTCTTCTGGGAGCTCATTCCACCAGTGAGGGGCTGCCACAGAGAAGGCCCTGGCCCTCATTGTAGTTATATGCAGTTATATTCTGCTCAGGATGTGAACTGCTCTGTTCAATAGGAGGGAACATCAGTCACCCTCTGTAACTATCAGGATAGATTGATGTTTCTGCTACATCACTGCATTTTATCTGAGTCTTTTACTGTTCTACCCATTTTTCTTGTTTTAATAGATTAGCTGGATGCATTAATATTTTTACTGTATTGTGTACTGTGGGGCGGGAGGCTTTTAAAAACCATGCATTCTAATACAAAAGCAACCTGCTTTAAGAGAAGGCACCTGCCATTTGGACTGAGACCCTGGTTCAATACAATCATACCACAACACTGAGCTGTTGAACCACTTTATAAACGGGAAACATTGCTAGGAAATCCTATCATCATCGTTATCAATAGAGCTCTTTTTTCTGGGGGAACACGCCAGAACAGAGTTTCAGAACCTCTTTGACAAAATTCTTTTAAAAGACGTTTAAAAGTTCATGAGTTTTCAGTATACAGATGGAAAACTTCATTTTTCTGGCACCTCCCCCCCCCCAAGCCCTGATTATTAAATACTCCGAGGTATCTACTGGGGAAAAGGGGGGGTGACCAGTCCTCCACTAAATTTAAAACATTGATTCTAAACATAGGCGTCTAAACTTTCACTTGAAAGGACATTTGAAGAGCTTCTCCAGTATTATACGCCACACAACACTGTTCAGAGTTATGCAAAGAAATCCTGTTTACTCAAAGAAACCCCACTACATTCAGTGGGATTGCTTCCCAGGTCCCGTGCGCTGGATTACATAATACCATGTTATGCCCCTGCTGGGGGAGTTTAACGTAGAATCCTCCCCAAGATTTCGAAAGCCGATGCTCAGGGGTGCATTCTGCAAGGACTCTAAGCTGGCATGAACGCCGGCAACGGAGGAGGCCCACCCTTTAAGAGCCCGCTTACCTCTTGGCGGAGGCGGCCATGCTTGCTCCCAGCCGTCTTCCAGCTGCAACAACGTGGTCTGAGGCTTCCTCTCCCAGAATGCAACAGTCGCAATAGTAGACCCAGCGAAAGCCGGGCCAGGTTGATTCTTAGGTTCACGGGCAGCGGCTGGGAGGAGAGAATCCAGCTCTACGGGGACCGAAGCGGTAGGGCGCATTTGGATAGAAAATTGTGCCTTTTTTGCTGGGTGGCTGCTATGGTAGCTCTTGAATTCTCGCCCCAAAACATTTGGGAAAAGGAGAGAGAAACACCGTTGTTGGCAGTACTTTTAGTTTCGAACTGGTGTGTTTATTGCACCACTGATTGTGGAGGGGGGGCGCAGAAAAAGACTGAATTTGAAGGGTTCGCATTGAAAGCAGGATTACCAGCTGGTTGGGACGGGGGGAGATGCCCTGTCCCTTTAATAGAGGCCTAATAGCATAGTATACCAGGTGATGTTATTTATCTCCATGCCTTGAAAAGCTTCAGCTGCCCGGTTCCTCACATTAAGTCTCCATTAAAGGGAGAGGACAATTTTTCTCCAGGCCTGTTGACAACCCTAATTGCAAGCCTCTCCGGCCTTCATACAGGGTGAGTCTGGAAAGAGCTGGAAAACAATCAGCAGAAAGAAACGCCCTAGAAAAATAATACAGGACGATGTGCCCTTTGGCTTTCTTTTTCTAAAGTTATGTTCCTCTGATGAATAGAGTTCGAGGAGTTGCAGTATCAAAGGCCTGCACTGCTGCTCCCAGGAAGCGATCCGATTTTTTTTTTAATGGGTTGTAACCAGAGAGGTCACGGATTCAAATGCATCTCTTCTGCAAGCACACAAGGTGAAGTAACCAGAGCCAGTTTGATGTAGTGGTTAAGAGCAGCGGATTCTGATCTGGGACAACCGGGTTTGATTCCCCACACCTTCACATGCAGCTGCTGGTGTGACCTTGGTTCAGTCACAAGTTCTCGCCAAGCTGTTTTTTCAGGATTAGTCCAGGAAAGAGCTCTCTCAGCTCCACCTACTTCACGGGGTGTCTGTCATGGGGAGCGGAAGGTAAGGAGATTGTAAACTGCTATAGGACTCTTGAGTGAAGGACGGGGTATAAATCCAACTGTTCTTCTTCTGTCTTACACACCCCACCCATTATCTTGGCCTCCTTTGTAGGGTTTATCAAATGACAACCTGGAGGCCTGCACAGTATCACAGGAGGAAGGAATGATTTGAAAAATGGGATGTCCCCCATAAGATCCCCCTCCAGGGTTCTGGAAACTGACTCTGTTGGGATTTGCAAGTTCTCTTCCTGCAGTCATGAAAGAATTGACATGTTTGTTGGTTTATGCATGCTAATGTCCTAGCTACTTAATTTTGGGGACCCAGTGGTAGAGTCTGCGCGTATTTCCCACCAGAGTAAAGTGATAAAGATGCATGATTAGTTAGCATTGGGATTCTCCAATTGGGCAATCAATAGACTGAGGATAGGCTAGTGAGTAAGCACGGGGTTTCAGTTTTATTGCTCTTTGTCCTTCTCCCTAGTCCGTTCTCCCACGAGGTTTAGAAGCTAGATTCAGGTGTTGGGCTGAATGCGCAGAACAAAGTTTGAGTTCGGTGGCACCTTTAAGACCAACATAGTTTAATTCTGGGTATAAGGTTTTGTGTGCAGGCACACTTTTTGCACATGAAAGCTTATACTTTGAATTAAACTTTGTTGGATCTTAAAAGTGCCCCGGACTCAGACTTTGGTCTGAGGTTTAGAAGCATTAGAGTCAAGATGAAGATTAGAGCTGTTAGAGAGGACGTCTATCCTTTGGTGGGTTGGTTGTTTAATCTCCCAATTACCCTTTCCTCATTAGTAAGAAAAGTTTTTCTTTTAAAGTTAATCTACAAGTGTTGTGCTGCGTTTATTCACTCTGCATAATTAAAATACCTAAGAGACTCCTGAACATAATTCCTTCCCCTTTAAGTTAACTGACTTTCAGCCCTCATCAGCGCCTTTGTTCCCTTTGGGTTAACATGCTCACATTTTTCTACATATTTGAGGGATCCCCGGAGTAGGTGAAAGACCCCTACTTTTCGGTCGTGTGTCTTTTCTCCACCCACACAAAGGCCAGCCCACAATCAGTTGTAGTGTGTGTGTGTGAGTGAATGCTTTAAGCAACTAGGCAAGCGCTTAGTATTCAGTCCCTGTCAATCTAACCTATCTCACAGTGTTGTCACGGTGTAAAACGGGAAGGGCACGCTACATCCTGCTCTAAGCTCTCTGCAAGAAGAGCAGCGTTTGAAAAAGATCCCTGCCTGCAAGGAGCCTGCATTCTCAAATGGGCAATCGAGGCAAGTCTGTTTAGCAACTTATCCAGACGGATGAGCCTGTCTCCCACCTGTAATATCAATTTCCCGCCTGCGACACCCCCGCGCCCGGTTCGGGAGGGGGGGGGCTAAAACCACGTGCCTGCCAACCCACCTCCCGCCTTCCTTGCCCTCGTGCGTCCGCCGACCGGCGTTTCTGACTACGGAGCGGGCGGTGACTTTAAACGCACTCCAGCCCGAGCCAGCCTTTGATTCGCGCTGGAGAGGCTTCGGGGGAAAGTGCTTGTGTTTTCCACTGTTGCCAGCGGCGCCGAGACAGCCCAGCCGTGCCCGGGAGTCCCTGATGTACGAGATGTGCAAAGAGGGAGACGCGTGAGCGTGCAAAAAGGGGGGCACGCGAAGCCAGCCGGGGGGGCTCCTGCAACGGGCGAGCAGTTTTGCACGGACCAACTTTGGAGGGAGGCAGACCCCCCCCCAAAATCCATCAATCTGGAGAACAAAGTGCCCGAGCACGGGAAGCAGCTTTGCTTTCTCGCCCTGGAGGTTTCGGCCGGGTGAGTGCCAGCCGGTAGCATCCCTTTCCCCCCCCGCTCCCTTGCAACAAAAGCGGGGCAAAGGCGGATTTCCAGTGGACTTCCTCTGCGGGGCTGTGTGTTTGGGTTTGGTTTCCTGCTTTGCGGCCACTGCATTACATGCAAGCGGCTGCTGCAGTTGGAGGGGCGGGGGGGGAGGACTGGTGGCTCGCAAATGCATTCTCTTATTGTGTGTGTCCCCTCTCTCACATACACAAGCAACCCATTCATCGCCCCCCGCCTTCCTTATAGCGAATTGAGCTTTTTTTGCAATCTAGTTGGAAAGCGCAAAAGGCGCCCGAATGCGGAGCTGGGCGCTGTACAGATGCTCAGAGCGTCAATTCCCTACAAAGCAAGCGGGGACGTGGTGGCGAGAGCCGGGTTTGTTTGCCCGGGGGGGGGGGAGGATCTTCTGCAGTGGGTAAAGAAAACGGATCCGGGAGCCTCCGTCGTGCCTTCCTAATGCCGGGCGTGTTATCTGTTGTGTTGCGGTTGGTAGCGTAGACACGCGCCGGTGTCCCGGCTGGAGGGTTACTTGAGGTGACTGTTTGCATTTGCAGACGACTGCAGTCCCTTTAAGTCTTCGGTGGGGGTGTTTTATTTCATTGCAAATAAATAAATCTGGATTTCTCTTCTTGTGGACGCAGCGGGGAGGGGGGGACCAGATGCAGGGTTTTTCTGTGTGCGCCCCCTCCCCGCTCCCCAGAGTTCCAGTTGCAGTATCAAAAGCCTGCATTGCTGCTACCAAGAAGCGGTGGTGTTTTTTTAAATTTAAGGAGGCGCTTGGAGAATTCACAGTTGACTCTGTAGAACGGCGGTTTCCCCTATAAAATACTTGTTTGCATTTCCGCTGAAATGATCCTTGCCCGTATACATATATACACTTGGGGGAGATGTTTTGGTTTAGGAAGAAAAGCGATTATCCGAATCTTGGGCTACCTAAAGCTTGAAGGGAGAAAAAAATAAGTTTGGCTCCTCCTTAAATTTTTGTTGGTCTGTCTTCCACCTGGTCCGTTTACATTTGCGTCAATTTCAGCCCTATAGAAATTAGGGGGGTGGGGGGAGATCTGGACACAAAGGAATCAGATTCTATGGCCCAGCCTAGATCTACAGTGAGACTCCCTGCCTGATGGTGGAGACGATATGTATTAGCTATGGAAATGTTCCCACGTAGGGCCCTCCAACAGACAGTATCAAGAGGGAACTGGAGAGGGAGAATGGCAAAATTAATAAATCATAAATTGGTATTAGTAGGTCTCGTTATGGTCTCCTCCTCCTATGCAGGGAACGCTTGTGGCCTTTAAATATATCCTGTGGAATCAAACTTAGGCTTTCCATTAAATGTATACTGAACCGAGCCACGGAAGATTTTTGCATCCCTAACGAGTGGTCCAGCATGCTGCGTGCCTCAGCTGTGTTCAGACATACTTTTTTTTTAAAAAAAGCCATAAAACCTGAGATGTACCCCAGAAAATCTAATGCATGAAAGGTCCCATCTCCTTGGAGGAAGAGGTTTGTGCACTAAATGATTTAATACACTCATGTCCTTTGTGTTATTTGTTTTATAAATTTGTATTCGTCCCGGGTAATTAAAATCTGGCTGACTCCTTGGCCTTTGAGAATGGTATAAATCAAAAGGAATGAATACTAATATTCTTTTAGAGCTGCATAAAAGTGTCATTGCAAACTGTGTGCTGTGAAGTATTAATTCAACAAAGGCTCCTCTGAGGGGACCGTGACTCACGAATAGTGTTAAAAGAGTATAGGCCACGTGAAAGACCCCTGCCTGAGACCCTGGAGAGTGGCTGCCAGTCAGAGTAGACAATATCTTGATAATGCTAAAGGTCTGAGTCAGTGCAAGGCAGCCGCGTATGTTCATGTGTAGAGCTCTGGCTTTGCCAACTAACAGTCAGCCTTTGTTGAAGGACTGCCAGTTCTCCTGTACTGGGCATGATTAGATCTTTCAGTTGCTCTTGGGGAAGAGGTGCAGTACAGTCACCCCTCTCCCAGCAGAACTGGCCACTTCTTGAGGAGGCTGGCTGTTGTGTCTCTGTAAGTCACTGCTGCGGGCTTGCCTCCTGGCAGTCAAGGTGCACAGCAGAATAGGGAGTAGGCCCTACTGTGAGTGGGCGATTGTTACGCTTAGCAACCAGACGTATTTCCCATTTTAATTTGGGGGATGAGCAGGAAACAGTTGTGCTTTTATTCTCAAGGACTTGGGGAAATGCTGCTCTAATGAGTCTAAATTTCCCAGACTGGATAATCCCCCCTCCCCCTTTCTGGTGATGTTTCAGAACTCAAGGCCCTGCTAACGCAACTTTATTTCATTGCAATGCCAAGTTTCCCATGCCTGGAAGAAGATCCACGGGAGAGACCCATTCCTTCCAAAGTTGCCCTCTTCCCCTTTGGCAATGCTGGGCTCTAATCTAGGCGAATTCTCTTTGTCTTGGAGTTGGTGCTGTACGTCTGGAAACAGCAGGTCGGTTTGGTGTAGTGGTTAGGAGTTTGGTGTAGTGGTTAAGAGCGTGGACTCTAATCTGGGAGAACCGGGTTTGATTCCCCACCCCTTCACTTGCACCTGCTGGATGACCTTGGGCAAGCCATAGTTCTGGCACAGCTGTTCTTGGAAAAGAGCAGTTTCTGTCAGAGCTCTCTCAGCCCCACCTACCTCACAGGGTGTCTGTTGTGGGGAGGAGAAGGGAAAGGAGTTTGTAAGCCGCCCTGAGACTCCTTTGGGTAGTGAAGGGTGGGGTATAAATCCAATCTCTTCTTCTTCTTCTTCTCCTGCGAATGCTGACTGGAGATCTTCCAAGCCCGGTCCGCTTCTGTTAAGGAGGAAATTTTGTGCACAAATGTGACCATTGGTGCTTAGAAAGGGAGGCTTCCTTCTCTTCGCTTAGTGCAAGTATGAAATCCAGCCTATATATTATCAGGTATATAGCAGCACCTATGTACATGGGGCTGCATAAAAGTAAGAAGCAAAATATGCACAGGTCTCTGCCTCCGAGGAGGCTACAGTCTGAGTACAGTTCGTTCCAAGCATCAAGTACAATTCATTTGTCTTGGTTGTCTTAGAATGGGACATGGAATCTAACATTGCTGGTCTTCATCAGCCTCTGTCTGGACCTGGGATAATTTTGGGAAGGCACAGCTATAGTTATTTTTCTTTTTCTTTCTCTTTGAACATTATTTTTGGTGGGTTGTAAGAACATACGAAGAGCCTGCTGGCTCCATCTAGTCCAGCATGCAGTTTCACACAGTGGCCAACCAGTTCCTCTGGAGGACCAACAGCAGGGCACAGAAGCCAAGGCCTTCATAAGAACACCAAAAGAGCTCTGCTGGATTAGACCAGTGGTCCATCTATTCCAGCATCCCATCTCACCGTGTGGCTAGCCAGTTCCTCTCAAGGTTCCTCTCAAGGTCCAACAACAGGGCATTCATTAGAACATCGGAAGAGCCCTGCTGGATCAGACCAGTGGTCTAACTAGTCCAGCATCCTGTATCATGCAGAGGCCAAGCAGTTCCTCTGGAGGGCCAACAACAGGGCACAGAGGCCGAGGCCTTCATAATAGCATCAAAAGAGCCCTGCTGGATCAGACCAGTGGTCCATCTAGCCCAGCATCCTGTGTCACGCAGAAGCCAACCAGTTCCTCTGGAGGTCCAGCAACAGGGCATAGAGGCCAAGGCCTTCATAAGAACACAAGAAGAGTCCTGCTGGATTAAACCAGTGGTCCATCTTGTCCAGCCTCCTGTCTCACACAGAGGCCAACCAGTTCTTCTGGAGGTCCAGCAACAGGGCACAGAGGCTGAGGCCTTCATAAGAACACAAGAAGAGTCCTGCTGGATCAGACCAGTGGTCCATGTAGCCCAGCATCCTGTCTCGTGCAGAAGCCAACCAGTTCCTCTGGAGGTCCAACAACAGGGCACAGAGGCTGAGGCCTTCATAAGAACATCAGAAGAGCCCTGCTAGATCAGACCAGTGGTCCATCCAGTCCAGTATCCCATCTCACCCAGTGGCCAACCAGTTCCTCTGGAAGGCCAACAACAGGGCAGAGAGGCCGGGGCCTTCTGCTGATGTTGCCTTTTGGCCCTGGGATTCAGAAGTTTACTGCTTCTGAACTTGGAGGTTTGAGTCCGGAGCAGTTCACTCTGTGGCCCCGACACACTTGCTTGGTGTCTACTGTCTTTGTGTTGTGTGGGTCGACTGAGGTAGAGGCTGGGTTTGGGGGCCTTCTGAAATGTCAGGCTGAGCGCTATGGATAGTGCTGGAAGCTACCTGAGTTAGCAACAAGAGGGTGATTAATTTTTTGGCTTGCGTCATCATGTCCTTTTGAAGCGGCAGGGTCTATTTTTAGGAAGGCTTGGTTGGAGGGCTTTGCGAAAGACATGGAGGATTTGCTGCCAGACTTGAGCCTTTTGCCTGAGGCTGCGCGGAGAATGGATCAAGAAATACACAAAGCTTATGCAAATCGCAGGCCAGGTGTCAGTGGCCGGGCAATACAAAATAGTAATGCAGTGAAGAGTGCCTCTGAGCATACGCAAACAGCATCTCCCTCAACGTTGACCATTTCACTCACGCTGGGCATACAGAACAAGATTCCCAGATTGGAGGGTCCTGCTCACGGGCAGACTGAATCGCCAGTACTTGTCCCTTTTAGACAGGGGTGTCAAACATAAGGCCCAGGGGCTGGAACTGGCCCGCCCAGCACTCTTATACTGCCTGTAAGCAGCTAGTGCAAGGGAGGGAACAGGAGTCTGCTTGGGGGGGAGGGGGCAGTGGGTGGAGCCACTCCGATTGTGGCTTCAGCATGGCAGAACAACCTTGTCTGCAGCATCAGTCAAGCATCGTGGGAGCCCAGTGCTGCACTGCTGGCTCTCCAGTCTGCACGTAACGGGTTTTCCTTTGCAATGGAGCCTTGCAGTGAGGATACACGAACTCGGAGCTTACCAGCTGCTGTCCTTTATACAGTTTATATATCCCCGGTACCTGGCATTCCATTTTATGACACGCAAGGCCTGGCCCGACAAAGCGAAATTTGTGTCAGATCCGCTCCTCATTACAAAGGAGTTTGACACCTCTGCTTTTAGAAATGATCACCAGTGAGGGTTTTAGGGTCTGACCTGGAAGTCAGTCCCATTGGGTTTAATAAGGGCACAGGACAGCTGCCTTCAAGTAATGTATGTAAAAATGTACTTTTCTGAACCTGGGGACACCTTTGGAATTCTGTTATAATATGGTGGGCGCAGCCCCAAAATGGCTGCTACAGGAGGCGGGGCCAGGCACAAAATGGCAGCTGCACTTTACCTTCAGTCACACAGCAAAGATCTTTGTGCTGTGCTGGTAGCTGCTGCCAAAGTAACTTTTTTGGGAGTATTGTTTTGTATTTTTCCTTGTGTGTATGCACCTGGAAGTCATGGCGACCTCTGGTGACTGACCCCTGCTGGGGGCCTGGAGGATATCCAGAGAGGTGGCTGAATAAAGCCTGCCCCCGCCTCCCGACCGCTGGCATTCCAAGGAGGTCTCCCATCCAAGTCCTTGCCAGAGTCGACCCTGCTTCCCAGATCTGATGTGGTCGGGCTCGCCTGGGCTATCCAGAGCGGGGCACCAAAGTGACATTTTTAAAAATCTGCCCAGCCAGTCAGATCTCCACTGGCTCATCAGAAGCCGTGCAGGGCAAAAGCCCTGCCTGGCGCCATCTGAAAAACACTTAGCAGGCACCAGGGTAGGTGGCGGGTGCTGTGGCGACCGTGGGCACCACTTTGGGGCTGTCTGCCACATACTCTCAGCTATACACTTCTGTGTCCTTTTAAGTGTATCGCAGGTCTGGCCAGCTTGTCAACCACCAACCATATATGGTCCACCCAGCTCGAGGGGGGAGTAAACAAAGTCCCGATTTGCCCAGGCAGCTGTGTCCAAACGTCACAGCAAATTGGAGCTTAATCAAAGCGGGAATGGTTCAGTCAAGCTTTGGGTGCAGGAGGAGGAGAGAGGGCGAGAGGGCAGCAGATAAGTTGTCATTGGACACCCCGCCCCCCCATGCTGAACGATCTTTGTTTAACTAGAGCTTGTTGGGACACCTGACTGCAGCCTTAGTATATGTATGCAATGCTGATTCTGTGAACGTAGGCAGATCACGAGAAGGGAGGGCAGGAAGGGTTGCCTCAGTGCTTAGTTCTTGTTACCCTTTCTTACACGCCCAGGGAAATGCTGATCGCCACTTTGGGGTCAGGAAGCGATTGTTCTCCAGGCCAGTTTGGCCAGGGATCCTGGAGGGTTTTTTGCCATCTTCTGGGCATGGAACAAGGGTCACGGGGAGTGGGATGGGTATTTGTGAATTTCCTGCATTGTGCAGGGGGTTGGACTAGATGACCCTGGAGGTCCCTCTGTGATTCTGTGTATGCTTTTATCTACATGTGCATTAGATTTGGGGATGGGTGCAGAGTTTTAAATTCTGGAGACCCTTGGAAGGAAGCATCACCCCAAAGAATCAGGGTGCTGACAACTCTGACAAAATTTCCAAGGCATTTCCCAAACAAAGTCATAAATATGGACAGTGTTTTAACCAAGGATACATTTCATAAGAACATAAGAGAAGCCAATGTTGAATCAGGCCAATGGCCCATCCAGTCCAACACTCTGTCACACAGAGGCCAAAATATACCAGGTGCCATCAGGAGGTCCAGCAGTGGGGCCAGGACACTAGAAGCCCTCCCACTGCTGCCCCCTCCAGCACCAAGAATAGAGGGCATCACCTGCCCCAGACTGAGAGTTCCCATCTATACCCTGTGGACAAGGGCTGTCCCCACTGAAAACCACGGGTCTGAAGTGGTAGAGCCTGCTGTTCTACATCAGGGCTTTACCGCTGTCTTCCAGTGTGTAGACCCAGCCTCAGTCTGCAACTTGGTGGGAGCTCTGGACCTTCTAAAGGGGCTTCTGTCAGACAAGAAGCTTGGTAGAGGTCTCCTTTCAGTTTGTCACTTGAATTTTGGCTCTTTTGGCAACACAAATAGAAGTTTATTTTCTTTCTGTGCCAGATTTCTTTTTGCAGGGGGCACAGGGCAGCCCTGTATGCATTTCCGGGGGTGGGAGGAAGTTATCCAACACTTGAAGAAGTGTGCGTGCACACTAAAGCTTTTATACCCTGAATAAAACTATGGGGGTCTTAAAGGTGTCCCTGGACTCATTCTTCTGCTTCAGACCAACACAGCTACCCCACCTGAATTTATAAGAGGGTACTTCTCAGCATCTGTTTCCCTTAAAAGGTGTCCTCTGTGTGGGTATGAAATAATAGGCATCTCTTTGGGTTCCTACCTTCATTCTGCAGGGCACTGATAACGTTGAATTTCACCTGTTCAAACATTTTCCCTTTGTTTTACTGGTGATTCCTTGGTGTGGTATAGATTTATGTGTGGCGCATCCACAATGGAATACCTGTTCGGGAAAGAGGAAAAGATTGGTTTCTGGCCTCTGGCTTGCTTTCTTCATTTCTGTACGATGTGTGTAGTCATAATTGTGCAGCTAAAATAGATAGGCACGGCAGCTGCAGGGGAGAATTGCCATTGTGCCACACCTTTTTCTTTTGACGGGCTCTGACTTTTCATGAAATGCCTCCTGTTTGTGGTACCTGACCAGTGACAATGTAAGAAGAGCTGTACTGGATCAGACCAAAGGTCTGACTGTTCCAGTGTCTTGCTTCTCACAGTGGTCAAACAAGCACAGAGGCTAAAGAATCTCCATGGTGTTGTCCCCAAGCAACTTGTCTTCAGAGCTGCACTGCTTCTGACCATGGAGGTTCCATTTAGCCATCATGTCTAAGAATCATGGATGGACCTGTCCTAGAATCATAGAGTTGGAAGGGACCTCCAGGGCCACCTCCAACCCCCTGCACAGTTCAGGAAATTCACAAACACCTCCCCTCCACACAACCCAGTGACCCCTGCTCTATGTCCAGAAGAGGGCAAAAAAACCCACAAACCCTCCAGGGTCCCTGGCCAAACTGACTTGGAGAACAATTGCTTCCTGACCCCAAAGTGGTGATCAGCATTTCCCTGGGCGTGTGAGATTCCTCCATGAATCTACATATTCACTAAGGCCTTCTAAAATAGTGGCCGGTGTCACCTGCTGTCACAGTGGTGAATGAAATAAGTTAACTTAAATTCTAAGAAGAATTTCTTTTGCAAAGGTTCCCTTACTGATAAAATTCCAACCAACAAAGGAGTAAAACAAGGGTGTGTTTTGGCACCCCTTCTCTTTAACCTATTTCTTTCTGATTTGTCTGGTGTGCTAGAATTGGTGAATGGCCATCCACCCAGATTAGGGGGCAGAGCAGTGCCTCTCCTCTTATATGCTGTGATGATACAGCAATCATCTCGGCTACCAAAGTAGGTCTTCAACGATATCTGAGGGCTTTTGAGGAGTATTGTAGTGGCAATCAACTTCAAATTAATTATTCTAAATCCAAAGTAATGGTTTTTTCGAAAAAATGGGTCCCTCTTAGCTGGTATATTGGAAAGGCAAAAATACAGCAAGTTAAGAGCTATAAATACCTGGGAGTCACATTCAATTTTAATTTGCAATGGGCAACTCACAGAAGAAGTTCTATTAGTTTGGGGAAGTTATCTTCCAATCAATTAAAATCCTTTTTTTTCTCCAAAGGGAACCAATTTGTGCCTGCCGCCATTAAAGTTTTTAATACTAAAATTTTATCCCAAGTTCTTTATGGTGTTCCTATATGGTTTAGCGCTTTTAACTGTGAAGTTGAATCAATACAATCATCTTTTTTTAGACAAATTATGGGTTTCCCAAACTGTGTCTCTTACCATGCATTGTGCTCTGAATTAGGACTTAATTTGATTGAAACCAAGATATGGGTGCTAACGGTTCGTTACTGGCTTAAATTGTATTTTAACATCGAAGATGGTTCGCTTATTTCTTTTTTGTTAAAAGAAATTCATAGCACCTCTTGGGACTACAATATTCGAACCAAAATAAGATCTTTGGGTCTTTCCTTCCTTGGAGGAGCTAGCTTTTTCCTCTGAAGTGTATATCTTCCAAACAATCAAACAGAGGCTGCTAGATATCGAACTTCAAAAACTGCAACCTCTTCACCCCCTGTCTGTTCCTCAGCTACATTAAATCTTAGGAATGTTGTGGGATGTATCCCCCAGTATTTGTATAATCTTGATAGCCCTAGCCATCGAAGAGCCTTCTCCCTTGCTCGAGTAAATGCTTTTCCTTCAAAACTATTGTATGGTAGGTTTCAAAATATTCCTAAGCACGAACGGAGATGTGACTGCGGTTCTAATTCTCTTGATTCAATTGACCACATACTGTTGGATTGTTCGTGGCATGTATCTGCCAGGGAAAAATGGTTAAACACTTGGTTGCATGGTAAACATCACCTTTCCAATGCAATAAAATGCCAATTTCTACTGAATGACATATCATCAGAGATTACCGTGGCAGTGGCCAATTTTCTGGCTGACGTGATAAGAGTGAAAAATTGGGAAACTATGTTTTATGATTTTATAAATTAACTTAGATTTCTAGCTGATTGTGTTATTTACTGTCCTTGGTTTTGTTTTTTGTTTTTTTAATGCTTAATATTTATATGCCATTAAAGGTTTATTGATTGATTGATTGAATTTCTTTTGCATATCCAGAACTCCCTGCCTCCCAAGTTGCAAGATTGTGTGACTGGAAATACATGGTTGGATCTTGCTACCCGGCTATAGAGAGCCGCAACTCTCCTGGTGCTGCAAGTGTATCAGTTTGCACCTGAGAAATGTGGGTTAGTGTGATAGCTTTGGTGGTACATTGATAGGAGATATAACCTGTGCTTTAGCTGATGTTAGATGAGTGTGCAGAATTTGTGAAACCAGATCTTGTCCTGTTCCATCTGGAATGAGAGCCCATGACACGCTGGGCAGTTTCTGGGGAAAGACCTGGAAGAGAGTGACCGGAGCTAGGCAGTAGGGTGAGGGAGTTTATTTATTTAATTAGACTTTCCAACCGCTCTTCCCCGGTAAACTGCGCTCAGAGCGGTGCACAATGCATAATAAAACATCAATTAAAATCAGGTTAATACTGAAAGCAACCAAAAACACAGCTAGAGGTGGCGCAAAGAACTAATAACACCGCTGTCTCACGGAGGGGAGGGGAGTGTGAGTTGCCAAAATGGAACCATCACCGTCCTCAACCCCTTGAGGCCTGCCTTGTACTTGAACTACTTGCTTTTAGGTGGCAGGCCAAAACATTTCTGTTTACCCGGGGCTTTTTGCTAAAGGGCTTATCTTTTAAGCATCACATACAGTGTTTTTAGCCTGCAAAATGTTTTAGGTAAAGGTAAAGGTTTCCCTTGCTCAAAAGCCAGTTGAATCCTACTCTAGGGATGTGATGCTCATCTCCGTTTCCAAGCTGAAGAGCCAGCGCTGTCCGAAGATGTTTCTGTGGTCATGTGGCCAGCATGACTAGACACTGAGGCGCATGGAATGCTGTTACCTTCCCACCAAAGTGGTACCTATTTACCTACTTGCAATTTCTTGCTTTCGAACTTCTAGGTTGGCAGGAGCTGAGACCAGAGACGGGAGCTCACTCCATCATGCAGCACCCGGGTCTCAAACTGCTGAGCTACCGACCTTCTGGTCTGCAGTTCAGTGTCTTAACCACTTGAGTCACCGCAGCCCTTCCGTAAAACGTTTTAGGACCATGTTAAACTGCTTCATGTTGCTTATTCATGCTGCGTTGCTTTTTTGAATGGTGGGTTTGAGAGACTATTATGATGTTTCGTGTTTTTGTTCTGTTTTATTTTGTAAGCTGCTTTGGGCAGGTTCCCTGGAGATGCGGCGTAGAAAAAGTTCCAAATGAATAAAATCTAAAAGTCCATGGCTACGACTGTCAATAGCTAGGCCTCTGATTCTACATCTGGGTAACAAAAAATAGGACCACGCATACTGGATATGCTTCTGGGTAGCAGTGTATGTGAACAAGATCTTGGGGTACGGGTGGACTGTAAGTTAACTATGAGCAGCCAGTGTGATGCAGCAACAAAAAAGGTGAATACCATCTTGGACTGTATCAACAGAGGCAGAACATCCAAGTCGCAGTATGTCATAGTCCCTCTATACACAGTCAGGCCGCACCTGGAGTATTGTGTGCAGTTCTGGAGGCCTCACTTCAAAACCGATGTGGATAGAATGGAGCGGGTGCAGAGGAGAGCGACGAGGATGATCGGGGGCCTGGAGACCAGGAAGCCGTATGAGGAAAGGCTGAGGGACTTCTTGGGAATGTTCAGCCTGGAGAAGAGCAGGTTGAGGGGAGACATCACATGATGGCTCTCTTGAAGTATTTGAAGGGCTGTCACTTAGAGGAGAGCAGGGAGCTGTTCCTGTTGGTGGCAGAGGATAGAACTCACAATATTGGGTTGAAATTAAGGGTGGAAAGGTACCGGCTGGATATGAGGGAAAACTCTTTTATGGTAAGTGTTGTTCAACAGTAGAATCAGCTGCCTAGGGAGGTGGTGAGCTCCCCTCACTGGCAGTCTTCAAGCAGCGTCTGGACAAACGCTTGCCAGGGATGCCCTAGGCTGGTCCTGCATTGAGCCGGGGGTTGGACTGGATGGCCTGTAGGGTCCCTTCCAACTCTGGTTCCTCATCTTCATTTGAACGGCCTGCGCTTGAACTTCCTGGTTCAAAATCCGGTAACTCTTCCATAGAGAAGGCTGTGAAAAGTTCCTCACAGTGGCTTTGGGTGGTGTTAGACTGACAATAGGAGCTGAGCAGTTTATTTTTCTCCTAATCTTCCTGTGGAAAGAAAGCTGCTCTGCACAGAAACTTGGAAGAAGAAGAAGAGGAGATTGGATTTATACTCTACCCTTCACTCGGAGTCTCAGAGCGGCTTACAGTTGCCTTTCCTTTCCCTTCCCCACAACAGACACCCTGTGAGGTAGGTGGGGCTGAGAGAGCTCTTTTGAGGACTGCTCCTGAGAGAACAACTCTGAGAGAACTTGTGACTGACCCAAGGTCACACCAGCAGCTGCATGTGGAGGAGCAGGGAATAAAACCAGATTAGTCCAGATTAGAATCCGCTGCTCCTAACCACTACACCAAACCGGTTCTCGGAGTTGGAACAATCCCGGATATTTGGGAGTGGAGCTTCGGGAGGGTGGGGTATGGGGAGGGGAGAGACCTCAGCATGAACACACATGAAGCTGCTTTATACTGAATCATTTGGCCCATCAAAGTCAGTATTGTCTACTCAGATTGGCAGCAGCTCTCCAGGGTCTTATGCAGAGGTCTTTCGTATCGCCTACTGCCAGATCCTTCAACTGGAAATACTGGGGATTGAATTTGGGACCTTCTGCATGCCAAATGGACACTCCCAGCACTGAGCCATGACCTCTCCTTGCACACTATAATGCCACAGAGTCCATCCTCCAAAGTTGCCATTTTCTCCGGGGAAGCTCATCCCTGTAGTCTGGAGATCAGTTGTAATTAGACTACTGTAACACTCTCTACATGGGGCTGCCCTTGCTGCAAATTCGGAAGCAGCAGCTAGTGCAGAATGCTGCAGCTAGGCTTCTGATGGGCCTTCCCAGGTGGGAGCACATCCAGCCTGTGCTGAAGACACTGCACTGGCTACCAATAGCATGCCGAATTCACTTCAAGGAGCTAGTTCTTACCTTTAAAGCCCTATATGGCCAGGGTCCGACATACCTGAGGGACCACCTTTCCCCATACATACCCCAGAGAGCACTATGGTCGGGGTTTCAAAAATAACTGACCCTCCCGGGTGTCAAGGAGGCCAGGCTTGCTGCCACTAGGGCCAGGGCCTTTTCATTGGCGGCTCCATACTGGTGGAATGGGCTCCCGGAAGAGATCAGGGCCCTGTGGGATCTTTTACAGTTCCACAGGGCCTGCAATATGGAGCTCTTCCACCAGCCTTTCAACTAAGGAGCTGCCACCGCTATTACCACCAACAATCTCAGTTATAGAGCCCTGGCCCTTGGCTTTGACATCTAGCCTGTGCCACCGCTTGTATTAGGAAGAGCATTGAGCAGAATAATCGTTAGATCTTTGCACACACTCTTACAGTATGTCATCTTAAGCAACTATCGCCAGCACTTTATGAATGATTTATAATTGAACCGTTTTTATATGATTTTATGTGGATTTTAACTGTTATTTATGTATTAACCAGTGTAAGCCGCCCTAAGCCTGCTTTTGCTGGGAGGGCGGGGTACATACTAAATAAATGAAATAATAAATAAATTCCAAGAGCTCTCCATGCTCCCACCTGGAGGCTTCCAGCAACAAATAAATATACACTGCAAAAACCTTTTAACAAACTAATGTGTTCTATTTATAGCCATTATTTAGTAAAGCGCATAGTATATCATTATTTCTTCCTGGTCAGGTATAAATATTCATTGTATTCATTAAGCAATAACATTCAGTACATATCGATTTCTAACTTCCAGACAGTTCAGCATCAGTGTTTATAAAAAGTCAAGCCCCAACGGGAATTCCTAGAATAATAACCCGCTTCTCCTTGCGATGAAGTCTTCCAAAAGGGCCTTCTCAGTAGTTGTATGGATGCTTTTTTTGCCGGTCCTACAAAAGACACATAGTGCAGCTACTATTCATAAATGGAGTACTCCTGTCTTTCTCAAAGCTGCATAGTATTGACCCTGTTCTCTGCTCATCGCAAGGAGAAGCGGGTTATTATTCTAGGAATTCCCGTTGGGGCTTGACTTTTAACAAACACTGATGCTAAACTGTCTGGTAGTTAGAAATCTACATGTACTGAATGTTATTGCTTAATGAATACAATGAATATTTATACCTGACCAGGATGAAATAATGATATACTATGCACTTTACTAAATAATGACTACAAATAGAACACATTAGTTTGTTAAAAGGTTTTTGCAGTGTATATTTATTTGTTGCTGGACTCCTCCAACACTGCAGCTCAAGTTTCTTCACCCACCTGGAGGCTGGCAACACTGGCATCAGCTGCACTGCACCAGTAATAACCATACTCTGTGCATCCACCGCCGCACCCATTGCAAATGTTAAGGAGCCGGCCGTGCGTTATACCTCTGGCAAGATTTTTCCTTTCTTCAAAGGTTCTTCCTTCTCTCCCGTCTCCCTCGCAACCAGTGCAGTGGGGGCGGCTCTCA
The DNA here is from genome assembly GCA_029375565.1 of Gekko gecko. Taxonomy (NCBI): domain Eukaryota; kingdom Metazoa; phylum Chordata; class Lepidosauria; order Squamata; family Gekkonidae; genus Gekko; species Gekko gecko. The sequence continues at coordinate 24,891,629 of JAPDNY010000016.1, forward strand.
AGAATCAGACCCGTACAGTCATCTCTCGACGTCTTCCCAGACAAGGATGGAGTTCCCAACGCAGGAAGTCCTCCAGTGCCTCTTTCTGGCTTTTTTTTGTTTTGTTTTCAGTCTGCCAGGAAGTCTGGATTCTCCCTGCCTCCGCCGCCTTGCACACATCTGTCAGTCGGGAGAGAAGGGGGCACGCGGGCTCTGACTCTCTTTATCGTGGGCTGCCGCCACCACCTCTCTCCATTGACGCCCCTCTGTTTACAGGCATAAATTAATCGGATTCCTCTTCCCAGCTGAGGAGTCGCTATTTTTAGATGTGCGCGCATACACACCCATGCTGCTTTTAGTCAGCAGCGTGTAGGTGTTTGCGAAGAGTATACAGGCCCCGGGAAACGTGTGTGTGTGTGACTCGCTGTCGGGATGCGGGGGCGGACAGATCCGGAGCGGGCCCGCTTAATGGTTTTCAGTGACTGCTTTTCATTATTCATGCTAGCGAAATGTTCGTGGTTCTGACTGGCAGGTGTTTGGGTGGAAGGAGATTTTTATATTGAAAGGACTTCTGGGGGCGGGGTGGGGACTCCGGGGAGTGGGACCCTCACACCGCGCGGGATCCCTATAGGTGAGAACCAGTGTTCCCTCTAAGCTGAGTTAGTGTGAGCTAGATCACAGGTTTTTAGCCTTCGACTCACACATTTTTGCCTCACACATTTTAATGCCGGTAGCTCACAAAGTAGAATTTTTGCTCACAAGACTCCACAGCTTAGAGGGAGCATTGGCTGAGGACAATGCGGGTCAGTGCCTGGGGTGGAAGTGCAGGGTTTTGCCCTGGCTGCAACCATGTTTACGTATTCAGCCCTCGACTTTGTATGAAGTTGCCTTGTGTCAAGCCAGGCCGTGGGTCTGTCTAGCCAGGTATAGTCCACTCAGACTGACTGCAGCTCTGCAGGACACCAGGCAGAGAAAAGGTCTTTCCCAGCATTGGCTACCTGCAGTCCTTAACCAGAGAGAGTTTCAGAGGGCAGCCATATGGGCCTGCAGTGGAAGAGCTGGATTCGAGTCCAGCCGCGCTTTAGAGACCAACACAATTTCCAGGGAATGAGCTTTCGATAGTCAAAGCTCCCTTCGTCAGGTGCCCGAGATGGCAGAGAGTGAAACTGGGGCCTTCCGCACATAAAATAGGTGCTCTGAATTAAAATTGCATTACCATACTTATAGCATGGTGTGTGGAGTAGCCAGGAGATCCTAGCTCATTTTTAGGCTAAGAGTGCTGTAACTTGCCCAAGGTCACCCAGCTGGCTTCAAGTGGAGCACTGAACCCGGTCCTCCAGATTAGAGTCCACCACTCTTGGCCACCACTCTCTGTCCCTGAGCCACAGCCCTTCCTGAAGCCGAGGGAGCATTCAGCCATTTGCCTTGATGGGAAAGAAATGAAAGATCCAAGCATGGCTCACAAGTACTGAGGGAGCGTTGTCAGCCTGTAAAGTGCCATTGGACTTCTGTTTTATTTGGGGGGTAATGGAAGTCACTGAGGGGTGTTTTTGAGGTGAGGGGCTGAATAATCTTTTTTTGCCTTCATACGTGGTAATCAGAAACTGGCACTGAGATTTGTTTTGCCCGGCCATCAAGAGGACCAGAAATCTGTTTGTTTTTTCAAGGTACTCTGAAAGTCACAAAAGTTATTGGAGGCTGCTGTCTTTTCCGTGGGTCCCCAACGTGGCATTTGTTGGCACTGTGGCGCACGCCAGCACCTTTTCTGGCACCCACCAAGTGTTTTTAGAAAGGGTCCAGGCAAAGCCTAGCAAGGGCTTCTTATTGGCTGTGCAGATTTAAAGGCATCCTGTTACATAGGGCTTCTGCCTTAAGTGTTGGAAGAGTTACTCTTTTTCGTTGTTATTTTTTGTTTGGATTTTTCATATGTGAGTGTGTGTGCACCTGGAAGTCATGGTGACCTCTGGTGACTGACCGCTACTGGGGGCCTGGAGGATATCCAGAGAGGTGGCTGAATAAAGCCTGCCCCCGCCTCCCGACTGCTGGTAATCCAAAAAGGTCTCCCATCCAAGTCCTTGCCAGAGTCAAGCCTGCTCAGCTTCCAAGATCAGGTTTGCCTGGGCTATCCAGGTCAGGGTGGAAGAGTCACTTACGATAGGGATGCATAACTTCGCTCTGTGACATTTTGTGGCTGGCTCCACCTCCTGCAAGCAGCCATTTTGCTGACACCCTGTGCCAGAATTACAAACGTGCTCACAGGCTCAAAGCAGGCCAGTAGCTATAGCGGGGCTTTTGGGGTCTCCACCCCCTTTCTTGAAGGCACAGCCCCACAAGAATGTCTCCTGTAAAGGCTTTTAAAATCATTTTAAAACTTTTTTTTATAGGTGTGGGTTTCTTTAAGCTGTAGTTGACTGATTCCCGCACTGAGCAAGGGGGTTGGAGTGGGTGACCTCTAGGATCTCTTCTAACGCTGTGTCAAGAAACTGGTCTCCTTTAAGAGACTTTTCCTGCCTAAGTGTTAGCCTTCTTGACTATAGAAGTCATCACCCCCTCCTGCCAGCTTGTCATCAGAAGTGTTGCTTAGGCTGGCAGAAGTGATTAACTTGCAGCAGCTGAGAACTGTCATCTGAAGTGGTTGACAGCTTGCAGTTTAGAGATCTATCCTGGCAACAGCTTTCCACTGGCTAAAAGGCTTTTCTTTCTGCACTGAGAACTTCAGCCCCACCAGAAAAAGATTTGCCCCACAAGCCACAAAATCCTGGCTACGGGCCTGGCTCAAAGAAATTGGAGACCCCTGGACTTCTTCCTGAGCACGCTGTGCTGTTTCCTAGACTGAAGACCAATGCTCCCTCTAAGCTGTGGGTCTTGTGAGCAAAAAAGGCTACTTTGTGAGATAGTGGCATTAAAGCTGTGAGCGAGCACTTTGGCTACTGCAGAAATGAGTTTGCTCTGGAGCCATCCTTCCTGAGCTAAGACAAAAATGTGTGAGCCGGAAGCTAAAAAACTGTGAGCTAGCTCATATTAACTCAGCTTAGAGGGAACACTGCTGAAGACCATGTTTTACTATTCAGGCTACTGGTGTTTTAATGTGCTGTGTTGGTGTTTTTCTCCTTCCTTGCTGCAGTGAGGCAGAGCGAGCGCTGCCGAGAGCCAGGGACCCGCCTGCAGTCATGGAGAGCAGCATGCAGCTCCTCAACCGGGACGGCCACAGCATCTCCCACAACTCCAAGCGGCACTACCACGACGCCTTCGTCTGCATGAACCGCATGCGGCAGCGGGGCTTGCTGTGTGACATCGTCCTGCACGTGGCCACGAAGGAGATCAAGGCTCACAAAGTGGTGCTGGCGTCCTGCAGCCCCTACTTCCACGCCATGTTTACAAGCAAGTAGCTTTTTCTCTGTGCCACGGCACCTTTCCAATTTAGCTGTCCATGCTTAAGAAACCCAAAGTAAAACCTTGCACTGAGCTTGCCCACGTACTGTGCCGAGAACTGGATTTTGCAAGCGGTGTATAAATAATGGCGATTGAGCATACTTAACTGATGTGATTTCCCTTGTTTTTTTGCAGAATTTGTTCTGAATTATTTAATTAGTTTTGCATAATATATTCCAGTTCAATGAGGAAGGTCAAGGAGCTGTATGGGGCGCTGGTATTCTGCGCCCTGATCATGGGCTATTTTATCCAGCCAGCCATCTGGCCTGCAAGATTTCAGCCCATGTCCTCACACTTCCAAGCACATCTTGACAGTTACCTTCAGTGCAGTTCTAAGGAGAGTTGCCCCTTTTTATTTATTCATTTTGATTTATACCCCACCCTCCCCGCAAGGCTCAGGGCGGTCACAGCAATAATATTACAAAACCATCCAAACAGTTATGATAATAAATAATTAAAACCATTAAGAGCAGGTAGCACAATAAATTATGAAAGTGCAGCAGTCCCAAATGGCTGGAGGCTACTAGGCCATAAACCAAGGGACAGTGGAGATCCTATGCATTGACTTCAAGAGGCTTAGAAGGGTCTAAATCTGCTTAGGATTGTACCCTTGATCTTTATTCTTTTTTATAAAAGCTGGTATTTGTAGATGGCAGGTATTTTGCCCTGTACTACATTTTGTGCCTGCACTGAACTGTGGTATTCAATCAACACAGTTGCTAGTTGCTCTTAGAACCTGTCTCTGTTCATTGACACGACCATTTTTTTTTTGCAGTTTTTCTATAGGATGCCTTCATAAAAGTATTGACTGTCTAAAACTGCCTTATATCAAGCCCTAGGCCATTGTTCTATCTGAATTAGTACTGCCCACTCCACAGTAGCACTCCAGAGTCTTGGGCCTAGAAAAGTTTTCCCAGCACCTGACATCCTTTTAACTGGAGATGCCAGGAGTTGAACCTGGGACCTTGCGCTTGCAAAAAAAAATAGGTGCTGTATTGCTGATCTGTGGCCCTTCCTCATGAGGGACACATCAGAGGGCAGATCGGGGATGCGCAAGCTCTTCCCCAGGACAAAATGGAACAATGAACTTTGGTTAGGGCGCACGACTGCTCTCGGTCTGGTGAATTCCATGTGTGAACTTGTCTCCGCAGATGAAATGAGCGAAAGCCGGCAGACCCATGTGACGCTGCACGACATCGACCCACAGGCGTTGGAGCAATTAGTTCAGTATGCCTACACTGCCGAGATTGTGGTGGGAGAAGGGAACGTGCAGGTAAGGGCGCATCCTGCTTCAAACGTCATCTTATTTATGGTTTTAGGAAATTTGCATGCCCCTTCTTCAGAAGCCTTTTTGAGGTGGCTTATAGAAGCAGAAAGAAATTGGATTTATACCTTGCCCGTCACTTGGAGTCTTAGAGCAGCTTACAATCTCCTTCCCCTCCCCTCCCCACAACAGACACCCTGTGAGGTAGATGGGCTGAGCGAGCTCTTTCGAGGACTGCTCTTGAGAGAGCAGCTCTGAAAGAACTTGTAATTGACCCAAGGTCACACCAGCAGCTGCATGTGGAGGATTGGGGAATGAAACCCGGTTCTCCCGGATTAGAGCCCACCGCTCTTAACCGCTGCACCAAACTGGCTCTCTAGCATAAACCAAGGTCAAATCATAAAAACATACGCTCTTTAAAATGAGCAAACCGTTGAAAGCTCCTCCAGAGCATAAAACCCTTTCCAGAATATAAAACATAAGCTTAAATTGATCCTCACGACGGCCCTCAGACTTGGCACATATTGTAAAAACAGTTGGAAGGAATCAAACCCCTTGAGTCTATGTACATTTTATTGTATTTTATCATAGAATGTTAGAGTTGGAAGGGATCTTGCAGGTCATCTAGTCCAACCCCCTGCACTCTGCCAGGAGCATTGATTGTTTTATTGTTTTAATGCTGTTCGCCGCCTTGAGCCAGTTCCCGGCAAGGCGGGATATAAATTGAAAATAATAAATAAAAACCGAGCTTTGACCTGGATAGCCCAGGCTAGCCTGATCTCATAAGATCCCAGAGGGTAAGCAGTGTCGGTGCCGGTCAGTATTTGGAAGGGAGAACATGAAGGCATACCAAGGGCATGATGCAGAAGTGGGTAATGGCAAACCACCTCTGAACGTCCCTTGCCTTGAAAAGCCTGCAGGGTCACCATAAGTCAGCCATGACATGACCACACTTTCCACCAAGAATAAGATGGGGGAAATGTAGTTATGTCTCCCATGTGCGCTAGAACACCTTTTCCCTTTAGCTCTGCAGTAACTAACCGTTACTGCAGAATCTTCTCTCAAGGTTCACAGTGGTATCCTCGGCAGCTGTGAGATTTAGCAAGAGTTCAAAAGGTTTAGCAACAGCTCACTTAACTATCTGCTACGAACTGGCTTCAGACAGAAGTACCCTTATTAGGACATGGCCGACGGAAACATGGGAATGGCTTCAAGTTATTATATAACTGAGGTTGGTTTTGAATGATGTTGATTAAAATGGTTCCAGTAAGAGGGTAATCAGAGCTCGCTTATTAGCCGATGGCCTTGCTTGCGCTGCAGAATTGTGTTATGAGTGTGTTCAGCTAGAATCCACCCCCACCCCCCAGGGGCCCATTTTTGGGGTGGAAGGGCAGCAGATAAATGCTCCTAATAAATGTGCATTCATATGTGTGCAAGGCAAAGCTTTAAATGAAAGAGTATAGATTCGTTAATCTCCATAACTGGTAGAAAAGCAAGATTTGAGTCTGGGGCACCTTAAATACCAATAAGATTTCCATGGTATGAGCTTTTGAGAGGCAAAGCTCCCGTCATCAGATCTGGATTCAGATTTTGATCTTTTACTGCAGATCAACACAGTTGCCCACCTGAAACTATAACCAGTTTGCTGGAGTGCCCAATTTAGAGTTTGAGAATTTTGGGGTTTGGTGGTGGGGAGTTGGTAGTTTTGCCGTTTTTTGTGCGTGTGCCTGGAAGTCATGGAGACCTCTGGCGATTCCTGCTGGGGCATGGAGCACGTTCAGAGAAGTGGCTTGATAGCCTGCCTCTGCCTCCTGGCCCTGGTATTCTTTGGAGGTCTCCCATCCAAATACTTGCCAGGGTCGGCCCTGCTTAGCTTCTGAGATCTGACGAGATCGAGAGTTTGAGAACTTTGTTGACTCACGAGATCAGTTTTAATTTTGCTTGAATTAGGGTTATATTTTTAATATTACTTTTATCTGCATGAGGTTTGGTATTCAGGGTCGGTCCAAACATTACACTGGAGGTCTTTAAGTCCTGTTGTGGAGGTTGACCTTAGAAGGCAGCTGGGCAAGGTGGTGGGGACGATACCTGGAGTCAAGCCATGGCACCGCAGAAGCAGAGCTTAAATCTTTCTGCCCCTCAGCGTTGTTTCCCTCTGTTGTGCCTGTCTTTTCCCCCAATATTAATATTTTCCAATATTAAAACCAGCACAGGGCAGTTATTTCAGACTGCAGAAACAGTGCATGGGTGGAGTAAGAATTACATCCCTCTCCCTAGAACTTGTGTATTGTATGTACAGGCAGGCTACACTTGTTTATTCTTGTTGAAAAGGCACTTTGCATATGCTCCTTTGATACTGTTCTAGGTTCTAAGTGAAGCACCTCTGAGCACGTACAGGATGCCAACATTTCTAAGTTGTACCTGCAGATGCAAAGCTCTCCCCTCCCCCCTGGAATTGGTGGGCCTAAAGAAAGTGGGTGGGACTTATGTTATACCATGTGAGATCTCTTTTTTCAGTTAATCTTTAAAAAAAAATACAGCTACGTCCTGACCTGGATCTCCCAGGCAATCCCGATCTCGTCAGATCTTGGAAGTTAAGCAGGGCCTATCCTGGCAAATACTTGGATGGGAGACCTCCAAGGAATACCAGGGCTGGGACGCAGAGGCAAGCAATCAAGCCACCTCTCTGGAAAAACCTCCTAGCCCCACCGGGGTTGCCAGAAGTCACCATGACTTCCAGGCCCACAAGCACACACACACACACACACACACACAAAATGCAAAAAACAACAACAAAAGGCACATGCTTCCTGAGCTGCAAATGCTGCCCGCATATTTTCTTGCTTGTTTCCAAAGGGAGCTTGCCCGCGTGCAGCCCTTCCCACCTCCCTCTCTGCAAGCCCTTCCCATTTTCATGAGGTTCCAGGAAGACGGCAGCTGGGCCCCTGTACTCTAGCTCAGTGCACAGCTGATATAAATGAGGGTGTGCTCGGCCTAAAATAGCAGTTTTCCAATTAGATTTGTCCTGAGGTTCTGGCTTCAGAAAAAGAGAGAGCGAGAGAGATGCAGAGTTCTGTAAAAAGCAAGGAGCAAAAGGGTTTTGAAATGATGGTACTGGATGTGGGAGGGCTGTTCATCATGATACGATTGATCGAGAGGGGCTACTACACACCTCCACATTTGATTAGGCAAGAAAATTGAGTGAGGGGAGGGTTCTGCAGAGGAGAATTGGCAGGAGCTGATATTCCTCAGCTGTTCCGCCCTCCTTATTTCCAAGTCGTGGTGGGTCTTGGAGAGGGGGAGGATCTAGAACCATAGAATTGGGATCTCCAGGGTCATCTAGTCCAACCCCCTGCACAATTCAGGAAATTCACAAATACCCCCCCCAAAAAACCTCCAGTGACTCTTGTTCCATGCCCAGTGAGATCCGGGCCCTTGGGGACTTGACTGAGTTCCATGGGGCCTATAAGACTGAGATGTTCCACTGGGCATACGGTTGAGGACAGAGGCCTCATGGGGTTCCCCCCCCCTTTTATTTTCTACTCTGTCCTGCTTTTGACCTTCATGAGTGTAATATGGGTTTTATGTCAGCCATCTCAGTTGTTTATGGGATAGATATATGACGCCATCTAATTGGTTAGTTCTTGTGGCCCTTTCTTACATGCCCAGGGAAATGCTGATTGGCACTGTGGAGTCAGGAAGCAATTTTTCTCCAGTCCAGTTTGGCTGGAGATCCTGGAGGTTTTCTGTCATCTTCTGGGCGTGGAGCGGGGTCACTGCGGGTGTGGAGGGGAGGTATTTGTGAATTTCCTGCATGGTGCAGGGGGTTGGACTAGATGACCCTGGAGGTCCCTTCCAACTCTATGATTCTGTGGTTCTATGACTGTACGTATTTCGTTGTTATGCCTTTTTATTATAATTTTTAATGTATAGTATGTTGTGTGACACCCTGATTCCCACTTGCAGGAAATGGAGTGGGATAGAAATCAACTAAACTAAACTAAACAATCCCCCTCTCCTGTTTAACAGTTCACTTTCCAAGGCTAACATGGGGCTGGGAACCTCGTACTTGCTTTGAGATGTGTCATTCCATCTTAAGAAAAGGGCTACTCTGCAACACCAAGTTAATAGCAGTAATACTTAGCATTTCCTATAGTATTTAGTTGGAGTGTTCAGAGTGCTTCACACACATTATTTCAGAGGCCTTTACAATTGTGTAAGCTAGGCTTGTATTGGGTGAGGGCATGCTTCAAGGCTACCTGGTGAGCTCATGGTCATTTGAAGGGGGGAGGCTTTCAATTTATAAGTCATTGTATTTATATCAGCTCAGATGCCATCAGGGCTGTGTTAATTCCCCTCTATGTACAAAGACTGCGAAAGAATTTCACTGAGCGCCACAGCTGAGCTTAGAAAGGGATTTCCACCAGTAACAGGAGTGGTGAAACCTTTAATGATCTGTTCACGGAGGATCTCCTGTTCAGCTTTAGGGTCTTCCCAAACATGGATTGGGGCCAAACCTTGAATTGTTCTCAGGATTGACTTTTGGTGCATGTCAGATGGGTGCAGAGATCGGGGCTTCGGTCATTCCATAAAGGGCCCGTAAGGCAGAGATGTTCTGCTGGCCGTTTGGTTGAGGACAGTGACGGGTTTACCTTACGCCTGGCACCCTACCTGGACCCCTGTTCCTTGTGGAGTTTACTCCCTCCCAAGCCCATAGCCAGATTTTTTTTTGTTCGGGGGCATTTAAATTTTAAAGGGGGCAGTTAACTTACAGTTAATTAAATTCATCTGAATGCCTATCCTTAAAGGGGGGGGCTCTAAGCCTGTTTCTAGCCCTTTATTTCAAGGCACAGGGCAGCAAGTGCATAAATTCTTAGAGAAAAAAACAGCTCAGAGAACATTTAATTGCCTTCAGAAGGCATCTAAATGCCTTTTGAGTTCCCTTCTGCAGGGCGAGAAAGCTTAGAAGGGGACTCAAAAGTGGCACCTTCAGTACATCTCCAACAGTCCCCCTTTCTACTAACCCAGTCCTGGTGCATGCCACCTGGGTCACGGTGATTCCTTCAAAAGCATTCCCATGAGCCTTCGGGAAACATGCAAAAATAAGATTTCTGGCATGGCTATTTGTGGGGCAGGGCTTTTAATTAAGGGAACAGGGCCCCGAAATGCCCCACTGTAGCTGTGGGCCTGCTCCCTCCCTGTGCTTATGAAGCACTCCCAGACCAGACGTGAGAGGGAACTGCAAATTTTTTTTTCACTACCTGCTTTTAATTATTGTATAATGTGCTGGATGTGGTTTTATGGTTTTAAAATCTGTACATTGCCTAGAGCTCCACAGTTGATAAATGTAATGTAATAAAGAATAAAGGCGGGATTAGGGGGAACCCTCCTGACCCCAGCAACAGGACGGAGACATTGCTATAAAAATCCCCTCTTCTCTGCCCTTGTAGACACTGCTTCCCGCGGCCAGCCTCCTGCAGCTGAATGGGGTACGGGATGCCTGCTGCAAGTTCCTCCTAAGCCAGCTGGATCCGTCCAACTGCCTAGGCATTCGGGGCTTTGCGGACACACACTCCTGCAGCGATCTGTTGAAATCGGCCCACAAGTACGTCCTGCAGCACTTTGTGGATGTCTCCAAGACGGAAGAGTTCATGCTTCTGCCCCTCAAGCAGGTAGAATCAACACTGCCACTCTTGACAATGGCTTCAGGTTTTTTTGTGTGTGTGCTTTAACCACAGTTCGGGGGCCGTTACTCAGTTTCGCAGATCAGTTTGCCAAAGTTGCTGTCCTACCGGCCTACACTTAATGCTGTTGTTAAGGGGCAGGAAAACAACAGAACTTCTTTAAAGGCATCTTCCTTGCCTGTCTGGAAGCAAATTTCACTCATCACAAGTGACCAAGTAGGTAGCCATTCAGAAGAAGAGATTGGATTTATACCCCATCCTTCATTACCCAAAGGATTCTCAGAGCGGCTTACAATCTCTTTTCCCTTCCCCTCCCCACAACAGACACCCTGTGAGGTAGGTGGGGCTGAGAGAGAGCTCTAACACAAACTGCTCTTTCAGGAACAGCTGTGCCAGAACTTGTGACTGACCCAAGGTCACACCAGCAGCTGCATATGGAGGTGTGGGGACTCAAACCTGGTTCTCCCAGATTAGAGTCTGTGCTCCTAACCACTACACCAAACAAGATTTGCTGTTATCTCAGGGCTGCAATCCTGGAGTTGTTAGCCTGAAATAACAACCCATGTTTACAAGACCAAGGAACTTCAGGGTCAGGGAGATTCCCAGTGTGCCAGAAGTGATTTTTTTATGTGTGTTTGTAAAGTCAGGGAAGTTTTTGCAGCTTAGTAGCCAAATCTTTTTTTTACTTTCCAGGCCCAGAGATAAAGCTGTACAGCTGGTGGATAGGGGGTCTCGCTGACCTCATGAGGTGTCAGCAGTTAATTAAAATACAGTCAATGTTTCCATGAGGCCTTCTCTGCCTGTACTGGTGGCACAATGCCAGCTTGGCCTGAGTTCGCCCTGAGCTGCACTCCCATACTTGACGAGGCACGGCAGGCCCTCTTGTAGACGGGGAGATATGAGAAGGGCTGCTAAAGGAATGAGCCTGGCTCTGTGGTACAGTATCTGCTTTGCGTGCAGAAGGCCCAGGGGTTCAGTCTCTGGCAGTTGAGAAGATCGAGTTCAAAAGGTCTCGGGTGCCAAGGTCAGTCTCACTTGGAGGGCTTCTACCAGTTGGGGAAGGCAGGCCTGTGGTCTGATTTATGCAAGGCAGCTGTTCGTATAACTGGTTTTACCATTACACAGTTGAGAGGATTCTTTTTCTCTGAGATCTGAACTCGCATATCGAGTGCAGCCTTCTTTGCACTGAGTGCAGCCTTCTTTGCATCTTCTGTTTCAGGGGGTGGTGTGTGTGTGTGTGTGTGTGTGTGCTTTTTTGAAATCAAAGTGTTTAGCCTTTATGGAGCAACAGTTAGAAACTAGCACCTGCAGAAATCTCAGTGCCTAGAAAAGGGCTGAGAAGGATTTTTGGGGCCAGAGGAAAGAGGCTCCAGGACTCTGTACTCCCTTGCCCCAAACCCGTTGGTTGGTTGGTTGGTTGGTTGGTTGGTTGGTTGGTTGGTTGGTTGGTTGGTTGGTTCCTTCCTTCCTTCCTTCCTTCCTTCCTTCCTTCCTTCCTTCCTTCCTTCCTTCGATTTATACCCTGCCCTCCCAACTGAAGCAGACTCAGGGCAGCTTACGCAAAATTTCTCAAAACAAAACAAAATCTACAGTGCAGTACATACATAACGTAGATTCCTATGCGACAGCAATCATAATCCAATGTTTTCATAACAGGGCCTGTAAGACGGAGCTCTTCCGCCAGGCCTTCGAGTAGGGGCTGCGACCGCCATTGTACCACCACTGTATGAACATCAAGAGATGCGCTGGCCCTGGGATGGGGTTGATAGTTATAGTTTAATCATCAACCGAGCAAATTGTGTTCACTCGGAGTGTGCGTTTGTTATTGGTATTTTAGTATTTTATTACAAATTGATCCAGCTTGTTGTGCACCGATTGTTAACGACTTTTAACAACTTTTAACTGTTTATTGTAATGGCTGTTACTGTTCATTGTTTATGTATGGCATGTGCCTTTATGTTCGCCACCCCGAGCCCTTGTTGGAAGGGCGGGATATAAATCTAATAAATAAATAAATCCCTTTGAAGAGATTTTGCTTTGCCCTTTGAAGCCCATGAATGTACAAAGCTGCATTCATTAGATCATCAGTTCATCAAGGTTAGTCTTGTCTACTCTGACTGGTGGCAGCTCTCCAGGGTCTCAGGCCAGAGGTCTTTCACATCACCTACAACCTGATCCTTTAACTGGAAATGCCGGGGATTGAACCTGGGACCTTCTGCAAGCCAAGCAAATGCTCTACTGCTGAGCCACAGGCTCTCCCAGTCCTAAGCCCTGCCCCCTTGCATTCCCCCCCCCCACACTCCTTTCCAAATTCTTTGAAAAAGCAAGTGTTTTGAGGGAAATTTTAAAAGTAAAATATGCAGGTTTTGGTCTGGCACCGTGGAGCTCAGAGTGCGCAAGCACTGATATATGATGCCTGGAATAGACGCTGTTCAGATCCATTTCCCCTTCTGCTCTGATCTCTGAACTAACCGACGTTTCCCTCTCCGCAGGTTCTGGACCTCATCTCCAGCGACAGCCTGAATGTGCCCTCTGAAGAAGAAGTCTATCGAGCTGTCCTGAGCTGGGTCAAGCATGATGTGGACAGTAGGCGGCAGCACATCCCCAGGGTACGTGGTCCGGTGCAGGTTCTGGTTCTGTTCGGCTGGGCAAAGCATTCCCCCCTCTCACGCTTCCATCGCCTGTCCTCTGTAACCTGTTTCATGTGACCAACAGAATGAGCCGCGTGGACTCTCTGTGTGGTCTGTGAAAGAGGATTGTGGTATTTTATTGAGAATTTTAGCTGTCCTTCCCCCTTGTCCACCTCTTCTTAACCCATGGTAGTTCGTTTTTCTTTGGTTGTTTCTTGGAAGCTGCATCCTAAAGGCTAGGGATAGTACTTTGTGTTTGGTTGTCACTGTGTTTGTGATGTTCAGTCATGTCTTTTCATCCAGCTGTCTTCTTTGTTTCATTAGCCTGGATATCAAGAGCAATTTTAAATAGTTACGACAACTGTGATGCTAGAGCCTTTGCTGATATGTTTAAGTGCCTTTTTTAAAATGTTTCTCTGCATGCTGCCAACAAACTGTTTATTTTTATGGGCCTTTTTTGATATTGGTGGTATTGTGCTTTGAGAAGATATTAAATAAAATGTATTATTATTATTATTATTGTTATTGTTATTATTATTGTTATTATTATTGTTATTATTGTTATTATTATTATTAAAAAGAAAGAGCCATATGGAGACACCTTCCTTTCTTTCCACGAGTGGAGGCCTTTCCTGACAGAACAACCAACTTATGTTACTTCACTGTGCCTAATTGTAGTTCTTCAGTACTCTGAATTAATTTAAAGATAATGCAGAATATAGATGCCCTAAATAAATTTTGTTGGATTTTTTTAGCAGAGCTACGTTGCGTAGTGAAAATAAGGTGGACACAAACATGTGTGTATATTAGTTTATAATAAAAGTTTACTAGAAAACAAGGGAAGGGTTACATGGAAGAAAATAACAAACACCCCAACTAACTAGTGTCCATCTTCTTTGTTTGCTCAGACTGGTGTCTGTGAGAGAACAGAGGAAGAGCAAGTTTCCCCCAGAAGGGCCACCCCCTGTGTACATGACAAACAGCATGTAGCATCCTCAGTAAATTGTTTAGCCAATAGACGTTCCCCAGCTCATCTTAATTAGGAATGACACCTCCCTTTCACTGTCTGGAACAAAAACGTGCCTAACATCTAATTGGTTATAAGCTAACTAACATTAGCATGCATAAACAACAAGGTAACTTTTTAATGACTGAAATGGCTAACACCTGCATAACCTAACAATTTTTTGAGGTGGGTTGCCACACAGGGCTTTTCTCCCTACCTTCAATGGTTAATGCAGATTTTATTTAATAGGCAGGGATGGTATGGGGAAGTCAGGAATTGGAAAGGCTGAGGTAAACATTTTTGGTAAAACTTTATATTTTTCAGTTGGTAGACTAGATGGTGTTGAAGTAGCTTATTTTCACAAATTCTTGGTTCTTATCAATGAGCCATGGTTGACTGAGTACTTAAGTTTCAGTTACAATGTTTCTGCATATATTTTCCTATTAACTGTTCAGGTTTTCTGGAAGGGCCACTCTTTTAGTGTATCAAATTCTTTCCCCTTTTCTGAAATCACAATGTGTTTTCTTTCCCTTGAGTAGTCTATCACTGTTTCCTTTCACAACAGACCAGGGACCAGTGTTCCCTCTAGGCTAAGTTAGTGTGAGCTAGCTCACAGTTTTTAGCTCAAGGACTCCAGAACTCACAACTTTAATGCCAGTAGCTCAAAAAGTAGAATTTTTGCACACAAGACTCCACAGCTTAGAGGGAGCATTGCCAGGGACTGCCTCAGTGCCCGTTCCCTGTGTAACAGGACAGGACTTCTATTTTTTCCCTGAAAATATAATCCTATTCCTTTTGGCCTGATTGGGAGCTTCAGCCTGCTACCCAGTCACTCTTTGCCAAAATCTCAAACCCCGGTTCTTGGCGTCTGTGTGAAAACATACTTCAGCGTAAACTGACACTAGACCCTGAATTCTTAGATGGAATTCTTTCTCAGGATATGTTTAACACAGCTCAGACCAGGAGTGCTCCTGCCAATATGGAGAAAAGACACCTGTCTGCGGTGGTCAGAATGTTAGGTTGTGGTGTGAGAAACTTGGGGCCAAAGGCCCACTATGCCATGAAGTTCCTTGTGAGGGTGGTACAGGAGAGATCATGGTCTTAGGGAGTTGTTGTCTTTTATCCTAACTTCTGTGTGTTAAGTGCCATCAAGTGCTTCCAATTTATAGGGACCCTTATGAATTAATGACCTCCAAAATGTTCTGTCGTTAACAGCCGTGCTCGGGGCTGTGGCCTCCTTGATTGAACCAATCCATCTCATGTTGGGTCATCTTCTTCACTTGCTACCTTCAGATTTTCCTTTTCTTTTCCTAGCAGCCTTCAGCTTTCCCAGTGACTCGTCTTCTCATAATGTAACCAAAATATGATAGCCCCAGTTTACTTATTTTAGGTTCTTAGGATTGTTGTTGTGAGGTTATTGAGGGAGAACCCAGCGTATTTCATTTCTTGGAAGTGACAACAGAAATTAGGATGGGCTCCGTAAGATTTATTTTTTCACAGTGACCGCTGGGCAAAGTAATTCCATATGTCTTGCCGCATGGAATTACTTTCGCGGCTCAGCTTTACCCACGAAGAGCGTTACAAGAGAAATGTCACTTCGCAGCAATTCCTCTGCTGCCCCAAAAATGATCCTAATTTTACATTAAACATAAGGAGATTTGTCTCTTTACTGATCGTGCTGTATTATGAGCCCCCCGTGTGGGTGAAAATAATATTACAGAAAGCCTAATTTACCCCATTAAGTAGTGTGTCAGATAGATAGATAGATAGTTTCACCCTTCTAAGTCTAATGAAGCCAGTGCTTAGAGGTGTGGAGCTTTACACCGGATTGCTTAACTAAATCTTATGGGGGTCATACTAGACCCCACTACCTCAGCACTACCCTGCACTTTTCAGGAATCCAAGCCCCTTGGCCATCGCCCACCCTCCCCAGCCTCTCCTGCTATCTGTTTCTTTCTCTTTGCTTCCATTGAATCATAGAATCATGAAGTTGGAAGGGACCTCCAGAGTCATCTAGTCCAAACACCTGCACAGTGCAGGAAATACACAACTATCTCCCCCACACACATCCTCAGTGAGCCCTGCTCCAAGCCCAGGTGATGGGTGGTTCCCTGGCCAAACTGGCCTGGAGAAAAATTGCTTCCTGACCCCAAAGTGGCGATCGGCATTTCCCCGGGCGTGTAAGAAAGGGCCACGAGAACTAAGCACTGAGGCCACCCTTCCCTGCCCTCCCTCTCATGATCTGCTTAAGTTCACAGTCCTCTTTTGTTTCCTGCTTGGTGCCTAACCCTTCAGAATTGTACCATATCGAGAGTTACTGGGCCTCCAAACTGCCACACAAGACTAGGCCAGGGTGCCTTCATAGGTTTCAGATCGTGGAAGTAGGACCATTCAGCTCTTTCACGTTCGTGTTGTTTTAAATGCTGATGGTTTTAGTAAATTAAGGCTGATGGTTTTATGGATTTTAATTGATTATTGTAATATGTTTTAATTTGTAAATCTGCATTAATCGCAAATATGTATATGTTGGTACCCGCCCTGAGCCTACAATGTGGGGAGGGCGGGATATAAGTCTAATGGAATAAATTAATCAATAAATAGAAAGACCGAGGTAGATAGGCTATACTTAAAAAAAAAAAAAATCAAGATGGCGGACACTGTAATTGCCAAAGTGGTATTGGGAACAAATGAGACCATTATAAGAGTGGATTTGTTTGTACCCTGCCTTTTCCCCCATTATGGAACTCAAGGGAACATATACAGTTCGCATATATAGTTTCCTATCCAGACACTGACCGGGTCCAGATCTGCTTAGTGTTGCCATAGTAGCTACATCACATGACTTCAGAACATCCCCCTTTGGGATCCTGAGTCCCTCAGGAAGCAGCCAGTGGTTGTCTTTTTCCTTGACCTTTGTGAAGAGGAAGTCAAGAAATCACCATACAAGTTGTACATTTTTAATTACCTGCTGAGGTAATGGGGATGTGCAAGTTGCCTACCAGTAAGCGTCTAGAAGAGGTGTTGTTTGATGAGAAGTGAGTGGACACCACCCTGATTTATAGGCAGGCGTTTCTCAGTCCCGCCTGTCCACACGCAATCTGCATGTGACTCTTGTCTCTTACCGAGTCTTCTTTCTTCACAGCTCATGAAGTGTGTCCGGCTGCCCCTCCTGAGCCGTGACTTCTTGATGAGCAACGTCGACACAGAACTGCTCGTGAGGCACCATTCGGAGTGCAAGGACCTTCTGATCGAGGCCCTCAAGTATCACCTCATGCCGGAGCAGAGAGGGGTCCTCAGTAACAGCAGGACACGACCCCGGCGTTGCGAGGGAGCCAGCACTGTGCTCTTTGCTGTGGGTAAGGAGTAGCGGCCAAGTCCAGGAGCCGTGGGGAAGGGTGTTTGGACAGTTGGCTGGATGGAGAGAAGGTGTAATGGATGGCATGGTCTTTGGCCTCAGGTTGAGCAGTGAAGGGGTGCTCCCCTCTGAGCCAGTCACTGCCGGTCTTGTCATCTTTATCAGTTCATAGTAGACAGGGCAAGACTGTATGATACACCATCTAAAATTTTGGTGTAGAGTCAGTTTGGTGTAGTGGTTAGGAGTGCAGGCTAATCTAGAAGAACGAGGTTTGATTCCCCATTCCTCCACATGCAGTTGCTGGTGTGACCTTGGGTCAGTCACAAGTTCTCTCAGAGCTGTTCTTGAAAGAGCAGTTCTTGAAAGAGCTCTCTCAGTCCCACCTACCTCATAGGGTATCTGTTGTGGGGAAGGGAAAGGAAAGGGAGATTGTAAGCTGCTCTGAGACTCCTTTGGGTAGTGAAGGGCAGGGTATGAATCAAATCTCTTCTCTTTTTCTTCTAAATTGATGTAAAATTTCTTGACAATATTATTTATTTATTTTGATTTCTGGCCCTCCCTTCCCTGCACAGCAAGGCTCAGGGCGGGTTAAGTAACAAGATTAAGCACAATTAAAGATACACACAGTCATTAGACTTTTACAAAATCAGTAATCCTGAACCATTAGATGGCAATCCATAGCACAGTAGCAGCTACTCCCAAAAGCCCTACATCTGTGTACCCATGACAGTAAAAATACTAAGCAAGTGGTTGGACAAGACCAAAGAGGATAAGATGGGGGAAGCCAATACAGATGGAGTTCTGCTGCCTCAGCCATAGGCCTGGTGGAACATCTCCGTTCTACAGGCGTGGCGGAACTGCATGGAGTCCCACAGGGCCCGGATCTCAATTGGGAGAGAGTTCCACCGGGCTGGCACTAGAGCTGAAAAAGCTCTGGCTGAGGCTAGGTGGATGTCTTTCGGGCCTGGGATCAACAGAAGATGATGGTCCATAGAGCATAAAGCTCTTTGAGGACCATGCTGAGAGAGACGGTCCTGCAGATGTGTTGGTCCCAGATTGCATAAGGCTTTGAAGGTAGTAGCATGGTAACCTTCCCCCCCCCAAAAAAAAACCCTCCAAACCCATGCACGCTAACCTCATATTCTCAGAACCAAGCGTGAACATGTGGTCCCCTGCCTCACAGACACATCTGTTCCCCAGCATTGGCTTCTGGATATTCACTTTTTCCTCCTGGTGTTTCTGGACAGGCGGAGGCAGCCTCTTTGCAATCCACGGTGACTGTGAGGCTTACGACACCCGCACGGACCGCTGGCATATGGTAGCTTCCATGTCCACCCGCCGGGCCAGGGTGGGCGTCGCTGCCATTGGGAACAAGCTATATGCCGTGGGCGGGTAAGGAGGAATTCTCTGCCGAGGAGAGGCAACTTTTTACAAAGCATGTTTTTTCGAGGAAGCGGTAAAGGTGAGGGAGAGCGAATGCTGTAGAAACCCTACTTTAGGTGGCAAAAGGGGCTTGGTCAGGAAGAAATTGTGGCTGAGCATGTGCTTGGCAGATATAAGGTCCCAGGTTCAATTCCTGACACCTCCACATAAAAAGGACGTTGGGCGTTATGAAGCACCCAGAGCTGACACTGTTGGACTGTCTGGCACCAGTCACCTAAACAGAGTCCATCGCAGGTGTAACATCTGCTTAAAATGCAGTTCCAGTTCAGTCCTTGGTATATATCAAGCAAAAGGACCCCCTGATAGAGGCTTGGAAAGATCTCTAGTCTGAGAACCTAGAGAGCTACATGCGGGCAGACAGCATTGGGGTCAGTTGATCAGTGTATAAGCCGGCAACGATCCTCCCAATTCTCAAGCAGAGGACTTTTCCAGCGCTGATACCTGAGAGCCATTTCAACGGTAGTGATTGAGCATGGGACCTTTTGAGTACCAAGTTTGTGTGTGTTCCGTCTAGTAAGCTATGGGTCCTTCCCAAGAAAGGTAGCATGCTTCTGATGGCCAGATGCTTCTCATAGCCCGATAGGCATCAGAAGTAAATTACATCCATCATTCCAGCCCTTGTGGACTTCCCCAGAAGCATCTCTGTAGTAACTGTCAGAAATGCTGTGTTTGATGGGCCATCGTTCCACTCAAAACCCAGTAGCTGTTAATCTGATGGACGGGTGTTGCAGATGAGTTTCCAGAGTTCCTAAGATCCTAGTTCATAGAACCTTCAAAAGAAAAATCTTTTCATTGCAGCTACGATGGAACCTCTGACTTGGCTACGGTGGAGTCGTACGATCCTGTCACCAACTCTTGGCAGACGGAGGTTTCCATGGGAACCAGGCGGAGCTGTCTAGGTGTGGCGGCCTTACACGGTCTCCTCTATGCAGCTGGAGGGTACGATGGAGCATCCTGTCTCAACAGGTAGGGGGGGATACCTTTGAAATCCAGCTGTCCCTTCTGCTCCATGGTGGTAACTAGGCCACCATGGACTGGCGCGAGGTCACTGTGGACATTGTCATAAAGACCAGAATCCTTTTTAGGTTTTCTTTCATGGGTTGGAAAGGTTTCTCCGGTGTCTCTGAGGCTCCAAGAGAGTTAAGTTATAGGATCACCCTGGCAAGTACTTGGAGGGGAGACCTCCAAGGAATACCAGGGCTGGGACGCAGAGGCAGGCAATAGCAAGCCACCTCTCTGACACGTCCTAGCCCCACTAGGGGTCAGCAGAAGTCAACCATGGCTATCAGGCACACACACATAGGCACACACACACACACGAACACACAAAAGTTACAGGGTCACAGTTCATCAAAGTTTCTGTGGCTGCCAATACACTTACCTTGAAGGCCATGCACGTGGTACTTGAGAACTATCTGCTCATGTGTGAGTCTAGCCAGGGATCATTGGGGCCCTGCTCATAGGGCCCTTGCCTTCTGGGGGAGGGGTGAGTAGCCACAAGGGACAAGGTCTTATCTATGTTATGACACCTTGACTTTGGTGTGGCCTCTACATCGTTGTTTATGTGGCATTGAAGCTGATGAGTATCAAGTACCAGGAAATCTGTATCGTTTTACCCAGGCCGTTTTATGTTCTGTGCTCTGTTGGATTGACCTCTTCTAGCAGTGTTTGTTGACTGCTGATCTTTTATTCATTGTGCTGCTTTTGTTCTGGGTTTTCCCTCCCTCTACTGTTGGCTGGTGCTTAGCTCCTCCTGGATTTTAACAGGCTTCTAAACCGGGTTCTGTGGGATTGCCGTGATTCTGCTGCTGCCATCTCTGCACCTTATTCTTTTTTAATCAATCCTTACTGTGTTTTTGGAAGTTCTTGCTAATTGTTAGCCACCTTGGGAGTCAATAAACTTGAGAGCACGGGATAGAAACATTTTTTAAAAACGATAACCTGTTCAGAGTCATTCACTTCTGTGACTTTTTTTTTTAACCAGCAGTCCCCTCTGCCTATGACCGTCTGTTAATTCTTGGCTTGTTTCTCTGTCTTTACCTGCCTCAGTGCCGAGAGATACGATCCCCTAACAGGAACCTGGACCTCGATCGCCGCCATGAGTACTAGGAGGAGATACGTCCGGGTGGCAACACTAGGTAAAGCCACCTTTATTTACTACTACCAATCAGTCAGTCATTTATTAGCCAAAGGCCATTGCAGACTCAGTATACATCTAGAGCGAAGAGATGTCAAACAACAACTGACATCAATAATTTACAAAGGCATTAAACCAAGTAACTTCTAGAATCTCGACAATATTTAAAAGGCAATTACCAAGTGCTAAAATTATTTAGTAAAAATTATCCTACAAAACCTATAATTATTAATTATTCAGCCAGCAAAACAGGAACTCTGGGAAACCTTCAGACTAAACTGAAGACTCTAAGCTGGACCATTTTCATCTACATGGGGTCCATTTTCATTTACATGGGTCCTTTCTGTTATTGTTTATTGTGCCATCTGTTTTATTGGTTTTATCATTTGATGAATCTTACGTTGTAAGCCGCCCTGAGCCCACTTGTGGGATAGGGCGGGGTATAAATTAATAATAATAATACACACTATATATAAACTGTAATATAAACAGAGGCCTGGTAAAGCACCAGGCATTGACTTAATCCCTCCTGAATCAATAAAGAAGAACTCGGAATGGTGGCTCCCGATATTAGCACCCTTATTTATGGTACCTGACAAGACCGGAAGAATTCCAAGGGATTGGGGGCGTGGTGATTATCGTGCCTATTTATAAGAGAAGCAGTAAAGATGTACCATCAAATTATAGACCAATTAGCTTACCTAGCACACTGAGTAAATTATGTGCAAGACATTTGCAATGAATTTACTACTCCCTTTAGAGTAGACCTTTCTCACTGATGTTTGCTGAGTGACTAGTTTCATGACCCTGCAGAACAGCTTCCTTTAGAGTTTGCGTGCAGGAACAGTCATTGTGTTCCTTCTGCTCCGAATCACTGCTTTCCACCCCCCTCCCCAGACTACTTAGTTATTCCCCCTCAACTCATGAATGCAAGCACGCAGTCGTCAGGACACCACATGCACCATGCGCTCCTGTGGTGGCCAAAGAGCTGCCAGTGCCTCACCTGTTGAAAAATTTCATCCTGACAGCAGGGAGGACCGCCTGCACCATAAAGCTGAGGTGGGGGCGGGGGGTGAGCCTGCCGGCGGGCTCGTTGGGCTGCCGTCTGGCACGCACGGAACAGCTCGGAAATTGCCTTATGAATGTTTAATGAGGCCCTGCGCCAGAGGAGTCCGCCACGAGTGGCAGGAAGGAACGCCGTGTCCGTGCACCATCAGATAATCTTCCCAGAGGGGCCTGTCTCGGAACTGGGGCCTGGGCGATGCCTGTTAATTGCTTTTGATCTCGTGTTTCTGTACATCTCAAAATACTACCTCTGTCGGGCTTCATTTGCACTGCAGGGGCCAGCTTGCCCTCGAGTTCTACCATACTATAGGAGGGGGCTCCTGTGACAAAAAGAGTTCTCTCTTTGCCTTGAAAATTAGATGGCATGGAAGATGGCGTTAGCCTGTGCTGCTCCCTGACGTGCTAGTTTTCTGTGTGCAGGGAATTGCTTTTTAAGGAGGAGCATTAAAGTTATGGGAGCCTCAACCTGGAGACTGCCGTGGGAGAGGGCGTTGCCTGTCTCTCGCTATCTTTTTTTAATATCATCTTTTATTTTGAACTTTTTGAGGGAATGCAGAATTTAGAAAGGGGGTGAGGGGGAAGAATAAAAGGTAAAATTTCCAAAACATAGTATAAAGGGCATTTTTTCCCAAATATAAAGGACAGTTCTTGATTCAAATACTTGAGTTTTTAGGAAAATTATATCGCATTATAACTTTAAAAACCACCACAGCAACCTACTCAACATTCTACCATTTTCTCTGAGAGCCAGTTTGCTGTAGTGGTTAAGTGTGCAGACTCTAATCTGGGAGAACTGGGTTTGATTCCCCCACTCCTCCACTTGCACCTGCTGATTTGACCTTGCCTCAGTCACAAGCTCTGGCACAGCTGTTCTTGAAAAAGGGCAGTTTCTGTCACAGCTCTCTCAGCCCCACCTACCTCACAGAGTGCCTGTTGTGGGGAGGGGAAGGGAAAAGGAGTTTGTAAGCCGCTCTGAGACGCCTTTGGGCAGTGAAG
Organism: Gekko gecko; assembly: GCA_029375565.1. Taxonomy (NCBI): domain Eukaryota; kingdom Metazoa; phylum Chordata; class Lepidosauria; order Squamata; family Gekkonidae; genus Gekko; species Gekko gecko. The sequence goes on from JAPDNY010000016.1 coordinate 24,914,620, forward strand.
GGCAGGGTATAAATCCAATCTCTTCTTCTTCTCCTCCTAAGATATTAACATTTTTATCCTATCTTGTCAATCTTATCAGCTACATAGTGAACCATGAATAACACCGTTGCTTGTCTCATTGAACAGAATGCAACCAAATGATGGTCTCCAACAATGCGCCCTCTAAGCTGTGGAGTCTTGAGAGCAAAAATTCTACTTTGTGAGCTACTGGCATTAAAGTTGTGAGCGAGTGATTTGGCTATGGCATAGATTAGTCTGCTCTGGAGCCACTCTTCCTGAGCTGAGACGAAAATGCGTGAGCCGGAGACTAAAGAACTATGACCTAGCTCACACTAACTTAGCTTAGAGGGAACACTGGTCTCCGATGTGGCTTATTTTGTCATGATGGTTAATGGATTGTGGGGTTTGTTTACAGATGGCAACCTGTATGCTGTCGGGGGCTACGACAGTTCATCCCATTTGGCTACTGTGGAGAAATACGAGCCGCAGGTAAATGTGAATTTGAAATGGCAAAGCATGGAACGTTTAGGACGACAGGGTAGGGGTTGGGGTAGGAGGGTGGAATTATGCTACAGGCATCCCTGCTCTGGGGGTGATGTGGGGGTGCCACTGAAGGTGAAGGCTGAAAAGTGGAGCGGAATAGTGCAAGTGCAGATGGGTATCAATGACAGGCACGAAAGTGGCACGAGCCGTGGTTTGCAAACCCAATTCAAACCGTGGCTTCTTATTCTCATTTGCTGTCTGATTGGCAAACTGTGGTTCTTCAGTTCAACCATCACGCCAAACCTTAGTTAAGCTTCCCTGGCGATGGTTCGGAGTGACATCCGATTTGACCTCTATGTGCAAGAAAACGGATGGTGATGGAGAAACAATCCTTTTGCTCTCTATCTCTTTTCCTTCCCCCCCTTCCTTTGCCAACTCCTGCCACTAGATAAACACGTGGACTCCGATTGCTAACATGCTGAGTCGTCGCAGCAGTGCTGGCGTGGCTGTGCTGGAAGGGATGCTGTACGTGGCAGGTGGCAACGATGGGACCAGCTGCCTTAACTCGGTGGAGCGCTATAATCCTAAAACCAACACTTGGGAAAGCGTGGCGTCTATGAATATCCGGAGGTAGGAAAGCAGAAAGAGACTTTGGGTTTTGCTTGTCTAACAGTCTGACCATGCGCTCACACCAAAGTTACTGTGGAACAGGAGTTCCCGACCCTTTTTGTACCTGTGGGCACCTTTGGAATTCTGGCACAGTGTGGTGGGCACAGCCACGGAATGGCTGCTGTGGGAGACGGAGGCAGCCCCAAAACAGCTGCTGCAGCTTACCCGCAGTCTCACCATGAAAATCCTTCAGCTGTGGTGGCCGCTGCTGCCAAAACAGTATTTCAAAAATCTGCATAACGATAAAACCTCCAATGGCCAATAGCCCCTCCTGACTCTGCCCACTTTCTAAAAACACTTGGGCACTAAGAAAAGTGTTGGCAGATACTGTGGGGCCCAGTGGCACCGTGTGGGGGTCTACTTTATCTGTCAGCAGTGTCCCAGTGCTTCCTGACCCTTGTGCATGCAAAGCTTGTGGCTCTCCCACTGAGCTATGGTCACCAAGCCTTTGAAACAGAGTAGAGACAATATGTTGTCGAAGGCTTTCACAGCTGGAGTTTATTAGTTGCTGTAGATTTTTCCGGGTTGTGTGGCCGTGGTCTTGGCATTGTAGGACCTGACGTTTCGCCAGTAGCTGTGACTGGCATCTTCAGAGGTATAACACAGAAAGATGGAGTACTCTCTGTGTCAAGGTGAGCAGAAAAAGGGTAGGCAGGTAATTTAGATCTACCCTGCAAGGTGGGGTAGGGCTGAGTCATTATCTTGTAGTAGTTTCCCAGGCTATGAACATGCTAATGGAGGAGCTTTCCTGAGGAGATTCTTTTGTCTATGGTTGTTTCCTGAGGAGGTTCTTTTGTGTGTGGAATCGCTTTTGAAACTCTAATCTTATCTGTAGTGCTATTGTCAACTGTAGAGCATTTTGTGTTCTTCAGGACAGGAAACCATGACCTATTTATTTTTAAACTCTCTTCTTTCCTGTTGAAAGTGTGTTTATGTTTATACATTTCAATAGCTTCCCTGTGTAATCTGACATGGTAATTGGAAGTGTTTTCCAGTCTTTCAGTGTCTTGGAACCAAATGCTGTGTCCTGTTTGGGTTAGGCTATGTTCAGCCACTGCTGATTTTTCAGGTTGGCCAAGTCTGCAGTGTCTTTCATGTTCTTTTATTCTTGTCTGAATGTTACGCTGTGTGGTCCTGATGTAAACTTGTCCACAACTGCATGGTATGAGGTATAGTCCTGCAGAAGTGAGGGGGTCTCTTCTGTCTTTTGCTGACAGCATCTGTTGTATTTTTCTGGTGGGTCTGAATACTGTTTGTAGGTTGTGTTTTTTCATAAGTTTTCCCATATGATCAGTGATTCCTTTGATATATGGCAAAAACACTTTTCCTGAGGGAGACTGCTTTTCCTCAATTGTTTGCTTTACTTTTGGTTTAATCGCTCTTATGATTACCTCCTCAGGAAACAATCCATAGACAAAAGAACCTCCCCAGGAAAGCTCCTCCATTAGCATGTTCATAGCCTGGGAAACTACTACAAGATAATGACTCAGCCCTACCCCACCTTGCAGGGTAGATATAAATTACCTGCCTACCCTTTTTCTGCTCACCTTGACACAGAGAGTACTCCATCTTTCTGTGTTATACCTCTGAGGATGCCAGTCACAGCTACTGACGAAACGTCAGGTCCTACAATGCCAAGACCACGGCCACACAACCCAGAAAATCTAAAGCAACTAAAGAGTAGAGACAGTCCTGAACGTGAGAGGATGATAAGCTTGCCTCCCTTGATTTCCCAGCAACTTGCTTTGATGGTAATACCCCTTATGAACAGCTTTGAGGATAAATCAGTGGCGACTAGCCATGGTTACAGAGGCGAACCTCCTCATTCAGAGCCCCTAACCCTCTGAATGCCAGAGCCAGGAGGCAACATCAGGGGAAGGCCTTGACCTCTGTATCCTGTTGTCCGTCCAGAGGAATTGGTTGGCCACTGTGTGAGACAGGATGCTGGGCTAGATGGACCACTGGTCTGATCCAGCAGGGCTCTTCTGATGTTCTTATGTTCTTATGAAGGCCTCAGCCTCTATGCTCTGTTATTGGCCCTGCAGAGAAACTGGTTAGCCACTGTGTTAGACAGCATGCTGGGCCATTAGATGGACCACTGGCCTGCTCTAGCAGGGCTCTTCTTATGCTGTTATGAAGGCCTTGGCTTCTTTGCCCTGTTGTTGGTCCTCCAGAGGAACTGGTTGGCCACTGTGTGAGACAGGATGCTGGACTACACAAACCACTTTTCTGATGCAGCCAGGGCTCTTTTGACATTCTTGTTGTCTCCCATCTTCTCAGGAGCACCCATGACTTGGTGGCCATGGACGGGTGGCTGTACGCAGTGGGCGGCAACGACGGCAGCTCCAGCCTCAACTCCATCGAGAAATACAACCCACGCACCAACAAGTGGGTGGCCGCGTCATGCATGTTCACCCGGCGCAGCAGCGTGGGTGTGGCCGTCCTGGAACTCCTCAACTTCCCACCCCCTTCCTCGCCCACCCTGTCGGTGTCCTCGACGAGTCTTTGACAAAGAGTCCGCTCGCACCTCACCACGAGGGGACTGCAGCATCTGTCGGAGCGCAAAGCCGGCTTGGCCTGACCCTTGTGGCAGCCACTCCCTGTGAAGAAAGGGATGGGGAGCGTTGGGTGCCGTGCTCAAGATCTTTCTAGTCATCAGTCCCGACAGGAGGTTCGTTTCTGGCCACTGGGGTGCAGCTCCAAGAAGGGATTTCTGGACCGCGCTTCCTGAACGCGAGAGCCCCTCCGGCAAACGAGGACCTCGGCCGCTTAGGTCTTCACCATCTCCTCCATCATAGCTCCACCTGATTTTCGTCTGGTAGTCTCAGACCAGTCTCAATTATTATCTCCTGTTTCCACCACTGGATGTGACTTCTGACTCCGCCCTGCGCAGCGGAGCTTTAAAAAAGATGCAGGAAGGAAACAAACCCAGGAGAAGAGGACTCTTGCGGGCTGTGTCAGCGGCTGAATGTAAGCTGTGAATGTCACACAGTTAGCCAAAACTTCTTACCGAGCCTATAGCGCACTGTTAAAAAGACTTATGGAGGCAAACGCCTCTCTCACCGGTGTCTATCAAAAGGGATGCCTTAAAAAAAACAAAAACAAGAAACAGGGCTGGAGGGGAGCAATGACAACATCGCGAGACCTCTGACGTCCTCCGTGGTCCCTTATCCTATCGACCTGATTTGTGTGCCGCCTGTTCTGACATTCCTCCGTCCTCTTTGGTGTCACTGGTTTGGGGGCATCCACCAATGTTCTGGCTCCTGTATTTAACTTTTTCTCATTGGATAGAAGCCAATCTGAGGTATGGATTGCTCTTTCCCTCCCCCAAGACAGCACTGAGTTCCTACTTCTAGGAGGATGTAAGCTTAACAGGGTGGAACAGAACTGCAAAAGACTGCACATTCACTGTTACTTAATCTTGACCCTTTTTTTTTGGCTGGTAGTTTACAGTTCTTTAAAAGCCTTTTTATTTATTTTTGTTGGATTTTCAGACAAATCCAGTATTCTCGCACCATTCTTCATACTCCTTTTTTATTATTTAAGTATGAGGTTTGTGGAAAGAGTGTGAAAAGCCAAGTGAGGTGCTTTTCAAAACACGTGTACATATTTTGCTAGCGAGTGCGGTCTGATGAGGGGGGGAAAAGGAAAATTTGGTACAAAAGCGCCATTGAAATAAATGGGGGGCTGCACAGATCTAGCATTCCCTCTGGGATGAATGGGGGTTGTGTGTCACAAACCCTCCTGAGCTCTTTTCCTTTCAGAGTGGTGGTATCCGGTTCCTATTCACGTCAACAGGACTGTCCCGTTTCTTGCCTAACTCTAATTTCACTTCAGTGGCGCTTGCAGAGGAGGAATTCCTCATGGACCACAACTGGTATAACTGATTCGGAAGAAGGATTTCCTTCGGAGAAGTATGCATGCGTGTGTGTGAGAGTATGTGTGTGTGTGTGAGAGAGCGCGTGTGAAAATATCACATGCATTTCAGAAGAACCTGCACTGAAGGGGCGGCCCGATATCGGGCCAAAGTCCCTCACACTGACCCACCACTTGAACATAACAAAACGTTATCCACTTGAGTTCGTACTGTAAAGCCAACCGTTCCGTTATCCAAGGCCCACCTACACCATGAAGAAACACCTCTCTTGGGAGGCGGAGCGTGGGGGCTCCTTACAGACACTGTTTCACTTCATTATGCACCGTATTGCGATTTATGTACAGTCGACAGCTTGGGGGGTGGGTTGGGGTTTTCGGGGGCTTCAAGACAAGCCATTCTAAGTTCAGCCACATCCATTGCAATGGATCGAGCTCTTGTACCTCAAGTAGCCTTGGATGCGATTCTTCTTTGGACTCTTTATGCAGCTCTCTGGTCTGTTCGTTGAAGTCTTTCTCTGTATTCTCCCCCCCCCCCGGTCATCAGTTCAGCTCCACTTGTGGCAATAATGGGCGTCTCTTTGCAAAAAAAAACAAAACCCCAAACCCTTGTTTGTATATGACAAGCCTGTCTCTCCTGCATGTGTTTACATCAAGGGACTGCATTTGTGGTGCACTTTTGGGCTTGTCTTCAACAACTGGAGATGGGTTCAGAATTGTGCAGACGGCTGGCTTTTTCACACTGCAGGACGGCAAGCCGGGTCGCAGTCCCGGTCAGGACGGGTGCTTCCTCGGCCTTGGTGGTAATGATGGAAGGGAAGGTCTGTGCGAATGACAAAGCCTGGGGAGTGCCGAGGAGCACCCGATCTGGTCAGGTGAGCTTGTGCCAATTCCCTTTTTCACCCAGACATGGACCTTGCTTGCAGTCCTGCTGGGTTTTTTTTCTAGCTCTGTGGTGTAGATCCTGAAAGGTCTTCAAAACTAGCCCGTTCCCTTAAAGCCTTTTTTTAAAAAGGAGACTCCTATCCTTTGGTGTATGTAGCCCTTCATTAAATGCTCCTGACCCACTGGTAGAGGACCCTGGGGCATGCAGTTTGTGGAAAAGGTGCTTAGCAGGTACCTTTTTTCAGTCTGAGCACCTGTCAGGAAAGCCCTGCCCGCCTGCAAGCTTCACCAGAGCTTTGCCTGCCGCAATACATTTTAGGAGGATAGAGTTGATTTTTCAATCAGTGCCTTCAGTTGCCTTTTTTGTTGTCGTTTTGTGGTTGTGGTGCAGTTAAAACCACGTGACCGCCGCCTGTCTGGCTTTTTTTTTTTTTCCTCGTTGACTTCTTATTTTCCGATTATCTTTTGTGCATTTGCAATTCCGCATATCAGAAGAAAGAAGGAAATGGCTGGTGCTACTAAATCGTTGCAGGGCGGGCCTGATTCTGGTTGAATCTTCGAGTGCTTGTCTGGACTGCTTCCTATCTTAAAGATCCCTTTTGGCCCAGGCAACTCTGAAGACCGTGGCCGGCATGGGCCATCAAAGTTCACACAACTGCCCCTCCATTGGGAAGATGTCCTGAGGGAAAGGATGTCTGTGAGTGTCTTTGGACCATGGGGCCAGAGTAGCAAAGAAAGAATGTGAGAAGCAAACATTTCTAGCGGGTCACAGCCCCTGCTGAGAAGGTTTTTTCCCCTCCAAAATTAGTTATCCACACAGCTTGTTTGTGGAAGATTTCAGATGCCACGGCTGAGTTCACTGGGTGGGTATGTTCCAAGGGCACCTTCCAGCGTCATCTGTCTTTTCCCAAAAAGAAAAAAAGAACTAGAATCACTTCAGGAGCCATTCTGTTAATGCGCCATGTTATGTCGAAAGCAGGCTGGATGCTTTGATTCGTATGATGGGGGGGGTCAGCTGACACCCACCTCCTTGGCCTGGAATTTGACAGAAGCCCCTAACATTTCAAAGAGAGAAGCAATGGAAGGCAGTGAAGATAACTGAGATTCATGACCTGGAGGATGATGGTAGACAGCAAAAACAAAGTGGGCAGGATGTACTATGACTGCCAGCCAGGAAAAAAAAAAGCCATCAGTGGTCTCTCTCTGTGCATCTGTGTGCTTTTCCTTTGGTCTTTCCTTAATTCATCCCACTCTGACTAAACTCCAGTGACTAATCTAAACATGACTTCGAAGTGCTTTTCATCGGGAATATGTCACTGTCTCGCGCAGGCTTGCTGCCTTTGGGGATCTATTTCTTTATCCAGAGCTGAGCATGTATTGTCCAAAGACAGTAGCAAAGGTGAGCGAGGAGGAATTGATGACTCCGGTTCTTTCTCCCTCTCCCCCTTCCCGTTCCCGTCCTACGGGAAATACAAGCTCCGGCTTAGCTGTGGTGCAGACCCCAGTTCACTCGCCCACGGTCAGAACAGCCGCCTTTAATTTATTTGTAACGTGTGTCAAAATTTATTTATGTGCATTTGTTTTTGTTTCCGAATTTTTTGCACTATAACGGGGTTGGGCTGGGGATACGAGCAATACAAGCCAGTGTGTAAAATAAATTGGTTGTGTTTTTTTTCTTGAATACTCCAGATTGCTTGCTTGCTTATCTCTCTCTCCACTCATTTCAGTTTGTAACCCGAGGAAGTTCTGCATTGCGGTTTAGTCCTTATGGGAGATAAGCTAGGGGGCCTCAAGGAACTGGGGCAGGGGAGGAAAAAAGTGGAAAACATGCAGTTCATCTAACCCAGTGTTTCCCACCTAAAAAGTAGATCACAAAGGCTATTAAAGTGGGTCACAGGCCAGCCCCTCCCTAAAGGTAACTCATGCCCTTTAAATCACTCTTTCTATCCTCATCGGCTTCTCATATTCCTGCCTTCCCCACCTCCCTTTCGGTAGTAGCTGGAAGAAGCAGGGGAGGGAAGGCTGGAGGATTGGTGCAGGAGCTATTCAGTGCATGGAAGAGCAGGAAGAGGAGAAAAAGAGGTGCGAGACACAAGTCGAGAAATACTGGCATAGGGTACCGAAAACCTTGGGTCAGCCCTGGGTGGATTCCTAAGAAACTCTGGAGTTGTGCTTCACCGTACAAAAAAGGTTGAGAACCACTAACCCCTCGTGGGATTCTGTACGTTCTCAAGAGGTTTGAGCAGGCGAGTTTCCCTGTCTCTCTAGTCTCCCCCCCCCCCAACCTTTAAATGCTCTTAATACTTCACGCTTGCTGGATCACACACATTTCATCATGCAGCTTTGAGGTGTTTTTCTTCCTTTGGTTAATTTACAAAGTCCCCCCCACAGGGGTATTTGAAGAGTCCCTCAAGATATGTAGAAATCGGTTGATGGCCTTGGCACAAAACACCCACTTTACTCTCTGGTGTATGTTAAATTTATAGAACTTGGTGCAGTAACATTCGGAATCTGCTTGGCTTGTTCCAGAATGGGCCTGGCAGGTGAGGTGACTAAACTGTCATCACTCACCCTGACCTGGGTAGCCCAAGCAAGACAGATCTCGGAAGCTAAGCAGGGTCAACTCTGGCAAGGACTTGGACGGGGGACCTCTTTGGAATACCAGAGGTGGGGGCAGGCTTTAACCAGCTACCTTTCTGAATATTCTCCAGGCCTCCAGTAGGGGTCAGTCACCAGAGGTCCCCATGACTTCCAGGTGCACACATATTCACAGGCACACATGAAAAATACCAATCCCCCCCCCCCCGAAAAAAACTTGTCACTCTAACTTCAGGCATTGCATGTTTTTCTTTATTGCTTTTAAAAAACTCCCTGTATAGAGACTACCAGGTAAACCATGAAGAATTCTAGCCTTCTTCCTAATATGCCGTTTTTTTGTATACAAGGTTTTCTATTATTATTATTATTATTATTATTATTATTAAGCATTTAATTTTTTAAAACAATGGAATTTTTTAAAATACAGGGTTTCTTTTTTTTAAAAAACCGAGCAAGCATTTAAATGTGAGTGCTGCCTCCAAGCTGAAGTGGAACTGTTCAAGAACAGTGCCACCTGTTCCTTTTGTGAACACGGCCACTGGTTTTCAAAGGAGGTACTACTACACAACCTAAATTTTTAGCTGGCGGCTGCTTTTGGACCACTGTTGCATTCTTGCAGCCCCCAGCAATGCAACGGTTTGGTGATCTGCCATAGAATGTGCCAGGAGGTGGCGCCCTGTCACTCTCTATCAAAGTAGCCTGTCTGGGGGTCAATGCAGTTCAACACAAACTGGGTACAGGATGCGTGCATAAAAAAAAAAATCCTTATATTGATTTGGGTATAGAGGAGTTAGTCTGCCAGGCTTCGAATCTCTTGTCTGTGCTATGAAGCTCACTGGGTGCCAATGGGCCAGTCCCACACCCTTAACCCTAATCTACCTCACAGGGTTGTTGTGAGCAAAGAACAATGAGGTGAATGTCAGCTGCATATCATGGGCTTAGGGAAAGGGAGGGATAAAGGTACGTCTGCGTAGAAATATTCTCTATACTGGAGTATGGAGTGCACCTGCAGTTACATCCGGCAATATAGTTACAAGCAACCTGTAAGATCAGCAGCCATCTCTGGTCTTGGTGCAAAGGTTCAGAGCTCAGTAAATGAGCCCAAGTTCTAATCTTGTAGAAGAGGGAAGAAAAAGGTTTTTCCTCCACCCACTGGGTCCAAACCATGTACAGTTTTTAAACTCTGCCATATATTATGTGCTTTGGGATGTCCTGGCTAATTGCCATAGTCTTTTCACATACATACCTGCTGCAGTAGCTGAAGGACTGACGCTCCTACCTAGACCTGACCACTTCCATTTTTCAGGTAGTACATCTGGCCAGTACAATCTATAGATTTCTTTGTGGTAGTACCCATCCTGTGTGACAAAGCCTTGCCTTCGTAAAGTTACTCAAGGCCTGGTTCATTTCAATCTTCTGTGTTCTTTGCTTACACACGAAGCTTTTGCTCCAGTTTCATGTCTAAAATGGAGCGGGGGGGGGTTTGCAACAACCACCGGAGGCCATCCACTCTCCGTGTGTTTCCCCCTACTCTGCTGCGATCTTTCATAAACCTGGTTTGGTACAACCTTTTGGGAAAGTGGTTTTGCAAGCTGTATGGTTGGGAACAAGCATGTTTGTGTAGCTCGCTGTCTTCCTTGCTCCTCTCCTGTGGCTTTCTTCTCCCACACAGACCAATGGAGGATATTTGCAGGCTTTTAGAAATCTGTGGTTGATTTATCACTGCAGCAAAATAATTACTGATTCTAAGCCTTTTTCTTTATTGCAGTTGGCTTCTTTTACACCCCCTGCCCCTTCCAAGGCTAAATGCAGCCCAGGAGCAGGGGTTGGTTTCATTTGGGGAACATAGCAGAGGGAGAAGTTCTGCTCTCAGGTGTTCACACAGTCAAGAGCTGAAAACCAATGGATGCCTTTATACTAAGAGACTGTGAGTGACTGATCATTTCTTCGCTTCTGTACTCTTCAGGTAATCATTAGGTAGGCATATAGGTTTCTTTAACAGAAACTAATGTGAAAGTGGATCTCTTACTGAGTTCTTGGATTTCACAGATTTTTTTTCTGCTAAGAGGTTTTTGCATACCAGTATTTGTTTAGTCATGCTGGCCACATGACCACAGAAACGTCTTCGGATAGCGCTGGCTCTTCGGCTTTGAAATGGAAATGAGCACCACAACCCTAGAGTCAGATTTGACTACCTTTCGAGCAAGGGAACCTTTACCTTTATTCATAAAAAGGTACTGTTCAGCAGCACAGCTGCAGTTCATCCAGTGCAGAATTCAAGACAAATTGCTGGGGCAGAAAAATGTAAAGGAAGCTGAAATAATTTCAATAATAGTTCTAAGGGTTGGCTGCTCTGCTGTCAAAAGGACATGATGGATTTGCAATTATCTGGGTCACTGTCTTCCCCAAAGCAATACAGTCCTCAACCCAAGAGAAGAGTCACCTTAAAACTAATTTATTTGCAATAAGTCAGAGTGGCGAGGACTTAGTTTGCCGTAGCCAAAACAACAATTGCAGGTACCCCTCTGGAATGTCACATTAGACAGGATGTGTTTGTGCCAGACTATCTTCTAGAAATTGCAACAGCCCCTCTGGGCAGAAGCCATAGCTCACTGGTAGGGCAGACGCCTTGCAGGAGTGACGTCCCAGGTTCAGTCAGTCTCCAGAGAAGGACCTGAGAATGACCCTCTGGGAAGCCACTGCCAGTCACAGCGGACAGTCAGCACTGGGCTCGAGAGGATCACGGTGACTCAGTAGCAGAATGCAGGAGGGCCCCTGTTTGAAGGATCTCTGGCAACAGGTGTTGAGAGAGAGGTTATTTCTTTGCCAGAGTTCTGCTGCTACTCAGAGTCGTTAATACAGAACTAGATGTACATGGCCTGCAACACTGCTATAAGGCGGCTCCGTGTATCCGTATGCACAGAAGGTCAGATAGATGGCTGGTCTGGAAACGATTCCCCTTAGGGCAGGCTATAAGGACCAGGGCTATACTATTCCTTAGTGTGATGGATGTGGATTAGGTCTGTTTGCACTGGGCTGAATGCTAGGAATGGCTTCTGATGGAGGGGGGGAGTCCCATCAAGTTGCAGCTGATTCATGGTGACCCCTGTAGGGCTTTCAAGGCAAGGCACATTCAGAGGCGGTTGGCCATTGTCTGCCTCTGCGTAGCAACCCTGGACTTCCTTGGCAGTCTCCCATCCGAGTACTAACCAGGGCTGACCCTGCTTAGCTTCAGAGATCTGACGAGATTGGCTAGTCTGGGCCATCCAGGGCAGGAAAGAGGTGGTTTGCCATTGCCTGCCTCTGCACAGCTTCCTTGGGCATCCTTGGAGGTCTCCCATCCAAGTGCAGGAGGAGGAGGAGGTTGGATTTGTACCCTGCCCTTCACTCGGAGTCTCAGAGCGACTTACCATCTCCTTTCCCTTCCCCTCCCCACAGCAGACACCCTGTGAGGTAGGCGGGGCTGAGAGCTCTTTCGAGACTGCTCTTGAGAGAACAGCTCTGAAAGAACTTGTAACTGACCCAAGGTCACACCAGCAGTGGTGGGGGAGTGGGGAATCAAACCCAGTTCTCCCAGATCAGAGTCCGCACACTTCACCACGATACCAAACTGGCCAACCCTGCTTAGCGTCCCAGATCTGACAAGATCGGGCTAGCCTGGCCGTCCAAGTCAGGGCTGCTTCTAATTGCCCATCCCCAACTGTACAAAAGGGAGGCACGGCCCCCTGAATGACCCTTGACACAGTTTCCTGCTGTGGGTTTTGCTATGTTGGTGCACCTACAGAAAAGCAAACGGGGCCTGATCCAAGTCCAGCTCATGCTTTTAAGACACGCAGTGCACACCACGGCTTCTCCACCATGGTTCCTGAGGCGCAGGTAGCCTCCTTGGGAGCGTGAGGTTGTCTTAATGCCAACTGCAATGGAGAAATTTCCTCTTTCTTCTGTGGAGTCTGCAATAAAGTCCCCTGGCCCTCGGGCAGGATCTGCCCTGTTGGCTCTGTTGGACAGCAAAGAAGGCCTGCAAGGGCTCAGCAGCCGCTGTCAATCAGAGCTTATTCATTCCACAAGCGGGGGCGGTGGGTGTGAGGGGGAGCAGTTAGCTGACCCAGTGGGACTCGCTTAGCCCTCTCAGTTTGCTGGGGGGAATCTTTCCACCCTGCCTGTGGACTTCCTTGAGGGTTTGGGTGGTTTTCTTTTTAGGATCCATGGCTTTTCTAGGAAATTCAGAACAGGTGGGACAATGGTGTTGTTTTGACAAAATGGCACGTAAAAATACAATATGTCAGTTTCCATATCACATAGGACATTTCCTTGCAGGGTACGGGACATGATCACTCTGTTCCAGGATTGTTTTCTGTCACTAAAGAAGAGGAGAAGTAGAAATTGGATTTATACCCCGCCTTTCACTACCCAAAGGAGTCTCAGAGCAGCTTACCATCCCCTTCACCTTCCCCTCCCCACAACAGGCTGTGAGGCAGACGGGACTGAAAGCAGTGTTCCCCCTGAGCTGAGTTAGTGTGAGCTAGGTCATAGTTTTTTAGCCTCCGGCTCACACATTTTTGTCTTAGCTCAGGAAGGATGGCTCAAGAGCAAATTAATTGATGCAGCAGCCAAATCGCTCGCTCACAACTTTAATGCCAGTAGCTCATAAGACTTCACAGCTTAGAGGGAGCATTGACTGAGAGAGCTCTTGAGAGAACAGCTCTGAGAGAACTTGTGACTGACCCAAGGTCACCCCGCAAGCTTCATGTGGAGGAGTGGGGACTCAAACCTGGTTCTCCCAGATTAGAGTCTGCGCTTCTAACCACTACACCCAACTGGCATAAGACCTCTGTCATTTCAGGTAGCATGACAGCTACTGAGACACGTGAGCCAAAGAAGTCCCCGGTTCAAGTCTTCCCTCTGACACAAACTTGGGGGGGGGGTCCCCCTGCAGCCGGCTATTCTCTCCTGGCCTCCTCTTGTAAAATATGGTGGAAATAACACTGAACTACCTTACAGGGGTGTCATTGGGACTACTGAGAGAATGTGTCTGAAGTTCTTCAAACACAAAAGCTCTTGTGAGCATTTCATTCTGACGGAGAATCATGGTGTGTTTCAAACCAAAAGAGTTCAGTTTCTGGCAAAACGTAGCAGGGCATAAGGAAAGCTTTGTTGCTTCCATTTCTAAAATGTCTGGACCCACTGCAAGGTGGAGGGAGGAAAAACGCGCAAGAGAGCAAATTAGGACAGAAAGTAGACTAGCCTGTGTTTTGTTTTTTAAAAAACATGGCCTCTCCATCACACCTTTAAAAATATATGGAATAGTTCTGTATAACCCAAAGGTTTGCATCTCTGCACCCTGGCTCCTAGTGGAAGGGCCATGCGAACAAGAATGACATTTGTGTAAGCAATGCTGCTGGAGTATGCATGAGGGCTCGGCCGGTGGAGTATTCTTTTTCCACACAGCCTCCCACCTGCTCCACATTTCTGTCCATTCCCTCTCTCCAGTCTCGCATTTCTATAAATAACCTCCAGTTGCATAAAGTTTTCCCGAGCCTGGAGCCAGTCTGCTAACCACCCCTCTTTTTTAAAAAAACCAACAATAACGACAGCCTTGTTACCAGGAGCAGGATTCTGGTGCTAAAGAGTGTTATGAAGTGTGCTTCGTAGCGGGGTGTACTTTGTGTCCACGCTCCCAACAAATCGGCTTGGAACGTTGTGTTTGGTAGCAGGCATAAAATCGCTAGCTTCGTGTTTGATGCCAAGACACAGAGCAAAGAGGGTGGGTGTGGGAAGCACAGGAGTTAGGGATACTTTACTGTTGGAGGCAGCAGGAAAAGAGGAAGATCCAACACGAGAGGGGCTGGCTGTATGAAGGAAGCCACAAAGGCCCTCAGTTTGCAAGAGCCAAGCAAGCAGGGGTCATTTCCTAGAAAAAGAGGTGCAGGAGCTCATTTGCATGACTCATTTGCATATGCCACACACCCCTGACAAAGGGCAGGCATATTTAAAATGAGCTTAGGCATATGCAAATGAGTTTAAATCCCCCCCTCTTGAGTCTCTCCGCAAAAGCGGAGAGGCTCAGGGGGAAAGGGGCCATGTCTGCCCACCTCCTCTACCCCTCTCCAGCCAACCTGCCACAGTGGGCTGGCTGGAGAAGGGGAGGGCAGGGAACCCAGAGATTTAAATCCCCCCCCCAATGTCTCCACAAAAGCAGAGAGGCTCAGGGGGAAAGAGGACATGTCTGCCCACCTCCCCTTCCCCTCTCCAGCCAACCCATAGCAGCGGGTTGGCTGGAGTAGAGGAGGGCAGGGAGGCAGACATGCCTGGCTTCCCTTCCTAATCTTCTCCAGGTGCCCCATGGCTGCAGGGCACCAGGAAAAGATCGGGCAGGGAACCCAGAGATTTAACCCCCCCCCCAGTCTCCGCAAAAGCGGAGAGGCTCGGTAGGGGGAAAGGCGGGCATATCTGCCTGCCTCCCCTTCCCCTCTCCAGCCAACCCTGGAGAAGATCAGGCAGGGAACCCAGAGATTTAAATCCCCCTCCGAGTCTCTCCGCCAGCAGCCAGGAAAGGTGGGGGGCGGGGCCTGGGTTCCTTACTGCCAGAGCACTGCTCCGGGGTGCTCCAGCAAGAAATGACCCCTGCAAGCAAGGCTGTTAACGGGTAGGACATTTTGGAAGTCATTAATTCATAGGGTCAGCATAAGTTGCAAGCAACTTGATGGAACTTCACACTCGCACTAGTCCCTTCCAGTTTGGTGTAGTGGTTAGGAGTGCAGACTCTAATCTGGGAGAACCAGGTCTGATTCCCCGCTCCTCCACATGCAGTTGCTGGGATGGTTCTTTCAGAGCTGTTCCCTCAAGGGCAGTTCTCAAGAGAACTCTCTCAGCCCCACCTACCTCACAGGGTGTCTGTTGTGAGGAGAGGAAGGGAAAGGAGATTGTAAAACGCTCAGATTCCTTCGGGTAGTGAAGGGCAGGATATAAATCCAATCTCCTCCTCCTCTTCCTCCTCCTCCTTTCCCACTTACAAATATTCCCCTCACACTTTGGCTTAGCACATGAGCAATGATTCTGAAGCGAGAAACCTTGTGTTTATTGCACAACGTAGTTCTGCCCTTCTTTGCACAACTGTGAGTCATTTTGCACAATTTATACTTTGTTTTTCCAGCTGCTGATATTTTTCTTTCTTGCATACTGAGCCGTCATCATCCCTGAGTACAACACAGATCACTCAAATATCCTCGACAAAAAAAACCTGTTCAGGTTGCCAGTCTACTTCCTTTGAACCTGAAGTCCATTACAGACTATCACACAACCCTGCGGCATTGAGTTCCACTGACTGATTCACATTTGTTTCATCTGGAGCTGCCTTTCTATCTCTCCACCCACCCCATCATTAGGAAGCAGCTGTTAACGTCTTCATGCACTGGTGCTTTGGTAGATATAATGGATTTTGCAAAGCGAGACACACCGGATGAGAAATAAAAATGAGTCATCTAGAGGGATCCGCTGCCTACGCTTTGATTCTCTGTTCTGTCTTCGGGAACTTTCATTGCGCAGCGGCTCTTGTTTGATGGGAAACAGATGAAAACAGGATCTCAGGATCTTGTTCCAGCCCAGCATCAATTTCCAAGGGGCAACCGTGAACAAGAGAAGTGATGCCAGCTTGTTTGGAATGATTTTGAGGCAGGAGAATATAGTCCAAAAGGTTCTAAGACCCTTAAGACTAGAATGCAAATTGAATCATTTTCAATTGGTTGTTGTTCAGTCGCACAGTCAAGTCTGACTCTTCACAGCCCCATGGACCCCATCACGCCAGGCCCTCCTGTCTTCTGCTGTCCTCCAGAGTTTGCTTAATTTCATATTCGTTGCATAGATAGCACTGTCTAGCCATCTCATCCTTTGCCATCCTTTCTTCTTTTACCTTCAGTCTTTCCCAGCTTCAGTGTCTTCTCCAGTGAATGCTGTGAACTGGTATGACCCATCTTTTGGGGGTCCCTCCCCCTTGTCACCCATAAAACACTAGCTGCTGTCTTGACCCATAACCTGCTGCCCCCTTTGAGTTGGACAAGTGAAATTCTCCCTGTGATCATAAAGTGCCAGAATTCTGTAGCACTCCTTGGACCAGTATCACTTTACCATTAGGTGATGGAAAAGGACGCAGACCTCTGTGCTGTGACACGTTCAGGCAGTGGCTTCAGTACAAAAAAACACCTAAATTCTCAGCAAGTGTTGGGGTTTGGGCCTCCACCTCCCCTTTTGTAACCTGAGAGTGCCACCTTAGAAGAAAAATTCAGGTGGGCCGCTGGGTTGGTCTGAAGCAACAGAACAAAGATTGAGTCCAAGGGCACCTTTAAGACCAACAAAGTTTAGTTCTGGGTATCAGCTTTCGTGTGCACGCAGATTTCTTCAGAACTGTATCTGAAGAAGCGTGCATGCACACCAAAGCTGATACCCAGAATTAAACTTTATGGGTCTTCACGGTGCCCCTGGATTCAAAGTTTATCCTAGAAGAAAGTTACACTCCTTGAAATCCATTGAAGTAAATTGATTCAGAAGGGTGTAATTCCGCTTTAGGACGGTGCTGTTAGCATCTTTCCTCCTCTATGTGTTTACGAATCATGTGAGAGCGCTCAGCTGCAGTTCAAAGTGGTACAGAGTCCCAACCACGGCCTTACCACCTTGATAAAAACTAGGCCTAAACTAGCACACCCGCTCTCTACTCATCCAGGATTAGGGGATCTAGGCTTTAGGGCCAGAAGACTGAAGAGCAGACTCAAACCCCCTGTATGTCCCTTTTTTGTAAATTAAAAACTGCTCCACTGATTGGTCAGGTATCTTTACATTGTCTTCAAGCAGGGAACTTGCCAGTATGCTCTGAGCTCGAGAGAGTTTAGAGCAGAGGTTCCCAAACTCATAAGGCCTACCACCCTCTTTCCAGAAAAAAATAATTAATCTGCGCCTCCCTGGAAATCTACCTTCAAGAAGTGGACAAAAAGATGCAGTGACGAATTTGCGCATAGTAAAGAAAGATGTTGTTGTAAGAAAAGAAAGATGTTGGCCTGAAGCCAGAGGCCAGCAGCAACACCAGTCTTACAAGGGTGCACATGCACTCATAATTTGCAAATGCATGGCTGTAATGGGCTGTGGGGACCCCTCTCCACCTCCACCTCCCTCTCTGATCCCAGGGAAGACCAGGAGAAGGCAGGAAAAGGCTGCTTGAGACAAGTTCTGGACTCTTCTTTCTTTATGCTTCCACCACCCCCTTATTTTCATTCAATGCCCCCCAATTGCACCCAAGGCTCCTACCGCCCACCTGGATTGTTCCAGTGCCTCTCAGGGGGTGGTACTGCCCACTTTGGGAACCAGTGGTTTAGAGGAAGACCAGTGCAAGGAGTAAAAGAGGAATACACCCTGCACATCATGAAAAGCCAAATGATTAGGCGGGGGGGGGGAACCCCTGATGTGTTCTATAGCTTGCTGAGGCCCCCAGACTAGCAGAGGGCTCACCGCCTAATTGTCTCTCATTTCTCAGAGGAAGATGTGCCTGGGGGCAGCACAAGAAGCAGTGTGCAAGAGCACTGTGCTCTGCAGCCCGCTCCAGGCACCCCTCCCATTTGGCCCAGAAGCCCTTGCAACATTGCAACCCTTCTTTCTAGCTCCTTTTCAACTCAGTGGCACTCCACAGACTCAAAGGGGTGCAAGAAACTTGTCATTCAGTGTCTCCAGCATGGCTACAATGGCTGGGGGAGGAGAGCTACAATCGTGAAGGAATGGAGCACAGCCACAGTTTGGAGGGGGAGGGAAGGGCACTGTGACAAAGACCCCCATAAACACCTGCAGCTGGCCTTGGTCTGTTTCATGTGTTTTCCATTTACAAGGCCAAAGTGCATACTCAGGATCTCTTAACAGCTAAGGCATAACTAATCTGAAATAGGGGGCAGGATGTAATTGGTTCTTAAGCGCCATCTGAAATGGATTTGGAATTGTTACTGTTTTTACCGGGTTTTAATCTGATCTGTAAAATTGTTTATTGAGATGTTGTTCACCATTCTGAGCCTGTATAGGGAAGGGCTATAAATCAAATAGAATTTTAAAAATTAAAATAAATAAATACTACATGATCTTGCCCAAGAATATTCAAAGTGGTTTGCCGGATCGGACCAAAATCTAGATTATCCAGCCTTCTTTGCAAGAATCCGCTAAACATTGGCCTATTGGTCCACCAGTAGACCACACTGTCCCATCAACCCATTCTGGCTTCTTAAGCCGGCCTTTACTTTGTATACGTGCTTGGAACCGATACAGCTGTAAATATTTTAATGAAGCATTTACAGTTATGGACAGATGTTAGGTACAGTGGCTAGGCGATTAGTTACCTGTCTACAGATTCTTTGGGATCCCAGTGGGGCTGTTCTGCGGCTTGAAGACTTTGCCAAAATCGACTTCCTCCGATGCATTGCTCATCGTTGTGTAGGTTTGCAGCTACAAGGAGATTAGAAGAGCGAAGGCAGGGATGTCAAACAGAAGGCCCAGAGGCCAGAACTGGCTCGTCCAGGGCTCTTATGCAGCCCATGAGCAACTAGTGCAAGGGGGGGAACAGGAGACTGGCCAGGGAGGGGAGTGGGTTGAGCCATTCCTCTTGTGGTTTCAGTATGACGGAACAACCTCCTCCGCAGCAGCCAAGCAGCGTGGGAGCACCTGCCCAGTGCTGCACCGCTGGGTCTCCAGTATGCCCCTGTGGGTTTTCCTCCGCATCACCTCCCATGGGGTCATGCAGCGAGGATACACCAACTCAGTGCTTACAAACTGCTGTCCTTTATACAGTTTATATCTCTGGTACCTGGCATTATGTTTATGGCACACATGGCCTGGCCCAACAAAGAGACGTTTACATCAGATCCAGCCCTCGCAGCAGATGGGTTTGACACCTTTGAGCTACGGGAACCTCAGAAACTCAACAACGTATCCTGGCGTGGGCTGTTTTGTAGGCAAGAACTGACACTGAGGTATGGGACACTGAGAAGGGTGCAGGTGCATATATTCTTGTGTGATGTGAGCGATGCTGGAGGAAAAGCCAAGTTCTAAAGACTGGTTCAAATCTTGGCATGTTTTGCTGACATATCACGGCACCAATCTCAAAAAAGAAAGAGAGAAAATGCCATTAAGAGGAGACGAATGGTGAGTCTCAGTTTACTTCCCACGCTTAGAAAAGATGCCTTTACACATTTATCTCCTATTCTGACATACTTATTGCCTTGCTGTCCCCTTAATTAAATAAATCAAAACAGCTTGTTATTTAGTTTTGTCTTTGCATATCTTAAAACATCTTCATCATGTTACATGTTAATTTGCTTTTCAGCCTCTGTCTATAAGTTTCCTTTCCAATGTATTTCAAAAAGTGTGCGTGCACACGAAAGCTCATATCCTGAATAAACCTTTCTTGGTCTTAAAGGTGCCACTGGATTCTGAATTTGTTCTACTGCTTCAGACCAACATGGCTGACCACCTGGAACTGGTTTCAAACAATCACCCTCGGAGGGTATGGACCCAGCTTTTGGCTACCGCCTGCTGGGCAATCAACCCTTCCAAATGCTGAGTGTTCCCATAAAAGTGTTTACTTTTTTAAATTTATACTTGATTTAAACATACAGCAAAGATACAAAGGTTTTAGAACAGTGAGTAATGTAATAAACACAAGAATCTAAACAACGTGTGTATTCAGTGATAAAAGTGTTTCCTTCCCCACCAGCCTTGCAACTTTTGTGGTGGGGGTTTTTGCAGGATGTGTTTGTCATGGCAGAACACGCTTCTTGCCTCAATTTGGTGTCCCCTCAGGGCACATCTCAGGCTCTCCTCCGTGAGGGACATCTGCTGACCGCTTCTGGGCTCGCACCTCTTTGAAACCATCTGGAATAATTGCCAATTCTCTGTTCTCCCCACAACGTGGGGATGCTGGTGTGGAGCCTCTATCGGTGTATTACATTTTTATGCCACCCTTTTTATACATGAGCCAGTTTGGTGTAGTGGTTAGGAGCACAGACTCTAATCTGGGAGAACCGGGTTTGGTTCCCCACTCCTTCACATGCAGCTGCTGGTGTGACCTTGGGTCAGTCACAAGTTCTCTCAGAGCTGTTCTCTCACAAGCAGTCCTCGAAAGAACAGCCCCCCCTACCACACAGGGTGTCTGTTGCGGGGAGGGGAAGAGAAAGGAGATTGTAAGTCACTCAGACTCCTTCAGGTAGTGAAAGGCGCTATTTTCACCAGGAAATGTTGGAAGGAACTCTAGAGGTGAAATTGCCGGTGGGGGGGGGGAATATCCCAGATGAGTAGCCTTGTTAGTCTGTTGCAGTGAAAACAAATAGAAGCCTTTGAACATGAACACTAACAGTGCAAACTTATGCAGAGCTTGCCCAGTCTAAACCCACTGATTTCAAGAGGCTTAGTATGGAGTAACTCTGCACAGGATTGCACTGTAGAACAACTGTTAACATATCGTGCAAGCTGCAGCGGACTAAATGAAGTGGTCTCTAGTCCATGAGAGCTTATGCCTTAATAAAAACGCATTAATCTTTAAGAAGCCGAATGAGGCAGCTGTCTCTGTGCCTCATCTGTAAAGTGCCTGGGACTGAGTGGCAGGGAAGCTCTCAAGTGGTCTCTTCAGCCCACCTGGGCAGAAACCGAAACAAAGTTCTTTCCCTACTAGTTTCCCTGCGTGTGAGAGAGTGAGTGAGTTGAGTTTACTATCAGATCAGAGCCGGCAGAGGAGGGGGAAGTGAGAATCCAGCCTGAAAACAGCCCTTGGCGAAAGAGGCTGTTTGCTCCCAGCTCACACCCATAAGAGTCACCCTGCAGACGGAAGTAGGGAATGTATGCATGACACACTCAGCAAGCTGCTCTCTCACACACACACACACCTCCCTGGCTTTGCAGGCTCCCGTCTGCTCTCCTATCTGCCTGCCTGCCTGCCTGCCTTCTGTTTTCCCCCAGCTGTTGCTGGATTGGAGAAGTCGCTCGCAACATGGGGAACATGGCTTGTGTTCCCCAGGCACCTGGGAGGTTCAGATACTCCTTCTCCAGGAAGCCTTCGCTCAGGAAAGAGTGAGTATGCCAGAATCTTTGTTTTAAGCCTAACTTTAAGGTATTTCCCCCCCCTCCTTCTTTCCTTTTCTTAAGGGCTCACTTACTCTCTTTGTGTTACCTTCCCAGAGGAACTGCTTCAGCTGTCTGGCTTTTCCTGGGAGAAACCAGTCGTTTGCATGTCTGCAATTTTCTTGCGCTTTGGAAACTTTACAACAGTTTCACACTTCTAGAGGAAGGGACTTTGACTGTGAAGTTCTATTATTATTATTTTTTAATTCAAAAGGAGTCAGCTTTTTCCATTTTAAGCGATATTTGTTTTTATTCTCTGGAGGGGGGTGGTCATTGGCACCGCTTGAGTTTTATTTCAGTGTTTCGTGGGGTCTTTCCCTTACCTGTAGGGCAGCATTAGCAGACATTCCCAGTCTCAGGACTTTTCGGGGGGATTCATTGCCCCCCAAATATTTACTGCTGTTGACTATGGCATGTTTGTGACAAATAGTTTGCATGCAGCGGAGAGCCACAGTGGTTTATTTGAAAGGAACCAGAAGTAAGAGATTTTAGATATATGAGGAATGGTGTTCTTTTAACTAGGGTTACCAGCTGCCCTGTTTTGAGAGGACATGCCCTCTTTTTTTGGTATCCATCCTCTTCTGGGCTCTTAAAAAAAAAAACTGATGAAAGTGCCCTTTTTTGTGTTGGAAGGTTAGGAATATTCCTAGTTAGTAGCAATGATCACAACTTAAATAGTAGGAGTATTTAAAACGAGATTTGTCCTAGTGATCACTTGTTTGAAGTAAGCAGTTGGGAAATATGCCCTCTTTTTTCGCTTTTCAAAATATGGTAGCCCTATTTTAACCATATATCCCTACAGAACCGTGATCTAGTTGGCCAGTTCCAGAGTTCCACTGGTACAGTCATGCTTTCCTGCACTTTTCCTAAAGCGACCGAACCTCATAAAGGAGAAAGCATGCAAAGTGCATGGATACTGTTGCACGTATCTGTTTTGCTACATGTACCTCCCATTAAATTAATTACACATGTGACCGTCGCATGTAAATCCCTACTGATGCATGCTGTTTCTTATATGGAAACACTATCTGTGTAGGAATTCCATCATGTTTGAAGTGTGATCCTGACACAAAGGAATATTTGGACACCAGAACCCCGTATTTTAGGCCTATGCTATAAGCTCCATGCTACCGTTAAACTGATTTTAAAAATATTTTTTTCAAAGCAAACTTAGATCTTCACAACAATGCTCCTGCTCAGATTTTACTCTTTGTGATGGTTGTGTTTGCTTTTTACAAAAGTGTAGCTGACGATTGACTGGCCACCCCACCCCACCCCGCTGGAATTCCCCCTTCCGTTCCAGGTTTCCCCCTTCCCCCTAAACTCTCACCATGCTTAATCGGACTCTAGATAGATTCTGCCTATCCACTTAAATGACTGTGTATATGGAAGATGGGGACAAATAGCTCACATTCCTAGGTGACAATAAAGCTCAAATAAAATCAGGCAGCTTAAGCACCAGCCATAAATTTCAGTGTGCCCAGGTGAGCACATACCTGGTGAATCTTCCTAGCTGTGTGTTTCTAAGCCTGAAACTGAGGGCATGTATGCAGAATCGCTTTAGAATGAGCTGACCAATACTTTCAACACAAGGATAGGTAGTTGCACAATTCCACTGACTAATGTATACAATCCAGTTCTGCATTTGTGATTGACTGGACAAAAAAAATGGACAATTCAGAGGTGTGGAATCAACTAAGATGAGCATGTGACGTGTGGAAAATGCAAAGTATTCAAGGGCTGTCCCACATGTACCCATGTGCAGGTACTGTAACTGATGCTATTGCACATACAGCTCCCAGTCTGAGAGACATTAAGGCATCATTAAATTTTGGCACTGGAGCATGCAGTTGCAAAAGGCGTGACTCTGATCAATATTCATGGTCTTCTCTTTTCCTTTCCTAATCTTGGAATGAACCGCCCCAAAGTGTGAATGCCATAGTATGAAAAACTGCATGATGGGACACCCATGGGAAGTAAGAACCTGCCCCTCCTTCTGTGCAATTAGTGCTTCCTGTACCTCACTGGTGAGGGGTGTGGCAACTTGCAAAGCAATGGCATGTTTAAAACATTCTACAAACTCTTCAACAGGTGTACTACTGTGTAAATTGTACACCCTGACTCTGCTGAGCCAGGGACTTCTGCTGGGTCAATTGTGAAAAGCAACAAATTTTCCCAGTAATTTCACTGTGCATTTTCTTTTGCGTTATCAAAAAACTACATCCAGTAGGCTTGCCATCCTCCAGGTGTGGTCTGGAGTTCTCCCGGAATTACAGCTGAATCACATGCTACATATATCAGTTCCTTTGGAGAAAAATGGCAGCTTTGGAGAACAGAATCTATGGTACCCCATGGATTCTAGGAGAAATCCTTCCCCAAACTCCAGGAATTTCTCAGGCCAGGGTTGGCAACCCAAATTAGGGTTGCCAGCCTCCAGGCAGCACCTGGAGATCTCCCGCTATTACAGTTGATCTCCAGATGACCAAGATCAGCTCCCCTGGAGAAAATGGCTGCTTTGGAGGATGGACTCTATGGCTTTATACACTGCTGAGGTCCCTGCCCTTCCGAAACCCTGCCCTCCCCAGACTCCACCCCCCAAAAAATCACGGTATTTCCCAACCCAGAGCTGGCAACCCGCACCCTAATCCAGAGCTGTGCAGGGCTGGATACATTAAAAAAAACAGAAGTGACAAGTAGTGGGTTTTATTTAAGGCTATAATTCCTCTAAAACCACTAAAGGTAGAGCACTAGACAGAAGAGAAAAACCAGGGGTATAAAGTCTCCAAAAATACGTATTCATACGTGGCACTGGCTTCTCAGCAAAGGTGGCGTGCTCAGCAATTTAGCAGAATGACATGACCTGGAAATTGCCAAAGCCTTTTCAAACATGCTCGCAGAGATCACTGTCTTGGAATTTTCCTATAGGTCCGTGGCATGATCAAGACAGGACTAAAGAAACGATGTGTCACACAATGTATTATGGACTATGTGAGGTACCTTTAAAGCCCAGAGTAGTTTGGGGCCAAGGAACCTTCTCCGACAGGGGCTTAGGTCATCTAGAAAAGCCCTGTTCCATATTCCTCCTCATCAGAAATTCAGTAGGTGTGAATACAATCGAACATACAATTATGGAATGTCCTATATTTAATGAGCTGAGGGCTAGTTTAACTACTCCTTTATTTAGAAATAAGGAAATGCCCGCTGAGGCGTCTGACAGTATGAGAGCACAGGTGATCTGGCTACTATTGGATATAAATGATTTTGTTATTCTCTCCGTGGCAAAATTTATGGGGGCAATAATTAAGGCATTATTTTATAGTTTTGTTTTCTGCTAAAGACTATCGCTATATGAACAGAGATAGATAGATAGATAGATAGATAGATAGATAGATAGCAAATTAGGGCCTTCTCACTGATAAAATGCTCTCCCTCATAGGGATGCCAACCTCCAGGTGGGACCTGGGGGATCCCCTGGAATTACAGCTCATTTCTAGACTACAGAGATCAGTTCTCCTGGAGAAAATGGCTGCCTTGGAGAGTGGATTGTATGGCACTGTACCCCACTGTGATGGCTGTTCTCCCAGTAGGGTGGCCAACCTCCAGGTCGTGGCTGGAGATCTCCCACTATTAGAACTGATCTCTAGGCAACAGAGGTCAGTTCACCTGGAGAACATGGCTGCTTTGGAAGATGGACTCTATGGTATTATATCCCAACTGAAGCCCCTCCCCTCCATAAACTCCACCCTCCTCAGGCTCCACCCCCAAAATCTCCAGATATTTCCCAACCCAGAGCTGGCAATGCTGTCTCCCAGCTCCATTTTCAAATCGCCAGGATTTTCCCAATCTGCTGGCAACCCTACAGGGCCGGCTCCTGCCCGTGGCTGGCAACCATGTGCCCCTCGTTCGGCACCTTTCACTCCGAATCCTAGTTTCCAGGAAACTGGTTAAAATATCTCTACTTGGGTGGGCTATCGGGCTATGTTAACTCATGGTTAGTTGTTGGTTTGGCTAATTCAGCAAGTATTTCACCTACTATCTGCAGGCAGTGTTCCCTCTAAGGTGAGTTAGTGTGAGCTGGCTCACAGTTTTTTAGCTTCCAGCTCACACATTTATGCCTTCGCTCAGGTAGGGTGGCTCCAGAGCAAACTAATTTATGCAGTAGCCAAATTGCTCACTTACAACTTTAAAGCCCAGAACTCACAAAGTAGAATTTTTGCTCACAAGACTCCACAGCTTAGAGGGGGAGCATTGTCTGCAGGTTGCTGTACCCACTCTGTCTTGACTTTTTGCATGTGTGATGTTCAGGCCTTTTTTTTCTGGGGGAATGCGCCAGAACCTGTTTGACAAAATTCTTTTAAAAATGTTTAAAAGTTCATGAGTTTTCAATATACAGGTTGAAAACTTCATTTCCTTCTTGAGAGTTCTGGCACTTCTTTTCCCCTCCAAAAAAGCTCTCGTGATGTTGATGTTTTATGGGTACTGAAATCTGTTCTGGAGGCAGAAATATAATAACTAATAAATAATATAAAATTTAATGGAATTAATAAATTATAAAATATTTTCAAGGAAGCCTCTAGCTTAGATAGCCTTAAAAAAGAACAGACAGATTCACAGGGGGTAGGGTCAATTGACAGCTATTAAATGGAACCTCCACTTACAGAGGCAGCGTACCTCTGAATAATAGTTGTTCGGAAGAGACTAGCGGCTAAAGGCCATCACTTTCAGTGCCTGCTTGCGAGCTTCTTTGAAGCAGCCGGCTTGCCACAGTTGGAAACGGAACGCTTGGCTCGATTCCTTCGTAACAGTAAGAATGTCGTTGTGCCATCCACCTAAACGGCTCTTTACAGAATATAAGGAGACGTGTCTCTGCCCTAAGGAGCTTACAATCTAAATCTTGATAGGACAGAGTGAGTGAAGGGAAGTGGCAGTGAAGATAAACAGGGGAAGAGTCTGCGTTCATTCCAGTTGCAAGAATGGAGGCATATTTTCTTCACGAAAACAAACAGAGCCATAGACCCCATAGCTTTAAACCTTCCCGGAACCCCTTCGGCAGTGATCTGTGGGCCGAGGACCTTTAGCACACTTGCATCAGAGCCCCCCGTGCACCACAGAGGATTCTAGGCATGTTTTATGGCTCGCTTGGGGAGACTGGCGGGGCGTGTTGAGCCCTGTGTGAATGCAGAGTATGCCATAGACCGAGCTCACTCCAGAATGCTGCCACAGAAGGGGGGAGATGTGCAGTGGCAAGCAAACAGTCTTTGGGAGATGTTTCTCCAGCATTACTGATCTTATCGTTAAAGAGCTCCTGATAAGCTTCTAAAAAAAACCTTCCTTGGAAGACAGTTTAAAAACCACTGAACCTTTGTTCTGATCAAGCAAGACAGTTTTTTATGTTCTCAGGCCCAGGGTTTCTGCTGCTGCTTATGGTTTCCATGCCAGAATTTGGAAAGAGCTCTGGTTTTGTGATCTAGGGCAAGTAGTGCAAGAGAATCAAGGGCAAAGGCACTCTAGAAATATAATACGGAGGTGGAGCAATTAGAAATCATAGCATAGCAAGCATGTCATGAATATCATGGGTGTGCATAGTGTCTCCAAGAAGACATGCAAACATTTCAAAATTGCATCGGTGCACCCCAGATGCACATTTGAGGAAAGTCGCTCCAGGGGACTTGTCAAAAGCTAGTCTTACAGACTCAGGATAACACTCGTGTCTTCTGTGACTGGGACCCAAAGGGCTACATGAGGGTTCAGTGTGATGCACACTTACTCTGAAATAAATCCCACCGTGTTAAGTGGGCCTATCTCTTAAGTAAATGTGCATAAGAGAAATGCAGACATAGCTTTGCATAAGGCGAAAAGGGTTGCCAACTCTGGACTGTGACATTTCTGGAGATTTGGGGTGGTTCCCGGGGAGGATGGGGTTTGGGAAGGGGAGGGACTTCATTGGGGTGTAATGCCGTAGTGTCCACCCTCCAAAGCAGCCAATTTTGTCCAAGGGACCTGGCCTCTGTCTTTTGGAGATCAGTTGTGACTCCAGGAGATTGCCTGGCCCGACCTGGAGGTAGGGTTGCCGTGCCAACTCCAGGTTTGGACATTCCTACACCAGTTTGGTGTTGTGGTTAGGGGCACAGACTCTAATCTGGGAGAACCCGGTTTGATTCCCCACTCCTCCACATGCAGCTGTCAGTGTGACCTTGGGTCAGTCACAAGTTCTCTCACAAGCAGTTCTCGAGAGAGCTCTCTCAGCCCCACCTGCCTCACAGGGCGTCTGTTGCAGGGAGGGGAAGGGAAAGGAGTTTGTAAGCCGCTCTAACTTCTTTGGGTAGTGAAGGGTGGGGTATAAATCAAATCTCTTTTTCTTCTTCTTCCTCTTCTCCTTTTCTTCTTCTCGTTCTCCTTCTTTTCCTTCCTCCTCCTCCTCCTCCTCCTCCTGGAGATTTGAGGGTGGAGACTCAGAGTTTCAGGAAGGAGAGACACCAGCAGGGTCTAATGCCATAGAAGGATCCACCATTCAAAACAGCTATTTTCTCCACGGGAACTGTGATCTCCCTAGGCTGGAGATAAGTTCTAATTTTGAGAGATCTCTCGGCCTCGCCTGGAGGTTGGCACCCACCCCTATACATATCCTTGTCCAGTGGAATGGTTTATTTTTTGCTTTTCAGTAGCCAGCTTTCATGCCACGTCATAATGCTTTTTAAATTCAGTTGCAAAAACAGTTTGCCTGTGCAGATCGGAGAGAAGATTCTGAAACGGGGCAGCCTGACTACTAGGCAGACCGAGGGTGCCAGAGGACAGAGGAAACCAAGACGCTAAAAGAGGCTTGCCCTGAGCAGCGCCCCTGGCCTGCATCTCCACCGCCCTGCAAAGGAAAGAGCATGCCCGGCCAGCATGGCAAAGGGAATACAGTGGACTGAATGGTCTCAGGCAGTTTGGACCAGGCTTTATACCCAGTTTTGGCTACACAGAATTAATTTCTGTGTTCTTTGGGAGCTGGTCTGTTTGAAATAATCCAGAATAATTAGCCCCTTCTTAAATATTCCACAATTGATAATGTTAGACTGGGGAAAAATAACATTTTCTGGTTGGTTGGTTGGTTGGTTGGTTGGTTGGTTGGTTGGTTGGTTGGGGTGTTGAGGGTGATCCAAGGACTGATTGCAGTCCATATCTTTGTCCCCATTTGGTAAAAAGTTTGTGCAAGTTTTTGTACCTTAAAAAAATGGTTTGACCAGTGCCAGCCCAACAGAAGAAATATGTTTGCACACCATAGGAAGGTAAAATAAATGCTTCCTTTAGAATTATTACCATAGGAAACAAAGTCTCTGTCGAACCACTTCCTCTCTCTTAAAAATAGCTGTTGCTATCCAGACTCAGTATCTTCAGATCACATACCGCCATGCATTGAAAGGGTGAGGAAAAGACCTCCCACCCCCACAATACCCTGATTGTGAGCGCACCAGGACAATTAATTGTTAAGTCGTGAATAGTTGATATTAAGTGGTCTTGAATTGGCATACCAAATCTTGCACGTCCGACCAGAAGCACATTACAAAGATGCAAACAAGAATCCAGTGGCACCTTCTTTAGTGGGATTCCGAGGGCTATTTTTGGACAGGAACGCACAGGAACGGAGTTCCGGCTGGCTTCAAAGTTGGCCACGTCCACTACAGCCAAAACCTCTGCGTGCGTGGTTACAGAGGGGAGGCCTGGAGAGTGACACACACTCCCGATGACTCCGAGGCGGGCAGGCCAGGAGGGCCCTGGAAGGATCAGGGAGGCATTTAAATGCCTCCCCGTGCCTTCCCCAGCCTGTCCAAGGGCTGGCTTGCCCGGGCTCCCCTGAGCCGCGGGGCGCCCAGGCAAGCTAAGGGAAGGCATGGGGTGTGGCCTAATGTGCTAATGAGCTGCACTGTCAGGGGTGTGGCCTAATGTGCTAATGAGTTTCTGATGTTGGGTGTGGCCTGTTATGCTAATGAGTTCCTGCTGGGCTTTTTCTACAAAGAAAGCCCTGGGTGTTGCCAACTTCCATGTGGTTATACAAACCTGACCTCACAGGATAGGCTGTAAGTAAATAAAAAGCAGCCATGATATTATTATGCAATCGATTCAATAATTATTATTGAGCATTCATATCATGGTACAAATTAGAAAACACATTCCAATACAAAATATGCAAATATTTAAAGTGTTCTTGTAACCCAAATGGTCCGTGCTCAAAGCAGTTTAACACAGTCCTTCTTTGATGTAGAGGTAAATTATTCCAAATATCTGATCAACTGTCATGGCTCCCGTGGGCCAGGTCCACACCCATGTTTGGCCCTTTATCAAGTTTTTTCTTCTCTACTTATTCAGTCTGTTTTAAGGAGTGTTTTACACTGCAGACTTTGAAATTTATGTTTACATTCAGGCACTTTGAGCTGTAGTATACAGAGGAACTTTGAGCATGGGCAGTTTGGTTTACAAGGAGACTTTAAAAATTTGTATATTTTGTATTAGAATATGTTTTCTAATTTGTACCATGATATGAATGCTCAATAATAATTATTGAATAGATTGCATAATAATATCACGGTTTGTAGTCGAAGGCTTTCACAGCCGGAATTCATTAGTTGTTGTAGATTTTCCAGGCTGTATGGCCGTGGTCTTGACATTGTAGGACCTGACGTTTTGCCAGCAGCTGTGACTGGCATCCTCAGAGGTATAACATAGAAAGATGGACACAGAGAGTACTCCATCTTTCTATGATATGCCTCTGAGGATGCCAGTCACAGCTGCTGGTGAAATGTCAGGTCCTACAATCAGGGCCGGTTCACCCGCTAGGTGAACTATGCATTTGCCTAGAGGGCGGGCTGGCCCTTAGGGTGCCAAACTGGACTGGGGGGGGCAGCAGTGGAGGAACCGAGGAGGAGGAGGAGGAAGACTCATGAGCAGGGCTCCTCCGGTCAGCTGCCTGTTGGACACATGGGACTTCCCAGGGGGGCCAGCGCAGTCCATCCGGCTGGAATGCCAAGACCATGGCCATACAGCCTGGAAAAATCTACAACAACCAATATCACGGTTGTTTTTTGTTTACTTACAACCTCCAGGTGGTGACTGGAGATCTCCTGGGATTACAGATGATCGCCAGGCAAGAGAGATCAATTTCCCTGGGGAAAATGGCTGATTTGGAGCACGGACTTTATGGTATTATACCACTGCAGTCTCTCACCTTCTCAAACCCTGCCCTCCCCAGACACCACTCCCCAAATCTCCAGGAATTTCCTAACTGGCAGTTGGCAACCCTGTTCTTTAAGGTGCTGCTGGACTCCGGTTTTATCCCACTGCTGCAGGATAACATGGCTATCCGACTAGCATTACAAAGAGGTCTTTGGCTATTTTGTGGTCACTTTCTTAAGTCGATTTTGTTTATTTTAGAAATGCTTCCCAGCTCATTCGAATGGCGTCAACCTTAAAAGGGCTTTTCTAGAGTTTATCTCCTCTGTGATGCAACCTGATTGCAATGATGCATAGGGTTAAAACATGCACACCATAATTTCCTCCCGCAGAAGAATGTTGTAATTTACTTTCAAGAGCTGAAACTACTTTTGATGGTGGCGGTTGCAAAAAAAATCTTCAATGACATCAGCTGACAGCTGGCTGCTCTAACAGCAGTGTCTGTATGTGTGTGAGTGACAGGATTAGATTGTGGGAAAGCAGTTAATGTTGTTTATTTGTAAAATTAGTTAATAAATAACTGTGATAGCTTGGCCTTCCCATTCATAGAGGAATCTCAGAGCTGATTATAATGTGGAAAAGAAAGGCAGGAATGGATACAAGTCGAGATGCCTTATGCTGAATCAAACCATCTGAGACAGTGTTATCTGTTCCACCTGGGAATGGTGGTTCTTCTGGGTCTCAGGCAAAGGTTTCTGCCAGCTCTGTTGCCCAAGATCTTTTTAATGAGAGACGTTAAGGATTCAACCAGGGACTTTCTACAGACAGAATTTGTGGTAGGGTAAGAGCTTTTGTGAGTCACTGCTGAAGTTATCTGAAGAAAGTGAGCAGTGACTCACAAAAGCTCGTTTCCGACCTCAAATTTTGTTAGTCTTTAGGGTGCTACTGGACTCTTGCTCTTTCCAACTGCTACAGGCAGACTAGCATGGCTACCCATCTCGGTCTATCTTCTACAGATAACATGCCATCGAGCCTATGTCCCCAATCACAACATTCAAACCACAACAGTCATTAAATGAAAAGAAATCGCCACCTCTGACTACCCATTAAAATCGTCAACAGGCTCTGCTCTCCAGCCGGTAGCAGGTCTCTGATCCTTTAAACCAATATAAAATTGTCCTCCTGAACAACTTGGGAGGCCGCTTGCCTCTGTAAAACTAGAAACACCGTCTAGCAGATTTCACTCGAGATGATTCTTCCATTACTGTGGAGTCACTACCGAGAAGACTCTGCTCTCTCTGTACGTGGGTTGCTAAATGACGGAGGAAGAACCAGCCAGACCTGCTCCTGTGCACTTAAAAAGCAGTCTGGCTTATAAAAACCAGCAAAGGAAACTTTCCAAAACACGTTGTTGTCTGCTAAATTTCAGAGATCCAGATGCTGTTAAAGGCATAGGAGTTGGTAGACAAACCCCATACCCTCACAGACTAAGGGTAGCAAGACACCAGGAGTTACAAGCAGTGCACTGGAAGCCAGGATGAGGTACGTAAGACAGTTTCAGATGGGCAGGTAGCCACATTGCTCTTCAGTAAAAGAGCAGGATTTGAGTCTGGTAGCAGCTTAAAGACCAACAAGAATTCCCAAGGTATAACCTTTCAAGAGTCAAAGATCTTTAAGGTGCTCCTGGACTGGAATTTGGCTCCGTGCTCTCGTCGGCTGCTAACAAAAGTTAGCACCGCCTGCATACAAGAATCTAGGGTTGCCAGGTCTGGGTTGGAAAATACCTGGAGACTTTTGGGGTAGATCCGGGAGAGGGCAGGGTGAGGGGAGGGGAGGGGCCTCAGCGTGGTACAATGCCACAGATTCCACCCTTCAAAGCAGCCATTTTCTCCAGGGGAGTTGATCTCTGTCAGCTGGGGGTCAGCTGTAAAAGTGGGAGATCTCCAGGTCCCACCTGGAGGCTGGGAACCCTATTTTTTGCCCCCCATGAGCAAATAGCAGCTCTAACAGGCCATTTTGGGTTAGGAAAAAGCAGCACGGGGTGAGAGGCTTAAGCGATCTCTTCTTCGGTTCATAGCAAACTTAAAAGTCCGTACAGCAACTATTTAAAGGGGGGGGTAAGGAAGCTCTGGCTCAGACTCCCAGTTTAGCCCTCCCTGCATCTCCTATGAGAACCGAGTGGAGACTTGAATGTTAGAACTCTGATCTGTAATCATCTAGCTAAATGCTCCAAAACTAAACTGCATTGGTCAGGCCGTGCCTGGAGTATTGTGTGCAGTTCTGGAGGTTTTCACTCCAAAAAGGATGTGGACAGAATGTAGTAGGTGCAGAGGAGAGCGATGAGGATGAACCAAGCCTTATGAGGAAAGGCTGAGGGACTCGGGCATGTTCAGTCTGGAGAAGAGGAGGTTGAGGGGGGACGGGATGGCTCTCTTGAAGTATTTGAAGGGCTGTCACTTAGAGGGGGACAGGGAGCTGTTCCTGTTGGCCGCAGAGGAAAGGACTCACAATAATGGGTTGAAATCAAGGGCAGGAAGGTACCGGCTGGATATTAGGGGAAACTTTTTGACAGCAAGAGTTGTGCAACAGTGGAGTCAGCTGCCTCTGGAGAGGGTGAGCTCCCCCTCCCTGGCAGTCTTTGAGCAGCGGCTGGACAAACACTTGTCAGTGATGCTCTGGGGTGGCTGATCCTGCATTGAGCAGGGGGTTGAACTAGATGGCCTCTATGGCCCTTTCCAACTCAGTGGTTCTATGATTCTATAGACACTGTGGCCTCCTGAAACTCACCTTCGAGTAAGGCTTTTGATCTGCTTTTCCGAGTTTGTCTGCCTGATCTTGGATTCTGTGTCCTGCTGGTACAGCTGTAAACAGCGCGGGAAAGGTGTCAGCGTAACTTTGCAATTTGGAACACTTATTTTTCTTCTCTTTTCACTTTAACTCTGTCCTGAGGAAGACAAAATCTTCCTAAACTGCCAGCCCATCCATTTCGGGAAGTTACAGCCAAAAGCCTCGCTTTGTGCGAGAACAAATAAAACAAAGCCAGAAAACTAACAAGCGGCCTCTGCTAAGCCTTTCACGCGCTTGATTGCCAGAGATTTATGAGGCCAGGACACTTAGGAGGCCTGGACACCTCAGAGGCTCCTGATGAAACTTGCTAATTTGACCCTGGCGCCTTTCCTGGCTTCCTTTGTTTGCTTGCCTTGATCTTACATGAACGTGCCTTTTTATTGCTTTGTAGACAAGAGAGCAAGAAGAAGCTGGCCGGCCTCTTTGGTTTAGAACCAGGACAGGAGAGAGACGTCACCTCAGACAAGATACTCCAGTATATTCCTGGAAAGGCAAGTATTGTCACAGATCCTATGGGGGTTTGTGAGGTGACTGGCTTAATAATAATGTATGCGCTGCTAATGCCATGCGGCAGCCTTGTTTGTTTTTTATGTCCTCTTTGTGAGAACAGTCACTGTTAGCCCTATTTTACCTCAGACAAAACTGAGTCTGAGAAACTGAGAACAAATTTATTTATTATTTATTTTTATTTATTTATTTTGGGATTTATACCCCGCCCTATCCGGTAGCTCAGGGCGGCTAACAAGCGGTCAAGCCGAGTTTCGGAACTAAAAACAATAACAATATTACATACAATAAAAAATTCAAACATTCAATACAGC
This sequence comes from Gekko gecko, assembly GCA_029375565.1. Lineage (NCBI taxonomy): Eukaryota > Metazoa > Chordata > Lepidosauria > Squamata > Gekkonidae > Gekko > Gekko gecko. The sequence goes on from JAPDNY010000016.1 coordinate 24,949,083, forward strand.
AGTAAAATTCATATAAATCCAAGATGCACGATACACAGTATCCCACATTGGCGGCAGATTTCTTAATTGCATGGGCACCAGGAGTAGTATATCCCAGCTCACGGGTGGCATCCATCCTTCCAGATAATGGGACAGATGGATGAAAGGCTCTCAATGATGGCATGATAGCAGTGGCGGCTCCTCCTCAGTGTCCAGTGGCACCTTTAAGCCCAACAAAGGTTTATTCAAGGTAAGAGCTTTCGTGTGCAAAGCACAGTTTTTCAAATACAATGGAATGGGAGGTAAGGTTCAAACTTATAGACACTGTATTTGCAAAAGTGTGCTTCGCACACGAAAGCTCATAGCTTGAATAAACCTTTGTTGGGCTTAAAGGTGCCACTGGACTCTAAATTTGTTCTACTGCTTCAGGCCAACATGGCTGACTTCCTGGATCTATCTTCATGAGAGCCTGAGACTTAGCAAAGGCAACTGACAATGTTTGGCTGAGTGGATATAGTCTGAACCCACAAAAACTCTGCCGTTGGTACAAATTGTTTTTAAACTGCACCTTAGACTCACAGGTTTGTGGCATAATCTTTTATGCCACCGTAAGTACCTAGGGACTGTGGTGGCTCAAGTGGTTAAGACGCTGAACTGCAGGCTGTGGAAGGTCAGTAGTTCAGCAGTTCGAGACCCAAGAGTGCTGCATAACGGAGTGAGCTCCCGTCTCTGGTTCCAGCTCCTGCCAACCTAGCAGTTCGAAAGCAAGAAATTGCAAGTAGATAAATAGGTACCACTTCGGTGGGAAGGTAACAGCGTTCCATGCACCCTGGTGTTTAGTCATGCCGGCCACATGACCACAGAAACGTCTTCAGACAGCGCTGGCTCTTCGGCTTTGAAACGGAGATGAGCACCGCAACCCTAGACTTGGATCCGACTGGCTTTCGAGCAAGGGAACCTTTACCTTTAAGTACCTAGGGAGCTGATGAGCTCCCCCTCCCTGGCAGTCTTTAAGCAGCGCCTAGACAATCCCTTGTCAGGGATGCTCGAGGCTGATCCTGCACTGAGCAGGGGTTGGACTAGATGGCCTGTGTGGCCCCTTCCAGCTCTGGGATTCTAGGATTCTAAGTCTGTGAAACTTCCAGGTTACCACAGGGCTTCTTTCTTTCTTCTTTTCTTTTGTGGCGACAGAGTAATGTGGTTACCCTACTGGTCTAAGCTATTAAACTCTCATGCCATACTCAAAGGTCCATCAGGGGCTATTAGCCACAAGGCATAGACAGAACACTATGTCTGGGGCAGTGATGCTCTGTATTTTTGGTGCTTGGGGGGCAACAGTGGGAGGCCTTCTGGAGTTCTGGCCCTTCTGGTGGACCTCCTGATGGCCCCTGGGTTTTGGCCACTGTGGGACACAGAGTGTTGGACTGGCTGGATCATTGGCCTGATCCAACATGGTTTCTCTTATGTCTGGGGCAGTGATGCTCTATATTCTTGGTGGTTGGGGGGCAACAGTGGGAGGGCTTCTAGAGTTCTGGCACCACTGGTGGACCTCCTAATGGCACCTAGATTTTGGCCACTGTGGGACACAGAGTGTTGGACTGGATGGGCCGTTGGCCTGATCCAACATGGCTTCTCTTATATGAATTCTGGGGAGAAGAGGGACTGAAACTTTGGTGACTGGGGTTTAAAACCTTGCACAAGGTGTAGAGCTCCCTGGGTGATCTTGGAGCAGCTAGATTTGAGTCTAGTAGCACTTTAGAGACCAACAAGATTTTCAGAGTATAATATATATTTTTGGGGTGATATTGAGTGAATCATTTCTCGCTTTCAACCTAACCTAATTCATGGGTTGTTTGGTAAAACAATGTCTGCCGGCTAGATTACCTTGGGGAATATAAAAAATAGGAATGAATGATTGAGGTATCTCAACTGGAGACTGCTGCCTCATTGAACTATAGCTTTCAGAGACTTTGGGAAAGTAAGTTTGCCAACCTCCAGGTGGGGCCTGGAGATCTCACAGAATCAGAACTCATCTTCAGGCAACAGAGGTCAGTTCCACTAGAGAAAATGGGTTCTTTGGAGGCTGGACTCTACCCAGCTGAGTTCCCACTTCTCCCCAAACCCCTCCTTCCCCAGGCTTCACCCCCAAAGTCTCCAGGTATTTCCCAACCCAGAACTGCCAACCCGGTGGAAAAGGAAGCCATTACACTTTCGCCTGTGTGTAGTAAAAAGAATGCCTTAAAAATAGTGGGCTCTTTTGACTTGGAAGCCGTTTAAGTTGCTTTAAAAGGAGGGTTGCCAGGCAGCACCTGGAGATCTCTGCTATTACAATCAACCGCCAGACAACCAAGATCAGCATCCCTGGAGAAAATGGCTGCTTTGGAGGGGTGGACTCTATGGTATTATACCCTGCTAAGGCCCCTCCCTCCCCAAACACCATCTTCCCCATCCTCCACCTCCCAAATCTCCAGGCATCTCACAAACCCAGAGCTGGCAACCCTATTCAGAAGGGTACATTCAAGATCTTTCTGTCCTATATCAGGAGAGTTGGAGTGAGTCTTCAGCACTGGTTTCACAGTGAAAGTGCAACGTGTCCACCAGTCAGCCAGTGGGCCTGCCACATTTATTGTAAGGATGTGCAAACTGTTAATTACCCCGTATCTAAGCTACACAGATTAACCAGCTCACAGCCTGAATCTCTGCAGCAAGAATTCAGAATGGGGACCCAGTCCTCCTAGTTCTCACGCTGCGTTTCTGTGGGTGGAGATGGTGACAGAGCTCTGTCCCCATCCTGTAAGTCAGGAATTCTGCAGACGAAGAGGTGGGGAAGAAGGGTGGATGGAAAGGGATTGTACTGCTCTCCCTGTTCTTTCGAAAAGTCAGGAAACTGGCTGGTGGATGAAGCATGGCTGAGTCATCCTTGGGGGGGGTGCAAGGAGAGGTTGCACCCAGTCACTTAGCATAAAGTTAGTACCTGGGAAACCCGTAGCCAAACACAGCCCTACCTGAGAATAATTCCTAGAGAGGGTTGTCTGTTCCATACCATGAAAGAGCTCCTGTATTCTCAGGAAGGGGAAAGAAGGGAGAAAGCCAGCGCAGGGCCACCATAACTAGGGTTGCCAATCACCAGGTGAGCCCTGGAGATCCAGCATTACAACTGATTTTGAGATGACAGAGATCAGTTCCCCTGGAGGAAAATGGCTGCTTTGGAGGGTGGACTCAATGGCAGCAATGGCAGGGCTTTTTTTCTGGGGGAACACGCCAGAACAGAGTTCTGGAACCTCTTTGACAAAATTCTTTTTAAAATGTTTAAAAGTTCATGAGTTTTCAGTATACAGATTGAAAACTTCATTTTCCTCTGGCACCTCCCCCCTTTTTTTTAAAGCCCCGGGCAGCAGGGTCAGATGGGACTTCTGGAAGGGGAAGTGTGGGAGACATTTCCCCTTGATGTCACCTTTGCATTTAGTAGGTTGAATGGTGATCTGTTTTGTTCTGCAGTCAAAAATATAGCTACAACTACCACCAATGTAGATTCTATTTAGGAAGAAGAGTGTTTGATGCTACAGGGAACACACAAGACAGAGAGATTGTGTAGGGATGCCAACCTTCAGGTGGGACCTGGGGATCCCCTGGAATTACAGGCTACAGAGATCAGTTGCTTTGGAGAAAATGGATGCTTTGGAGGGTGGGCTCTGTGGCATTGTACTCCAATGAGGTCCATCCCTTAATCTCCAGGAGCCTCCCAACCTGGATTTGGCCACCCTACCCCCCCATCCCCAACCAATGGCCAGGGGGGACTGGGCAACCCTATGGCTCCTTGTGTCAGATGTGGGCCTAGAGAACTTTCTTGTCCATTAGAAAGGTATTCACAGCTAGGGATGCCAGACTCCAGGTGGGGCCTGGGGATCTCCTGGAATTACCCCTCATCTCCAGACTACAGAGATTCCCCCTGGGGAAAATGGATGCTTGGGAGGGTGGACTCTGTGGCATTGTACCCCACTGAGATCCATATCCTCCCCAGGCTCCACCCCTAAATCTCCAGGAGTTTCCCAACCTGGAGCTGGCAACCCTCTACCCCACCTTTCCCCTGCTGGTGACCAGGTTCCCCAACCTGGACCTGGCAACCCTGTCCACAACAGTCACTCAAACATTAATAAAATCCCCTTCATTGGATACTTGCCAAGGTTCAAGAAAGTTCCAAAAATTTTGTATTTGCCAGAGTTTAAATAAATCACACATCTGGGATTTTAGCTCAGTTGGGATTTTAATCTCTTTGAGGTCTTGGCCCCCTTAAATTTTCACTGCCTTTCCTCTGGGCCACTGTTCCAGAGGTGCCATGCACAAATAGCGAAAGCCCTCGTTTAGGACTGTCACCTGCTAGGGTTTCCAGGCGCCCGCCAGGGGCATGGGAACCCCTGCTTTTGCAGGGTGCTTCCTCACCACTGGCCACTTGGCCGGCGAGGGGAAATCCCACCCCAGATGGCCTGAAGGCAACATGATGATGTCACCCGAAAATGACCTCATCATGTCACCGGCTCTGCATGGTGACGCTCTAGGTTTTTGGCAAAACTCTATGACAGTCAGTTTGGTGTAGTGGTTAAGTGTGCGGACTCTAATCTGGGAGAACCGGGTTTGATTCCCCACTCCTCCACTTGCACCTGCTGATGTGACCTTGGGTCAGTCACAAGCTCTGGCACAGCTGTTCTTGAAAAAGAGCAGTTTGTGTTAGAGTTCTCTCAGCCCCATCCACCTCACAGGGTGTCTGTTGTGGGGAGGGGAAGGGAAAGGAGTTTGTAAGCTGCTCTGAGACTCCTTTGGGTAGTGAAGGGTGAGGTATAAATCCAGTCTCCTCCTCTCCTCCTCTCCTCCTCCTCCAATGGTAAAATCGGTGACAAACCATAGAGTTTTGCTCAAAAACTAGAGTGTCATTTCTGGGTTCTCTGTGCGCGCAGCAGAAGCTCCCAGAAAGGACCAAAGATCCCCCCACTGGCTACCTTATCACCCCTTATTACAATTGATCTCCAGGTGATCAAGGTCAATTCCCCTAGAGAAAATGGCTGCTTTGGAGGGTGGGCTGTATGACATCACATCCTAGCTGAGGTCCTTCCTGTCCCAAAACCCCGCCCTCCCCAGGCTCCACACTCCAAATCTCCAGGTATTTCCCAAACCAGTGCTGGCAACTCTACCCACATCCAGCCACTGTCTCTCTGCCTCTGTCGCCCCTCTGCTGTAGGAGGACACCAGCCTGCCTCAGAGGGATATGTGGTGTTGCTTGCTGTGATAATGCATAAGGAATGGTTTGCTGAAAAGCCCATATAGATGTTAAGTACTATTGTTATTAACATTAACATTTTATAGACCAGAGTAGAGTTTATACTTTTGGTCTTGAAACTGTGGGGACCATGCCAAACTGAGGGGGTAGAATGAGCTAAAATAAAAGCCCATCATCGGCTTCTTATGTATGCTGCATATGATTTGGGGGTTGCGTTTCTATGCACATTAGGGAGTACTGCTTATGAGCCATCATTAGAATTCATATACAACATTCAGAAAACGTCACATAACATTATGTCAGTAGTCTTACAACAATCCTGCCATGTAGGTCACTATTATTATCCTCATATTGCATATAACTTGTTTAAAGCTGTCTAGCAAATAGGAGTTGGGAATCTGATGGTTCACAGGTCAGTGTCAACTAGAACGGACACTGGAAGATCCATGCCTGGATCCCCAGCACATTTTTATTGCTAAACAGTGGTGGGTGCCTGTTTTCAAATCAGGGTGCGGGTGCTAGGGTTACCAACCTCCAGGTGTGACCTGCAGTTCTCACAGAATTATAGGTTCTAGCAAGGCTTTTTTTGTAGAAACTCATTAGCATAATAGGCCACACCCCTGATAGTGCAGCTCCCTCCCAGGATTGGCCTCCCCAGGTGCCCCGCAGCTTGCAGGGCACATGGGGAACCCGAGGGAAGGAAGGCAGTTTCTGGATCGGCTTCCCCAGGCACTCCACAGCTGCGGGGTGCCTGGGGAACCCAAGGAGGGGAGGCAGTTTAAACTGCCTTCCCTCCCTGGATTGGATTGGCTTCCCGAGGGGGGGCCTGTAGGCGTGGCCTGTGCGTTCCTGCTCAAAAATAGCCCTGGGTTTTAGCTAAAACTCCTCATCACCAACTTGCCCCACCAAGTACACTGCTCCTAAATTTCTAGGAATTTCCCAAGGTAGAGCTGGCAACCCTGTTGTCCTCTGTTCTTTGCCTAGTATCAAATGGTCCCTCAGAACTGCTTGGGGTAAACATATAAGCAGTCTATATGTCCCCCACCCTTTTCCAACAGGGAACAGCCAAAGTTATGTACAGCTTAAACTATTGGAATAGGACCAGAGAGATCCAGGTTCAAATCCCTGCTAGGGAAATGATGATAATATCTGGAGAGAATGCCATGTCTGGTGTCACCCTTAGCCAGTCATTTCCCCCTCAGCCTAAGTTGCCTCACAGGGCTGTTGTGAGGATAAAATGGAAGGTGGGAGAACAGTGTACATCGCCAGTTTGGTGTAGTGGTTAGAAGCGCGGATTCTAATCTGGGAGAACCGGGTTTGAGTCCCCACTTCTCCATATGCAGCTGCTGAGGTGACCTTGGGTCAGTCACAAGTTCTCTCAGAGCTGTTCCCTCCTGAGCAGTCCTTGAGAGAGCACTCTCAACCCCACCTATCTCACGGAGTGTCTGTTGTGGGGAGGGAAAGGAAAGGAGATTTTAAACTGCTCTGAGACTCCCTCAGGTAGTGAAGGGCGGGGTATAAACCCAATCTCCTCCTCCTCCTTCTTTTCCTTGAAGGAAAGGCAGGATAAAATCAATTTGTATTACTGCATATAATCAATTTGTATTACTGCAATGGAATCCAGAAGGCAAACAATATACAAAGGTTGTATCTATGAGGGTCTTATATAATATATTTTGCCCCCTCATCACCACTGTACACTAGGGTTACCATATTTTGAAAAGCAAAAAGGAGGATCTTATTTCCTAACTGATTACTTCAAAGAAGTGATCACTATGACAAATCTCATTTGAAGTACCCCTGTTCTTTTAAACCATGATAATTGCTCGTAACTAGGAATATTCCTAACCTTCCAACCCAAAAAGAGGACATTGGCATCAGTTTTGTAAAAAGAGCCCAAAAGGGGATTGACACAAAAAAAATAGGACATGTCCTCTAAAAACGACATCTGGTAACCCTACTGTACACACCGAAAACAGTTTCTTAACGTTCTTGGGCATCCTGAGTGCCTGAAGCAGAGAGAAGTGTGTCAGTAACTTGCCTGAGGGGAAGGCAGAAAATTTGAACTCGCAGCTTAGGTCTTGACTGCTGGGCTGGCCTGTACATCCTGTCTTGCAGTATTTCCCAAGTCCAGTTGCTCATGTCCTGAAGCAAATAACAATAACAATAAAAAAACCAATTTGCGTATGGTGAAGACAAAGGCGGAATCCAGATTACCTTTAACAAAACTTCCTTTTTTGTTTATCAGGGAAGGGCTCTGTTTAGAGTCTTTCCCTGACGCAACAGCCTGTCCAAAGTTGACATCCTTCTTGTTCGGCGGTTGTCCTTGATGATTAAACTCTAAGTCACTCCAACTTATCCTAGCTGGGGTCTAAAGGAGTTTAATTTTTAACTTGTCTCGCTTGTAGGCTGAGATGGAGCAAAACAAGATGTGTTCAGGCCTTGTTCCTGGAGAGGAACTGATTTTCAAAATTCTCTCATGTAAACGCTGAGAGAAAACAAAAAGCATCAAAACCTCCACTGAGATTAATCAGAATGTAGATCTGCAGTGGCAAACTTAAATAGTGTGTGTGGGGAGAATAGTGCTGAAAATAAAGCACAAAACTGGTTTATTTTTCCCATTGAAATGCAAATACCTGAGTGTTTTCTGCCTGGGGGAGCTTGACAGTATTTCATTTTCTTAACTATTATTTTCGAAAGGCAAAGCGTCAGGTTGGAGCTTTGTTTGAGCACTTTAGAGATAACTGTATGGGGATCTGAATCTATGAAGCAAATCCTGTGATATCCCTGAAATATTTTAAACAAGTTATTGGCCGCGTTTCCCCGCAGAGGCTATGCCTGAGGCGTTTCTCAAAACCTCAGGCCAAAGCAGATGACAGACCAAAGACACATGATCAGCTATGTATGTTTACGCAGATTTAAGTCCCACTTTGATCAATGGGAGTTAACTTTTCTCAGATTAGTTTGCATAGGATTGACTCGGTATTCCAGCATGGTACTAGTATGAGTCATTGGTCTAAGATCTGGGAGGCCCAGGTTCAAATCCCCACTTTGAAGTTTGCTAGGTGACGTTAGGCCATTAATTCTTTCTCAGCCTAACCTACCTCTCAGGGTTGTTGTTTTGGGTCCCTATTGGGGAGAAAAGCCATGATATAAATAGCTAAATAAACAGGGGGAGAAGGTGAGGGGTGTTTTAGCCATTTCCTCAGATAGGTATTTTCCTGACCCGGGTGCATTTTAGCGCTGAGGTGAATAGCTGCTTGGTGGGGGAAGGAAGTTCATCCAGAAACAGGTTAACCTGAGCACTGCCCCCTCAGACAAAAAAATTGATTAAAAATAAAAATAAAATGTAAGGTGCGTGTGGGGGCTCCAAAATGTAACACCTTTGATAAGTAATGAGAGGGAAATTATTATTACCTCAGACTTCCTCTGTGAGAGTAAGGCATGAACCAGGCCCCGGCATCCCCTATTTATGATTGAGAATTAGGCACCACTTGGCACCTATGTGTGTAAAATGCACGGTGTTATGCAAACACAGATACGCGTTTATGGCTGGAAACTCTGCCACCACCTCCCATGGGGACCACCCTTCTGCCCTATTCAGGCCTTAATTCATCCTTTATGAGGTAAACTGTCGGAGGTGATATTGCGTGGTTTGAGTCGCCTAACTAAAACTGAGAACTCCATAACCTTGATATCTCCCATTTAAAGGAAGAAACATATAAATTTCCCCTTTTCAGCTTTTATGAGTCATCAGAATAGGGTTGCCAGGTCTGCGTTGGAAAATACCTGGAGACTTGGGGGGGTGGAGCCGGGAGAGGGCGGGGTTTGGGGAGAGGAGGGGCCTCGGCATGGTGTACCGTGCCACAGAGTCCACCCTCCAAAGCAGCCATTTTCTCCAGGGGAGCTGATCTCTGTCAGCTGGAAAAGCAGGAGATCTCCAGGCCCCACCTGGAGGCTGGCAACCCTACATCAGAATGTAGGGTTGCCGGTTCCAGATTGGGAAATTCCTGGAGATTTGGGGCTGGGGGCTGGGGAAGCTGGAGCTTAGGGAGGGTACCACAGTAGAGTATTACGCCATAGAATCTCCCCTCCAAAGCAGTCGTTTTCTTCAGGGGAACTGATTTCTGTGGTCTGGAGTTCAGTTGTCATTCTGGGAAAACTCCAGACCACCCAAACAGGCAGCTAGCGTGTTCCTTCTAAGCTGAGTTAGTGTGAGGTACCTCACAGTTTTCTAGCCTCCGGCTCATACATTTTTGTCTTAGCTCAGGAAGGAATTAATTTATGCAGTAGCCAAATCGCTTGCTCACAAACTTTAATGCCAGTCGTTCACAAAGCGGAATTTTTGCTCATAAGACTCCACGACGGGAGGATTGCACGCTGGTGGAACAATCAGATGGATGAAAGTCTGCAGTTGTCCCACAAGTAACCGAAAACCCCAGATTTAAAGAGGTATCTTAAGTATGGCTCTGAAGCACAGCAAAACGGGATGCCCACGGAAGAGGGACGTTTCCCAGATGTTTGTGTCTGGACATTAACTTTAGATCCATGAGGCAATCGTGCCTCTCGCGGATCTAAAGAGCCATCTGATCGGACTCTAAGACAAAAGCTGAAAAGGGGAAATTTATGTTTTTTCCTTGAAATTGGAGAGATCAGGGTTATGGAGTTCTCAGTTTGTTAAGCAACTCAAACCACATAATATTACCTCTGACAGGTAACGCATGTGTAGTACTTAGCCAGTGCGTATATATCTGAAGTCAGTGGTTTATGTGGAACTGCATTTAAAAAAAAACACCTGTAAAGGATTTATGTTATGAACGTGGCCACAATTGTGGACTGGCGGGTGAACTGGAGTTTTACCTGAAATGAATCACAACGACCTAACTGTTACATGTGAATAGGGCAGTGTGATATCTTTGTAGTGTACCCAGTCATTCAGTCTTTATCAGAGGAGGAGGAGATTGTATTTATACCCCACCCTTCACTACCCAAAGGAGTCTCAGAGAGGCTTACAATCCCTTCCCCTCCCCGCAACAGACACACTGTGAGGTAGACGGGGCTGAGAGAGCTCTCTCTCAAGAACTGCCCTTGAGAGAACAGCTCTGAGAGAACGTATGACTGACCCAAGGTCACACCAGCAGCTGCATGTGGAGGAGCGGGTAATCAAACCCAGTTCTCCCAGATTAGAGTTCACACTCCTAACCACTACACCAAACTGGCTCTCTAGTTCAGCAAGTTCAGAACTTCTTGAACGACGTCAGAGCATGGCTGCCTCGTTTGGGGGAACCAGACAACCTAGGGTCGCCAGCCCTGGGTGGGAAAATACCTGGAGGTTTGGGGGTGGAGCCTGGGGAGGGCGGGGTTTGAGGAGGGGTGGGATCTCAGCAGGATACAATGCCATAGAGTCCACCCTCCAAAGCGGCCATTTCTCCAGGGGAAACGATCTCTGTCACCTGGAGGTCAACTGTAATAGCAGGAGGCCTCCAGGTGCCACTTGGAGCTTGGCAACCCTACAATAGCTCTACCTTTCCAGTCCCATTTTCCCATTTTGTACCTTACCCTTTTATTTGCCCGCTAAAATAAATTACTTTTCTAGGATGCGCCTTTATCGCAGCCTCTGCCAATCTTCAAACTTTGCCCTATAAAACCCACACCAGCAATCTTTAATCAGATCTCTTGCCAGCCCAACTAGGACATTATCTGTAGCTGCCATCTAGCAAAACTGGGTATAACCCTATAACCCACGGTTTATACAAAGCAGGCAGGTGCTGGATTCCGATTGGCCTGAAAAGCCTGGGAACCCTGGAAAGATGAAATCTAGCAGCTACTTAATGGCCTGGAGGGTGTCTAATTAAATTTGGGTGTGCGGGTGTGGAAACGCCAAAATAGGTGGTGTGTCGAGGGGGTGTGAGAGCCAGGTGGAAGGAGCCATTTGAAAATTCCCCACCTTCTTTCCTTCAGAGAGCCCTAGACTTTCCTCAGTCACTGCCAACTATTAGGGAACATTGGGTACATTATGGGCATTATTAAACATTTGAATAGCGCCAGCCATTTTCAATTTCTTGTGAAAGCGCATTTGATATGTTATGCCTCCAAATCACCACATCCTGGAAAATGGTGATGTATTTGTAATTTTCTATATTTTAATATATTTGATTTAGCCGCTCTAGAACATCAGTAGTTCCAAAACAACGTGCTAGGGAGTAACTGACATGAAAAAAAAAATGGGAAAAGCGCCTATGCGTCCAAAATACCCAGCTCACATAGGAGGCTGCCTGCCGTGTCTCTGCATGATATACGCTTGTAATTTTCTATATTTTAATATATTTGATTTAGCCGCTCTAGAACACCAGTAGTTCCAAAACAGCATGCTAGGGAATAACTGCCATGAGAAATAATGGGAAAAGCACCTATGAGTCCAAAATACCCAGCTCACATAGGAGGCTTCCCACGATGTCTCCGCGTGATATACAGTTGTAATTATCTGTATTTTAATATATTTGATTTAGCCGCTCTAGAACACCAGTAATTCCAAAACAGTGTGCTAGGGAAGAACTGCCATGAAAAATAATGGGAAAAGCACCTATGAGTCCAAAATACCAACATAAGAGGCTGCCTGCCGTGTCTCTGCATGATACACAGTTGTAATCGTTCCTTCTTCCCAACTGCCGTGGGTGTGATTTCTGCTGTATTGCATCAGGTATGAGTGGATCACTCAGTCACTCCTAATACAGCAGAATTACAGAATAGAAACTCAGTGAGGGTAGATGGTTTGCACCTTTATGCACTCTTTGGGTATCAAAGCAATGTGTGCCTCCAAAACTAATTTGGGGGAAAAATGCTTTGGCTATCAGAAGTTTGGAAAACGTGCTATCTGCTTTTGCAGCACATCTTAGGCTCTGTTAAATTATAATTACTGGCTCCTCTGCTTTTCAGCAGGTTTATGTTCCTACTGTAGCGAAAGCAGAACGCAGTGACCCATGACTATCTTAATGAAAGGTTATCCTTAATAATTAAGCACTGGGAAACAATCTTTAGGTTAAATGCATTCCTCCTGCCTGCAGCTTGTTATGGGGAATGAAATCCATCCCTTGTGCGGTCCATGCTGATTTCTCGGCCCACCAAGAACACTCATTATTGCAGGTCATGATTGAGCTACCTAGGAGCTCAGCTCCGATACGGCAGAAGGTAGTAATTCCATTGTTCTGAGCGACTCTTGTCAGACTGATTAGGATAAAGGCGTGCCCTTAGCTACCAGTGTGACACATCCCGGCTTCGCTTACACGCTTTTCAGCAGCTGTGCTTTCACTTGGGTGTTTCCGCAGACCAACACTGAAACCAAAGCAAATGTGATTTGGAAGAATCCCGAAACTCACAGCAGTAGACCTGTGATCGAGTCTCTTTCCTAAATTGAAGCTGAGCAGAATTGGACAGGGTGGGGGAAACTGTAGGCACAACAGATGGGGAAACTGTAGGCACAACAGGTTTCCTTGGGAGACGGTGGGCTCTCCTCCTTTGCCATCTAGCCTCTGTTTCAAAACCTCCAATCTGACAGCAATGCTGATTCTTTGAATTTAGGCAGATCACAAGAAGGGAGGGCAAAAAGGGTTGCCTCCCTGCTTAGTTCTCACGGTCCTTTCTTACACGCCCAGGGAAATGCTGATTGCCACTTTGGGGCCAGGAAGCAATTTTTCTCCAGGCCAGTTTGGCCAAGGATCTTGGAGGTTTTTTGGTCATCTTCTGGGCATGGAGCAGGGGGTCACTGGGGGGGCGGGGGGAGGTATTTGTGAATTTCCTGCATTGTGCAGGGGGTTGGACTAGATGACCCTTGGAGGCCCCTTCCAACTCTATGATTCTATGAATTCTAGGGCAGTATGGAAGACGTTAACCAATGCACAGGCGTCACTTAATTTGAATGGTCCAGGTATGAGCAATGAGTGATGGCCAAAAATCTCCTGGGATTACGAATGAGCTCCATGAGACAGAGATCAGTTTCCCTGGAGAAAATGGAAGTCTTGGAAGGTGGACTCTGTGGCATTATATCCCATTGAAGCCCTTGCCCTGCCCAACCGCCCCAAATCTCCAGGGATGTCCCAACCCAGAGCTGACAACCCTGGCGGAACTCATAAAACCATGCGGGTCACTGCCACATAGCACTCTCCAGTGTATGTGTATTTTCATTCCTTCGTATTTTCATCCTGTCCTTCCAGAAATATCTCATTTTATTCTCCAGAACCCTCTGAGGTAGGCTGGAGAGAACGAAATGGTGCCTTCTCTAAGATTACCTCATGAACACTAATGCAAAGCAAAGATTTAAACTCCCGTCTCCTACAACCAAACGTCATGCAAGTATTGCATAAGCTGTATTCTCCCCATTCCTTTTTTTAAAAAAAGAGAAATCTCCCTTTCAGCTCTGCTTGGAACTCCTTTATTGTCAGCAGCTGCATATTTTTATTTTATCTCTTCCAGCGCTGGCAGCTGATCAATAAAGCCAGCAGCAAATATTTAATCTTCTTTTCCTTGTACTTTAATTGCCCCTCTGTGAAACTGCTAACTGCTGTTTAGTAGCTTTCCACCTCCAGATGCTTGCTCTCTGGTGCCCTATAGAGTCTAATTTATCCTTGTGGAATGTTCCTAATAGTGGGGTGGGAAGGTAGCTTATTGTCACAGGGGAGAGTAAGAGCGTCACTGTGGTGGTAAATAGTGATATCCCCTAAGAGCTCTGTGTAATTTGAACAAAAAGCTGGTTACGAATGCACACTTTCGACCCACTTTAGCAATCGTCTGCAAGTGGTTTTTGCCATTTTACACAGTAAAATCCAGTTGCACAGTGGATTGGAAGTGCATTATTCAGTTTGTGTGAAAGGGCCGGTAGATGTTCTCAAGGAAGAATTCTGTGCAGTTCAAAAGTGTGCACACTCCTGCATCAGGTATGTGGAGAAATAATGAGCCAAATGGGTAGCCATGTCGGTCTCAAGCAACAGAACACAGGTAGAGCTCAGGGGCACCTTTAAGACCAACAAAGTTAAACTCTGGGTATAAGCTTTCATGGGCATGCACGCTTCTTCTGGTAACTTATACTCAGAAATTAACTTTGTTGGTATTAAAGCTGCCACTGGACTCAAACTTTGTCCTAGAAATAATGAGTGAGATCCTAGCTACCTTTATATTTCACATGATGAAGGATGCTGTGTATCTTGAAGCCGTGCATATTCCAACACCAACAGAAACGGTCCTTATAAAATAATCTGTCTTCTGTTTTCTTTGCACCCCAAGTGATCCTTAGTTGGTATGAAAACTGGAGTATCCCACAAGCATATCCCTGATTCCATCTGTGAAATGTTAGAAGGCATGCACTGTCTTGAGAGTGGAGAGGTGCAAAACGTAAAACGCAGAACTTTGATCATCCAGGTCTGAGTTCCAGAACTGTTACCGTGTGCATGTGCAGAATGTTCTCTCGCCACTGTCGTTCTTTGTCGGGCATCATTTTGTCGAGGTAACTGGCCGCTTCTGAGCTCCAGCAAGTCCCATTTTGTAATGTTAGCAAGTCTCCTGACTGCTAGCAAGTTTCCCGTTCCATGAGATGATGCTCAGAAGCCAGCTTGGGGGGGGGGGAGTTGCAGCCAACCCCATAGAGCAGAGGTGTCAGATTCATGAGGGCCGGAGCTGACATAAATACCTCTTTGTTGGGCTGGGCCACATGTGCCATAAAATGTAATGCTAGGTACTGGAGATATAAACTGCATAAAGGATAGCAGCTGGTAAGCTCCGAGTTGGCGTGCCCTCACTGCAAGGCCTCATGGGCCGGGAGGGGGGTGCAGAGGAAAACCCACATAGGCGAACTGGACAGGCAGCACTGCAGCGCTGGACAGGTGCTCCCACAATGCTCGACTGCTGCAGACAACTCCCCTTAGCACTCCCTCCCTTGCATCAGTTGCTTTTGGGCTGCATAAGAGCCCTGGGCAGGCCAGTTCCGGCCCCCGGGCCTTCTGCCACAGAGTTTTCAAGGCACAAGCCGTTCAGAGCAATGTTCCCTCTAAGCTGTGGAGTCTTGTGAGCAAAAAATTCTACTTTGGGAGCTACTGACATTAAAGTTGTGAGCGAGCGATTTGGCTGCTGCATAAATTAGTTTACTCTGGAGCCCTCCTTCCTGAGCCGAGACAAAAATGTGTGAGCCAGAGGCTAAACTGTGAGCTAGCTCACACTAACTCAGCTTAGAGGGAACACTGGTTCAGAGGTGGTTTGCCAATGCCTGCACTGCAACCCCAAACTTACTTGGGCGTCTCCCATTCAAGTACTGGCCAAAGCTGATCCTGTTTAGTTTCCAACCTCTGGTGAGATGGAGCGAGCCCAAGCCACACGCTCTTTTTAACACTGACAGAAAACGTTCTGAGAAATTAAAAAGTCATGACTGTAACACTGCATTCTGAACAAATCTGAAGACGGTGTTTTTTCTCCTTGCCAGACTCCTGGAGCCTCTCCCAAATGGTGTTATCTGTCTATAGGTGCTGCTGAGGGTTTTTTTTTTTTAAATCCAATTAGGCCCAGCAAAGCCAAAGGAACACAAGATAAAAGGGGCTCACAGACAATTAACACCTTGTCACCAGTTAACCAGTTCCTCTCTTGCTGATGATGGCTGCTAAAGGGGGTGCTGTAGGAGGTGAAGCCCATTCCAGAGAGGTGAGGTAACTAACGAAAGAGGAGCAGTGTCTTGGCTATTAACTGCTGATCCTTCCATTTATCAAGGGGCCGACTTTGCAGCAGCTGTCTCCCTGGCACCGGCTGCTAGAAAGCAGGCCCACATGGATTAGGCAGCGATATGACTGGCTAACTGCTGCCCTCGTGGATCGTGCTGTGGGCCTGCGATTGGAGCCTAACATTCAGCTTCGGGCGATGTGTGAACTTTTCCCTTTCTGACACTTGAGTTGCATACATTTAGGTAGCGGTGAATCTTTTCCTATCTCCTTTAGCACGGGCCTTCCAAGGTTTGACAAGGGAGAAGATCCTGTAGTTGCTCTCTGGCTGGAGGCAGTCGACATCTGAAGTTAATATAATAAGCCACATTGTTGCTTTATGTTATACCATTTGTCCCGTGATCTGCCTCTGCTAAACAGGTCTTGCAGGTTTTCTCATGCGACTCCCACAACCTGCCACACCTGTTTGGCCAAAAAAGGACAGTGGAGCATTAGAAAGAGGTGTGTACAGTACTTCTTATATATGGCTTTCAACTTACTTTATGGAAAAGGCAATTGTCTGCTTCCAGTCTCTGCTAACTGACAAACACTGGCAAACTACGCTTGCTGTTTGTACAAACATGGCATGAGTGGGAATTCAAACCTGCATTCTAGTCTTACATTCTATCTGTATTGTACATATTATTTACACTGTGAGCTGCTTTGAGTTCCTGCAAGGTAGAGAGGTGGCTAATAAATATTTTAATTAAATAATTAAAAAAAATTAAACCTCCATACCAGTAAAAAAATATAGCACAGTGGGGAGAAAGCTCTTAAACCAACTATCCCCTGCTGTGCTGCTACCTTTCATTTTTTTTAGTAGAGAGTGGCAATACAAATACTCTGATTGTGTCTACTTATTTTGCTGACATGAGAGAGTCTTTTGTGACGGGGTAGGCGAAACACTGTAGAAAAATGTCTGGTCCCTGTGCTGAGACATCACCACAACTAAGGTGTGATTGTAAGGCTAAATACATATAAACAGGGCTTTTTTGGTAGAAAAAGCCCAGCAGGAACTCATTAGCATAATAGGCCACACCCAGCAGCAGAAACTTATTAGCATATTAGGCCACACCCCATGCTACCAGAAGTGTGGTCATCCATCCAAACCCACCTTTTGCTTCTTATTCTGTTTACCTTGTTTGCCGTCCCAGGGCTTTTTTTGTAGCAGGAACTCCTTTGCATGTTAGGCCACACGCCCCTAATGTAGCCAATCCTAATGAGTTTCTGCTGTTGGGTGTGGCCTATTATGCTAATGAGTTCCTGCTGGGCATGGCCAACTCGGGAGCCAGCTGGAACTCCGTTCCTGCGCGTTCCTGTCCAAAAATAGCCCTGCATATAAAGAAGTGTATGGAAAAAGACCTCCTGTGTCCAAGCTGTGGAGAGCTCTCCTTTGGAACGCAGCGGGGGGGACATACATGACGCCCATCGGCCTAAATTGAGACCTCGCTTTTTTGCCCAGGTCTGGCAACCTCTAGTTTGGGTCAAACTCAATTAGCACCTTTTCAGACCACTTAGCTGGGTTAATCTTCCTGCTGCTTGTACAGGAGATTAATTTTAGCTTCTTTTTAAGCCCCCTCGCCCCGGATTCTCTCCAGGGCTGTAAGCAAACAGTCCACATGCCAGTAACGCCCCCAGGCTGGCATGGAGACCCGGCAACAAACACTCCTCCCGTCTGACTTTGCCTAAAGAGCAAGCGTCTCTGCTGATTTGCATTGCCGGCTTTGATTGCAAAAAAATATTGCCTCTTCCTCCCCCCCCCAGTCAACTCAGGGAGTGGAGGGGGGGGCCAAGCTAATCCAGGACAGAAATCCGAGGGTTTGGGAATACGGCCAGGTGACAGGCTGGTGGGGTCATGGGTGAAGTCAGGGCAGAAGTTGACCAGCCAGATGTAAAGCTGCCGTTGAACCTGGCAGGTTATTATCAGAGTCAAGAGCGAAGTTGGTAGGTTATGGCTGGATTATCGGAATAGAATCTGGTGGGTCATTTGCAGAGCTAATCCAGGATCTGGTGGGTCATGGGTGAAACCAGGAAGGACTTGATAAGTTATGGTGGAGAGCTGTGTTCCCTCTAAACTTTAGCCTCCAGCTCACACATTTTTGTCTTAGCTCAGGAAGGATGACTCCAGAGCAAATTAATTTATGCAGTAGCCAAGTTGCTTGCTCACCACTTTAATGCCAGCAGTTTACAAAGTAGGATTTGTAATGCCAGCAGCTTACAAAGAAGACTCCACAGCTTACAGGGAGTATCGGTGGAGAGAAAGCCTGGCAAAATCTAATGGTTGAGGACAGAATCTAGCTTCGCAGTTCCCAGTGCTTGTTGTCTTTGAATAGAAGAAGAAGAGATTAGATTTATACCCTGCCCTTCACTACCCAAGGGAGTCTCAGAGTGACTTACAAACTCCTTTCCCTTCCCCTCCCCACAACAGACACCCTGTGAGGTAGGTGGGGTTGAGAGAGCTCTGACAGCAACTGCTCTTTTTTCAAGAACAGCTGTGCCAGAGCTTGTGACTGACCCAAGGCCACATCATCAGGTGCAAGTGGAGGAGTGGGGAATCAAACCCGGTTCTCCCAGATTAGAGTCCGCTCACTTAACCACTACACCAAACTGGCTCTTCACCAAATCACTTCACTAGACTTAATAGTTTCCCTGGCTAGGTCCATAAAACATGGCTTGATTGTGAACCTTCCATTTATGTCTCCTTGAGAGCCAGTTTGGTGTAGTCACAGTTAAGAGCGGCAGACTCTGATCTGTAGAACCGGGTTTGATCCCCCCACTCCTCCATATGCAGTTGCTGGTGTGACCTTGGGTCAGGCACAAGTGCTCTCAGAGCTGTTCTCTCAAGAGCAGTTCTCTCAGAGCTCTCTCAGCCCCACCTGCCTCACAGGGTGTCTGTTGTGGGGAGAAGAAAGGAAAGGAGATCTTAAGCCACTCTGAGAACAAACCATTCTAGATCTGGCAAAGGCAGCGGGGTCAGGTTCTAGCCAAAATGACAGGATGCCATTAGAATGGAGGCACACGTTACGGACAACCAACTTTCAGTTACCTGTGCATTTATCCTTCAGCTACAATGACATACACACACACACACACACACATATATATATATATATATATATATATATATATATATATATATGCGCATAGGTGCTCACTAAGAACAGATTATATACTTTTTATGAGCCCAGAGGAAGTTATTCAATGTACTTTGCCATTTGTTTAATTTTGAGTTTGGTATTTCCATTGGTATAGTTCTGAGAAGGAAGATAAATTAGGGGAGAATAAAAGATTTTATTAAGTTGTATCTGTCTGTCCAAGTTGGATTTGTTTTCTCCCAATTTTGCAGAAGATGAATTTGGGGAGAATAAAGGATTTTATTATGTTGTATCTGTCTGTCCAAGTTGGGTTTGTTTTCTCCCAGTTTTGCAGTTGGGTTTTAATTTCCTTAATTATACATGTGTGATTCTGATCTATTAAGTCATTCGGATCCCTTGGGATTTTGATTCCCAGATATGTTAATGTGGAATCGGTCCACTCATATTTAGTTGTCTCTAAAAAAAAATTCTTTTGTATTCCTTGCTATGTGGATCGGCATCAATTTTGATTTTGTCTGGTTTATTTTTAGGCCAGACACCTCACTGTATTCTTTCAGTACATTTTGTAGTGTTAGTGATTCATTTGGGTTGGTTAAAAACAGTGACATGTTGTCCGCGAATAATGTAAGTTTATAGTTTTTCTTCCCTATTTCGATCCCATCAGTATCATCTTTATTTCTGATCATGTTGGCTACTGGTTCTATTCCATTTTGAAAAAACAAAAACTAAGAACAGATTTTTAGAAATTCGACCCCTAAGGGGGTCAAAAGGGGTAAAATGTGCTCCCCCCCCTTGATTCCTATGTGGCTCTCCGGCTGCTGCCTCCTTGCACCCCCCCCCACTCTCTGATTGGTCAGCTGCAGATCTCAGTGTTCTGAGGTAAAAAACCCAACATTTACAGGAGACTGCAGAGAGCTCATGACAGTTCAGGAAATCAGGACGTATGTCTCTGTTCATTTCTTACACTACAATCTTCTCTGTTAGGATTCCTACAACAAAGGTGACATTTCAAATTTCACACGATCAGTGTTATAACTGGATTTACGGGACTTAAATACCGTAGCGAAGCATGGGTATCAGGTTAGTTTTTTTATATATCCCTATTTCAACCACCCCTCTTCCATCTTTCTCATAGAACCTCACGGGTCAGGAAAATGGGAAAGAAAACTATGACCAGCGTTTCCCTGCCCTTTTCAAGAAGGGCCGGAGGAAGACCGTGGTGCGGAACCTGGGGAAGATTATCTATTACTCGAAGGTCAAGTTTAAGTTTCAGCACTGTCAGGTGAGTTCCGTGGAAGGATGGGAAATGCCAGATATTCTTTTTGGGAGGCGGGGAGGCGAAGATGAAGACCAGCCAGAAGCTTCGATGTCAGTGAATTGATCATCCCAGCGTTTTGGACATACAAACAGAAGCCATGCAAAGGTCTGATGCGGTTTGAGGGTGCCTAAGTTGAAAATTGGGCTGTGATGGTTCAGAGGTCAAGACGCTGAGCTGCAGAACGGAAGGTCAGTAGCTCGGCAGTTTGAGACCCGAGTGCCGCATGGCGGAGTGAGCTCCCATCTCTGGCCCCAGCTCCTGCCAACCTAGCAGTTCAAAAGCAAGAAACTGCAAGTAGCTAAACAGGTCCCACTTCAGTGGGAAGATGACAGTGTTCGTGCGCCTCAGCATTTAGTCATGCCGGCCACATGACCACACCACGGAGAAGTCTTTGGACAGTGCTGGCTCTTTGGCTTGGAAACTGAGCTGAGCACCACCCCCTAGAGTCAGATCCAACTGGCTTTCGAGCAAGGGAAACCTTTACCTTTAAGGTGAAAATGAGGGATTTAACTTCCCTCCCCACAGGAGGTTTCCCTGATGGAAAAGAAAAAACAGCTGTCTCTGGAGGGTAGTTGATTGATGAAACCACATAGCCATGGAAGGGTTAAACCCAGTCATGCATGACTTTGATCTGGATTTCAAAAGCCTGATGTTTACATTTAAATGATGATGATGTCAGATCCATGTTCTCTATCTCATCTGATGTGACGCCAAATCATGTGTTATTCCGCAGCAATAACTTTTTGTGTCCTTCCTTTCACAGGAGGTGAATGACTGCTACTTAGAACTTTTCCAGGCCTACTTGTACTTTCAGTCCCTCGGTCCAAATGGACTCACCTATCAGGTAAAGGAAGCCAGGATCTCAGAAGCCCCATTGGCTGCCTAAATCTAAAAGCAAACGAACACGCCAAACGAGTGAAAGATTATTTGCCAGTGGGCAGGCAGTCCTGGCTTTAAGCTGAGGAAATTGCCAATGTCTTCTGAAGAATAATAAATTCCTTAGAAAGCCAAGGGCACGACAGATGCCGTTTTTGTCTGGGCGAAAGCCAGATAATTAAATCATTGTAGAAGCACTAGCTCCCTGACTTGTATGATTCAGGGTCCGGTTACCTGTGTGAGCCTAATTCCAGTTTTGGATTTATGGAAATGCTACGGAGTCAGACGTAATTCATAAAAGCAGCATCTGAAGTCGTAAAACTGTACCTGGATTTTACCACTTCTGACTGTAGCTAGTGGAGGGGGGAGCTGAGATTATTGCATTCCCTATAAACAGAATCCCTGCTTGTAGAAACTTAGCAAATCAGGGGAAAGGGCTGTAGATGATCATACTTCTATCCCACCAAGGAGCTGAGGCCTCCATACAGTTCTTCATTCCTCCCTTTTATCTTAACAATGACCTTGGGATGAAGGTCAGGGTGAGGGTGGCAGAGACAGTGACTAACCCAAGGGTCATTCAGGGAACTTCAAGGTTGCTTGGGGATTTGAACGGATGTCTGCCTGATTTGGGGAGGTGCTGTGGTCCGGTGGAAGAGCCTCTGTTTTGCACGCAAAAGATCCCAGGTTCAATCTCCGACATCTCCAGTTAACGGTCAGGTAGCAGGGGATAGGAAAGACCTTTGCCTGAGATCCTGGAGAGCTGCTGCTGGTCTGAGTAGACAATACTTGATGGACTGGTGGTCTGAGTCAGTATAAGACAGCCTCAGGCATGTTCATGGACTGCTGTACCACACTGGCTTTCTAGCCTAGGCATTCTACTGACATTATTGTTCTTCCTAAATGTAGGGGGGGGGGCCCTCCCTCCCTCCTGTTGACGAGTCACGAGAACCCCCATTTGCAGTTTGATTCATAGCATCCAAGAACAGTTTCACCCCTTCCTCTGCTGCTCAAACAAACGAGGCCTTAGACTCGTAACAGCCGAAATCTGCTCAGATACGTGCATGTAATTCAAATGGGAGAGTTTGGCAACGGAAATTGGTCTGATGTACAATAAGACTGCAAACAAAATGAAGTAAACAAAGCCGTGTTCTGCTCCTGCAGGGCCTGCTGCCTTTGAAAGAGCTCCAGTTGAATGAGATCAAAAACCTGAAAGGGACCGAGGAGGAGGTCCACGCTTTCCGAATTACAGGTACGGACGCTTCTTCTGTTCTCCTCCACTCCTCTAGCGTGTCCCCTGCTGTCAGGCAGTTTGTTACCCGGCAAATTGCCTCATCTGGGCACAGAGCACCAGGGAGCTCACAAGGGGGCCTTGAGCTGCAGGGTGTAGAGATGTGGCATTCTCTGTGCTTCCCTGGTTGATAGTTAGAAGACTGGCCGGCTGGCTTATAATGCTCCCTCTGAGCTGTGGAGTCCCGTGAGCAAAAATACTACTTTGTGAGCGACTGGCATCAAAGTGGTGAGCGAGCGATTTGGCTGCTGCATAGATTAGTTTGCTCTGGAGCCCATCCTTCCAGAGCTGAGACAAAAAAGTGTGAGCTGGAGGCTAAAAAACAGTGAGCTAGCTCACACTGATTCAGCTTAGAGGGAACACTGGCCCCCTGCAGCTCCACTGCTGCGGAAGGCCAGAGGGTATCGCAACCAATGCTCCCTCTAAGCTGTGGAGTCCTGTGAGCAAAAATTCGACTTTGTGAGCGACTGGCATTAAAGTGGTGAGCAAGCGATTTGGCTGCGGCATAAATTAGTTTGCTCTGGAGCCCTCCTTCCTGAGCGAAGACAAAAACGTGTGAGCCAGAGGCTAAGAAACGGTGAACTAGCTCACACTAACTCAGCTTAGAGGGAACACTGCTTCTGACCTCAGCTTTTCCCTGGGCGTGTAAGAAAGGGCCGCAAGAACTAAGCACTGAGGCAACCCTTCCTGCCCTCCCTTTCATGATCCGCCTAAGTGGCACCTGGTATTTTTGGCCACTGTGTGACAGAGTGTTGGACTAGATGGGCCATTGGCCTGATTCAACACTGGCTTCTCTTATGTTCTTATGCTCTTATGTAAGTGCACAGAACCAGCATTGCTGTCAGGTGGCCATCCAGCCTCTGTTTGAAAACCTCCCAAGAAGGAGAGCCCCCCACCTCCCGAGGAAGCCTGTCCCACTGAGGAACCGCTCTAACTATCAGGCAGTTCTTCCTAATATTTAGCCAAAAACTCTTCTGATTTAATTTCAACACGTTGGTTCTGGTCCGACCTTCTGGGGTGACAGAAAACAACTGCGCATCATCTTCTATGTGTGCTCCTCTCCGTGGTAGGATCACTTCTGTATCACAACAGCAAGCAATGAGATCACAACAGTAGGTCAAACTCCCTTCCGCACCTACCTCCTTTCCTCTCCCTCTCTTTCAAACTTTGTTCTGAGTCATGCCGCTCGACAGGAACCCTTCCCAGGAGAGCAACCTTTCTGCTCAGTGGCTACAAGGCTTAGTCATCCATGAATTACCGCGACTGTTTCTCGGCCACTGATTGTTTAAGCGGCATGAGGTGTACTGGGAGAGAGTGAGCCAGTAAAGCTTTTTGGATGCGGCCAAACCCTGCGAGTTGCAGAGCTCTAGCTGCCTACGTGCTTCTGGGCCAGATGTGTCTTATGACAGCAACAAATGCTAAGTTGTAGCCTGTGCCTGGCAGGAGGGGGCAAATGCGTTCAGAACAAGCACATGGCGAAGGGCTCTTCTGGACCAGTCCAGTCCAGATGCTATCTAGTCCAGCATCGACAGTGGACAACTTGAAACTCCTGCAAAAGGCCTACAAGGGCATAGATACCAAAGATTCCCCCTGTTGTTGACTCCCCAGCACTTGTCATTCAGAGAGATACTGCTTCTGAATTTGTCTTAGCTCTTTTGGAAGCCATCTAAACCAGGGGTGTCAAACTCATTTGTTACAAGGGCCGATCTGACATAAATGTCACTTTGTTAGGCTGGGCCATGTGTGCCATTAACTGTAACACCTGGTACCGGAGATACCAACTTTATAAAGGACACAGGCAACCCCAATTAACAGTATTATTTTTTATTCAGGATACAAACAAAAGCAATTGATTCCTAGCAGTGAAAGCAACTGATTTACTGGGGAACTTGCAAAATAAATGTATTTAATCACATGTAAGAATAGGTTTTTCCCATGGGATACCATAAAAGGAGAGTACCTTACATTTCTGTCCATACCAGTTGCTTGCGTACATACCAGGAGAGAGTTTGGTATAGCGGTTAAGAGCGTGGACTCTAATCTGGGAGAACCGGGTTTGATTCTCCACTCCTCCACCTGCAACTGCTGGATGACCTTGGGCAAGCCATAGTTCTGGTCAGAGCTGTTCTCTCAAGGGCCGTTCTGGAAAGAGCTCTCTCAGCCCCGCCTACCTCACAGGGTGTCTGTTGTGAGGAGGGGAAGGGAAAGGAGTTTGTAAGCTACTCTGAGACTCTGAGTGAAGAGTGGAGTATAAATCCAATCTCTTCTTCTTCTCTACTTGCATGTAGGCCAGGTAAGTGCCCTGGACAGGGCAGTTCTGGCCCCTGGGCCTTATGTTTGACACCCCTGATCTAAATTAATAGCCCTAATTACATCCTGTTGCAGCAAATTCCATAATTATGTATCAGATAAGCAACTATTTCCCTTTGTCTTTCCTAAATCTACCACCCGGTAGCTTCAAGTTCTGCTATTATGGGAAAGGGAGAAAAAGGATATTTCTGTTCCCTTTCCCCATACCATGCATGATTCCGAACATCTATCTTGCAATCCACGGGTCCCCAACCTTTCTGAGGCTGTGGGCCATTTGGAATGCTGACACAGTGTGGTGGGCACAGCCACGGAATGGCTGCCACAGAATGGTTGCTGTGGAAGGTGGAGGCCTGCCACAAAATAGCCACTGCAGCTTACCTTTGGCCACACATGGAAGATCCTTGTGCTGTGGTGGTAGCTGCTGCCAAAGCAAAGTTTTAAAAAATTTGCACAGCCGATCAAATCTTCAGCAGCCAGTCAGAAGCTCTGCTGGGTAAAAGCTCTACCCGGCCCACTTCCTACAAATGCATGGCAGGCACAAGAAAAGGTGTCTGCAGTAGGTTAGCCAGGTCCCTTTTGACCACCAGTGTGGGGGGGAGAACGTTCCAAGAGCAGGAAGTGATGTCGTCGCCCCTCCATTCCCCCAGAAACAGTGACTTGCACGTGATGTCCCTGCATCACAGAAGTGACGTTGGCACGTTGGGGCAATGCTCCCTCTAGGCTGCGGAGTCTTGTGAGCAAAAATTCTCCTTTGTGAGCTGCTGGCATTAAAGACGGGAGCGAGCGATTTGGCTACTGCATCAATTAGTTTGCTCTGGAGCCATCCTGGAGGCTAAAAAACTGTGAGCTAGCTCACACTAACTCAGCTTAGAGGGAACACTGGTCGGGGGCGATGCTCTGGGTTTGGGGCAAAACTCTATGGTAAAATCGGCATCAGACCATCAAGTTTTGCCCCAAAGCCAGAGTGTCACCCCTTGATGTTGGCGACGTGCCAGTGCCACTTCCAGGTGATGCAGGCATGTCGCGTGTGATGTCACTTTTAGGGGGGGATTCCCTCCCGCCAGTGAGTTGGCTGGCAGTGAGTAGGAGGCCACAGAATTGGGGGACTCCCTGCTTCCACGGGCGAATGGCGACCCTCGGTGGCAGTTGGGGGATCCCTGCTGTCGTCCATCGGTGCACACGGAATCCGTCAGCACAAGTTAGTTTTGCCAGTGGGGCCAACTGGGCAAAAGAACATGTCTCTGTGGTTATTTCAGCATGTGGAAGATGGTGTGTATCAATGCTCCCTCTAAGCTGCGGAGTCTTGTGAGCAAAAATTCTGCTTTGTGAGCTACTGGCACTAAAGTTGTGAGTGAGTGATTGGGCTGCTGAATGAATGAATTTATTATTACAGCACATAGCCAGCAATATAAAACCGTACCTACAAGTATTTACCATGTAAATGAATTACAGTGTCAAGAGTATCCAGATGGTAAAGATAAGACAAGATTAATAAAAGATAAAATTGTACAAGAATTTTGATCAGTAAAATCAAGGGTGCGGTGTAATGTTGGACAAAATTGGGTCTTAAAAGGGGTAAAATAGAGATAATAAAAACATCAGTAAAATTAGGATCGGACAATCCTAACCCAAATGGCTGCCTGGACGCTGATGAGCTTTTACAATCAAAAGACAAAGTTTTGCTATCTGATGCAGCGCCGCATGGTCAAAATTAGAAAGCAATTTCTCTGTCTTATCCTGATCTGAGGGGCCAACCAAGAGAGGGTCAATAAATTTTGTGCGAGCTTCGTTATATAATGGACACCTCAGGAACACGTGTTCCTGAGATTCGATCTCCCCAGACGCACACAGGCATGATTGGGCTGCTGCATAAATTAGTTTGCTCTGGAGCCTCATCCTCCCTGAGCTAAGACAAAAATGTGTGAACCAGAGGCTAAAAAACTGTGAGCTGGCTCACCCTAACTCAGCTTAGAGGGAACACTGGAGTGTATGTGTGTTTGTGTGTGGGGGGGGTTAAGGGGCCCCCGTTCTCCACATGCTGTGGTCCCATTCTGAATCGGGCCGTGTGTTCCTGAAAATCTAAATTTAATCTGGAAACTTCCAGCGCGTGTCTGGTCGACAGGCATAAACAGTCTATCATGTCGATAGCCATCCTAAGCATATTTACCAGGAAGTAAGCCTCATTAAACTCGGTGGGAAAAGACATTTTGGATTGGGCAATTTAGGAAGTTATTTGCTCAAGAAAGGTTTTATGATGTCCATAAAAGCCTCTGAAGGGAAATATTAGGTGACCTTATTGAACATTTCTGATTCTCATAGACACCAAAGTATGCGGAATCTCTAAGGCTTGGCTTATGGACATTTCTTTGAGTTATGAGTAAATAGCTTAATCACCTTAAACGTCTGCGATGGCTCAGCAGGAAATGTCTCTCATACTACTTTTTTATTTCATCCTTTCATTAATGAACGGCAGGAAATGTACACAGTTCTTTCTTCCCCCGTTTTTAATCCACACAACAACCCTGTGAGGTAGGTTAGGCAGACAAAAAGAGAGAGACTGGCCCAGCGTCATCTGAGAAATCTTGTGAGTGGTTGTTGGCACAAGATCACCATAATCCAACTAGGATTATCAACCGCAGTTTGGGAAATTCCTGGAGATTTGGTGGGTGGAGCCTGGGGAGGGCAGGGCTCAGGGAGAGGTGACGCCTCAGCGGGGTATAATGAAGAAGAAGAGAAGAGACTGGATTTATACCCCACCCTTCACTACCCAAAGGAGTCTCAGAGTGGCTTACAAACTCGTTTCCCTTCCCCTCCCCACAACAGACACCCTGTGAGGTAGGGGGGGGCTGAGAGAGCTCTCCTGAAAACTGCCCTTGAGAGAACAGCTCTGAGAGAACTTGTTGTTTTTTAAACGTTATTTTGATTAGTTTTTAAGAAGTTACAGGGAAGAAAAACGAAACAAAAGCTCCAACAGTGAGCTACACCAAGCATGAAAAATACAACATTCTAGATTCAAACAAAGCAACATATTGCAGCAAACCATGAACATATATCGTAAGAACCATGAGAACTGGTCTAAGGGGAAGTACCACAGGTAGACCTCAGTCAGCAGAGGAGTGGGCAGGAATATAGAAAGAGGTTTTACGTGTAACGGAAGGTTAAATGGCTAGTTCCAGAAACAGCTTCTCCTTCCAACTTATCTATGTCAGCCTTTTCCAGAAAAGGAAACCACTTATCCAAGGGATTAAAAAGCTCAGTCCCTGTACCATTTTCTACAAAAAATAGTTGGCCCTTCTGTACCATAAAGTAGTCCCATACCTTGTGTCATGACCCCAGCAGGTCGCCTTTGGCTGCCACCACCCTGGATTTACGGTCCCTTGAGAAGGCCCAGGGTACCCTCTCAAGCCCATCCAAAAATGCCCCTTTTACAGCCGAGAAAACACAGGCGTGATGACCAGGCAGAGTACTTAACAGTGGTTTATGAAGAACAATACTGGGGCAAGGCAAATAAGGCAAGGTGCTTTAAAAAGGTATAACAGTGCTGAAAGGCCAAAAGAACACAAAGCTAACGCGACTACCTATTATTATTCCTTAACTGTTACTACTTAAGGCCCACAAGCCTTCTGACCAGGCCTCCTGCTTACCACTCACACTAAGCCAAGTGGGGAATCTTTCTCTCACCAGACCAGCCTGTCCCCTGTGAGACCAGGCCACAGATGAGACGGAAGAACACCGTCCCCTTCAGTTTAGCTCGGAGAGCAAGGACACCGTTTTCCACAGCTAACAGCTGAAATCAGAAGACACCTCACAAACTATGTATCAATCTCTTCACAGAATCCCTGTACTCTGATTGGCTAAAAACCGTCCCCAAGCATTGTGGGGATTGTAGGCTGTCTGCTTTCCACTGCCAGACAGGCCCCTCCTATAGTTTAGGCCTCTAGGCCCTGTCTCCGTCCTGCATGGATTGTGACACCCTGGCTAGCCATTGATTGATGGTAGGAGGCTGAATGTCCTTCCATTTTTGAGCAATTACTGCTTTAGCCACTACCAACAGTACCTGCATCAGTTCTCTTCTGATGGAAGGTGGTTTGTCACCCGGCCAAAGGTTTAACAGAATAACTGCTGGATCAAGAGGTATGGTATAACCTGTTAAGGTTTGGATATGCTGAGCTCTGAGAGAACTTGTGACTGACCCAAGGTCACCCCAGCAGCTGCATGTGGAGGAGTGGGGAATCAAACCCAGTTCTCCCAGGTTAGAGAGACTGCCATACACCAAACTGCCATAGAGTTTACCCTCCAAAGCAGCCATTTTCTCCAGGGGAACTGATCTCTGTCGTCTGGAGATCAGTTTTAATTCCGGGAGTTCTCCAGACCCCACCTGGAGGTTGGCAGCCCTAAATTCAGTACTCCAACCACTACACCACACTAAACTGTACAAATATAGCAGCCCCACCCAGTAAGGAAGGCCGGCTCTAGTTCTGTCCTTTCCCTGGATAAAGAATCTAAAACCCAGAACCTTCCAGTCAAACCCCGTAATGCCAGCTAGCCAACTTCCAGTCTGCCCCAGGGGCTGATGAAGAGGAAAACATGTCTGTCTTGTTTGGAATTTAATCTGAACTTCTTTGCTCCTGAAACCAGTCCACTCTCTCCCCAACTCCTCCCCGACCCCGCTTTTACTTTTCTTTTGGAATTGCCCCGGGGGCGGGGGGTGGGTGGACAAGAGGCAGCCTGGTGGCGATCTTAGATTGCAGAGGGGAAAAGTTCGTGCCCTCCGATAAGCCCACAAAACAGCTTGTCACATTGGCATCTGCAAAACCTCAAGATCTGTTCTGACTTCTCTGCCCCGATCACAAACTAGGGCATTTCAGAAATGCAGAATCCAGGCTGTGCCCCAAAACTTGTAGCGTGCAGCATATTCTCTCGTCCCCAGCCACTCCCAAAGCTCTGACAGGGATTCCCTGCTGTGCCTTGACATGCCTGGCGTATATCCTCTCTCTGCGGTCTTTAAGTTGCATGGAAACAGAGCCTCCAGTTGCTTCCACAGGCCTTCCACCTGACATCGTCGTTCTGGAAATAACCTCATTTTGTCATTGTTCACATTCGGGGTTTATTCCTGGTTTAGGGTTGCCAGCTCCAGGTTGGAAAACTCCTGGAGATTTGGGGGTGGAGCCTGAGTGGGGTACGGTGCCATAGAGTCCACCCGCCAGAGCATCCATTTGCTGCAGGGGAACTGATCTCTGTAGAAGAGGCAGAGGAGGAGGAGGAGGAGTTGGATTTATACCCCGCCCTTCACTCGGAGTCTCAGAGCAGCTTACAGACTCCTTTCCCTTCCTCTCCCCACAGTAGACACCCTGTGACGTAGATGGGGCTGAGAGAGCTCTGAGAGAGCTGTGACTGACCCAAGGTCACCCAGCTGGCTGCATGTGGAGAAATGGGGAATCAAACCTGGTTCTCCAGATTAGAGTCTGCTGCTCTTAGCCACTACACCAAACTGGCTCTTGAGTCTGGAGATGAGCTGTAGTTCTGGGAGATCTAGTATGTATGTGTTGTTGTGCCATCAAGTTATTTCCAGCTCATTGGAACCTATGAATTAATGACCTCCAAAATTTCCTATCCCTGGTTCTGCTTTCTGGAGACATCCTCTTTGAAAGTTATTGGAATGCATTGGTAGAGTTGTTTTTCACTCCTCCTGAGTCCTGGGGCGGGGGGACAGATGGCTCTTAAGACCACACTGCAGTCATTGTTTGCGCATGAACACTAAGGCGTTGCCACTTGCTGTGTCACTCTCTGCAGCTGCTGGAGTTTATTTCGAACTGAAAGCCGATTGTGAGACAATTGTGTTTCTCGAGTGTATCTTTATGACCCAAAGTGGGGGGAAAGGTTCTTTGGTAGCAGGTGTTAAGAAAGACCTTTGCGCTGCCAAGGCAGACTACATGATGGGCAGGAAGGCACAGCACTCCGACTTGGTCTAAGACCGCTTCCAATCAGAGCTGCCAACTTCCAGCTTGGGCCTGGAGATATCCCGGAATTACAAATTATCTGCAGACCCCAGTTCCCCTGGAGAAAATGGCTGCTTTGGAGGATGGATTCTATAGCATTATAAATGTGTAAGAGCCAGTTTGGTGTAGTGGTTAAGAGCACGGACGCTAATCTGGGAGAACAGGGTTTGATTCCCCACTCCTCCACGTGCAACTGCTGATGTGACCTTGGGTCAGTCACCAGTTCTTTCAGAGCTGTTCTCTCAAGGGCAGTCCTCGAAAGAGCTCTCTCAGCCCCACCTACCTCACAGGTTGTCTGTTGTGGGGAAGGGAAGGGGACTGTAAGCCACTTTGAGACTCTCTCGGGTAGTGAAGGGCAGGGTATAAATCCAATCTCCTCTCTTCTTCTTCTACAAGGTCCCTCCCGGCCCCACACCCTGCCGGCCCCAGGACCCACCCTCAAAATCTCCTGGGATTTCCAAACACAGAGCTGACAAGCCTGCTTCCAGGGTTCATTTGGCACAACGGACATCGTGGAGTTTTCCCCAGCTCATGGGAGCCCTGGAGAAGTTCAATTAGTCAGTGTTACATTAAACATGAGGCAGGGAAAAAACTCTGAGGAAGGCTAAAGTTATTGTTCTGCTGATAATGATTTATTTTGACGGCTTGCAGAGTGCCGGCTTATCTCAGTCCTCCAAGCGCCTCCGTCAAGCCCGTTTCAAATCGCACCTGGCATTCACTTTAATAAGAGGCAGTTAATCACCAATCGATTGGTCGTGTCAGTCATATCCTGCCTCCTGGAAGCAGGCGGTTCACTTGGCTGCAGTGTTTATTGCCATGACTGGGCAGGGGTGTGAGGGGCGGGTGGCTGGAAATAGGGAAACTGGAAGGGGGCTGGAGCTGCTTCTCGGGTGTAGGAGGGGCAGAGTGGGTGGTCAGAGGAAAGGCCACTGCCCATGCTTAAGGTGCTTTCACACATGCTGGGATATTGCACTTTCAATACACTTTGGGGATAATTTGCAAGTGGATCTTCCCATTTCATACAGTAGAATTCAGTTGCAAAGTGCACTTTCGATGCACTTTCATGATAATTTGCAAGTGGATCTTCCCATTTCGCACAATAAAATCCAGTTGCAAAGTGCACTTGCAATGCATTTTCGTGATAATTTGCAAGTGGATTTTGCCATTTCATTCAGCAAGATCCAGTTGCAAAGTGCACTGAAAGTGGATTGAAAGTGCATTTATTCAGCATATGTGAAAGTGTCCTTAATTATTCAGCCTCCATTTCAGTGTCCTGGTGAAAACATGGATCTTGCCCAGGCTTGCCAAGAACTTACCTTAATTCGGCAGGGGATGGATACGTCCTGGCAGGATCATCCCCAGGGGAAGGAAAGACGGGATGCACGATGCCATCACCAGGAAGTGACACCGGGCAATGCTCTGGCAATGGGGCTGGAAACTCGATGGTACCATTTCCAGCCCCATTGCCAGAGTGTTGCTCGGTGTCACTTCCTGTCGATGGCATCATGCAGCGTGGGTGTTGCCTGGAGGAATGTTCCAGCTGGGGACTGTGTGTCCCCCGCCGAGTTATGGTAGGTACTTGGCAACCCTAATCTTGCCTTAGCAAGCCTGGGAAAAGTTTTGCCAAAGACATTTTAATGCTACCATGACTCCAAGCCTGCATAGCTGGTTTTCTTCTCTCTCCATTTATCCTCACGACATCCCAGGAAGGTGGGTGAAACCCGGAGAGAGCATAGGGCCCCCAGTCACCGAGTGAGTTCTTTGGCTGAGCAGGGATTTGAATCCAGGTTCGGCCAGGATTCTAACCACTATGCTACACTCTTCCAGCACTTTAGTGGTGGAAAGTCTTGTCAAGTTGTAGCCAACTTATGTTGACTCTATAGGGTCTTCAAGCCAAGAGATGTTCAGAGGTAGTTTGCTATTGCTTGCCTCTGCCATGCAACCCTGGACTTCCTTGCTCGTCTCCTACCCAGGTACTAACTGGAGTTGATGGTCAGACACAGGGAGGGGAAAACAAACTTTACCCAGTGCCTGGAATCAAGAACCACAAGGGTAAGAAAGAAGCCTGATGAAGGGCCAATATTATGCAAATAGCTTATTGGGTATGATAATAAGCTCCTGCAGCTCTTTTTCTATGAAATGACCCCTGCACATTGCAAAGTGCAAGTGACTGACCTGGCGCGTTTCCGCATCTTAAGACACATCTTAAAAGGCCCCATAAACATCCTTGTCTTGTGTCTATTAACCTGGCTGCTGAAGTAAGTAATATAGTCATTTTTACCACATCGCAAGTAAAATTTATTATTTTATATGATTACTCATATTCAATATTCTTTTTTCTACAGCTTTCCTTTTTTAGACCAGTTTCAATTTATTGGTTGTTATTTCATCGTGACATGTAACATTGGAACATGGGTGTCTATCTGTAGCTCAAATTGTCTGACCGCTGAAGAGCGATTTCTCCGTGGGACAGGCTTCCTCGGGAGGTGGTGGGCTCTCCTCCTTGGGAGGTTTTCAAACAGAGGTTAGATAGCCATCAGACAGCACTGCTTATTCTGTGAACTTAGGCAGGTTGTGAGAAGGGAGGGCAGGAAGGGTTGCATCAGTGTTTAGTTCTTGTGGCCCAGGGAAATGCTGAGCACCACTTTGGGGTCAGGAAGCAATTTTTTTCCAGGCCAGTTTGGCTGCGGATCCTGGAGGTTCTTTTGCCATCTTCTGGGAATGGAGCAGAGGTCACTGGGATTGGGGGGGCGGGTATTTGTGAATTTCCTGCATTGTGCAAGGGGTTGGACTAGATGACCCTGGAGGTCCCTTCCAACTCTATGATTCTATGAAGGCCCCCAAGGGGCAGAAACATGTCCGGTCACTTGTATTTGGCCCTTGTGTTCAGGTCACTTGCACTTTGTAATGAGGCTTAACTGTCTTTCTAATAAACACATGGTTTTTTGTATATAATAAGTATGCGCTAGGTTTTTAATATTGGCCCTTCCTCAGGCTTCTTTCTTATTAACTGGGATCGACCTTGCTTATCTTCTGAGATCTGATGAGACCGGGCTGGCCGAGGCCATCCAGACCGGAACGGCGGCACTTCAACGTTTCCTCTGGTCTCTTCTTACAGGTCCCTTGCTGAACCCTCTGATCGTCTACTGCCCGGACAGGTCGGAGCTGAACCGCTGGCTTTACCACTTAGAGAAACAGATCCACTTAAACGGAGGAAGCCTCGACTTGCCCTTCCTGGCTCAGGTGAGTGGCCGGTTTTGGAGCTGACCTAGATGTCGGCAGACTGAACCGAGTTGCACAATAGGGTCGGTGGCTCAAGACTGCTGTTTGTTATGAGTCTGTTCCAAGCCTTCCCTTCCCCTAGCATTGACCATGTGTCGCATTGCTGTTGTTAACAACAGCCCTGAACGCTGGAAGACTGGGGTATCATTAAAAATGCAAACTGAGGTTCTCAAGATGCTGAGTTCTATGCCCACTAAGGAAATCTTAAGTTCGGCCAAGTGTAATTTACTCTAGTTTTGTTCCATACTGTTACCGTGTCCCGTGTTCCATAACATATCCTCCTGCTGCCATTTTCTGGGTGTAGATGTGCTCATGGTGTATATTTGGATATGAATTTTATATATAGTAGATACATGTTATATATAAAAGTGGTTAAGACGCTGAACGGCAGGCTGGAAGGCCGGTAGTTCAGCAGTTGGAGACCCGAGTGGCGCATGGCGGAGTGAGCTCCCGTCTCTGGTTCCAGCTCCTGCCAGCCTAGCAGTTCGAAAGCAAGAAACTGCAAGTAGATAAATAGATATCACTTCAGTGGGGAGGTAACAGTGTTCTGCGCGCCTTGGTGTTCAGTCATGCTGGCCACATGACCACAGAAATGTCTTCAGACAGCGCTGGCTCTTCGGCTTGGAAACGGAGATGAGCACCGCAACCCTAGAGTCGGATTCGACTGGCTTTCGAGCAAGGGAAAACTTTACCTTTACCTAGATACATGTTGCCCTGACCTGGGTAGTCCAGGCTAGCCCAATTTTATCAGATTTTGGAAGCTAAGCAGGGTCAGCCCTGGTTAGTATTTGGATAGGAGACCACCAAGGAAGTCCCGGGTTGCTGTGCAGAGGCAGGCAATGGTAAACCACCTCTGAATGTCTCTTGCCTTGAGTCTGCTGCAACTTGATTGCTCTTTCCACCACCGGATACACGTTGCAATGGATACTTCCATAAAGATAATACATATCCAGCTCTTACACACTCACCCTTTCCCAAATTTAGTCCCAGTTGGCAGAAAATGAGTGAAACGAATGCTCATGGAATACCATCTCACAATGCAAACAACTCTGTTTGGAATGGTGTATTCTGGGAAGAATTTCCATTAGGGCAGACCTGGGAAACATCCTTACAAAATCTGCACTTGGCTGGAGTTGTGGAACACAGACAGCCCTGTTGCTGTAACATTCCAAGAGTTTTTAAGCAAAATAGTAAATGGTCTTATCTGAAGGAAGACCAAAAGAGAGACGTGAAGTAAACGTTCCAAGAAGGGAACTAAAATAAAGGTAAAGGTTTCCTTTGCTTGAAAGCCAGTTGAATGTGACTCTAGGGGGCCGCTCTCATCTCCATTTCAAAGCCGAAGAGCCAGCGCTGTCCGAAGACTTCTCCATGGTCATGTGGCCGGCATGACTAAACGCCAAGGCACATGGAACACTGTTACCTTCCCACCAAAGCGGTACCTATTTATCTGCTTGCAATTTCTTGCTTTCGAACTGCTTGGTTGGCAGGAGCTGGGGCCAGAGACGGGAGCTCACTCCGTCACGCGGCTCTAGGGCCTCAAACTGCCAAGCTACAGACCTTCCAGTCTGCATCTCGGCGTCTTAACCTCTGAGCCACCGCGGCCTTAAGAAGGAAACTACAGACAAATAATTTGGGAAATTTGGTGTAGTGGTTAAGTGTGTGGACTCTAATCTGGGAGAACCGGGTTTGATTCCCCACTCCTCCACTTGCACTTGCTGGTGTGACCTTGGGCAAGCCATAGTTCTGGCACAGCTGTTCTCGAAAAAAGAGCAGTTTCTGTCAGAGCTCCCTCAGCCCCACCTACCTCACAGGGTGTCTGTTGTGGGGAAGGGAAGGGAAAGGAGCTTGTAAGCCACTCTGAGACTCCTTCGGGTAGTGAAGGGCGGGGTATAAATCCAATCTCTTCTCTTCGCCTCTTCTCTTCTTCAAGGGAAGGGGAAGCAATTGGGGCTGTGTGGTGTAGGAAAATCGTCTATTCTTCCCCCCCCCCCGTACACTATTTCCACAACCACCACTCCCCTCCCCAGCTGTTTTAAGCCATGATAAAGGGGGGAAGACAGGCATGTCTATTATGCCTCTTTTGTCCCCTGTTGGGACGTCAGGGGCCCATTCTGGTTGTGGTTGTGGAGGGGAAGAGTTAACCACGCTGTCTAGCCTTGAGCTAGATCCCCCTCCCTCCCTTTGAGGCTGCCAAATAACACGTCTGGTGTTCATATCAAAGGATATCATCACCATGTGTGGTCTGGCCCTAGAACAACCTACAGGGTAAAAGGCACCCATTTCCACACCCACGAGTCCTTTGGCACGCCCTCCCTTTCATTCTCCTGCCCTGTTCCTATTCTGGATGCGAGGGCTTAGCTTTGCCCCCTAAAACAAAGGTTTTGCCAGTGTGGGGAACAATGAGTTAGCAGGTATGAATTGGAAGCCGTCCCGGAATGCACACCTGTGAAGGTGTTCTCCTCCCCTTCGAAAGCGGCAGGCTGCGTGTTTTCGTTTCGGTCCTGTCATCAGCAGTCCCTAGAAACTCCTGAGCCAGAAAAAGCTCTTCTCCTGCATTATGAAAGGAGCCCCTTTTCGCCCGGTTCCCACGCACGGGTAATTCCGCCTGGGCCCGGGAAGCGGAAGGTGTCTGGGATGAGACAGAGATGGCTGGAGGGAGTTTCTTGCCCACTCACAGTTTCCCGTCTGGCTCCTAAACGACTCAGCGCCGGCTTCTGCTGCCGTATAAAGAGAAGGTGTTCTGGGTTGACAAAACAGATGCGTCTGTGTATAGTATTTTTACATTTTCGTTTGTTTTGCCGGAAAAAAAGGGTATTTGAATGGCTCAGGGTATAAAACCGGAGGCATTAAATGCTCAGACTAAATTACAGTACATTGTTGTAAAGCACCTCGTGAATCAGAGATGAAAGGGAATCTTGTGCGACCGGTTTGCCGGCTGCGTTAGGTGGCTTAGAAATTCCAGCCACCAGCAATTCCACTCGATGGGAACCCCATCTCTGTTTATAAGAGCGGCAGCCCTTGCTTGGATGC
The DNA here is from genome assembly GCA_029375565.1 of Gekko gecko. Taxonomy (NCBI): domain Eukaryota; kingdom Metazoa; phylum Chordata; class Lepidosauria; order Squamata; family Gekkonidae; genus Gekko; species Gekko gecko. The sequence continues at coordinate 24,986,265 of JAPDNY010000016.1, forward strand.
AGGTGTCTTGCTCTTCCAGAGTTTGACTTGTTTCATTTTATTTCAGAACTGATAAAACAAACAGCTTTTATGTCCTCTTTTTCCTCCATGCTTTCCCCCAGAAGTTCAGGGTGGTATATATGGCTATCCTCTCCTCCTCTATTTTATTTATTTATGACACTTATTTTATTGGATTTGTATCCCGCCCTCTCTGCATAGCAGGTTCAGGGCAGGTTCCAGACATACAGATCTGCAGTAAAGCAGATTTACAATTAAAACATATTCGTCAGGACAGCATTAAGTAAACTCACTAAAATCAGTAGAACATTGAAAACATACAATGTGCCTCAACGGATGATATTAATTCCGGCGATGTCACCATTCTAGTCGGCTTCTAGGATCTGTGGTCACTGGAGCAGGGGGTGGGGGGCAGATCGAAATGGATGCCCGCTGCCTCAGCTAAAAGCCTGGTGGAAGAGCTCTGTCTTACAGGCCCTGTGGAACGGTAATAGGTCCCGCAGGGCCTTGATCAGGTAGCTCATTCCACCAGGTAGGGGCCAGGACCGAAAAGGCCCTTGTCCCAGTTGAGGTGAGTCGGACATCCCTAGGGTCAGGGACTTCCAGGAGATGCTGGTTCGTAGAACGCAATGTTCTACAGGGCTCTTGTGGGGAGAGGTGGTCTTGAAGATATGCAGGCCCCTGGCGGTATAGGGCTTTAAAGGTAAGCACCATCATCTTGAAATGGATCCAGTATTCGACAGGTAGCCAGTGCAGTTCACACAGCACCGGGTGGATGTGTGCCCACACAGGCAATGACATCCTCACAACAACCTTGTAATGTGGGTTAGGATGAGAGTGACTGGCCCAGGGTCATTTGGCAAGTGGGGATTTGAAGCTGGATCTGCACCCCTAAAAACATAAGCAGCCCTGGTTGGATTAGGCCAGTGGTCCATCTGGTCTGTCATCTTGTTTTGCACAGTGGCCAACTGAATGACCCCGGAAGGGCTACAAGCAGGTATGGAGGCCAAGGCTCCCCTGTTCTTGCTCTGTAGCAACTGACACGATTGAGGGGTGACATGATAGAGCTCTACAACATTATGCACAGGATAGAGAAGGCAAAGAAGGGAAGTACTTTTCTCCTTTTCTCACAATGGAAGGAAGGAAGGAGGGAGGGAGGGAAGGAATTGGAAGGAAGGAAGGAAGGAAGGAAGGAAGGAAGGAAGGAAGGAAGGAAGGAAGGACTTCACCGAAGACTAATTAACATGTGGAATTTACTGCCACAGGAACTGGTGGTGGCAACAAACCTAGACAGCTTCAAGGTATAGATGGAACACTCTGTCTGGGGCAATGATGCTCTGTATTCTTGGTACTTGGGGGGCAACAGTGGGGAGGGCTTCTGGAGTTCTGGCCCCACTGGTGGACCTCCTGGTGGCACTTGGGTTTTGGCCACTGTGGGACAGAGAGTGTTGGACTGGATGGGCCACTGGCCTGATCCAACATGGCTTCTCTTATGTTCTTATGTCTGTGGCAGTGATGATCTGTCTTCTTGGTCCTGGGGTGGGAGGTCTTCTGGAGATCTGGCCCTGCTGGTGGACCTCCAGATGACACCTAGTTTTTGGCCACTGTGTGATACAGAGTGTTGGACTGGATGGGCCATTAGCCTGATCCAGCATGGCTTCTCTTATGCTCATGCCTGGGGCAGTGATACTCTGTCTTCTTGGTGCTTGGGGGGCAACTGCGGGAGGGCTTCTGGAGTTCTGGCCCCGGTGATGGACCTCCTGATGGCACCTGGGTTTTGGGCACTGTGTGACCCAAAGTGTTGGACTGGATGGGCCACTGGCCTGATCCAACATGACTTCTCTTATGTTCTTATGATATTTAGAGATATATTGCCTCTGAAGATGGAAGTCTGATCATCATGGCTTATAAAGAGAGCCTGGGGCACTTGCCCATGGCAAGTAGCTGTCTGGATGCCTGCGTCTTCTGCATCATGGTCCGTTTATGTCTTCCTTTTAGAACGACTGGAAGCAGAGCTCTATTGGGAGGGAGCAGCTGAGGTGGTCTGTGCAGAATGCCCCCGTGCGGGAGTGGAGAGGCACCCAGCGGGAGTCCCTGGGCGACGTCCTCTGCGTCTCTAAAGTGAAGCTGCAGCATCTGCCCTTCCAGGTATGACTTTCAAAAAGCAAAACAGCATTTGATTTTGAGTGGCTGTTAAACTTCTGGGAAGACTTGGGGTTAGCAGGTTTTGCCATGTATCTGACCATTATTATGTGGCTTGGCTCACTTACTCGATCCATCTCATCTGCTTGCAAGACACTCACCATTTTGGATGGTGGAGATGGAGCTCTGGGGGGGACCAGTGGCCCAGTCATTTAGGCAGAGTGGTGTGTACGCTTTTTAAAAAGAGAGCGATGGATTTCAGTGACTTGTGTAAGTTAAGCACACATGCAAAATGTTGCCGGTTGTGAGATGATCCAAGAGCTCTGTAGGGCATGGAAGTCCCTTACCAAACTGTTAGAAGTCATATTTTTATCCACATAGCCACAAGGGCTAGAAACCTTTTTTTAAAAAAATCCTTGAAGATTCTCACTGGAGGGAAAGCGGAATGGGATAGCGCAGTCTCATCAGATCTTGGGAGTTTAGCTCGGTTGGCACCTGGGTGGGAGACAGTGCTGGGTGGGAGAGCCAGTTTGGTGTAGTGGTTAAGTGTGTGGACTCTAATCTGGGAGAACCGGGTTTGATTCCCCCACTCCTCCACTTGGGTACCTGGCTGGATGACCTTGGGCAAGCCATAGTTCTGGCACAGCTGTTCTCAGAAAAAGAGCCGTTTCTGTCAGAGCTCTCTCAGCCCCGCCTACCTCACAGGGTGTCTGTTGTGCGGAGGGGAAGGGAAAGGAGTTTGAAAGCCCCTCTGAGACTCCTTTGGGTAGTGAAGGGCAGGGTATAAATCCAATCTCTTCTTCTTCTCTGAGCTGTGGAGTCTTGTGAGCAAAAAATCTACTTTGTGAGCGACTAGCATTAAAGTTGTGAGCGAGTCATTTGGCTATTGCGTAAATCAGTTTGCTCTGGAGCCATCCTTCCTGAGCAAAGACGAAAAGGTGTGATCTGGAGGCCAAAACGGTCTGAGCTAGCTCACACTAACTCAGCTTAGAGGGAACACTAGAGACCAACCAAGAAAGACTCTGCAGAGGAAGGCCATGGCCAACTACCTCTGCTTCTCACTTGTCTCGAAAGCTCCTTGCTGGGTTCAGTACCTGGATGGGAGACCACCAAGGAAGACTCTGTAGAGGAAGGCAATGGGCATCCACCTCTGAGCCGGCCTTGGCTGGGAGGGTGGCGTATAAATCGGATAATAAAATAAACAAATAAATCTTGCTTGCCTTGAAAGGCCTTTGCTGGAGTTGCCATAAGTCAATTGTGACTTGACAGCGTTTAAATATATATAAGATTCTCAACGAGCTTTATGCTGCAAACTGGTACCGAATGCACCCAACTCCGGCTTTGGGCAAGGGGTTGAATCGCGTAGCATTCTGGCGCCTTCTGCACTTGTCACTTGCACAAAAATAATGCTAAGAGTTTAGGCAGATTGGATCTGCAACGGTCACCCTGTGCGAAGCTCAATCTTTTTTTGTGTGTGTGTGTCTCTCAGGAACAGCACGACCGCCTGTTGATCCTCTATCCTTCCACCCTGGTCATAGTATCTGAAGAACGCAACGGCCTGTACTTTAAGGTAGGATTTTTTCCAGATTCCTGTCCATCTATACTACTGTATTAATCCACTCTTTGAGGACCTCCCAGTAACGTGGACTGATCCAAAACTGCAGCAAGTGTTAGAGAGATGCACCGCAGTGAGCTTGTTTTAGTGAAATCTTATTGCAAGATTTTGTGTTGACTTCATTGTCAAAGCAGCAGCGTTAACCTTCAAAGCCTTAAGCTGTCTAGGTTACAGATATGAAAGACCACCTGTCCCCTCGTGAATGTGCCGGCTCAGGTCTTCTCAGGGTCCCTTTTCCTTCTGAGGTGGGCAGTGATCAGGGATTGGTAGTGACCCCCTCTCTTTGGAATTCAATCAGGGAGAGATCCAACTTGGATCCTCGCTATTGGCTTTCAGAAATCAGGCAAAGAATTTGGGGGTTTTCCCTTGTTAATTCTTTCAGTCCCTGTTCTTAATTAAGTGTGTCATTCCCTGTTCGGTAAAATGATTTGCTGTTGTTGATTTTTGTCTGTTTTATCCAGTTATCCAGTGGTTTAATAGGGGTGCCGTTGTTGTTTCATATAGTTATTGCGGTGTAATATGGGTTGTGGCTTAACATGGGTGTTATTGTTGTTAAATTGGGCGAGCCGCTTTGAACAATTCATAGCCTTCTAAAAATAGTAAACACGATTTTGTTGCAATATTCCTTACAACAGTCCTGGAAAGTAGGTTAGTATTAATTACGCCCCACATGCAGTTGGAGAGTTGAAGCTGAGCCCCGAATTAGACTTTACGGAGACAACGCATGAATTGCCTAACTGTGCTTTGTTGTTGTTGCTTTTTTTGTTTTGGGGCTCTGATCAGGAGCAGAAGAGAGGTGGTGGGGAGGCCCTCCTTGACCTTATCTCCTTCCCCTCCTTCTGCTCTTAATTGCCAGCTGCTTTCCCACCCATGGGAGTAAAGGTGCTCCCATATCTTGTTATTCCCCCCACGGGTGGGAGAGCAGCTTAGAGAAGGGTGAGTTTTAGCTGGAAAACTCAGCAGAAGGAAAAAGGGTAAACCAGCCCCTTCCCTCCCTTCATTCCTGTCTTCAGACTTGGCAACCTCTTAATGCTTTTTAATTTAAAAAAATCCACCCACACATTTCCTGTGTAAACATCTGGTTTGCCCCTAAGAGGGAGCGGCTAAGTGAATTCATTAGAGAGACAGAAGAAGAAGAGGAGGAGGAGGAGATTGGATTTATACCCCACCTTTCACTACCCAAAGGAGTCTCAGAACGGCTTACAAACTCCCTTCCCTTCCCCTCCCCACAACAGACACCCTGTGAGGTAGGCAGGGCTGAGAGAGCTCTGACAGAAACTGCTCTTTGTCAGGAACAGCTGTGCCAGAACTATGGCTTGCCCAAGGTCACACCAGCAAGTGCAAGTGGAGGAATGGGGAATCAACCCCAGTTCTTCCAGATTAGAGTCTGCACACTTAACCACTGCACCAAACAGGATTTGAACTGAGGACTTCCTCTCTTAAGCCCCTGTGCTGCAGCTGCTCTGTTATAGACCTCCTCTTCCTGTCCAGGAGGACCTTGAAGACCGACAAGATATCCAGGGTATAAACTTTTGAGAGTCAGTGTTCCCTTCATCAGATGCCAGATCTCACGAAGGAAACTTTGAGTTTCGAAACCTTATACCCTGGAAATCTTGTTGGCCTTTAAGTGGCTACTTAAAGATTCTTGCTCTTCTACCACAGACCAATATAGCTACTAGAGTTGCCAAATTCCAGGTGGGGCCTGGATATCTCCCACTGTTACAGTTGATCTCCATACAAGAGAGGTCAGTTCTCCTGGAGAAAATGGCTGCTTTGTGTTGCATTTTCTGGACTCGGTACTGGCCAGGGAACCACGGAAGAATCGCAGAGTGCTCAAAGGCCTTAACGCAGCAGAGCTTGGGGGGGGTGAGGTGTGGCAACAGACTTTACAAAGTCACACGGAGTCAGCAGTCAGTTCTCAGACTAATAAGTAACTTTTATTAAAGGAAATACATGCTTGAGAGTGCAGGTAAGAGACAGATGTAGATTACCTATTGTAACTGACTAGATGGTGTTGGATGGCATAAGAACATAAGAACATAAGAGAATCCAGTGTTGGATCAGGCCAATGGCCCATCTAGTCCAACACTCTGTCACACAGCGGCCAAAATATACCAGGTGCCATCAGGAGGTCCAGCAGTGGGACCAGGACACCAGAAGCCCTCCCACCGCTGCCCCCTCGAGCACCAAGAATAGAGTGCATCACCTGCCCCAGACTGAGAATTCCCTTCTATACCCTGTGGCTAATAGCCACTGATGGACTTCTGCTCCATATATTTACCTAATTCCCTCTTGAAGCCGTCCATGCTTGCAGCTGCCACCACCTCCTGTGGCAGTGAATTCCATATGTTAATCACTCTTTGGGTGAAGAAGTACTTCCTTTTATCTGTTCTAACCCGACTGCTCAGCAATTCCATGGAGTGCCCACGAGTTCTTGTATTGTGAGAAAGGGGGAAAAGTACTTCTTTCTCAACCTGCTCAATCCCATTCATAATCTTATAAACCTCGATCATGTCACCCCTCAGCTGTCGTTTCTCCAAGCTAAAGAGCCCCAAGCACGGACGCGTGTCCAGCCTCCGTGGTGCAGGATGGAGATCAAGCACCTTCTTTGGTGTGCGTGCGAGAGAGAAGAGAGAGAGCAGAAGCAGAGGAAATTGCCCCTAAGAGAGGCATCCTACTTCAAGGGAAAGGATCAGAGAGCAGGAAGGAAAGGATCCTCCGTGTGTCCTGACGTCCCTATCTGTCTAAACTCTTTGGTGCCACCTTCTCAAGTCTGAGACAGGAGACAGCGCCAGGTCCTCCACTTCTAATTCTTTGGAGGGTAGACTTGACGGCATTGTACGCGGCTGAGGGTCCCTCCTCTTCCCAACCCCCCCCATTCCCCAGGCTCCGCCCCTAAAGTCTCCAGGTATTTCCCCACCCAGAGCTGGCAATCCTCATGGCTGCCAACCCCAAGCTATCCTCTTCCTGTGAGTTGGGTCGACTTCTTGCTCAACAAGTTGCCCGGCATTGTGCCGTCAGAATTTCGTAAGCACTCTCGACGTGGGGGAACACCTTGCCGTTTCTAAAGAAAGAAGTGGGTGGGAAGGTGGCTACTAGGGATGGGCATGACCCAGCTGGCAAACTAAAGTTCATCATGAATTTTGGCTGGTTTGAGGTTTGCGAAGCAGTGTTCGCAAAACGAAGAATGGGCACGAACTTTTAATGAATTTTGATGCGGGTCATGGCGGTTCATGAAGAGCAGAAAGCCGGTGGGGTTAAGCCCCTGCCTTCTGCTCTTCACAAAAAGCAGCTGAACCAGGAGCCATTTAAAGTACTGCTTTCTGCTCCCCGCGAAAAGCCACGGGGAACAGAAAGCAGGGGTTTAAACTTTAAACGGCTCACAAACCAATATGTACTGGTTGGGTTAACGAACGGGCATATCGGTTTGTGGTTCAGGTCATGGCTCAGCCACAAACCACAGACTGAAACACAAAAATGCAGTTCGTGCTCATCCCTAGCGGCTACGCTGGAGATAATTTGGCCCTCTGGTAGGCAGTGGCTTCTCAGTATTTGTGGTTAAACTGTTCTGGAGCTCAAAGGGTGGCTACATCTGCGTTCTTCTGAAGCTGGAGGAATGATCTCTCTTGACATTTGAAGGCCAAGCCCATCTGAGACCTAGTTCCCACGGCTGTGTCAGGGCAGCACCCTTTCCACCTTCAAGGTTCAACACACTTTTGTGCAAATGGATGCTTTCTGTATTAAGAATAAAAACAAAAACCTCTAGAAAGTCACCAGGAAGGGTTACTAGGCTGGCTTCTTTATAACATGCTGTGCAGAGGATTAGTTTGCATTCGGTCAGCTGAGCCAACCTGAAGTGGTAAAGTCCAGGCACAGGTTGACCACCTCAGAGAGAACTGGCCTCTTGCAAAGTGTGAAGAGGGCCCTGCTTTATGGAACGCCTCTTCCCCTATGTCCCACCTCATCATCATATGAGAGCCAGCGTGGTGTAGTGGTCAAAGTGTCAGACTAAGATCTGGGAGACCCAGGTTCAAATCCCCACTTGTGTCATGGAAGCTTGCTTGGGTGACCTTGGGCCAGTCACCAACCTGGAGCTGGCAACCCTCAATACTCGCTCACTTCCATTGCTGTAAGGTAAAGGTAAAGGTTTCCCTTGCTCAAAAGGCAACCGAGTCCGACTGTAGGGATGCGGTGCTCATCTCAGTTTCCAAGCCAAAGAGCCAGCGCTGTCCAAAGACTTTTCTGTGGTCATGTGGCCAGCATGACTAAAAGCCTCGGGGCACGGAACGCTGTTACCTTCCCACCGAAGGGGTACCTATTTATCTACTTGCAATTTCTTGCTTTCGAACTGCTAGGTTGGCAGGAACTGGGGCCAGAGACGGGCGCTCACTCTGTCATGCGGCACTCAGGTCTCGAACTGCTGAACTACCAACCTACCAGTCTGCAGTTCAGTGTCTTAACCACTTGAGCCACCGCGGCCCATTGCTGTACTAAGGTGTGAATGAGCACTCCTTGGCTATTAAATGAGCCATATTGCTGTCCTATCTGTTTTAACTGTGATAGTTTAGGTGTGTTATTTCATTTTCTTGGTTTTCATCAGTCGCTTTGAGGACTTACACCTAGAGCTATGAAGTAAACAGATTCAGGACTTGTATCTTTTGAAATTTATGGAAATGTGGAGGCAGGAAGATAATCCTTTCTGTGTCTCTGCTTCAGAGATTTTTAAACAGGTCTCATGGATTAGGCTTCCAAAGATCTTACTTTAATTCGGTCCATTATTGGTGTAATGCCAATTTGGTGTCGTGCTTAGGAGCGCAAACTCTAATCTGGGAGAACCGGGTTTGATTCCCCACTCCTCCACATGCAGCTGCTGGTGTGACCTTGGGTCAGTCACAAGTTCTCTCAGAGCTCTTCTCTCATGAGCAGTTCTCTCTCAGCCCCACCTACCTCACAGGGTGTCTGTTATGGGGAAGGGGGAAGGAAAGGAGACTGTAAGCTGTTCTGGAACTCCTTTGGGTAGCGAAGGGTGGGGTATAAAACCAATCTCCTCCTCCTCCTCCTCCTCCTTCTTTCAAAAGTTGTCTTGGGATTCCTTTTCAAAATAGCAGACTCATGCAGTAACTGGCTACTCCATGGATTCTCTGGTCACATTGTAGGACAGTTGTTACAGAACATGCCTGTGGTTTTTGGGAGATGCTCTAGGACCCAACTGGCAAGGGCAGCTGGGTGAATTTGGGGAGGTTCCCAGAGTTTGTGGCCATCTTCAGCCTCTGGTCTTTTCAATGGACAGTGACAGAGGCAATGTTTTGAAGGTTCCGCCTCAGTCAGGCCACAGTTTTGGGTCTTTGGATGTTTTCTCTCTCTCTGCATTTCTATGCACCGTAAGACTAGCAGCCAGCCCAGGCAATTGGGGTGGGGTGGAGAATGACTGTTAACCATACAGAGTTAACAACCTCAAAGTGGATTCTCCTGACTACTGCGGTCACACACACTAAATGATCCACTTTCAACCCACTCTCGGTGTGCTTTCCAACTGGATTTTAACTGTGTGGACTGGCAAAATCCAGTTGGAAAGTGCATTGAAAGTGGATCATTTAGTGTGTGTGTGTCCGCAGCCCTGAGTTCAGTTTCCTGGGAGAAATGGCAGCTTTGGGAGGCAGATCATAGAGTCACAGGGAAATGGAAGTCCTAGAGTGACATCGCGTCCCCGCTGCACTCGCTGCCTTCTTCAACCCTGCCCTCCTCAGGCACTGCTCCCAAATCTCCAGGAATTTCCAAAGCTGGAGTTGGCAAACCCTACATAATTTAGGATATGTAATGAGTAAATACCTTGGAAATAGGGTTGGCCAACATCCAGGTGGGGGCTGGAGTTCTCCCGGAATTACACCTGACTATATGGCATCCCATCCCTGCTGAGATTCACCCCCACCAGCTCTGCCCCTCCCACCCCCACATCTCCAAGACTTTTCCAAGCTGGACTTGGCAACCCTCCTTTGGGAGGCCAGCAGTCAGGTTTGCTCTTCCTATGATGGGAAAGGAATATTTGCTTTCGTGTGGGGCTTTTGGCAGAGACGGGCCCCGGTGATTCATAACCCTGTGACAACACTGTGGGAACCTGACTTTCCATGGGCATGTCCGGGCACGGAATCAGCTACTGCACATGAAGTTCCCCATTCCAGCCTGGTGACGCTCCGATCCAGGCCAGTTTGGTGTATTGCAAATAAATGAAAAGAGACAAACAAAATCTTTGAGCTTGGCGCAATCCTTTGAGCATGAAACTGCACCCGTCCGGCTTCGCTGGGGATCGAATCGTTAACACGTCATGTAATTTAACTTTATAATAATCATAGCTGTTTGTTTGCTTTGTTATATACTACACCAGTTTGGTGTAGTGGTTAGGAGTGCGGATTCTAATCTGGGAGAACCAGGTTTGATTCCCCACTCCTCCACATGCAGCTGCTGGTGTGACCTTGGGTCAGCCACAAGTTCTTTTAGAGCTGTTCTCTCAAGGGCAGTTCTTGAGAGAGCTCTCTCAGCCCCACCTACCTCACAAGGGTGTCTGTTGTGAGGAAGGGACAGGAAAGGAGATTGTGAGCCGCTCTGAGACCCCTTCGGGTAGTGAAGGGTGGGGTATAAATCCAGCCTCTTCTTTTTCTTCTTCTCTTCTCTGAGAAGGTTCAAAGAGATGCCTCCCCCATCCCATTTTATCCTCACCACAGCCCTGTGAAATAGGTGTGAAATAGGTTAAATCAAGATCAAGTGATTGCTCTGGGGTCAGCCACTAAACATCACCCCTAAGAAAGGATTTCAACCCAGAGCTCCTTAGCTGAAGTCAACACTCCAGGCACTGTAACCACGATGACTAACAATAGTGCTGAATGCTGATGTCGAGAGTAAAATGATAAGCCCACAGTCCTCTCATCTGGATAGATTCAAGTGGGTCGCCGTGTTGGTCTGAAGCCATAGAACGAAATTTCAGTCCAGTGGCACCTATAAGACCAACCAAGTTCAATTGGTCTTAAAGGTGCCACTGGACTCAAATTTTGTTCTATGGCTTCAGACCAACACGGCGACCCACCTGAATCTATCCAGATGAGAGGACTGTGGGCATATCATTTTATTCTTGACCTCAGCATTCAGCACTATTGTTAGTCATCATGGTTACAGTGCCTGGAGTGTTGACTTCAGGGTTTGAGCTTAAAGGCGCCACTGGATTCAAACTTTGTTCAGATCCTCCCATTTCTCAGTCTTATCGGTCCAGTGAAAATCAGCCAAGCAGCACTTTCTGCTGGCCAGAGAGGGAATCAGAATGGGGTGCGTGACTCCCAGCAAGACAAAATTGGAGTCCGGCGGCACCTTCTTCAAGACCAACAAAGTTTAATTCTGGGTATGACCTTCTGTGTGCATGCCCACTTCATCAGTTGGTATCTGAAGAAGTGTGTGTGCACGCGAAAGCTTATACCCAGAATTAAACTTCGTCGGTCTTGAAGAAGGTGCCACCGGACTCCAACTTTGTTCTGCGCATTCAGAGGTGAGTATATCCTTGAATAACCACTGCCATGGAGAAGACCATTGCCTGTTCGGGTTAGAACAGATAAAAAGGCAGTCCTTCTTCACCCAAAGAGTGATTGACCCATGGAATTCACTGCCACAGGAGGGGGTGGAGGCTACAAGCATGGACGGCTGCAAGAGGGAATTAGATAAGCATATGGCGCAGAGGTCCATCAGTGGCCATGAGCCAAAAGGGATAGATTTATTTATCTATTTATTTGTTTTGGCTTCTATCCCGCCCTCCCTCCCTGCCGCAGCAGACTCAGGGCAGCCCACACTATTACAGAATAAAACAATTCTCAAGTAAAATTACAATAAATTAAGTCTAAAAACAATACATAAAATATATTAGGAACTCTCAGTCTGGGGCAAGTGATACACTGTATATCTTGGTGCCTGGGTGATCATAGAATGTTAGAGTTGGAAGGTCATCTAGTCCAACAGTGAGAGGGCTTCTAGTGTCCTGGCCCCGCTGCTGGACCTCCTGATGGCACCTGGTATTTTTGGCCACTGTGTGACACAGAGTGTTGGACTGGATGGGCCATTGGACCGATCCAACATTGGCTTCTCTGATATTCTTATAGACGGAGCACTCTGCCTGGGGCAGTGATGCTCTGTATCCTTGGTACTTGGGGGGGGGCAACAGTGGGAGGGCTTCTAGTGTCCCGGCCCCACTGCTGGACCTCCTGGTTGGCACTTGGTCTTTTTGGCCACTGTGTGACACAGAGTGTTGGACTGGACGGGCCATTGGCCTGGTCCAACATTGGCTTCTCTTATGTTCTCCTACGTTCATGCTTTGTGACTTTCCCAGAAGCTTCTGGCAGGCCACTTCTGGCAGGGAGCATGCCTGCACACAAGCCGTGCATGATTTCCATTTCTTTGATGGGAACCTTGGTTGCCGCATCAGCAGTTTGCCTGAATTCCCCACCCCCCTGCCCTGAAAGTTTATAAGAGGAGGAATCTCGGTACCCTTTGTCTGGGGCTGCCTGCTCCAACCTGGCCTTTTGCCTGGGGCTGAGCTCCTCCGGCTGTCGTTCCAGGCACCCCGCTCAAAGTTTACCCGTCTTGACTCATCATGCCTGCCCTGCGGCTCCGGCTGTTGGCACAGGGGTCAGAGGGAGCCATTTGCTGCATACCACAGCGGGAATGTCTCTTTCTCAGCAACTCTGTGGCAACCGCCAGACTTGGATGGGGTGCAATTAGCAGCTGCCGTGGGTGTGTGGGTATTTCTGCCAGAGCAGGCCATGTGGCAATGGCCCTTTCAGCAAGGCCTTGGTGCTTAACTGAGAAGTGACACACCGAGAATCATAGAGCTGGAAGGGACCTCCGGGGTTGTCTAGTCCAACCCCCTGCGCAAGGCAGGGAATTCACAAACACCCCCTCCCCACACCCCCAGTGACTGCTGTTCCATGCCCAGAAGATGGCAAAAAACCCTCCAGGATCCCTGGCCAAACTGGCCCGGAGAACAATTGCTTCCTGACCCCAGAGTGGTGATCAGCACTTCCCTGGGCATGTAAGAAAGGGCCACGAGAACTAAGCACTGATGCAACCCTTCCTGCCCTCCTGTCTCATGATGTGCCTAAGTTCACAGAATCAGCATGGCTGTCAGATGGCCACCTAGCCTCTGTTTGAAAACCTCCAAAGGAGGAGAGCCCACCACCTCCCAAGGAAGCCCGTTCCACTGAGGAACTGCTCTAACTGTCAGGAAGTTCCTCCTAATATTTAGCCAAAAGCTCTTCTGATTTAATTTCAACCCGTTGGTTCTGGTCCGACCTTCTGGGGTGCCCCATCCTCTATATGACAGCCCTTCAAGGACTTGAAGATGGGTGATCATAGAATGTTAGAGTTGGAAGGTCATCTAGTCCAACCCCCTGCACTCTTCAGGAGCACAGCCGAAAGACAGCCCTACATGCCTACAACATACCCAAAAGATGGTTGTCCAGCCTCCGCTTGAAAACGTCCAGTGAAGGAGCATCCACCACCTCCCGAGGGAGATTGTTCCACTGCTCAACCACTCTTACAGTTAGGAAGTTTCTCTTGATGTTCTCTCTAAACATCCCCAGCTCCTTCAGCTTGTTCTCATAGGACTTGGTCTCCAGACCCCTCACCATTTCGTTGCCCTCCTCCGGACACATTCCAGCTTGTCTTTATCCTTCTTAAAGGATATCCTTCATATACACACCTTCCTCTCGGAGGAAGGGCTTGTTATCTCTGGAGGCAAGTCAAATGCCTGGCTGAGCAAACTGGACGCAACCCCCAGGGACGCATCCCCTATGGAAGGCCAGGGAGCCTCTCACCCTCCACAAGACCCCTCTCCCTGTGCTCCAGTAATGGAGGAAGCAGCTGTGTTGCCAACCCCCAGGCAGAACCTAGATCTCCTAGAATTACTATCAATCGGCCGTGTTGGTCTGAAGCAGCCGAACAAATTTAGAGTCCAGTGGCACCTTTAAGACCAACTGAGGTTAATTCGAGGAAAAAGTGTGCATGCACACGAAAGCTCATACCTTGAATAAACCTTTGTTGGTCTTAGAGGTACCACTGGACTCTAAATTTGTTTGATGGCTCTGTACAGTCAGAGATATCATGTGGTACAGTTCCCAGTACTAAGTATGGACATATATATTACCTATTACCTGATTCTTTTACCTGGAGATGCTGGGGATTGAACCTGAGACCTTCTGCATGCAAAGCAGATGCTCTGCCGCTGAGCCCTGGACCCACCAACCATTCATTCTCTCTGTCTCTCCCCCCCAACACACACCATACACACGCATGTTATTTTGTTTGATCTTTCAATAAAACAAAAACTTTGACCCTCACCTTCCCTTGGTCACCAGACTTTCTTGGAAAATCAAGCTAAATCTTCCACTTTATCCTGTGCAAACTGCTTGAGAGAGTAAATAGCATTAGAGATCACCCAAGGCTGGGATTAAACAAGACCGGCTGGAGAACAAAATCCTTTTGGGTCACGGAATTGCCTTCCTGTATCGTATCGGCCCTTGTAATCAGCCACAAGCCCCAGGGGTGATCTTTCAGCAAATGCCTTAGATGTGCCGTAGCAGACCCCGGATGCGGTCAGGCCTTGAAGTGCTTGAATCTCATTGTGCAAAGAGACTACGATGCGATAAATGTGCTGGTCTTTATGGTACCATGGGACTCTTTGATATTGCGCAGAAAGGTCTTCCGTTGCTGATCCCAAAATGTCGCATCCCCTAACCCTTGCGGCAGGTCACAATCTCGTCCTTTTGTTTTGATTCAAGGCTTTTTGGTTTGGTAGTGGGAGATATTTCTATGATCTCTCCATCATTAACTGGCCATTATCTAGTGATGTGTTGATTTATGGGAACTCATAATCGCTGAAGGGTTAGAGTCCCCATTGTGATGTTCCATCCTGGGAGGCTGATGGAACCAGAAAGATTCCCAGTGATGTGGCTTTTCTCACAGAGACTCAGGGCTGATTACAGAGTGAGTCAGTGGACAGCAAAATTGGGCATTCAATAAACAATGTGTTAGGATTGCAGAAGTCTGCAACCAGAATTCCAAAATACAAAACAGAAGCACAGCACAGGTATTTTGTATTTTATTGTTTTATCGTATTTTAACTTGTATGCCGCCTTGAGCCAGTTTGCCTTGGCAAGGTGGGGTGTAAATCGAAAGTAATAAACAAATAAATAAATATTAGCTTGACACATTAAGCGGTGCAAAAAAATCACATAGCAGGATCCTACTTACAGTAGGCTATGCAAACAACCTCTGAGATGTCTCTTGCCTTAGAAAGAAGTCTAGCTCGCCACCTAGTGGTGCATAATGCTAAAAGAGCTAGAACTTCTGGCTGCCAGGCAATCTTAGGATCTCTTGGCTGTTCTACACACAATACCGTACAATAATTATTGGTGTAGTGTAGTGCCAATTTGGTGTAGTGGTTAAGTGCACAGACTCTAATCTGGGAGAACCAGATTTGATTCTCCACTCCTCCACTTGCACCTGGCTGGATGACCTTGGGCAAGCTGTAGTTCTGATAAGAGCTGTTCTTGAAAAAGAGCAGTTTCTGTCAAGAGCTCTCTCAGCCCCACATACCTCACAGGGTGTCTGTTGTGGGGAGGGGAAGGGAGAGAAGTTTGTAAGCCATTCTGAGACACCTTTGGGTAGTGAAGGGCGGGGTATAAACCCAATCCCTTCTGTTCTAATTATTATTAGCAGTATAGGCCACAGTCGGTGTCGAGTTCTGGAATGTACCAAATCTTTTCCATGAGTTTCCTAGCTCAGTAGGGGGGTTGAAGTTCAAGGATGGAAGGCATCGGCATGAAGCAGGCCATAGACAAGCAGTGAGTCAGACCAGACTTGTCAATAAATCCACAGAAATTACTAGCCCACAGAAAGGTTTCGGTAGCCTCACTGGCTTACTTGCAGCTGTAAAGGGCAACAATTGACTTTGTAATAGTTTCTTGGGTCCTTTTCTCAGAAAAGTCAACTGGTGATTTTCAAACCTGGTGTAGACAGTACTGGGGAACCTGGCAGATGATGGGCTGTTAAATATCCTCAAACGTCTCATTCTAACCCTTTTATACAAACAGGGAGAATTGCCTCTAAATGCAATCCAAGTGCAGTTTGAAGAAAACCAGAAGACCTCTTTCCTAATAGAAGGTACTACAAACAGGGGAGAGGGAATGCATTGTATGGAAATTCTTCAACCCCACCCCGCACACCCATATCTCCCTGTCCCGAAATTTTATATACTTCTGGGAATTTGAGCAGGCCAATTTACCTCCTGTGTTTTTCCTCTTTAAGTGACTCTCAGCTGCTTATAACACTCTGTGCCTCCCATAGCATGTTCAGTCCTTTGTTTTTCCTTTGGCCAACATACAAAGTTGTTAGTTGCTGTAGATTTTCCGGGTTGTGTGGCCATGGTCTTGGCATTGTAGGACCTGACGTTTCGCCAGTAGCTGTGACTGGCATCCTCAGATGTATAACACAGAAAGATGGAGTACTCTCTGTATCAAGGTGAGTACTCCATCTTTCTGTGGTATACCTCTGAGATGCCAGTCACAGCTACTGGCAAAACGTCAGGTCCTATAATGCCAAGACCATGGCCACACAACCCGGAAAATCTACAGCAACTAATGAACTCCGGCCATGAAAGCTTTCGACAACATATACAAAGTTGTGTTTTTCCGTATATCTAGTAAGTCCATGCCCTGACCTGGATAGCCCAGGAAGCCTGCTTTCATCAGATCTGAGAAGCTAAGCAGGGTGGCCCTGGTTAGCACTTGGATGGGAGGCCACCAAGAAACTCCACAGTTGCTACACAGAGGCAAGCAATGGCGAACCACTGCTGAACATCTCTTGCCTTGAAAACACCATGAGGAGTCGTCATAAGTCAGCTGCAGCATGGCAACCCTTTACACACACACACACACACACACACACAGAGTAAATGTTCACTGGATTTGAAGAACCCTGTTGGGTTTCGCAAGTGTCATCCCTTCAGTCATGAAAGGGTTAAGCTGAAGTTTCTATAAGCTGATAAGAGCGAGTTTACCGTAGAACCAATTAGGTGTTGAGTATGTTTCTCACCAAAAAGGGGGAGGTTTTATTCCTAATGACGTGACCTTAAGATTGACTATTGGCCAATGAATATACTGGAGATAGTTCATGCTGTAAGTAAACTTTTCTTAGAAGCTAAACACACACCATGTCTGTGAGGCATTATTTCACTGTGCTTCACTTACTCTGCTAAATATCCAACAATCCCCCTACCTTGTCTGTAGGTGGTCTGCTTTTGCTGGGGTTTTTTGTGTGTGTGACTGGCATGAGCCAGCCCCTTTACTATTATATATGCGACAGATGGAACCAGGAGGGAGTAGTTATTAATTAATGTGTAATTAATGTGTAATTAATGTGGAGTAGAAAACTGGTGTTTACAGCTGGGGCTGAGAAACACAACAGAGGACAGTGCTACTATATGAACAGACATGGATGTGTTTCACTTGCAAAACAAACTCTTTACAAAGCAGGGGACTCCAAAGAGAAACAGAGAAGGCACAATATGTTGTCGAAGGCTTTCACGGCCAGAGTTCATTAGTTGCTGTAGATTTTCTGGATTGCGTGGCCCTGGTCTTGGCCAAGACCCAGAAAATCTACAGCAACTAGAGAAGGCACAGTTAAACTGATCGATTTATGTTTCTTGTAGGCCGATTAATCAACTCCATTCGGGTGATTTGCCCCAGCTATGAAGATTACCAAGAGTGGCTGTACTGTCTTAAGACGGCTCAATTCCGAAATGCTGATTCCTCTCTTTCTGGATCTGAAAGCTTATCAGGACCAAAACCACCAAATCTGGGGCTGGTAAGCTTCCATAATACTAGGTGGACCCTAATATCTCTTCTGATTTCTTGGTATCCCACCTGCATTTTGTTTTTTCCTGTTCTGTATGTGTTTAGCCCCCTCTAGGGGTCAATTTGATATTACATCAGTTATATCCTGTCTAGCTGCCCTACATCATAGAATCATAGAATGTTTGGAAGGGACCTTGCAGGTCATCTAGTCCAACCCCCTGCACTCTGCAGGAGCTTAGCCAAAAGATAGCCCTACATACCTACAACATACCCCAAAGATGGTCATCCAGCCTCCGCTTGAAAACGTCCAGGGAAGGAGCATCCACCACCTCCCGAGGCAGACTGTTCCACTGCTCAACCACTCTTACAGTTAGGAAGTTTCTCCTGATATCTAGCCGGTAACGACTCCCTTGTAATTTCCACCCATTAGATCTAGTCTTGCAATCCGGACCACCCATTAGACCTAGTCTTGCAAGCACATGTAAACCTTGTGTGAGAACAAACTAGAGAAGGACAAAGAGCAATAAAACTGAAATCCCATGCTTCCTTCTCTAGTCCACCCCCCAAATATTGATTACCCAACTGGGAGAATCCCAATTATGCATTCTGTCACCTTGCCCTGGCAGCAAATACATGCAGGTTTCCCCACTGGGTTCCTCACCTCAACTAGCTAGGACATCAGCAAGCATAAACAAACTGTTAATTCTTTCATGACTACGGAGAGAGAACTTGTAAATCCCAACAGAATTGATCTCTCTGGCCTGGAGACCAGTTGTGATTCCAGGAGATCTCCAGCCACCACCTGGAGGATGGCAACCTTACTAATGTTCCATCCTTAGTTCTTTCCAGCACTGGAACCAGAGGAGCTACTGAGGCAGATGCTGTATACTGCATAGCCCTGCCCCTTCATCTGCATAGCCCTGACCCTTCATCTGCACAGCCCTGCCCGCAGTTCTGTTTCCTGTTGACCCCACAGTGTGACAGAATGCTGGGAAGTGGCTTTTATATTTAGTTTGCTTAATTTTTGTGCTTTCTTGTTCATTATTTCAAACCTGAACAATGTAAGCTTCCCTGACTAGGATAGCCTAGGCTAGCCCGATCTCATTAGATCTCAGAAGCTAAGCAGGGTCAGGCCTGGTTAGTACTTGGATGGGATACCACCAAAGGAAGTCCAGGTTTGCTATGCAGAGGTAGGCAAGGGCAAAGCACCTCTGAATATGTGTTGCCTTGAAAACCCCACAGGGTCACCATAAGTCAGCTGTGACGTAATCCCCCCCCCCCAGTAAGATGCACGTGATGATCTCGGAAGCTGACCGGGATTTGAACATTGGTCTTTGTTGACTACGGCCAACGCTCTGTCCCCTGTAGATCTTTGCAAAGTATAATAACTCCAATTGCTTTTCCCCTCCTTTATTGATTTAGTTCTCTGGCAGCGGGAGAGGCTCGCTCAACTCCGAAGGCCGAACAAACTCCTGGGCGTCGGGAGGGAAGGGTGCGGCTTCCACTCACCACTCCCAGAACAGCATGGGCTCCCTTGCAGAGAGGCAGTTGTTTGGTGTGACTGAAAACGGGCTGGGTGAAGACTGTCTGCCTCCGCCTGGCCGTGTAAGTGCATGGTTGAAAAGTGCAGGCCAAGGGAGAATTTTTTGGCCTTTTAAGCCGAACAGGAATGTGGATTTTTGAATTTGGGAAGGGACTGGCAGTGCAATTCCTAGCAGAGTTATAACTTTCTAAGTCCAGTGCATGGGCAGTGCCCTACTTAGCTCATCGTATTTGGGTAGCCCTAAGGGCTAGAAACTGTGTTTTTGTTATGTATTAAGATGGCTGCGACCATGTGTGCCTGGCCATGTGGTCGAACGGACCTACAGACCTTCGGTCCTAGAACAATGGACACCGCGGATCCTAGGCGTGGACCAATAGGAGTGCCAGGATCCTGCAGGGAACCTATAGCTACCAGGGCCATGTAAATAGAACCTATCATGGGATAAGATGGCTGGGGACTGGCTATTTTATCTTCCATTTTGATGTAACTAAATAAACTAGAGCTGATTTCACCATGCTGAGTCTCCGACCTCAGTACTTTTCAGTTTTTAAAAAAGCTCTGTTCCCAACCACTCAAAGGGCCTTTCCACATTAATGTTTTCTTCGCTTGTGTGCTCCTGTCGCTTCGGATGTTTTTCTGTGTTCCACATGTGTTTTGCTCCCTCTAGTGGTCGATTTGATATTGCATCGCGTTATGTCTGACATAAAAACCTGCAGATGCCAGACATACAGCAATGTAATGTTGAATAGATCTCTAGAAGCAAACCACATGTGAACAGAAATATAACATCTTAAAGTGACAGGAGCACACAACTGAGGAAAATGAGAAAGCAGAAAAGCTTGTTCAGCCACCTCTCTGGCTTCTAAGATTGTCCAGATGCTTCCAAATATATCTGCATAGTTGAAGGGGCTAGAATCCTGTCCTATTGTTTCTTAGATGAAAACTCTCAGGAGAATCTCGGCAGATTTCCTTCTCTCTCATGGATCTCACCTCCATCTGTAATTCTTTAATGTTTTATGTGCACGTTAAGAGGAAAATAGATATAATCGGAGATGAATGCTAGGATGACTAATAGAAGCAATTTCTTCTCTTGTTTCAGTGTCCTGCAAACCCAGTCTTGATGGCTACAGGGATGCCGAAACCTGAACTGAAAAGGAAAGGAAGTTCTCGGAAGTCCAAGGGCAAAAACGGCCAGCCGGCCCAACAGCCTCAGCCCAGCAACCAGGACTCAGAAAGGAGACACTTCCAACCCAGTCCTGAACATCCCAACAGAGAGGTTTTGTCTCCAGTGTACAATGAGCCATACACAGCCCTGGTCCACCAGCAACATCCAGCTGTTCCCCCTCTGCACCTGGACATAAACAATGTAAGGGAGCCATCAATTGGGCAGGGGCCGTAGCTCAGCGGTGGAGCATCTGCTTGGCATGCAGAAGTCCCCAGGTTCAAACCCCGCGATCTCCAGTTAAAAAGGACCTGGCAGGAAGTGATATGAAAGACCTCTGCCTGAGACCCTGGAGAGCTGCTGCCAGTCAGAGCCAGCAATACTGAATTTGATGGACCAATTATTTTGTATGAGGCAGTTTCATATATCTATAGATGCAGTGACCAGAAGATGGGACTGCTGTTAGGGCGGTTGATTGTACAAGCTGGTTCATCATCTAATGAGGCAATTAGATCTACAAAAGTTTTTTTGTGCAAAACAACACTGATTAAGGAAAAAGGCCTCCTTTCCTTGTTTGTACGTGAAGGAAGCATGTGTTGCAGAAGGCACTGTCTTCGAAGAGGCATCCCCTTGCCTGTGTGAGAGAACAGGGGATGCCTCTTCTGAAACGGTGCTTGCCGTGTAGAGTGCATTTAGATTTTGATGCCTGCACTTTGGCAAGCACCACCCTACCATTTTTCAGTAATATAATTGGCAGAGTGGTCCATATCTTCAAAACAGAAGGGAGAATCTTATTGGAACTAGGAACTAGAGAGCCAGTTTGGTGTAGTGGTTAGGAGCGCAGACTTTAATCTGGGAGAACCGGGTTTGATTCCCCACTCCTCCACACACAGCTGCTGGTGTGACCTTGGGTCAGTCACAAGTTCTCTCAGAGCTGTTCTCTTAAGGGCAGTTCTCTCAGAGCTCTCTCAACCCCACCTACCTCACAGGGGGAGTCTGTTGTGGAGAGGGGAAGGGAAAGGAGATTGTAAGCTGCTCTGAGACTCCTTCAGGTAGTGAAGGAGCAGGGTATAAATCCAATGTCTTCTTATTCTTCTAATAATGCAGCAGAACACTTGTATTAGCTTTAAAAAGATACTTTGCTTACTATCGAGGGAGGGAATTACAGGGAGTTAAAAGAAACAAACAATACAGGAGAAACGTTTTTTTCTGGCTACTGTAACCTACATGTTTATTCTTAGACTTCTGAAACTCATGTGAGGGAAGACCGGAGCGACAAGAGCAAAGGGCCATAAATTGAAACTCAATCCTTACTCTCCAGTCCAAGCCTAGTGTATGGATTACCCAACTGGAAAATCCCAGTACTAATTATGCATTTTTTCACCTTGCTCTGGCAGCACATACATACAGTCTTCACTGCTGGGTCCTTAACTAAACTAGATAGGACATCAGCATGCATAACAAAGTTAATTCTTTCATGACTACAGAGAGAGAACTTGCAAATTCCAACTGGGACCGATTTCCCACAAGCTGCTGCTCCGTCCTTGCTCTTCCCTTTCCCCCCGATTGTATGTGTCAATTTCCCACTACTTGCTGCACGGCCGCATTTTGACCCACAGTTTTGCCCAATTTCCCATGCGTCTTCTCGATCCTGTTTTTTGAGGATCAAAAAGACACGGGGGAAATCGGGTGAAGCTGTGGGTCAAAATGCAGCTGCGCAGCAAGTAGTGGGAAATTGACACATACACTCGGGGGAAGGGAAGAGCAGGGGCGGCACAGTGGCTTGTGGGAAATCAGTCTAGTTTGTCATTGCTTGCCTCTGTGCCATGACCCTGGTATTCCTTAGTGGCCTCCTATCCAGACACTAAGCAGGGTCAACCGTGCTTAGCTTCTGAGAGCGGACAAGATCAAGCTAGCCAGGGCTATGCAGGTCAGGGCAGAACTGCATTTGGACATCTAAAAATCTGAACATTTCCTTGGGACCATGTTCCTGTGTGAACATCGCATCCACATTGTTTCTTCCTTCCCTCTGTAGATGAAGCAGTGGAATCTGCCGAGAAGTCACAATTGCCCAGAGCCTGAAATCCTGGAGAAGAAACCCCTGTCTTCCTCCCCCATGTATGCTGACCCCTACACGCCAAACTCGCCCTCTTCACACCAGGCAGCAGACTGCAGCTTCCTAGAAGAGGTATTGTGCATGTTTAACTTGATGACAGGAAGGCAAAATATGGGATACAGTAATTTTCACACTGTGGGCTTGGACAACTGCTTGTATGCTGTCAAATAAACTAATCAAATACATAAAGGCGCCTGAGCCCCAACACATCTTTCCACAGAGGGGCTGCTTGATGCGTCTCTGCATGAGTTACTGTTCTGATCCTGCCATCTTTTGAATAAATTTCCAATGGGGGGATGGGGTGAGATCCTTCAAATCACTCCCAATATAGGGACAGTATAGCGTAGTGTGGTGGTTAAAGTGTCCAACTAGTATCTGGGAGACTTGGGTTTGAATTCCCACATGCCATGGAAGCTCACTGGGTGACCTTGGGCCAGTCACTGTCCACCTAACCTACCTCACAAGGGTGTTGCGAGGCTAAAACAGGGAAGAGCTGCTTTGGGACCCCTTGGGAAGAAAGAGGGGATATAAATAAAAGTAAATACATGCCTAAAGAAGAGAGACTCTCTTGAAGAGTCACAGTTCTGGGCTTACATACTGTGAACATACCATATGGCAACTCATTCAGGAACAAAAGAGGGCCGGCTCCTTTGAACATGGGTTCACTTTTTCATACTCTCAGACCAAGAATAAACCTTCTTGGATGTCAAAGTGAGGAATTACATCTAGTTTTAATTCTGACCTTATTGTGAAAACGATGTGCTCACCAAACGTTGCTATCATGCCCTTGGTCCAAACCTTTTACAGGATTTTAAGGTTTAAAACGAGTATGATTTTGTTTTTAAGGTTAGAAAAAAATAACATTGGGAGATTGAATTGTGGGATATGCCTCCTAACGTGTTGTGCAGCAGAGTGCTGTGACATCTAATAGAGCCAGGGCTCTCGTTGCGGTGTACCCTTTGTCAATCTGTTGGTTGTTTTCCTAGAAGGATTTGCGGATTGCAAATAAATGAAAGACCCGTAGCTCATAAGTCGAACATTGGAGGTCCCGATCCAAAAAGGGTTTCCCTCTGGCAGGGCTGCCTGAGATCTTGGACAGTCTCCAGACAGACAGTATTTGCTCCATTAAACTGACATGTCCTGTACAACTACAGAAGGGATCCAGGCAGGATTAGTTGCAGAGGAGAGCTTTTCTCACTTCTGGAAGCAACCGAAGTATAACCCACTAATATTCTCCTTTCTTGAAAGTTCCTGAAACGCCATGGGCAGACTGGCCTGGAGCAGCAAAACGGCTACCCGGCCATGCCGGTGTCTGTCCCTGTGTCCCATCATCCTCCGCTGCAGAAGAAGAACTCCCAGCCGTTACTTGGCAACCACTGGCGAGAACCAACCGCAGGAAAGAGGTTCAGCATCCCGGGCCCCACGTTGAATTTTTCAGTGATGCCTCCTTCAGACCTGGATTATTTGGCGGCAGTGAGTAAAATCCAAAACTGTAGGGAGGGGGGACGACTAGCTCATTGGTTAGACTTTGCATGCAAAATGTTGCGGGTTCAATCCCCGGCATCTCCAACTAAAGGGTCCGTGAAAGACCTTTGCCCCAAATTTGGAGAGCCGTGGACAGTCAGCCATTGCTGGCCTAGAAGGACCATTTCACCAAATTTGTACGAACCAGCTTCCTGTATTTCCAAGCGGAGTTCCCATAACTTATTATCGCATCTGTCTACATATTTATATCCCCTTTTCCCCCCGATGGGGACTCAAAAGTGGTTTATGGCATCATTCTTACCTCCTCCATTTTATCATTGGAGCAACAGCCCTGCAGAGTTGGGAAAAGGGAGGGGTAACCAAGATGTTGAGGGGCTTGGAGCATCTTCCCTGTGAGGAAAGGCTAATGGGGGTCATGAGAGCGAGGTTTCTACAATTAGGCACGGGGTAGAGAGAGTGGACAAAGAGAACTTTGTCTCCCTCTCCCAAAGGACTAGAGTTCAAGGGCATCCAATGAAACTGATGGGCAGTCGGTTCAGGACGGACAAAAGGAAATATTACTTTACACAGAGAGTGGTTAAAATGCAGAATTTTAGGTAAATGCGTACAGGATATGTCTTTTAAAAGCTTGTTGCCATTAGAACTGAATAGAGCCTCCAAGTCAGTCATGTTTTACCTCAAATGGTTAAGACGCTGAACTGCAGGCTGTGGAAGATCGGTAGTTCAGCAGTTCAAGACCCAAGTGCCACATGATGGATCCCGTCTCTAGTTCCAGCTCCTGCCAACCTAGCAGTTTGAAAGCAAGAAATTGCAAGTAGATAAATAGGTACTACTCCAGTGGGAAGGTAACAGCGTTCCGTGCACTTTGGTGTTTAGTCATGCCGGCCACATGACCACGGAAACGTCTTCGGACAGCGCTGGCTCTTCGGCTTTGAAACGGAGATGAGCACCGTGAACTAGAGTCCGATTCGACTGGCTTTCGAGCAAGGGAACCTTTACCTTTACCTTTTATACTGAAAATAGGACCGGTCTGCTGCCTTTTATGCTTTGCTTGCCTCTGGCTGGCCGTATTTGGGTATCAGGCCCTGGAATAGATGGACATTTGGTTTAATCCAGCAGGGCATTTCTTCTGCCATGTTCCCTTCTC